>CAJGYO010000005.1:12118501-14518501 GCA_904845875.1 Miscanthus lutarioriparius
GAGCTAACCTGTAAGACGTTGGTCGTGTGACTTCCTTGATCATGAATGGTCCCTCCCATGGGGTTGCAAGTTTGTGGACACCAGCCTGGTTCGTCTTCCACTTCAGGACCAAATCTCCGACCATGAAGAACCGCTCTTTAACATTTTTGTTGTAGTACTGCGCAAAAAACAAAGAAGGTATTTGGCGAGTGCGTACACAAGAATCGAGCCTTTTCTTCTTCGCATACTGTTTACTTCTAGCTCCCGTGACTTCATTGACCTTGCCCTTGTCGAAGTTCTCTACCCTTGCTGGTGCTGAAAGCTATATCTCGATGGGAGGATCGCCTGGTAGCCGTAAACTATAAAGTATGGTGAGACGCCGGCAGTGTACGATCGGGTTGAGTTTGGAGGCCCCTGGACCACGGTGGTAACTCCTTGAGCCATCTTCCGGGGGCTTTGTCGTTTTCTCTGTACATCCTCTTCTTCAATGCGTCCAAGATCATGCCATTTGCCCGCTCGACTTGTCCATTAGCTCTAGGGTGCGCCACCGAGACGTATTTTACTACTATGCTCCTTTCATCGCAGAAGTCCCAAAAAGCGTTCCCGATGAACTGAGTACCCAGATCGGTGATGATGCTATTGGGTATGCCGAAACGATGGATGACCTGGTCAAGGAACATGACATCCTTTTTCTCAAGATGCTCGCACCAAAGGCATGTATTCTATCCACTTAGAAAATTTGTCAATCAAAGACAAAAACACATGTAAATTTCCCAGGAGCCGGTTTGAAGGGCCCGATCATATCCAGTCCCGAGCATGCAAAGGGCCAAGAGGTTGGTATCGTCTGAATCTCGTGTGCTGGTACGTGGATTCTTTTGGCAAAGAACTAACAACCCTCACGGTGGCGGACTAGCTTCTGCGTCGGCTACTCATCGACGACCAATAAAACCACGCTTTCGGAAAGCCTTACCGACCGGTGTTCTTGAGGCCGCGTGGTTGCCGCAGGGAGCAGTGGATTTGGTCCAGAGAGCGTTCGCCTTCTTCTTGGGTTATACACTTCATCAAGATTTCTTTCTTTGCGTTTTTAGCGCCATAACTTGCCATCGACGACGAATCGCTTCTCGCGGCGCATTAAGCGCTTCGTTTTCATCCGATCAAGATAACCGCGCCATCTGTTAAGTACTTGATGAAGGGTACTCTCGGTCGGCTCATGAGTGGTGGGAGGCGGCTCGGTTGTGCTTACGCCGGAACCGTAGCCACCAATTGTTGGTCCTAACTTTGTCGATCGTGGAATCTTCCTCTTCGATGGAAGGCGTGAGCGTGTCTTGAGCGAATACACCATGTGGGATTTTGGCTCGAGATGATCCTAACTTTGATAAATATCCATTGCTTGGTTCTTGTCCCGGACCACGCGTGTATGTACTCGATGCCATAGAACCCGCCTTCCAGCTTTCTTATCGATTTACAATATGCGTCCATCTTTTCGCTGGTCGTGTCCCAGTCCTTGTTGAGTTGGTTGATGACCAGAGCCGAGTCTTCGTAGACGTAGAGACGTTTGACACCAAGCTCAACCGCAATGCGTAAACCATGCAGGCATGCTTCATACTCAGCGGCATTATTAGATGCTGGGAAATAAATCCTGAGCACGTACCGGAGCTGCTCCTTGGATGGTGACACGAAAAGAACCCCTGCTCCCACACCGTCAATTGTGAGAGAGCCGTCGAAGTACATCGTCCAATATTCATCGGATTTCGGAGAGGCAGGCGTGCTTAAGTCTATCCACTCGACGATGAAATCGACGAGTGCCTAAGACTTGATTGTAGTACTGAAAGGACCTAGGATGTCGCCTAGAGGGGGGGTGAATAGGCATTTCTGGAAATTAACACCTTTAAATGCGAAACAATTAGAAAGGGAGTTTCCAAAATGGAAACTCCAAATTAAGAGTACTACCACCCTCACAAGTTAGCCACAGAGTAAACAAGGTATAAAGAATATATCTAGAAGCTACAACCCCGCAACATCAAGTTAGAACAGAGAATAAATATTTTTAGTGCATGCAGAAATACCGACGTGTCCAGATGAATACCGGACGTGTCCGGTATACACGATTTCTGCAGATCAGCCCCGAACTTGCTCCTTTTGATTTCTATCTTCAAACCAAACTGCAGGCACCTAATTTAACTATCAGTATACATAGAGAACCTGCACAAGTGCTAGAGCAACACAAATATCAAATGAAATGCGAATTGAGACATGATATTTGTTTTACTGAAGATCGGACTCGTTGAGTCCTACTCTCCGTTGAGGGGGCTGCAGGCGACCAAATGAAGGTCAGCCCTAGAGGATACCACGAAGGTCACTCTAGCCGAGTCTTTTCCAACTCCTTTTCCTCCTTCCACTAATTGATTCCGAGGCGGCGGAATCGACCAATACTAAACTTTCCGAGGCACACCACAATCTCCCGGGTGCTCTCCGGCGACGTCTAACCGCTAGGACCGAAGAGTCCAAGAGTAACAAATGCGAATCACGAGATTGACAATATGCACAAGTGCTCAAGTGGTTGGATGGCTCTCTTTTGAATTTCACTCAACCCACAAATTGATTTTGCAAGTTTGATCAATCACTCACTAAGAGAGGGTTGGCAAGGCTCAAAAACGTGTGTCTAAGTCAAGAGAATCAGCAGCCTCCAAAGGTGGAGGCTTGGGGTATTATAGCCCCCTTGAAAAACTAGCCGTTTTATAGTCGTTGCAATACGGACACGTCCGGTATGCATACTCGGACACGTCCGTATGACTCGAGATCAAGCCAACGGTAACTAAGTTCTGATGATGTTGTGAGGCCTCGGAACTCCCGAAGTATGCCGGGACTTCCGACCGTCGGAACCCCCGACCCTCAGCAATTTTGAAAAACATGTAACTGAGTTAAAGTTAGTGAGGTGTCGGAACTCCCGACATATGTCGGAACTCCCGACCGTCGGAACTCCCGACATACGTCGGAACTCCCGACCCTCATGGCTTTTGAAAACTAGCCGTTGGCTTACGGTCATCCATACCGGACACGTCCGGTATTATCCGGACACGTCCAGTATGACCAGACGATGAACCCTCCAAGTCAGTTGAAGTGCGATACGTCGGAACTCTCGACCCATGCCAGGACTCCCGACCGTCGGAACTCCCGACCTACGTCGGAACTCCCGACTAACCAACCCGAGAATAACAATTTTACAGCTGCTGGACAAATACCGGACACGTCCGGTATGAATACCGGACACGTCCGGTATTGCCAGACCAGCAACAAATCAGTTAGCTCTTTTGTCTCTCAAATACTCAAAACTCACATGGGTTGGCTTGAGCACTTATGAAACATTATCTATCAACATGATGCATCCCTCTTAATAGTACGGCATACCTATTAAACTCAAGACAAACGGAAATATGAATTTGTACCTACTTGAGTTGTTCTTTTGAATTGATGCCGTCCCTTCCAATCTTCATCAAGTAAGGGTGCTAACATGTTGATGTTGATCTTTTCACTTGAGCATAGCCATCTTGAGCATGTGACTTGATTCCATTCATCAAGTTTGAATAATCCCAAATGTATCAAGTCACTTCCATCAAATACTTCATTATAGATTTGATCCTTCACATCAATATGACCATCTTAGCTTGACTAGTACCTCAACTAAATGCAAGTACTTTCTTCTTCACCCTAGCTAGGTTCTTCGGCCGCCAAGCCGTCGCTTGCCCTTCACCCTTGCTTAGTACCTCAAAGCCTTTCCTTGCTATCTTCACCATCTCAAGCCATCAAGTCACATCTTGTGTTGAATCATCCATTCATATGTATTGTTATCTTTTTCATTTTAATTTAGCAAGCTTCAGATATGAGACCATTCCATATGCAATCCATCATGTCTCATTAACTAATAATCATGAGCTTGCTATCACATAGTACATGGAAATCCCACAATAAATAAGCCTTCACATGAATTCCATTTGCATTGTTGTCTTGTGCTTGAACTAGATTGTTTATACAACAACACATCATTTTGGCTTTCATTAAGTATCTATGAGATAACCTATTACCTGTTCACACTTTAGCAAACGGGTTAGTCCTTTAATCATGTTGTTATTCAATCATCCAAAACCCACTAAAGGGCTAGATGCACTTTCAATCTCCCCCTTTTTGGTGATTGATGACAACTTGATTAAAGCTTACAAAATGATATAAACATTTAAACTTTTGGGTTCAATGATTTATGAGAGGCTCCCCCTTAATATGTGCTTATGATTAGAATTCACAAAATGACCTCAAATGTCAATTGCACATACTAAAACATATAGGAGACTCCCCCTAAATTATTGCATCCGTGGGGTGCATGTGTGTGTGACAAAGTGAAACCGTGATGCATATGACAAGATATATCACACAAGAATAAATATAAAAGCATCACATCAAATATTTTCATTCTAGCATGCATAGTCCTTATGAAAATAAATATGACATATGTAATTCACACATAGCACTCATTACAAATTTTCTCAAGTCCAGAAACCACTGATATATATAGATAAAGATCATGTCTCAAGAGATACAAAGATAAAGCATAAGTAAGTCTCATCTCTCACATGATACAATCTATCACAAATCCAAGATACATCAATGAAGCTCAAAAACAAACTACAGCCTGCAGTACATATCTTCAGGTACAAAGATAAGCAAATGAAACTATCCTGAAGCTTTAATCAGTCTCTCTCCCCTTTGTCATCTATCACCACAAAGGTCCAACAATGACATACTAAGGACAAAGGGCTACAAGTTGTCATGGAAAGTCGAGATCACTCATCATCATCATCTCGACCAAAGATCCTCATCATCTGGCGTGCAACACCGGGCCGGACGAGAACCACCCGCACTGAGACGCGTCATAGCCACTCGGACCTGTAGAAGCCACCACCACCGTCCAGTCACTCCACCAATCAGAGCATAGTCGTCAGCTCTTGGGGCGTGGTGAGAGTGAGTAGGCACATGAGCCTCAAGAGGTAGAGTGTCGGGGTGCTCAGTGCCTCTTCTGCTTCTTTGTCATCATTATGAACTCAACATACTCTCTATCATATCTAGCCTGCTGCTTGCTCCTCGGTCCTCGGGCTCACTAGCTGCCTCATCGATAGAGGAGACCTAGGAGGATCAAGCTCAAGATTAGAAGCAATGTGCTTCAAAGTCCGAGTGTCCTTCCTCCTAGCCTCCCTCTCCTTCTTTGCCTAGTCTGGATGTCACGGCACATCCCAAATATGGAGTCAAAAGCCTACGGATAGGCGAAGGAGGAGGCGCCACGCAGTGAAGTAGAACATGAAGGAGCACGTGGTGAAGGTGAAGCTCCTGCTGCGGTGCACCACTCCCGTGCATCTGCCTCTGGTCTTCTTCTTGCTGCCCTCCCGGGTCTCTTGGAGGTAACCCCTGCCTCGAGCAAATCTGTAATAATCTTCAGGGCCTTGTGAATCTTATCATACTCAAATGTGTGCCCTGTCACCTGCTCAATCATATGCATGATATAAGGAGCAAAACCACAGCCCTTGAGGGGCCTCTCTCCAACACTCCTGATCTCGGACCAAATAAAGTCAAACACGCTGAAGGGCCGAGCATCAAAAGCCATCCCATCTGTGGAGTAGGTTCCTGGAGTAATCAAGCAATGGTGCCCTTGTCTCCACCCTTGCAAATCAATAGTCTTCCCGAACATCCCGCCCAGTACACCTGTAGGTAGGGTGAAGACCTAGAACCTTCCCCACAGCCTCCTCTCTCACCACCAAAGCAGGGATACATGTAGGCGAGCTGCTCAGGAGGTAACACACCGCTGGGTGTGGATCTTGTCCCTCCGGAGATCATCCTCTGAGAAGCCAAGATGGGCGGCAAAAACATCATAGTCAACACTTGTACCACTGTCCCTCAAGCATCCAAAGGCATCCGCCGCTCATCCTCCTCAACAAATAGAGTAGCATAGAACTGAGCTACTACCTCTCGTGTTCCAGATCATCTTGGAACTCCATGATCTCATAAACTCTGTGCTCTGGCGGATGGCAATAGCATGATCAACTCGAGGCCTTCGCAACTCTCTCTAATATATTGCCACCAATCCACTTTGAGACACAGCAATTCTTCGGGTTCTGGTAAGAATCACACTGGAGTAGAAGTCCAAGTGAAAGGTCATGCTCGAAGCGGTGATCGTCTTGAACCTTAGGTAAGCTCCTCGGATCAACCCTTCGCTCATCTCTAGCCTTCCCGGTCATACCCTTTCCCAGTAGTCAACTCTGGGAACATAGGAGGGCACATTGGGCAGACGTGTCTCAAGAAGACCATAATGCATCCCTTGACCAGGCTGGTGCTGAACTGGAGGAACTGACTCCTCCTCCTCAATCTCCTGCTCCTCATCTGAGCTGTCACCATCTGATCCTCTGTCAGTGCTCTTCCTCTTTCTTTCATCTCTAGACTCCACTCTGAACTCATCAGTGTCTGTGTCAGAAGAAGAGCTCCCGGACCCTTCTGCATATTGAGCTGCTGCACTAGTGGCGGCCCTGGTGGACCTCCTGCTGGTCGGCTGAAATCCAGGATGCATATCCTGTCTCGCCTTCTTGTACTTCTCAAGTGCTGGATCATGCCTGTGCTTGGACCTCGGCTCCTGTCGTCCACTCATAGCAGCTGTCCTGTATCCAAAGATTTCCAAAGAATTTTAGATACATGCCCATAGCTTGTAATTAGACATAGATTCTTTCATCCAAGGTTTTGCAATCACCTCGACACACCATTGTCACAAGGTTTGCAAAACGTAGATACAAAAAAAAACTAAGCCTAACAAACCATTCTAGATAGGATTGAGTCGAGAGATCGTGAGGCGATCGCTCTCTTTGGGCCATCTACTGGACACGTCCGTTAGCATACCGGACACGTCCGTTATGGGCGACCAACAACCCTAACCGGGGTTTCTTGATTCAAACCACCACGGATCAATTCCAAATTTTGGGCATTGCTTCTATATCACTAATGCAACATATTTACCAAGGAATTTCCAAATCATGCATTAACCATGTAGATCGGACGAGGTCCGTGATTTAGGGTACCTTGAGAGGAGAGAAGAGAGAGCGATGTGAAATCCAAATCCACGGGCCTTCAATCCTTGATCCAAGCCTTCTCCAATGCAATCTCCTCTCTCTTTTTCCTTGGTGAAATCCTTGGTCGCCTTAGGGAGAAGAAGAAGGCGTTGGTTGGTTGGTTTGGAGGAGGCAAGTCTGTTTGGGCCGAAGGGTGCGCTCTGTTTTTATAGTCCATCATACCGGACACGTCCGGTAGCATACCGGACACGTCCGGTATACGCGGGCTGGCCCAAATAATTCCAAAATGTGTTCTCACTCTTCCAAACCCTTTCTCTGTTGTTGCTCAGTCCAAAAAGGTGTATGATCTTGATCCAAACCGAGTACTATCACTTTTCGTATCGAATGCCATCAATTTATTTTCTCTTTTCCAAATAAATGGCATAATCAAAAATTTGCTTGCTTGAGAGAGATAAAGAGAGACAAAGTAGATTGTGGACTTAAGAAAGCCATGTCATGTGTGATTAGCCAATCAAACAATCAAGGAGAGCTATAATCATCACATGGCAAGGCTAGGTCACAAAGACCAAGATTCAAATAGTTTTTCAAATTCACACCACCTACACATGCTAGTTGTGGGTTTTGAAAAACATCTCTCCTATGTCACACAAATGCACATTCTAACATGTAAAGGGCCTTACATGCACTTTCAATGTATATATGTAAACACATACCTTTGCCTTGAGCCCACAAGGATACCACTAAGAAGATTCATGGCATGATAATCTTTATGTTGACCTTGATTGCCAAATAATCATGCTAGATTCTAAATCACTTTTCATCCAAAGAACTATAAAGAATGCTAGATAGATTTGTTAGTCCACATTGGTACAAAATAGAAACTTAGCTCCCCCTAAATAAGTATTTTAAGTAATTTGAACAACTTTCAACAAGCACTTTTATTCTATTAAGAAATCGGGAGCCAATTTTCTATTTTGACCATAAATCAAATAAGTTTGCCATATTTGAAATTGAGTTCGGGAGATGCTCACAATCCACTTAGATTTAATAAATCACAAGCTTATGAGTAAATTAGAGATTTATGAATCATATATTAATCAAAGACTCAGTTGCAATTTAATTTGTGTTCTGGTTCCTGTAATACCGGACACGTCTGGAATACACAGAACATAAACACTGACTTTCTGTCCCTGGCCATACCGGACACGTCCGATAGTAATACCGGACACGTCCGATATTTGCAGGACAGAGACAATTAATTCTCTGCTTGTGATTCTTGTTTAGCTCTAGTATTTATTGTATACTTGCACCTCAACAAATGAATTGCTCTACTAGAGAATTATTAAAAGCATCATATGACAAAGTAAAATTCTTTTTAATTGAATCTAATTAGCCACTTTCATTATTTCACAAATGTACTTATTTGTGAACTATAGAACATGAAACGAACAAAGTGGCTATCCTAAAAGGTTTAGGTACTTGTTACCAATGGTGATAATGAAATATATGATATATTCATTGAATTATCTTCGGGTCAACCATATAAGGAATTATGATAAGAATTGGTTGATAGATTGAGTGAAAATAGTCACATTGCTTGCTCAATCACCCCGAAGCTTCCATCTCATCACCAAGTACCTACATCATTAACCTAAGCACACTTTGGTACCCAATTCTCATTGGGTCCTTTTGAGTTAGTTAACAAGTGCTTAGGCACCCAAATGGCTTTAACACTAGTTTGTGGTGAACACATCACCTTGCTAGTGTTAACACCTTTTGTGGTCTTCCTAAGCGTATTTTTATAAACTAATGTGTTCGGCTTAGGAGTTTTACCATTTGGACATTCATAGCTTAAATGCCCCTTTCTTTTACAAGCATAGCATATGCGGCCTTTGTTTGCTCTATGCTTGTTTTGCTTGTATGGACATCCATCGAGCTTATGGTCCGTCTCATTGCACCCATAGCATCTTCTAGTTGTAACTTGGGCTTCCTTTCTTGCTTCTTTGTTCATTGGGTATTTCTTGGTAGGATGCCCCAATTTCTTGCTCATGAGACAAGCACATTGTCCATGACTCTTCACTTGCTTGGCCTCCTTGGTAGAAGCCTTTTGATTGGCGGCTTCAACCTTGTCGGCCCAACTCTTGTGTGGACACATAGCCCACTCATGTCCATACAATCCACAACCATAACACATCCTTTTCCATGTTTCTTGCTCTTGGTTGTGTTGGCCTTGCTTGAGATGTGATTCTTTTGTTGGGCTTTGGAGGAAGCAAGGTTTGAAACCCTTCTCAAGCTTCTTCACCATGTTATCACGGTTATCTTGAGAAGGTTGTGCTTTCTCCTTACCCTTCAACCGAATCACATCTTTCTTTAATCTTTGCACTTCTTCTTTGAGCTCTATGTTTTCTATAAGATTTAGCTCAATCGAAGATTGGCTTGCTTGAGGAGCACACTCATTAGTACAAGAAATATTTATTTGAGATGGTGTACTAGTGAGCGGATGTGTGAGAGGTTGAGAGAATTTTACCGATGTAATCACAACCTCATGAGCCACCTCAAGCATGATGCTTGATTCTACTACTTCCTCATGAGAGCACTTTAGATGAACATAATTTGCTTGTAGCTCATTATACTTGCTTGATAGTTCATCGAGCCTTGCCTTGAGCTCTCGAAGTTTTCCTTCTCTAGTTGTGAAACACTAGAAGAGGAATTAGTAACTAAAGCATGCTCGATTGACAATTTTTCATACCTCTCATTTATTGCCTTTAGCTCTTGCAATTTGGAGATGAGAAACTTTTCTTAATTTTGAAGCGATTGCTCTTGCTTCTCAATCTCTTCTTCAAGCTCATCATTCTTTTCAACTATCTTCATGATGATGAACTTGTCTTTATGGTTGAGATGATCAAGGTTGTAGTTGTCTTCAATTTCAACATCACTCTTATCTTGATCATCTACTTGTGCTTTCTCCTTTTCTTGATCTTTCTTGTTATTCTTCTTCTTGCTTTTCTTGGCCATGAGACACAAGTGATGAGTATCATGAGATCTTGAGGTGACTCATCACTTGGTCGCCATCGGGCTTGAGCATCGCTACAAAACAATTTGCTTGTTTCGGTCTGCTGCCTCGACCATACCGGACACGTCCGGTGGGCATACTGGACACGTCCCAGATATGTAAACGTGAGACAACCACGTCATGTGCTGCTTGCACTTCTTGCTCCGGCTCGGTGCTCTTGAGGTCTTGTGAGGCTTCTTCGTTGTATGATGACACAATGGACATACTTTCCAATGACTTAATCTCAAGTGCATCATCACATTTGGATTTTCCATACAAATCAAAAAGTCTAGTCCAAATGAGATGAGCACTCTCCGGAGGTGGTTGTCCATTGAAGATTGCCTCATCTTGAACCTCTACACTCAATGTACTCAAAATAATATTAATAGCTTGAGCATTGAGTTGCACGCATATCTCTTCCTCTTTTGACAAATTTTTGTAGTTGCTCCAATCAACTATAGAAAGAGGTATGCTTGCATCCACAATATGCTCAACAAGAGGACTAATATCTCTAAAAGCATTGAGTACATGTATTGACCAAGGTAGAAAGTTTGAACCATCATTTTGGAGAAGCACCGGCTCCAACTCGATAGGCGTCGACATCCTTTTCTCACGGCGGTGAAGCTTTAGGTGAGAACCTTGCTCTGATACCAATTGAAAGGACCTAGGATGTCGCCTAGAGGGGGGGTGAATAGGCGTTTCTGAAATTAACACCTTTAAATGCGGAAACAATTAGAAAGGGGAGTTTCCAAAATGGAAACTCCAAATTAAGAGTACTACCACCCCTCACAAGTTAGCCACAGAGTAAACAAGGTATAAAGAATATATCTAGAAGCTACAACCCTGCAACATCAAGTTAGAACAGAGAATAAATATTTTTAGTGCATGCAGGAAATACCGGACGTGTCCGGTATGAATACTGGGACGTGTCCCAGATACACGATTCTGCAGATCAGCCCCGAACTTGCTCCTTTTGATTTCTATCTTCAAACCAAACTGCAGGCACCTAATTTAACTATCAAGATATACACAGAGAACTCTGCACAAGTGCTAGAGCAACACAAATATCAAATGAAATGCGAATTGAGACATGATATTTGTTTTACTGAAGTTCGGACTCGTTCGAGTCCTACTCTCCGTTGAGGGGGCATGCAGGCGACCAAATGAAGGTCAGCCCTAGAGGATACCACGAAGGTCACTCTAGCCGAGTCTTTTCCAACTCCTTTTCCTCCTTCCACTAATTGATTCCGAGGCGGCGGAATCGACCAATTCAAACTTTCCGAGGCACACCACAATCTCTCAGGTGCTCTCCGGCGACGTCTAACCGCTCTAGGACCAAGAGTCCAAGAGTAACAAATGCGAATCACGAGATTGACAATATGCACAAGTGCTCAAGTGGTTGGATGGCTCTCTTTTGAATTTCACTCAACCCACAAATTGATTTTGCAAGTTTGATCAATCACTCACTAAGAGAGGGTTGGCAAGGCTCAAAACGTGTGTCTAAGTCAAGAGAATCAGCAGCCTCCAAAGGTGGAGGCTTGGGGGTATTTATAGCCCCCTTGAAAAAACTAGCCGTTTTATAGCCGTTGCAATACCGGACACGTCCGGTATGCATACCGGACACGTCCGGTATGACTCGAGATCACGCCAACGGTAACTAAATTCTGATGATGTTGTGAGGCCTCGGAACTCCCGGTATGCCGGGACTTCCGACCGTCGAACTCCCGACTCAAGTCGGAACCCCGACCCTCAAAGAATTTTGAAAAACATGTAATCGAGTTAAAGTTAGTGAGGTGTCGGAACTCCCGACATATGTCGGAACTCCCGACCGTCGAACTCCCGACATACGTCGGAACTCCCGACCCTCACGGCTTTTGAAAACTAGCCGTTGGCTTACGGTCATCCATACTGGACACGTCCCAGTATGACCGAGACGATGAACCCTCAAGTCGGTTGAAGTGCGATCGTCGGAACTCCCGACCCATGCCGGGACTCCCGGCCGTCGGAACTCCCGACCTACGTCGGAACTCCCGACTAACCAACCCGAGAATAACAATTTTACAGTTCTTTGGACAAATACGGACACGTCCGGTATGAATACCGGACACGTCCGTATTGCCGCATCAAAGAACAAATCGCTTAGCTCTTTTGTCTCTCAAATACTCAAAACTCACATGGGTTGGCTTGAGCACTTATGAAACATTATCTATCAACATGATGCATCCCTCTTAATAGTACGGCATACCTATTAAACTCAAGACAAACGGAAATATGAATTTGTACCTACTTGAGTTGTTCTTTTGAATTGATGCCGTCCCTTCCAATCTTCATCAAGTAAGGGTGCTAACATGTTGATGTTGATCTTTTCACTTGAGCATAGCCATCTTGAGCATGTGACTTGATTCCATTCATCAAGTTTGAATAATCCCAAATGTATCAAGTCACTTCCATCAAATACTTCATTATAGATTTGATCCTTCACATCAATATGACCATCTTAGCTTGACTAGTACCTCAACTAAATGCAAGTACTTTCTTCTTCACCCTAGCTAGGTTCTTCGGCCGCCAAGCCGTCGCTTGCCCTTCACCCTTGCTTAGTACCTCAAAGCCTTTCCTTGCTATCTTCACCATCTCAAGCCATCAAGTCACATCTTGTGTTGAATCATCCATTCATATGTATTGTTATCTTTTTCATTTTAATTTAGCAAGCTTCAGATATGAGACCATTCCATATGCAATCCATCATGTCTCATTAACTAATAATCATGAGCTTGCTATCACATAGTACATGGAAATCCCACAATAAATAAGCCTTCACATGAATTCCATTTGCATTGTTGTCTTGTGCTTGAACTAGATTGTTTATACAACAACACATCATTTTGGCTTTCATTAAGTATCTATGAGATAACCTATTACCTGTTCACACTTTAGCAAACGGGTTAGTCCTTTAATCATGTTGTCATTCAATCATCCAAAACCCACTAAAGGGCTAGATGCACTTTCAAGTACGGCTTGCGAATTCCAAGGAGAAGGGGCATAGCTCCATTGCCCATTTGATGATGTGCCCGTTTGCATCCTTATTGTGAATGATGTCCCCCAAAGGGTACTCGGTCATGACCACCACACGATATCCATCGAAGTAATGTCTCAACTTTCGAGATGTTATCAGTATGGCATAGAGCAGTTTCTGAATCTGTGGGTACCTGGTCTTAGATTCGTTGAGTACCTCACCGACGAAATAAATTGGCCGCTGAACCTTATAGGCGTGGCCCGGCTCGTCACGCTCGACCACCATGGTAGTGGAGACCACCCGATTGGTTGCTGCAATGTAAAGTAGGAGGGTTTCGTCTTCTCTAGGAGCAGTGAGGACTAGAGGTGATGTAAGGTAATGTTTTAGCTGCGTGAAGGCAGCGTCTGCTTCTTCCGACCACTCAAACTTCTCGGATGCTTTGAGTAGTTTAAAAAACGGTAACCCTTTTTCTCCTAATCTTGATATGAAACGGCTTAGAGCGGCCATGCATCCGGTAAGCTTTTGGACATCCTTCACCTTTTTAGGAGGCTTCATGTCTAAGATAGCTTTGACTTTCTCCGGATTAGGGCGTATGCCGTCGTAACTGACGACGTTGCCTAGCAATATACCAGAAGGAACACCAAAGATGCACTTCTTTGGGTTTAACTTCCATTGGAATGTATTGAGGGCCACGAAGGTACGTTTAAGGTTGTCAACAAGGGTATGTGCTTCCTTGGTTTTGACAACTACATCATCCACATAGGCCTCTACTAGGTCATCTTTTATCTCGTCTGTGAGGCAGGCCTGAATGGCGCGTTGGTATGTAGCCCCGACGTTCTTGAGCCCGAACGACATAGTCGTGTAGCAGTAGGCGCCGAAAGGCGTGATGAAAGACGTCTTGATCTGATCGTCCTTTTTGAGAGCGATCTGGTGATAACCAGAGTAGCAATCGAGAAAGAAAGCGGCTTCATAAATCGCGGTTGAATCTACGACCTCGTCTATGCGAGGTAAGCCAAAGGGGTCCTTAGGGCAGTGTTTGTTAAGATCAGTGTAATCAACGCACATTCTCCATTCATTATTCTTTTTGCGTACAAGAACCGGGTTGGCTAACCACTCCGGATGATACACTTCTTTAATGAATCCGGCTACTAAAAGCCATGTAACTTCTACCCTAATTGCCTCCTTTTTGTCGCGAGCGAAACGTCGAAGCTTCTGCTTGATAGGTTTGGCCTTGCTGTTGACATTCAAGGAGTGCTCGATCAAGTTCCAAGGTACACCGGGCATGTCGGCAGGTTTCCATGCGAACACATCCACATTGCTCCTCAAAAACCCGACGAGCGCGTCTTCCTATTTGGGATCCAGGTTGGCCCCGATAAGGGCCGTTTTGCTGGGGTCGCCGTCGACCAGCTAGATCACCTTGTGCTCCTTTGACTTGATGTTTTTGCATGGAGTCTCGAGCTCTCAGGATCTCAGTGGTCGGCTTGAGGTCTTCTTAGCGTCGAGCATGGTCTCGGCCATGCGAATAGAGAGGTCGTGGGCCTCTGCTTTTGAAACTATCGTCTTCGCAGGTGTAGGCGGCGTACACGTTACCTCGGAGGGTTAGGACTCCTTTCTCGGTAGGCATCTTGAGCACCAGATACCTATAATGAGGTATGGCCATGAACTTGGTGAGCGACGGTCGACCAAGAATAGCATGGTAGGTGCCGTCGAAGTCAGCGACCACAAAGTTGACGTAATCGGTGCGGAAGTGGTCCGAGGTCCCAAACTGCACAGGTAGCGTGATCTACCCGAGAGGTGTAGAGCTCGTCCGGGAAGGACACCCAGTAATCGTGCCTCGTATGGCTTAAGATCCGCTGAGCTATCTTGAGTATGCGATCGTTTCTTGAACAAGATATCAATGGAGCTGCCGCCGTCGATCAATACTTTATCGAATCGGACCTTGTTGATACAAGGATTGAGGACCGGGGAAAAAGCGTCTCGGCTCGGGTTTGCGCCCATTGGTCCTTCCTCCTGAAAGAGATTTCGCGGTGAGACCACGGAGGGAGCCGGGGATCGGTGAGCAGGTTATCGGTGTTAGCCACGTTCAAACAAGCACGGGCGAGCAGCTTGCGTTCCCGCTTGGTCTCGATGGACACTTTGCCTCCGATGATGGTGTGCACGCGATCGGTTGGCTTGACGTACTTGTGACGAGGGTCTGCATCGTCGTCTTCGTTATCCTCGTTATTGCTGTTACGCTACATCGTTAGGCTTGTCGGTATGTATCCAAGCTCGTTGACGTGTATAGATAGACTTGAGAATGCGGCAATTCTCCATGGTATGGTTTGACTTAGGATGGAGCTGGCGGGGCCCTTCAATGCTTTGGCGTGAGTCGTCTTCGTGAATTACGACGTCCGCCACCCTTTTTAACGATATTGACCTCGCCGTCATCTTCCCGAGCACGCTTGCTCTCGTAATCGTTACGGGATTCTTACGCTGCTGATTCGTCGGTCGCGGTGGTCGCAGAGTCGTTCTTGCCGTTGCGGCGGTCAAAAGCGTCGCTCCGACCACGGTTGCCACGGTAGTCGTCGCGCGTGTGAGGGTGGTCGGAGCGTGGAACCCTTGCTTTGCTTCTTCAATAATTATCTTCTTGGCGTCGTCGGCATCCGTGATATTTCTTAGCGGTGGTAGGAGCGCCAGACCGACTCGGTCTCTTCCGGAGGAGCTTGTCTCTTAGGGCGTCGTGGAAACGGAGGCCGATGATGAAAGCCTCGATTGCCTCGTTGTCGAAGATTGATGGGACCTTGATGCGCATCTCGAGAAACGCCGGACGATACTAAGCGATGGCTCATCTTTCCGATCTCGATTCTGTTAGCGATCGTACTTGTTGCTGGTTGTTCACAAGTAGCGATGAAATTGTCAATGAAGGCTTGCTTATGCTCCCGCCAAGAATCAAAGTAGTTCGCCCAGAAGGTGACCACCCATTGGTGACCGCATGGCCAACATGGATCGGGAAGTAGTTAGACATGATGTGCTCAAATCGCCATGGCGATCTCGCACGTGGTTTCGTGAGAGCATGACCCATAATTCGGGGTTTTCTTTGCCGTCCATACTTCTCAAGTTTCTCGAGCTTAAAATTCTTGGGCCATATGACTTGGCGAAGGTGTGGAGTAAATCGCTTCAAACCCGGTGGACCGTGGGCGCGTGTCATACTCCATACGGCGATAGCTTTCGTGGGATGCTCGATCGTCGACTCTCGGGTGATGCGAGCGCAGATCGCGTCCCACCGAGGTAATGGCGGAGATCGTTATTGCCATCGCGGTGATCTCGATTGCCATCTGGATTAGCCCTGTGACTGCGGTTATCGCGACGATTGTCGCGGTTGTCTTGGTGATTATCGTCCCGAATATCGCGACGGTTGTCCTCCCGACGGCGGTTACCACCGCCATGGCCACCGTTTACGCCTCGATGGTTGTCTCGACGGTCGTTGTTGCGCGAGCCACGTGGGTTGAGTGGCGTGGAGCGGCTTGGAAGTCGGGCGATCGTGGCTTGACTCGGCCGAGACGGATGGAGCCCGGACTTGATTTACAATCTCTGCGGTGCAGGCCATGGCGTACCGTCGAGATAGGCTTGTATTTCATCGCGAACCGCTTGGGTTTCCGGTGTTGGGTAGCCGTTGCATTGTTGCCATGGTGACGGCTACATTGGCACTTGGAGTCCTGAAGACCTGTTTGTCCCCACACGCCGAAAGCATCGTTGAGGTCGCGTGGCTGGACCCTCGATCGCGTCGCACCTCTGGGTCTGCGCCGGCTTGATTTGTCGGCGATTGAACCGGTCAATATTAAAGCGCTTCAAGGCGCGCGCTTTTCTTCTTTCTGTTTACGCCAACCGCCGCGTTCGTCATTCTTGACAACATGGATCAAATCCCTCGTCTTGGCGGGAAAGATGGGAATTGTGAAAACCCTAGGGCGTGGTCTAGCGAGATCCAGATCGTGCCCAGGTGCCGTCATCTTCGTGATGTTGAAGCTCGGTGTGTACAGATGCTTTTTAGATGCGATGCGCGACGAGGAGGTGGAGTCGCCCTCTTGAATCTGTGTGGACGGATCCTTCCCGATAATCTTCTTGATCCGGATCATGTTGACGGTCGTCGCAATCATCGCGGCTTCGGCCGAGGTCGGCGCATAAAACATAGATCCAAGCGGCGTTGGGGTTATACGCGTAGTCGGAGGCGTTGTTTACGCAGCCGTATGGTTGGACCTCGTGGTTCTCCGTTGAGGCTGCGTACTTTCGAGAGCCGAGACCCGTCGCGGAGGCTGGTCGGCGATGAGCGAGCGGGCGCCCTTCAGAGTAGATAAGACCACGAGATCTGCATTTAAGTCATGCGACGACGACCGTCCGAGCTGGTCGGTAGATCTGTTGTGGGGAGAGCGGTTACCGCTTTCGTTAGGTTGACTTTGAATCGTACTTACCGAGCTAGGGTTTCAGCTGAAGTTTGGTGCCGACCCGATCGATGGAGCCGAGCGGTCGGTGTTGTCGATCTGCTTCCCTTTAAGGGGAAGCGACGACGAGTCGTCGGCGTGGTGAAGATGATGTAGACGTGGTCGGAGCCGGATGTACCGTGGTCGAAGCCAGATCCATCGTGATCGGAGCCGACGTATCGCGGTGGTCGAGCCCGACGTCATCGTGGGTCGGAGCCGATCCATCGTGGTCGGAGCCGTAGCCGATGTAGGTGAAGCAGTGGTCGGCGCAGACTGAATCCACGCCTCCTCCATGGTCATGACGATGAAGCCGTCGGAGCCGGTGGTCCAGGTGATCTGGCCGACGGTGAACGCGAGGCCGTTCGGCGTAGCCATGGAGCCGGAGGTGATGACCGTCTTGTTTGCTTGGAGAGCAGTACGCACACCCCCTACCTGGCGCGCCACTGTCGACGAAATATGGTCGACAGTCTACCTAGGGTATGCCCAAGGTAGTAGATTATCGGCGAGCAGATGCGCGCAAGCCACAAACAAGACGGTGACGCAAGATGTAGACGAGGTTTTATCTGTGTTCGGCCGCCAAGAAGGCGTAATACCTACGTCCTGCCCCGATTGTATTGTTTGTATGTTAATGAGAGATGTTTTTAGAGGATCCCCGCCCGCCTTATATAGTCCGGGGGCGAGTTACAGATCTGAAACTAATCCTAGCCAGTTACAATTGCCATATGTGGCCGGATAAGGATTCCTATTCTAACCGACCAGGATCCTGCTTGATCGCTAAATCTGCCTTAACTCCTTGCGCAGGACTCCAACCGGGTTGGCTAGGCCGCGCGTCGTCTTTCGGATGGACCGGACCCATCGATCCAGGCCGGCCCAAGCTTAGCCGTAAGGGTATAGGGGTTAATACCCCCACAAACTCCATTTTGTCTATTGAAAAAGAAAACTTTATATTTTAGGCACAATTTCATCCATGAATTATCAAAATTATAGATCTGCTATTGTTTCAAGATATCGATGTATTATTAAAGAATAAATATTGTCTGATGCAAATGTAATTGCTCCCACAAATATCATTTAGCCGGATATATATATATAAATGGTACCATTATAAGGTAACATTAAAAATATGAGCTTGGAATTATTAATGGCCATGAAAGAGTTTTTGGACGAATATTATTTTCCTATCTCCAATCGCTGGTGGTGTTGAAGCTAACCAGGTGCAACGGTGCAGCGTTCCACGAACGTAGACAAAATTTAGTTGAAAATAAAAGTTTAAAGGACAAGATACACTTTGATGGATTATAAATGAAATTGAGCCTAAAATGCAAAGTTTGAGGACTAAAACAATGATCTTCATAGTTCTAGAATGAAATTGAGCCTAAAAGTAGAGTTTGAGGACTAAAACGGTCAATTTAAAAGTTTAGGAACGAAGCTGAGTTTCGAGTAATAGTTGAGGGACTAAAATGGCTATTGTGATAACATAACCATTAGGACTTGGGTTAGCACAACCCAAGGGAAAAGAGGACATTCTAGGGTCAGCACAACTGCACAACAACATTCTAGCTAGTGTGCTCCAAATCAACGATGGTGGTTGCAGTTGAGAGGTCAAGTGTAAATAACTCTGTGGCTTATGACCAAATTTGACACATCGGAATTTCTTATGTTAAAATTGGAATATCCATCTAAATATTTTGGCTCAGACGAGATGGCAAAGTTTGAAAAATCATAATACTTTGACACATCAGAACATCTGATGCAAGTATCGGAACTTCTAATTCATTCTTTTTGAATCAACCCACGGTTGATCCTACCAGATTGGCCGACAGCAAGGCCCAATTTGAGCCCCCAAAACAAAATTTGCGGGTGCACAATGTAACCTTGTCTTGGGCTTTGTATTTGACGGTGTTATCTCACATTTCCACAGGGCTAAACCTGTTTTGTTGCACATTTAAAGAAGAGTCTAACTCCCTGAGGTGCTCAAGTGTGAACAAACAAATTTTGTTATTAAAAGAAATAGTTGATGTCAAATATTTACACTACATTGACAGTTTAGCACACAATAATATTCTATGATTTGAGAGAGCAATAATACATTGAGATATTAGAAGATTTGTAGTATTTCATTCCTTTTACCATCCACACTTATTTATTATTTTATGTGAACAAGGTAACATTTCACAAAATGATATGGATATAATCTTGCACATGGATTAAAATATTTCTATGATATATTCTTAGAATTGTATATCTAAACAAAGACGACAAAAGTGAAAAAATAGCCCTTTTGTAATGAGAACAAAAAAAAAATTTAAGCACTTTTTTATTTCCATTTTTTGTTTATTTAAAGGACAACACGATTTAGTTTTAGTAGCTTATTCAATATGTTTCCAATAATGTCCAAACGAGATCAATGTGAAACCAAGAACATTTTTTTGTTGAGGTAGCCATGTTCGCTTGAACTTATCAGCCATGGTACATTGTTTTTCTCTCACAACAAATCAGCGAACAGTACTTTTCAGCTTGGCTTTTCAGCGAAGCAAACAGTTTACATATATCTTTGATCTAGGTTACTACTACCTAGTACTTGGCCACCAAATTTCACATGTTGGAATTTTTGATAGTAAAGTTGGAATATCCTAATAAATGTTTTGGCTCGTCCCAGAACATCAGATATTTATTTCTAATTTTGGGCAACTTGAGAGCACAATTTTCTGAAAAATGATATATCATGATGCATTAAAACTTTCTATGAATAGTAACATCGGAACTTCCAAATAGCAGCAATTCAACTTTCTACAAAACAATTATTAGGACTCGTGTTGTGTTCTGTAGATCACACTGCAGAGTAAAAAAACAGTGAGAACTCGATGACAATGAGCTACTCCCTCAGTCATTTTTTTAACTGTCGTTCTCAAGTATCCACGAGTCAAATATATTTAACTTTAACCAAATATATATGAGATTATTAATATATATGATACGTATTAAGTATTATTAGACTAATCATTAAATATATTCTTATAATATATATTTATTCATAGATATAAATATCTAGACGACATTTTAAAAGGGACAGAGAGAATGGTTCTTGCCCAGGCGATGGAAGTGATGGAAATCGAAATCATGTCATTATGCTATCTGACTCATGCGCATTTTTCAGAATGTTATTATTATTATTATTATTATTATTATTATTATTATTATTATTATTATTATTATTATTATATTATAAGATAGCTAAGACGCTGTATAAGTCCGCAGCAGCCTATAGCCCATGTAAATGGCCCTACCAGCAAGGGCCTTTTCTTCTTCCTTTGCCCCCGCCCCCCCAGATTGCGCGCTCTCTCCCTCAGAGCCTCACTCTCGGCGACGACTACGCCAGGTCGCCAGGTGCCCAGGTCTTCTTCAGGTCCAGGTCGCTGCAGCCCGACACTAGTTGCCCGGCCGGCCTTCTTTGGACTCTTCGCCGGCGACGAGCACCACCAGGTACGCCCACCTTTTGGTCTTCCCTTCCTGGTTCCTGTGTGCGAAACCGAGCACCCAAACCCTAACTTGCTATTTGTATTCGGATCTGATCTACTGGGTCCGCCCCTGATTTATTTGGGGGTAGTATTCCTCATTTTTGGCAAAAGAGGAAGTCCAGCCAGATCCTCTATTCTCCCCCTGATTTCCAGCAGCTTCCAAAACTTTCTAAAGAAACAAGAAACAAGAGTCTAACACACAGCTCGTGATCCTTTGTGCCAGGGCAGCAGACGGATGGCTTCGTCGGTGCCGGCGCCATCGGGGTCGGTGATCACCGTGGCATCGTCTTCTTCCTCAGCAGCCGCGGCTGCGGTGTGTGGCACGGGCTCGCCATGCGCTGCGTGCAAGTTCCTGCGCCGCAAGTGCCAGCCGGACTGCGTGTTCGCGCCCTACTTCCCACCGGACAACCCGCAGAAGTTCGTGCACGTGCACCGTGTCTTTGGCGCCAGCAACGTGACCAAGCTGCTGAACGAGCTCCACCCCTTCCAGCGCGAGGACGCCGTGAACTCGCTCGCCTACGAGGCCGACATGCGCCTCCGCGACCCCGTCTACGGCTGCGTTGGCGTCATTTCCATCCTCCAGCACAACCTACGCCAGCTCCAGAAGGACCTCGCCCTCGCCAAGTACGAGCTCTCCAAGTATCAGGTGATGTACATGATGATCGTCGACATACCATCCATCTCACACCGTACCACATATTGTAGAGATCACACATGAGCGAACGTAGCTCGCGTCGGCGGCTAATTCCTCGCTCTTCGTTCTTCCTTGCAGGCGGCAGCGGCAGCTTCTGCGTCCACCCGCCGACCGGGCCGCAGGCGATGGCAGAGTTCATCGGCAACGCGATGCCGAACGGTGCGCACAACTTCATCAACATTGGACACTCGGCGGCGCTGGGCTCCTCGGAGGCTCCGCCACCGTGTTCGGGCAGGAGCAGTTCGCCAACGCGCAGATGCTGTCCAGGAGCTACGAGGGCGAGCCCATCGCGAGGCTGGGGATCAACGGCGGCTACGAGTTCGGGTACTCGACCGCGATGGGCGGGTCTGGCGCTGTTGTCTCTGGCCTCGGGACGCTCGGCATCAGCCCGTTCTTGAAGTCCGGTACCGCCGGCGGCGACGAGAAGCCCAGCGGCGGTCAGTAGGCGGTCCGTGTGATCGATCCATCAATCTTGTCAGGTTTGGTTTGGTTTGCATGCTGCCTGCACAGTGTTTTAGTCTGTTTTGCCTTCTGCTTCCGAGTAATTCTCGCGAGTTTGCTTCCGAGTAATTCGCGAGTTTGGTGGACTACGGTTAGTCCGTTTTCTTTGCTAGATGCACAATCATGCATGACTAATAAGGGTTTCTGCATGATGCTAGTTGGAGCGTTCTTGTTCAAACACAACTGTTTGGATCTATATATTATTGATGACTAGGTGCATGCATATGTACTCTTGAGCACCAGAGCTTTTCTGAACCTCCGATCAACAGAAACCAGCATCTGTTTTGTCAAACTGTTTTGCTTTTAGATCGGGTACTTGTTAGTATCCATGCACAGCACACGGTGTGGTGAACAAATCTCTTTTCATATTTGTGTTGATCGTGTGGTGAACCTAAATGAACAGCTTCAGTTTTTTTTTTCTTTTTTGATAAGGGTGCTCCTGTTAAATAGTTGAAACAGAAGAGACAACATCGGTTAGCAAATCCTGGAGAATATATCTTGGCACAGTCCTCTAATTTTCGACAAGTTTAAAAAAAATAAACTATTTTTGAGGGCACACAGAATTTGGTGGACGTGCATCAATCATCATATATCATATATCATATGGTGGCATGCCTAATGTCCTGTAGGTGATGAACTTCACATATATCCGCTTGCACGACAATGTACTAGAAAGTTTCCTATGCCAAAATTAAGCGATTGGTATCAAGAGCACGCACGCACGGGTCTTCTCCTGTGAAGTATCAGTGTATCAGTATCACCAGCTAGCTAGCTAGCTATAGCTTGCGACAGTAGCAGCTACTGGGATATTTTGTTTCTTTTTTTTAACGTAAAACTGGTAGAAAACTGCCATTTAATTAATTAATTAATTAATTTATAAAGTAAGTAGAGCTTGTATAAAAGCATGCGTCCTGTTTGCTTCATCGTTTCTGTGGCTTATAAGTCGGCTGATGATGTTTTATTGTGAGAGAAAAACATTGTATTATGACTGATAAGTATGGTTGATAAGATCAAGCGAACATGCTGCGCCAGCTCGCTACTAACACACAATTCCATTGTATTGGAATAATGTGCTGTCAGCTTGAACTGTACTAATATAAGTACGTACCCATAGGCCACAACATAGAAGCTTCTGTGTTGAAATAGTAGTAGTATTCTTTTTGTCTATTCATAAGTGGAAAAATTGTACAGTCGGTGTCAACCCTGCATTTAGCATGCAGTTTCTATTTACAACAGTATGTTGAACAGCTCCCATTTTTCGTGTCTAACAATCATGCTGTCTACATTTCAGCCATAGTACTCCATTTCATAGCCATATTGTTCTGTTTTTTTCCAGCTATATACCAACTGATAGACATTTGGAATTGTTTTTCTTTCAGGTTACTGACGTGAAGAAACGAAAAAAAAAATATCCATGAAGTGCTGAAGACTAAGTGGAGTGCAAGGATTATCCTAAATGTCCACCGTTAGGACGGAGGGCTAATTTTCAGTCGATTTTATATGAAGAGTGCATGCATGCTTAATTATGTTGTTTAATTAATTAATTGCTTGTTTGTCAGTTACCACCTCCATCCCTCTAGCCTCCATCCACAAGATCGTCAGATATTTCATGCAAGCATCCACGCATGCGTCTTATGTTGTTGCTGTACTGCCAAAAAAAAATTGCATGCTTGTCCTGGACTTTTTTCTTCTCGGACGACTAGCCCCCCTTTTGTTTGTAGTTTCTACTACTCGGTCTCTACTCCATGTATTGCTAGGTTGGCTATACTATGAAGTTGACCTTTGAGAAGGTGCAGTTTGTTCTGAAGACCTGATGGATGCATGTGTGTGATTCTGTGTGATATACTGCTGCTGCGTGTATCTTTGCTTTGACTTGTGCTGAGCTACGTTGGATTGAACAAGGCATGCTAATGGCCTACGTAGAGAAGCTAGGTATGTCAGGCAGGAAAGATGTATGTATCATTGCATGCATGGAGATGGAGATCCTCACTGGCTCACTGCTAGACTCGACTCGACCTCGGCAAGCATTTATGAGCTCGCATGCATCTCTCTTCTTCCGCCCCGCTGGTTTTGCTTGCAAGAGAGGCCAAAACGGCAGAAGACTATAAAGTCTCTGCACTGACCATCCATCTCTCTGAGCCTGATGAATCTCCTTTCTGCTTCTTGGTTGCAGCACCGTACCACTGCTATTGCGTGGGCGCGCATATGATCCTAGATAGGGCTAGCAGTAGATGCTAGTAGACGGCCGGCGTCGCTCCGTTGCATTGACTTATAAACCATATTTTTTTAACTAATGAATAATATTTTTTCTCACGATGCAATGGACGGCGAGACGGCGAGCACCGAGCATCCCCTGGATACTACGGCTGCTGGCATGCAGATGGTTAAATGGCACCTCGATCGAGAGCCATCAAAATGTCACATCCTGATGCGGTACTGGTCAACCCAGATTGCATTGCGTTGCGATCCATCTTTTCGTGGTGAACCCAAAAAAGATCCCAGCGCTCAGCTTTAACTGGTAGGTTTAGGGATCCTGGTGGGCAGGGCTAGCTAGCTAGGAGGAGT
Source organism: Miscanthus lutarioriparius (assembly GCA_904845875.1). NCBI lineage: Eukaryota > Viridiplantae > Streptophyta > Magnoliopsida > Poales > Poaceae > Miscanthus > Miscanthus lutarioriparius. The sequence continues at coordinate 12,143,378 of CAJGYO010000005.1, forward strand.
AGTAGCACGCAGCGCATCTGCAGCAGCCCCAAACAGCAGCAGCAACCACCTGTAGGCTGCAGCCAAGCCATTAGAAAAACAGGATTAAAAGGTCGTAATCGGGGGTAGCACTATTATTGCAGCAAAGCATCCCGCGCGCATGGCAAGCTCTGCGCGCACCGCGGTTGCTTGCTCTATTCCATGCATGCATAAATGCACGAATAGTTTTGCCCTGTGCAGGGGCGATGATACGTTGCACGAAGCTAGCATACCGCCTGTTCGGCTGGCTGGGCTGGGGCTGGCCAGCTCACTCACGCGGGCATGGTTCATATGAACAGTGTCTTTCAGCAAGAACAGTATTTTCTCTTCCAATAACTTAGTCGAAACAGTATTTAATTTATTTTTCAGACGAACCGAATAGCATGGAGGCATGGCACGGCGCATGCATGCAACATGTATCGCGGCATCCAGCAGCTAGCAGCACACTAGGGAAAAAGGCTGTTGCTGTGCGGAACCAGTGGTTAGTTTCCGTCCGGCCAGCTGAACGATCGATGCCGCCTCTCTCTCTCTCTCTCTCTCTCCCCGTACGTGCCTTCTGTTGCCTGAGAGTGCTCCTGCTTCTTAGCGGTTCGTTCGTTGACCAAGGTCGGGTCGGCTGACTGAAAATCGATCGGGGAATGCTGCTGTTTGACACGGCACAAGGCATTTTCCACGCAGTGACACTGTGCCAGGACACAACGACAGCAAAGGGAAACATGAGAGGGAGGGGGGAGATGCTGCTAGCAATTGGCAACGGCACCCATCATCAATGAATGTGTGAGAAGCGCGGGCAGGGCAGCAGGCCGCCCAAAAATGTCGTCCTGCAGGGAAAATTCAATGCACATCCCTGCATTCATAGCATAGCAGCATACGGGCAATGCCGCAGCACAGTCGCGCTGCGTAGGCGCATCGCATTGTCTAGCTAGCCCAGCCCCCAGTCTCTCGCAGACGCGCGCACAGTGCCATCTCTCTCTGGTCTCTGCTTCTGGTTTTGGTCTACAGTATGTAATAAACATTTGTCAAATCCATTTTGAACTGCAGTACTCTAAGTAACATTTCAGTAATCCACTCGAATTATTGGAGTATCTTTTTCTTTCTCCTCGTACAACAGCACAGTGACACTTTCAACAGTACCTGCATATTAAATATACTATACTCCTAGAGATAGAGATGCTAGTACTAATGAACGAAGTGGCATGCATGATGAGAGGCGATGGCGATGGAGATGGAGACGTACGCTGGCAAGTTTCGCACGGACAGAGACATGCACACACACAACTAGACGAGAATGATGCAGAGCCCAAGGGGCACAAGGCGTGCACAGGGCCGGGGATGCGATGCGTGCACTGCCACGGTTGGCTAGCTGGGGACTGGGGGGCCGTGGTACAACGTACAAGTACTCCTCTCCCTTCCTACTCGCATTCATTCATCAATTCAATTGGGGTGGATCGACGCGGGCGCATTCAGAGACGGAATGGACTGAACAACAAGCAGATTGTTGAAAGAGCCAAGAGGGAAGGATGGTGAAGGGGACGCACCGCACCGCGCCGCGCCGAGTCGAGCCGAGCGCAATGATGGCTCGGGCGGGGGGGTGCGATCGGCCGGAGGGGCCGGCGGCAATGATGACGATCGACGGTGGCAGCGACCAGCGCAGCACAGTGCGGGCGTTAAATGCGAATGCTTCGCCGGCCGGCCTCTGCACCCTCCTGCCGCGCGCGCGTCGCCCACGAGGCCTGGTCTGGCCACGCCACGCGCCTGTTGTGCCTGTGCCTGCGCGCGGCCACCCTCACACGTCTCCTCGCTCGCTCGCAGCCGGCCGCCGGGCGGGCCCCAGCTGCTCGATCAGCTTTCAGCCACCCAGTTCGTTTCATGGCTTCTCCGACTTATAAATCGACTGGCGTTGTTTTCGTTGCCAGAGAAAAACTCTATATTATAACTGATAAGAATGACCGATACAATCGAGTGAACTAGAGCTGAGCTGACCCACGCGGACACGCACCCACCACGCGGGGCCGGGGCGCGGCGCCAACATCCCTTTTGCCGCCCCTCGTGCCGTGGTCCAACCAGCGGAGTTTCTGGGCCGTTGGATAGAAACGATGGCCCATCCATCATCCATCGGCCTGTTCGCTTGGTCGTAAACGATCGTAAATTTCTAACCAGAACAGTATTTTTCTCTCACCTCAAACCAGCCAGCAGTAATAATCCACGATCATATATGATCGTTTCAGCCCAGCCGAACAGGCTGCATGCCGCCGAAGCCGTCTTCGTCGTGTCTCTCTCTCTCCTCCAGTCTTGTCTCGCTCGCCTCCCCTGCCCCTGCCCCTGCCCCTGCCCCTGCCCGTCCGCCTGCCTCGGCCCATGGCCACTATTGCCACGCACGCTCGTTCGTCGCTTCCCCCGTTGTCTTTGCGTTCGTCGGCTGGCGACCACTGTGCTGTGCACACCTCGGTGACACGTGACCACCGACGACTTGACTAGCAATGGATCATGGATGGGATCGGTTCGGAGCAGCAATCAGCAGTGCCTGCAGCGCTCGGTCCAAGGGAGACTACCGGGCTACTCCTACCTGCGCATGCGCAAAGGCCCCTACCCACCGTCGACGCGTCTCGTCAGGCACTCACAAACGTGCGGCTGCGATCGGACAGGGGATCGTCAAATCATCCACCAATTTACGTGTCCACTGCACCCTGCCCGCGTTGGGAACACTAGCTGTTACGAGTAGTAGAACAGAGAGTCAACCAACAACGCTATCGCACGGTGAAAACTGCGGCGTTAAAAACATCAGGCATATAGGAGCGTGATGAGTACTGCTAGGACTAATGATGATGCTACTGTTACTACTATAGGTACCTGCAGAGATAATTCCGGTGGCCCCCGGCGCCGGCCGACACGCGGACACCTACGGGAGTAGGTGAAAGTTGTGATCTTTATCCTGTTTTTTTCTTTTCCTAATATTGACTGATTTATTACAAGAAAAAAATATTATTGATTATCTAAAAAAATACAACTTATAAACCCAAACCCAACGAACATGACGCTAGCGGTCGCCGTCGTGGTTTCGTGGACGCGGCTGCTGCTGGGTGCGCCGTCGCTCGCACTAATCATGACACTGCCGTTATCAGCAGCAGTACAGTGGAGTACTAGTAAGGAAGAAATCTCGTACATACTCAGCCGGTTGTTATCCACGTGAACCGGCTGAGTATCAGTTGCTAATCTTGGATCGGAGTTGGAAGGGATGGATGGGTGCTCACTGCTCAGCCAGTGTCCAGGGCATGTACCATACCATCCTTCCTGTCGACTGTCGTGTGTCGTCTTCGTCGTTGAAGCATGCATTCCTCGTCCTGGCGTTTGACCTGCACTGGTTCCACATCAACCGTCAACACTCATGGTGATCGTCACTCCTCGGGAGTAGTATCAGTGTACCAGCAGTAGCCACAGACGGCAGGATGACTGGACGGAGACAATTTTGAAATGTTTATTCCTGCAGGGAGGGACTGGACAGGATGGTCTCCAGCTTCCACAGCGATGCTGCCTGGCCAAGGTCCTTTTTTATATGCCAAGCCTAAAAATTAGCCCAGGTATGAAAATAGGGCGAATGTACGCTAAGAAGGGTTAACGGACTCTAACCACCAGTTAGCTTTTATATTATTCCATAATTAACCTGTATTCAACATTTCTATTTGGTATCCAATGATATGGACGAACCGGTAGGCCCATGGATGTAAACAGGACATAATTACCGTAGTAACGGACAAAGACACCGATAGATTTTAGTCTATCGTAGGAGGTTAATATGGGCATGTTTGGATCCACCCAACTAAAGTTTAGGTATCCAGCTAAAATTTCTCCCTGCTAAACTTTAGCTAAGGTGTTTAAGTCCTCCAGCTAATAGACTTAGGTAAACTTTAGCTAGGTCTAGCTAGGTTTAAGTAGAAACTCAGCTAAACTTTAGTTGGTCTTTTAGCTGAGCCGTTTGGATCCCTATCAGCTAAATTGTTTGGTTCCCACTCCTAAAGTTTAGTCCATATCACATCGGATGTTTGGACACTAATTGGAGTATTAAACATATATAAATTAATTACAAAACTAATTGCACAGATTGATATTAATTTGCGAGACGAATCTATTAAGCCTAATTAGCTCATGATTTGACAATTGGGTGTTACAGTAAACATGTGCTAATGATAAATTAATTAGTCTTAATAGATTCATCTTGCGAATTAGTCACGATTTTCTGTAATTAGTTTTATTATTAGTATGCAAATATCCGATGTGATACCTGATATGACACCTCATAAACTTTAGTCCCTGAATCAAACATCCCTAACTAGCTAAAGTTTAGTTAGTGGATCTAAACAAACCCTATATTCGACTTTCACATCCTCCTACAAGGATTAAAACGACATACCCAGCAATTACTGGTTAGTGATGTTTTTGCTCCAGAATCACATATCTCATTTTAGTAGTTTTGACTTGGTGTCCTTGACAATTACTATTTAAAAGCTTTTGTGAAACAAACATTCAAGTGGCCCTTTAGCTCAGTTGGTTATAGGGATTTTTTTTAATTTTAACATTTTTTCGAAACTAATTTTAAATCTAACACTCTCGGTTTTTTTTAAACTAACACTTTTGGTCGCGCCTATTGCCCTAGCCAAATGTCTGTGCCGCGCCATGTATGGTGGCGCCGGATGAGGGTCGATGTGGCGACGACGAAGCTAATGACCATCACGACGTATGGGCTCTGCCGTGCCACCGATCTTGGCAGAGCCGGGTATAACCTCCGTCGCGGCCCGCGTGCCTGAGCAGTCGCCGTTCTCCGAAAACAACAACAGCAAGGCTGGCTGCCAGCAACGCCATCCGTCGCGCATACGCTCATTGCCAGGCCGTGCGTGCGTCGTCGCCGTGGCAAGCGCGTCCCACACGCCGGTCAGCCACACCAGCGAAAGCCAGCCGTGTCCGCCCATGCCGCCAACCGAGCAACCAGCGGCCAGTACCACCGATCGCCGGGTGCGGCCGCCATACAAGACGCCGCCGCGCCTCCCCTCGGCAGAACCTCCGGTCACGCCACGACGGCTGCCCTACCAAGCCCCCCGGCTTGGTCTTCTGCACAACAAACGAGGTACTCCACTAATATAGTTAGCACAGCTTAATAAAGTTAGTAAAATTATTAAAATATAGCTAGTATAGTTAGTAAAGTTAGTTAGTTTAGTTAGTATACGTAATATAATAAGTTAGTATAGGTAGTAAAGTTAGGTAGTTTAGTTAGTACAATTATAGTATGCCTTGTATAGATATTATTATTTGATTAGTTAGTATAGTTATAGTTAGAAAATATATTAATGTTAGTATGGACATTACGTACGATGATTTCGACGACTTAATGAAGTTTCTTAAAATGCTTCTGCATATAGATTGTTGTGTTAGAGTTTTGTACGGAGGAAGTGTTAGGAGAGAGGATGATATGTTTAAGGATATGGAAGAAGAATTGGAATGGTTTGATGAACCTCCTAGCTTCAACGACCTTTGTGTCCGTTTGAATATAAAGTTTGGCGGTGATTTCACACTAAAGGGGAGGTTTGATATTGGGAAGACTAGGGCACACTATGTCCTCATGCCCTTGCGCGACCATGCTCCACTGGTCCCGCTACACTAGGGTTCTCCAAGGTTCCAATGTGCCCATGGCTGAGGTGGTGGTGGAGAATGGGTACAGTATGCATGATGTTCAGGACGACCCGTCCATTGATGGTTTTGGAGGCAATGAAAAAGAATTAGTGGTCAAAGGGAAGCAACTCAGATAACATGGATTTGGACGGTCGAGTTGACGTAGGAGCGAGTTTATTCAACTACAGAGATCAGATAAAGCAATGACTTCGATGTGAATGAGTTCGAACGGGAAGAGGAGGAGCAGGAGAAGGAGGACAGGATCGATGATGTAGTTAGCAGTGATTCAGACGATTCTGATGATGACCAAGGAGGTACAGATGCTATGGCAACAACAGCTGATGCCATGCCAGTACCGGTACATACTATGCCATTACTAGTACGAACTGAGGTTTTGCAAGGTGTCCATGCTTAGGGTAGACTAGTCACAGATTTGGCTCCAGATGATATCCCCTATGATTCATGGGCTAGAATTAGCGAAGCGCAGCAGTATGTTCCACCACCACCTTACACAGCGGCTGAGCTTGAGCAACTAAGGTTCAAGAACGTACCTTTCAGGGGCGTTCAGAACTATAGGGATGTCAGCATGATGGATATGACAGTTTGTGATATCGGTCTCCAGATGTGTAGGAATTTATTGTATAACCATGAGACAGAAACCCTTAGGAAGGGGATGATATTCAACACAATGTCAGAGATGAAACTCTTCCTTCAGGACTATGCTGTGTACCACCATAGACCGTACACCATCACTCATTCGGACCAGGAGTTGAGGTACCACTTGATATGCAAAAACGGTTGTCTGTGGAGGTTAAATGCACGAAGGAGATAGAGTGATGGCAAGTGGAGGATAACTAAAGTTGTTGAACCCCACACTTGCCTAGACAATAGGGGGAAGGAAAATCATCAGTAGCTCACTGTACGTTACCTTGCCCATCGTATATTGGGGCTCGTTGATGACAATAACGACATCTTGGTGTCTTCTTTACAACAGTCCATATTTGGATTCGTTAGGTACGATGTGACATGCGGAAAGGCTTGGCGTGCTAAGTAAATTGCTCTGGCGATTCGATGGGGTACTTGGGAGGAAGCGTACAACAGGGTGCCCCGCATCTTATGCGTAATGCATTATTACAACCCTAGCTTGAAATGGTTTGTGGACACCGAAGGGATGTTTTTTCGGGACCCATTGAGGCATGTCCTCTATCGTGTGTTCTGGTCGTTTGCGCAAATGGAACATGCATTCCAGTTTTGTCGACCAGTCGTACTTGTTGATGGCACTTTCCTGACAGGAAAGTACAGGGGCACCTTGATGATGGCTGCTGCTGTTGATCCTGAGGACCAGATAGTACCCGTGGCATTTGCTTTGGCAGAGGGAGAGAACAATGAATCATGGTCATGGTTCATGCGGCTTCTACGTGTGCAAGTGCTTGGCCCAACTCGCACTATATGTTTGATCTCCGACCGTCACGTAGGGCTTCTTAATGCTGCAGCTGAGCATATAGATGGGTTCCCGCCTCTAGTACATAGATGGTGCATGAGACACTTTGCCGCTAATTTCTGGCGGCGTCAGTGGAAGCAGGAGGTATGTGACAAGGTAAAGGCTCTATGTTGTGTACGTATAGAGCACCAGTTCAAGGAGACAAAGAGAGAACTAGACAAGATGGTAAATGCAGTGGGAAAGGCCTGGTTAGAGGCACAGATGGAACAGAAGGCTCAGTGGGCGTTAGTGAAAGTGCATCTAGACCTTTAGTGAGTTTTGGGTGATTGAATGACAACACGATTAAAGAACTAACATGTTTGCTAAGTGTTAGATAGGAAATTGATTATCTCACAGATACTTGATGAAATTGTATAAAGCCAAAAATGATGTATTGTTGTATAAACAATCTAGTTCAAGCACAAGACAACAATGCAAATGGAATTCATGCAAAGGCTTATTTATTGTGGGATTTCAATGATCTATGTGAAAGCAAGCACGATAAGAGTTAATTAATGAGACATGAGAGATTGCATATGGAATGGTCTCATATTTGAAGCTTGCTAAATTGAAATGAAAAAGGCAACAATACAAATGAATGGTTGATTTAACACAAGATGTGACTTGACGGCTTGAGATGGTGAAGATAGCAAGAAAAGGCTTCGAGGTACTAAGCAAGGGTGAAGGGCAAGCGACGGCTTGATGGCCGAGGAACCTAGCTAGGGTGAAGAAGAAAGTACTTGCATTTAGTTGAGGTACTAATCAAGCTATGATGGCCATATTGATGTGGAGGATCAAATCTATATTGGACAAGTTGATTAAAGTGACTTGATGCATTTGGAGTTATTCATATTTGATGAATGGAATAAAGTCACGTGCTCAAGATGGCTATGCTCAAGTGACAAGATCAATATTGACATGTTGGCACCCTCACTTGATGAAGATTGAAAGACACGGCATCAATTTTAAAGAAGATCAACTCAAAAGGTTTAATTTCGTTTTTCTTTTGATCTTGAGTTAATAGGTATGCCGTACTATTAAGAGGGATGCAAGTTTAGGTGGTCTGAGGAAGATAGAGTGCTCAAGCATAATAAAGAAAATCAAAAGAGAGACACTCTAGCACTTCACGAGCACATAGAATAATTTTCTGTGACTGTCGGTGTCGGAAGTCCCAACGTAAGCCGGAACTCCCGACAGTCGGAAGTCACGACTCTTGCCGGAACTGCTGACTCCCAGTCATAGCCTGCGCGGTGACTGTGGACGTCGGAAGTCCCGATGTGAGTCAGAACTCCCGACAGTCGGAAGTCCCGACCCAAGCCGGGAGTCCCGGCATCGATGGTTCTCTGACCTACTGTCTGTGCCCATCGGAAGTCCCGACGTTCGTCGGAAGTTCCGACGTTGGCTGTCTCGAGTGGACTTTGACCTCGCGTGAACAGTGTTTTCTTCATACGTCGGAAGTCCTGAGATCTGCGTCGGAACTTCCGACGTAGATCTGAACGGTTAGATTTTGCCTTGAAGTATATATACCCCTCTCCTTGTTTCTAACCGTTGCCCACTCATTTCATTGCGACGAACACTCAGCCAAAACAACCCCCAAGCATTCTAGGCTCCCTTCTCTTCACTCCTTTGCTTCCAACTTCGATTCCCAAAGGGTTTGAGTGTTTGGAGAGTGGATTGAGAGAGAAAATCACTTTGAGCAAGCTTGAGCACTTGATTTCTTCGTCAAGCCGGTTTGATTTGCATTTGTTACTCTTGGGGATTTTCCCCTAGCCGGCTAGGCGTCGCACAAGAGCTTCCATCTTGTGGAAGAGCCTTGGGAAGTTTGTATTACCCTTGATTTCTAGTGAAGAAACTCAAGTGACCTTTGTGGTATCCTTGAGTGAGGCAAGGAGGTGGAAGAGACTCCGACCAAAGTGGTCACCTCAACAACGAGGACGTAGGAGCTCCTTTGTGGGGCTGCCGAACCTCGGGATAAATTCTTGTCTCCCGCGTGATTGTTGTTGTTGTGATTTGCTCAAAATTACTTGTATTTGGTTGTCTCCCTCTCTCTAGCTATTTCTTAGGGTTTGGGACTCGATCTACGGAGTGGTGGCTTATCAACGTCAAGAGAGTGACCCAACACCTTACCTTACCACTAGGAAGTGGGTTTGTAAGTTATCGGCATCACAAAGTTCATTTTAACACTTGCAGTTCATTTCCCGTAGGGGTCGGAAGTTCTGACCCAAACGTCGGGACTTCTGACACGTCGAAAGTTCTGACCCAAACGTCGGGACTTCCGACATTAACTGACTAGTGCATTTTGATTTAACTCTTTGGTTGCAGCTGTTTGGCTCCCTAGGTTTATCTAGTATCTTTTATATACTTTGTGGATATCTTGTGAGGGGTGGTATTACTCTTATTTAGAGTTTCCATTTTGGAAACTCCTATTACTAATCGTTTCTGCTTTTAAAGGTGTTGATTTTTTAGAAATGCCTATTCACCCCCCTCTAGGCGGCATCCTAGGTCCTTTCAGTTAGCATATGACGAGGGGGCTTTTAGGTATGGCATCATGACCACTAACTCCTCAGAGTCCTTCAACCGTGTATTCACCGGAGTTCGATCGTTGCCTGCATCTGGAATTGTTGAGTTCTCCTTTCATAAGTGCAACGAATATTTTATGAAGAGGTGGGAGCTTGCGCAGAGGAATATAGCTGAACAGGGGCATTTTGGAAAGGCCAGAGCTGAACATTTGAAGGAGGCCAAGGAATTGGCCAAGCAGCACACCGCCGAGCCATATGGACCTCGCCGCCATATCTTTAGTGTACGGGGCAAGGGTGGCACAAGCCTGGGCGATGAACGTTATGGTGGACGAAACTACCGAGTTGATCTTGGAAAGGTAGAGTGCAGTTGCAACGTCCCTCAGATCATGCATGCCCCTTGCTCTCATATGATCACGGCCTGCAGGGTTCGCGAGTACAACTATGAGGATCTGCCATATATGTCATCCTTTATCTCCGTTCGAACACCGTTAGTATTTGGGAGATGAGCTTCAAGCCATACCTTGACCCAACACAGTGGCCACCTTATAATGGTTATGACTACGTGCCGCATCCGGATCTAATGAAGGTAGGGAAGGATAGGAGGAAGAAGAAGCGACTGAAGGGGGACATGGACGCTATGAGAGGGTACGCCGAAGACATGTACGGCGGGGGAGACTTCAACGAGACTCGTGGCAGGATTCTTTGCTCCGTTTGCAAACAATCTGGCCACAAGGCTAGCCGGCATAGAAGACAACAGGTGATTTCATATTGTGTTCGTATTGCATAACAAGTAGTTCAAATTTTGCAATGCTACATAATGTTAATTTGAAAATTGTTAATTTAAATACTCCAACCCTTTGTTTATCATTTTGTAATAGGATGGCCCCTCCCACTCCGCACCGGCTGATCCCCCTTCTTTATGTGGAGTACGATGACCCCCTTCTTGTACCGGACGATGAGGTTCATTACGTCGTGGGACTTAGTTCATTACGTCGAACTTATGTCGAACGAATATTGTCGTCGAAAACTTGTAGACTCATAAACCAATGAAAATGTTGTATGGCAACTTATCGTCCATTTATTTGCTTCATGTTCGTTTTGTACAGCACTTGTAGTTTTGTACAGCACCTCCGCCTGTAAGCCCACCTCCGCTTGTAGTTCTATAGTTTTATACAGCACAGACGCGCCGTGGGCTCTGGCGCGGCAGAACCATGCCTATGGGGCACCAGAACCTGGGCTATGGCGTGACAAATGATTACGTTCATTTTAGAAATTTTGAACGCATGATACAAACAGATGTGATCACTTAAAATCGATCATGCGCAATCAAAAACCCTCAGTCAGAAATATACTGAGTAAGTAACTCGTCGTCCGAGTACCAATCCTCAACCACAACCCTGTTGCTGTGGCTAGGCTCACCTGCGTTGCTCTGACCTGCCTGTCGCCTGTAGTAAGCGGCCTCCGCTTCATCTGCGGCCGCTGCGGCCTGAGTGAAGAACGCGTTGTCGTCCTCCTCCGCCTGTAAGCCCACCTCTGCTAGAGCGATGAGCTCGCTCAGTCTGCCAGTGTCGTCCTCTTCCTCCTTCGCCTGCAAGCCCACCTCTGCTAGAGCGGTGAGCTCGCTTAGTCTGCCAGTATCATTCTCATCCTCCTCCGCCTACAAGCCCGCCTCTGCTACAGCAATTAGCTCACTAAGTCTGGCAATGTCGTCCTCATCCTCATCCCCCTCATCAGACAACACAATCGGTGATTGAACGGTACGACCAGCTCACTTTCTATGCTCATCTAACTTCTTTTCCTCGTACCTTGCACGAGCCACCTCTGCAGCATGTTTCTCGCTGCATCCAATCCCTTCATGTATAAAATACAATCAGTTAGCAACGTGATTATATTATATTTAAAATCAGGCAACGAAAATAGGCGTTCAAGCACTCACTGGCATATAATGCAGCAACATGCTCGTTCAAGACCTGCATCTGTACTCTTGTCTCCTCCCTTGCCTCCTTCCTTGTCCTCTCCTCCTCTAACATCATCCGCCTCTCCAATCCCCATTTGTTAAGCCCAATATCGATCGGGTTACAAATGCCGCGCTGTCTAGCAAACTCATGCATCTTTTCTTTGTGATGTTTAACAAATAGGTTGACGTAGTCAGGTCCATATCCCCTCTTTCTTGCAATTAGTTGTCTCTTCTTCAGTTCATCCAAGAACTTAGCTTGACCATCGTAACGTTCCCACCTGCATTTCCTAGTGCTCTGTTCAAAAAAAATATTATATCATATATGTCTTAGCAAAAGAAACAAAATACGATTTATTGTTTACCACAAAAATAACGAACCTCTTCGTACTCAACCATATGGCCGCAATAATGGCCTATTCCAAGCTCCGAAGGGATTAGGCCATAGTTAGAATTAACATCACATTCGCACTTGACTGGTGGTGCTTTGTAAATTAACTTTTCTTTTTTCTTTTGTTTTGCTTTTGGAGGTTCTTCGGGCCATTTGTTCTTAGGACCATACAACCACTTCTTGAAACGACACTTCGCCATTGAATACACCTAAATAACGTGACATTAGTACATGACACATATAGCTCAACATTTCAACACATACACTTTGCACTTACTTCATGCTTGTTTGGACACATAAATTCCAACGTATTGTCAGGGTTTATCACGGCTCGGTCTCCGCAATGGCACATGGGAGGTTCCTTGAGTCGTCTAACTACGGCTAAGTGCTTCTCCTTAGCCGTCATTGGAGGGGGGTTAGGGGGAGGTGGAACCCACCGCTCGAAGTGCTCTCGTGGATGTCGCCCTCTCCACCAATCGTCGAAAAGGAGGTACCTAGGGTCAAACTTGTCTGCACCGTCGACCCACTGAAAGAAAAAGCACCTCTCATGGGGCTACACAACAAAAATTCAACAAAATATTAGTAACCTAGTAATACAAATGAAGAAGGAAAATATACGGAAACAATTACTTACATTAAAACGACTGCACGTGTAGAAGCAACGAGCCGCTGTGTCCGGATGTCTAGATTGAAACACGTCGGCCGGACGACCATAGTCACAATTAGGGACAGGGAGTTCAGGAGGGACGGGGGCATCTTTGCTAGACTCATCGGGGTACATTTCTCTAGGACGACCCCGTTTTCGCCATAACTGCTCCCGAAATATGTCTTCCATCTAATAAAACGGTTCAAATTAAACATCAATCAAAACAACACAAATTAATAACACAAATTAATGTAAAATATAATCATTTGCAATGCAACTAAAATATTATAAACAACAATTATAGCAAAAAAAATATACATGGCAAACATACTTCTAACTAAATAATTAACCTTAACATTGACAAAATCAAACTAATATCTTCACCATAGTTTTCAAACATAATTTTTCTACTAACCTTAACTCTCATTCATAATATCCTATCCACCATTCAAACGAAAATAAAATGTGTGTCATTACCTTGAACTAGGACGAGGAGGGAGGGAGGCGGCCGGGGAATGAAAGGGAAGGGAGGGAGGGGGCAATGGAGGCCGGGCCGCCGCCGATCGTGGCGTAGCGGCCAGCGTGCTTGGCGACGGGCAGGAGCGGGAGCGACGCCTAGGCCGCTTTGCTGCTCGGGCAGCAGGACTCCGCGGCGGAGGTTATACCCGGCTCTACCGCGCCATGGATCAGGGCGCGACACTGCCGCGCCAAGATCGGTGGCGCGGCAGAGCCCAACCACGTCAGCGGTCAGCGCTTCTGGTCGCCGCCACGTCAGCCCTCTGCCGCGCCACCATGCATGGCGCGGCACAGGCATTTGGCCGCGCTAGGGCAGTAGGCGCGGCTAAAAGTGTTAGTTAAAAAAAACATGAGAGTGTTAGATTTAAAATTAGTTTCGAAAAAGTGTTGAAATTAAAAAAATTCGGTTATAGCGTGGTGCTAATAATGCCAAGGTCGCAGGTTCGAGACCTGCATGGGCCATCTATTTTTGTTTCTTTTTTGTTCTATTTTTGTTTCTTTTTTGTTTTATTATTTCAATTCACAGTTTTGTTTATTTTTTGTGTTATTCATTGAATTTTTAGCATATTTCTTTTTTGTTTTATTGGAATTCGAAGCTTTTTGTTTATTCAAATTTTTGTTTCTTTTTTGTTTTATTATTTCGATTGAAAGTTTTGTTTATTTTTTTGTTTTATTCGTTGAATTTTTAGCATGTTTCTTTTTTTTTGTCTTATTCGAATTCGAAGCTTTTTGTTTATTTGAATTTCGATTGAATTCTTAGCATGTTTGAACAACATTTTTAGTAATATTGGGAAGCAGACGCCGCTCACCCCGCTCCGCTCAATGCGCTTCAGTGCTTTACAGCTTCTGAAAAAAATAGCGCCGCTCGCCTTCTCCAACACAGGGGCGCCCGTCGCGGCCTTCTCTAGCGCGGCGGCACTGCACCTAGCCCCTTCCTGCGCTGCTCCGCGCGCTCGTGCCGTGCCACCATCCATCGCCGCGCCCCATCCACCTCGCCTGTCGCGGAAAGGGAGGCAGGGGAGGCATGCGCCGCTATCTACCTCGCTCCGTCGGCACGAAGGGGAGGCCTACGCCACCGTAGTTTCCCACCAGGTAGGCCATGGTCGCCGACGACGATATGTTTCAAGTGTTTTAGGTGTTTTCAGACATGTTGCAAGTTGTAACCCTATGTTTTAGTTGTTTCAGATGTATGTTTTAGGTGTTTTATACGAATATTGCAAAACTAGAGGGGGATGTTGCATATGCTCAAGTGGTTGTACACGTACGTTGCAAGCGTCTGTTCCTAATGTTTTATCTGTTTTTCAGACGTATGTTGCAAGTTTGTTTATCGAGATGTTGCATATGTTACACACATATGTTGCAAGTGTTTTATCTAGATTTGCGTATGTTTGCAATGGTTTTCAGGTGCATTTCAAGTGTTTTTGCAAGTGTTTCAGACACATGTTTTAAGTGTTTTATTTCTTTTTTTGTATGTTGAAAATGTTGCATGTGAATATTTCAAAAATAGATCGGGGTGTTGCACATGGAATGCGCATGGGAAGCGAGAGGGGGCACGAGCGGTCCCCGCACGCTGTCTGGCGGCGCGGGCCGCTGCTAGGGCGCTGTCTCGCAAGTCCAACGCTGCTTGGATGCTCGCTCGCTCGTCGTGCGGGCACCGTCCGACGCTAGCATTCCGGATCAGACGTCTGGACGCTAGCAACATAACTACATGCGTGTAGCCACTGGGCTATCGTGTACATAAGGGAAGGTGCCTTTATTGAACATGATTTTGAAATTGTGTCCAGTTTATCAGAGGTGAATCGGTTACCCGATTCTTCAAAGATGAATCAAGCAACTTGTGTGCTGTACCGGTTCTAAACCCTTCTCTTTCTTCTAAAGATGATTCAAGGAACTTGTGTACCGGTTCTAAACCCTTCCCTTTCTTCTAAAGACGGTGAATCAAGTTTGCTAACGTGGATGGTATGATCGACAAGGATGAATCAAATGTTTATTGTACAAATGTGCATAAAAGTGAGATATCTTATGATTTACTCCATCTATTCTAAATTATAAGGCATTTTGTTTTTTTTCAGATATATTGATTTTACTATGTATTTAGATATTTAGATATAATGTATATTTAAATACATAGAAAAAGCTACGTATCTAAAAAAAAAATACCAAAACTTTTAAGCTTTTAGAACTGCATTCGTTAAGTCGATGTAGTTTGGTGGCTGGTAGAACTGCATTGAGCCAGTAGCGTTTAGATGGTTGTTTCGCTTTGTTGGATTAATGCTGTCGCTCAAACTGGTATCCCCAATGTAAACCACTTTTAAGCTTTCAATATAAGCCAGGCTGGAAACGGTCTTTGCTGAAAAAGAAATATCAACTCCTTTTTTAGGCAAAATAATATCTACTAGTTTGACGATGTTAAAACCTCAGTATGTACGCAGAGTGCATGAACTGAAGCTCTGTTACAATAGTACTGCTGCGACCTATATGATGTCTGAACCAGTGATAATAAAATAGAGTTAACCACAATTGTCAAATTGAGAACGCTATGGCACCACAAAATGTATCGTCAGGTACAAAATGTCATTTTGCCCCACTTACAAACCAATTAATAGTACAACAAACGGGTACAAGCTTAACAATTACACAACTAAGAATTCACCATGGCCTCAATAGCAGCAAGAGCTCCAAACACCACTATTGGTCATCTTCCATGTCATTCCAATCAATCTCCTCGACATCCACGGTTAGAAGTATACAAAAATGTTTGTGCACGAAACGACTGCTTCTGACCTTTCGAGTTTCACACATGTTATTGTCCTGCATTACTCTTACTTCGTTGGTTTTGATGGTGTTGGAGATGATGGGGGCTTCAAGTCAGGGTACTGCACAATAAACTCAAAGGTTTGTAACAGCTTGTACAGTGTATAATAGTTTTTGTGGTCGCTGGTCAGTTTGCATCATAAAGACTGAAGAAACAAAGGATATAAATGAGTGTAGATATCTAAAGGGCAGTCTGTCATGTCTCTACTTTATGTCAGCAAATAGCATTTGCACTGGAATTCCCTGTCCTTGCCTGTTAGTAATTTCTGTGGACCTGAGTCAAGCCATTTATGTGTCTTCAAAGTGTCATTATCTAACTTTCAGGTAAACATAAATTTGAGCTTTAATGATTCGCTCAAAATATGCCTTGTGCTGTCTTCAGTTAAGCCTGTAGATACGTCAATAATTTGAGGTCTTAACTCTTGAGTTAGGATGTGGATTTGGTTGTGGTAGCTTGGGCTAGGGCTACAAATTTGTAATAGTTGTTGTATGATGTCTCTTCTATGAATAGGTTGAAGCTGGAACTCTTTCCATTATCTTAAAAAATATAGCTCATGTTGTGATTACCATGATCTAATTCCTTCCTCAAGTATTCACATATAAAGCTTTAAAAAGAAATAATATAGTCATAACTCTAGTCTAGAGGCATATACCAAATATAAAAGCCATGGCCAGTTCTTCCCGGAAGTCTCTTCATTATCTTAAAAAAAAAATCGGCCGTGCTATCATTAACATGATCTACTTTCTTACTAAATATTCATATAAAGCTCTAAAAATAACTAATATAGTCATAACTCTAGCCTAGAAGCATACCAAATGCAAAAGCAGTGGCGAGCTCTTCCCAAATTATTTATCGTTTTAGATGGATTTGAGTCAACTATTGCTTAGTAGGTCTGGCATTGCTATAAGTGTGATAGCTGGAGATAACATAATTTCTTAATGGAGTTCACTGTCAGTACAAAAGAAAAGCAGTAAGACGTGTGTGAATACTGGTGCCATTTCAAATCATATAATAAATGGTAACCAATTGGATGTATGAAGAAAAATATAGAATAAGCATGTTAATTTTGAGTGTGGTGGTGAAAAGGCAAAAAGAATCATACATTTGGATATGGCGATAATGGTCTCCTAGTTGCATGTTTTGCAGCAGTTGTACTACCATTGGAATTTTCATAAACATCTTTGGATTCATCGCCTGTATTGACTACAAACCTGCTTGGAGGAGCAGATGATTCCTCGCTTCCCTGCTGCTGACCGTATGTTCCATCATTGCTTGCATCTGTGTGAGCTAACTTTGCACCCTTTTTTTTCCTCGGGAAAACATGAACAGATGGGGGAAGATAATTTTCTTGAACCGCCTAATGGAGACGAAAAGACTTAGAAAGGAAAACAAAAATGAATTGCTATTCCTCACACAATAGAATGATACCTTACCTGCCACCCTTCTGGGCCTCTCAAGCCCCCTTTAATTGCATAGGCTTCCTTAAAACCATTCTCCACCAGTAGCTCAGCAACTTTCAAAGAATTACCATCAAAGCTACCTTACACAGCATAAATTTAAGTTGGTAATGTGGAGGAGAAAAGTTGTCAAGTGCTACTGGATGGCAGCAAGTCAAGAGACCAAAGGTTCTGAAGGAAGTTAAATATATAGTACTCTTAAATATAATTGCTTTGGCATGAAGTAAACATATACCAAATCTAAACGAAAGCTTTCATTAATCTTGTTGAGGTAAAAAACCCAGAGAGGTGAAAAGTTACATGGCATCCATTTTGGTTAGGCTGATTTTTTTAAAGGAGAATAATATTTCTTCAAGATTTATATATATTTTAATCATATGTAAATTAGAAACTGATTGGATAGAAAAGCCAATAACAAATCTCCCTCCCAATGTTTAAGTTCCCTGCATCAGAAACAGTGAAATTACAAATTGTGACTTAGTGGTGTTCCCGAGGAATTCTTCATTGTTCCTGAGAATGTACACATCAATCACTTGTATTTACCAAGAATTTTGCACAATTGAGTGTAAAATCAAAGAGCCATTTAGTTTACACAGGACACAACTATATGCATTTTATTTACTAGAAGGTGTACACCTTAGAGTACACATCTAACAGTATGTACACTAATCTTTTGCAAATTGCGGCTCAACTGTGGTAGACACATTTATTATCGCCCTAGATATTGTGCAGTTGCATTTGAGGCGAAACCCATTCAATCTACAGAAACATAAGACACTGCATCTGGTACTTTAGGTAAAATATAATTCAATCAATTTTCCATGTAGCACTCACTTGTCAAGGACGCAGACGACGGTGTTCGCCGGGTCTGGAAACCTCGCCAGCACCTCCTTGACAAACCCCTTGTCGTCCTCCTCGTCGAACTCCACCTGCACGGTGCTCTTGTCGACAAGCTTCAGGTTCGGTGGCGCCATGAACCGCACGCTCTTGCCCCGCCTGATGTCCAGCAGCTGCGCCTCCGGCACGTCGCGTAGCTTGCGGAACGCATCGATGGCGCTCACGGGCTTGTACTTCTTGAAGACGTACTCCTGCACGAGCGGGATCACCACTAGCCACACGAACACGACCCCAGCCACGAAGAAAGGGTTGCGGTTGTTGAAGTCGTCGATTGCCACCACGATGGACTCGAGGCTCACTTTCCCGTCGCCCTCCGCCGCAAGGGAAGGAGAGGCCAGGACGCGAGGGCGGCGGTAACGGGGACAAGGGCGTCCAGGCAAAGCGCCGCCTTCGGCGCCAGGACTGCGGCCTTGGAAGCGCTGGTGGGGATGCGAGGAACCGGGATTTCGGAGGCGTTGGAAGTCTTGGCCGCATTGGGCAGTAAAAGCTGGTTCTTGCGAGGATTTCTTGGGGCATCGAGAGGATTTGGGTGGTGGGAGCTGGAGATTCGGAGGAGCGAGCACTGCTCTTGGAGTCGGAGGAGAGCCATGGAAGCGCGAGGCCTGGACTCTGTGCAAGGATAGCAGAGCTCCTGGGAGCTAGAAGATGGATTGCCCACGAGCCACGATTTCAGCGTCTTCAGGTAGCTTAGCTATCCGATTAATATCGAAACGGGATCTAGATAAATTATATGGGCCTTGGGCTTTGACAATAATAACAAATTTATAATTGAGTCTTGTGTGTAATCCGTGGGCTTTTCTGTGAAGATAGGCAAGGAGCTTCTATAGAAAGTTGTCCATTGCAAGTGCAACAGCCTTGCCGGGCTATCGCAAGTCCTTCCAATTCAATCTCGACAACGGAAGATGGATAAAAAAAAAAGGATTGATTTGGGCCATGAATTTGTACTGTGTATCATGGGCTGGTAGACCCGTATGGATATAATCTGTTGGGCTGATGAATCGTTAGGGACTACAGCTGTGATCTGGGATCTGGTCACTTCTAATCTCCCCATCCTGCCTCCGAGGAAGACCTAAGGATGGCAGTGGTGCGGGTTCGGGTCGGATATCCATGGTTTTCAGGTCTGGCGGTTTCAATTTTGGTGTCTGGTTCTCGTCCACGGTTTTTTGGGTTTAGATACCCAAAAGTTAGAGGGTTTGGGGCGGGTTTTCAGTTTCACCCGCGGATCACCATCGGAGCCCTGAAATAATTTGGCCCACTAGCAGCTCATCAACAACCCTAGCATATAAGCCTGAAATCCTCTCCCTCAGAACCCTCACCCGGTCACCCCAGACCCAGCCACCGCTCGGGCAGTCGTAGTCGGGCGCGCAGCGGCGGCGCAGGGACGCCTCGAGCTCGAGCGGTGGAGCCCTCGACCTCTTCCTCTCGGTGTGGAACCGTGGATCCGTGTTCACCCCGGTGCTCCGTGCTCGAGGCTCGACCCCACCCAGGCACCCACCGACGGCCGTCTCGACGCCTTGCCGCCTTGGCCGCTGCCCGCCGTCAAGAAGGCAGCACTGCAGCAGCTGGCAGCCGCCGCTGCCCACTTAGCGCGTGCGTGCGGCGTGCCCATCAGGGGCCGTGGGCAGCTCGTAGGCGCAGGGCGCACCCAGCTGGGGGGCGGTGTCGCGGAGGCGAGCAGGTGCCTACTTGCCCTGGCTAATTGCTGCTGCTGCTGCTTGCTAATTGATGCTGTACATGGCTAGCTACGACTGTTGCTTGCTAATTTATTCTGTACATGGCTAGCTAATTTATTCTATACATATTCTATACATTTGTAGCTGCTGCCTGCTAGTACTTTCATGGTTACATCTTGTTATCTACAATCTGTTTTGCTAATTTATCATATTTTGTATTGCTGTTCTGGTTGTTTTGTTGTATTTTTTCGGGTTTTGGATTATCCGTCGGGTTTCGGGGATCCACGGGTTTTGGTTTCGGAGATGGATTTTAACCCGAATCGGTGTTCGGGACGGATTTGGGTTTTAAGTTCGGGTTTCGATTTTGGGTATCCAGACACTCTACCCGATCCGAACCTGCCCCGTTGACATCCTTAGGAAGACCACAACGACTGTGGTGGCATGTTCCTCAGTTCTGTCTTCGAGACTCCCCACTAACAACCAGCGTCTGGCAGTTGTACTCAGATTTTCAGTTAGTTGTTTTAGACAGTTGTACTCATATTTATACATATTTTTTCTTAAACCATGCGGCTATATAATTAGATTCGTTTTTACTCCTACTAGATAAGTTCATGGACCACCTAACTCTAACAAACCCAATCTGACCCGTCCAGAAAAATTCAATCCGACCCGTCCTGACCCGCCAACACGTCGGGTTGGGTTAGGGCCTAGATTCTCGACCCATGGCCTGACCCAACCTGACTCGACCCAAAGTGCGAAAACCCAAGAAATGGCCCAACCCGACTTGCCAATGCGTTGGGTCAGGATTGCGTAAATTTTTTTGACCCGATCATTTTTTTCTAGTCTAACTCGAACTTGACCCGATCGACGTTTGATCAGGTCAAATCCTAACATGGGCAAACTCTTTTATAGCTAGAGTGAATAACGTGAACTCTACTTTTTTGGAAGTTAATGAAAAATATCACATAGACCAGCACTTTTTTTAGGGAAACCGGAGCTTCATTAGTCATGAACACTTTTGCCATAAAACTTGTTAGAGAGAGAAAATAAAATAAGGTGTGGCTTAATCTTTTTAGAGGATATATGCCAAACTGCCTCCAAAAGAAACTAGAATACAACGAAAAGAATGTATCGACAAAAGCTCCAAACAACTAACACGTGTTATAATAGAGAGAGCCATCCAGTAGAAACGAAAAAGATGACAACGCAGGCGAACAAACAATTCGCTCAACAACAGAGCGAGTTGAGTAAGGACTTGCACAACACAAACTCATAGAAAAAAAAACTGAAAAATTGCCCAAAGCACAACTAAAAACCAACGATGATGCAAGCATCAACTTGCACAGCAACCTTAAGTCTCATACGATCTTATATTAAAAGATTTTCTTATTTCATTCTTTCTAAACACCTACCACTGACAAAGTAGCTTCTTAAACTTTGTCTTGCAGTTCCACTTGCCAAATTTGCATCTCTTTCTCTTGAGTAGCAAACCGACTAACAGAATGGATGGACAGAGGAAGCACGACGAAGATCGGATTTGCTTGAGACACTCAGCCTGCTTGCATGCTGGGCTCTATCGGCGGTGCCATCTTGACCTTGGAGGTTTTTTCTTCGTCTTTGGTCTACTTTCTTCATTATGCCCACGAGAGTATACAAGGAAGACTAGAATTCTATGTTCAAATAAAAAGAGAGCAAGTTTCAGGCAAATGTGTTGAGGCAGTGAATCCTGGCTAACTTAATTGCCATCACCAGTAGAGAACATACTTTTGATTTTAGGCGGGGCCTAGGACTAAAGGCAGGACTAGTCCCGGTTGGAGCAACCAACCGGGATTAAAGTCCCCTGCTAGAGGCGTAGCTTTTGCAGGAGGGGTATAAGAAGAGGCCTTTAGTTCCGGTTCGTGGTTCAAACCGGGACTAAAGGTCACCCTCCAGTCCGCTTGAAGCTACCAGCCGTGACTAAACATTTAATCCCGGTTGGTGGCTCTAACCGAGACTAAAACGCTACCTGTAGTCCGGGTTTATACCACAAATCAGGACTACATGTTTCAGGCAATATACTTTCTCCTTCTTCCTCCCCAGCCCAAGCCATTTTAAACTCTCTGCCTGCTCTCTGTTCTTGCTCGTGGAAGGAGTTCATGCTCGCGGGATTGGTGAAGACTTCATTCCTCCATCCATTCTTTGGTTCTAAAGATTACCAACTTCATCCTCCCATGTTTCATTACTAGCATGGCTCATTTCTTGGTCTAGAAATAGAAAAATTTGTGGTTTTTTAATTAAGAATGATGGTGGATTTTTATTATTATTTATATACCATTTGAGCTCGAAATCACTTGATAGTTTGAATATGAAGATGAAGGAAGCTTATAGTAGTTCATCAAAACTAGTATGCACCTTTTATTGCCTCGTTTTATGGTTTAGAAATAGAATTTTTTTTGGTTTTCTAGATTGGGAATAATGATGGATATTTTTTATTTATATGGTATTTGAGCTCAAAATCACTTGATAGTTTACATATGTAGATGAAGGAACCTTATAGTAGCTCATCAAAATTAGTATGCACCTTTCATTGCCTCATTTCATGCATGGTTTAGTAAATTGAGAAATAAAAGGTATTTTTTAGTATATAGCTCATTTAATTTCATGGTTTACAAAATGAGAAACTTATAGTAGTTGATGAAAATGAGTATAGAGAATCATAGGTGGCGACTGCTTCTAGGTCCTCGGCCTCACATGGGGTCCCTACGCGACTGAGGCTAGACCTCCCTCTCATTGCGTGCGGCAAGTGTGGGCAAAAGATTGTGAGGGAGTACAGGATGAAGAAGGGTCCCAACCAAGGGCACATCTTCTACACGTGTCCGGATTACGAAGTGAGTAATTTTTTGTCATGTTTTGCTATGGTTTGTAGCCATTTTTCGTGATGATTTTGATTAAAGTTCATGATTTGTTGTTGTAATTTCAGTGGGATGGCACTGGATCATGTGATGGTTGGTGCTAGGAGGAAAAGTACGTTGAGCACGACCAAAAATCTCTTGCAAAGGAGATTGAGGCGGCTGATGAGAGTGCACCTGTGTATGATGAGACAGTGAACCAGCAGAAGAATGATCTGTTTGTTTTAGTTGGAATTGGTCGTGAAATCCTTATTCTGCTGAAGTGCATTGTAGGTTTAGTTTATTTTGTGCTATTTGTGATTGTCTACATTGTATCAAGGCTTTAATAAATTAATGTTCGAGAGTATGTGAAACAGCTATGTGGTATAGGATATTAATTAATCATGTTGATTGATGGATATTTTGGATCCTTTAATTAACTACTAACCATGCATATTGTATAATATGAGTTATTATAAGTTTTTGATATGGTGTACGTCATGTACGTAATGCGATGAACCAAAGAATGGATGTACAACGCTGACCGCCACTTCCAGAGTTCATGAGGGGCGTGTATGATTTCTTAAATGTGGCCAAGGCAAACATGCGGAATGGTTTCATGTGCTACCCATGTGTTCTATGTAAGAATGAGAAGGATTATTCTTACTCAAGGAAAATTCACGAACACCTATTTACGTCGGGTTTCATGCCAAACTATATTTGTTGGACTAAGCACGAAGAAAGATGTGTTATAATGGAAGGAGATGAAGAAGAAGGGGATGATGACAACATGATTATTCATGGTTTTACTGAATACCGTGCCTTTGATGATACTGCAATGGGGGAAGCTGAAGAAGAGGTAGCTGTTGAAGAAGAGGTAGCGGCAGAAGATGAGCCCGATGATGATCTTGGTCAGGCCATCCAAGATGCACAAAGAGAATGCGAAAGTGATAAGGAGAAGATCAAGTTCGAGCGCATGCTAGAGGATCACAAGAAATTGCTATACCCGACTGCCGAAGAGTGGCAAAAAAAAGTTGGGTACCACACTGGAATTCCTGCAATGTATGACAAAGAATGGTGTATCCGACAAGAGATTTGGAGAGTTACTGACTATCGCAAAGAAGATGCTTCCGAAGGCAAATGAATTGCCCCCACTACATACATAGCAAAACAGTTCGTCTGCCCTCTGGGATTGGAAATCCAGAAGATACATGCATGTCCTAATGACTTCATCCTCTATCGCGGCAAGGAGTACGAGAATTTGGATGCATGCCAGTATGACATGCGTTGTGGTATAAGATCAGGGATGATGACCCTGGTGATGTTGAGGGCGACAGTGAACGTCCCAGGAAGAGAATCCTTGCCAATGTGATGTGGTATGCTCCTATAATACCACGCTTGAAACGTTTGTTCGAAAACAAAGAGTATGCAAAGATGATGCGATGGCACAAAGAAGACCGTAAGGTGAATGATATGTTGAGACACCCCGCTGATAGGTCCCAGTGGAGAGCAATCGACAGAGAATTCCCAAAGTTTGCAGATGACGCAAGAAACTTAAGGTTTGCTTTAAGTACAGATGGCATGAATCCTTTTGGGGAGCAGAGCAGCAGTCATAGCACTTGGCCTGTTACTCTATGTATCTACAACCTTCCTCCATGACTGTTCATGAAGCGGAAGTTCATTATGATGCCAGTGCTCATCCAAGGCTCAAAGCAACCTAGAAACGACATTGATGTGTACCTGAGGCCATTAGTTGAGTAACTTCTACTTTTGTGGAGCAGCACAGACGTACGTGTGTGGGATGAGTACAAACAGGAACACTTTGACCTACGAGCATTGTTGTTCATAACAATCAATGAGTGGCCTGCTCTTAGTAATCTTCCAGAACAATCAAATTAGGGATATAATGCATGCATGCACTGTTTTCATGACATGGAAGGTATATTTTTGAAAAAATGTCGAAAGGTCGTGTACATGGACCATCGTCGATTTCTTCCATTGAATCACGCCCTAAAAAAGAGAGGTAAGCACTTTCAAGGTAAGGCAGAGCACCAAACAAAAGCCTGACAACCGTAGTGGTGAGGATGTATTCAATATGGTCAAGGATGTATAAGTAGTCTTTGGGAAGGAACCTGGCAGCCAACCTGTTTCGAATAATACTAACGGACATGCACCCATGTGGAAGAAGTCCATATTTTGGGAGCTACCCTACTGGCAAGTTCTGGAGGTCTACAGCACGATCGACGTGATGCACCTGATGAAGAATCTTTGTGTGAACCTGCTAGGTTTCATCGGTATGTATGGGAAGTCTAAGGACACACTAGAAGCAAGATAGGACCTACAATGTATGAAAGAATGAGAGAACCTGCATCTATAGAAGGTAGATGATGGACGCCAGTTCTTAAGTCCTGCCAGCTACACTCTTAGCAAAGAAGAGAAGGAAGCATGTTTGAATGCCTAAACAGCATCAAGGTCCCATCTGGCTTCTCCTTGAATGTAAAGGGGATAATAAATGTGCAGAGAAGAAATTCCTAAACTTAAAGTCTCATGACTGCCACGTGCTTATGACGCAATTGATTCCGGTTGCATTGAGAGGAATTCTACCTCTAAATGTACGATTAGCCACCATGAAACTATGTGCATTCCTCAACATAATTTCTCAGAAGGCGATCAATCTAGCGTATCTAGCAAAGCTACAAAATGATGTGGTCCAATGTCTTGTCAGCTTTGAGTTGGTGTTCCCACCATCCTTCTTTAATATTATGATGTACCTCCTAGTTCACATGATTAAAGAGATTAGTATTCTCGGTCCTATGTTCCTACATAACATGTTCCCCTTTGAGAGGTTCATGGGAGTCCTAAAGAAATATGTTCACAACCATGCTCAGCCAGAAGGAAGCATCGCCAAGGGCTACAAAACAGAGGAGGTCATTGAGTTTTGCGTTGATTTTATTCCTGACCTCGACCCGATTGGTGTTACTGAATCGCGGCATAAGGGGAGACTAAGTGGAAAGGGAACACTAGGGAAGAAAGCTTATATTGGCAAGGAGGGCGATTATTTCCCTAAAGCACACTACACAGTTCTACAAAACTCATCCTTGATGGATCCGTATATCGAGGTACACAAGGACATTATACGATCTGAATTCCTGGGGAGGACTAAAGCCTGGATTACGTGTCGGCACATGGAATCTTTTGGCGGTTGGATGCGAAAACGATGTCAGGATGACGAGAGTCTGGATGACCAACTGTACTTGTTGTCTAGGGAACCATCTTGGCATATCCTGGCATTCAAAGGGTACGAGATAAATGGCAATACATATTACACGATAGCCCAAGATAAAAGGAGCACCAACCAAAACAGTGGTGTCCACATAGATGCCACTGACTCAAATGGGAATAAGGAAACATATTATGGCCGCATAGTGAAGATATGGGAATTAGACTATATACCTTATTTTAAGGTCCCTTAGTTTCGGTGCCAATGGGTGAAGGTGACCGAAGGTGGGATAACAGTGGACCATCAGTACGGAATGACAACAGTGGACCTCAACAATCTTGGGTATAGAGACAAACCATTCGTCTTAGCCAAGGATGTGAATCAGGTTTTCTATGTGAAGGACATGTCTACCAATCCAAAGAAAGGGAAAACCAACGACAATGGCTCGGACAATGAGCCAAAGCGCCATATAGTTCTTTCAGGGAAAAGAAACATCGTGGGAATCGAGGACATGTCTGACATGTTAGAAGATTATAAAAGAATGATGGAATTCCGCCCTTCACAGTAAACAGTGACCCAAGCATCTTGCTAAATAATGAGGACACTCCATGGTTACGGCGTGACCATAACCAAGGGACATACGTCAAGAAGAAGTTCATTGCTGTTCTCGCTTGATATGGTGATGTATTAGACCTATTATGTAATAATTGTGACTTCAGATTTTTTGTCGTGTTTTCATATTTTCTACGGTTTAAATGAATTTCTGTTTGACGGTGGATTTCCCGTGGAGAATGTGTGATGAAAAACCAAATGATCAACGTTAATAAGATGTGAAAACTAATTTCCTATCGAAAAGCAATAGTTTTAATGATTTTAATCAAGTAGTACATTTTTGCATGGTGCAAATTGTGATTATTATTTACACCATGTTAAATATTTATACGGTAAAATAAAAGAGTTTAGGTTATAGATTTTTATTGTGTATAATAATGCAAAACCAGGTCCATGAATTTTTTTGTAATTTTTTTGCTAATATTTTATTTACTAGGCAATTAACAACTCTCTGCATATTTATATAAAAGAAATATATAAAAAAGGAAAAACTTCTGGAAACTGGCGGGAAGCCAAACTGCAGCCCACTAAAAGTGGGCTGCATTTTCACGGCCCGCCAAAAAACAACTTTAGTCTCGGGCCGCCGCTGCACCTGGGACTAAAGGTCAGACCTTTAGTTCCGGTTCTTACCATCACCCGGGACTAAAGGTCATTTAGTCCCGGGCCGTGGCTTCACCCGGGACTAAAGGTCCTCCAAATATATATCGCCTCGTCTTCTTCTCCCCCTCCATCGTCTTCATTCTTCACCCGAGAGCCACCGCGCCGCCACCGCTCCTCATCACCTCCAGCCGCCTCCACGCGCCTCTCCCGTCTCTCGCCGTCTCCACCGATGGCCTGGCTCATGCCTCTCTGTAACACCCTCGGTGTTACATTGTACTGCTTTGTTGAAACATCGCATGAGCATCATATTTATGTGCATATGTGTATAACATGAATTATAAATCAATGTTCGGCACTTGAAACATTTATGCGAAACAAGAAACGAATGTTACGTTTCGTGTCACATAACAGTGTTTAGTATTCTAATTGAATTCTTGTCAAAACAAAAATGCTATAAAACGTTTTGTGAACGGCGATAAAACATGTGTGGTCGAGGACAAGGAAAGCTAGCTAGTACACCCCGTAGGTCGGATTTGGGATTCGACGTGAAACCGTTCAGATCGACGTCATTCCGCGTAAGTTTTAAAAGGGGTCAACGAAGCCGCTTTTGACAATTTGTGTAGAGCGATCGGCTTAAGAAGTAGCGCTATGTCAGGGCTTCGGTTGATAGCCTGATCTACCCTCTTGCACATCGAACAATTAGTTTGGCATTTGGAGCATCAGGTACGAGTTTTTGAACTACTTTAAAAAGCATGCACGGCACATGGCCTAAGCCCTGGGTGCGGTCACCACCTGCTGCTGGCCTGGCATCACTGCTGGCTTGCCAGCGCACACGGCCAAGCTGGCTGCGTCCCACCGCCGTGCCTGTGCACGCGCACGGCCCTTGCGCTACATGCCAAGGCCATCTACCACCGCGTGCTGACCACGGCTATCGCCGCTCCTCGGCTTGACGTTGTTGTTGACTCGCCCAAACGCGCACGCGCCAATGCACCGGCCGCATCCGCACTGTCACCGTGAGGGCACATGCACGTAGGGTCTTGGCACGGCTGCCTTGTCCACCTGCTGCCACTCATTGGCGCACGGGTCATAGCACCTCGGCTGACGCGCTGCGTCTGGGCCACCGACCAAGCTCTGTCGTGCCATGCCCTGCCCTCCTTTGGCCGAAGGCGCATCGGGTCCCGCACTACACGCCGCCAGCGGCCACGCACGGCACTGCTCCATTGACTCACCTTGGCTACTCGCATGAAGGACAATAACCTACTCCACCATCACTTCCGCGTCACATTGCGCTGTGTCCCCTTTGTCTGGCGCTGCCCGCTGCGACGCCGTGCCGAGCCTCGTCGGCTTGCAGCCGCGGCCGTGCGGACAGCCGCCTGGAGCATGTCCCGCTGTCTCCCATTGCTGTGCGTGCTTGTTTGTTGCGTTGACATCCACAGCCGGGCCGAGCCAAGCCACGCCAGGACCCCCCTGTCTTCGCTGTCTCCATGGCCGTCGGGATTGTTCTTTCAAATTCACCGTGGTAGCAGTGCCTTGATACAAATTGACTATGTCCTCAACTCCGCTAGGTAGCCTGCAGTCCTACTGACCCCACATCACTGCCTGTAGCTCAGTCCTATGCTTCAATTTTGAATCGCCGCTCGCTAGGTCCATAAGACCGGACAGACGCGCACCGTCGGCAAGTCAGCCATTCCGAGCACCTAGTAGTGATTTAGTGCACCCTCAGCCTAGTCGTACCCTCCTGAGCATCCTACGCACCTCAGCCGTAGCTTTACGGCAGGCCTGCCATCACCGACGTGGACGTGCCTTCACTGGGCGCCGTGGCATCGTCTGTGCGCACACAGCCAACTCACCTTGGGCTTTCTCGGGCCAGACCGTCACCTCCAGGGTCTCCGTGGGTAGTGCCTCGAGCTCGCTAGCTATTTTGTTTGTTTCATTTTTGCTTTGGCTCATGGGAATGCACCCGCCATCGTAGGTCAGGGACCACCGCCGGGGAGGGAGCCTGGGACGACGCCCCTATTCGCCGTATCGCTTCCAGCCGCTGCGTGTTGTCGTGGAGGTAATCATCGGCCCCTTAGCTAGGCCTTGGAGGCTCGGGTGACGCCGACTTGATCGCTCGGTGTCCGCGCCGTAGCGCCAGTGCGTGCACGGGTGCTGGGGGATGTCACCGCAGCGAAGAAGAAGAAAGGGGAGGGCGTATCTATAAAAACGTAGACTAGAGAAATAGTGCCTTAGAGCTTGCTGTGAATACCAAGTAGATCGGGGGTGTTTTCACGTAATTGCCATCGCGCGCGGCTCTCTCTTCCGTCACGGGCCATTGGCCGGCTGGGTCATAAATTCAAAACTAGAGAACTAATATTAGGTAGGTTAATACTTGTAGGAATATTTCTAGATAATTGGTGATAGATATAGCCACAAAATTTTTACAGTAGGTCCACCAGGTTTGTGGGGGTATTAACCCCTATACCCTTACGGCTAGGCTTGGGCCGGCCCGGACTAGGGGGTTTGGCCCACTAGAAGACTACGCGCGGCCCGGCCAATCTGTTCGGAGTCCCGCGTAAGGAATCAAGGCAGATTTGGAGATCAAGCAAGATCCTGGTTGGTTAGAATAGGAATCCTTATCCGGCCACATATGGCAATTGTAACTGGTTAGGATTAGTTTCCAGATCTGTAACCCTGCCCCCCAGACTATATAAGGCGGGCAGGGGACCCCTCTCAAAAACATCTCTCATTGACATACAACAATATAATCAGACGCAGGACGTAGGTATTACGCCTTCACGGCGGCCGAACGTGGATAAAACCTCGTGTCTGTCTTGCGTCACCATCTTGTTTGTAGCTTGCGCATCTGTTTACCAATAATCTACTACCTTGGGCATACCCCTAGGTAGACTGCCGGCCATATTTCGTCGATAGTGGCGCGCCAGGTAGGGGGTGTGGGTACTGCTCTCTAGACAAACAAGATGGTCATCATCCCCGGTTCCATGGCTACACCAAACGACCTCACGTTCACCATCGGCCAGGTCACCTGGACCACTGGCTCTGACGACTTCATCGCCATGACCACGGAGGAGGTGTGGATTCAATCTACGTCGACCACTGCTTCATCTGCATTGGCTACGGCTCCGACCACGGTGGATCTGGCTCCGGCCACGCCAGCATCGTCTTCAGCCACGCCGACAACCCGTCGTCCGCTTCCTCGCTACAAAGGGAGGCAGATCGACAACACCGACCTGCTCGACTCCATCGATCGGGTCGGCACCAAACTTGCCGAAACCCTAGCTCTGGTAAGTTCGATTCAAAGCCAACCTAATGAGCAAGTAACCACTACCCACAACAGATCTACCCGACCAGCTCGGGCCAGTCGTCCTGCATGACTCGGTATGGATCTTGTGGTCACATCTACTCCTGAAGGGGGCTCTGTTCGTCGCCGGCCAGCCCCCGCAATGGTCTCCAGCTCTCCAAGTACAAAGCCTCGATGGAGAACTACTAGGCTCAGCCCTACGGCCTGCGCAACTTCGTCAACATGGTCCGAATTGAGGAGTATCAAGAAGGATTGGTCCACACAGTTCAAGAGGGTGGCTCAAGCTCCCCGTCCGGCATCGCATCTAATGCCTCCGTCCACACCGAGCTCCAACATCATGACAATGAAGGCATTGAACACGATCTAGATATCCCAGACCACGCCCCGAGGTTCCCACGATTCCCATCCTTTCCACCAAGGCGAGGAGACTTGATCAATGTTGTCAGTAATGATGAACCACCGACAGTTGGCGAAATAGAACAAGAAAGGCTGGCACGCGAAGCACGCAATATTGATCGGTTTAATCGCTGACAAGTCGAAGCCGAGGCAGAAGAGGAGGCACGACGCATGCGAGTCCAGCCATGCGACCTTAACAATGCCTTTGATAGGGTGGGGGACAAGCAGGTCTTCAGGACTCCAAGCGCCAACGTAGCTGTTGCTATGGCGACAATGCAACGACTACCCAATACCCCAGAAATCCAGGCTGTTTGTGATGATATACAAGCTTACCTGACGGCTGCTATGGCCCAGACCACAGAGATTGTGAATCAAGCCTGAGCTCCATCCGTCTCAGTCGAATCAAGCCACAGCCTCTAGTACTCAAGTCACTCACAGCCACCCAACCAACGTGGCTCGCGCAACAATGACCCATCAGACAACCGTCAAGGCGGAAACGGTGGTCATGATGGTGGTCGGGACGACAACCGCCGCAACTACCAGGATGACAACCGCCGAGACAACCGCGACAATCGCCATGATAACCATGGTCGCAGGGTTAACTAGGGTGGCAATCGGGGTCGCCGTGATGGCAATAACGATCTCCACCATTCCCTCGGAGAACGCGATCTGCGCGATCGCATTAACCAAAGAGCCAACGATCGTGCATCCCACGAAAGCTATCACCATATGGAATATGATACTATCCACAGCCCTCCGGGTTTGAAGCAGTTTACTCCACACCTTCGCCAAGTCATATGGCCCAAGAACTTCAAGCTCGAAAAACTTCAGAAGTACGACGGCAAGGAGAACCCTGAATTATGGGTCATGCTCTACGAAACCGCATGCAGATCAGCCATGGCTGATGAGCACGTCATGTCTAATTACTTCCCAGTCGCCGTCGGCCATGCAGGCTACCAATGGCTGGTCATCTTGCTGGTGAACTACTTTGATTCTTGGCAAGAGCTCAAGAAAGCATTCATCGACAACTTCATTGCTACTTGCGAGCAACCCGGCAACAAATATGATCTGCAGCAGATTCGAGATCTCAAAGATGAGCCACTGCGTGAGTACGTCCGATGCTTCTCAGAGATGCGCATCAAGGTCCCGTCAATCTCCGACAATGAGGCAATCGAGGCTTTCATCTCTGGTCTCCGCTTCCACGATGACATAAGGGACAAGCTCCTCCGCAAGAGACCTGAATCAGTCATAGCGCTCCTAGCCACTGCTAAAAAATATGCGGATGCCGATGATGCTAAAAAGATAATCGTCGAAGAAGCAGCATGGGTTCCATGCTCTGACCACCCCCCACACCGCGACGACTACCGTTGCAACCATGGTCGGAACAACAATTTTGATCACCGCAACCAGCTCAACGATTCCCGTGACCACCATGACCAGCGTAATCAGCGGCGTAATCGCCGTGACGATTACAGGGGCAAGCGTGCTCGAGAAGACGACGGCGAAGTCAACATCGTTAAAAAAGGTGGCGGACGTCGCAATTATGAAGAAGACTACGCCAAAGCATTGAAAGGACCCTGCCAGCTCCATCCCAAGTCAAACCATACCATGGAGGATTGTCGTGTTCTCAAATCCATCTATACGCGCCAACAGGCTTCGGATAAATCCGACAAGCCTAACGACACAGGAGAGCAGCGTGACAAGGACAACGATGATGAAGATGCAGATCCCTGTCACAAGTACGTCAAGCCAACCGACCACGTCCATACCATCATTGGGGGTAGAGTGTCCATCGAGACCAAACGAGAGCGCAAGCTACTCGCTCGCGCCTGCCTGAACGTGGCCAATGCCGACAACCTCATCGCCGATCCGCGGCTCCCTCCTTGGTCTCACTACGAGATCTCCTTCAGCAGAAAGGACCAATGGGCTGCAATACCTGAGCCAGGGCATTTTCATCTGGTTCTCGATCCTTGTATCAACAAGGTTCAGTTCGATAGAGTGCTGATTGACGGCGACAGTTCCATTGATATACTGTTCAAGAACAGTTTACCGGCCCTAAAGATAACCCAGGATGATCTCAAGCCATATGAGGTACTGTTCTGGGGTGTTCTCCCCGGACAGAGCTCCACACCTCTTGGGCAGATCATGCTACCTATGCAATTTGGTACTCCAGACCACTTCCGCACCGACTACGTCAACTTCGTGGTCGCTGACTTCGAAGGCACCTACCATGCTATCCTTGGTCGACCAGCGCTCACCAAGTTCATGGCCATACCTCACTATAGGTATTTGGTGCTCAAGATGCCTACTGAGAAGGGGGTTCTAACTCTCAGGGCAACGTATACGTAGCTTACACCTACGAGGAGGACAACTTCAAAATAGCAGAGGCTCACGACCTCTCTATTCCCATGGCCGAGACCATGCTCGACGCCAAGAAGACCCCAGCCGATCACCTAGAGATTCCAGAGCTCGAGGCCCCACGCAAGAACATCAAGTCCAAAGAGCACAAAGCGATCCAGCTGGTTGATGGTGATCCCAACAAAACGGCCCTTATCAGGGCCAACCTGGATCCTAAATAGGAAGACGTGCTCGTCAGGTTCTTGAGAAGCAACGTGAGTGTGTTCGCATGGAAACCCGCTGACATGCCCGGTGTACCTCGGAACTTGATCGAGCACTCCTTAAATGTCGATGGCAAGGCCAAACCCATCATACAGAAGCTACGACGGTTCGCTCGCGATAAAAAGGAGGCTATTAGGGTAGAAGTTACATGGCTTTTAGCAGCCGGATTTATAAAGAAGTATATCATCCGGAGTGGTTAGCCAACCCAGTTCTTGTACGCAAAAAGAATAATGAATGGAGAATGTGCGTTGATTATACTGATCTCAACAAACACTGCCCTAAAGACCCCTTCGGCTTACCACGCATAGATGAGGTCGTAGATTCAACCGCCGGTTGCGAGCTGCTTTCCTTTCTCGATTGCTACTCTGGTTATCACCAGATCGCTCTCAAAAAGGACGACCAGATCAAGACATCCTTCATCATGCCCTTCGGCGCCTACTGCTACACGACCATGTTGTTTGGGCTCAAGAACGCTGGGGCTACCTACCAACGCGCCATATAGGCCTACCTCAAAGACGAGATAAAAGATGACCTTGTCGAGGCTTATGTTAACGATGTAGTCATTAAAACCAAGGAAGCATACACCCTTGTTAACAACCTAGAGCGTACCTTCACAGCCCTTAACACATTCCAATGGAAATTAAACCCAAAGAAGTGCATCTTTGGTGTCCCATCTGGCTTACTGCTCGGCAACGTCGTCAGTCGCGATGGCATACGCCCTAACCCAGAGAAGGTAAAAGCTGTCTTGGACATGAAGCCGCCCAAAAAGGTGAAGGATGTTCAGAAGCTTACCGGATGCATGGCTACCCTCAGTCATTTTATATCAAGATTAGGCGAAAAAGGATTACCGTTTTTCAAGCTACTCAAAGCATCCGAGTAGTTTGAGTGGTCGGAGGAAGCAGACGCTGCCTTTACACAGCTGAAACAATTCCTTACATCACCTCCGGTCCTCACTGCTCCCAGAGAAGACGAAACCCTCCCGCTTTAACTAATCGAGTGGTCTCAACTTCCATGGTGGTTGAGCGCGATGAGCCCGGCCACGTATACAAGGTACCGTGACCAATCTATTTTATCAGTGAGGTACTCAATGAATCCAAGACCAGGTACCCACAGATTCAGAAACTGATCTACGCCATACTGATTACATCCCAAAAGTTGAAACATTACTTCGACAGATATCGTGTGGTGGTCATGACCGAGTACCCTCTGGGAGACATCATTCGCAACAAGGAAGTGAACGGGCGCATCGTTAAATGGGCAATGGAGTTATGCCCTTTCTCCTTGGAATTTGCAAGCCGTACTACAATCAAGTCTCAGGCACTTGTCGATTTCATCGTCGAGTGGACAGACTTAAGCACACCTGCCTCTTAGGGGCCCACCGAGTATTGGAAGATGTACTTCGACAGCTCTCTCAACATCGATGGCGTAGGAGCAGGAGTCCTTTTCGTATCGCCATCCAAGGAGCAACTCCGATACGTCCTCAGGATTTATTTCTCGACGTCTAAGAACATCGCCGAGTACGAAGCATGCCTACATGGTCTGCGCATTGTGGTCGAGCTCGGTGTCAAACGTCTCTATGTCTATGGAGACTCAGCTCTGGTCATCAACCAACTCAACAAGGACTGGGATACGACCAGCGAAAAGATGGACGCATACTGCAAATCGATCAGAAAGCTAGAAGGCAAGTTCTATGGCATCGAGTACACACATGTGGTCCGGGACAAAAATCAAGCAGCAGATGCACTGTCAAAGTTAGGATCATCCCGAGCCAAAGTCCCACATGGTGTATTTGTTCAAGATCTGCTCACGCCCTCCATCAAAGAAGAAGATCCCGCGGTCGACAAGCTTCCAGACCAGCTATTGGTGGCTACAGTTCTGGCATCAAGCACCACCAAACCACCTCCGACCACTAAGGAGCCTGACTGGAGAGTACCTTTCATCAAGTACCTGACATATGGTAGTGGTTACATCGATCGGACAGAAAACGAACGCCTGATGCGTCGCAGTAAGCAGTATCTGCTCGTCGATGGCAAATTGTGGCGCAAGAACGCGAAGGAGGAAATCTTGATGAAGTGTATAACCTAGGAGGATGGTGAATGTCTCCTAGACAAAATCCACTCCGACTCCTGTGGCAACCACATGGCCTCAAGAATGCTAGTTGGCAAGGCTTTCCGAGTAGGGTTTTATTGGCCGTCAGCTGTAGCCGATGCAGATAATCTAGTCCACTATTGTGAAGGTTGTCAGTTCTTCGCCAAGAGAATCCACGTACCAGCACATGAGATTCAGACTATACCAGCCTCTTGGCCCTTCGCATGCTGGGGACTAGATATGATCGGCCCTTTCAAACCAGCCCCTGTGAAATTTACATGCGTCTTTGTGCTGATCGATAAATTCTCCAAGTGGATAGAGTACATGCCCCTAGTCACGGCATCTTCAGAAAAGGCTATCGCGTTCCTCGACTAGGTCATCCACCGCTTTGGCATACCCAACAGCATCATCACCGATCTGGGTACTCAGTTCACTGGGAATATTTTTTGGGACTTCTGCGATGAAAGGAGCATAGTAGTAAAATACGTCTCGGTGGCACACCCTAAAGCTAATGGACAGGTCGAGCGGGCAAACAGTATGATCCTGGATGCACTTAAGAAGAGGATGTACAGAGAGAATGACAAAGCTCCTGGAAGATGGCTCGAAGAGTTACCGGCCGTGGTCTAGGGTCTCAGAACCCAGCCCAGTCGCAATACCGGCGTATCACCATACTTTATGGTTTATGACGCTGAGGCAGTACTTCTAGCAGATATAGCCTTCAGATCAGCATGGATAGAGAACTTTGACGAAGACAAGGCCAATGAAGTGTGGGAGCTAGAAGTGAATAGTGCAGAAGAGAAGCGGCTCGACTCTTGCGTACGTACAGCCAAATACCTTGCTGTTTTGCGCAGGTACTACAACAAGAACGTCAAGGAGCGGTTCTTCGTGGTTGGGGACCTGGTCCTGAAGTGGAAGACGAATTAGGCAGGTGTCCACAAACTCACAACTCCATGGGAAGGACCCTTCATGATCAAGGAGGTTACACGTCCTACATCTTATAGGTTAGCTCTCCTAGATGGCACAGACGTACCCAATTCCTGGTACATCGACAAGCTTAGGCGTTTCTATGCTTAGCCACTAAGATATGTACCATTCTTGTACTATTGATTTATTTCAATAAAGCTATTATAATTTCTCCGACCACTCTAATGTGTCATTTCAAAGTCTATTGTTATTCTAACTCTATCAATTAAAACCGACCACCATTCCTTCTCGGGTTTTCGGAGCAGGCCCTGTCTCCGGTTCCTCCCAACACGTGCATGGGATCCGCTCTCTATGCTACGGTTGATCGGCAGGTGCTCTCTAGTTTGACTTGTGTATTTCTACATGTGCACAAGCTACGCACCTCACACTCTGACCGCAAGACAAACTAGGGCCATACAAACCTTTCAGGATGCCGTGTCGGCTAAACTGATACAACTAAATAGAACGCCAACACGTTCTAACTTAGTTACATCAACACGATATCCAAGCTTAAACATGTTTTCTACAAAACAAACAAACTTATGTTGAACACAGTTACGTTATTACAAGCTTGCCTGAAAAGGTCCAAGGTTACAATAACACAACTACATCTTCTTCTATAGCTATAGCCTACACTATTGGCTGGTCGGGGCACGCGGCCTCTGCTGCTCGCAACGCCTGACATCGTGCTCAGGTCTCTAGGACTCTGGCACTGAACGAGCTGAAGAAGATGGCCCCGTCGATGCCTGGCTGGTCGAGACCGCAGGCTTCGCCGGTTGGCTTGAAAATGACTGCGCTCCCAACTGACTTGTTGACGTCATTCCTTGTACGGGTGGTGTCGCACCTCCACATAGGTTAATATCGCCAATTATTTTCACCGACAAGTCCAGCTGGGTCACCCGTAGCTCCTCGACCTTGTCTGGATTTACCTCCTTCGGGTATCCAGCCTCTAGGCGCTTGAGATCGATCAGGGGGGTAGTGAGCACGTACCATGCTCAGCACATGTGCGCCTGTGTACTCTCCTGCCTCCTTCACGAACTCCTGGAACCATCCCCATGCCCTTTGGCATCTCTCGATCAACCCTAGCTGTGGCGTCCTTGGCACGTCCTCTGCTAGCGCTGGATTGATGAGGTTAAGGACTGGCAAAATGCCCGTTGCCACCTCCTGGCACCGGTTTTTCCAGGTGTCACGATCTTTGGTGATCTCTTGGCATTGCGCCTTCCAGTCGTCACGGTCTTTTATCACAGCCTCCAGATACTTCTTCGCATTGATTTTTATAACTGCAAACCGCACATGCTGTTAAGACGCTATATTACGCCAAACTACGGTAGGCAACAAAAATGAGCAAAGGGGTTTGGAAAACTTACCTTTCAGCTCCTCTGTCATCTTGGTCGTGTGGTCCTGGAGCTGCGACTGGTCTTGCGCCAGTTTTCTGTTGTCCTCTTTCAGGCGATCACACTCCACGACCGCACGACTGTTCTCCTCTCGGAGACGGACCACTTTGGTTTCAAAGCCTGCACTACAATTGTTACTACCAACAACACAACAGCACTTGTCAATAGTCGTTGTGATAAAATGGCTACTTACTTGTTCTTTCCTACTCTTTATTACTGAGCTAGACAACCAGGTTCTGGTTCTGGGACTCTTGCACCGTTTTTTCATGATTTGCGGCTTCGAGTCGCTGGCACAACCGTTCCACCTCTGCCGTCAGCTCCTTGTTGCTTGCAGCGATCCCCTCGACCTGGTTGAAGCATTTCTTGCGGTACCTTGCGGTCTTCATTAAGTCCTGTGTGCAGATAGCTAAGTAAGACAGCTGCGACTAGACAGCAAGATTAGGGGGTGAAGCGAAGCTTACCTGCACCTCCGTAACCAGCCGTTTCACCGCCCGTTCAACTTTCTTGGTTTCTTCGACCTCCGGGATTTCCTCATGGACAACCCATTGGTCGTTCTGCCAACGCGACACATACACATGTTGTCGCTTTTCCTGCGGATGGCCCAGGACCTCCTCCACTTCATCCTCTCCGGGCTCTTCTTCGGGTCTCAGTGCTGGTCCGGCGTCAGCAGCTTCTACGATCACCAAAGCCTTCCCACAGGTTTCAGCGTCGGTGAATATGGGCTGTGCTCTCATCTTCGGTTGTTGCTCCTCGGTCTGCTCTGTCACCCTCGACGTCGAGGTGTTGCCCTCAGCAGGTCTAGCGCTCGGAGCACTCGTGCTCGGCTTAGTTGATCCCTTGACCACCTGCTCGGGGACTATTGTCTGACTGCTCCCTTGCTGAGGCCTCGATGGATCTTCTGCTATGGCTTCCTCGGTGGCCGACTACTGGGCAGTCTACTATGAACTTATTAGCGGAGCCACGCAACTTCCGGCTAGCTGGTCCGGACTTTCTGTGGATGCCGAACTAGTACATCCGAGAAAAGTTCAGAAGGCAACCATATTCAATGCAAATTGCTAACTTATAATAAGGTTACAAATACGTACATGTTAGAAGCGTGGAATGAT
This sequence comes from Miscanthus lutarioriparius, assembly GCA_904845875.1. NCBI lineage: Eukaryota > Viridiplantae > Streptophyta > Magnoliopsida > Poales > Poaceae > Miscanthus > Miscanthus lutarioriparius. Next base: position 12,182,571 of record CAJGYO010000005.1, read on the forward strand.
GTGGCGAAGGTGCGTCTCTTCAGCTGCACTTGCTCCATGTGCTGTGCGGGTGACTCCTGGTCTCCCTCTACATCCAGCACTGTTGTTGGGCCTTGGTGCTCGACCCCTCCGCCGCTTGTCCTTTGCGCTGCAGTGGTCGGTGGTGTGCTCGGTCGGGTTATCGATTCCGTCACCGGTCGCGTTCCTTGCCCAGGTACTCCCGAGGTCGACTCGGCTGCATCCTTCTTCGACGTCGACGATGTGGGTCCCATAGGCGTGGATGAGACACCTTGCCCCATTGACTCCAGTTGTTTCCTCCTCTTTCGAGGGACAAGTCGAAAGGTGTCTGCATCCTCACCCTCCTCTGCATCATCGTCCGACCAGGCAAAAATCGCTTGTCGACGTTTGCTCAACGGTCTCTCCTCCGGGCCTCCCTTGGGCTCGTTAATATTTAGCTCCCCCAGTGAGCAGGGAGGTTTCTGATCTTTTCTTCGACTGTTTGGGGGCAGTCGGCTGCTTACCAGCGGCTGGGGCCGCTGCCTCCTCTCCAGCCCCGAGCACCGCCCAGTCGACGTCCTCGTCCTCGATATCAATGCTGTTCTGGGTGATGGGACCACCTCCTTGTGGCCACTCCACTCTAGGGGGTGGTGACACAAACACTGTCGCTCTATCCCGACCATTGACCTGGGTAACAAAAATGAGTGCACATAGTAAGTTTCTGTTTTTCCTACCATAATATAAAACTATGGGTACAAGGCAAGACGAATTACCTTTGGGGGAGGTCGGGCAAGCTTGAAAGCGTGCTCGATGTCGCTTAATCTGGCATAATTTGGATCAGCTAAGTTAAATAGCTCTCCAATTCTGGCTTTGACTTTGATTTTGTCAAGCGCCTCCTACCTCGTCCTCGTCGGGTCCGCGCTACCTTGATATTCATAGCCAGGATGTACTCTCCTCTGGCAGGGCTGGATACGTCGGCTGATGATACTCCCAACCATGCTCAGACCATCTAGTTTTTTTCACGGGATCATTCCAAATATTTCTAGAATCTGTTCTAGGTGCTCGGGCTTCTCTGACTTGCTTGTCCTCTTCTCCGGAATGTACCCCATTTCGCACAGTGTGATCGTGTTTGGCTCTTCACAAATGTAGAACCATTTCTTGTACTAGTCGTCAAGCGACGTATTCCATGGGTAGTGTAGGTACTGGGCTTTCATGCTATCACGGAGGTTGAGGTACACACCCCTGGCTATGTTCGAACCGCCGCTTTCTTTCTTCCGCAGACAGAAAAGATGGTGGAAAAAATCGAAATGGGGCTGGAAGCCGCCATATGCTTCACAAAGATGTATGAAAGTGGCGACAAGGAGGATCGAGTTGGGATGCAGATTGCAAATCCCAATCTCGTAGTAAAGACAGAGCCCCTGAAGAAAAGGATGTACCGGAACCCCAAATCCCTGTTTAAAGAAGTCTTCGAACACCACGATCTCACCTGGTTGTGGATCGGGGTACCCCTCGCCCTCCGGCGCACGCCATCCTGCGAGCTCCTTGTGGAGCACCCCCATGGTGATGAGGTCTTCAATGGTCTGCTCATTGCTTTTTGATTTCCACCATTCCTTCGCCATGACCCCTGCTTTCTTCTGCGCATCACTTTTCACCATGACTCTGGCCTTGCTGGTGAACGGGAAAATGACGGTGGATTGATTGGTGGCAATTTCAGATGTATTAGGGTTGGCGAGAGGAAGAAGAAAGCTGCGGTTGCGAATGGCAATGGGGTTCAGTAAATAGTAACTTACCTATCCTGTACTGTATTTAACCCAAGAGTTATGCTGTTTCGTCTACCCAGGATTCTTGGGAGACATGCGCACGCGCCGTAGACGGTTGTTTTCACAGCCTCGAGATCTACACCAATATATGCGCCTCTTCGTTGCCAGTGTGGGAGGGCCCATGCTGACGCAGCTACTGACAGGTTCCACACAACTGTTTGCTTGATAAGACAAAAAGGCAGTATGATGTGTTATACCCATCTACTTTTTTGACGAGACGTGTCAGATTGGACTTGACAGAACAAGTGAATAACTAAAAATATAAAATAATAGTACAAGTGACATATGGTTTTTTGCCACACTTTTTGTGCTTGGGGATTGTCCCAACCACCCCCGTGCTCGGGGACTGTCGTAACTATCCTTGTGCTCGGGGACTGTCGCGACTATTCTTGTGCTCGAGGACTGTCTAGACCACCATCGTGCTCGGGAACTGTCTAGACCACTTTCGTGTTTGGGGACTGCCTCGACCACTCTCTGACTATAGCTCGGGGACGTCATCGCTCGCTCCTTGACTTGTGCTCGGGGACTGCCTCAACCACTCTATGATCACAGCTCGGGGACTTCGCGTCTTGACTACATGCGACTGGCGACTCGCATACAGTTGGGATATTTTTTCTTCATTTGACCTTGCTACAAGGCTGATATCTCGCTTTCCAGCAAGCTCGGATACTACATCGGTACGATGCACCTGCCAGTGCATCTCGTATCGCTTGTACGACGATTAGATTATCAACTTAATTGAGAATTCTTTTTAGACCCTGGCACCACGTGCCTGCGTCAGCTACTACTAGGCTCGGGGACTAAGTGGGCACACTTCACCTTGCGGTGAATGTGTTTATTTTATCAACCCCTACGCTGTGACTGTTGGCCATAACTGCTATTGTACAAGGGTCACTTACATTTCTTTTCAGAAATACAAGTGGGCACACTTTATCAGGAAATAAATCTTTTTCTTTTTTTCTTTAGAGCACCATGCATTCTTCGGACAACCAGAGTTTTTGGCTATAATCGTGGTCTACTGCTCTCTGTTCTGACCAGAGTACTGGCACATTCGCTTGGTCAATGTTTCAACCAGTTGGAGATGACATTAAGACGAATCGCATTAGCCGAAGGAGATTGAACGGCGTGTCGCAGCATAATACATGGAGCTCGAGGACTAGCTGTGGGGGTATTAACCCCTATACCCTTACGGCTAGGCTTGGGCCAGCTCGGACCAGGGGGTCTGGCCCATTAGAAGACTACGCGTGGCCCAACCAATCTGTTCGGAGTCCCACGCAAGGAATCAAGGCAGATTTAGAGATCAAGCAAGATACTGGTTGGTTAGAATAGGAATCCTTATCCGGCCACCTATGGCAATTGTAACTGGTTAGGATTAGTTTCCAGATCTGTAACCCTGCCCCCCCAGACTATATAAGGCGGGCAGGGGACCCCTCTCAAAAACATCTCTCATTGACATACAGCAGTACAATCAGACGCAGCACGTAGGTATTACGCCTTCACGGCGGCCAAACCTGGATAAAACCTCGTGTCTGTCTTGCGTCACCATCTTGTTTGTAGCTTGCGCATCTGTCTGCCGATAATCTACTACCTTGGGCATACCCCTAGGTAGACTACCGACCATATTTCGTCGACAAGGTTGTTATGTACTCGCTGTCAATTTTGTAGCCTTAGAATGGGATGTTAAATAAAATAGCTATTACTCTTGTTTTATCGTATCTCGATTTAATCGGTATTAGGAGTAACAATACATGTAGTTGATATAAGAATGTATGTCATGTTTCATACTTGTTAGTGGTGACGGTACGTAGCTTAGCCTTTAGTGGGTAGACCTCACTTAGTAGTTTAATAGATGTACTTTTGGGTTAAGAGTTGCTGTTGTCATATTATTAAACATTGCATCATCATTTTATGTAGATCACGAATTGGTAGACTTCGTGCCCGTCGGTGAGACGGAGTACGATGAGGTGATCGAGGAGTACGAGGAGATCCTCGTGCAGGTGGAAGCCCCGAAGCCTATTGGTGCTGACCCTGCTGACCCGACGCCTGCCCAAGGCAAGCCCCAGAGCATAACCCATATTTTTATAGTCACTGAATATATATATGTGATGTGCATTTAAGTTACAGGTATTTTGTGGAAACTACATGCATAAATATATCTACCCATGAGTCCTACTAGTACAGATCGAGTAGCTGCTATGCTCAGGATATCAGTAGCGTGAGTAACCTGCCGTTACTCGCAAATAGGTAATAAAATATGATCACTCATGATAAAATGGTGGAAAGGAAAAATGGTGACCGGGTAGGGATATGGATTGGGTACTGGTGGGTGTAAAGGGTTGTGTCCTACGGACAACAGGGCATGACTTGGTTACACTTTTTCCCTGTCCGTGTCGATTAAGGACCGGTCGTTGCATAAGGCATCGTGGGCAAGTCACAGATTTATTGCCCCGAGCGCATACTTGGGTATGGGCGTAGGGAAGACTTGTTGCTCTCTTATTGCGGATCCAGCTCTTTTTGGACCGACTGATTGGGGGCGGAGATGGTGGAGGTCCTTGCACCACACTGAGTCCGGGACTCAGCAGTGGGGGCTTGGAGTCCAAGTTTGGATGGGGACCTGGACACCCAGGACAGGAGAGTGATGGGTTAGTCCTGCTTGTGCCTAGGGTACAAGCGGGGCATGTGTTTTTGGGGCACCCAGCTGGGCACATTGATTCGTGAATCGCCGGGCGATCCGGTATGGCTTGTCTCATGTTTAGCACCATAGTAAGAACTGAAAGTTGGAAGGAGAAGAAATGGAACTAATTGCTCAACTTTTGCTTCAAAGTAGAACAAGTGCTTATATAGACTGGCTAGATGATAACTTAATATAGCTGATAATAATACATAACTAAGGACTCACTATTAGTATTGCTTTCTACCAAAAGAAACCAGCAAACCATAAAGCCTATCATATTCCTTGGAGTCGGAAAATTATTCCCACTAGTCGGATAAGTTTTGCGAGTACATTGTGTACTCAGGGTTTATTTACCCCTATTATAGGTGATGCTTGAAGAGTACCTTTGTGTGGAGGATCCTTCTGGTGGGCTCAGACGGAATCCTCGTCCCTACCGCTAGATGTTATTTTTAAATTCCGCTGTTATCATTCCGCACTCTGGTATTTGGTATTATAATAATGTACTTTTTAAGAAACTCAGATGTATGAAATGGACTTGTATTGTAACTCGTTCTCATTATTGGATCCTCGGGAAAAATGTGGATCTTTCAGGTTCTCCCTCTGGGTGTGCCCGACGGACACCGCTCGCTGTAGCTTGCTTTCGGGGTGCTTAGTGTCTGGTGGAAGATGAGCACCTCCGTAAGTATGTTATTTCGGGCGGTTCTGCCACAGTTGGTACTAGAGCCAATAATGGTTATGAGTTCATCACCCTTTTTAAAAAACTTAAAATTTTGACCAGCAAAAGTTTTGTGAAAAGTAGGATGCGATTATACTAGGTAAATAAGTATAAGCCCTAGCAATATGGTCTATCTAGGATAGCGGCACTGGTTTTATCTAATCAATTTTTTGCAGGAACACTGACTTACGTTGTGTAAGAAATCGCTTAGTATCGCGGAAAGTGAGTGTGCGATGTGCCAAAATTTTTTATGAATGCCGCTATATTCCGGCTTGAGTGAACGTATAGGTCGAAGCATGCATCATGATAATAGCATCTTACTTCAACTAAAATCCCCCTTCACGTATAATTGAATAAGTAAATTGATAGGACTAACTAACACAATGCTTTAATAAATATACTATCATCCCTCTGATTCCTTGCTTTTGATTCAGGAAGGGTGTTCTAATGGATGGTTCATATATCTTACAGATGAACCTAAGGTCTGGACGTGGAAGCACCAATGCTGGGGCAGCTCACGGGCTTGGCGAGGGCCACGGCGATAGTGGCCAAGCCCATGAGCACAACGGGGAGAGCCATGGGGCTCCATTTTTGTCTCCTCCTCCTCCACCGCCACCGCTACCTCCGATGACCCACGCCGACATAATGGCGGAGCTATTGGCTGCTCATCAAGAGTCAACTGCTGCTCGCCAGGAAACAACTCGTGCCATGGACATTATGGCACAGGCTATCGCGGGTCTTGCCCGCGGAGTCCACGGGGCAACAGTGGGAATGAGGGTGGTGCCCACCGTCCTGGGGGACCATCCTCTTACCAGGACTTTCTCAAGACTCACCCACCCACCTTCACCCCGTCTGATGAGCCTCTGGAGGCAGAGCACTGGCTTCGCACGCTGGAGCAGAAGTTTCTGCTGCTCGACGTGACTGACGAGCAGAGGGTGCGCTTTGCAGCGCAACAACTTTTGGGGCCGCTGGTGCATGGTGGGAAACCTTCCATGCCACGGAGCAGCCGGATCATCCGACAACACGGTGGGAGTTCTCCATCGCTTTCCGAGAGTTCTTTATCCCTGCTGGTGTCATCAACCAGAAGGTGACCGAGTTCCTGGAGCTGCGCTAGGGAAGCAGGACAGTGATGGAATATGTGAACAAGTTTAATCACTTGGCTCAGTATGTTGGCAGTGAGGTGGATACTGATGACAAGAAGAGGGAATGCTTCTTTCGTGGTCTAGCTCCCCTCCTTCAGGAAAAGCTATACACGGCGAACTATCAGACCTTTGGGGCTCTCATGAACACCGCCATTGCCATGGAGGGTTTTCAGCGGGAGTCCCAGGCTGATTGGAAGAGGAAGTGGGTGGCAGCTGGATCCTCTAGCCACCCTCACACATAGAAGATATAGGTTGTCCGGCGAGGGTCCTATCAACCATCCAGTGAGCCTTCGTTTCGGCAACCCCAGCAGACTTCGCAAGCTTCCTCTACTCAGTACCATGAATCTCCGTAGCAGGTGCAGCCGCAGCAGTCTCAGGGACAGCAGGTCCCACCTCGTTAGGGGTTTGGGAATAGGCCAGGAGCTTGCTTCAAGTGTGGCAAAGATGGCCACTATGCCCGGGCCTGTCCCCAGAACTAGCCAGCTCAGTCAGCTCAACCGTTCGCAAATTCCAGGCTTGTCAAGAAGACCATCATTAAGAAGAAAGTGCTCAGTAGGTCTGGCCAGGTGCACTTCACAGATGCTGCGTAGGTTTTTGGAGCAGGAGCCGGTGATGGCTGGTATGTTTACCATCGACTCCCATCCAGCTTTGGTGTTGTTCGATTCTGGTGCATCACATTCTTTTATGAGCATGGGGTTTGTAGAGCGGCACAACTTACCACTTATGGCTATAACGTATGCCTATAAGATCTGTACTGTGGGTTCACATATGTTCATCAATACCCACATGGATACAGTACGTTTGGTATTAGCCACCCTGTGGATGTTTGACCACCGATAGCCTACCATGGGGGTACCCGGGGCAGTTTGTTCGGGCTTCAGCGTATGCGAAACTCGACGGTTAACGCAAGAGACAGTCGATTTATCCTGGTTCGGACCCTCGATCGTTGATCGAGTAATAGCCCTACGTCCAGTCGGCGTTAGCCTTTGCGTTGGATTGATTGTAAAGTGTTGCGTTGTCTAAGTCCCCTCTCTAGGAACCCTACCCTCCTTTATATATTCAGAAGGCCAGAATCCTAGTCGGTTTACAATGAGAGTTCCTAGTAGGATTACAGAATACTACTACTACTACTACTAAGATTACATGGGAAAAATCCTAGTTAGACTAGATCTTCTCCCTTCCTTGCGGGGTATCCCGTGGGTCCCGCACCGACAAGCCCCCGAGCACTTCATGGTTGAGCTCTGGAAGCCCCGTCTTGTTCCTTCAGGTCTTGCCGAGCAGGAATAAGCATCGTCCGAGTGCTTTCTTGAGCGAAACCGTGTAGCGCTTCGTGAGATCTTTGCGTGGTGTGTACCATTTTGAAGAAAAAAGTACTCCCATTTGGGTGTAGCCCCCGAGCCTCTTGCTATTTAGCACAAGAAGCTGGAGGGTCTTCTCTTGAAATTGCTCTGATTCTTCGTCGAAGGGCTCCTGAGCATATACCCGGGTTCTTTATCAAAAAGAGCTCGGATATAGCTAGTTTCGAGTTCTTTTTTGTCATGAGGCCTTGAAGTGGTCTGTCTTGAAGAAGTCTTTTTGGTGACGTGTGCTTTTTTGAAGAAAAAAGTGCACTCACTAAGTGTAGCCCCTGAGCCTCTTGCTATTTGGAACAAAAAGTTGGAGGGTCTTGATTCTTATGTTGTTTGAAAACTGTGTCTTGAAGAAGTCTTCTAGGTGATGTGCGCTTTTTCGAAGAAAAAAGTGCACTCACTAAGTGTAGCCCCTGAGCCTCTTGCTATTTGGAACAAAGAGTTAGAGGGTCTTGATTCTGAGTTGTTCAAGGAACTGAAAACCTCTTCTGTTGCAGCCCCGTCTTGAATCTGAGTTGTTCAAAGGACTGAAAACCTTTCCTATTGCAGCCCCCGAGCATATACCTGGGTTCTTTTATTCGAAAAGAACTCGGATATAGGATCTTGGCATGTTCTCTGGTAGTCTGCTGTTGTCAGATGTAGTTGTATGGTGGTGGTTGAGAGTAAATGTTGTTTGTTCACGAGTTGTACAGTGTTGGTATATTCTTCCGGATATGCTCGTTCTTGAGTACTGCTCCTTCACGCCTGAGTCCTCTTTCATTGAATTCTATCTTTTCACTGTGTCCTTTGTTAGGTTTGTTTCATTGGTGCTCTTGGTCCATGTGCACCACTTCTTTGGTCTATAAATACCCTCCTGGTGTGCTGTTTTGATTCATCGAGCATTTTGTTGCGTGGTCTAAAATCTCCGTAGTCATGAATATAATAGTTTGTGAAGTAGAGCAGCCCCCAGGCGTATTTTGTAGTTCTTGTGTATCTTGTCGTAGCTGGAGGGAGTCTTATGATAGGGATTAGAGGTAGACTAATCCCGCAGCGGCATTGTACTGGGAAGTATGTTGCTGTAGTTGGAGGAAGTCTTGTGATGTGAGATACGTTCCTTCATCCAGCAGTTCTGGGTTGATCCTCGTCGCTTGCCCTGAGACTGTCCGGTGCAGATCAACAGCATATCCAGCATCTCATCGGACTTAGGTAGACAGATGCCTGCCGGTCTCCTCTGGTCCATGTTGTCCCACCGCGCTGTTGATTTCTGCCTTGGATGTGCTGCTTTCTTCCTTTGAAGAAAACAATGTAGCTGAGTGCGGTTTGTTCTACCAAGTAGCAATTTGGGACACGTAGTTGTTCCAGAGCCTAGTTGTGTCCGGGTTCCTTTTTGCTACCTTGCCTGTTGTAGTACCGAGTTCGTTGGGTCTTGTAAGATGTGTAATCTTGTATTTTTGAAGTCATTTGTAATGGAAAGAATCTTGTCTTCTGAGTTGTCATTCTTTATTCTGCTCATGTCCCGGTTGTTTATGAGATTCCTGAGTTCTTTATATAAGGATCGGGTTGTTGCGTTCCTTGTGAGGTAACCTTTCGTTGCTTTATGACTGATGAGTTCTTTTTGTAGCAATATGATAACTCTGCCTTGTTGCTGGATGGATAAGTCTAAAATCTGCCCGTTGAACTGTACCGTTGTGTGAATTTGTGCCATCCGTCATTTTAGCTGTGTCAGTAAATGGACCGTTGCGTTCTCATGCCGTGTTTAAACGGGCCCGGTGGGTCACGTTTTACTGCTGTAAAATCTATTTAAAGGCCTTCCTTCTTCTTTTTCTTTACTGCCCTGCTTTTCCCTTAAAACCCTAGTCTTCAAAATTCTACCACCGCTGTTGTCGCCGTCATCTGAGCATCGCCGTCTGAATCATCATTGTTTCTTAGTTCTTTTTTGCTTTCGCTAGTATATGGGTAGGAAGAAATCAGTGAGCAAGTCCCAGGCAGCCTTTGTAGACGAGGAGGCATCACTTTCTGTGATTGAGAATCAAGAATTCATGGCCATGAGGGCTGCTCAGAAGATCTAGCCGGCTCCGACTACGACTGAAGATCAGTTACGCAAGCTTGTTAGCGATGGTCTGATCCACAGCAAGGGCATTGCTGATTGGAAAGCTCCGGGCAAGCATCGGGTCCCAACTCTAGGTCCTGGTGAGATTGTTCTTTTTGTCTCCTTTATCCGTGCTGGACTCTGCCTTCCTGCTTCTGCTTTTCTTCATCGATTCCTTGGTTATTTTGGGATTAGCTTGAACCATCTTGCTCCCAATGCTGGCCTCCATCTTTCTATTTTTGTTCATCTTTGTGAAACTTTTCTTGGAATTCCTCCTTCTCTTTCTCTCTTCCGTTACTTCTTCCATCTGAAGCCTCATCCCCGCCGCGATGACACCCATGTTCTTGGTGGCTGCGGGATTCAGTTTTGCCAAGGTCTTAAGAATAAATTCTTTGATTATGACTTGGTTGATTCTATGAGGGATTGGCGTGCCGATTGGTTTTATGCCACCAATATGATTCCTCCTCTTGCTGTTCATTCTGGATCTGGTCCCATGGTTAATGACCGGTGGGAAAAGAATTCTCTAACGACGGTTGAGCTCCAGGCGATCAAGCTATTTCTTGAGAGGATATGTACTCTGAAACAGCAAGTGTAACACCCCGGGTGTTCAAGTATTAAAAACTGGACATATCATCATATGCATTACAAGGCATTGGTCATATTGCAAACTTTGATATGCATTCACTAAAACAAGTTTACATGTATGTTATAAGTATTGCTTGGTATTGTTTGAATCAAATTGAAATCTTTGTATTGATTTGAAATTCCAAAAACCCTGATTTTCAATATTTAAATCCTACCCTAAAACCCATTTCAAAATCGAAGCATATTTTGGGGTTGAGTCTTAAAGCAAAGTTGTAGAGCTTGTTGAGTTGTACAAAGTTTGTTTTTGGAGTTTTTCATGTTGTTTAGTAAAATTTGAAGTTATTTGAAAAGGAGAAATTCCTTAAATGTCCCCTATTTGAATTCAAAAGTTTATTTCAAAATGTAGACCAAATTAGGGGTTAGTTATAAAAGCAAAGTTGTAGAACTTTTGATTTTGAACAACTTTTATTTTTGGAGATTTTTGAGTTGTTATACAAATTTGGGAGTAATTTGGATTTTAAACTGGATGGCAATTCTGTAATTTCGATGAACAGTGTTCACCGCTCTTGCTACACCGCCGGCGACCTTCGGTTTGCTTCCAGGCGCGGTCGTGGCTGCCTTTGGCATCGCGCTGGCGAGGTGAAGGCCACAGCGCAGCTTCCTTGCGCTTCTGAGCCGCTCTATTTAGCCTTGGCCGTCGCCGTTTGCCCTCGCTCTCTTGCTCTGTTTTCCCGACGCCACGGCCATAACTTCGGCGAGCTCTCACCGTCACTTTAGTGCACTCCAGCCGCTGCAAAGCTTGTCACAGTTCCGCCTGCTATGTGCGCACCCAACCAACCTGCTTTTGTCGCTTGTCTTCACCGAAAACTCGCGGTGCGCGCTCTTTTTTCTCGCGGCCGGCAACCTCACCCGCGATCCCGTTTCGTCGTGGTCAGCGCGTTGCGGTGAGTCTCTATCCTTGCCGAGCCGTGATTCAGTTTCGCCATGATGCCATGGTGCTTTGTACCTTGATGCTTGATCAAATTGTCCACCGCAGCCACCGGAGCGTCACCGTCGCCGTTGCTTGCTCTGCCGTGACCGCTGTGTCCGTCGAACGGTGTCTCCAGTGCTCCTCCGGCCTTGTGCTCTTCTCAGTCGCGTTTGGGGTGAGCTACTGATGCTTCCTGGGCCATCTATTTAAGCTTTACAAGTCTCACGTCGCCAGCGTAGCGTAGCCGTGCCGCCATGGCCGGCGTAGTGCTCGGTCCAGTCCGTAGCTGGTCCAGCTTGTGCCCCAAATCGATACGCCTAGTCGAGGGTAGTGTTTTGGTACCTTAGTCGTCACCGTTGGTCTCGCCGTCGGTGAGATATCGTCGGTCAGCGCGCGTGTCGCCGGAGTCAAAGCCTGAGGTTGAAGATGACAGGTGGGGTCGGGATGTCAGTGACTGTGTAGTTCAAAAATGGATTTTTCTATTTTCTAGAATGAATGAATAGTGTCTATTTTTGTTATTTTTGCGTAGATTTATTTAGAGCTCCAAAAATTATGAAAATTTTTGTGTGACCTCTCTGTGATGTATATTATTTAGGAAAAATATGAAATATTGTTTTTAGTACTTTTTGAATGTGATAAAAATTGCTCAATTAATTAATAAATGAGTTTCCAGGATTTTTCTAGGCTTATTTGTGTATCCAAAAATTATAAAAAATTGTTTTGTCACTTAGTTATCATGTGATGAACATTTACAAAAATTTTGAGGCCAATTGGAACAAGTTGATTTATTTCATAATTCTTAATGAATTAATTAATTCATAAAAGCAAATAGTAACCTTTAGTGATTTAGGTTTTGTTTGAGTTTTGATTGAGTGATGTCCTTGGGTCATTAGTTGGTGATGATCCTTGGCAATTGATGTGAGTGTTGCGATAATGGTTTAATTAGTTTAACTTGTAACTGTACCGCGAAGGAAAGTTGTATTCAAGTTGTTAATTTTGTATCCATCATCGAGCATCATGTTTCGTATTCCGCATCATGTTAAACATGGCATTGTTACTACGTGTAGTGAATGAAGGTGAATACGTGGTAGTTAATCAAGTAGTTGAGGAGGTTGATCCGTCTATGGAGGTTGGTGTTGATATCGGTGGAACGACTCCGGACCCGGACTTTTCCGTCAATGAAGGCAAGCCCCGGATGCATACAACCCTACCTTGTATTTTACAAATTAATTTTGCTTTTGCTTCTTTTTACTGCATTAAGTGATTAGGAGTCAAGTGAAAACCAAATTGGTACATTACCAACCTTGTTATTCCATATTTACCATATTACCAGTTTTAAATTCGTATATGCCTAGTTTTGCTTAGCTATGCTTAGAACGATGAAAGTCGGGTGATTACCTGTCACCTGCAAGTTTTAAATGGAACTTTGGTTACTTATGTTATCATGTGATGTGGGAATATGGAGTAATAAATCTAGACCGGGCGGACTCGGTGTATGGGAGCCGCAAGACATGGAGGTCTTGTGAGCGGGTTCTTTCCGTCTGTGTCAATTAAGGTCCATACCATTGTTGAATTGCATGAGATGAGACTTTGTAGTACTAACCACATACTCTGGTAAGCCTTAACTTGGCTATTCTATTACGAGAATAGCTAATCGTGCACTGGGAGTAGAGAGATGGCGGGAATAGCATGTACCCACGTGGCAATGGGCTGGATTGGTGGTGTATTGTATTCTCGGGTGGCGCGGACCCGTTCTTATTTAGAGGATCCGAGGGTAGGTTGATATATGTAAGTCGGGGACCTACATATGTCATGTGGTCTGGAATTCCCAGCTGGGTTTTTAATCGGTTCGAATCATCATTGCTCCTCGGTTATGGAGACTCAACTCACTGTTCATCATCGTAGTAATAAATAACTAGAACTTGAGGATGGTCTGTGAAGGTGTTGGTTGTGAAGTTTCATGATCTCATTACGGATTGTGTTAGCTTTGTATATGATCTTATGAAGTTTTAATGTTGATATAAAGAATTTTATTAAAAAGCTTTTACGCAAAAGAACTTTGATTATTGCTAAACCCATACCTTGAATCCCTGAGCCTGCATTCCTAAGTTCTATCAGTTTTTATTTTCGGTTAAGTCTTACTGAGTACTTTTGTACTCAGGGTTCGTTGACCCTTGTTGCAGGTGAGGCTCATGAGCAGATCTGTTTTGCATCGTGCTGCATGGCTGTTGTTCAGTGCGATGTCGATAAGTAGATATGTGGCTCTTGGGCAGGGCAGCTTATTTGTGTGTTCTGTAATATATTATAATGCCACTCCACTACTTTGTTTTGTATTAATTATCGAACTTAGTTGTATGGTTTAAAACAAATGGTTTGTAAACTATGTTATTGTAAGACTTCCGCTGTTTTTACTCTGGTGTATCTATTTGAATAAACTGTTGTAATACTGTAATGACTCTGTAATGTGATCCTGCTCGGAAATCGTGGATGATTCGGGGTTCTCCGAGGACACCCGATAGTCTTCTTAAGTTACCGGGAACGTATGCATAGATGTCAAAGGTCGTTGGACGGTGACAGGTGCATGTGGGCCCTATAATTTAGGAGGTTCTGCCACAGCAAGGCTTGACCGGCTTTGGGATTATTTCCAGTTTTCTTCGCTACCGTGTTCAACCTCTGAAGGAGCGAGAGAATTTTGGGTTTGAGTACTCTGGGGCAGAGGACCCTTCTCGTATGGTCCCTGCCCTTGAGTTGACTGATGAGGAGGTGCTCGAGCGTCTTCAGAAGATGCTGAAAGGAGTAAGCATCGTCCTGCTTGCTATTCCTAAGTATTGTGCTAACAACCCGCCTTCTATTGTGAGTTGTTTTTTCTTATGCGGGTACTTTTTGTATTTCTTTTGTTGTATCCACTTTTTGCTTAATCTTCCTTGTCTTGTTGTTTTACTCTTTTATAGGAATTGGGGTGTAACTTTGTTGATCCAATTCCCCTAGATGATTGCCCTACTAATTTGGAGGCTGGGGACAGTCTTGCTGGGGCATCTTTAAGTAGTAAGTTTCAAACCACCACGATGTTTCCTGATGTTTCTTCCGCAGTTCTTGACGTATATGTAGAGTATGTTCCTCGTCCAGTTCCTCGAGGTCCTCTTAGTGTCGGGAAAAGGGGGCAAGCGGATTGTTCTTCTTCTGGTTTGTCTGCTGCCAAGAAGTCTCGCTAGTCGAGTACTCGTCCAGGTACTCAAGTTATAGGTAGCATGCTCCTAGGTGAGCATATTTATACGCTTTGTCTTCTTGTTGTTTGTTTGTGCCTTTAACCGAGTACTTTTCTCCTTTTTCAGATGGCGTTGTGGTTGCCATGTCCGAGAATGAGGAAGAAGAGGATGCTGATGCACCCCTTGTCATGCGCCGGTGAGTTGTTTTCTTGTTTTTCTTTTGTTGAATACCTCTTTTTGTTCTGACTTTGGACTTGTTCTCTTGTAGTAAGCGACCGTCGAGCTTGAGTTCTTCTGGGGCTCCGGTGCCGACCACGCCGCTCCTGTCATAGGGTGGCGGTGATATTTTTGCTGCCATAGTTCCTCCTCTAAGGTCTTCTTTTGGTTTTATGAAGAAGAAGATAGCTGAGTGAGTGATTCCTCATTATATTTCTTTGCTTCTGTTTCCCTTTTTCCTGACTCATATTCTTATCGTCGAGTTTCCTTATCATCTTGCAGACCCTCGCCTTCCCTTGACCCTCCGCTGACCTCTCGTCAGTCCTTTGATGTGCCTCTGTGTGCTGAGTCTTAGGACTTGGCATGTACGGTCGGTGAGGCGGCTGTGAGGGAGACAGGGTTCCCTAATGACCACGCTGCTAATGATTCGTTGGCTCTGGAGGTGACTGTTGCCACGACGGTGGGTTCTTCTGAGGAGGTAGCCAGGGCTTCCCAGGATATGGTCCTGGCCTTGCCTTCTTTGTCTCGACTAACTTCTTCCTCTGTTCCTCTTGGTACTGGTGGTCAGCGTTTTGATGATGATGTTGTGCAACAATTCGATGCCACTCATCGGTTGTCAGAGTTGACTGCTGCCTGGGGAACCCTTGTGACTTCTTTTGGGGAAAAGCTCCAGATAAGCTTTTCTAAAGGTCTTTCTTTGGATGTTCGTCTTTGTTTTGTTCTTATGCCTTTTTTCTCTCTCTCTCTCTCTCTCTTTTTGTTCAGGCTTTTTCTCGGGATCATACCGGCTTCTTTTTCTCGTCTGAAACCGAGAAAAAGTTATCTTCTGAGGTAAGTTCCCTAAAAGCAGAGCTTGATCTCTGTTGGGCCGAGATGGAGACTGAGCATCAAATGCACCAAAAGGAGGAAAAGGCTCTTCGTGCCCGGGTGGTAGAGGCAGAGAAGTGGAGGGATGCTGCGGTGGAGGCCATGAAGAATGAGTGCAATGGTATTGCGGGTTCTTCTTGTTTCCTTTTGTATTCTGATTTCCCTTTCTACTGACTTCTTTTTTGGTGCTTGTTCTAGCTCTCCGAGTTGAAAAGCAGAAGCTCTCGGAGGGTATTGAGGAAATGAAGATAACTGTTCGCAATAGTCACAACAGGGCTGAGGAGGTAATTTCTCATGCTGAAGAAGAACTCGCACTTGCCAAGTTGATTAGGCGTGGAGCTGATAGGGATCTTGTGTAGGTCCAAAAAACCGTTGAAGACTTGACTGGTAAGTTGGCGACGGCTACTGAGAACTGGAATGCTTTGTGGAAATCATTTCGGTCAGTAGCTGGTCTTCTCCAGACTTCAGCAGATGATGGTCAATCTTGGGCTCTGGATCGACGACGTTGATGAAAAGTGTACAAGGCCTAACAAAACCATTGGAGGGCCACTACATAATCACAGAAGTCGATCCTAATACCGGCGAACCGCTCCTGCTAAAAAACAATGCAAAGAAGTTTGTAAACCACTGTGGGGTTCTTGTTTGGGACAGGGTCCTAATCAGCGTTCGTGAATGGAAAAAGAGGAAGGATGATCCTCTGATCAGTTTTGTTTTTGAGCAAGAAAAGGACATTCTTTGGGATTCAGTCACTGCACAATTCACTCTACCAGCAGGTGTAGATTTAAGAAATCTACTTAAACGTTGGGCTCTCAAGAAGATGTCCACACAATTCCAGACCTGAAAGAAGAAGTTGTACACTGAATTTATTAAGAAGAATCGGACTCTAGATTTCAGTGAAAATAGCCCATACAAAAAGTTGAGGGACGACTGGCCTAAATTTGTGAGGTACAAGACCTCGGAAGAGGGTGAGGAACGGGTGAGAAAGAACCAACAGAATACACGACAGAAGCAGTACCATCACAAAACAAGATCAGGTGGCTACTAGAGTGCCATTCCAAAGTGGCAAAGATTGGAAGAAGACCTGCTTGCCAAAGGGATCAATCCATTTTCAATTGATTGGCCTGAACGCTCCAAGAATTGGTTTTTCGCGCATGAGGGAACACTGGACCTAGAGATCAGGGAGCCGATTGCTTGTGGAACAATCGAAGAAGCGGCATGAAGACTTTTTGATATTGTAGATGCTTCTGCCAGTGGTGCCTTTGTGCCCAACCGAGAGAAGGATGAGCTCACATACGCCCTCTAGACTCTTGAACACCCTGGGCGAACGCGAGGTAAAGGATTGATTTTGTGGTAGCATGGCTTCCCTGAGGACGCCGCTACCTATTGAAGCCACCAGTGAAGGAAGGATGAGGAGGCAGATCAGATCCATGGGTTAGAGGAGGCAATGCTTCAATCGCGGGAGCGAAAGCGGGAGCGAGAACTAAGCATGGAGGAGAGAATGCAAGAGCAAATCAAATGGCAAGTGGCACTACAGTTGAGTAGCCAAAGGCAGTCATCAACATCAGAGCATGTAGTTGACATTAGCCCCCCTCAGTTAAGAAGCAGTTGCGCTTCCACTGAGGTCCCAAATCAAGATGAAGCATTGCAACACTTCCCCATGGATGACATCACCGTGCCTTTGACGCCATGTGAGCTGCACATTCCCTTGGGGAATACCGGTTTCATAGTCTTGGTGGCGCACGGTATTGTTTCTCCTGTGGTCCCCGACAAGACACCAACAATCCATGGAAATCCAATTCCACCTGGCCATTATAGCGTCTCGGTGGATAGAGTTATCAAAGACTATAGGGAAGTGCCTCTTGACTTTCCTGGAGGTGATGGGGAGAAGACCCTAGGACAAGCAAAGCATTCATTCATTTTATGGCGCAAGCGCTACATCATTATTCCTGGTGCGGCGGCTAGGGTACCATCACCTCTGCCTCAACTATGTCATGATAGGTGCGGATGAAAATGAACGAAACAATTTTTCAATAATTAATCATTCTCAATTATTGGCTTCTCGCATAATAACCATTTACTCCCAATCATTTTTGTACTCACATGCCTCCCAACCTGAGTTCATTTCCATCCCATGATGATCATCAGAGTGCTCTAGATGATGCTAATGAGTTCCATGGCATGGCTACATCTCCATTTCCATCTGCTCCAAGGCAGTCTCCTCCGCCTCCCGCGCCGCAGAGCCAGAAGAGGCCCCCGCCCCCGGTGAAGTCCCCGGTGAAGAAGAAAGCCAGCCATCATAAAACAAAGCCCCCTCCGGAGAAGCTACCTTACGAGCAGTCTAAAGAGGAATCAAAAGTGGCAGCACAAAAAGATTTGGTTAACTAGAAGCAAGGTTTAGCAGAATCAAGAGCAAGGAGGTTGAAACTTGAGAAAAACCCACCAAAGCCGCACTTCATAGCTCAACGAGAACTAAGGAAAAAAATCAATGAGCGCGAGAAAAAGCAGCATGAGGCATGTAAGCCCTCGCCATTATTGGACTATGAACGCTCTCTGGACAAGTCATATAAGGCATCGCTGAAAGCAAAGAGAGCAGGGAAATGTGTTGCACAGCTTGGGCAACAATCTAAGCAATCTATCGACTCGCTAGTTGTTCAGGGTGATTTCACAAACGCACCGTGCAGTCCAATAGATAAGGAGACACTGCAAGACTTCATGGCCACCATAGGTCTCATAGCGGAACAACTCTTGGGGGGCATCGATACCAACAGGCGACTATGATATTTACTAGACCTATGTGTATGGCCAGAGTCTTGTCAACCCTAAGTACTACTCATCACTGGGTACGCAGATGTTCTTGTTGAACAAGTGGTACTTAAAAGTGACCGAGAATGATGAAGCAGCATGGCTTGTTGCCAGAGTGAGACTAGAGCATTACTTGGGCTATGATGTTGTACATATTGAGTTCAATGAATTACACCAACTATTACACCGGGACGCTCTCGACAAATCTCTCATCAGCTGTTGGTGTCTATAAGTGATTCTTTCTACAATTGAATTGAAGTAACTTGCATATTAGTTCATTGTTCATATATAATTATACTCACACTATATATATTGTACTATATATATGCAGATATGAGATGCTGAAATTAAAGAAAAAGCGATGACTGAGGTTGGTTTCATTGATAAGAAAGCTAACAAGACACTGATACTCTTCCCATATGGCTTCAAGTGAGTGCGAATGTATTGTGCCCATTTTATTTTGCTTACTCCATGTTGACTTTAGTTAATGAGTTATGCCTGCGTATAAACATGTAGCTTTCACTGGATACTGCTAGTCATCGATATGACCAGGAATCATGTAAAAATCTTTGACTCAGTGACAACCCTGTGCAGATTACCAAGAAATCCTTGTGTCAGGTATTGTTATTAGGGATACCCAAAGCAAGGAGGTTAGCACCCACACTGACACCCCCGGATGGCTCAAGACATATTAAAAGGTGTCATGCGACCCTAAGGCCACGGGCTCCATCTCGCCCAAGGTCACAGGTTTCGTCTCGCATGATCCTCGGGTGCGGGCTCCGTCTCGCCTGACCTTCGGGTGCGGGTTCCGTCTCACCCAACCCCGAGGACGCGGGCTCTGTCTCGACCGACCCCTCGGGTGCAGGATCCGCCTCGCCTGACCCCAAGGCCACGGGCTCCATCTCTCCTGACCCCTTGGGTTCATGCTCTGTCTCGCCCTACACCTTGGGTGTGGGCTCCATCTCGCCCGACCCCAAGGCCGCGGGTTTCGTCTCACCCGACCCCTTGGGTTCGTGCTCCGTCTCGCCCAACCCTAAGGCCATGGGCTCTGTCTCGCCCAACCCCTTGGGTTCATGCTCCATCTCGCCCGACCCCAAGAACGTGGGTTCCTTCTTGTCCGACGGGGACCCATACCGCTGCCAACCACTCCTGGTCCAAGCGTATGGGCCTGGATTAAAACTCTGACACAAGAAAAGAGGCTGGTACGCCTTGATATAACCCGTGGCCATGACGGGCCATACCTGGTGATTCACATCAAGAATAGTGTCGAGTGTGCCGATACTGTTCTGCCTAATCCTTGTACGAACGTTGACAGGCATGTCAGTTCACCACGACATCCGTCGGGACGGAGTGGAACGCCATGACAGGAAGATGACACCTGGGCATGGCGCCAGTGATGAACAGGGCCATGACATGGAGCCATCCCTGTTGACATCTATAGGATCGGCGAGACCCGCATGAAGGAGAAGAAGGACCTGGCAATCTTGGAAGCCTTCTTCTCTCTATCTTCTCCCTCCCTCTCTATGTCGTTCTTATCCTTTTCCTCCATTGTGTCGACGAAATATGGTCGGTAGTCCATCTAGGGGTATGCCCATGATGGTAGATTGTCGGTAGACGGTGCGTGTAATCAGGAACCAGATGGTGACACAAGGCGCAGAGACAGCGATTTAGACAGGTTCGGGCCGTCTGGTCGACGTAATACCCTACGTCCTGTGTCTTTGGTGTATTGTATTGAGATGTATACCGATTAACGTCTTTGGGGTTGTCCTCTAGGGGACCCTTGCCCCTCCTTATATACTCCGAAGGGACAAGGTTACAAGTAAAGTATCCTATTTGGTACTATTACAATGTCTTGCGGTGCACGCCAAGCAGCGCCGTGCACGCCTTGATCTCACGGGCCGGGCCACCTCGGATGGTGCGGCCCATGTACCATCTTGTGGTACCCGGGGGTCTATCCCCCACAGCTAGTCCCCGAGCGCCATGTATTCTGATGCGACACGCCATTTCAACCTTCTCCGAACAGTGAGGCTTGAGTTCTTGACATCTCCGACCACCGTTGTCGCCGGAGAAGGAGGTTGTCCGAAGAATGTATGGTGCTCTTAAGAAGAAAGAAAAAGTTTTCCGTCCTGGGAAGTGTGCCCACTTGTATTTCTGAAAAGAAATGTAAGTGCATCCTGAAGCGTAGCGTCCTTGATCATCAGAGGCGTAGAGGTCGAAAAACAAACACATTCACCGCAAGGTGAAGTGTGCCCACTTAGTCCCCGAGCCTGGTAGTAGGTGACGTAGGCACGTGGTGCCAGGGTCTAAAAAGAATTCCCAGTTAAGTTGAGAATCTAACCGTCGTCAAAGGCGATACAAGATGCACTGTAGGTGCATCGCATGCCGATGTAGTTCCCAGCTTGCTTGGAAGGCGAGGTATGAGCCTTGTAGCAAGGTCTAAATGAGAAAGAATATCCCCAACTGTATGCGAGTTGCCTGTCGCATGTAGTCAAGACGCAAAGTCCCCGAGCCGTGGTCGGAGAGTGGTCGAGGCAGTCCCCGAGCATAGGTCGAGGAGCAAGCGACGAAGTCCCCGAGCCATGGTCAAGGCAGTCCCCGAGCACAGGTCGAGGAGCGAGCGACGAAGTCCCCGAGCCGTGGTCGGAGAGTGATCGAGGCAGTCCCCGAGCACAGTCGAGGAGCGAGCGACGAAGTCCCCGAGCCATGGTCGGAGAGTGATCGAGGCAATCCCCGAGCACAGGTCGAGGAGCGAGCGACGAAGTCCCTGAGCACAGGTCAAGGAGCGAGCGACGAAGTCCCCGAGCCCAGGTCGAGGAGCGAGCGACGAAGTCCCCGAGCCGTGGTCGGAGAGTGACCGAGGCAGTCCCCGAGCACAGGTCGAGGAGCGACCGACGAAGTCCCCGAGACGTGGTCGGAGCTCGGGAGCTGCTCGAGATGTGGTCGGCGTGGTCGGAGCTGGAGTGGTCTCAGCGAGAAGTCCCGAGAGCACGGAGTGGTCTCAGCGAGTCCCGAGCATGAGCGTGGTCTCGCCGAGTCCTCGAGCACCGTAGTGGTCTTGGCGAACCTCAAAGCATGAGCTCACTGACCAACTGTGTTCTGAAAAATAAACAAGGAGAGCGGTAGTACATGATGGTGTACGAAATATATTGACCTCTCTATAGGAGGTGAAGTGAACACTTGGTGTTCGGTTGGCGATGAATTATACTTGGTGTAATATTCAAAAAATAACACTAGCTGCTTTTAGCCCTTTTGTTGTGTAGTGGCGTGGCGCGATGTATTAACTTTGTCTCAAGAATGCGCCACTGGGCTGACCAACATCTCGTGGCCTTGATACGGAACTGCCGCCACGTAGAGTGCCAGATGTTACCGAGGAGCGATCACCGACTACCCGTGGCGCAGAGGGCGACTCTCATGCATCGCGTGGGGTGGAGCCGAGAGGCAGTCTGGGCTCTGGGATTCTCAAGCGGAAGGAAAACGTGTCGGCGAACCGTTGTAAAAACTTATACATGTTTTGGACCGTATGTATGGAGAAAATTGACGCAGAGCGCACCCTAAGGGTGGTCGGCGAGGTGTAAGATGATCGAAGAAATTTTCAATTAAAATAATACTTAGCTTTATTGACGACGGTGGGTGGTGGTGTAGTCGGTGTGTTGCGATGTTCGAGAGATGGCTTGACGTGTCGTTGGCGATGAAGTTGTCCAGATCCTCGAGCTTTTCGACTTCGCCATGATGATCGTGGTCGCGATCGTCGTGAGAGCCGTTCTTCGCGACGATCATCATCATACGACGTGGTCGGTGGTCGATGTGGTGAGCTTCGGCGAGCCACTCGGGGCGTGGTCCGGTGGTCGAGCTCGACGGAGCCGCTTCGGGACGTGGTCGACGTGGTCCGTGGTCGACGTAGTCGGAGCTCGGCGGAGCCGCTCGAGACGTGATCAACGTGGTTCGTGGTCGACGTGGCTGCTCGATCAGTTCGGTGGTCGGAGCTCAGCAACGTGCGGAGTCGTGGCGTAGCTTGACGAAGTCCAGAGCACGGGTTGAAGTTGTCGGCGTCGATCCCGTTGATGTCGAAGTCAAAAAGCGTCGAAGTAGAACTGTGTTCCTGGGGCGAAGCGCATGGCCTCGACGTCCGCTGGTGGAGACTTGGATAAAGACGGCTTGCTTGTATGATCCATGGTCTTCGTATGCATGGTGCTGTAGATGCACGTACATGCAAGCGTTCGTGTATGAATAAACTCCTGATTGCTTGCATGCCGGATTGGGTCATGTCGTGAAGATGTCGGACTCTTGTCGTAGCAGAGGCAATCAGCGCGGAAGCCGAAGCCCCGTCGTGTATCGAGTTGGAGTCGGACGTGGTTCGGATGACTTTGTTCATGCGTGTATATACCAGATACGCCTTGGCGTTGCTTGCTTGCGCCGGCTTCATGGTGATGTTGTCGTGCGTCCTTGCACCTTTGCTGCTTTGCTTCGTGTTGATCTGATGCCGTAGTCCACGGGCGCGAGAGGTTGCCGAGCATCGCCACGAGTGAGCAAGAGGCGTGGCCGAATATACAACGTATATGCACAAACATGAATACGTGTAGCTCCTCATTGCTTGCATGGTTGTAGTAGTCTAATGCCCTCTTGCATGTAGATCGTACATCCATCTTGCTTGCTGACGTCATCTTGGACGGTGCTGTAGATTGATTCTACGTTTACCTTTTTGATTGGTTGTTGAGCTTTCGATTGAATGAGATTAGGATTTCGACAGCGAAGTGCTCGGCGGTAGGACCCGACGCCGGATCGGGCTCTTTCTATGACGCAAAAACCATGCCATCGAGCAGGGGCTGCCGCCAAAACTCCACGCACGAAAGCGTGAAGTTGCGTGTCGAGCGAGTCTGTGCGCGCCAGCCACGAAGTCGCTTCGTGGACGCCGAAGTCGAGGTCGTCGGCGACGGAAGCAGATCGCGATGCACAATGTCGAGGGATGCCGGGTTGACGACAGGAACAGTGACCGAGTTGTGGACGAGGATCGCCGCGGGAGCGACGACAGTGACCGAGTTGTGGACGAGGATCGCCGCGGGAGTGACGACGGTGACGATGTTGTTGCGCATGACGTTAAACGCCACCACCGAATCATTGTAGATGTTACTGATGTTGAGGTCCATCTGGCTCGTCAAAAAT
Organism: Miscanthus lutarioriparius; assembly: GCA_904845875.1. NCBI lineage: Eukaryota > Viridiplantae > Streptophyta > Magnoliopsida > Poales > Poaceae > Miscanthus > Miscanthus lutarioriparius. Next base: position 12,206,121 of record CAJGYO010000005.1, read on the forward strand.
CAGCGCGCACACCCCCTACCTGGCGCGCCACTGTCGACGAAATATGGTCGGTAGTCCATCTAGGGGTATGCCCGTGATGGTAGATTGTCGGTAGACGGTGCGTGTAATCAGGAACCAGATGGTGACACAAGGCGCAGAGACAGCGATTTAGACAGGTTCGGGCCGTCTGGTCGACGTAATACCCTACGTCCTGTGTCTTTGGTGTATTGTATTGAGATGTATACCGATTAACGTCTTTGGGGTTGTCCTCTAGGGGACCCTTGCCCCTCCTTATATACTCCGAAGGGACAAGGTTACAAGTAAAGTATCCTATTTGGTACTATTACAATGTCTTGCGGTGCACGCCAAGCAGCGCCGTGCACGCCTTGATCTCACGGGCCGGGCCACCTCGGATGGTGCGGCCCATGTACCATCTTGTGGTACCCGGGGGTCTATCCCCCACACATTGTAACCCATGTTTTCCTTTCGCCTATAAAAGGGGAAGCAGGGCGCCCCATGAAACAGGAGCTGGACCATGAGATAAAAACACAAGTGCATGACACGAGAACACGGCTGAGCAGCAATCGAGCTCTCAGCACCTGTTCACTCCTTCCACCAGAGACTTGGGATCCTTTCCCTCTCTTGCCTGTTTGTAACCCCTACTACAAACATAGTGCCGGTAACATGAGCAGCAGTGAACTGGATGTAGGGACATTCCGCCCAAACCATTATAAACCCTTGTGTTCTCCGAGCACACCATCCGAGCCAGACGCGCAAATACAAATTTACTCATCGGTGGTACAAAAACACCGACAGTTGGCGCACCAGGTAGGGGCTTTTTGCGCATCTCGATGTCCAGATCAGGCCTCGGATGGCTAGTCACGGTGTCAGCTGGGTCTCGGGCACGCACGTTGAAAGGTCCTAAGGGCTAGAGGGGGGGGTGAATAGCCTATTAAAAATTCTACAAAAATACTTAACAAACCGATTAGACAATTATGAGGCGAAGCAAGTGTTACGCTAGCCTACTAAAATAGCAAGCCACCTACCACAATTCTAGTTTATATAGTTTCTATCCACACAATAGCTATGACACTACACTAAGTTAGTGTGCTCTCAAAAGCTAACTAAAGAGCCACACTAACCAAACTAACAAGCTCTCACAACTAGCTACACTAAAGAGCTTGACAACTAATTTGCGGTAATGCAAAGAGAGTGAGCAAGAAGGTTATACCGCCGTGTTGAGGAAGGAGCCAATCAATCACAAGAATGAATAACAATGAAGACCAATCACCTCAGAATCAAATGATGAACACAATGATTTTTTACCGAGGTTCACTTGCTTGCCGGCAAGCTACTCCTCGTTGTGGCAATTCACTCACTTGGAGGTTCACGCGCTAATTGGCATCACACGCCAAACCCTCAATAGGGTATCGCACAACCACCACAAGATGAGGATCACATAAGCCACGAGCAATCCACTAGAGTACCTTTTGGCTCTCCGTCGGGAAAAGGTCAAGAACCTCTCACAATCACCACGATCAGAGCCGGAGACAATCACCAACCTTCGCTCGACGATCCTCGCTGCTCCAAGCCGTCTAGGTGGCGGCAACCACCAAGAGTAACAAGTGAATCCCACAGTGAAACATGAACACCAAGTGCCTCTAGATGCAAACACTCAAGCAATGCACTTGTATTCTCTCCCAATCTCACAAAGATGATGAATCCATGATGGAGATGAGTGGGAGGGCTTTGGCTAAGCTCACAAGGTTGCTATGTCAATGCAAATGGCCAAGAGAGTGACCTTGAGCGGGCCATGGGGCTTAAATAGAAGCCCCCATGAAATAGAGCCATTGTACCCCTTCACTGGGCACAACACGGGGTGACCGGACGCTCCGGTCATATTGACCGGACGCTGGACCTCAGCGTCCGGTCACACGATGCGTGCCACGTGTCCCCTCTCTTCAAATGTTGATCACCCGATCTCAATGGTCAAGTGATGACCAGATGTAGCAGCTCAAAGTGACCGGACGCTGAACCCCAGCGTCCGGTCGTTTCCAGTAAGCATCTAGAGACGACTTTTCACGACCGGATGCGTCTGGTCATGCTCGACCGGACACACTGAGTGTCTGGTCACTCGGCAACTCCTCTGTGCGCTGCCACGTCAGTAGGACCGGACGCAACCCTCTAGCGTCCAGTCACTAAGTGACCCAGTATTCGATCAGAGACCAATGCTAGCGTCTTCACACTATCATTTGACCGGACACGCCGGTCCTACTGAGACCAGCGTTCGGTCACTGCGTGACCATCATGACTAACTCCTTTTCAACTCTATCTCCTTCACCCTTGTTCAAATGTGCCAACCACCAAGTGTATCTCCTTGTGCACATGTGTTAGCACATTTTCACAAACATTTTCAAGGGTGTTAGCACTCCACTATATCCTAAATGCATATGCAATGAGTTAGACCATCTAGTGGCACTTTGATAACCGCATTTCGATACGAGTTTCACCCCTCTTAATAGTATGGCTATCGATCCTAAATGTGATCACACTCACTAAGTGTCTCGATCACTAAAACAAAATGGCTCCTACCATTTATACCTTTGCCTTGAGCCTTTTGTTTTTCTCTTTCTTCTTTTCAAGTCCATGCACTTGATCATCACCATGGCGTCACCATCATCATGTCATGATCTTCATTTGCTTCACCACTTGGAGTGTGCTACCTATATCATGATCACTTGATAAACTAGGTTAGCACTTAGGGTTTCATCAATTCACCAAAACCAAACTAGAGCTTTCAATCTCCCCCTTTTTGGTAATTGATGACAACCCTTTCACAAAGATATGAATTGAAATTCATTTGAATCCATGTCTAAGCATATTTACTATGTGTAAAAGTATATGGACAAGTTTCATGAACTCCATATGGTAGCAATTTCTCCCCCTATATATGTTCTAAGAGTTTGGATTGTGGCTTGCACATATGCTTAGATAGGAAATATAGGAGATAATATCTACCAAATGATGCTAAGGTATAAAAGATGGACCTTTGAAGCGTGATACCAATCGGAGTGCACCAATATACCATCCTTAGCATCATGGTTAGCTCTATACCACTTGGAAACACTTGGAAATGAAATTACTAGATAAACTTATGTATGCTAGATTTTCATTTCATCATTCAAACCTACACCTAGCATACACCACACAAGCATGGATATTGAAATTTAAAACTTGTGCCATTCAAGCAAACATATGAAATGCACATTCAAATGCACCATGCAAGTTCATGAGCTTGCTCCCCCTACTTGTGTGCTCAAAATTTTAATTGGTCCCTTTCCTTTGTCATATTTCTCCCCCTATGTCAAATTCTCCCCTTTGTTGTCTTTTCACTATCTTTCTACACTATTTCTCCCCCTTTGTCATCAATGACCACAAAGGTTCAAAATGTAGATAGATTGAGATTATCAATGTCAATCAATGGGGTAAGGATCATTTTCCCAAATTTGATCCAATCTAGATCATTTACCAAAGATATTTAACTCGGTTTGATCCAAGGACAAGCTTCTTCACACCTCCAAATAAGGGTTATCTTGTACCATGTTGAGTTAAACACTTAGAGATTATTTTCTAGATCAAACACTAGGTTTACAAGCCCACAAACATGTCATATGCTATCACTAGATCAAAATAAGCATAGAAGCAATAGTGGTACCACATAATCATCAAAATCATTTGATTTTCATGAATGAGCCTATTTAATGTGAGAGATGACTAGATGCACTAAACATGTCCTTAGCAAGGATGTATGCCATGCCAATCAACTTTTACCTTGAATTGCTCGAAGGAGAGGCATGTCATATAAGTGGGGGGTGCATCAACACATAGTTGAGAAATCCAATATGTTCAACTCATTCCTTAGCTTGCAAAACCTTTTCTCATCCAATGGCTTGGTGAATATATCAGCAAGTTGATCTTCGGTGCCTACACTCTCAATGCAAATGTCCCCTTTTTGTTGGTGATCTCTTATGAAATGGTGGCGGACATCAATGTGCTTTGTTCTTGCATGTTGAACCGGATTATTGGTTAACTTGATTGCACTCTCATTGTCACATAGCAATGGCACTCTCTTGAACTTGATTCCAAAATTACTCAAAGTGGCCTTCATCCAAAGTATTTGTGCACAACAACTATCGGTGGATATGTATTCGGCTTCGGCGGTTGATAATGCAACACTATTTTGTTTCTTTGATGACCATGAAACAAGTGATCTTCCTAATAATTGACATGTGCCCAAGGTTCTCTTCCTTTCAACCTTGCATCCCGCATAATCCGAGTCGGAGTAACCAACTAACTCAAACTTTGCTCCTTTGGGATACCACAAACCAATATTTTGTGTATGCTTCAAGTACCTCAATATTCTTTTTGTAGCCTTCAAATGACTTTCTCTTGGTGAGGCTTGAAATCTTGCACACATGCATACACTAAACATGACATCCGGCCTTAATACGGTCACACAGAGTAGGCTTCCAATCATAGACCGATATAATTTTTGATCCACCATATTGCCACTTGCATCACTATCCAAGTTGTCATTTATTACCATTTGTGTACTAATGGCTTTACTATCACTCATGCCAAACTTCTTGATCATGTCCTTGATATACTTGCCTTGACTCACAAAAGTATCATTCTTCAATTGCTTGATTTGAAGACCAAGAAAGTAACTCAACTCTCCAATCATGGACATCTCAAACTCATTAGCCATCATCTTTCCAAACTCATCACAAAAGTCTTGATTGGTTGATCCAAATATGATGTCATCAACATAGATTTGCAACACAAATAAATCTTTTCCAATCTTCTTGATGAAAAGAGTGGTGTCAACTTTGCCCATTATGAACCCTTTAGAGAGTAGGAAGTCCCTCAATCTCTCATACCATGCTCTAGGTGCTTGTTTCAAGCCATACAATGCCTTCTTCAACTTGTACACACGGTCGGGCTTCTTGTCATCTTCAAAACCGGGAGGTTGCTCAATATATACTTCTTCATTGATATAACCATTGAGAAATGCACTCTTGACATCTATTTGATAGAGTTTGATGTTGTGGGCACAAGCATAGGCTAGCAAGATTCTAATTGCTCCCAATCTAGCAACCAAGGCATATGTTTCTCCAAAGTCAAGACCTTCAACTTGTGTATAGCCTTGTGCTACCAATCTTGCTTTGTTCCTTACTACTATCCCATCTTGATCTTGCTTGTTTCTATAGACCCATTTGGTTTCAATCACATTGTGTCCCTTTGGTCTCTCTACTAATTCCCATACTTGATTTCTTGTGAAGTTATTCAATTCTTCATGCATAGCATTCACCTAATCAACAACCTTCAATGCTTCATCTATCTTCTTTGGTTCAATGGATGACAAAAATGAGAAATGCTCACAAAATAAAGCCAATCTTGATCTAGTTTGCACACCTCTTAAAATATCACCAATGATAGTGTCCAATGGATGATCCCTTGCAACATTGGTTGGTTGGAGGATTGGAACTTGATTGCTTGCACTTGCTTGATCATTGGGTTGAGATGATGTACTAGCCACTTCATCTTGTTCATTGTCATGAGAGCCACTTGTACTAGCTTGAGTTGTATCATCTTACACATTTGAGTTGGAGAGCACTTGCACTTGATCATCTTCATCATCATTCACTTGCCTAGGCCTCAATTCACCAATATCCATGTTCTTCATGGCATTTGAAAGTTGAATACCTCTAACATCTTCCAAGTTCTCATTCTCTACTTGTGAACCCTTGGTTTCATCAAATTCAATATCATGAACTTCCTTAAGAGTACCACTACCAAATTTCAAACTCTATATGCTTTGCTTGTAGTGGAATAACCAAGTAGGAATCATTTATCATATTTCTTGTCAAATTGGTCAATCTAGTGCCTTTCTTCAAGATATAACATTTGCAACCAAAGACCCGAAAATATGCAATGTTGGTCTTTCTACCATTCAAGAGCTCATATGGTGTCTTCTCTTTCAATGGGTGACAATAGAGGCGGTCGCTACAATAGCAAGTCGTGCTGATAGCTTCGGCTCAAAAAGATTGACTCACATTGTACTCACTAAGCATAGACCTTGCCATATCAATGAGTGTCATATTCTTCCTCTCAACAAGGCCATTTGATTGTGGAGTGTACTTGGTCAAGAATTGATGTCTAATTCCAAATTCATCACACAACTCATCAATTCTAGTATTCTTGAACTCACTACCATTGTCACTTCTAACTCTCTTGATGGTTGTTTCAAACTCATTTTGGATGCCCTTAACAAATGATTTGAATGTTGCAAATACATCACTTTTGTCCACTAGAAAGAATACCCATGTGTATCTAGTATAATCATCCACTATCATAAAGCCATATTTATTTCCACCAATGCTAGTGTATTGTGTTGGCCCAAACAAGTCCATATGCAATAATTCAAATGCTTTACTAGTGCTCATCATACTTTTCTTAGGATGGATGTTTCCAACTTGTTTGTCGGCTTGACAAGAGCTACAAAGCTTATCCTTCTCAAACACAACATCTTTCAAGCCTCTAACCAAGTCATGCTTAACCAATCTATTCAATTGTTTCATTCCAACATGACCAAACCTTCTATGCCATAACCAACCCATGCTAGACTTAGTAAACAAGCATGTAGATAATCTAGCTTCACTAGCATTGAAATCAACCAAGTATAGATTCTCATATCTAAAACCTTTTTGAAGATCAAGTTAGAGCCATCTACACTTATGATCTCTACATCACCTACCCCAAATATGCATTTGAATCCAAGATCACACAATTGAGCCACGGATAGCAAGTTGAAGTTCAAACTCTCTACTAGCAACACATTGGATATGCTCATGTCATTGGATATTGCAATCTTACCAAGCCTTTGACCTTGCATTTGCCATTGTCACCAAATGTGATACTATTATAACCATCATTGACATTGGTGTTGATTGGGTTGAACATTCTTGCATCACCAGTCATATGTTGAGTAAATCCACTATCAAGAACCCAATGCCTTCCTCCGGCTTTGTAATTTACCTACAAAAGAAGATCAATTCTTTTTAGGTACCCAAACTTGCTTGGGTCCTTGAAGGTTAGTCACTAAGCTCTTTAGTACTCCAATGGCTTTCTTCTTTGAGCCCATCCATGGTTTACCAATGAACTTAGCCTTTACACCATTTGCACCCTTGGTAAGTACATAGAAAGAATCAAGCTTAATGGATGATACATTAGCGTTTTTGCTCTTATTTTTGCATTCATGCTCTTTATGACCAACTTGCCTGTAACTAGTGCAAAACCGACCATTGTTCTTCACAAAAGTAGCCTTGTGAGGAACAAAAGCCACCTTGCCTTTCTTGGGGGTATGGCCCAATCCCTCTTTGTAGAGAGAAGCTCTTTGGCTACTCAAGCACATAAGCAAGCGGTCCTCACCACCATAGGCCTTAGCCAAGATGTGAGTGAGCTTATTGACCTCCTTCTTGAGGTTCTTATTCTCAACCATTAGTGAGACATCACAAGTGAAACCATCACTACTAGATGAGGTGGAAGTAGAAGTACTATAAGAAGGATTAGTGGGTGGAACAATGATAGGCATAGATAATAATTCATCAATTAAATCACAAGTTAATCCTACATCACAAGTATCAACATGCTTCTTTTTATTTTGCTCATCAAGCAAAGAGGAATGAGCCTTTTCAAGCTTTTTGTGAGCCTTGCTAAGCTTCTCATGGGCTTCCTCTAGCCTCTCATGAGTTGTTTTGAGCTCATCAAGGGCTTGCTTAAGGGCTTTTACCTACTTATTCAAGCTTTTGCATTCCCTTCTTTTAATGTCAAAGTGTTCTTTAGCATCTTCTAGCATGTTATATAATTCATCTTTAGTAGGTTCATCATCATCACTATCACTTTCATTTTCATTTTCATTTTCATTATCATGTTTCTCATCACTTCCATCATCACAAATTTGTACCTTAGTGGCCTTAGCCATGAAGCATGATGGAGTGTCGAAGAGAGAAGGCTTCTCATTGATTGCAATGCTTGCAAGTGCCTTCTTCTTGGTGGTCTTGTCATCATCACTATCATCATCATCACTTGAGGAAGCATCACTATCCCAAGTGACCACATATGAACCACCCTTCTTCTTCTTGAAGGTCATCTTGTCTTTCTTCTCTTTCTTTTCCTTCTTGTCCTTCTTCTTGTTCTTGTTGTTGTCATCATCATTGTCGCTATTGTATGGACATTGAGCAACAAGATGATCTTTGCTTCCACATTTGAAGCACCTTCTTGACTCTTCCTTGTTCTTGGATGAAGATTTCTTTCTTCTAGCATGGTAGCCCTTCTTCATCATGAACTTACCAAATTTCTTGACAAAGAGAGCCATCTTCTTATCATCATCATCATCCCATGAGCCATCATCTTCACTTGATGTATCTTGCTTTGCCTTGCCCTTGGATGATGCGGCCTTGAATGCCACGCTCTTCTTCTTCTCAACCTTCTTCTCATCTTTCTTCTCCTTCTTTTCTTCCTTCTCATCATTATTTCTATATGTATCATCAGTCATTATATCTCCCAACACTTGGTTTGGTGTCATGGTGTCCAAACCACTCCTCACAAGAATAGTGACCAATGTGCCAAATCTTGAAGGCAAGCATCTCAAAACTTGTGGGAGAAGTCCTTGTCCTTTACCTCTTCTCCAAGTGCTTTGAGATCATTGACAAGCACTTGAAGCCTATGAAACATCTCCGGCACACTTTCATCCTCCTTCATCTTGAAACTTGCAAACTCCTCTTTGAGAATGTATGCCTTTGCACCCTTCACGGCTTGAGTGCCCTCAAATGATTCTTTCAACTTCTTCTAAGCCTCATGAGCCATCTCAATATTCTTGATTTGCTCAAATGTTCTCTCATCAATTGTATCATGAATGGCACTTAGAGCAATGCCATTATTTTGGAGAAGCACTTCTTCGACCGTGGTGGGATTCTCCGGATCACCAATCTCAATTTTGGTTTCTACCACCTTCCACACTTTTCTATTGATTGACTTGATATGTGTGGTCATCTTTGATTTCCAGTACGGATAATTTGTGCCATCAAATTGGGGTGGCTTCTTAGTGTTGTTGATTTAAGCCATTTTTACACCGAAGGTTGTTAAGCCTCAAATCACGGTGACCTCGACTCTGATACCACTTGAAAGGTCCTAATGGCTAGAGGGGGGTGAATAGCCTATTAAAAAATTCTACAACAACACTTAACAAACCGATTAGACAATTATGAGGCGAAGCAAGTGTTGCGCTAGCCTACTAAAATAACAAGCCACCTACCATAATTCTAGTTTATATAGTTTCTATCTACACATTAACTATGACACTACACTAAGTTAGTGTGCTCTCAAAAGCTAACTAAAGAGCCACACTAACCAAACTAACAAGATCTCACAACTAGCTACACTAAAAGCTTGACAACTAGTTTGCGGTAATGTAAAGAGAGTGAGCAAGAAGGTTATACCACCGTGTCAAGGAAGGAGCCAATCAATCACAAGAATGAATAACAATGAAGACCAATCACCTCGAAATCAAATGATGAACACAATGTTTTTTTTACCGAGGTTCACTTGCTTGCCGGCAAGCTACTCCTCGTTGTGGCGATTCACTCACTTGGAGGTTCACGCACTAATTGGCATCACATGCCAAACCCTCAATAGGGTGTCGCACAACCAACACAAGATGAGGATCACATAAGCCATGAGCAATCCACTAGAGTACCTTTTGGCTCTCCACCGGGAAAAGGTCAAGAACCCCTCACAATCACCACGATCAGAGCCAGAGACAATCACCAACCTCCGCTTGATGATCCTCGCTGCTCCAAGCCGTCTAGGTGGCGGCAACCACCAAGAGTAACAAGTGAATCCTGCAGCGAAACACAAACACCAAGTGCCTCTAGATGCAAACACTCAAGCAATGCACTTGGATTCTCTCCCAATCTCACAAAGATGATGAATCAATGATGGAGATAAGTGGGAGGGCTTTGGCTAAGCTCACAAGGTTTCTATGTCAATGCAAATGGCCAAGAGAGTGAGCTTGAGCCAGCCATGGGGCTTAAATAGAAGCCCCCACGAAATAGAGCCATTGTACCCCTTCACTGGGCACAACAGGGGGTGATCGGACGCTCTGGTCATATTGACTAGACGCTGGACCTTAGCGTCCGGTCACGCGATGCGTGCCACGTGTCCCCTCTCTTCAAATGTTGATCGCCCGATCTCAATGGTCAAGTGATGACTGGACGCAGCAGCTCAAAGTGACTGGATGCTGAACCCTAGTGTCCGATCGTTTCCAGTAAGCATCTAGAGATGACTTTTCACGACCGGACACGTCCGGTCATGCTCGACCAGACACACCCAGCGTCCGGTCACTCGGCAACTCCTCTGTGCGCTGCCACGTCAGCAGGACCGAACGCAACCCTCCAGCGTTCGGTCACTAAGTGACCCAGCGTCCGATCAGAGACCGACGCCAGCGTCTTCACACTGTCATTTGACCGAACGCGCTGGTCCTACTGAGACCAGTGTCCGATCACTGCGTGACCATCATTACTAACTCCTTTTCAACTCTATCTCCTTCACCCTTGCTCAAATGTGCCAACCACCAAGTGTATCTCCTTGTGCACATGTGTTAGTATATTTTCACAAACATTTTCAAGGGTGTTAGCACTCCACTAGATCCTAAATGCATATGCAATGAGTTAGAGCATCTAGTGGCACTTTGATAACCGCATTTTGATATGAGTTTAACCCCTCTTAATAGTATGGCTATCGATCCTAAATGTGATCACACTCACTAAGTGTCTCGATCACTAAAACAAAATGGCTCCTACCATTTATACATTTGCCTTGAGCCTTTTATTTTTCTCTTTCTTCTTTTCAAGTCCAAGCACTTGATCATCACCATGGCGTCACCATCATCATGTCATTGTTGACACCATTTTTTGCACATGTCAAAATGATCGGAGTGGACTGATCGGCAAGGGGAAAGTTACTGTATACTCTGATAACCGATGAAAGCCAGCTTGTAAAGATGGTGGCCGATAGCTGGTGGTGGTCGATGGAAAGGTTGATTTAGACTCAGGCGTTGCCGATGAGGTTGGAGGTGTTATTGTCGATGCCGATGAAGGGAGGCTTGAGGCTTGAAGACTACTGCCGATGAAACAGGGAGTATGCCGATGAAGGAAGACTTGAAGACTACTGCCGATGAAACAGGGAGTATGCCGATGAAGGAAGACTTGAAGACTACTGCCGATGAAATAGGGAGTATGCCGATGGGAAGGAGGACGGTGAGATTTCCATCGTAATTGAGGCGGACAGGGAAATAGATAGGAGTTGATTTCCTTTTCTATATTTGTTAGAGTATGACTCATGTAAGAGTCACGTGTTTCCTTAGATATGGGCTTGGTGTCCTAGTTGTGTTTGGTTGTGTCTCTTTAGATCAGGGTATAAATATGGAGCGAGGGGCAATGTAATAAAAAAAATCAATATCAAAACCAAGTTTTACTCCTATTTACATCTACTTACTTTTCAAGCGACTTCATCAATTTGCATATTTTTCTTTTTACGAGTTCTCATTGATTCGGCGAGTTGCATTGTCTCAAAGGCGACCTTCGGCGATTCTCGAGTTCAGCGTGAGTACCCCTTGGCCATGACTTTCAGCGTATCGCTGTTGTCGTGACCAAAGTGCTCAGATCTTCATCCTTGTCGATTAACAGTCAAATCGACCGCACGCCTGGATATCGATTCGGTATTAGCCCTTTGTGTTTGCGATCCACTTTTGCAACAACACATCTTTTGGCACGCTTCGGTGGGACCAATCAATCCGATCAATATGTTCAATTCCGAGATCGATGCGGGGAACATTATCGCGGTATCGAAGAAGATCTTAAGGAAGAGCAGAGGCGAATATGGAAAAGGTCAGAGAAGAATACAGTAGCTTTATGTCTCAAATCGTTTAGCCCGAACAAGAGTGGACAAGTCATCCGAATAAGATTTGCCGTTGCCTCGGCAGTTACCTTTGACTCCAATCTCGTAAACTTCAAGAGATGGTTAATTCGCAATAAATCATGCTTTGATTAATCATTCCAATGTGCTGTCCAATACTGTTCATAATGCCGTGGTTCGAACTCAAAAGAAGGACAAGCGTCACCGCATTATGTTGGGCCTACCTATCACCAACCGTAACCGGCATCTCGTCAATACTCCATCGGCTCCCTCGGCCGTTGTGGTACGTGGTTACTTCTTCTCCAAGATTGGTAGGTTTACCTAATATTCAATCTACACCGATACGATCGGATCCGGTACTACCAGAGGACGAATTCAGCTTAATACGAGATCTATCGGCATCAGCTATGTCAGTCCTGTGTCTCAAAATAGCCGATTCTCGCTAATTGGTGGGGATATGGTATGCCTCCTGAGTCATCTCGCTTTCAATCTGGATTACCTCAAGTGTTTGATGCAGAGAGAAAAGCTCCTATACCATCGGCTATTTCACCGATGGCCCAAGTGCCTCAATATGCCACAAAGAACTCATCAGGCAACCAACTCTGTGGGTTTCCAGATGCCTTTGGTTCAAACGCCCAGTTCAAATCTATCGGCAAGCTTATCGCCGATACAGCAGAAAAGCCCTCGTTATGAGTCAAACTGGGTTCGATTTTATGCCTCAAGTCGGTTATAATTATCCAACAATGTCAAGAATTAATCACCATCGGTAAGTTTTGTACCGATGAGTTCTAATAATGGTTGGTCGTGATGCTTACTGCTCAAAGATACATCTGATTCAAAGAAATTGGCGGTTGCGAGGATTCAACAAGGTCATATGCAAGTGGTTTTTCAGAATCAAGCATCGGCAAACAAATTAGATGAATCCTTTCAACAGGTTAATGGACCACAAGTAACGGCAAATATGCCGATTGTTTGGAGATCGTGGGCCACAAAGATATGTGGAAGGATATCGCCAGTACCTCCTGTGAGAATTCAGCTAGTTCAAATCGGCGAGGTCGATGCTTTTAAATGATAAGATAGCGTAAATTATGAAGGATCGGTTTGGGATAAAGCCCAAGGTCAATACTTATTCTTATCGGACTCCATACCCTCCTACATATGATTTAATTCCTCTCCCAAATCGGTACAAGGTACCAGATTTCACTAAATTCTCTCGGGCAAGATGATACATCAACAATGGAACACGCTAATCGCTTCATTATTCAATGTGGAGAGGTAGCTAGCAGAGATGAATTAAGGGTTCGATTATTTTCATCATCTTTGTCCGGATCGGCATTTACATGGTTCATTTCATTACCACCGAATTCTATTATTACTTGGGCTGATCTAGAAAAACAATTTCATAAGTATTTCTTTTTTTGGAATCCATGAAAAGAAGCTTACCGATTTGGTAAAATTGAGACAACAGTAATGATGAATCGGTAGAAAGCTTTGTGCAAAGGCTAAGAGATGTAAAGAATAAGTGCTACACAATGCAGTCGATGATCGGCAGACTTGTCGATCCGCTTTCAAGGGTTATTGCCACATCTTAAAGATGAGATATGCTTCTCGAGTTTGAAAGTCTCACCATCTTGTGCAAAGGATTTCGATCAAGACACTAGGGTTTTGAACCTAAAAAGAATTGGAATAAAAAGTATCATTTGTTGAAGAAGTAGGAGATTCTCGATTCGATGAAGAACCGATTATCGGCTTGGTTGAGTGGGTTAAGAATAAAAGGCCGATATCTTGTCCCTTTGGTCGAAAAGAGCCGTAAAAGTTTACCTTTGATATCACCAAGGCCGACAAGATATTTGATCTTCTCGCTTCAAGAGGGCCAAATTAAGTCATCACCTAATCATGTGATCCCATCGGCGGAAGAATTGAAGAAGATCTTGTAATCGCAAATGGCATAATGCAACTTCACACAAGACAAATGAGTGCAAGGTGTTCAGCAACAAGCCATAATCGGCTATTGAATCTGGGAGAATTAAGTTTGGTACTTCCAATGCCCAGAGGGTCGATGAAAATTGATCAACACCCTTTTCCAAAGAAATACGTTGGAGGCCAAAGGAAGACCAAGGTATTGACGCCGAGGTCACGAGAAAAATGCGCGTCGTGGATCCCCAACATCGGATAACTACCGATGATGCAAAAAGTAAGGGTTTGCTTTGGGAGAAAGCGATGAGTTCCAAACAACCTCCTCGACCGGCATTGTGATTACTCATCGAAGGCAAAGCGGGGGTTGGCCGCCGGTAATGAATGATCGATCGACAACAGCAGGAAGAAAGACGTCGGGAAGAATGGCATCGGCATAAAGATCATTGGAGGTGCCCGTTTTTTATCCATTGCTGGGAAGAAGGTATTAAATTGCCAATCGTTAAAAATTGCCCCGAGTGCAATGGTTATTATGGGGTCAATCGGTCGAAAGGAGGTTTCAACTCGCAATCGTGGTTTATTTATCAATGAGCCGATCGAGGCGAGCATCGCATGCATGATCGGTCAAAGCGACTTAGTGTACATGAAAGGCTTGGTAAACGCTGGGATATTTTCCAAGGAATCAAGAGGAGCTTGAGGAAATGGCAAATGCAAGAGTTCCCGATGAGGAAATATTCTCTGAGGACCCTAATATACGCCGTAGAGTCAACTAGGACCTGTTATCACCGGCGGTTTGGAAAACCAAGTTTCCTCGATGGTGCCCGAGGGTCCGACAAAGACGCAGAGAAGGAGGATGCAACGTGAGCGTCGGGAGGATTTATACCAAGAGGAAAATTCCTCCAATGAGAGGTCCGGTCATCGCTAGTGGCAAGTAAAACACAAAAAATAAGGGTCCATCGGCAGATGTTAATATGGTATTCATATTGCCGATGGAGTTTTTGGCACTATCCGATAATGAGGAAGAAGTTGTTCTCTCTCGATCAAGTAGCTCAGATTGACACTAGATCCAATGATGGTCTGTTTTTGAGAAACCTACCGATGACGAGAGACAAAGATCTTAAGGCTTTGTTTGTGAAGGGCGAGTTGATGGACGTACTGTGTCTAAGGTACTTATTGATGGAGGGGCTGCTATTAATATTATGCCTTATGTGATGTATCGGAAACTTGGTAAGGGAGATCAAGACTTGACCAAAACCGATATGATGTTTGAAAGATTTTGAAGGCAATGTGTCACCGGCTAAAGGGGCGATATCGTTGAATTGACCATCGGCAAAAAACCTTGCCGACGACGTTCGTTTTTATTATTAACGGCAAGGGTGTATAAATCGCTTCTAGGGAGGGATTGGATTCATGCTAATTGTTGTGTTCCTTCTACAATGCATCAATGCCTCGTCACAAAGGGATTGGGGGTAAGATTGAGGTTGTCCTCGTGATTCTTCTTATATCATCGCATCGGCGAATCGATATACTTATGAGCGAACTAAATGCATATCGGGAGAAGCTTGGGAAAAAGAGTTCCTTAGAGTTGCTGATTATGAAATTCCACCGATCCAAGCAGTCGGTTCTAAAGAAGAGTTTTAATGGATAGGTTTGCCGATGATGGAAAATTAGGTCAAGGGTTCACATCGGCAGATGATTTAGTAGAAGTAGATATCGGTGATGGCGATAGGCCAAGACCTACTTTTATTAGTGCTAAGTTAGATTCCAAGTGTAAGCAGCAAATAATTGATGTGTTAAAAGAGTATAAAGATTGTTTTGCTTGGGATTATACTTTGAGATGCTCGGATTAGACCGATCAAGAGTTGAACATCGGTTACCTATCAAATCTGGATTTCGCCACATCAAAGAAAATGGTAGCTACCGATGCAACCCTAATATACTTCCTGATATTAAGGCCGAAATAACTAAATTAATTGAGGCAAAGTTTATTCGGCAAAGTCGATATGCGAGTGGATCTCTAATGTGGTTCTGCTTATAAGAAAAATGGAAAACTTCGTGTTTGTATTGATTTCAGGAATCTCAACAAAGCCACACCGATGGATGGCTATCCAATGCCGATTGCTGATTTATTGATTGATGCTGCAGCCGGGCATCAAATTATCAGCTTCATGGATGGTAATGCAGGCTACAATCAAATATTCATGGCTGAAGAAGATATTCCCAAGACTGCTTTCGGATGTCCAGTCATGTGGGGTTGTTTGAGTGGATAGTTATGACGCTTTGGTTTGAAAAATGCCGCGCTACTTATCGAGAGCTATGAACTTTATTTTTCATGAATACATCGGCACATTAGTGGAGATTTACATTGATGATGTGGTGATTAAGTCTGGAGATATCACAAAACATTTAGCCGATCTACGAAAGATACTGGAGTGCACAAGGAAGCATGGATTGAAGATGAATCCTAATAAATGTGCATTTGGTGTATCGGCAGGACAATTCTTGGGTTTTATGGTGCATCGGTGGGCATCGAAATCAAGAGGGAAGTCTATTGATGCGATTAACAAGGTGGTTGCTCCTGTCAATAAGACTGAATTGCAATCTTTGATCGGTAAGATTAATTTCATTAGAAGGTTCATATCTAATCTGTCAGGTAAGATCAAGGCTTTCAATCCACTACTTAAATTGAAAGCCGATCAGGAATTTGTATGGGGAGCTAAGCAGCAGCTTAGCCCTCGATGAAATTAAGAAATATTTAACAAATCCTCCAAAGGCTAGTTCCACCTCAACACGGAAGCCTTTTCAGTTATATTTGTCAACCGATGATACAGCTTATCGGTTCAGCTCTTATTCAAGAATTTGAAGGGAAAGAACGTGTTATTTATTATTTGAGCGGAAGATTAGTGGATGCTGAGACGAGGTATTCGCCATCGAAAAAATTATGTCTGTGTTTATACTTTTCTTGTGTCAAATTAAGGCATTATTTGTTATCTCGCCAATGTACGGTCATATGCAAAGATGACGTAGTCAAGTACATCTTTGTCAATGCCGATATTAAGTGGTAGAATCGGCAAGTGGATTTTAGCATTATCGAATTTGAACTACGTTACTTAATCGACCAAGGCGCGGTTATAAGGGGGCAAGTTATGGCTGATTTCGTCACTCAAAGATTGTAATACAAAGGACTCTCTGAGATTGCCCTTGGACACTTTTCTTCGATGGGTCCACATGTGGTGAAGGAGCAGTATCGGCATTGTGTTGATTTCACCTCAAGGAAGGAAGTATGAGTTTTCATTACCAATTGTTGCTACATCGACAAACAATCAGTCAATACCAAGCCTTGATAAAAGGGTTAGAATTATCAAGGAGATACGCGTCCGATCTTGTTGAAATCTTTGGTGATTCTATGCTAGTTATAAATCAATTGGCTGGAATTTATGAATGCCAAAGTGAAGCTTTGATTTCGTATTATGAAAGATGTTTGCAATTGTTGAAAGGATTTAGAGATTTTCGTCTTGAACATATCTCTCGATTGCATAATGAGGAAGCTAATCGACTAGCTCAAAGATGCTTGTGGTATCGACCTATTCAGAAGTGCTAACATCGGCGCTTGATACCGATGACTGGAGGAAGGAGATTGTCGATTATTTAAAGGATCCATATAGAAAGGTTGAGAGACGTATAAGGTTCCAAGCTACCAAATATGTGCTCCTCGATGATGAATTATATTATCGAACTATAGATGGAGTTTTACTTAGATGTGTTAGCAGTAATGAATCGAAAAGCTTGATGGGTGAAATTCATGAAGGAGTGTGTGGGGCGCATCAATCGGCTTTCAAGATGAAGTGGATGATCAGAAGGAATGGGTACTATTGGCCGACTATTCTTGAAGATTGTTTTAAATATTTTAAAGGATGTCAGGGGTGTCAAAAGTTTGGTAATATTCAAAGAGCGCCTGCATCGGTTATGAACCCTATAATCAAACCGTATTGCCCGGATGGGCTATTGATCTCATTGGTCGATTTATCCGCCATCGAGTAAAGGACATAAATTTATTCTGTTGCTACCGATTTTTTCACAAAATGGGTTGAGGCAATTCCTTTAAAAAAGGTGACATCGGTTAATATGATTGATTTTGTGAAAGAGCATATTGTTTACCGATTTGGTATTCCTCGACTATCACTACCGATCGTCGGGCACTATGTTTACATCAGAGAATTTGATGAGTTTGTTGTAGGTATGGGAATTAAAGTTTTAAATTCTTCTCCATATTATGCTCAAGCTAATGGTCAAGCTGAGGGCTTCTAACAAAGGGATCATCAAACTCATTAAGCGCAAAATTGAAGAATATCCTAGGAGGTGGCATACAAGATTAAATGAGGCCTTGTGGTCATATCGGATGTCATGTCATGGTGCAACCAAAAGTAACGCCTTATCGGTTAGTATATGGACACGATGCGAGATTGCCTTGGGAAATTAAAGTTGGCTCTAGGCGAATACGTTCTCAAAATCACCGACACCGATGATTATAATACTCTTATGAATGATGAGTTGGAAGATGTGGCGGGTCATCGGTTAAGGGCTTTAGTTAGCATCGAAGAGAATAAGAAAAGAGTAGCCGATGGTATGACAAGAAGGTGAAGGTAAAGGAGTTTGCTGATGGAGATCTGGTCTGGAAATTGATTTTACCGATTGGGACTAAAAGTTCAAAGTTTGGAAAGTGGTCTCCTAATTGGGAAGGTCCATATCGGATAAATCAGTCTGTTCCTAGTAACGCATATATTCTAGAAACCCTCGAAGGGGTTGTGTTTCCCAGAGCATTAAATGGAAAATATTTAAAGAAATATTACCCTAGTATCCGGATGGATGCATAAAAGTATAAGTTCCGATAACAAATCCTATCGGCTAAAATTATGCAAGGATGTCAATGTCTCATAAAGTGCCGATACAATAAACAAGATTACAAGTTTAACAAGGATTGATAGCTAATATCGCACGCAGCGTAACTGGTGACTTCCTCCATTTCTTTGGTATCGCCATCGGCAGACACCTCCACAGCTTGAGTTTTTTCTTCATGGCCAAAGCTTTGCGAGCTCGGATATCTCTTTCTTGCTAAAGGGATTTGATGGCATTGGGTAGTCGGGCTTTCTTCTTGTTGGGCATGAGTTAAGGCTGCATCGACTTCTTTCAATTCAGCCAATAGAGCCATCTTCCTTGCCGATAAATCCAAGATTTTCTGTTTAAGTTCAGCACCCGAAGTCTGCAAGTTGCCGATGCCCTTATGCTTCTCATCGGCAATTTGTTTTAGTTGTAGCATCTCTTCTTTGAGTTGAGCCTGAGCTGCTCTATCGGCAATACGTTGAGCAGCCCGTTGATATTGTAGTTGGCGGCTTTCTAAATGGGTCATTGGGGAAGAGTACTTCTTCAACATCGGCAGGGACCTGGCCACGGATTGTTTTGAAAATTGCCTTTGTGGGGTCCGAGTCATCTACCAGTTGGGCGGTATCCTGTTGTAGCAAGTTCAGGAGAGCTTCCAACTTGGTCTTAGTTTCTGCCGATATTGTTCCCAAAGGCAAGGGAAGAACTTGTTTCCTCTCCATCATCGTCAGAGACGTCAATAGCAAAGGAGAATAGGCTGTTTGGGGAGTCTTGTTCCTGAGGAAAAGAAAAGGAGGTCAGTTAAGGATAAGTATGAGTATTGTAAATCAGCTAGGTTAATCGGTTTACCTGTTTCAAGGCAATTTCCTGTGCTTGACTGGAGGAAGCAACCTGGAGTATGCCGTGTGGGGGATCGGATGAGCTTGCCGATGGAATATCCTCTCAGAATTTCATCGGTGGTTGGCTCTTGAGGTATGATGACCGATGACATTGGGGCGTATGTAGGGATCGGCATGGACCTTTGTCGCTTTTGGTTGTGCCTCAAAGATCTATTAAAGCTTTGCGCTTTGCTTGGGCATCGGCAACGATTGGTCAGGGGCATCGGCACTTGTTGGTTGTGAAGCTTGGATATCCGCACGCTTGCCGATGTACCCAATTGTTGCTTTGCAAAACAAGTGTAAGGTATAATATTTAATAGATAAAATGAAAAGTCAAGAGGATACCTCTGAAGGTTTGTCAAAAGAAGTGGTGCTTGATATCGGAGGAATTGCCGATGACGATCCAAAGAAGCAGCTCTTACCCCGATGGTTAATGTTAATACGATTTGTGATCGGCATAAGTAGAAATAAACAAGGTTGTTACCTTGAATGCCTTGACCAAGGTTGTAGCAAAGAAATGATGGAGTGGCCCTAGTCAGTAGCCAATTTGGACTTAGAGGTGATGGTCTTGGTACGGATCTTCCGGTGAGTCAAAGCGCTTAAGGTGGGGCGTTAGAGCCGATTGATGATATCGGAGAAACAGTTTAAAGATCGAAGGGTTTCCCACTTTTGCTCACAGATGGTGCTAGGGTTGTTTACCTGTCATAAGAGAGCCATTTACTGATATATGAAGGGAAAAGCAGAAGGGAGTTAAAAGAAACTTATCGCGTCGTCGGGGATGGCATATTCGTGGTCGATCATGTGCCGATATGTGTGAGCGTGTTGCAAATGTTGTTCCTTCCACTCTCCCACCATTGCTTATATGACTCGGTGATGAAGGATACCGCGGCGTCGGTGGATATATCAACATCTCGTAGTATCGGCATCGATCGGGGAGAGTTGTACTACCTTGTTCCATCTGCTCCACGGTGATTGTTTCCGGGTTTGATCACATCGGCAAAGCAAAGTTTGATTGGCGCTGCCCAAAAGCCAATTGACGGGATACCGCCGATGGATTGTAAAATTCATACGTAATGTTGGTGTTTTTCCGCTACCAAATGTATTTACCGAATTGCCACGGAGTAATGATGGCCATCATGAGTTCCTTATCCCGATTCGTGGTGTCATCAAAGCAAGTTGAAAAGAAGGGGAATCTATTTTCCTCGTCAATATAAGGTACCCAGCCCTATGATCACGAGAAAGACCATTGTAGAAGCTTTGAAAGAATCACCGATCCGGTCTTCATTGGCCTCTGTTCGGGAAGGACAATTATGGCTTCACCAAAATTGAGGGGTGAGCGTGTTGCCAATTCATCGTCCCCGAGCACATGGTCTTCAAAATTTCTCGTGGGATTGTTGGGCAAAAAAATCCCATTGCAAACGTTTGTGCATATGTGCATTCAACCACATGTTGATAAACCACCACGGGCCTCCTAGGTTGCCGATGGGTTCGCCAAGCGAAGTTTCGAGACACTTGATGAAGAAGATGATAAGTGGAGCTCGGAAGGTATCGGCCAAGAGGAAACCTTACACCATTAGCCAAAAGTTCAAATTGCGGGGGGAAGGCGTTGGTTGGTCCTCTTGATCGACCACGAAAAATAAATTTTTCTAACCACATATTCAAGAATGTGGCATGTTCCCTCCGGTTAAGTGTCCCGTCTTCCGTATTCTTGAATGTACCCCGTCAAACCGCCGATGTTGCGGGTATTCACCCTATATTCAGATTTTCTACCATAGATGGAGCCTTCATCGGCAGCTTGAAATATCCAAGCCAGTGAGCATGTGGACATCGGCAAGTGTGGGAGTAGATGGGCCATGTCCAAACATAAAAGTGTTTGTTGTGTCTGACCAGAAGTAAGCAGCTGCAATCATCATTGATTCATTCTTCTACATATCGGCAATAGATAGCCTAATGCATTGGTCTAACTTCCGCTTACGCCCAAAGATACTTGCATCGATCTATTAACCCTCAAGTACCAATCTTTCCACCCTTTGGTGGTCTTGGGCCAAGATCGAATGTGTCTTTCCATAAATTTAGAGAGAAATTTTGGGCTCTAAAAGGATTCTCATTAACCTCTGCATTAATCGATCGATCGGATCTGGGTTGCCCATTGGTCCTAGGCATTGGACATGCGGTGATCGGGTGAATAACTAATTTGTTGCGCAGTTCCTAAGTTTAAAGGATCCGGAGAACAAAAGAAAGGAAAAATCACCAACCGTGTGGGATTTGCGAAAACTAGGGGATCAAAGTAAAAGGTAATGGAAGTGGAGCGAATCGCAGGGGACGTTGAAGTTGATTGCCATTATCTTGAGGAAGATGGGGCACGAGCCGGAGACTTGAGGTTAACGCCGGAGAAGAGTTCTTGTTGGTTGAGGTCGCGCAGATTGTTCGTCTGAGTCGCCACGGAAAGAGAAAATGTCAAAGATTGGGGTCCGAGGGTAGACGCATTTAGTGTTCCGGAGGAATCTATTTATAAGCCGCTTGGGGTAGGGGTATTTTGGACTTATCTCTATACCGCGCGTGCATGTAGGTCGAGGTGGTTCAGATGGATATGGTAACTGCTCGCACGATAATCGTGGGGATTGTATGATGAGTTGATGGCAAGTAATCATGATTTGGAAGAAGTATCGATGCAGATATTTTAATTCTCGAAACGACAAAGATTATCATGTTAAGATCTTGCCGATGGGTTATTGTTTTGGTATCTTGATCATAATCAAGGCAAGAGTGGTTGGCGATTGTGCGATGTTTCTTCGGTCGTGAATCGAGATTAGATTTGATTGGATTTGATAACAGATCAAGTTTTGGCTTGGAGAATGAGTTACGGTAATCGGGCGAAGGCAAATGTTATCTCGGAGTAAATTTCGAGCATTAATGGTTTTATACTCCGAAATTGGGGGCATGTGTTGACACCGCTTTTTGCACGTGTCAAAATGATCGGAGTGGACTGATCGGCAAGGGAAAGTTATCAGATACTCGATAACCGATGAAAGCCACTTTGTAAAGATGGTGGCCGATAGGTGGTGGTGGTCGATGGAAAGGTTGATTTAGACTCAGGCGTTGCCGATGAGGTTGGAGGTGTTATTGTCGATGCCGATGAAGGTAGGCTTGAGGCTTGAAGACTACTGCCGATGAAACAGGGAGTATGCCGATGAAGGAAGACTTGAAGACTACTGCCGATGAAAACAGGGGAGTATGCCGATGAAGGAAGACTTGAAGACTACTGCCGATGAAACAGGGAGTATGCCGATGGGAAGGAGGACGGTGAGATTTCCATCGTAATTGAGGCGACAGGGAAATAGATAGGAGTTGATTTCCTTTTCTATATTTGTTAGAGTATGACTCATGTAAGAGTCACGTGTTTCCTTAGATATGGGCTTGGTGTCCTAGTTGTGTTTGGTTGTGTCTCTTTAGATCAGGGTATAAATATGGAGCGAGGGCAATGTAATAAAAAAATCAATATCAAAACCAAGTTTTACTCCTATTTACATCTACTTACTTTTCTCACGACTTCGTCAATTTGCATATTTTTTTCTTTTTTACGAGTTCTCATTGATTCGGCGAGTTGCATTGTCTCAGTGCGACCTTCGGCGATTCTCGAGTTCCGCGTGA
Organism: Miscanthus lutarioriparius; assembly: GCA_904845875.1. Classification (NCBI taxonomy): domain Eukaryota; kingdom Viridiplantae; phylum Streptophyta; class Magnoliopsida; order Poales; family Poaceae; genus Miscanthus; species Miscanthus lutarioriparius. The sequence continues at coordinate 12,229,457 of CAJGYO010000005.1, forward strand.
GTACCCCTTGGCCGTGACTTTCGGGCGTATCGCTGTTGTCAGGACCAAAGTGCTCGTATCTTCATCCTTGTTGATTAACAGGTCAAATCGACTGGCACGCTCTGGATATCGATTCGGGTATTAGCCATTTGTGTTTGCAGATCCACTTTTGCATCAACAGTCATGATCTTCATTTGCTTCACCACTTGGAGTGTGCTACCTATATCATGATCACTTGATAAACTAGGTTAACACTTAGGGTTTCATCAATTCACCAAAACCAAACTAGAGCTTTCACGCGTGCACTTCGGGAACCTGGACTTCATCATTATGATAGAGGGAGAGTTGGCGCAGGTTCCCGCCACCGTCTAGCCTCTCCACTCTACCGGCCTCAACATGATTGTCGAGGCGCTTGAGGAGCTGCAGCTGCACGCACTAGAGGCCCACGCCCCCAAGAGCGACTAGCTCCTCGGCTTCGATTACGAGAGGCTAGAGCACCAGCTCGGTGCCTTCCTAGGACCCCGACCAACCCGGGAGGACCTGGCTGCCTCACCTTTTTGTTCGCCAATGTCATCATGCAGCTTGCCCCCATCCCCTACGAACGATGAGTTCATGGGGATGACCGAATACGTCGTGGAATATTTCCACGACCTCCTCGTGGGAGAATCAGAGTTACCCTCCAACTCTGACTCTAGCAGGGGGAGCCATCACCCCTCACGAGAATGTTTTATGGTAGGTACCCCTAAGGGATATGTCGAAAGCATCCACAAGGGAGGGGCTATCTTAATAGACAACCTTGATGACGAGGTCGAGGGGGATGCAGGGGGCCCACCTCTCCTGTAGGTAGAGCAGTTGAGGGTGCGGCACCAAAAGCTCAAAGAAGCACGACTCCAGCTCGAGCAGGACGTGCGGATCTCGAGCGAGAGATCGAGCGCCATGGAGACGGTGGGCGTGCGCATGCTATGGCCTGCGATGTGAACCGAAGGATCATCGAGGACGACGAAGCCCTCCCACACTTCACCCGGACAAGCCAGAACATCACTGCTGCGGTGGCATTGCTCTGGGGGCTTCTAGGGCCCACGACACCAGTGGATCATCGAGCCCATCGTGAGATTCACACGCTACTCAAGTGTGTGGCGGCGTAGTAGGCCAAAAGCTCGTTGTCCCGATGATGCAAGCTCGACGCCAGCCAGTGCGCGCCCTCAGAGTGACCCGATAGGGACGTATCAGTCCACCAGGCGCAAGAAGGTGATAGACCATGCATTGCGGTCCTGGTGCATGAGCTTCTCAGTCTCCACCATGACGCGCGCAACACCCAGGATGCCTGCCGGCGTGCCCGCAGTGATGAGAGGGATGAGGCTAACCGTGGCTACCACCCTCATCGTGGCGAACGCTACGACGGCGTTGAGGATCAAATCCCGAGCCCAACTTGCCAGGGCCTCAGACCTTTGGCCGACACATCCTCAATGTCGTGTTCCCACCACGGTACCGACCGCCGAGCAACATCCTAAAATACTCTAGGGAAACAAACCCCAGACTGTGGCTCGAGGATTATTGGCTTGCTTACCAAGCCAAGGGAGTGGATAGTGATAATTTCATTATCCTCAACCTTCCATTGTTCCTGGCCGATTCAGTGCGAGAGTGGTTGGAACACCTTCTGCCCAACCAAATCCAAAGTTGGGCGGACCTAAAAGAGATCTTCATGGGAAACTTCTAGGGCACATATGCGCATCCTAGAAAACCATGGGATCTCAAAAACTGCCGACAGAAGTCTGAGGAAACTCTTCGTGGGTACATCCGGCGCTTCTCCCGATAGTGCAACGAGCTGCCCAACGTCGCCGACGTCGACATCATAGGAGCTTTCTTGTCTAGGACCACCTGTGAGTCCTTGGTTCACAAGCTAAGACATAAGGGCCCGTGAACCGCTAAGGAGCTCCTCGACATCGCCACCAACCATGCCTTGGGTGAGGAGGTGGTCGGGGCAATTTTTCACTGCCTCAAAGGCAAGGCAAAGCGGACGAGGACGCCGATGAAGGCGCCTCGAACCGTCCCAACAACAAGAAGAAGAAGCAGCGGCATGAGGGCTCGCTCGTGGCCACCACCGACAGCAAGGGGGGTCGAAAGCCCACCGAGGGTACCCCGGACCACTTCGAGAAGCTACTCGAAGGGCCATGCCCAAACCATGCTTTCCCCGTCAAGCACCTATACAACGATTGCATCCTCATGAAGCGGTTATTGTCTGGAGGCTCAAATAAGGGGAGCATAGGAAGGAGCCCAAGCCAGCCACATACGACGCCGAGGGGTAGGACGGTGGATTTTTTATGCTGGATGGCTGTCTCATGATCTTCGGAGGGTCGGCGGCCTATGTCTCCAAGCGCCGCCAGAAGCTTGCGTGCTGTGAGGTCTATATGGCAGAGCCGGCCACGCCTACCTTCCTCCGATGGTCAGAGTCTGCCATAACCTTTGATCGGACCGACCACCCAGAAAGTGTCCCACAACTGGGAAGATATCCGCTCATGGTCGACCCGATCATCGGCACGAAGCGGCTCACCAAGGTGTTGATGGATGGAGGCAGTGACCTCAACATCATGGGCATCTACCGAGCGCGCATCTGGCCGACCAGGGTGCCTTTCCATGGCATCGTGCTTGGAAAGCTGGCCATGCCACTTGGGCAGATCGATCTGGCCGTCACCTTCGGGGATCTGACCAATTATAGGATGGTGACCCTTACGTTCGAGGTGGTCGGGTTCCATGGAACCTACCATGCCATCCAGGGACGTCCATGCTACGTGAAGTTCATGGCCGTCCCCAACTACACCTATCTAAAGTTGAAGATGCCGGGTCCATGCAGGGTCATCACCATCGGCACCTCCTTCCAGCGTGCCTACGAGTGTGAGGTCGAGTGCTATGAACACGCCACGGCAATTGTCACCTCCAAAGAGCTTGCGACCATCAGGGAGGTGGTCGTTGAAGAAGCGCCCGACCCCAAGCAGTCGGCCAGGTCTTTTGAGCCTATAGAGGGCACCAAGGAGGTCCTCATAGACCCTAGTGGCTCTAAGGGAAAAGTGGTGCGTATTGGCACCACGCTTTCCCCTGAATAGAAAAGCACGTTCACCGACTTCCTCCACGCTAGCAGAGACATCTTTGCGTAGAGACCCTCGGACATGCTAGGCATTCTGAGAGAAGTCATCAAGCACGCCTTCAAGATCAAGCCAGGCTCCAAGCCAGTGAAGTAGCATCAGCGTTGCTTCGATGAGGAGAAACACAGGGCCATCGACGAGGAGATTGCGAAGCTTTTGGTGGTCGGGTTCATCAAGGAAGTATACCACCCTGAGTGGTTAGCCAATCCCATTCTTGTACGAAAAAAGAGTGCGAAATGGAGAATCTGTGTTGACTATAGGGGTCTCAACAAAGTGTGTCCAAATGATCCATTTCCTTTGTCGCGCATAGACCAAGTAGTCGACTTGACCTCAGGGTGCGAAACCTTTTGCTTCCTTGATGTGTACTCTAGGTACCATCAAATCACAATGAAAGAGTTCGACCAGCTCATGACATCTTTCATCGCCCCATTCGGATCATTCTGCTACGTCACAATGTTGTTTGGCCTGAAGAACGCGGGGGCTATGTACCAACGCTGAATGCTCAAGTGTTTCGGGGATCTCATCGGGCGGACCGTTGAGGCCTACGTGGATGACATCGTGGTCAAGTCCAAATAGGCTGACCAGGTCATAGCCGACCTAGAGCAAACCTTCACGAAACTCTGAGCAAACAGCATTAAGCTCAACCCCAAGAAGTGTGTTTTTGGGGTCCCAAGGGGTATGCAACTGGCTTTTATCGTCTCCAAGAATGGTATCGAAGCCAACTTGGAGAAGATCTCAGCCATCATGAGGATGGGCCCGATTCAAAACATAAAGGGGGTACAGCGAGTTACAAGGTGCCTCGCCGCGCTCAGCCGCTTTATCTCGCACCACGGCGAATGAGGTCTCCCTCTCTATTGGCTTCTGAAGAAGGCCGACCCTTTCGAATGGACGCCCGAGGCCCAGGAGGCACTTGACAAGGTCAAGCATCTTCTGACAAAGGCCCCGATCCTAGTCCCTCCGATCGATGGGTAACCACTTCTGCTCTACATTGTGGCCACCACGCAAGTGGTCAACGCCACCCTGGTGGTAGAGCAAGAAGAAGAGGGACACACCCTCAAAGTGCAGCGTCTCGGGTACTTCATTAGCGAGGTCTTGTCTGATTCTAAGACTCGCTACCCCCAAATCTAGAGACTCCTGTACACCGTCCTTATTACCAAGAGGAAGTTGCATCACTACTTCAAGTCACATCCAGTGATGGTTGTGACATGCTTCCCTCTTGGCGAGGTCATCCAAAACTAGGATGCCGCAGGAAGAATGGTGAAGTGGGCACTCAAGCTGATGGGTCAAGGCATTTCATATGCCCCTCTGACGGCCATCAAGTCTCAAATGCTGGTTGATTTCATTGTAGAGTGGACCGAGGTCCAAATGCCGCTAGCAGTCATCGACCAAGAGTACTAGATGATGTACTTCGATGGATCACTGATGAAGAAAGGTGCCGATGCGGGGCTGGTCTTCATTTTGCCCCTCTGGGTACGCATGAGGTACATGGTTCGCATCCATTTTCCCTCCTCCAATAATGTGCCTGAGTATGAGGCATTCATCAATGGCCTACGCATCGCCATCGAGTTGGGTGTCCGATGGCTTGATGTCTAGGATGACTCCCAGCTGGTCATCGACCAAGTCATGAAGCAATCAAGCTGCCACAACGCCAAGATGGTTGCGTATTACCGAGAAGTCTGCTAGCTGGAGGACAAGTTCGATGGTCTCGAGCTCAATCACATCCCGAGGCATCTCAACGAGGCGGCCGACGCGCTGGCAAAAATGGCATCTAGCCGAGAGCTGGTGCCGATGGGTGTCTTCGCCAGCGATCAATACAATCCCTCGGTCCGCTATGACGAGCCGAAACAAACCGGTGATGGGTCGCCTGCCCTGGATTCGAGGGCTAACCCGCCGATGGCTCCATCCGACCCCGAAGTCATGGAGCTTGACGAGGATCCAGCGATAGAGCCCGACCCTCTGGCCGACTATAGGACACCTTACCTCGACTACCTCCTCCGTGAGGCGCTGCCGATGGACAAAATGGATGCTCGATGGCTCGTGCGTCGTGCCAAGTCCTTTGTCCTTATTGAGGGCGATCTCTACAGGCGAAGCCACACCAGGATCCTGCAGCGCTGCATCCCCATTGAACAAGGGAAGAAGTTGTTGGGTGATATCCACGGTGGGGTCTGTGGGCACCATGCCGCGCCTAGGACCCTTGTCGGAAAAGCGTTCTGACAAGGCTTCTACTAGCCAACCGCAGTAGTCAACGCTGAACATATTCTGCGCACCTATGAAGGAAGTCAATACTATGCTCGGTAGACCCACCTACCGGCCCAAGCACTCCAAACGATCCCCATCACATGGCCATTCGTGGTCTGGGGGCTCGATCTGGTCGGACCTCTCAAGAGGGCACCCGGTGGATATACGCACGTGCTTGTTGCCGTAAACAAGTTTACAAAGTGGGTAGAGGCTCGACCGATCTCCGCGATCAAGTCCAAGCAAGCCGTGTTGTTCTTCCTCGACATCATCCATCACTTTGGGGTCCTAAACTCCATTATCATGGACAATGACACGCAATTCAATGGGAAGAAGTTCCTCCAATTCTATGATGAATACCACATCCACGTCGATTGGGCTACCGTGGCGCACCCCTTCACGAACGGGCAGGTTGAGCGCGCAAACGGCATGGTCCTACAAGGCCTCAAGCCTACGATCTTCAACCAGTTGAACAAGTTTGGCAGACTATGGGTCATGGAGCTTTGTGCGGTGCTTTGGAGCCTGAGGATGACCCCTAACCGGGCCACCGGCTACACGCCATTCTTCATGGTCTATGATTCCAAGGCTATCCTCCCAACCAACCTCGATTATGGAGCACCAAGGGTTAGGGCATACGACGAACAAGGAGCTGAGGCATCCCTCGAGGATGCCATAGACCAGTAGGATGAAGCATGTGACATTGCCCTCCTTCACTCAGCCAACTATCAGCAAGCATTGCGTCGGTACCACAGTCGTCGAGTGTGGGGTCGGGCCTTCAATGTCAGGGACATAGTACTCCACCTCGTCAAGAGCATCTAGAATCTCCACAAGCACCTATAAGCTTAGGACCATCGACGATGAAGTCTTCATCAATGCCTGGAACATCGAACAGTTACGTCGCTTTTACCCTTAAATCTACACATGCTTTCTCGTATCGGTTTCGCTATCAACTCCTCGATCTTTACTAACACCCGACCTCAGCAAATGGCAAGGGGCTCAGGACCATCAACGATGAAGTCTTCATCAACGCCTAGAACATCGAATAGCTACATCGCTTTTACCCTTAATTTATGCACGCTTTCTCTTATCAGTTTCGCTATCAACTCCTCGATCTTTAGTGACACTCGACCCCAGCAACGACAGGGGGTCGGGCCTCACTCGAGGGTTGATAAGAGCATATCTATCTGGTAGACATTCTCTATGTCTGAACCTTTCTCACGTTAAGATCTAGAAGCGAGGGTTGTGGAAACAAATGCTGAGTAAAACTGGTCGGACCACAAGAAACCTACGCGCCAGTGGCTATGACATTTTTGCTCACCTGTGTGGTCAGAGTTTTATGCCCGCACTCCAAGCTTTTTAGCCTTAACTACGGAAAGAGTCAAAAAGCATTAAAGAGTATATCTACCCGGCAAACATTCTCTTTGCCCGACCCTTTCTCACGTTAAGACCTAGAAGCGAGGGTTGAGGAAACAAACGCTGAGTAAAACTAGTCGGACCGTAAGAAACCTACACCCTAGCGGGTACAGTGTTTTTTCTCACCAGCATGATCAGAGTTTTTTCACCCGCACCCCGAGCTTTACAGCCTTAACGACGGAAAGGGTCAGAACGCATTAACCTTTTTATACAAAAGGGGGAAAGAGCTAAAAATCTGTTTAGCCATAACGAAATTTAAGAGCTTGTCCACTTATTACAAGTTCACCACCTAGCTTCTCTACCTAACTAATTTCTTGGGGGGATGATCTCATCATCTATCTCCGTAGGTAAGTCCTGTGCTAGAGGGGCCACCTCCTTCTCGATGTCGTCCAATTCGACGAGAAAACCGTTATAGGTAAGGTGGGATACGGAGCTAAAAACACTCCTACGGCCCATTTAGGCCTAGGAGTTTGAAGGCTGGCCCTCCGATGGGTTCACAGCTGCTCTAGGGCACCCTTAGAGTGAGGGGTGGAAAGGGATGGGCCCACTAGCGGCCAATACCCAGGCGCACGAGCGCCGTGGGCATCCCGGCCCATGTTCGAGTCTTGGTCAGTTCCCAGTCCATGGTTTCTCCCTGAAGAAAGGCAATGAGCCCTCGGGACCGGTCGAACGGACCCGAGAACTATATGGATTGGCCACTAAGAATCTAGAGTTGGTCACCAGCTGACCCATGCTGGACCCTCGCGAATGGGAAACTAGGGCCCCACTCGGACTCACCCGGTAATAGCTCACCGAGCACCATGTTTCGTCCATTGAGGAAAAACATGGCATGACTCAGCCCCTCCGTTTTATCAAAAAATGCTTGAGGGATGACGATCATAGAGACGAGCCGACCCTCGATCGAACCCCTACAACATGCGGGGGCACGAGGGAAGTTGGACTCGCAAGGAGACCGAATGCGCGGTCGTAGGATGATGACTCGGATCCTAGGGAGGGGTACGTCTCCTCGATCTTTAGTGAAACCCGACCTCGGCAATGGCAAGGGGTCGGACCTCACTCGGGGGCTGATAAGGGTATATATATATCCTTTCTGAAATAGTTGTCGTGCCCAACCCTTTCTCACATTGAAAACCTAGAGGCAAGGTTTGCAGAAATGAACACTGAGTAAAACTGGTCGGACTGTAAGAAACCTACGCCCTAGCGGCTATGGCACTCTTGCTTACCAGCGTAATCAGAGTTTCTTGCCCACACCTCGAGCTCTATGGTCTCAACAATAGGAAGGGTCAGAACGCATTAACCCTTTCTGAAACAGTCACCATGCCCAACCCTTTCTCACGTTAAAAACCTAGAGGCAAGGTTTGTGGAAACGAACACTGAGTAAAACTGGTCGGACTGTAAGAAACCTATGCCCCAGCGGCTATGACACTCTTGCTTACCAGCATGATCAGAGTTTCTCATCCACACCTCGAGCTCTACAATCTTCACAACAGGAAGGGTCGGAGCACTTTAACCCTTTTTACACATAAAAAGGGAGAAAGAACAAATTTGTTCAACCGAAACAAAAGAACAAGCTTGTTTAAACGAAACAGGAGGGTTAGAACTTGTCCGCTTATTACAAATATGCCGCCTAACCTATCTGACTAAACTGACCCCTCGGGGGATGATTTGATCTTCTATCTTGGTAGAAAGGTCATGCGCTAGGGGGCCACCTCCTTCTCGATGTCGTCCAGCTCGACATCGATATAGACAGGTGTGAAGTCTTGGCTCATCATCGCCAGATCGATGTTCTTGTAATGAGAATGGGCGATCATGAATGATCGGTGAACGCCAAAGCGAAGTGCGCTCCTTGCCATATCACATGCCCGGTCCGTGATCCGGGTGGCGCGAACCACGAGCGAGCTTGTCTCCTGCTCTGGGGCCAGCTCGAGCTCGTCATAGACCAGCTGGATGGTAACATGCAGGTTGTCATGTTCGTCACTCTCCTTCTGGAGGGTGTCCTTCACCTCGCTAAGCTCCTTCTCTAGGTTGTGTCTCTTCACCACCTCAGACCCCGAGCTTGAACTCGAGACCTATCCAAGTCACGTACTGACAATGTCAAAAGGCTTACCACGGATTCTAGGGAGAAAGACCACAAGGGAAACCGGAGACTTACCATCCACGTCTGCCCAAAGCTTATGCACCTCATCGCGCTGCCGGGTCACCTTGGCATCCAGGTGTCGGACCTCTTCTTGGCGCTGACCAACCTCCACGGCGAGCCTAGCAGACACACCCTCGACCACAACGTTTAGGTCCCTCTCCCTCTGAAGCTCATCCTTGAGATGGTCCATCTGCTGCTGAGCGTCAGCGCGCTCCTGGCGAGCCAGGTCAATCCCCATGCGGAGCTCCTTTATGGCCTAGAGCAAATCATCCCGCTCCTTCTGTAGCCGCTCAGCCTCCATGGCATCCGTGCATGCCCTCTCGATCAGGGCCACGAGCTTCTCCTCGGCCTCGCGGTCATTATCATGAGCGTTCTTCTCCATGACTCGGAGGTTGGCCACCTCCCGCACGGCAGGGGCAAGCTCAGCCATCTCCTGACGGGCGGCAGCGAGCAATGCGGCTAGCCTCTTACTCTGTCGTGTCTCCTCAGCAAGCAACTGGGACTTCTCTCAGCTGTGGGCCATAAGGATCTATGAAGAAGACAAGACTTAGAGGCGCAGAAAGAGAACACGAGGGTCGAAAGCACGGTCACATCATATCTGGCTAATCGGGGCGACAATGTCGTGCATCGAGCTCAGCATGGTGGTCAGGGCACGAACCGCATCCCCAACCTCCGTGTCGACGCTCCCCCATTCCTGCTCGTTTGCTGCTTCATCGAGGGCAGCCACCCGGACTAGAGACCGGGACGTCCCCGCAACGACCTCAAGCAGCACCGACCTCTCTTGCAGCGGTAGCTCCTCCAGAGCGTCTCCTCTAGCGATAGAGGGAGTGGGTGACATGGACACGGAGGCCTGCCTTATCGCCACATCTATGAAGGATGCCTTGGGTGCGCCCCCTTCCGTCCGCCCCGCCACAAACACGGCCACCTACATGAACGATGGCTCTGGCCGTGCCGCATCTGCCTGCAACATCGAGGACACGACTGGCCGCACCGCGCCCACCACGGGTGCCCCGGATGTGCCCTCCTCCGCTAGCTCTCCCGTGGACGCAGCCATCGGTTGCGCCTCCCTGGTTGATGCCACGGCCACCTCAATGCCACTCACGCTCGCCATTGGCGTGGCACTAGCCGGCTCCTGCCGCTTTGCTGGAGGAGGATCTTTTTAGGAGCGAGCCGTAGGAGAGTCCCACATCCTCTGACGCTGCTTGGAACATGGCGATCAGTTCACGGCAAAAATACACCAAGACAACAGGATGAAAAAACTCTTGACTCACCCTGACACCATCATGCAAGGACGTTTTGGGGCCAGCTTGCCCGACCCCGACTGCTCCTTGTTGGCACGTTGCCGCTTCGAGCCCTCCCTCGGCTTGGAGGGCTCGGACAAATCAGAACGGCCACCTCTTGCCGACTCCAGAGGCGCTGCCAAGGGCTCAGATGGAGTGGAGCGACCTGTTTCCGCCGGCACTAGAGCCCTCATCGAAGGCCCAAACAAGGCAAGGTGGCATGATTCCACTGGCTCTGAGGTCACCGTCGAAGGTCCGGATAGGGTAGGGTGGTTTGATTACACCGGCCCCGGGGGCGCGTCCGTCCCCTCTTGCCCCATGGCATGCCACAGGAAGGGCCCCGCCAGCGGCAAAGGTGGGTCCTTATCCCCATTGGCCAGATCATCCCATGGGATGGGCGACATAGAGCCATCATCCTCTTCCTCCTCCTCTTCTTCCTCCTCTTCTTCCAGCGAACCTTGACGCTACTTCCCTCGCTGTAGCTTCACTCGCTGCTTCAACCGCCATTTCTTCTCCTCCTCGTCCTTCTTCTTCCTTTGTTCATCCGCAGCATGGTTTGCCACCCTCACAGCAGCGTGCTCTGGCAGCGGTGCGATGGAGTCCCGGAAGACTAACCCCGTCGGTAGCTCGATGAAGCCCGTGTTCGGCTGCATCACGGGATGCCCTGGGATCAGGAACACGGCGTCGGCCTCCCTCGTGGCCTCCTTGATGTGCTGCATGACCTCGCTGTCATGGAGTAGACCCTGGGCGAGCATCATCCCAACAAGCTACGCGCCGGGTATCATCCCGTACAGCGGGAGAACGCGCGCCATTAGGGGTGCCACCCTCCTCGTGTGATACCCCTCGATGACTCTAGCCCCATAGAGGTCGTGGGTCTTTAGGAACGCAATGGCCTTAAGGAGGTCACACATCCTCTTCTTCTCCTTGATGGGTGGCCCCCACAGCCATGATGGTAGAACCACTTCGATCAGACGCCCGGAGAAGACATGCAAGGGTGCGGCAGGGTCGCCCTTTAGGTAGAACCAATGCGAGTGGCACCCCTTGTTGAATCTAGAGAGCTGGCAGGGCATGTACTCGGCTGCCCGCTGCCCCCAGAGGTGGATGCCCGCGCATCCCATCGGCACAGAGGTCTCCTTCTCTCTCTCCTTCTTCCTGATCAAGGAGATGGAGAAGAAATATCTCCACATCTCGAAGTGGGGCTCGATCCCTAGGTACCCCTCACACATCACGATGAAGGCCACGATGTACTGGATCCCGTTGGGGTTCAAGTGCTGTAGCTTGATCTGATAGTGGTGCAGCAGATCCTAGAAGAACGGGTAGGGAGGAACCGCGAGTCCGCGCTCGTGGAAGGGCGTGAAGGAGACAACATAGCCGTTGGGCGGCACTGGCACATCCTCATGGCCAGGCACGAGCCACTCCGTCGCATCGGTCCTCCCGTGGAGAAGACCACGCTTGACGAGTCCCTCCATGCGCGCATGGATATTATCGGAGCGGTACCAGGAATCCATGGAGGATGGAGGTGGCTGCAGAAAAGCAAAGGTGGCGTCGAAGAAGCGAAAACCACAGATCTAGGGCACCGGCGTTGGATTAGCAAGCACGGTAGATTCGAACGGCGGTGGTAGAGAAACAGAGAAGGTAAGGCTGTGGTTTTGGTGTGCAGAAACATGAAGGGGGACGCCGCTATTTATAGGTCAGAGTGGGGCGAGAAAGCGAACCGTTTGCCTAGATTCATGCACCCGCTGCACTACGTCATGTCACCTCCCTTCGAAGATCGTGTGCATGCTATCTCTGGCCGCACCCTCAAAGAACACGCCAGATGATGGTTCGCCTGATCGATGGGCCAAGAACCATCGTAGGTAAGGAGGAATACAGAGCTAAAAACACTCCTACGTCCCGTTCAGGCCTCGGAGTTCAAAGGTTGGCCCTCTGACGGGTTCACAGCTGCTCCGGGGCTCTCTTAGAGTGAGGGGTGGAAATGGATGGGGCCACTAACAGCTAGTACCCTGGCGTACGAGCGCCGCGGGCATCTCGGTCCATGTTTGAGTCTTGGTCGGTTCCCAGTCCACGGCTCAGCCTCTTCATTTTATCAAAAAAACACTTGAGGGATGACGATCACAAAGATGAGCCGACCCTCGACCGGACCCCTACCACGCACGGGGGCTCGAGGGAAGTTGGACTCGCAAGGAGACCGAACGCACGGTCGTAGTACGACGGCGGACCGATCGGATCCTAGGGGACCAAAATCAAGAACAAACTTTTCGACCTCCCAAACACTACGGTTACATGCCCCAAGAAGCCTGAGCATGACAAAAGAGAATCGTCGTCCTACCAGGACACGCCGCGGGCTACAAAAAGAAGGCCAAGGCCCTTAGAGTCCTCCTGTCCGAAAAAGCCTCCAAAGGAGTATTCTACTCCTTCGTAGGTTCGGGGGCTACTATCGGGTATCGTTATTAGGGATACCCAAAGCAAGGAGGTTAGCGCCCATGCGGACTCCCCCGGATGGCTCAAGATGTATTAAAAGGTCTCGAGTGACCCCAAGGCCGTGGGCTCCGTCTCACCCAAGGTCGTGGGTTCCGTCTCGCCCGATCCTCGGGTGCAGGCTCTGTCTCGCCCAACCCTCGGGTGCGGGTTTCATCTCGCCCAACCCCGAGGACACGGGCTCCATCTTGCCCGACCCCTCGGGTGTGGGCTCCGTCTCGCCCGACGCCAAGGCCGCAGGCTCCGTCTCACCCGACCCCTTGGGTTCGTGCTCCGTCTCACCTGACCCCTAGGGTGCGGGCTCTGTCTCGCCCGACCCTAAGGCCACGGGCTCCGTCTCACCCGATCCCTTGGGTTCAAGCTCCGTCTCACCCGACCCCTCGGGTGCGGGCTCCGCCTCACCCAACCCCAAGGCCGCGGGCTCTGTCTCGCCCGACCCCTTGGGTTTGTGCTCCGTCTTGCCCGATCCTAAGGACGCGGGTTCTGTCTCGTCCGACGGGGACCCATACCACCGTCAACCACTCTAGGTCCAAGCGTATGGGCCTAGATCAAAACTCTGACACCAGGAAAGAGGCTGGCACGCCTCTATGTAACCCATGGCCATGATGGGCCATACCTGGCGATTCACATCAAGAACAATGTCGGGCGTGCCGATACTATTCTACCTAATCCTCGTACGGACGCTGACAGGCATGTCAGTTCACCACGACGTCCGCCGAGACGGAGTGGAACGCCATGACCAGAAGATAACGCCTGCGCATGGCGCCAGTGACGAACAGGGCCACGACATGGAGCCGTCCCTTTTGACATCTATAGGATCGGTGGGACCCGCATGAAGGAGAAGATGGACCTGGCAATCCTGGAAGCCTTCTTCTCTCTCTCTCTCTTCTCCCTCTCTCTCGTTCTTCTCTTTTTTCCTCCACTATAATCCGCGTTTTCCCTTCGCCTATAAAAGGGGAAGAAGGGCGCCCCATGAAATGGGGGCCAGACCACGAGATAAAAACACAAGAGCACGACACGAGCACACGGTTGAGCGGCAATCGAGCTCTCAGCACCCGTTCACTCCTTCCACCAGAGACTTGAGATCGTTTCCCTCTCTCGTCTGTTTGTAACCCCTACTACAAACCAAGTGCCGGTAACACGAGCAGCAGTGAACTGGACGTAGGATATTCCGCCCGAACCAGTATAAACCCTTGTGTTCTCTAAGCACACCATCCGAGCCAGACGCGCAAATACAAATTTACTCGTCGATGGTCCGAAAACATCGACACCTTGATATACTCTAGTGGTAATTTCGGTGTCGCACACACTGTATACTCTCTTATGCTATTTATTTTGTTGAGCAGTGCTTGGAAAACGTTCGCCGAGAAACACCATTATGGTAATTGGGAAGTGCCTCTGCAAATAGTCCAATACCCGGTAAATACTATATAGGTCACCGCATCTTTATTTAGTTCAATTCATTATTATGATGCTTCATTGGTTGATGATAAATCTTTTTCTCGTAAAGTGGTGTCTGCAGCAGGGATCGGGGAACAACTTATGTGCATACTACGTCTGCGAGTTTCTCATGGAGTACTCAAGGAGAACAAGTGAAGAGATCCTCAAAGTACGTAAAAAATATACATGATTTATTTATTACTATTGTGTTGATATATATAATCATATATATATTCATACTTTTGCTTTCATTCGAATTGAAGATTGAATAGAGGAAGTCAAAGGTCCTACGATGTGACCAGATCAAAGCAATTTAAGAGGCATTATCAGGATTTCTTTTGGAGCAGGTCATAGATCCCAAGGGCGCGTACTACTATGACCCTAAAGAATTCATACCTAGTAGCCAAATGACGGAAGATTAGGGTTGCAAGAAATCCCAAGGACATGAGTACATTTGTGACTTTATTATATATGTACATATTTCATGCATGCACAATCTTTTGAAACATTTGTATATATATAGTTTCATACATTTTAGTGTGTTATTTATGTATAATGCTCGAACGGAACCTTATACGTACATATATATGGACATATATTAGCAGCGTAGAATTCGTATACGAAAAGCTAATCGAGACTAAAAAAATTTAATTGAAAAAACCATAAAATGAAAAGGAATGAAATGGAAAAAATAAAGGAACCTTTAGTATCGGCCCGGTGCAATGTCTGGGGGGGTCATTTAGTCCTGGTGGTCCACTTTCAATCCCGGTTTCTAGAACCGAGACTAGGGGGTTAGTCCCGGATTCGCAATCCCGGTTGGGCAATCGGGACTAAAGAGGGTTTCCCAACTGGGATTATAACCCGGTCCTGCTCTAGTGCATTCACATAGCAACAATCTAGCCCTATAGACTGACAGCACAATTGAAGATTCAAAACGAGTTGTTGTGTTACAGGCACCAGGAAATACATACTATATTTATACCACAGCTAACAGTTCTAGTGCATATATAGTGGGTAGGTGAAATTGTTTGTAGCTGCCCGTTTTGCTAAAAAACACTTGTTCACAGCTGGATTACCAGATCTCAAACTCAGTTTCCACCTTGGAAAACATGTAATTTATATACTTTTCACTATTAATT
The DNA here is from genome assembly GCA_904845875.1 of Miscanthus lutarioriparius. Taxonomy (NCBI): domain Eukaryota; kingdom Viridiplantae; phylum Streptophyta; class Magnoliopsida; order Poales; family Poaceae; genus Miscanthus; species Miscanthus lutarioriparius. Next base: position 12,244,698 of record CAJGYO010000005.1, read on the forward strand.
AGTGCATTGTCCACCCATAAGCGTAGTGGAGCACACTGCATCCATAGCCCTGCCACAAGCATAGCCATAGTCGAGCAGACTGCTGTTTCGGACAAGGAGTGACTAATACCCGTGATTGAGTTATAAATGGATTAGCGTCCACTGAACTTTTATGTGTATGCCACTTAACTAGATCCATAAACTTTCAAATTGTATTTCTAAACCAGTTATGTTGTTAACTAGTGTACCTAGGTCCACCCCCACGGGGGAGGGGCTAGAAATATGCACTTAGCCCCATGAGCTTTGCCCTTTTCATTTCCATGGTCGACGATCTTCACCCGTCGTTCTTCTTCATACCAAGCTTAGCTGAGTGCACCACCAATACCCCTTACATGGCACTTGTGGCTTCTGTCACACATGTCTGGGTTCTGCCACACACGCGAACCTCACCATGACTATGTTAGAGTCCACGCCATTTAGCGTGAAGGGATGCGAAACCGCTGGTAGTGTGTGCCGAGGTCGCACAACCGCTTAGTGCTCTCTACAAGGCGGGTCCATGTGGCGCTGGTGTTATGACAGGCGTCGTGGCAGCTGCCTTCGTGCTCCTCTCCTTAGCCTCGATATGTCCTCGCACCGCCGCCCATGCCTAACATTGTCTCCCTTCCTTTCCCTATGTCCCTCACACCAACTTCGCCTCACTCCCTCTCCCCTTGTCGCCAGCTCAACTCTCTGCCTACCTTCCTCTCCCTATCCCCCTGCCCCTTCCCCCTCCGCCCCTGCCTCAAATATCTGGTGGCCAGGAAGGGCCCACACACGTTCTGCGATGACTCATCTGTGTCCTAGTCCGTGGGCCGGTGCATCACAGACTAGGACACGAAGCGTGTGGAATTGCTACAGACAACCTTGACCTGTGGTGGTCGCGGGGCGGGGAGGGGGGTTGATGGTTATGGGGTTGAGGCTGGAGCCGTGCAAGGATCCGAGGGGCGACCATGCGTCGATGCAGTTCCTCAAGAATAAGCTATGCAGGGCTACCGCGTGGTGTGCCGAGGCCGAGGTCGAGCACAACATCGTTGCCCTCGATGCTTCTTTCACTCCTGTTTGTACTGTGCTCTCCTCGAGCTGCAGACACACATCCGTCTCTTTGTCTATTTCATTTTTATTGTTCCGTACTTCCATTTGTAGTGATATACTTATATTCATATAAGAAAGCAACATACGATGCCCAATTTCTCCGTATGGAAGCTGTCTTACTAAAGTTAAACTCTTCCGACACACAAGTTCCTGAATGCCACCCTCTCCTATTTTGAACCCTAAAACTACTTTAGGTAGTACTTTGGTCCCGTCATGATGATGCAAAGATGGTGTGACCCAAGGCCCGCTATGAAGCACCGTAATCTTGAGCTTATACTGATGTACGTCAAATTGGGCTTCATTCATTCCTTCTTTACATCTCCTTCAAGGTCACGGTGGTAGATCCATGGCTGGAGACAACTGTCGTCGCCTCTTCCTTGGTGCCCCATCTTCACGTTCCCGCGTTGACTGCTCGCCATCGCACTGGATCTGCCCAGAGCCGACGCTGGTTGGAGACGAGGCATACAACATCAGAGTGGCTGTCTTTTTCACATCACGCCACGAGCCACTGCCATCGCCTCACGAGATGACTCTCTCTCTCTCTCTCTCTCTCTCTCTGCATTCACTGCATGCTGTCCGCGAGGGGTCTTTTTACAAAACTGACGTGACGGAGACGGCTTCGCAACACGTGTTATACGTGCCCTAGGTTGTCTGTTTAACTGTATATATGTTATGTGACATGTACTTACAGCAACCGCTGTCTCTAGGGTTATACATGTCCAAATAAGATAGGCTTGATCCACAGTGACGGCCGTAGGCTATGCCGTGAGACGTGGTGGTTAGAAGTTTTTTTTCCCCCTCAGGAGCATGCATGCAACGTAAGAATTTCTTGGTGAAAGAAAAGGAACTTTTACCAGAAGAATATTCGTTTACGCTGGAGTCAGAAGATACAGAAACGGAAATGTTATACAACACATATGTGTTTTAGCATAAAAAAACATATGTATTTTTTTTATCTCTCTCCCTCTCTCTTTCTGACCCGTGACGGCGGCGGCGGCGGCGTATCTGTGATTTGTCTTTCCATAGGAAAAAAAATTGTGATCTGTGATCTGTGGAGGCTGGAAGTAGAAGAAGAGTGGAGGCTGTTGGATCTTAATCCTATGGTGCAAAAAAATTCATGTGTTGAAACTGCATAAAACACATGATTGTGTAGTGACAGACTTAGAAAAGAGAATCTGAAACAAATCATCAGCAGCGGCAGCTACCATATCGTAGCCGGATTCATATCACCAATTCAATATCTCCAAACGTATCAGTTTAGATTAGAAGGGTAGGCAGTAATATGGATATCATGATTCACACCTTCTCAATTCTCATCACCAGTTCAATGTAAACACGACTACTACTGGCCTACTGGTTGTCCGATGAAAACAGAGAGTAATAATGGTTCCAAACCTATATACTACATGGCACCAGAGTAGCAAGATATACATGGCAACACTATATATGAATAGCATGATGAACAGCTAGACCTTCCAATTCGTGTGGCAACTATATATCAAGTCGTATGGAGAACGAAACCGGAAATCACACCACACGACATGGATGGAAAGAATTAAGAGCGTCCAGGTTAGATCGATCGAGCGGTGAAATCGTTCTGTGCTGACACAGCTAACAAAATTAAACGGCCCGATCGTCCTCATAGGCTGATACAAGACGTGGTTAGTGTTTCTTTTCTTGTTTCTTGATCTCCAGTCTCCACTATACGTCAACCAACAACCGAACCGGCCGATGGATCCGGTCTACGTACGGTTTATACTTAGGCTATACACTCTAGACTCTAGTTAGGAAAATAGGAAGTTATACATAAGTATAGATATTATCTCTCCAAGATTTTTAGAACAAAAAAAATCGCACAGCTGGTATGATGCGGGACGGCGCGTATATCGGTTTTAGATTAGAAGATGCGGATCGGAAGAGGGCGTAGTAGAGCCGGGGCGCGTAACAGATGATCTCGCCTTCCCATATTTTGCAACGCGCACTAGCTAACAGTCCACCGCGCGATCGGGTCGGTTGCTGCGCGGAGTCCCACTCTCGATCGACTTGCTTGCCGCGCAATCTCGCGTCCCCGACGCGCGCACGCAACCATCTCTCATCCCTCCGCTATTTAAGCCCACTGCCCTCCCCACCCACAAGCAGATCAACAAGCCCTGCCCAGTCGCCAGCGCACCCATTACAGAGAAAGCAAATTGCTTAGCTAGCCCTACTACTCCCAAATCCCATGGACTCCTCCAGCCGCCGCCCGCTCTGCGATGTGCTAGGGATAGGGGACGACGACCTCGAAGAGGGCGAGTACGTCCCCGGCGAGTACCAGTCGTCCTCCGACACCGACGACGACGACCGCTTCGATCATCAGTCGTCCCGTCGCGAGGACGACGAGGTCCACCCGCAGCACGGCGGCCGCATGCGCCGGCTGGAAGACATCGTCGTGGTGGGACGGGTCGGCGCCGGCGCGCCCCTGCCGGCGTCGCCCACGCCTTCGTCCGAATCTGAGGGGACAATCAGCGACCACCGCAGCGCATCATCTGCAGGCGGCGTCGGCGCGCGGCCGGCGCGGAAGTTCGCCTGCCACGTCTGCGGCAAGGGGTTCAGCAGCCGCAAGGCAGTGGACGGCCACATGAGGGTCCACGGGAGCGGGAGCAGGAGCGGGCGCCATGTGGTGGCGACCGCGGCGGCGGCGTTCAGTGGCGGCTGGGCCGCCACCGGCAGGCGCGGCTCGACAGGGGGCAAAGGCAAGCCTTCGGCCGCGGCGGCCTCTCTGAATTCTGAGTCGACGACGGGCCACTCCACGGCCATCGTCGCGGTACAAGTGCAGCAGCCCTTGGAGGCAGTGCCCATGGCGTTCGCGGTGACCAATCTGTCGCCGATGCCTTCTTCCACCAGAACCAATCTGTCCGGGGAGGACGACGAGGGCAGCAGCGCCACCGCCACCGCCACCGCGCAGCCGGTGCACTATGATGAGCCTGTGGTGGTGGCGGCGGCTGTGGTGACAGGAGCAAACCCTTCTTCCACTGGGGCTAGGGCTGCTGGGCCCGTCAACCACCAGCTGGCTGCGGCGGCAGATCAACAAGCTCCTGCTCCACAAGTCCACCTCCAGGCTGTGTCAGTGCCACCTCCAGCAGCGCAGGAAGCTCAGTTCGCCCAGCGGCCACTGCCGCCGCCAGCAGCTGCAGTCCAGCTCCAGCAAGGCGGCCAGCTCGTACCCCGCCCCGCTCAGCCACCGCGGGAGTACAGCTGCAAAGTGTGCGGCAAGACCTACTCGACGCACCAGGGGCTCGGTGGCCACGCCGCCGGGCACAGGAACAGGCAGAGGGAACAGGAAGCTATGGCGGCGGCCGCGGGGATGATGATGATGCCGCACGGCGGCGGCGGCGAGTTCCTCGCTGCGCTCCGCCGCGGCCGCAAGGCAGAGGAGCCGCACGCGTGCCAGAAGTGCCACAAGGTGTTCGCCACCGGGGTCGCACTCGGTGGCCACATGAGGATGCACTACACTGGCCCGCCGATCGTGCACAAGAGCAAGAAGAGGTGTGTGGCACTCGTTGCAGCAGTGCAGCCGGCTCCGCCGCCTGCCGTGAGCGAGGCCGACCTTAGGCTTGCGCTGTCCACTGCTAAAACTGAGGAGCCGTCGTCGTCGCCTGCACCGGCCGTGGCGGGCACCAGCAGACTGCGTCTCTTTGGCATTGACATCGGACCGCTCGGACAACAACAAGCGCCATCAGAGCAACAAGGGTCCGGCACGATGGAGGGTTCTTCGTCCGCCGGCGAGCAGCAGCAGCACAAGTAGGCGGCGACAGTGGGAATGGAGAAGGCGGCCACAGTGGAGAAGGATCGCATATGGGCTCCCCCGTACGTTTAAGTAAGATTTAGGTTTTGCCATGATATAGTTTCTCGTAGATTAGATTGGTCGATCGATTATATTATTATTATTATTATTACTATATAGTTTGAGATTTGTGATTTGATATTCGGGAGAGCACCTATATGATTTTGCACCCCATGCATACAGTTCTTTCCTTTCTTTCTTTCTTTCTCTCTTTCCTTTTGGCAAAGAAAAAAAAACATTCGATTCTATGTTTTCCTATATATACGTATATGTATAAATGGTCTCTATATACTAATACTAATATATAGATAGGTATTTATAGTAATTGGGGTATAGCTACTAAGCGCTATAATCAGGATTGCGAAACCACATCTATATTCATGCCAAGTTCGGTGAATTTGTAAATGGTGTGCGGCCGCCGGCCGGCCGATGCCGTTTTTTCACTGGGGAAGAGTCGTGTCACACATAGCATTATAAAAAGTGTTTCATTATTACAAGCCAAGCTCGAGCTCGAACAACGCGTGTTTATTAAAATACAAATCTAGCCATGCTTATAACTTACTTATATGCTTGATTTTTAACCCCATTTTACTCCCTAATTTTTATTCCAGATTGATCTTCGACCAAGATTTTATGAAATGTATTTTTTTTCAAAGCATCGACAGTTATATTATTCATCATTATGATCCTGGCTCATTCTGCGCTCCTACTTGTCTTTGTTGAGTTTCCGCGGAAGATCCGAAATGAGTTATCTTCTTGTCTTCGTAAATATTCGAGTTAAATGCATCGTAGGTCCATTAATTTTTGGTGGTGTGTCATATAATTTTATCAATTTTTAAACTGTATTTTTTGGTCCATTAATTTTTGGTGGTGTGTCATCCAGGTCCATCAACTTTTAAACTGTATTTTTTAGGTCCATTAACTTTTGGTGGTGTGTCATTCAGGTCCATCAACTTTTAAATTACATTTTTTTGGTCCCTAGACTTTTTAACTGGTTCACCGTAGATCTATACCCCTTCGTTTAGCGAATAGATCTGACATGGCACACCAAAAAAGCAGTCACCGTAGAGTACAGGATGAGATCACCATCCGAAGATAATCTTCAATACGAAAAACCTGATGGGATCACCATCTAGGGTTTCTCGAGCGGCGGCTCGATGGGAAATAAACTCGACAATAAAATCCAGTCTAATCTATCATGTATAGGCCACATGTATAGGCACGCATAACACCGCACCAAAACAAAACTCGGACTCTACTAGCCCAACTAGGACCAATTGACCCTGAGTCCCTGATTCGGCTAATATGCATGGCACGTCCAAACGCGGCCACCAATTTGATTCACGTACACAGGTGCACGCAGGCACTAAAAGTTAGATGCTAGATAAAAGATCGTGTATCACAACTGGATAGAAAACTAATGCATAGAAACAATAAAATACTACGACAAGGATGCTAATCACGTTGGAAAAATTCCTTTGATGATCTCCACCTCTTTAGAATTAGTACTGATGTATTTTGTTGGCTTCATTTTCTTCTCTTTTCCACATAATAATAAGACACATCTATAAAATATCTTTGATGATAGTTCAGCAGTTGTAAATTTCTCCATGTCCACAATATATTTATCCTTACAAATAATAGTCCCAAATTTAAGACCAGAGGATATTAATAAATTACCGGCTGCTATATTTGAATTATTACTACACAAGTCTCCATGAATATTGAGAGGATATGGACTCATCACCTACTCTACAGTGGCTGTTTATTTGGCGTGCCATATCAGATCTATTCGCTAAATGAAGGGGTATGGACCTACGGTGAACCAATTAAAAAGTTTAAGAACCTAAAAATGCAATTTGAAAGTTGATGGGCCTGGATGACACACCGTCAAAAGTTAATGGACCTAAAAATGCATTTTGAAAGCTGATGGACCTGGATGACACACCACGCCAAAAGTTAATGGACCCAAAAATACAGTTTGAAAGTTGATGGACCTAAATGACACACCACTAAAAATTAATGGACCTACGGTACATTTAACTCTAAATATTTCGACCGCTATAATATTAATGGACCATCTTATAGTTCATGTATGCACGAGATAATGAGTTAACAAAATAAAACGAACCGTGTGGCATGTTTGTATGACTTGACGTGACAATTATCCCAGTATATATAAAACAGGACCTATAAACGCAATGAATTGGCATGGCAATATTATTTAAAGAGAAGGAGAACAAATTCCACGGCATGATCGACACCATTGGGATTGTTACGTTAACATAACTTGCTAGCGATAATGGCATGATCTGTCATTTTCGTTTGTCTTGTAATCCATATTTTTCAGCTTTTTTTTTAGTCAGAACAGTGTTTTTCTCTTACAACAAATCAGCCAGAACAGTGTTTTGGCTTGTTTTTTCAGCGAAGCGAACGGGGCCAAAGTCATAACCAATTCATATATGCAAGACACGTATAAGTGGAGGATATAGCAACAACATCACGTCACCTAAAGACATCTGATTTTAACATGGAAAACCTCCAAATCGAGATATAAACCATAAAAGCAGGCTCACCAAATCTTTTTCCGTTATTTTCTTGTGAGATTACAATAAGTTCATCTCTAAATATCACTAGAGGCATTCATATAACATGATTTACAAAATCTTGGACAGTAATAACAAGATTTTGGAGTTGCTTACTTAGGGCACAGACACCACCCCGGACTCATTTTCTCCCATGGGTGCACAGCTTCCCCCTCGGCGGCTGCGCAACTTCCGTCAGGGCCAGTTCAACATTCCTCGCGTGCACAGAAATACCGTCTGGGAAAGTCTCTCCTGTCGGTGGGGACCATCACGGGCTGCCTCACCACCAATTGTGGCAGGATCGGCGCGCTACGATTTGGCTTTCGTGTAGGACTGAAAACGGTCGGAAAAGATCAATAGGAGGTCAAATCATTTTCAGTTACACATTATTTTTTCAAAAATGAAATTAATACTATATTGTCGAAAACGAGAACGACATTGATATTTCAGTAAATGCGGAAACGAAACTATTCGATCAAAAGTACATAAAACGATCGAAAATTATGAAACCGATATCTAAAATACAATAAACACACCAATATGCACAGCATGACAATAGCAATATAGATTAACCCAGGTCACATGAAAAATAATAGTGTATTAATAATGATCCATGACACAAGAGGCAAGACACACATATTATATAGCAATAAAATGACACAACACAAAGGCTATGCTCAGCGGAGATAAGATCGTCTGTCTCTGCCTGAGTTCAGTAATTATCGACGGTAGATTATTGACTAAATATGGTATTTTTTGAAAATGATCGATAGAGAGCTAAATCACTCACTTCCGTTTTCATTATCGGATGCTTTTACCGTTCTCGCTTCCATTTTATCGATTACTGTTACTGCTTCTGTTTAGGGGGGAATCGGTAATTTCTCAAAAATAATTTTCGGTAATAGAGAATTATCGTTGTCTTTTTCGGCCCTAGGCTTTCGTGCCTGCATGCAAGCAGCTGGCCCACTTGACAGACAAACGGACGCTGTGGCCAAACAAAGAAAGCCCACGGAAGGGGCATTATTGTGGCACGCAGCCTCACCCGTGACTTTACTTTCCCCAAATCTTTCCTCTTCCACCGCCCCCAGCCACTCTCCAGCCCCTCCATATGCCTCGGTAATCCGGCGGCTCCAGCACCTCTCCTCCCCCTCGCTGCATCCGGGGCATTTACATATTTACCACTATTACGGATGGCATCTCACACTGTGTCACTGACACATGAGTCACTAACATGGTATTTTTTATACCACTCACAACGTAATGATGGTAAATATGTAAATATTCCACCGCATCCAAGCCATTGGTTGTCCCTATCTCCTCTCCTGCTCCTCACTACGCCACAGAGATTCACCACGGCGGCGCAGCCATCTGCCACCGAGACACCCCAGCGACCTGCGCCGCCGGCACCAACCCAGCCACCTGCGCCGCCGCCACGAATCCCGCTCTGTTCCTTCTCTCACACTGCAGTGGCAACCAGGTCAGCATGTCCCGTTTATCCTCTCCCTCTGAACAGGTTAGCGGCCGACGGGAAAAGTTCAAACTATCCCTGATGGTGCAGTAGCCGTCAGGAACTAACCCTAGCGGGAAGCTTCTCCCAAACGACGCGGTAGATCTTTCTCAACGGTTTTCGGTACTTTCCCTGACGGATCTGGCCATCATGGAAAAACTTGGCTGGGGTGGTGAGAAGAACCTTTATTTGTTGGAACTCAGATTGAAGACACCAAAACTATGTGGATATCGACTTTCACAATATTGAGGACGAATCCTTGTTGATCTCTTGCAAGATCTCATCTTGCATCACCCGTCTTCTCTCTCTTTTTGTATTGTTTTGAAGATTCACTTCTCTATTTTGGTGCCATCTTTTCTCTCCACATAAGAAGGGGCAGAAAATACTGCCGCTGTCTCTTCTTTCCAGAGCCTTTTTTTCCGTTCTCTCGTAAGCCAAGAAAAAGGTGTTAGATGTACACCAGGCCGATACACTTTTTTGAGTTGCACCTATTACATGTGGGTCTGCTCACTAAGAGCAATTACTCTCTTAATGCTCACTCATGAGGAGGATTTCTTAGCAGGCACTTATACTGACATGTTAATTCCTTTTTTGTTTTCACTCGGATGGATAAACATCTCACAATCCTCTCCATGGGCCACAACGCAATCCTCATCTTCCAAATAAATCAATCAAATAATATGTCTAATCCTACACTCTCTACTAACCAATGACTTAAATAAATCTCCAACAATGGTATACAGGCCCCGAACAATGGTAAATCTCCAACAATGCATGCACAGAGCGAGGGCACGGCCTTGAACTTGAACCCGGTCAGCGGTATAACCGGCGAATTCCAGTCTGCCACAGCTCGTCATCCTTCGCTGTGGTCTGGCCTGTGGGTCGGCAATGAGCGCGGGTGCTGAGCACGGGCGGCGCGAGTTGAGCGGCGCGCGGCACGCTGACGGGGAGCAGCAAGTGGCGGCTAGAGTCGAGTTGCGTACGGGCGCCTCCAGGCCCCACAGCTTAATCCAGTTATCCCGCTCCCCAAACAACCAGCAGGAGATAATAACAACGTCTTCCGTTCCGTTCGGTTGAGTTCACTCCGATGCCGCGGGCCCGCGGCGGACTTAACCAACTCACAAATCCGGCGCCAGCAGCCCGTCCCCTCCCCTCGGGTAATATTCCGATCCCCCGTCCAGCCCAAAATAGGCTCCGATCGCACACCTTACACCACGGCTCAGCACGTTTCTTTCCCAGCTGTGCTTACCGTGTCCCCTGCACCCTGCGCCGCATCCGATCCTTGCTCTGATATCCACCATCTTGCTGGATGAACATGTTTCTTGAGCCACCGTTCGCTGAACGATGGGGCCCGTACCGGCCGGTCCACTATAGAACTGTTCTACTCCAATCCACTCCACTACCACCTGTCTTTTTCCTTCCCTTCCCTCTTCAACGTCTTGACGAAGCAGCAGCAGCAGCAGCAGGTAGACCGAACAACTGCCGCTCGGGAGCGGCCATTTTTTGCGGGGGCGGGAGAGCTCTAGCTAGCTCTTGCAGCAGTAGAACTCTACTGCAGCCAGGTACGCGTGTTTCTGAGCCGGGGGGCGGGGAGTTAGCTAAGGTTACTTCTACCAGCTGCGAATTCTCCGCCTGCCTCTTTCTTTGGTTCCTACGCTGCCAAGCCCCGAAACCAAATCGGATTTCATGGGTGCAGACTGCAGAGTAACAGTGTGAGAGATTTGCTTTCGCACCCTCAGGCTCGAGGAGCACTCGTTCTAGGGCGAGGACTCGTGTGCTTTTCGTGCGACTCAGGGTCTTGCTTCCTTGCATAGTTACAACACTCAGGGAGTCAGGGCCAAAATTTTGCCTTTTGGGCAGCAACGATTTTTGGGAGAGGGAGGTTGTAGATGAAGTGCAATACTGCATACTAGATCCTTCGAAAACCTACATACGCCGTACGGCAGTGTGACTATAAAAAGACTCCTGAGTCCTGACGATACAAAGGCTGAAAGAATTTCAGGCGACAGAACTGAGAGGTACGCAGAGGCTTATTAGATTAGAATTTCCTCAGACTGCTAATGAGAGTGTGAGACAGGAAAGCACATGCTTCGGTATGGGGAAAAATGCTAACTGCTTCTCTCTAAACAAGTGCTTAACTGGGCTCTTAATTATCTATGACAGAGTAAAGAGAAATGGATGCCGATGATAGCTCCAAGAGAAGTCGCCCAGTTCGTCGTGCTGTGAAGGTGGTTCACCAGTTTTCTTCTTTCTATTCTATGGCTCAGAGAATTGTCGAGAAGAATGCTGCGTGTTAACGTGTTTCTGTACTTCTGTTTCTTAATCCCTTCAGAAGCTCAAGTTCAAACCGAAGGTGCCTCCACAGAAGCCAAAGAAACTGAGTGCACAAAAGTAATCTCTCTGTCTTTGGCTGCTAATAGTGACTCTAAGGTCTTTTTTCAGCAACCATATTACAGTTACCATAAGCAGAACACATTTTTCTGTTTCAGGCCACAGCAAGAAGACCCTAAGCCAATTGATGAAGAGTTGATGAAGATATTGAGGGTGGGTAACTGGTTATCCAATTGTCATATCATGATTTCAGATAGTACTGTAGTTTGCTTAGGGGGGAGAAAAGGATCAGCACGTTCTTTCTATGGCTGAACTTATATTTGTTCTTTTCAGACTCGCCAAGTGACTGCAAAAAGTTCACCAAATACAGAAGGTATTTACTGCCCCGAGATCCTACTGTCAGGCATTTTTTAAGATTTAGGAGAAACAGGCCTTTTCAATCAGATCAAAACAATGCACATACAAGAGCATGTATTGTACTGTCATAGATTTAGTCAGCAATATCAAAATAATCAGACTGAACATATCATTTGTAGATGAGCGCCCAATACAGAATACCCCCTCGACACCACCTTCTGCAGATGCTGTTAGCTTGTCACCAGCGCAATTCGGAGTGCAAAAACAAAATCAATTGGTGAGTGCCCCTAGAAGGCAAGAACATCTCGGTCGCAACCTTGCTGTATTATAAAACACCATGTGTTTGTTGGCAGACTTATTAACTTGTCTTGCGTACTTTGTCTTGTCTTGTTTCTGTGTCAAATGAAGCCACTCCAAATTCCTAGATCCTTCCCTGTTCCTGTTAATTCAGGTGAATGTGAAGATTCATAAGCTCCTCTGTTCTTCTGAACAATACTTTCCACTAAGAATTTTCATGGGACAGGAATGCTTTACAAAGAAGAGAGTGATGACGACGACGACGCTAATGATAGTGACAATGTTGAGTTGCAGGAGACTCAGCCAGATTCAATTGAATGTGAAGCTTTAACACGTCCAGCAGAGGAGCTTGATTTGCTTGTATGATCTTATGAACTCTGTTGTGTTGAACAAAAACAAATCTGAGCTCTGCAAAGTTATATATACATAATGTCTGAACACTCACATTATTCACTTGCAACTTTAGCAGCAACAAGGTAGCAAAGAAAGAATGTTCCTCTTCCAGCTCCCAAAATCTCTTCCTTTGCCCAAAAGGCCGTCCAGTACCAGTATAGTTGAAAGACAAGGAAAGGTCACTGGCAAGGAGGTGAAGGAAGGATCCAACATGCAGCAGCTGCCTCAGGGTTATTTGGGCAAAATGCTTGTATACAAGAGTGGAAAGATCAAAATGAAGTTAGGAGATATCATGTTTGATGTCAGTGTACAGATTTCTCATCTTTTTGAGCTTAGCAAGATATTGCATATATTTTTTGCTTAATTTCATCCGCTGCAGGTGAGCCCAGGAGCAGAAACTAGGATGGCGCAACATGTAGTGGCTCTGAACACTCGAGACAAACATTGTTGCTTACTTGGAGAGATTGAGAATCGGCATGTTATTGTGACTCCAGATGTTGATTCTTTGTTGAACGACAAGTAGATATTAGGTTGTTATCTGTAGCACTGTAGCAGCTTTGTCACATATTTTGTAGCTAGTTAGCTACGCAGGGTTCGGTTGCCATCTGTAGCAACTGTATCAGCCTTGTCAAATGGTGTATAGGACTTTGGTTGTGCAGTGTTGTGTACGTTTTACTGTGATTGTACTACTATGTTAGTTTTAGAACTGCCCAGTTGATGAATGTTTGTAAGAATTGACATTTGACCTTAGTGGTATTGGAAGAAAATAAATCACACTGCCCTATCTCCTTCTGCCATTGTTGTTGTGTGCAAGGGCTTCTGTTAGTACAAATTTAAGGGATTGCACAATGAAGTTCATATTTAAAAGTGTGGTCCCAATACAAAGAAAAGTAAACTAAAAATACCGACCTAAATGCTGGATAGAACAAATCAAGAATGGTTACAGAAGGCTCGAAAAGAACTTGGCCAACCATTCCTTGCGAAGGTCTGGGCTACGCACAAGGAAAATCTTGCCTTCGACCTCATTCTTCAGAAAATATTCGAATGCAGTGATTGATATCCTCTCATTGCAGCTGCAAGCTGTAACCGCTTTCCACTAGTCTTCGGCAAAGTCTCTGGGCTTCAAGCTTTTCACAGCATCTATTAGCTCTCCAATCTTCAGAACTAAGTAGCGGATATCCTCATTAGCTATCTTCTGCTCCATGGGATCTTCAGATATATTACTATCGTCAGAGTGAGTGTTTTGATCCCTTTCCAACTGAATTTCAGCTGCTGATGGATCATATTCATCACCGAAGATGAAAGAAAGCTCATCATAATCCTGAATAGGCCTATTCAGCAACCCTGAATCCTTCGAGTGATCCTTAGTTGCAAAGAAAACAAACAAGTTCAGCCATGACAATTAATGGTGGCACTGTGCTGAAAGGCCACAAGAAGGGACTTAACATAAGTAGGACCTACACTAACTTAGAGATAGCAAATCTGAAACTAAGGGGACATCTTGTCATTACCAAGGCATACTGTTGGTAATCTTCTTCTCGTATGTATATAGTCCTAGTAGCATGATCCCATGACGCAGAACCAAGGGATTTAATCCTCTCTACCCTTCTCCATTTATCCTTCAGGGCTGTCAACCTCCTCTGAACATCAGCAACGCAACACTCACGCTGAAACTGCTGAGACAGCCTCTGCAACTTCTCGCAGGGTATCCTCCTGCCGAAGGTCCTCAAGCCGAACTGGTTAGAGGGTTCCGGCTGCACCCCTCACGTCCTGAGTTCGATACCCCACGGGGGCGAATTTCAGGCTGGAGGGTAATAAAATCCCCTCGTCTGTCCCACGCCAAAGTCCCATCTCACAGGGATGCGGTGCCGATGTGCCGCTGTATATGGGTGGGGCCAGGGTTCAGGGGGTTTTCGCGAGCTGCGTGAGAAGTTCTTCTTAATGAAAAACCGGTGGGGACGTCACTCCCCCGCGGCTCGTGTTTTTTTCGCAGGGTATCCTCCTTGAACAGTGCGTATTTTCCCTTGCCATCTGAAGCCTGCTGCATCAAGTAATTGGTGAGGAACTTGGTCCTGTGTCTCCAAGAAGAAGTCTGGCTGCCACTGAACATGCTTTCTGCCTCACTTTGAGAAACTTTTGGCTCCACTAAAGCTGTTCTCTTGCTGCCCTGCCGAAGGTATGGTCAGTGAGGACGATAATTCTGCCAATCAGATTCCATTCCAAATCATAGCCTGAAGTGTGAAATTACAGCATATCAAGCTATCGAGCAACCAGTTATGCATAGATTGCACAGAGGATCTAACATTCTACTCTGAAGAAACACATCGCCCAACAAAGACATGTCAGAAACAAACAAATAAATGAATAGCTAGTTAATAGTACCGTTCCGGAAAGCGGCGGACATGAAGCGGCGATTGAGCTACGCCTGGCTGACAACCCGGGCCGTGCATTGCCGGCGAACCCAGAACCGCCGCGCCAGCGCGAGGCTGTTGTCGCAAACCGCCAGGGTCAGAAATCAGAAACTCTTATTTGCAAGCAACGGGGAGGGAGGGGAAGAGTGGGAGAAGCGCACCGGAGCGTCGCCGGTGGTATGGGAAAACGGCGGCGGCGAGCGAGGTGGGGAGATTGAGGATGAAGTCCATGCCCGTGCATCAGCTCGGCTCGGATGGCGAACAAATTTTGCAGGTTTTGCCGTGGGCCGTTGGGTTCGAGAGTGCGCTCGGGAATTCCTTTTCTTTCTTTCTTTTTTGGCAAAAGAAGCGGGTTTTTTTTTTTTTGAAACAAAGAACAGGTATAGAGTTGCAAGCGCCGGTGCCTCCCCAATCCGCATTCAAATCTTCCATACAAAATGTTCTTGATTATAACATCTTGGCTAATTGATTCGAAGTCATTTGAAAGGATGCGAGTAGGTATTCTCGCGAAGGCATGTGACAGTTTGTGAAAGTGAGTTTTTTCAGAATTTACAGGACTTTTTGGATGCACTTGTGTGCTAGTGGATTAGGGTAAAATTAAACTAAGCTTTATCCTAATCCACTCCAACACACATAAATGGATTAGGTGATTTACATGAATAAAAGTACACTCCAACACACATGAATTTAGGTGAATACGAGTGCATCCCAAAGGAAATCTCCGCATCGCCATAATCTTCCACCATAAGCTCTTCTTTCCCAACTCTGCAGAGCAAACAACAGGAAATTATAATCCATCCAACTGTTTACGCTTAAATATTGCCGAATGTGAAATCACATGCAATTCTCCTACGTTGTTCGAGAAAAAAAGACTGCCAAATGCCTTTCACAACTCCACTAGCTGGGGCATCCCCAATTTTCTATAAAAAAAAGAATATCTGGGATTATGTAGGAACATTTTAGCCTTTTCTTATGGATCAGAAACAATTAAACTAGTTAATTATTGAAAAAAAACAGGTTTTTCTTGAATTCAATCTAACAATATTAGAAGGTTGTGCAAATGAAAGAATTAGTTCAGTAAACTGAAGGGACACATTCATTTTAGCAATCACTACGCCAGGAAACTCACCTTTTAGCCAAGTCATACTGTTCCTTAGCTTCAGAGTACTTCTTGTTTTCTATCAAGGAGCAAGCAGAATTGTATGCGAGCTCAAAGCTAAGAGTGTCCCTTAAGATCAACCTTATGCGCCTTCATAGCTGCCTGCACCTCAGAAGACCTTCCAGCAGCAGGCAGAGCTGCAATGATATTTATCTTCAGATCCATTGAGTCAATTTTAAATTTTTGAAGCTTCTCATAGCTACTCATGCAATCATACATTCTTCCTAGTCGGTAAAAGATCTGGGA
Source organism: Miscanthus lutarioriparius (assembly GCA_904845875.1). Lineage (NCBI taxonomy): Eukaryota > Viridiplantae > Streptophyta > Magnoliopsida > Poales > Poaceae > Miscanthus > Miscanthus lutarioriparius. The sequence goes on from CAJGYO010000005.1 coordinate 12,260,917, forward strand.
TTCCAGATGGAGAACAGCTGAAGTTTCTTCGTGAACTCTTAAAAGCTCCTGAGCTTCTTGCAGTTTGTTTTGCCTGTAGAAGCAGTAGGCGCCTAGTCCTCCCCACCATCAGCATATTTTACACCTGCGGTCAAAATCACCGTCAATGCAAGCTGTTTTTTTTTACTGCGAAAAGTGTTTGATCTGATCGGACACGCGTGTGTGTCGTGCGTCACGCAGGGGTTACCATCAGCATATTTTACAGCTAGTTGGAGTCGGAGTCGGACTGAAGATTCCCGCCGGTGTTGCCTTGGAGTCGATCACGATTAGATCCGCGCCAAAATCAGCTGAGTCCGCGCCAAAACCTTGCATTGCCTCACGCGCTTTATATAATTCCCCAGCACCCCGACTGCTTCCTCCCATCTCGAATCCTCCCAGTTATTTGTAGCCCTCCCCTTCCTTTCCTGCATCTCGTCTCGTCTCGTCTCCAACCACAGCGCGTCCGATCCGATGGCTTGCTCGGTCATCCCGATGATGATGCCTGACCAGATGTTCCGCCGGGTCAGTAGCATATTAAGTGTTTAATTTGTATTCAAACGCATGTTGCAAATGCTACATTTAGATGTTTCAAAAGTAGATCAGACGTTGCAATACGCGGGAGAAGCGAAGATCCCCGCACGCGGTCTAGTGGCGCGGGTTGCGTCCAGACAGCACGGCCCCCGGGCACGTGAAACCCAGGCGTAGATGGGGCGAGTTGATTTTTTCTGTTTGTGCGAGCACGGGCACGGATTGCTGATGCGAGCGCGGAAAACTACAGCGCGAACGTCCGGACGCGGGCCTCGTGCCGAACGTCCGAGCGCCAGTCGTCTGTTAATATGACCAACGAAGAGGTTTACCTCAGCAACTAACACGACAAAACAACACATGTCGTGATCGCATTAGCTGCAATTATTTTAGAGTAAACAGTCACAAGGGGCCTGAGGTAACGCGGAAGCTAGGAGCAACAAGAGTTACCATATTCCCGAATGAAATCATTTAAAGGATTAATGTAACAAAAAAATTAAAAATAGAATTCTACTGGGGCAACAACACATCGAAACACATCTAAGCAAAATTTTCAATAGTCTCAGTCGGTTGAAACATTAGTGTAAAAGCAAAGCAAATCCACAATTGAATGCAATCCAGCCCAAAATTAATTGCGAGTCATCAAGAAGATAAACGAACTTATTCTTTTGTACTGTGTTATATAACTTACATTTCTCATCTAAGACCTGGACTTCTTCCTCCTGGATTTGTTGCTAGTTTTGGCTGATCAGTATTGCCGCTAGTGTCTTTGATGAACTGGTGGTTTGGCTTCCTTTTGAAGAACCACCGGCATTGGTAGCCACTGTCTCCCTAAAGGCCTAGACACAGCTCCTTGAGCACCGTGATGATCCAGTCTGTTCGCTTGCTCGTATACGATCATGGATTATAAGCTGAAACGGTATTTTTCTCCCACACCAAATCAGCCAGCAGTAAATAATCCACGATCGTTTACGACGAAACGAACAAGCTCTAAGCCCCCTTATCCGTCCTCTTCGGACGGTAACTGGATCTCTCTCTCCTGGGCAGATATCTCTCAGGATCTGGTGGTGGCGGCCCCGGGTTTGCTGGATTCAAACCTTTCAGGCATCTATGCTTCCGCTTCCTCTTCTTTGTCTTTTGCTTCTCCGCTTCCTTAGGAACATCGATCTTTTGTACTTTTTTTTTAATTACACAGTACAGTACATTGTAGACGCCCACGACACGCAACCTTTTAGTAAAATAAGGTTTGTAGTTGCCACAGCAAGTGATGACGCATCAGCTGACTGCCCGTTTATCATATTAACATAGGTTTGCATAGCTTCTTCAGACTGTCCTTGTAGCTGAAAATATGATTAAGAAATCAATAGAATAGTGGTTAGACTTTATGTAAGAGAGTTTCTCCAGATTTAGTTACCTGATGCACATAAGCTAGCTGAGCAGACACAGGAGCTAATTCATATTCAATCTCCGCATCGCCATAGTCTTTCACCATAAGCTCTTCTTTCCCAGTTCTGCAGAGCAAACCAGAGGAAATTGTAGTCCAGCCAACTGTTTGCGCTTAAAGACTGTCGAATGTGAAATGGCACGCAGTTCTCCTGCCTTGTTGGAGGAAAGAAAGGACTGCCGAATGGATTTCATAATTTCACTAGCTGGGGCATCCCCAATTTCCTATAAAAAAGAATATCTGGGATCATGTAGAAACATTTTAGCCTTTTCTTATGGAACAGAAACAATTAAACTAGTTAACTATTGAAAAAAAAAACAGGTTTTTCTTGAATTCAATCTAACAATATTAGAAGGTTGTGCAAACGAAAGAATTAGTTCAGTAAACTGAAGGGACACATTCATTTTAGCAATCACTACGCCAGGAAATTCACCTTGTAGCAAGTCCAACTGCTCCTTAGCTTCAGAGGACTTCTTGTTTTCTATCAAGGAGCAAGCAGAATGGTATGCGAGCTCAAAGCTACAGGTATCCCTGAGTGCTCAAAGCTATGAAGGCGCATAAGGTTGATCTGCTTGCAACCAGAGCAGCAATGATATTTATCTTCAGATCCATTGAATTGAATCAATTTTAAATTTTTGAAGCTTCTCATATAGCTACTCATGCAATCATTCATTCTTCCTAGTCGGTAAAAGATCTGGGATTCCAGCTGGAGAACAACTGAAGTTTCTTCTTGACCTCTTAAAAGCTCCAGAGCTTCTTGCAGTTTGTTTTGCCTGTAGCAGCAGTAGGCGCCAAGTCCTCCCCACCATCAGCATATTTTACACCTGCGGTCAAAACCACCGTCAGTGCATGCTGTTTTTTTTTTTTTACCGCGAAAAGTGTTTGATCTGATCGGACACGCGTGTGTGTCGTGCGTCACGCAGCATATTTTACACCTGGCTGGCGTCGGAGTCGGACTGAAGATTCCCGCCGGTGTTGCCCTCTTCCGACTTGGAGTCGATCACGGTCAGATCCGCGCCAAAATCAGCTGAGTCCGCGCCAAAAACCTTGCATTGCCTCACGCGCTATCTATAAATCCCCAGCACCCCGACTGCTACCTCCCATCTCGCATCCTCGCACTTATTTGCAGCCCTCACCTTCCTTTCCTGCATCTCGTCTCGTCTCCAACCACAGCGCGTCCGATCCGATGGCTTGCTCGGTCATCCCGATGATGATGCCCGACGAGATGTTCCACCGGGTCAGTGCCGCTCCGCCGCACCAGCCGAAGATGACGGCCTCCGTGCCGGTGGTGGCTCCAGCGCCGGCGCCAGAGGAGCTGCGGCTGTCGGACCTCGATTGGATCGGCGACCTCGGCGAGGGCGGCTTAGCCAGGGTCTGCAAGGCAAGCCATTGCCGCACCGGCGCGGTCTTCGCGCTCAAGCTGTCGTTCGACCCGGACCCGCTCGTCGTGGAGGAGGAGGCCGAGGTGCTCCGCCGCGCTGCTGGAGCGCCGCACGTCGTCGACTTCCACGCCCTGCTCCGCGGGCCCGGCGGCAAGGCCGCGTTCGTGCTCGAGTACATGGACGCCGGGTCTCTCGGCGATCTCCTGCGGCGGCGCGGAGGGCTGGGAATCCCGGAGGCAGCCGTCGCCGAGGTGGCCGCGCACTGCGTCGTGGCGCTGGCCCAGCTCCACTCCCGCGGCGTCGCGCACCTCGACGTGAAGCCCGACAACCTCCTCGCCAACGCCCACGGGGAAATCAAGATCAGCGACTTCAACCTTTCCAGGATCCTCTACGGCGGCTCCGGCGAGCGCCTCCAGGTCCCCATCACCGGCGGCACTAGGATGTACTTGAGCCCCGAGCGGTTCGCGCACAATGCCCGCGCCGGGCCGCACGGCGCCATGGCGGCCGATGTCTGGGGCCTCGGCGTCACCGTCCTGGAGCTCTTCTTGGGGCGACTCTCCCTCTTGCCCGGAGTAGAGAAGCCGTCTGCTGAGGAGCTGAAGCAGGCCATCTGCGACGGGGAGCCTCCGTCCGTGCCGGAGGATGCAGAGGCGTCGGCGGAGCTGCGCGGGTTCGTGGCGGCGTGCCTGCAGAAGGAGCCGATGCGGCGCGCCACGGTGGCACAGCTGCTCTCGCACCCGCTCGTTGCGCGGCGCGACGTGGAGGCGTCAAGGCGCGCGCTGCGGAAGATCATCGTCGACACTCTGTAGACTGTAGTAGGTTAAGGAGAAGCAGTTGGTCTGTGTAACGTGATTATTAATATTAACTGTGTCTCTTTGCTGATTTGACTGTACTTCACAGTTCTGAGATTAATATATTTTTTTGACAACCGGTGTCCATTCAACTTGGATGCAAATTTTTGCTATAGTAACTAAGACCTGTGTGCATTGCAAGAATGAATTTTGATGTATGCGTATTGCCTTATTATATGTGCTTATGGTTTCTTGACTAGTCATATTTATCACATCACCGAAGATGAAAGAAAGCTCATCATAATCCTGAATAGGCCTATTCAGCAACCCTGAATCCTTTGAGTGGTCCTTCATATTGCAAAGAAAACAAATAAGTTCAGCAATGACAGTTAATTCAATTGAATGCGAAGCTTTAACACGTCCAGCAAAGGAGCTTGATTTGCTTGTATGAACTTCTGAGCTTTGTTGCATTCAAAAAAAAAATTCTGAACTCTGCAATGTATATACATAATGTCTGAACACGGGCGTAATTCACCTGCAACTTGTAGCGGCAACAAGATAGAAAAGAAAGAATGTTCATCTTCCAGCTCCCATAATCTCTTCCTTTACCCAAAAGGTCGTCGAGTGCCAGTATAGTTGGATGTTTGTAAGAACTGACATTTGACCTTAGTGGTATTGGAAGAAAAATATAAAAATGACATCGTCCTGTCTCCTTTTAACATTATTTTTATGTGTAAGGGCTTCAGTCAGTTCAAATATCAAATTTAAGAGATTGCACAATGATATTCATATTTAAAACTTTGGTTCCCAATCTCAATACAAAGAAAAGTAAACTAAAAATACCGAACGAAATGCTGGATAGAACAAGTCAAGAATGGTTACAGAAGGCTAGAAAAGAACTTAGCCAACCATTCCTTGCAAAGGTCTGGGCTACGTACAAGAAAAATCTCGCCTTCAACCTCATTCTTCAGGAAATACTCGAATGCAGTGATTGACATCCTCTCGTTGTTGCTGCAAGCTGTAACCGCTTTCCACAGGTCTTCGGCAAAGTCTCTGGGCTTCAAGCTTTTTACAGCATCTATTAGCTCTCCAATCTTCAGAACTAAGTAGTGGATATCCTCATTAGCTATCTTCTGCTCCATGGGATCTTCAGATATCTTACTATCGTCAGAGTGGGCGTTCTGGCCCATTTCCAACTGAATTTCAGCTGCTGCTGGATCATATCATCACTGAAGATGAAAGAAGGCTCATCATAATCCTGAATAGGCCTATTCAGCAACTCTGGATCCTTAGCATTACCCTTCATTACAAAGAAAACAAAAAAGTTCAGCCATGACAGTTAATGGTGGCACTGTACTGAAAGGCCACAAGAAGGGACTTAGACATAAGTAGGATCTACACTAACGTAGAGATAGCAAATCTCAAACTAAAGGGACATATTTGTCATTACCGTGGCATACTATTGGTAATCTTCTTCTCGTATGCTTATAGTCCTACTAGTAGATCCCATGACGCAGAACCAAGGGATTTAATCCTCTCTACCCTTCTCCATTTCTTCCTCAGAGCTGTCAACCTCCTCTGAACATCAGCAACACAGGACTCACGCTGAAACTGCTGAGAAACAGGGTATCTGTGGACGAAATCTGGTCGGCAGTCTACCGAGAGGTATGCTCACGGTAGTAGATGAATCGGTGGAAATGAGCGTGAAGGAACCGGACGGTAACACGGAACGCAAGAGACAGCAATTAGACAGCTTCAGGCCACCGACTTGGCGTAATACCCTACGTCATGTGTCTTTCGGTGGGTTGTATTGCGTATGATCAGATGAAAACAAGGGGGTCCCTACCTGCCTCATATAGCCCGGTGGTAGGATTATAGGTCGGTTGTTTCTATCCTGATCGGTTTACAAGATAGAAAGTTACAGATATTACGGGATCTAGCATATCCGAGCAGGTTTCCTAGATCACCGAGGATCTTCACGTAGTCTTGCGAGGCACGCCGACCTGCGCCGCGCTTTGCACAGCGTCGTCTTGTAAGCTAGGCCTCCAGCAGTGGTGCGGCCCATGCGTGGTCTTGTGGGCTAGGCCTCCCCTAGCATCTCAGCCCATGTATAGTCCTGTGGGTATCGGGGGTCATACCCCCACAGCTAGTCCCCGAGCACCTTGCATCCTCTGAGCAACATCGTCCTGAGGATGTTCGAGCTGACCAACACGTCGCTAATTGTCAGGGACGGGCTTCCGACCTGTCTGACTGGGAACCGAGCTGTTGAAGAAGGTGTCCGAGCAATCAGTCAAGCGTCCGAGTTGTTGGAGTGAGCGTCCGAGCTGTTCAACCAGGAGCCAAACTCAGACTTATGCGAAGCTGAGGTTTGTCAGAAGGATGTAAGGAGCTCAAGTGATTTTTTTTTGGAATCTCCATCTTGGACGAAGTGTGCCCGCTTTGGGTCCGGGCGCCGAAGTTGGTCGCGTGGCGTCCTTGACTTAGTTATCGCGGAGGAACTTAACCGCTTTGAAGAAATCTGAGCCAAAGAAATAAGTACATTCACCGCAAGGTGAAGTGTGCCCACGTAGTCCCCGAGTCTGGTACTAGGTGAGGTAGTCTCGTGGTGCCAGGGTCCAAAGTAGTAGTCTTCAGATGCTGAACCAGTTCCCAGCTTAGCTAAAAAAATAGTACAATCATCGCTAGATGACATGTACACATGTAGTCCACGAGCCTACTGGAAGATTACAAAGGTATCTTGTAGCAGGGTCAGAGAAAGAAAAATATCTTGTCGTAAATGCCTAAAAAAACTCCATCGAAGCAAAGCTTAGCGTTGAATTATGTTTCGTCGTTCCGCGTTCGACACAGTTTAACGCGGCGGCCCAGCGGTGCGCGGAGATTTAGGGAGGGAATGCGGCGGATCAGGCATGGTTTCCCAAAAACCCTGGAAGGCGGAAGGGCAGGGGTCGAACCGTGTCGACGAAATATGGTCGGCAGTCCACCGAGGGGGTGCCCGTGGTGGTAGATTATCGGTAGACGGTGCATGTAATCAGGAACCAGATGGTGACACAAGGCGCAGAGACAGCGATTTAGACAGGTTCGGGCCGTCTGGTCGACGTAATACCCTACGTCCTATGTCTTTGGTGTATTGTATTGAGATGTATATAGATTAACCTGTCCTCTAGGGGACCCTTGTCTCTCCTTATATACTCCGAAGAGACAAGGTTACAAGTAAAGTATCCAATTTGGTACTATTACAACATCTAGCACAACTTATAATCTTGATGTGCACGTCTTGATCTTACGGGCCAGGTCACCTCGGATGGTACGGCCCATATACCATCTTGTGGTACCCGGGGGTATATCCCCCACAGCTAGTCCCCGAGCGCCATGTATTCTGATGCGACACGCCATTTCAAACTTCTCCGAACAGTGAGACTTGAGTTCTTGACATCTTCGACCACCGTTATCGCCGAAGAAGTAGGTTATCTGAAGAATGTATGGTGCTCTTAAGAAGAAAGAAAAATATTTCCGTCCTGGGAAGTGTGCCCACTTGTATTTCTGAAAAGAAATGTAAGTGCGTCTTGAAGCGTAGCGTCCTTGATCATCAGAGGCGTAGGGGTCGAAAAACAAACACATTCACCGCAAGGTAAAGTGTGCCCACTTAGTCCCCGAGCCTGGTAGTAGGTGACGTGAGGCACGTGGTGCGTGGTCTAAAAAAAGAATTCCCGTTAAGTTGAGAATCCAATCGTCAGACAAAGCGAGCGTCGAGATGCACCGGCAGGTGTATCGTACCGATGTAGTCCCCGAGCTTGCTGGAAGGTGAGGTATGAGCCTTGTAGCAAGGTCTAAGTGAAAAATTATCCCAACAGTATGCGAGTCGCCAGTCGCATGTAGTCGAGACGCAAAGTCCCCGAGCCGTGGTCGGAGAGTGATCGAGGCAGTACCCGAGCACAGGTCGAGGAGCGAGCAACGAAGTCCCCGAGCCGTGACCGGAGAGTGGTCGAGGCAGTCCCCGAGCACAGGTCGAGGAGCGAGCGACGAAGTCCCCGAGCCGTGGTCAGAGAGTGGTCGAGGTAGTCCCCGAGCACAGGTCGAGGAGCGAGCGACGAAGTCCCCGAGCCGTGGTCGGAGAGTGGTCGAGGCAGTCCCCGAGCACAGGTCGAGAAGCGAGCGACGAAGTCCCCGAGCATAGCTCGAAATTCCTGTAGACAAATATGTAGAATGGTAGTACATGATGTACAACATAATAAATTATGAAGAAAAATCAGCGGTGAAGAAATAGCGTATGACGCTCAGCAGTCATTTGCAAATGAGCATGATGTGATAAAGCAGTTGGTGCTTTGTAAACATCAGTGTTACTGTGAAGTTTGTGTTTATACTTAATATAAACTGTCCGACCAGTTAGTATGTAGCTAAGTCTCCAGCCCTAGCTAGCCCGTTAACCATAACGTCGAGCGCGGAGCCCGTGCACGTGTAGGAGGAACAGGCGTCGCTAAGGAGCCGCTGCCGACCACCCATAACGCAGAGGGCAGAGGCTCGTGCACGTGTAGGGAGAAGCCGGAGACAGGGTCGTCTCTGGAGGCATCGAGCGTCAACATAACTGGTCGAGGATTTGCATTAAGTATAGCTGTATGTTATATTTAAGATGGTATACATGGACAAACATTATTTGAAGAATAATCATGATGAGGACGCTGTGGAGAAACGTCGTAATGAAAATTGTGTTAAATATAAATATTAGAAGTGTACTTATCTTCGGATAGAAATCTTGGTCGATGGCGATGAAGTCGTCCGGTCCTCGAGCTTTCCGACCTGTTGTCATGACGGTGGTCACGGTTGTCGTAGCGCCGTTCTTCGCGGCGATCATCATTGCGACGTGGTCTGGTGGTCGAGGTGGTCGGAGCTCGGCGGAGCCACTCAGGACGTGGTTGACGTGGTCCGTGGTCGATGTGGTCGGAGCTCAGCGGTGTCAATCCGCATGCATGCATGTGCCCTTGTAGATTCATACTTGTATAGTTGCATGCATGCATATCCGTATAAGCACATGCAAGCTGCATATCTGGATTACTTCAATCAGCTTCGCATGGTGTCCGTAGATCGTAGATTAGATTTCCTGGTTTGCTAGTTGATATGACCAATTGATCTGTTGAACAGGTTGCATGTATGCGGCTGTAGGCCGTACATCTTGATTGGATCTCGGCGACTGGATGATGATCTAGCTTGCCGAAACTGTTCGTGAGAACGTCGAGCGTAGATGCATGTATACACGGAAGTATCTGCGGCTTGCATGATGATCTAGCTTGCTTGTTTGTCATTGGCTTGCATGTAGATCGGTTCTTCCAATAGATTGCTTGCTTGCGTCATCAAGCATGCATGATGCTGTAGATGGCATGGCATGTCTCAGACGCAGCCTTCTTGTGCTTGCTTGCATGGTGATGTAGATGCATACGTATTCCTTCGTGCAAATTTTAGATTGGATCTAGCATGCGTTGTTGATGTCACCGTGACTCATATTTTTCTGGTATTAATCTTGACGGAGTCCATGGACTTAGAGCTTGAATGATCCGGGCGGCTGGGTCACGCTGCTGAACGGCTACTCTGACTGCGGCAAATCGTCCGGAGGCGTTGAGTCCTTTCGTTGACTGGCGCTCATGCACGAGACGAGTCCGAGTTAGATCGACTTTGTCTGCACCGTTCGTGCAGCCATAGGTCTTGCGTGTGGTCGATCGACGTAAGCCTGAGATCGATTGGATCTTCGGCGGAATCAACGTAACGCCCGATGCTAGGCTTGCAGATGTATAGCCCCGTGTAGGATCTGCGACAGTCGACTCGATCGTTGGTGGAGATCTTGAGCACGATCCGGATCGTGAATGTGGTGAAACTCCTGTGCAACGTCTTGAGATCGAACGATGCGATGAGACTGCTGTTGTTCGAGCACCTCCTCAACGACAACCTGTACGAGTGGTTGGAAGCACAGGCTGTCGCCGAGGACGTGTAGATGATCTTGAGGTACGCCATCTGGTTCGCCAGAGATCAACGCGCATGATCCCCTAAAGGGGACCCCTACCTGGCGCTCCACTGTCGACAAAATATGGTCAGCAGTCCACCGAGGGGGGTGCCCGTGGTGGTAGATTATCGGTAGACGGTGCGTGTAATCAGGAACCAGATGGTGACACAAGGCGCAGAGACAACGATTTAGACAGGTTCGGGCCATCTGGTCGACGTAATACCCTATGTCCTGTGTCTTTGGTGTATTGTATTGAGATGTATACAGATTAACCTGTCCTCTAGGGGACCCTTGTCTCTCCTTATATACTCCAAAGAGACAAGGTTACAAGTAAAGTATCCAATTTGGTACTATTACAACATCTAGCACAACTTATAATCTTGATGTGCACGTCTTGATCTTACGGGCCAGGTCACCTCGGATGGTACGGCCCATATACCATCTTGTGGTACCCGGGGGTATATCCCCCACAGCTAGTCCCCGAGCGCCATGTATTCTGATGCGACACGCCATTTCAAACTTCTCCGAACAGTGAGACTTGAGTTCTTGACATCTTCGACCACCGTTATCGCCGAAGAAGTAGGTTATCTGAAGAATGTATGGTGCTCTTAAGAAGAAAGAAAAATATTTCCGTCCTGGGAAGTGTGCCCACTTGTATTTCTGAAAAGAAATGTAAGTGCGTCTTGAAGCGTAGCGTCCTTGATCATCAGAGGCGTAGGGGTCGAAAAACAAACACATTCACCGCAAGGTAAAGTGTGCCCACTTAGTCCCTGAGCCTGGTAGTAGGTGACGTAGGCACGTGGTGCCAGGGTCTAAAAAGAATTCCCAGTTAAGTTGAGAATCCAATCGTCGTACAGGCGATACGAGATGCACCGGCAGGTGTATCGTACCGATGTAGTCCCCGAGCTTACTGGAAGGTGAGGTATGAGCCTTGTAGCAAGGTCTAAGTGAAAAAATATCCCAACTGTATGCGAGTCGCCAGTCGCATGTAGTCGAGACGCAAAGTCCCCGAGCCGTGGTCGGAGAGTGATCGAGGCAGTACCCGAGCACAGGTCGAGGAGCGAGCAACGAAGTCCCCGAGCCGTGACCGGAGAGTGGTCGAGGCAGTCCCCGAGCACAGGTCGAGGAGCGAGCGACGAAGTCCCCGAGCCGTGGTCGGAGAGTGGTCGAGGCAGTCCCCGAGCACAGGTCGAGAAGCGAGCGACGAAGTCCCCGAGCATAGCTCGAAATTCCTGTAGACAAATATGTAGAATGGTAGTACATGATGTACAACATAATAAATTATGAAGAAAAATCAGCGGTGAAGAAATAGCGTATGACGCTCAGCAGTCATTTGCAAATGAGCATGATGTGATAAAGCAGTTGGTGCTTTGTAAACATCAGTGTTACTGTGAAGTTTGTGTTTATACTTAATATAAACTGTCCGACCAGTTAGTATGTAGCTAAGTCTCCAGCCCTAGCTAGCCCGTTAACCATAACGTCGAGCGCGGAGCCCGTGCACGTGTAGGAGGAACAGGCGTCGCTAAGGAGCCGCTGCCGACCACCCATAACGCAGAGGGCAGAGGCTCGTGCACGTGTAGGGAGAAGCCGGAGACAGGGTCGTCTCTGGAGGCATCGAGCGTCAACATAACTGGTCGAGGATTTGCATTAAGTATAGCTGTATGTTATATTTAAGATGGTATACATGGACAAACATTATTTGAAGAATAATCATGATGAGGACGCTGTGGAGAAACGTCGTAATGAAAATTGTGTTAAATATAAATATTAGAAGTGTACTTATCTTCGGATAGAAATCTGGTCGATGGCGATGAAGTCGTCCGGTCCTCGAGCTTTCCGACCTGTTGTCATGACGGTGGTCACGGTTGTCGTAGCGCCGTTCTTCGCGGCGATCATCATTGCGACGTGGTCTGGTGGTCGAGGTGGTCGGAGCTCGGCGGAGCCACTCAGGACGTGGTTGACGTGGTCCGTGGTCGATGTGGTCGGAGCTCAGCGGTGTCAATCCGCATGCATGCATGTGCCCTTGTAGATTCATACTTGTATAGTTGCATGCATGCATATCCGTATAAGCACATGCAAGCTGCATATCTGGATTACTTCAATCAGCTTCGCATGGTGTCCGTAGATCGTAGATTAGATTTCCTGGTTTGCTAGTTGATATGACCAATTGATCTGTTGAACAGGTTGCATGTATGCGGCTGTAGGCCGTACGTCTTGATTGGATCTCGGCGACTGGATGATGATCTAGCTTGCCGAAACTGTTCGTGAGAACGTCGAGCGTAGATGCATGTATACACGGAAGTATCTGCGGCTTGCATGATGATCTAGCTTGCTTGTTTGTCATTGGCTTGCATGTAGATCGGTTCTTCCAATAGATTGCTTGCTTGCGTCATCAAGCATGCATGATGCTGTAGATGGCATGGCATGTCTCAGACGCAGCCTTCTTGTGCTTGCTTGCATGGTGATGTAGATGCATACGTATTCCTTCGTGCAAATTTTAGATTGGATCTAGCATGCGTTGTTGATGTCACCGTGACTCATATTTTTCTGGTATTAATCTTGACGGAGTCCATGGACTTAGAGCTTGAATGATCCGGGCGGCTGGGTCACGCTGCTGAATGGCTACTCTGACTGCGGCAAATCGTCCGGAGGCGTTGAGTCCTTTCGTTGACTGGCGCTCATGCACGAGACGAGTCCGAGTTAGATCGACTTTGTCTGCACCGTTCGTGCAGCCATAGGTCTTGCGTGTGGTCGATCGATCGTAAGCTGAGATCGATTGGATCTTGGCGGAATCAACGTAACGCCCGATGCTAGGCTTGCAGATGTATAGCCCGTGTAGGATCTCGCGACAGTCGACTCGATCGTTGGTGGAGATCTTGAGCACGATCCGGATCGTGAATGTGGTGAAACTCCGTGCAACGTCTTGAGATCGAACGATGCGATGAGATCTAGCTGTTGTTCGAGCACCTCCTCAACGACAACCTGTCACGAGTGGTTGGAAGCACAGTTGTCGCCGAGGACGTGTAGATGATCTTGAGGTACGCCATCTGGTTCGCCAGAGATCAACGCGCGCATGATCCCTAAAGGGGACCCCTACCGCGCTCCACTGTCGACAAAATATGGTCAGCAGATCCACCGAGGGGGTGCCCGTGGTGGTAGATTATCGGTGACGGTGCGTGTAATCAGGAACCGATGGTGACACAAGGCGCAGAGACAACGATTTAGACAGGTTCGGGCCATCTGGTCGACGTAATACCCTATGTCCTGTGTCTTTGGTGTATTGTATTGAGATGTATACAGATTAACCTGTCCTCTAGGGGACCCTTGTCTCTCCTTATATACTCCAAAGAGACAAGGTTACAAGTAAAGTATCCAATTTGGTACTATTACAACATCTAGCACAACTTGTAATCTTGATGTGCACGCCTTGATCTTACGGGTCGGGCCACCTCGGATGGTGCGGCCCATGTACCATCTTGTGGTACCCGGGGGTATATCCCCCACAAACCGTTATAAGAGCGCCGCGTCCCCGGCACACATTCCGAGGAGTGGGTGCGGTCCATCAGTGATGAGAGGGCGCTCAACAATTTGGTGGTGCTTGGGATTCTACTAGACAGGGCGATGGCGGGATGGCGCCTGGCAGTTGGTGAGAATTTCCCCACGCCCCATTCCGATGAAGTAGCTGTTTTTAAGATTATTTCATCCGTGGATTTGGCATCCCGATTCATCCTTTCCTCTGCGGGCTGATTGACCATTATGGCATCAGTCTTTGCAACCTTGGTCCGAACTCCATCCTCCATGTTGTTATTTTCATCAATCTTTGTGAGGCGTATCTGGGGATTTTGCCCCACTTCGATCTATTATGTCATTTTTTCTGTCTCAAGATGAGGGGGCTGGATCCAAGGTAGTAGGCAGTGCTTATCTACAGCTGCAGGACGGGACGGCGAGACAGTACATCGTTGTCCCGCTGAACATGAATGTGAAGTACTGGGTCTACAGATGGTTCTACATCAGGCAGGTGGAACCATATGTCCAGTGTGACATTGATCAGGTGCCGGTGGCCAACGTAAAGTGGTCGAAAAGACCCGGCCTGGATGGAATGGAGCAAGCAAGGGAGCTCCTACGATTGATAAAATGGCAAGAGGTTAGACGGAGTCATTGTGGCGATGAACTTCACTTTTCACCGGATCCAACCTTGCAAGGAGAGGGAGCACCCGGCGTTTGAGTTCTGAGGAGATACTGATGGGACCCGAGAGGTGCTCGAGGAGATTGCCCGAGATGAAGTAATGCGGTAGATCGGGATGTTGTTCAATCTCATGGGTCGGCTGTCCATCAAAGACCAGCAGTGGGCCTTTAGCGTCGAAAATCTCCCCTCGGCGGTGAGAGTTTTTTCTGCGGTGTTTTACTTGATTGTCCTCGCTTTGCAATGTATTCATTTGTTTTGTTGAAGATTCATGGACAGGACCGAGCGGTTTACTTTTCGGCAATCCCATCAGAGGAGTGGCCAAGGGTTGTAGACGCCCGGCCGAGCAGTCCTCGGCATCAGCCAAGAACTGATGCGGACGAGGGGGGGCTCCAAGAGCCAAGAAGCTGGAGATAATGTCACGCGGATGGAGTATGTCCGTGAAAAGCTCTGTAGAAAGCAGTCAGTTGACGAGGAGCCATCAGTGAAGCGGAGAAAAATAGCTAGGCCCTCTCGAGGTGAGGAGGGCCCAGTGAAAATTGGGGCCCCAAATCAGCCCCGAAGGGGGCAGTTGGTTCTGTCGAACACTTCTTCTGAAGATGAGGCGGCGGCTCCAACACCTCCGAGCGCAACGAGGCCTCCACCGACAGTCCCAGCTGGGGTGGAGACGTGGGAGAGGCGATGAGCTCAGGAGGTGACAACAACAGTTCCCAGGAGCACTCGGGGGACCACGACGGCTATGACTAGGGCCGGCGGGCGAGTCCCTGAGTAGTCGTGAGAAATTCTGACCACGACCCCCGAGCCTACCCGAATGGCAACGCCGACAGTGGCAGAGATGAGAAGCCCAAAGACGGCAGACATGTTAGGCGCCTCTGCCATAGGTCAGGGAGGCTCGGGATGGACACGCCGGTTTAGGACCGCTTAGCGGGAGTCTCAATTGTAAGTTCCTTCGTTGTGTGCGGTATTCCATCAGTACATAGTCTTAATTTTGACGAGCTCTTTCTTTGTGGTAGTGCGAAAATGACTGAAGACCTACAGCCATCAACTGCTAATGATAGAGGGCATGTGGAGGAGATGGAAACTCCCCGTGTCAATCAGGAACAAGGGAGGGCAGATCCAGTTGCCCCTGCTATGGAGCAGCCGGCGGTCGCGGAACCGGCCGCCCCTGCAATGGAGGAGCCATCGGTTACTGGACCAACCTCGCCTAGCGGTGGGGCGCACGACGAGGGTGACTCAGGTGACGAGGGGTTGTGGAGCAGGGGCAGGGGCTGGAAGCAGAAAACTATTCGCTGAGCGAACAACTCGGCCGTAGTGGTGACCAGCAGAAAGGTATGACTCTAGGTCTTGCTTTGTTAATGTTCAGCGTTTCAAGATATATGACTGTGACATACAACACTAGAGATGGAGCTCGGCCTTTCCTGAGAGGCTGTTGTCCAGCTAATTGAGGCGAAGGAGAAGGCGGAGGAGAAGGCCACTGAAGATGTTCAACGTGAGTGCCTCTCACGCGGTTATGACTTGTGCAGCGTTTAGGCACATGCTTAGCATACAACTGCGTTGTTTGCCTAGTACCGACACCAGGCGCAAGCGTAGTTCAAGGTCTTTGGAGACCAAGTGAAGGCAGGAGACGAGAAGCTTGAAGCGATGACGGCGGGAATCCAACCCGTGCTTGATTACATTGGGCTTGAGCCGCTGAAAGCTTTAGTTTGGTTTTGGTGAATTGATGAAACCCTTAGTGCTAACCTAGTTTATCAAAGTGATTATGACATAGGTAGCACTACTCCAAGTGATGAAGCAAATGAAGATCATGACATGATGATGATGATGGCATGGTGATGATCAAGTGCTTGAACTTAGAAAAGAAGTAAGAGAAAAAAACAAAAGCTCAAGGCAAAGGTGAAATTGATAGGAGCTTTTTGGTTTAGTGATCGAGACACTTAGAGAGTGTGATCACATTTAGGATTGATAGCCGTACTATTAAGAGGGGTGAAACTCGTATCAAAATGCGGTTATCAAAGTGCCACTAGATGCTGTAACTCATTGCCTATGCATTTAGGATCTAGTGGAGTGCTAATACCCTTGAAAACATTTGTGAAAATATGCTAACACGTGTGCACAAGGTGCTACACTTGGGGGTTGGCACATTTGAACAAGGGTTCAAAACTTCACCGGCGGAGTGTCCACCGGACGTTGGTCACGCAGTGACCGGACCCTAGGGCCTGCGCCCGGTCAGTGGCGCGCAGTGAAGGCCACCCTCGGTCTCTTGACCAGACACAAGCGACCGAACTCTGGCTAAACACTGTTCAGCGTCCGGTCGTGCTGATGTGGTGGCGCACAAAGGAGACAGTGAGTGATCAGACGCTAGGTGAGTCTGATTGAGTGTGACCGAACGCGTCCGGTCGTGAATGGATGCTTACTAGAAGTGATCGGACGCTGGGGTTCTACGTCCGGTCGTGATCTAACTGACATGTCCGGTCATGACTGGAACCTTACTGGAAGTGATCGGACGCAGGGGTCCTGTGTCCGGCCCTACACTATAGAGCATCCGGTCATAACTTAAGTTCATTGATGACCATTGAGATCAGACGATCAACATTTGAAGCAGGGGCCACGTGGCGTGCATCGCGTGACCGGACGCTAGGGTCCTGCGTCTGGTTGATCTGACCGGCACGTCCGGTCGCCTCGATTTTTAGTGGACTGAGGAGCCAACGGCTCTATTCATGGGGGCTCTCTATTTAAGACCCATGGCCGGCTCAAGCTCACTCTCTTGGCCATTTGCATTGGCTTAGCAACCTTGTGAGCTTAGCAAAAGCTCTCCCACTCATCTCCATCATTGATTCATCATCATTGTGAGATTGGGAGATAATCTAAGTGTATTGCTTGAGTGATTACATCTAGAGACACTTGGTGTTCATGTTTCGCTATGGGATTTACTTGTTGCTCTTGGTGGTTGCCACCACCTGGATGGCTTGGTGCAGCGGAGGAGGATTGGCACGAGTTGGTGATTGATCTTGGCCATCTCCGGTGATTGTGAGCGGACTTGTGCCTTTCCCTACGGAGCGTCGAAAGGTAACCTTAGTGGATTGCTCATGTCATTGAGTTATCTCACTTGTGGGTAGGTTCTTCCAGTGTCCAATTGTGTGGACGAGGTTCATGCAACATCTCTAAGCCGCCGAACCACCAAGTGGTGGGCGACACAATGGGGACATAGCGTGTTGGCAAGCACGTGAACCTCGGGAGAAAATTGGTTGTCTATTGCCCTTTAGTATTCTCCCGGTGATTGAGTTAGTATTCATCTTGTGATTGGTTCACTCCTCTACACAATGGTATAATCACCTTACTTACTCATTTACATTCCCACAAACTAGTTGTAACAAGCTCTTTAGTGTAGTTAGAATTGAGAGCTTGCTTTGTAGCTTAAGTTCATCTAGTGGAGCTCTTTAGAGTAGCAAGTGTGAGAGCTCTTAGTGAGTAGTGACTTAGTAAATTGTGTGTCTAGTGATCATAGTAAATTGTGTGTCTAGTGATAATAGCAACTAGAATTATTGGTTAGGTGGCTTGCAACCCTTGTAGAGCTAGAGCAAGTTTGCTTTTCGCTATTTGTCATACTAACCAAATTGCTCTAGTTGGTTTGTAGATTTTTAAATAGGTTATTCACCCCCCTCTAGCCATATTAGGACCTTTCAGCTGCCCATAGGGTCATCTCGGCTGCCCGGCGATATATCGTATCGGTCGGTCATCGATCGTTGCCGAGTAGCCTGGTCGGACTTCAAGGTGTTCACGTGCAGTGCTGCACATGGAGCCGTCGTCCACACCCTCACGCGGCTACTGGTCGCACTACCCTTTAGTGGACCTCCAAAGGGTGGTGACCGGGTATGCACGAGGCACAAATGCAAACAAGATCGCTAGGCAGGAAGACAAGGCGAAGGAACCGGCGAAGAGGTTGGCCGAAGATGTCAAACTGTTTGGTGAAGGGCGGAGCAGTGCTCCGTAGATTAGACAAAACTCATGTTGAATCATTGTATAATAGTGCTTAGCAACTTTTGTTGAACACTTGTTGTTATGGTATGTTTGTGTTTATATTTGATATAAACTATCTGATCAGTAGTGTATAGCTGAGTCCCCAGTCCTAGCTAGCCTATTAACCGTAACGCGGGGCATAGGGGCCATGTGCATGTGGGAAGAATAGGGCATTGCTAAGGAACCGCTGCTGACCACGCATGACGTAGAGGGTGGACGCTCATGCACATGCAGGGAGAGGTCAGAGATAGGGTCATCTCTGGAGGCGTTCGAGCGTCAATGTTTCTGTTCAGGCATTTGCCTTAGGCATAGTTGTCATGTCATCTTTAAGATGTTGTACGCAGAAATAGAATCGCTTAGCAAAAAAAGCACAAAGATAACAATATGGAGAAACAAAAACTTTATTGAATACTAGAATATGAAAGTACATATCTTTGAAAGGAGACCCTTCAAGGTTAGAAATGCCTAAGAAGATCAATGTGAAGAATTTGGGACATCTCTTTCATCCATGTCGCATAGCCTGTAGGAACCTGGTCGGGTGACCACTTTGACAATGAAGGGGCCCTCCTAGGGTGAAGATAGCTTGTGCATTCCATCGGTCTTTCTGCTTCTTGTGGAGCACTAAGTCTCCGACCATGAAGAATCGATCATTGACGTTGCGGTTGTAGTATCTTCACATGCTGTCAAGGTACTTTGCTATCTGAACACACAAAACCAGGCGCTCCTCCTCTAGGCTGTCCAACTCAATGAGTCGGCTTTGGTCAGAGTTTTCTTTGTTGTAGTTCTCCACTCTGGGTGCTCAAAAAGCGATGTCGGCTGGTAAAATCGCCTCAGAGCCAAAAACCATGAAGTATGGAAAGACGCTGGTGTTGCGACTAGGCTGAGTCCTTAGTCCCCAGACCACAGCTGGCAATTCCTTGAGCCACTTGCCGAGGTGTTTTCTGCTCATTCGTGTAGAGCCTCTTCTTCAACGCGTCGAGAATCATGCCGTTGGCGCGCTCAACTTGGCCTTTAGCCCTGGGTGCGCTACTGAGACATACTTAACTGAGATGCACCTTATGTTGCAAAAGTCCCAGAAATTAGCACTAGTGAACATGGACCCTAGGTCAGTGATGATGCTATTTGGCTGGCCGAACCTGTGAATTATGTCATCAAGCAGTTCGGCTGCCTTCTTTGTTGTAGCTTGGACCAGTGGTTTGTATTTGATCCACTTGGAGAATTTGTCGATGTAGACGTAGACCTAGTGGAAACTTCCTGGTGTGGGTTTGAAGGGCTCCATCATATCTAGTCCCCAGCATGCGAAGGGCCAAGACGTAGGAATCGTTTGCAAAGCTTGGACCGGGACGTGGATTTGCTTAGCAAAAAAACTAACAATTCTCACACCAACGAACGAATGCCTCAGCATCAGCAACAGCTGAAGGCCAATAGAAACCAGCTCTGAAGGCTTTGTTGACTAGTGTTCTAGAGGTTGCGTGATTGCCACAAGTGCCAGCATGGATCTCCTTGAGTATCTTCTCGGCCTCTTCCATGGAGACGCACTTCTAAAGTAGCTCTGCCTTGGCCTTCTTGCGTTATAACTTTCCTTCAACTAGGACGTAATGCTTGCTATGGTGGGTGAGGCGTTCTCTCTCTGTGTTGTCAGCTAGGACGTCTGCAGTGGTGAGGTATTTGATGAAAGATTCCCTCCAATCACTGCTTGGGCCAGGGACCGCTGCGACTAACGGCTCGGCATGTGGCTTTTCTTCAACGCCTTCTTGCCCCTACTTCATGGATGGCGTCACGAGGTCCTGGATGAACACTCCGGCTAGAACTTTGGCCCGGGTCAACCCTAACTTTGACAGCTCATCGGTTGCTTGGTTGTCAGCCCAGACCACATGGTGGTACTCGATGTCATAGAACTTGTCTTCTAACTTTCTTATCGTGGTGTAGTAAGCGTCCATCTTCTCGTTGGTGTAATTCCAATCCTTGTTGAGCTGATTGATCATGAGTGCGGAGTCATCGTATACCTGGAGGCGTTTAACGCTGAGCTCGATAGCTATATAGAGACCATGAAGTGTTGCCTCGTATTCAGCGGTATTATTGGATGCTCAGAAGTGTAGGCGGAGAACATAGCGAAGCTTATCCCTCGATGGTGAGATGAAATATACGCCTGCCCCAGCACCATCGAGGTTGAGAGATCCGTTGAAGTACATGGTCTAGTGCTCAGGGTGCTCGACAAGGATAGGAGTCTAGATATCGTTCCACTCGGCGATGAAGTCGGCGAGCGCCTATGACTTGATCGTGTAGCGAGGCCTAAAATCGATGGTATAGGTGTCGAGCTCGACTGCCCATTTGATGATGCGGCCACTAGCTTCCTTGTTGCGGAGGATGTCGTCGAGTGGGTACTCAGTGACTACCGCTATGTGGTAGGCATCAAAGTAGTGGCAGAGCTTCCGTGATGTGATCAGGATGGCATACAGTAGCTTCTGGACTTGGGGGTAGCGAGTCTTAGACTCATTTAGGACCTCGCTGATGAAGTAGACTAAGGCGTTGGACTTTGTATGCGTGTCCGGCCTCTTCTCGTTCAACAACGATGGCGATTGTAACACCCTCGGTGTTACACCCTAAATCATTTACTAAGACACGTCGTGAGCATTATATTTATGTGTTAGTGCATGTGATGGAGTGCATAGATGAAGCATTGCAATTAAAACGATCAATAAAAGTGTTAAACAAAAAGTTACTCCATAACTCATACAGTTAACAAGTTGGGTTGTAAACCAATTTTTATTGAACAAAAATATTATAGAACATATATGTGGCACTTAAACAAAGTTTGGAGTATGAACTTTGTAGATGACAATGAAATACTTGCTGTAGAAAAATAACATTGCTAGCTAGTGTCCAATAGCTTAGAAATGGGACTTGAAATCAAAAACTAGCTTAAAGACTTAGAAAATTCTTGAGTTTAAAAATAGTTGACAGCACCAGGTTTGCGAATTTATTCCGAGAAATCTAGTTAAAGATTAGTACTATGTTTTAGTTCTTACGGGTAGCCTAATATGCTCTCTTGAGGATGGTGAAGGTGGCTTGGTTCTAAGATCATTCGTTTAGTTTTTATGGGTGCTTTAAAATTCATGCACGACATAGCCTCGAGATGGTTGGCGCCGTGCACGCGGTCACTGCGCGGCCACCCCGCACCACGCACATGGCCACGTACCGCGCGGTCACCCCGTGCTGCCACGTTGGGTCGGTTGAGCCCGCCTAGGCTTGGCCAAGGCTGGCCACAGCAAACTGCTGGCCCCATGCCCTACTGCCCTGCCTCTTGCTGTCGCCATGGTCGCGCTGCGCTACCGTCGCCTCGCCATCGCATATGCACCCTCCCTGCGGCTCTGCACCGCTGTCCGCCCTGCCGGTGGCCCTACCGCTGCTACATCGACATGGTGGTACCTGCTGTTGCCTCACCCATAAAGGTGCGGCGATCGCTCATGCCATGTCAGTCATGGACGTGCGCATGCCTTGTCCGTAGCGTTTGCGCGTGTGCGTCCTGATCGCGCCGCTCATGTCCCGCCAAGGTGAGGACGAGCTGAGCTCTGACCTACCCCCTCCCCTCCCTCTTCGCTGCTGCCATGGTGGACTAAGTCGTACCATTAAAACAAGCAGGGAGAAGTCACCATCACCCGATTCGTCACGTCGCTGGCTCCGTCACCTAGGTGCCTAGCTACCCATGCCCACCCCGCCTTGCATGGCGCCTAGTCAAGCTTCAACTTTGGAGTTTTCCCCGCCACCGTGCCGATAAGGCCGAGTCCGCCCATCACCGAGGGCAGCTTCCACCTGACCACCTCGGGACAAATTGGCTGCACCGCTAGACTCGTCTCGAACCCCTCCTCGCCATGTGCACCTGAGCCATACCCCTACCGTTGTTCCAACTCTGCTGACGTGGTCATGTCCGCCATGGCTCGTCGCCGAGCTTGCCGCGCGTACGTGGCCAGCCTTGCTCAGGGCGTCTCTAGCCGAACCATCGCCTCATCCGGGTCCTTGGTGAGTCGCTGATGCTCACCCGCTACCTCTACTGCCCCCTTAGCGTCGTGGCTCATCGAAACGTTGCCGCCGACGTGGAGAAGTCACCCTACTTCGTCTTCAATCTCTGAATTGCTTCCCATTGTTGCGCATTGGCCTGTAGGTGAGCATCGGTCCTCTAGATGGGTCGAGGGAGTCCCTAGTTGGCTGGCGTAGCGGCCCAATGCCGGTCAATGCTGCGCCTGCGAGCGCAGAGGCATCGGGGACCTCCCCGATGTGAAGACGTGTTAATACTAGGGCCTTCTTGCTTAAACGTTGTCTATAGAAATAGTGCGCATAGTCGTCGTGTTAATAGAGGATAGCACAGGGGGTGTTTCTGCAAAAGCGCCAGTGCACGTGGGCTTCTCCACCGTGCGCTCGTGCACGCGCTGTGTCGCGTGGGCCATGTGTGTGAGCCACGTGGGAGAATTCGTTTTTCTTTTTCATAAGGAATTAGAAATAGTTTTCTAATTTAATTTATGAGCTGATCTTTGGCAATTAATATAAAATCATGTAAGTGTCCAAAAATTCTGAAACAAATTTTGTTAGGTTCATAAAATTGTGCTCTATCTATTGGTGTATTTAGTTCATATCTATACATGTTGATACCAGGAGCTATTAAATCGTTTGAAAGTGCTTCATATTATTAAAATGAATCATTGTAGGAATTTGCATGGTAAATTGGTGATAGCTTTAGTCCTAAAATCTTTGTGGTAGCTTCATTGTATTATTATGTGCTCACTGTAATTTTTATAGCTTTAGAATAGACTAAGCATTAGGGTAGTTAAATGCTCTTTGTTTCAATATACATTAAATCATTAGTAGAAATAAAGATATATCCTTCATTTGTAAAGCTAGGTGTTTGTTAGTTGAACCCAACACCTTGCTTGGTAAAGATGATAGTTAGCTTAGTACCTTAGTCATTAGAGCTAGCTTAGTAGCTTAGTATGTGTATTCTTAGTTTAAGAGTTGATGTTGTCGAAATGCTAAGTGTTGCATCATCATCGCATGCATGTAGAGAATGAGTTGGCGGAGATCATGACCACCAGCGATCATAAGTTCGAGGAGATCATCGAGGAGTATGAGGAAGAGATTCTCGTGCAGGAGGAGGTCTCGGAGCCGCCACTGACTGACTCAGCTGACACCGTGCCTGCCCAAGGCAAGCCCCGATGCATAACCTCTATTTTATAATTCATCGTATATAAATATGTTGTGCATTTATGTTATAGGAATTTATGGAAACCACATGCATAGATACACCTGTCCTAAGAGTCTTACTAGTGCAGGTTCGAGTAGATGCTATGCTTAGGTCATCGGTAGCGTGAGTAACCTGCCGTTGCTCACAATAGGAGATTATTATTACTCTCAAAATAAAATGATGAAAGAAAAAATGGAGATAGTGCAGGGATATGGTATGGGTATTGGTGGGTGTAACATGTTGTGTCCTACAGCCAACGGGGCTTAGCTTGGTTACACGTTTTTCCTGTTCGTGCCGATTAAAGACTGTCCGTTGCTGTGGATGGTAGTCAGGTCGTAGACTTATTATCCGGAGCACATACTTGCTTATGGGAGCGGGAAGGCTCGTTACGCTCTTGTCGTGGGTTCCGGCTCTTTCAGGACCGACTGATTGGAGGCATGGAAAGGTGGAGGTCTGAGCACCATATTGAGACCGGGTCTCAAGCGTGGGGCTTGGAGTCCAAGTTTGGACGGGGACCAGGACCCTGTGACAGGAGTGGAATGGGTTGGTCTTGTTTGTGCCTAGGATACAAACAGGGCATGTGTTTCGGGGTACCCAGCTGGAATACATTGGTTCATGAATCACCGTTTCTGTGAGATGGTATGACTTGGCTATGGTCTAGCACCATAGTAAGAACTGGAAGATGAAAGATGGTGAAATGGTTCTGATTGCTTAACCCTTGCTTGAAAGTAGAACAGATGCTTACCTAGAATGGTTAGCTAATGAAATAATCATGACTGCTAATTAAACTTGATCTTAAGGATGTATTTCTAGTAATGCTTTTCACAAACAAAAAGAAAACAGCAAACCCATATTGCCTCTCATATCCTTGAGAGTCAGAAAACTATTCCCACTAGTCGGGTAAGTCTTGCGAGTACATTGTGTACTCAGGGTTTATTTTACCCCTGTTGTAGGTGCAGCTTGAGGAGTAGCTCTTGTGTGGAGGATTCTTCTGGTGGGCACAAATAGATCCTTGTATCATTTTTGCTAGATGTTTATTTTCATTCCGCTATTTAATTATCGCACTCTGAACTCTGGTTTTGTAATAAATAATTTCCAAGAACTCCTGTTGTATGAAATGGACTAATTATTGTAAGCTCGTACTCATTATTAGATTCTGGATGTAAAATATGGATTGTTTCGAGTTCTCCCTGAGGGTGGGCTCGACAGAATTATCCGATGTAGCTAACTTTTGGGGTGCTTAGTGTCCAGTGAAAGACGAGCACCTCTAAAAGCGTGTTATTTCAAACGGTTCTGCCACAGCGGTTGATGGGGACCGAATACTGGGGTACCCAAAGAGGAAGAGCTAATAACCATCAAACGTTGATGCTTCTGAATAGGCAAGAATGTGACTACACCTCTTGTCCGACGACCAAGGGTTAACTCCGTTTCGTCCGACCCCCAAAGGTTGGCTCTGCCTCGCCCGACGTCTGAGGGTAGACTCTGCCTCACCCGACGTCCGGGGGCTGACTCCTCCTCGCCCGACGTCTGGGGGTAGACTCCGCCTCGCCTGACGTCTGGGGGTAGGCTCCGCCCCGCCCGACGTCCGAAGGCTGGCTCTGCCTCGCCCGACATCCGAGGGCAGGCTCTGCCTCGCTCGATGTTTGGGGGCTGGCTTCGCCTGGCTCGACGTCCAAGGGCTGGCTCCGCCTGGCCCGACATCCGGGGGCAGGCTCCGCCTCGCCCGATGTCTGGGGGCAGACTCTGCCTCGCTCGATGTCTGGGGGCAGGCTCTGCCTCGCCTAATGTCCAAGGGGAAGCGCCGCCTCGCCCGATGTCTAGGGGAAGGCTCCGCCTCCCCCGACGTCCGGGAGCAGGCTCCACCTCGCCCGACGTCCGAGGGCTAGCTTCCCCTCGCCCAACGTTCGGGGTCTGGCTCTACCTTGCCCGATGTTTGGGGGCTGGCTCTGCCTTGCCCGACGTCCGAGGGCAGGCTCCGCCTCGCCCGACATCTGTGCGCTGCTCCTTCATAACTACGCGTACAAATAAGGCGGGGCACTCAAGTCAAACATAGTACCGAGGACCATACCCTACATGCCTATAGGAAAGTACCATCAGGACATGACCAGACGGGGGCTTTAAGCCCTTCTAGGCATGTCAGAACCCAAACAGTATTGTGGGCGCCAACATTTGTCTTAGAGTATTATGGGCGCCGACATTTGCCCTCGGACATGAATCCTGACGGAAACGTACAACAACTGCTACGGTCTAGGTGGAAACTCATGTCATCTACAGTAACAAACGTGGGGCCTCTACGCCATCTGCTCCCTGTAGGGTCGCGGTTCGACACCCTGGTGCGTCACGCCACCCACTGGGATGGGATGGGACGTGACCACTTGCTGAACGAAGCCAGAGCACGGCCCTATCAGGATCAGCGAACATGCTATCCCTAGCACTGTCTACCATGTCAGCGAGGCTCGCTCAGAGGAAAGGGAAGACCCGGCACCTTCGAAGGACCTTCTTTGCCTCTGGTTTTTCTTCTATCTCCCATCTGTAATCCCTGCTCCCCCTTGGTCTATAAAAGGGAAGGCAGGGCACCCCACTAAAGGGATGGATCAATTCCTCACACATTGCACCACATAGCTAAGCAGCATCCAAGTTCTTAGCATCCATTCGACCTTTCTATCAGAGACTTGGGACTTGTCCCTCTCTCGCCCATTTGTACCCCCTACTACAAACCTTTCAGTGCTAATAACACGAGCAGCAGCCACAAACTAGATGTAGGGATATTCTGCCCAAACCAGTATAAACCTTGTGTCTTTTAGTACACCATCCAGGCCCAAAGCGCAATAAATACAAATTTACTCGTTGGTGTTTACTCGAAACACCGACAGCGGTGCTGACTACTCGGTTGGTCGCTGCGATGTAGATTAGCAGGGTTTCATCCTTTTGGGGGGCGGTCATGATTGGAGGTGTAGTGAGGAACCGCTTGAGCTTGGCGAATGCCTTGTCAGCGTCCTTCGACTAGACAAATTTATCTTGAGCCTTGAGCAGCTTGAAGAAGGAGAGACCCTTTTCGCCTAGACGGGATATGAAATGGCTTAAAGTCACCATGTGTAACACCTCGGGTGTTAGCTTTGCATAACTTGACTTGCATAACATGAGCATGAGCATCAAGCATTCATAAATCATCATTTCAATTGAAACATTCGATCGAAACATATGAAACATTGCTTGTTATCTCGTATTTCTTGGAACATATACATATGATCATGAGTGACTAATACATGTAATGATTGTGTGACCTTGTGAATTGCTTAAACATGTTTAGAGTATCCTTATAAACAACTTTGATATTCATGGCTAGGGCTAATTAGGTCATTAGGTCATAGCCCAAGTGGGTACCATCTTTTAAAAGTGACATGTTTGACCAAGTTCGAAATAGGTGCTAGAGACTATGCATGTATGTGGGTACTAAAGCAAAGTTGTAGTATGTGTCATGGAGAACAACTTTCTTTTTGGGTCATGAGCTAATAATGTGCATAGCCTAGTCCTTTTAGCTCACAAAAATCGGAAAAACAACCTTTTCAACACTTCACGAAATTTTTCTAAGTCTTGATCACTGACAGTGCTGTCAGCTGACTTTGGATTGGATTTTCTCCCTAGCTGTTACGAATTCGAGCTTGATCTTTGAATAAGAGTTGTAGCTGGTACCTTGGGCTACGAAACTCATGTTGGGCATTTGCACGAAGGAGCCACGGATCAGCGGATTTATCGACTTGGAAACGCGCTGTCAGGCCTCTCCGATCGCGTCTGAATCGACTGAATCGATCGGCACAGTGGCCGACCAGCTTCAGAGCAGAGCCGCCGCGTGGAGGTTCCGTCGGCCAAGCGTCGCCGTTCTCGACGACAGAAAGCCACGCCGCCGCGCGCGCGCCTTCATCACGCCAACGCCGCCCAAGACTCACCACGCTCCTTTTCACTTCACCTCGGTCTCCTTCGCCGTCCGCAGCGCCCGCAAGCATAACCGTCGAACTCCCGCAGCGCCACCGTAGTCGTTGACGGCACAAGCCTCGCCTAGCCGCTTCTCCATCACCGCAACCGCATAGCCGTCTTCCCCGCGACTCCCTGCGCCAGCCAGTGCCCGCCGTTTTAAGCTCGGTGAGCTCTCGCCCGCACCGCCTCGCCGGAGTTCCGCCGTGAGCCCCTGTCGTCGTGGCCACGCCGCCCACGATCCCCTCTCCAAGCGTTAGCTAGCCAGCGCTGGAGGTCCGCCAGTACCTCGGTGCTCGTCCGAACCTTAGGTCGGGCCACCGAGGACGTCGCCGGCGTTTTCCGTGGTCCACCCTCGCTGCTCGCCATGGCCGCCGCCGCTAGCTCTAGGGTCGACAATAGGGCCCGGGTAGCTCAATAGGTTCGCCAGTCGTGTAGGTCCTACCGATGACCTCACACGCCGTGGCTTCGCCGTCGTCGAGCCAAGCAGCACAGCAAGATGCCAGCAAACACATTGCTTCTGCTCCGTGTCATCGACGCGTGGGGTCCCCCGACCAGCGGGTCCCACTGTCGGCGGACAGCGATAGTGTAGGCTAAACCATTTTGAATCCAGATTTTTGATTGGTTTTGTTATTTTTGTATCTGCAGATTGGTAGCTCCAAAAATGTTGAAATAAATATGGTTGTGTTCATTAGGGAGTGTAGTATTTAGGAAAAATATGTTCTTGGCTTCAACAGTAGAAATTTTGGAGATTTAAATAGGGATTTCAAATGTGCTTTTGAATGCATTTAAATTTGTTTATTTTATATCTAGAGTTCCTGTGCTCCAAAAATTATGAAATTTTTGTGGTAGGCTATTCTTAGCATACATGAGCTTGGATAAAATTTTAGAACCAGTGCATGTGTAGATCTATAGTTATAGATTTTCTTTTATAAATAGTTAATCCTTGCATGAATTTTTATAAATTAATTATGAGTCCAAAATTCATGAAATTTATTGGAGGTGATACTAGTACCATATGGATGCTAAGAAAAATATGAAATCTGTTGTTTGACACTTTTCAATAGGATTTTCCATTTATGCTATTTCAAGCCTTGCTTCCTTATCATTTTTGTATAGGATGTTCTACTTAGTAAAATGACATGAAATTTTTTACAGTAGTCCTTTGATAGCATTATTAAGGCTCTGTAAATTTTTGAGAATTTATTCAGCCCATCTGATATATATTTATTATTTAACCTAGATATCTAAATAAAATAATAAAGGCAATTTAATAAATAGTTTGGGCTTTGCCATTTTATTATCTTAACTATGTTTGGTATGCTTAAACTGTTGGTAGGTTCTAGGTTGTCAATTTGTGGATGATTACATGAAGTGGAGGTGTTATTACTTTATATTGCATGTTAAGTCATTTCCGGACTGATTCTAGAAAATGATGAGTTGCATGTTGAAACTGATGTAGACTGTAAAAATGGTTAATAACAAAGTTGTAGAAAATTTGATAAGCTTTCCAGAAAGTCCAGGATCACTAGATTTGGAATTGTAGAACTCCAGTTATGAGTGAAACAAGTGGATACTGTTTATGGCATAGTCGATGCTTGTAGAAGTAGTTAAGTAGTAAGCGAGAAGAGATATGCACCTACTCAAACAACGTGATGCACTTGTTAACATGTATGCATTCGTAATACTTATACCATACTCATGCATCTAGGATCGGAGGAAGAGATCACGTTGCTTTGGAATTCAAGAAGCCAAGAAGGAACCCGCAGGAGGATCCGCAAGCCGCAGCTCCGGGCGTGGGCGTAACCTCAAGAGCTTCCGGAGTGCCCTGACCACCGTCCTACTTCCTTTCTGCGAGGCAAGCCCCGGAGCATTATAAGTCTCCCAGTAATTTACAAATGTTTACTTACGTATTTATGATTGATGCATTAGGTTATAAGAGTTGAATGAAACCACTTGATGCATGTACATTCCTTGTCCAGATATTACACCTTTAACCGGTATAGGTCCAGGATCGAAAATATATATGCTTAGCCATGCTTAGACCGGTAGAAGTCGGGTGATGTCTGTCACCGCGAGATATAGGTGGATACCGAGCACGGTTGGCTATATCTGCTATCGTGGAAACGAACCATGAGGTACAAGTAAATTGAGACCCGGACGGAGGTCGATAGGGAAGCAACAAGGCATGGAGGTCTTGGGTGTGGACTTATCCCGTCTGTGTCGATTAAGGACCGTACTGTTGTTGGCGCTTCGACAAGATTGAACGCATGCCTCTCACTTAGCTGGCCGGATAACTCGTTTCCGACCGCTGGCCGAAGTAATTCAACTCGGGCCGGAATCGTTCATTAGCGCTCCTTCCGGGAACGATCGACCGAGCCCAAGGGCGGTTTTGGCTGAGCATCCCGGCATCCGGTGTTCCAGATTATCGGCGCAGATCTGAACCCGCCGAATGTGTACCGGAGTTGTACCAAAGGTGACCTAAGACTATCGTGGGGGTAGATCTGGGTTTGTGTTAGGAAGAAATTCCCAGCTGGTTGAAATCGATTCGAATCGCCGTCTCTCCCGGATAGTGAGAAACTTGGCTAGTCCCAACATCGTAGCAGCTATATTATGAAACATGGTGGTTCAGATGAATATGGAATTACAATACCTGCTATGGTTACTATTGTATGATTCTAAATAATATACCACATGTTTGGCACAGGGTAGTTGCTAATCTAGAAATGGATAGTTATAATTAACTTGATAAAGGAATCACAAGTGTACAAAGGTTAATTGCCTTTTTCGCAAAATGTTGTCAAGTTACGTCCACTTATACAGCCTTGCATGATCCTTGGAGTCATTTTATTTCTGGTTCATGACGGGTAAGTCTAGCTGAGTACCTTCTCGTACTCAGGGTTTATTTTCCCATTGTTGCGAGATGTACTTTGTGTATCATGGTTATTGCAAGAGTTGCTTCTATCCCGCTGTGGATGAGGAGTAAGCCTTGGGCAGGCTTCCTTAGTAATTCCTATCTTTGCTTTTGTGGATCGTGATCTGGCATGGCACTGTATCAAACTACGTTGGAAACTTTATCTTCGAACTTATTTGCTTCCGCTTTAATTATCAAACTTGGTTTGTAATAACTTTTTATTCGTACTCTGATGATGAAACGTATCTGTGAACTTTATGTAATATGTGGCATGTATGTTGAATCCTGTACGATCTTGGTTGTTGTAAATCGTTTTATCGAGACCCGTCGTGGTACTCGACGGACTACCGGGTTTATATGGGTTCAAGTATGACAGTGCGACCGCTTGCGGATTGCCATTATACTTGTATTCTTATAAATTGGTCGGTTCTGCGACACCATGCATCCCGTTAGCTTCTGGACGACCTTGACGTAGGTCAGTGGCTTCATTTTGGTCACCGCCGCTATCTTCTCTGGGTTGACTTTGATGCCGCGGTGACTGACGATGTTGCCTAGCAGGATACTGGATGGAACGCCAAAAATGCACTTAGTGGGATTCAGCTTCCATCGGTATACTTTCAGGGTTTTGAAAACTTCGGCGAGCTCGGCGATGAGGGTGCCAGCAGTCTTAAACTTAACCACCACGTCATCGATGTAAGCCTCGACGTTCTCTTTGAGGCAGCACTGGATGGCTCTTTGATAAGTCACACCCGCGTTCTTGAGCCCGAAGGACATGGTCATGTAGCAGTAGGCGTTGAAGGGTGTAATGAACGACATCTTGATCGGGTCTTCTTCCTTCAGCTCGATCTGGTGATAACCAGAGTAGCAATCTAAAAAGCACAGGAACTCACAATCGGATGTGGAATCTATGACCTCGTCAATGCGAGGTAGGCCGAAGGGGTCTTTTGGGGTAGAACCGCCTAATCGAATGCCCTCCTAAGAGTACTTGTCTTCCATTAGACACTAAGTACCTAAGAGAGTGCACTAAATCGTGTCGTTCCGTCGAGCACACCCCAAGGGAGAACTCGAAAATCCACATTCTTCCATCAGGATCCTAAATGAGAGAATAAAGCTTACAACATTCTTAACCATTTCTTACATCACTTTATTACAACATTAGAGTACTTAAACAAGTTGAATGCAATAGCGGAATTAAGACAGTTTTACTTGTAAAAGATTTTATACATTTTAGGTTCATATTTTTATCTTGCAGTGGAGAACAACATATGATCAGAGTTACATTGGAAATAAAGGTTAATGGTGAATCATTAACATAGTGAACATTTATAAACCAGATATGATGACAGATCATAAAACTTTTCTTCTAAAAACTTTTAGTGAGGGTTATAAATAAACACTATGGTCATAGCATGAAAGGAATCCTCTCTGAACCCACCAGGAGGTTTCCACACACAAGAGTCATATCTATGTATCCTCCAGCCACATGTAACTAGGGGAATAAAACCCTGAGTACTCGATTGTACTTAGCAAGACTTACCCGACAGGAGGAAAATAAAAGACTCCAAGGATGTGCAAGGCTATCTGGCTTATAGGTTATTGCATCTGCAGGAAGCATTACTAAACATGCGTCCTTATATTCAATTTTATTAGCAGTCATCATTAGTGCATTAACTAACCATTCTATGTAAGCACCTATGCTACTTTCAAGCATGTGGTAAGCAATCAGAACCATTTTACTATCTTTCATATTCCAGTTCTTACTACGATGCTAGACCATAGCCAAGTCATACCGTCTCATAGAAACGGCAATTCACGAATCAATATATCCCAGCTGGGTACACCGAAACACATGCCTCACTTATACCCCAGGCACAAAGAAGACCAACCCGTTTCACTCCTATCAAGGGGTCCAGGTCTCGTCCAAACTTGGACTCCAAGCCACCAACACCTGAGATCCAGTCTCGGTATGGTGCTTAGACCTTCACCTAATACCCACCCCTAAAAGTCGGTCCGGAAAGAGTCTAAACCCATGACAAGAGAGTAACAAGTCTTTCCGCTCCCATAAGCAAGTATGTGCTCAGGATAATAAGTCTGTGACCTGACTACCATCCACAGCAACGGACGGTCCTCAATCAACATAGGCGGAACAAGTGCAACCAGAGCCTCGCTCGATTGCCCAACCCAATCCAATTTCAAATCCAAAGTATAGTTCTGTCTAGTCCCCAATTATTATCCATTCATATTACATGTGATGATAATAGTAACAATAATATCTTTTCCTATCTCTCGCGAGTGACAGGTAATCACTCGACTTCTACCGGAATCCTATAGCATTGCAATCTACACGATCTTGTCATACTAGTAAGACTCATAGGATAAGGATATATTTATGCAAGTGGATTTCATTCAACTCCTTTAAACTTAATGCGCAAGCATAAACTAAAATGCAGAATAATAGGGGTTATGCACCGGGGCTTGCCTGGGTAAGATATAACCAAAAGTTAGCATTCCATCATGGTGACATGATCATCAAGGCACCATCTTTTCCGCTACTCCAATCATCTCCATGATCCATCGTTGTTCTTATTATGACATACGTGGATGCAGCGCAGAGACGCAATTAATCAACGGTAACCGCAACTCTTAAAATACGATTACGCCTCTCAAGCTATGAGCTAGCTCTAATGACTAACGTACTAGGCTACGTATCCACATTGTTGCATAAGGCATTTCTTGATAAGTGTTTTAGTTCTACAATCCCAAGGTGTTTCTTTACTTCATTTCATTGATTTAATATATATTCAAACTAGGGCTCATTAGCTATCTTAGCAAACTAATTATTATGGAGCTACAAAAATTATAGTGAGCATCTAATAATATTAGGAATTTATTGTGAAATTTTTAGAGCCAACACTATCACCAATTTATTACAAAATTCCTGCAAGTTTATATCTTAACAATATTAAGCATCTCAATTTAATTAGATAACTCCTAAAAATACTATGAAGCTATGTGAACAAGATATACT
This sequence comes from Miscanthus lutarioriparius, assembly GCA_904845875.1. Classification (NCBI taxonomy): domain Eukaryota; kingdom Viridiplantae; phylum Streptophyta; class Magnoliopsida; order Poales; family Poaceae; genus Miscanthus; species Miscanthus lutarioriparius. The sequence goes on from CAJGYO010000005.1 coordinate 12,294,416, forward strand.
AGCAGATAGATCATGATTTTAGGAACCTAACAAAATTAGTTTCACCATTTTTGGTCAACTACAGAAATTTATATGGAATTTACAAGTTTGCTTTAGAAACTAAATTAGAAAACGCTTTAGGAAAAAGGAAAAGGCCGGTGGTGACTAATCCGGCCCAGCAGCCCACGAAGCCCACGTGGGGCGTGGTCATGCTCGGCCGATTGGCCTAGCAACGGCCCAAGGCGGGAGAGCCCCACGTGCTCACGCTTTTGCAAAAGAGGGCTCGCACTATTAGACAATCAAGTGACACAATGAATCACTATTTCATTAGACTCAAGCTTTGCACAAACACCCTGAAAAGTGTTGTCTTCGCAACGGGCGGCTCCCCGGTGTGCCCGCGCACGATGGCGTGGCACACTGGTGACAACTACGGTTACGCTGGCCATCGGCAAGGGTCTTCGGTGACCTATGGCGGCCGAGCATCTAAGTTTTGGCAGCGTGCTTCTAGAGGCGGTGGTTAGGTACCGGGAGAGGCACCGCAGCATAGCCGGCCATGGTGGTGGCTAGGACAACGCATTTCATGACGACAGCGAGGCCGTACCAGGGACCTAGAGCCCTAACGGAGGTAACGCAGTGGCAGAAAAGCAGTCAGAGCTCACCGAGGTGCACGTAGTGGTGATGGTTGAAACCGGGAAGGGCTGAGGTGGTCTAGCCACGTGTGAGCTGGTGGGGCAGCGAAGCTCCGAGGCGGACACCGGCACGTCACCTCATCACCGATGAAGCTTCTGACCAAAAGAAGGCGAGCACCGGCACGAGGGGGTCAAGGAGAGCTGAAACAACCATCAATTGAACTGTTACTAGTGACAAGAGGCTCACCCTCAACACGAGTATGGCATGGCGGCGAAATCGATCGGCGGCATGCAAAAACTCGAATATGGCCGGCAACAGGGCTTGCCTGCGCCTTGGTGCGGGTCAAGCTGCTAGCTAACTTGCAAAGCGGTGCGGTTCCATCGGCGGTATAGGGAAGACAGGGCAGCGACCTTTCAAGGCTCGGCCAACTTCAGCTAAGGCTGCGTTAATGAAACGAGGGCATCCACAGGGGTGAGGCTCAGAGAGAGCGTGTTGTGGAGTGCCAGGATGGGATGGCTCGGCCTTGGCGGGACATGGACGATGGTAGTGAAATAGTGATCACGCGCAAGGTTGTCGTGCGGGGCCGGTGCAACAAAACGGCACACGGGGAGGGCAGCAACACGGCGACTGCTCCACGTGCATGAGGCTACACCCTCCTTGTAGCTTCGTGGTGGGACCGGCTCAGTAAGGCTAGGCGACACGACAAGAGCAGCGCGATGTGTAGGTGAGGTGCGTGGCTAAGAGCGCGTTGCGCATGATGGGGCAGCTGCAACCAAGCCATAGTAGCTCGGCGCGTCACGGCATCAGCCCGGCACGCAGTAGTGGCACACGCGAGGGGCCTCGGTGGCGTGCTCGGCACTACCAAGGACGTGACCGTGGTGCGCAACAGCAGTGCGGTAGTGCAGCAGCCCAACCTCGCCGTAGCCGGCAGTCGTGCGTAGCAATGGGCCAGACAGCGGTGTGCGTGCGGCAGGGCACAGCCTGTAGGACAGAGCGTGGCCAGCAGCTATGGCGTGATGAACCGACGTGGTGACAGCGGCCATAGGTCACAACCGCCAACAACCGTGACCTTCTTGCAACTTCGCGAGATTTTTGCATGGCCCAAACGAGCTCAAACCCCTCTAACCCCTACTCCATTACAAAGATCACACTTCGGTGCAATCAACATTGCCAAAACACAGCTATAGTGTTTAACTAATTTTTTTAGAAATTAATTGCCAAAATGGCATTGTCTACTACCTTTCCATACTTAGAAAAATTAAAGATTTCAGTTTTGGACTAACAGCCACTAGCCCTTTTGCCAAAATTTTAAAAGGTCTAAACCTTGTTAACTCCATCCAACAAGTATGCCATGCAATAGTCCATACTTCATACAAACTCATAGGAACAAAACATTTAAGCACTATTTAATTATTTTGCTCAATATAGTTCGCCAAAAAATGGCACTTTAAACATGGTTCAAGTGTTTACCGACTTAACGAAAAGGGTTGATTTTAATTTCCAATTCGCTCTTTGAGCTCCCAAGAACACTGGTTAACAACATTCGTTTTCAAAAATTAAAGTTGCATTTTCAACTTTACTTAAGTACTACACACAAGTTATATTTTATTTTTGTTTATATAAATTGTTTTTCGTGCCAAACAACTAAAACGACTTATCCCATTCTTCTTGTTAGGATTTTCATTAGCACTTTTATGTACTAAGTAAGTTAACTTGGATATTTAGTTGAGTCCACAAAAGTGAGTCACATAGGATTCGCTTATCATTTCATATGCGTTTTAAATTTTTAAAACCCAAAAACTTGTTTGTCTAATCTCTCTCGGGCCTCAATATCGGTGATAAGCAAGCTTGTAACACCAAGGGTGTTACATCTTTAGGGCAGTGTTTGTTGAGATTGGTGTAATCAACGCACATTCTTCATTCTTTATTCTTTTTTCTTACAAGGACCGGGTTGGCTAACCACTCCGAATGATACACCTCTTTAATAAAATTGGCGGCTAAGAGCCGAGTTATTTCTACCCTAATGGCCTCCTTTTTTGTCCTACGTGGATCATCGAAGCTTCTGCTTGATCGGCTTGGCAGTCGCCGAGACGTTTAAGGAGTGCTCGATCAGCTCCCAAGGCATGTCAAGCATGTCCATGGGTTTCCACGCGAACACATCGACATGCTCCCTTAGGAAGCTGACAAGCACGTCTTCCTATTTAGGTTCGAGGCCGGCCTCGATCCGAGCAGTCTTAGACTGGTCGCCGAGGACGAGGGCCACTTCCTTCACCTCCTTAGACTTGGTTGATGCTCGAGCGACATCCATGGTTGGGATCTCCAGGTCCTCCGGAGAGATCTGCTGTGAAGTCGCGATGCAGTCCTGCATGCGGATGGAGATGTCGGTAGCCTCGGTGAGCGTGAAGCTTTCCTTCTCGTAGGAGTAGGCGACGTCGAGGTTGGCACGTAGGGAGAGGACCCCCTGCTCTGTCGGCATGTTCAGTACCAGGTACGTGTAGTGTGGCACGGCCATGAACTTGGTGAGACCTGGTCAGCCAAGGATGGCATGGTACACCATGTTGAAGTCGGCAACCAGGAAGTTGACGTAGTCAACGCGAAAGTGTTTGGCAGTGCCGAACTGTACCGGCAGTGTGATCTGTCCTAGAGGTAGGGATGCTTTTCTGGGAACAATCCCCTAGAACGGAGAGTCCATGGGAGTGAGATCTTTCTTCTTGAGCCCTAGCTCCTCTAGGGACCCAGTGACCAGAATGTTGAGGGCGCTCCCACCGTCGATGAGGACCTTCTGGAAGCACACGTCCTTGATGATGGGATCCAGGACGAGTGGGAAACGTCCTGGATATGGGATGTCCGGCCACTAATCGGCCCTGGAGAAGGTGATCGGGTGCTTTGACCAGTCGAGATACTTGGGATCAACGACGGGGTCATCATATGTAGCGACCGACATGACGCGTCGGGCTACAAGCTTCTGCTCCCGCTTGTCTTTAGAGACAGTTCTCCCACCAAAGATGGTGGCGACTATCTTGGTGGGATCCTGGTAGGTTGGGCCCTTGTTCTTGCCTCGTTCTCCACCTTGACCGTCTTCGGTCTCATTGTCGTCACGCCGTGGCTTCTTCGATGTTTTGCCACCGAGCGTTGTCTTCAGGCCTCTGCACTCTCGCATGGTGTGCTTGGCATAATTGTGGATAGGGCATGGGCCATCTAGCAACTTGCTAAAGTCAGCATCATAGGTGCGCTTGGCACGGGCGTTGATGGTGTTGATGGAGTTATTAGGCCAGTGACGGCGGCCTTGTCTGCCTCTCGAGCTATCCGGGCGGTCGTCACTCCAAGGCTCACGGTCATCTTGGCGGTGATCGCGGTCGTCATGGCGATCTTGATCGTCACGGCGGCGGTCGCGGTCGTCGTAGCGCCTATCTTCATGACGGTCATCATCGCGGCATTGGTGGTGAGTGGAGTGGGCAGCCAATTCGGCTTCTTTCGTGTCGACATATCCGTTTGTTGTTTGTATCAGTTCACCGATGGTTGTGAGCCTCTTGCGGTACAGCTTGCCACGGAGTTGCTCGTGCCGAAGCCCTTTGGTGAAAGTGGCGATGGCCTCAGCGTCAGTGATGTTGGGAACGAAATTTCTTGTCTCCGAGAAGCACCTGATGAAGTCACGCAGGGACTCCCTGGAGGATTGATGAAGCTTCTCCAGGTCATACTTGGTATCGGGCTACTCGCACGTAGCCATATAATTATCGGTGAAGACTTTCTTGAGGTCATCCCAAGATCAGATGAAATTCTCCTGTAGGCTAAGGAGCCAGTTGTTTATAAACTAGTTGAGCATGATGGGAAGATAGTTCACCATGATGTCTTCGTCTTCGCCTGTGGCTCTCACGACGATCTCGTATAGAGTTAGCCACTGAGCAGAGTTGGCCTTTCCATCATAGGTGTTAACACCAAGAACCTTGAAACCCACAGGCCACCAGACTGCTTGGGGCCTTTCCGTGAAGGGGCAAAGTCCTAATGCATCGACAGGAAGTGGCACTTGACGGGCAGCAAATACCTCGTGTTCGGCGTCGAATTGCCGGCGACGCTCCATCTCTGCTTCATAGCGTGCGGACCTATTGTTTTCGATGCGTCCGCGGACATCTACGTCGGCATTGATGTGGTCATGAAGGTCACGAGGGAGGGGTTGATTGGCCTCCTGGTTGCGGTTGCCGCCCCGACCTCCCTGGGGGCATGGAGGGCGGCCGTCGTGGCGTGAATGAGCTTCATAGTTGCCACTAGATCCTCTATAGAGGTAGGGACCTTCAGCCTGAGGCCGAGGGCCCTCGGCGCTGTGATACGGGCCTCCTTCATCGTGGCTGGAGCGGCAACTACGAGTTGACGTGGTGGAATAAGATGGGACGTCGTTCTGGAACTCGTTGACTTGGACTTGAGCTACTATGATATGTGCTCGGACCTTCTCGGCCTCTGGAATGTGGGGGAGTTTGTTGAGCTTGTTGAAAGCGATGACTAGATTGGCGCTTGCAGTCTGGTAGACTGGCTGGTCGCCCACCATGTCAAATGCCTCCTCTATATTATGTTGATGGTGGGGCGGGCCGTGACCATCCTCGTCTACCGCTTGGGCTGCTTCTACATCTCGGCGACGTTGGTGATCGGTGTTCTTCGCTAAACGAGCTTTGCGCTCTTTAGCTGTTTCACCGTCCTTGGTGACACTGTCGTGGCTGACGTGGGAAATCATGCCCCCAAACCCTAGAGGGAAAGTAGGGCAGCTTGATACGGTCTTGGTTGAGCCCTCGAAATAATCATCAGGGCTCTCGTTCAGAACGTTGTGGAGAGATTTGGTCGGAAGAGAGGGATCATCCGAGAGCTGGCGAATAGGCACCATGTTGACCACAGGCGCGGGCTGACCGGAGTCAGTCGGGTCAATCACGTAGAGGTCGGTGACGTGATCGACAAAGAGGTGGTGGACGGTGTTCTGGTATGCAGATCCCGCACCCTCCAACCCAAAGGGATAGGGCTTCGGTGGGTCCTCCGTCGGGGCCTCGTAGTCGGCCAAACGTAGGCCGGTAGTGGGAAGTGGTCAACGCCGCGCCGTGCGCCCCTCTGGAGCGGCCGTGATCACCATATTAGAATCTGGCCGCCTTGAACGATGTGGCCGAGCAGGTCGCTCGGTTGCAGCGGCTTAGTGATCTTGGAGTACGAGAAATTCGTCGCTCGTTCTAGATTGATCTAACACCGAATCCACGAGGAGCTGACATTCCGCTAAGCGGTCTGTGACTCGATCAATGGATGCGATCAGATCATCATTGCTGATAGATCTCCTAACCCAGCGGCGGGGCGCCGGGATCGGAGATGTCGTTGCAGGTGTTGGCGCGATCTCCCCGTCGCCGTTGGGGTCGATGACCTAGGTCATGGATCTGACCGTGAAGATCTGGCTCGGCTCGGGAAGGGCCATGGAGCTCGGGAAGGTGACCATCTGGTTCGCCATGAATTCAGCACGCACAACCCCTACCTGGTGTGCCACTATCGACGAAATCTGGTCGGCAGTCTACCGAGGGGTATGCCCACGGTAGTAGATGAATCGGTGGAGGTGCGCGTGAATGAACCGGACGGTGGCACATAACGCAACAGACAACGATTAGGCAGGTTCAGGCCGCCGACTTGGCGTAATACCCTACGTCCTGTGTCTTTCGGTGGGTTATATTGCGTATGATCAGATGAAAACGAGGGGGTCCTTACCTGCCTTATATACCCAGGGTAGGGTTACAGGTCGGTTGTTTCTATCATGATCGATTTACAAGATAGGAAGTTACAGATATTACGGGATCTAGCATATTCAAGAGGGTTTTCTATATCACCGAGGATCTTCAGGCAGTCTTGCGAGGCACGCCGACCTACGCCGCACTTCGCACGGCGTCGTCTTCTAAGCTGGGCCTCCAGCAGTGGCGTGGCCCATGCACGATCTTGTGGGCTGGGCCTCTGTACAGCCCCGTGAGTATTGATGGTCATGTCCCACAGTATCATACTTGAACAGTGCGCGTCTTTCCCCTTGCCATCTGAAGCCTGCTGCTGCAAGTAACTGGTGAGTGACATGGTCCTGTGTTTGCTCAGTATGAATCTCCTAGAAGAAGTTTGGTTGCCACCAGAGTAGACGAAGCGATGAGATCAGGAGACGATGGAAGTTACTGGCGTTGAGGTTGCTGGCGCGGCGGCCCAGTCGTCCGCAGTCTGATCGACATCTCGAACAGGCCGGCCATTACTGTATCCGATTGGGCAAGGTGTAACTGTGGCAGAGCGTCGATGGAGAAAGATGTGAATCTCTCGAATCCGACTAGGAGAGAAATGGCGTGGCGCCCACGCGTCTCGTCGCTGACTGAACTCACTCCGACTCCGACTCCAATTCACCCTGACGAACACTTGAGAATTCGATCGAATTGCCAGGCATCCCTGGGGCCTATATATGTCTGCTGCGCGCTGCTACCGGAAATCATCTCACCGATCTTTGCCTCTCTGCTTCATCTCCTAAGCCCACTTGGCGCCCTTTGCCTTCTGGTGTGCGCGTCTCCGTCTTGGATCCATGGCGATCCCGGTCGCCCGCGTGCACCTCGCCATGGCACACGCGGCTCTCCCGGCGCTGCTCCCGACCCCGCCCAAGTGGAAGATGCTGCCGCTGCTCCCGACGCCGCCGTGCGTCGCCGCGGTCCTCCCAAAGCCGTTCGCCAAGCCCAGCCGCGCCGACTCCGACGAGAGATGGGACGCGCGCAAGATGACCAAGCCGGCCAGCGCAGAACCCTCAGCCTCATCGTCATCAGGCCCTCATTCCACGGACAGCGCCAGGAGCAGCGCCGGACACGGATCCCCGCGCAAGAACGCGACCTCGCCGCCGCCCAAGCCTGGGCGGGCCGACTCCGTGGAGAGGTGGGACGCGCACAAGAAGGCAGCGAGCCCAGCTTCGTCGTCGTCTTCAGGCACGTCTTCCCTCGTAAGCAGCAGCAACAGCAAGTGGCCGATCAGCCGCGCGACGTCCGCCGAGCGCTGGGACGTGCACAAAGAGCGTCGCCTGCCGCAGGCCGACCAGCGGCTCGACGACGGCGAGAGCAGCAGTACTGGCAGCAACGATGTCGACACGGAGGAGATACTATGGAAGCCGCGGGCCATGTACGCTGGACCGGGCTTCGTCGTCGCTGCACCCGAACCCGGCATGCTTCCCATGCCAACAGCGTTCTTGGTTCCCGTTGCATAGCTGCACCGCACGCGCACTCATGGGCTCCGACTGCTTGTTTCTTCAGTTAGCAAAACCCAAGTTGTGATCGCGTAGCAGACTACAGTACTGCACTCATTACGCTACTGTTTGTTTTAGAGATAGCAGAGATGTAAACAGTTAACGATGTTAGAATCTGCGAGCTTGTTTTAGAGATAGCAGAGATGTAAACAGTTAACGATGTTAGAATCTGCGAGCTTGTTTTAGAGATAGCAGAGATGTAAACAGATAACGATGTTAGAATTTGCGAGTTTCTAGTGCATCTAAAGGGCCAAAACGTCTTATAATTTGAACTATATTTTGAATCAGAGGGAGTATCCTCTTTGAATCAGAGGGGGTATCCTCACAAAGAATGGATGTGACAGCTTCTGAAAGTGAGTTTTTTCATAGTTTCGGGAAGTGGTTTCTGGCCAAACTGTTCCAAACTTCCAACTGGGTTAGGCCCTGTTTAGATCCCACCCAAAATCCAAAATTTTCCAAGATTTTCCGTCACATCGAATCTTGCGGCACATACATGGAGCATTAAATGTAGGTAAAAAGAATAACTAATTGCACAGTTTGTCCGTAATTGGCGAGACGAATCTTTTAAGCCTAAATAGTCCATAATTGGACAATTTTTGCCAAATACAAACAAAAGTGCTACAGTGTCCATTTTCCAAACTGGAAGAGATCTAAACAGGCCCTTAATACTATCACTGTTGGACCGGCACGAAGAGGTTTACCCCAGCAGCTAACACGACAGAACTACACATGTCGTGATCGCATTAGCTGCAATTAGAGTAAACAGTCACAAGGGGCCTGGGTAACGCAGAAGCTAGGAGCAATAAGAGTTGCCATATTCCCGAATGAAATCAATTAAAGGTTTATTAACTTATAAAAATAGAATTCTACTGGGGCAACCCATCGAAAACACATCTCAGCAAAATTTTCAATAGTCTCAGTCCCTTGAAACATTAGTGTAAAAAGCAAAGCAAATCCGCAATTGAATGCAATCCAGCCCAAAATTGCAAGTCATCAAGAAGATAAACGAACATATTCTTTTGTACTGTGTTGTAACTAAAAATTTCTCATCTAAGACCTGGACTTCTTCTTCCTGGATTTGTTGCTAGCTTTTGGCTGATCAGTATTTGCCGCTGGTGTCTTGGATGAACTAGTGGTTTGGCTTCCTTTTGAGGAAGCACCAGCATTGGTAGCCGCTGTCTCCCTAGACACAGCTCCTTGAGCACCTCTGACCTGAGCCCTCTTATCCCTCCTCTTTGGACGGTAACTGGATCTCTCTCTCTTGGGTAGCCATCTCTCAGGATCTGGTGGCGGCCCTGGGTTTGCTGGATCAAAGCCTTTCGGGTATCTAGGCTTGCGCTTCCTTTTCTTTGCCTTTTGCTTCTTCACTTCCTCAGGAACATCTACCTTCATGTCTTGGGGCCCTTCAACATGCCTTGCACCAGATGTCTTCTCCAAGCTCTCAACATTAACTCCTTTGAGGCCTGGCAATGGCTTCAGCTTCTTCTCGTATTGTTCAGCCTTCTCCAGGTTAGTGCGTGCTGAAGTCATCACTAGCCCAGCCAAAGATTCAACGCTTCCATGGCTCTTCACAAGTTCCTCGTACAACAAACAAGCCTCTTCATCACGTCCATGACTGAGCTTAAATGCAGCAGCCTCCCGTGTTAATATATCTAATTTGTTATCCTCGGTCATGGAATTCTTCCACCAGTGGATAGCAGAATCAAGTACAGAAGCTGCAGCATTGGAGTCACCTAGGCGCTCTTTAAGAGCCACTAATGTAGCAACTGTTGCAGGCATGTGCTGGATGTCAGGTATTCTGGATAGTGAGTCAGCAGCAAGCTGAAAATGGTTGGCATTAGCAGCAATCTGAGCAAGTGCAAGGAGCAGCCCTTTAGAATTCTCAGGATGCTTCTCAGCGTACTGGCTAAGAACATCTTCAGCTTTCTGAACCTTCTTTTCTTTCACATTAACAGCAGCTTGAAGTAAAACAGGGAATATACTATCTGGAAACATACCAAGCAGTCCACTGACCAACTCGTGTGCCTTGAGAAAAAAAAGACAACAGAAATGAGCAATCATTGAGAGGATCACGAAAATGCCCACCCAAACAAATGAAAGGGCATTGATGATGATAATTTTCCAATGAGGTGATCATATAAACACATGTTTTTTTTAATGCAAACATCATTTTACAATCAAAAATTGAAAACAAGGACTGAACAGACAATGCTTAGTTCAGTTATACAGTTATACCAATTTGAAAACAAAATTTGTAGTATGTGCAACTGAACAATTGTAGGGCCTTGCTAAAATGTCAGGAAAGAGGTTCAGGATGAGCATGCAACAAATCCAATTTAGCAACATACATGCTACTTTGCAATCCAATGACAGCTCCTAGTTTCTTAACTAAAAAGGAAAAACTATTTTGATATGACTCGTCACTCATCATTCATGCCATTGCTAGGGTTAGAATTATAATAACTTTATCTGAAATAAGGTTTAGAAATCTCACAAGTATGAGAAACGAAATTCAGATAACAGAATGATCCCACTACACCACTCATTTTCAAATAGGTGATTTCTTCACAAAAGGGAAGCAGGAGAGGAATGAAATTTGCAAACACAAACCTGATCAGTTTTATTTGCATGGAGCAGTAGAAGAACACGTGCAGAATACAGAGCTTCTTTCTGCCTTGGGGATAACTTGAAGTCAAAGTTTTCAACAAGATGCAACTGGTTTGGAGCTGTAGTTGTTCCAACAAGCCGATCAAGCTTCTTCAAGCTATCTGCAGTATCTTTTGTACCTTTTAGTGAAATAAGGTTTGTTGTTGCCACAGCAAGTGATGATGGATCAGCTGACTGTCCGTTTATCATATTAACATAGGTTTGCATAGCTTCTTGAGATTGTCCTTGTAGCTGAAAATATGATGAAGAAATCAATAGAATAGTGGTTGACTTTATGTAAGAGAGTTTCTCCAGATTTAGTTACCTGCTGCACATAAGCAAGCTGAGCAGACACAGGAGCTAATTCATATTCAATCTCCGCGTCACCATAGTCTTCCACCATAAGCTCTTCTTTCCCAATTCTGCAGAGCAAACAAGAGGAAATTATAATCCAGCCAACTGTTTACACATAAAGGCCGAATGGCCTTCATAATTTCACTAGCTGAGGCATCTCCATAAAAAGAATATCTGGGATTATGTAGGAACATTTTTACCTTTTCTTATGGAAACAATTAAACTAGTTAACTATTGAGAAAAACAGTTTTTTCTTGAATTCAATCTAACAATATTAGAAGGTTGTGCAAATGAAAGAATTGGTTCAGTAAACTGAAGGGACACATTCATTTTAGCAATCACTACGCCAGGAAACTCACCTTTTAGCCAAATCCAACTGCTCCTTAGCTTCAGAGTACTTCTTGTTTTCTATCAAGGAGCAAGCAGAATTGTATGCGAGCTCAAAGCTACGAGTATCCCTGAGTGCTCTCGTGGTAAGATCAACCTTATGTGCCTTCATAGCTGCCTGCACCTCAGAAGCCCTTCCAGCAGCAACCAGAGCAGCAATGATATTTATCTTCAGATCCATCGAGTCAATTTTAAATTTCTGAAGCTTCTCATAGCTACTCATGCAATCATTCATTCTTCCTAGCCGGTAAAAGATCTGGGATTCCAGCTGGAGAACACCTGAAGTTTCTTCTTGACCTCTTAAAAGCTCCAGAGCTTCTTGCAGTTTGTTTTGCCTGTAGCAGCAGTAGGCCTGAATGATAATAATAATAATACTTAGTTTGATCACACAGATTGTTTTTAAATAACAAAAATAGCGCCCTAAGATCAGATTTGGCAAAAAAGTAAGCGCGTGGTTCTCCAACACTACGTTATAATTCAAACTTCTACTTAGATGAAGCAAACACCACAGAAGTAATTAACTTCAACGAAACGCAAGGAACAGCACCGAGTAGAGAATGAGTCTAGTCATACTTCAACTTCAGCATACAAAATTACGGCTTCATATGCAACAGGATCAGACTTAAGAATTCACACAGGTATTATAGACCATAAAGTTAATGAGTGGAAGTGTGGAATTAAAAGAGTTGGCCCTGTCAAGGTGTGTTTAGCTAGATGGATAGATCTTATACGAACAATAGTTAAACTAGGGAATGTTAGAACAGCTAAATAAATATACTAAACATAAATTATCTCTTGTGTTCAACCCAAAGGATGACCGAATCACTTCATATTTAAATCAACAAAGTGTTGCAGCATAGCATGAAAGCTTATTCTCGTTCAGCAGTTTCTACCAATATGTCACAGGTAACTGCACGCATGATTTTCCTCACATATGAATATAAGTTGGGCAGAGCAGAGAACAGCAACACGCAATGCAAAGATTACGCTGAATCGCATGACCTCAATAGCAAATTTCACTACACAGAGTCACCAGCATCAGCACTAAACTACATTGGAGCAGTTCATCCAGTGAAATTTTCCGTTTCAATCACACAAAACAATTGATTTACTTTATCATAGGGCATAAACCCATACAGATCTGGCCACTCCCGCATCCTAACCACAGTCTAGTCCCTAGTGAGCCAAGCAGGGATGACAACAAAGGGAACGGACAGACCCATCGGGCGAGCGGAGCAAGAGCGAGGACAAGTCGCTTCACCTTGTAGTAGCTGAGGTCGATCGGTAGGCGCTCGGCGGTGCGGATCGCGGCGAGCGCCTTGTCGATCTCGTCGGCCTTGATGTATGCCACCACCTTGCATCGCACCGCGTCCTCATCCCCCGGCGCCGCCTTGAGAACTGCGGAACCAGTGGGAGTCAGATTCGAACGGGGTTAGGGCACGAGAGTCTGGGGCGCGCGGGGGAGGAGATGGAGTGTTTGACCTTGGTCGGCGACCTTGGCGGCCTGTTCGAAAGCACCGGCCTCGATGTGGCGGTGGAGCGAGGTGAAGAGGTCCTCGACGGCTACCGGCTCCGCGGCGGCGGCGGCCGCCTTCGATTTGGGCGGCATCGGGAGGCGTCGGTTAGCAGGAGGTAGAGAGACTGCTCAGAGCAGCGCCAGCACGCGCTGCAAGAAAACTGGTTCGCCTTGAAGCCAATCCGTCAACGTTTCTCTCTTCATCAGATCAGAAAAACAATGCTCCTCTCTCTTTCTCTTTTTTTTTTTTTATTATTTTCGAGCTCTTCTCTCTTTTTTTATTTTTCTTCTGAGGTGTATTAGACAAAATTTTAATTAATCTTCTTTGTGAGAAATTTTTAATGAATGCTATACTATAATAAAAAAAAACAACACGGACAAATGGCATACATGTGTTCATAAGCCACAATATTTTAGACTTAACTTTAGACTTGTACATAATATCGTTGCGAGGATGAAAAGATAAAAATTCTATATGTGGGGATGAATTTCTTAAAGGATGAAAACGGTCCGGAATGGCCAGAGAAACTCTAAAAAAGGAACAGGTTTCCTTCGAATCTTATGAAAATATTTCAATTGGAATGGAGTTATGTATGCTTTCGGCAAAGCAGACTTGACTTAATTCACCTTTTTTACATTCAAAAAACTTATTTCACTTTTTTTAAAGAAATCATCTTCTTCGACTATTGACCAATCACCACTGACGCATCAGCATCACGTAGTGCAAGTGTTGTTACAAAGTTCGGAAGAGGATCGAGGCAAACATAACCCGGATCCCCATACAGATACTTGTACGTAGTCACACGAGCACACCGGTTGCAATCATGGGTACAAACACCGTATTGCAATAATGAAATTGAGACTCGTAAAAAATCTAGTGTACCTAAACCAGACACCAGCAAGACCATGATCAAAAGTTGTGGACTTTTGGGCATTGACAAGGGAAGAACAATATGTTTCAATGATGATCCTCATCGTACCATTACTTGAGGTTGCCTCGAGAGCCATCCGTCGAGCCACCGTCTCCGCACACTAGGCATCATGTATAACATCTGTTTGATCCAGATTCCAGCGTCAGCCATGACCGCTGAGCCTTCATGATCACGAGCAATAAAAATCCAACTCACCTTCTTCTGATCGGCAAGAAAAGCACCATCAATATTTATTTTAGTTATCTCTGGCATCGGTGGAGACCAAATGTTGGCTCTGTTATTTTTCTCTAGTGGCATTTGCCTCCTTATTGATGATATCCCCAACCATGTCACCTATATCTTATATAAAACTTGGTCAAGCTGAAAGCATAGTATCTTCTTTTGATTTGTTTTGAGGACGATCTTTCACTATTTTTATTTTTATATAGGTAGAAAAAAAAGGAGAAAAAGCCATCTAGGGTTCCCGGCCTCGATCGACTATGAGAGATTTGCACGAGTAGGCCAGGCCTAGCCACGGCGTCCTGCGCCGACTTAAACAATCCTTAGCCCATAAAGGCCCATGTGAATCCTGGTTGGGCAGCCAGCCTGCTACATGGGACTTTTTTTTTTTTTGCGTTTAGCCTCTTTTTTCTCTGTACTCCCTATTTCCCGTTCTCTGTTCTGCTCCGTTACGCGTTACCCTGCATGCACGACGCAAAGTGGTCAATCGCGACTCGTGAGACGTGTCAGACACCACTTTACACCTTTCGCAAAACAAAAAAATAACAAAATCGGCGACGACGACTACGACACGGTTGCAGTGCCGAGCCGGATTGGGAGCTTCTTGTTTGTCGTCGTAATAGTACTCCCCATTGTAAGGGCTCTGGGTTCTCTAGAATTACGTGACGTTTATGTTTATCCAGAACCTCGGCAACAAGACGCAAAGGGGAGCTGTTATGAACGACCCGTCAGAGCCACCGTATCGCGTTGAAGTAGCTAGTGAGACGGTGACGCAAGAGGATCGGCTGACCTGATTTGATCAGCAGAGCAGCACCTCTTTTCTTTACGACAAGTCTCTTCTCCCCTGGGCCCTGGCGCTTTCCGGCTTTGGCGCACTCGCGTCGAAGGGAAACGGAGGCGAAACAACGGCTGCGCTGCAACCGCAGCCGGATCGAGTCCACCGATTCGTCCTGTCCAACGCCGGGTCAGCGTCGATCGCCTTTTGCCGACCGGACACCATCTGCCATGGGAGAATGGTAAAAAGAATTCTACGTCTCGTCACAGAATCTGAAGTGTTTCTCGAAAACGAACCTAATGCAACGGAGAAGACCAACCATGACGTGGCTAACACAAGGGTGAATTACACTCTAAATCACACCTGGCAGAGCCAATCTAGATCGTTTCGTTTATCTCGACTCATAAAAGCATTTCCACAGCAGAAATGGAAGCAGAAGAGAAGATAATATCCACTGAAAACCTCCGACGAGTCTCGGGACGAGTCACGGAGGTTACGTTGAAGCCAACTGCTTGTGTTAGGTGGCCAGTCTATCGCGCAGTGAGTGCTGGCGTGGCGCTGCTGCGACTGTGCCCCATGCTCACTTCGTCAACACCACCACCTAAACCTTGAGAACAACGTGTGCCTTTTCTTTTATTCAGTACAAGCGTGGATTGGAAATCCTGGTCAGCTAGACCACGGCGGACGCCTGATAGATTGCATCGGCAAACTTCCCACTGAATTCTCGAATGTCTGTCTGTTCCGGCGGCAGCCATCCAATCGATGAGCTAGGCGACTTCAACGGTGACCTGCGTTCCATTTGTAATGATTTCTTCTCTGCAGTATCTGGAGAAGCATGAGATGGATAGTTGGATACCCTATCTGTTTAGAGTTCAGACACTGTAATCTAAATAGACTTGTAGCGTCCACTTGGAGAGAGAGAGAGAGAAGACGATCCCATCAGGCCATCAGCCTACTTGCTTACCTATGGCTCAACAGAACCTGTCACTGATGGCTAGTAGTATTTATATTTAATCATAGGTTTAGATTTCTTTCAGAATAACGGCAATACTGGTGCAGCGACTATTGGGTTGATATTATCCAAAACAAATGTTCTCCAAAGAAGAATTGTTGTATATGAGAAACAGATGATGCTTCGACTAACAAGATTGTTTTCTCCTTTTGCTTTGATTGCTACTTGTAACTGCTCAGCTGTCTTCTTGCCAATGCTTCGCTCGCTTTTCCACGTTTTCAGTGACAACTTGCATTCAATGGAAGATGCAGCGCTCAATTTAGGCATGTTTCACTGTTTGGATCACGGCAGATAAATGAAAAAAAAAACAATTTCAATTGGTATTTGATACAAGCTGTAGTTCTGACGTATTCCAAAGGACAGGATAATCTTTGCTTGCCGTTCATTTCCATCGCTATTACTGTCAGTTGACTGGAACCAAGCACCGCGTTTCATCGACGGCCTGTTTGTCAAAAAAAAATATATCCTTAAGTTTAGCTAACATTATAGGTAAGAGTAAAAATATCCATAACATAAAATAAACATGTTATAAAAATATATTCTATAATACATCTAATGATATTAATTTGGTGTCATAGATCTGAATGGTTTTGTGTGCGCGCGCGCGCACAACTCATCCCGCTCCGCCTATAAAAACAACGAAGGCGCCTCGCTCACCACCACCAAAACCAACGAGCAACGACGCCATTTCTCCAGCGAAAAAAAAACACCCAGTGACTCCAACATGGAGGGGCTCATCCCGTTCATCTACAAGGCCATCAAGGAGCGGCGGACCCGGAGCTACTACTCCCGGTGCAGCTCCACCGGCTCATCGCGCGGCGGGTTCTTCGGGGCCCGCGTGGAGGACAGCTCGTGGGACCAGCAGAAGCAGTGGGAGTCCGCCGCCGGCGGCGGCAAGGTGACGACGACGGCGGGGAGGGAGATGGCGCACCGCCGGCACCGCTCCCTGGAGGAGCTGGCGGGGGAGGTGGGCGCCTCGCCCGAGTGGGGCCGCCGGCCGGGCGCGCCGCAGAGGGCCCGCAGCGTCAGGATCTTCTCCTGCATCGGCGCCATGTGAGGATGCACCCGCCGCCCGTGCCGCGTGGTGTGCATCGTTCCAGGGACTGGCGGAGGGTTTGTTTGGACGCGTCGCGCATGCGCGCAGGGTGAAGGGAGTAGTTTGCTCGTGCTTTTTTTGCTTAATTCGATCGGAGGTGGTAGCAAGGAGTAATTGTGCAGTGGATGTAGCCCTGTCGAGTGTCGATGTTATACAACCAAATTGTACATATACATGTGGATTTGTGAAGATGCAAAATTGCAAATGATGGTTTGCATGTCCCAGTTTCTGTTTCCTTGAGGATGCAGGAAATTATCAAACAAAATTCGAAACGAACATCGTGTATTCAGAAACGGCTCGTAACAAATGACCATTGTAATGTACGGGGGGCCGTAATTAGATGGAATTTTAGTTCCCGTTTAGCAGGGCTTCACTTCATTAGTGAAGTTACTTTTTTTTGCTTTAGCTCCACAAACAGTTCCACCGGTGGAGCTGAAGCGGTTTTGGTAAATCGTTTGACAAAATGGCTTCCCTGTGAGAGCATGTTTTCAGAGGCCTGGAGGAAGAGCTGGGAGAAGCCACTTTTTTTTGCTACATCCCACCCCAAATCATTGTGAGAGCATGTTTTTAGGAACTTCACCAGTGAAGCTATTTCACTTTATCTCGTTTGGCAGAAAACGGCTCCAAACGACTCCTGAAACTGGTGGAAAAGCCCTGCCAAATGATGCCTTAAAATTTGGATTCACAATCTATGCTATGTGCAAAACTGCAAATTGACTTGTTACTCTTACTCATCTACAGCGCTGGTGACCTTGTTGGAAGAATAAGTGAGCCAACCATCAAGAATTGGCTGGAGGGATCAGATGGCGCCGGGAACATCAGAGTTGGAAGCCTCAACTTCTCTGTCTTTGATAAATGTAATTCAGCAGAGTAGTATGGAGAGCAACGAGGGTTCATCAGAACCTTATGCACCATTGTCGGATACCGCAAGAAGGGGTACCCTAAGCAAGAACCGAAAATATTGCTTAAGCTTGGCAAAAATCAAAGCCAAAAAACAACCACGAGGTCTCGGCAGATTCTCCGATTCGTCCGAGGCTTGCGCCGAGGCCTCAGACGAAAGGCCAAAACTCTCCGCCCCGCCGAGGCCCTCTCGCCGAGGCCCCACCCCGCAAGGCCTCGGACGGGATACCAATTCTCCGATTCACCCGAGGCTGGGCTCGGCAACAACCTCGTCACCTCCGTCCCGACCGGCTCCTCTGATAAAACATCACGTCCAGTTAATGCGCCCAACTACTCCCACAACGTAAGCCGCACGTTGGCGCAGTACAGGCAAAGTGACCGACGGGACAGGGGACCGGGCGCAGCAGGGATTACTTGCCACTGTGCTCATCACTGTGCCCCCTGCTGACACCCGTACTGCCCTATGCTACCTAACTCTTGCGCCAAGGACAAAGCGGCGTGGAGGGTCAAGTCCGGGTCCCTGTAGTCTCGGAATCAGCATGAAAGACCAACTGCTCATCTTCCGCCTCGTCCGAGACCACCCGGTAGGGCCTCGGACATACTATTCCTTCTCCGCCTCGACCGAGGCCAGGCTCGTCCCGCATCCTCGTCGCCTCCACCTCAACCGTCCCTCTGGCGAGCCGTCCCATCCGTTTAAGTGCGCCTGGTCACACCTACTACGACAGCCACGACTGGCAGGGTACCGCCACGGGGGCGATGGGACAGCGGTCAAATCTCCTTTTTACCATCCCCTACTGACGGTACAGGGGTTACCGTGCCCTGTGGACACACGCTCCGCACTCTTCCACCTAAACCTGGTACGACGCTGACCATCAAGACCCCCGCATCACACACGGGTCATCTCCGAGGCCTCGGCAAAGTAGGCCTCGGCACGATCAGCTACAGCACCCGCCAGGCCTCGGCACTCCACCAAGTCAAGAATCTACAAGGCACGGCATGTCTCCTACAGTGGAGGCCATACTGACTAGATGTCAACAAGGACTCCCACGACCTCAACAACCTCAAGCACCAAAGACGGGCGCGCCCACCAAGTACCGATCGCCATTCCCAACACCATGTTTGCTCACAGGATCGAACTACAAGAGGCTCCACGTGTAGCTCACTCATGTACTCCTGGCTCCCTCCTTGCGGTTATAAAAGGAAGCAGCCAGGGATAGCTCTAGGGGGGCGAAAAAACATACGAAAGAACCACGCTCTCACACACGCGCAAGCGACACTCTGTAACACACGCTCTCCCATGCTGCCTGAGAGCAACGTCTCAAGCAGCCCACACCATTCCACGCCGAGACCTTGGACTAGCTTCCTCTCTCACCCAGCTTGTAACCCCCTAGCATAAGCACTTCGGTGCAAGGAATACAAGATTGATCTCTTAGACTGGACGTAGGGCACCAATTGCCTGAACTAGTATAAACCTTGTGTCTCTTTGCATCACCATCCGGGATTAGGGGCACGCAGTTCAAATTCACTGGTTGGGTGAGGACCCCCCCCGATCCGAAACACCGACAGTTGGCGCGCCAGGTAGGGGCCTCTGCATGTTAGCTTGATCGTCCCAACAAGTTTTGGATGGCTGACCCCATATGCCCACTACGTCTCGGCACGGTGATCTGGTTCGGAAGCCTAGAGTTCATATCTCTAGGACGTGAGTATGACCTAGTACTCCTCCCACCCAGAGCCCCTTTGGCCGACGACGGCGTCGTGCACCAACAGCCCGGGCGTAGGCGGCGCTCGGGCCGCCGCTCTCGTCGCGCTCGCCAAGCACGGCGCGAGCAGGACCACCCCGACACCGCACGACCTCAGGGCGACGCGACGCGCTCCGCCGGTATCTCGTGCCCGACTGTTGGTACGAGGTCCTTGGTTAGGGACCTGTCTAGCCTAAGCTTGGGTAGGGAAAAGACATCAGTGACGTGCAGCGATGCCCCGTCGTCAAGTTCCGCACCGCCACCACCTGAGGAGCCAACTCCGGTGGAGCAGGGCCCGACGATGGCCCCGTCTCCATACCCTTTCGGCTTGAGAAATGCCGCCGCCTATGCTTCCGCTCACACAGAGCCCTCAGGGCGCCACCAACATTTCACCCTTGACTTTTCGGCCACAACCTCGGCTCACACCCACACCAACTCCTCAGAGGAGGACGAGGCGTGGGCCGGAGCAGACTTCTCCGGGTTTCGTGACCCTGAGGCTATGCGCCGCTTTTTGGCCGCAAACGACTACTGCTTCGGCTACTCAGACTCCGATGACGAGGGCACTTACGATCCCACTCGAGAGTGCTTCCACATCAGGCTCGGAATGCCAGGGGCAAGTAATGAGAATGAAGGGGCAGGCAACCGCTCCCTGCTCTGCCAAGGGGCGGGCGACGCCACACCCCCGCTCGTCGGGCTTCGGGCGGCACGGAACGTGAATGCCGCCCCCGAGGAACCCCAACGTCTGGACCTGGAGCAGCTCCATGAGCTCCAGGCAAAGGTCGACCAAGACCGACTCCTGCTGCAGCAGCTCCGAGACACTCTCGAGCAGGAGCAGCGAGGTCGCGGTGATGGCGGAAGGGCCCGGCAAAGGGCCCACGACATGCACCGCCGCATCAACAATGACGAGGGGAGTGAGCAACCCCCAATCTTCAATCGCGTAAGCCAGAACGTTGCGGCAGTGGCAATGCTAGTCTGAATGATGCCCAAGCCCTCTACCACGGAGGGGCGATGGGTTCGCGGCGAGCTCCGAGACCTTCTCGAGACCGCCGCGGTACAGCAGGCCGAAAGCTCCGCGTCTCGATGGCGTGAGGACACCTCGAAACGGCCCTCGGTGCACGACCGCCTCAGGGCCCCCTCAGTGCATGACCGCCTCAGGCCCCCTCAGTGCACGACCGCCTCAGCGACCGACGCGAGGCGCAAGATGACCACGATGTGGTCAGCAGGCGACGACACCACGACGATGATGGGCCCGCCTGAGGCTACCACCCGCACCGAGGCGGCCGCTACGATAGTGGCGAGGACCGCAGTCCTTCTCCTGGGCCACCTGGCCCTCGAGTCTTCAGCAAGGCCATCCGCGGCGCCTCGTTCCCCGCCCGGTTTTGGCAACCGGCCAACCTCGCAAAGTACAGCGGTGAGACCAACCCCAAGTTGTGGCTGGCCGATTACCGCCTGGCTTGTCAGTTAGGTGGCGCGAATGATGACCTGCTCATCATCCGCAACCTCCCTTTATTCCTATCAGACTCAGCGCGAGCCTGGCTCGAACACCTCCCTCCCTTGCAGATCCACAACTGGCGCAACTTGGTAAAGGTCTTCGTCGAGAATTTCCAGGGCACATACGTGCGCCCGGGAACTCCTGGGACCTCAAGAGTTGACGCCAAAAGCCAAACGAGTCTCTCCGAGACTTCATCCGGAGATTCTCCAAGCAGTGTACTGAGTTGCCCAGCGTCGGCGACTCGGAAGTTGTCCAGGCTTTCCTCTCAGGCACCTCCTGCCGAGACCTGGTCTGAGAGTTAGGCCGGAACGTACCAACCTCAATGGCCGCGCTCCTCGACATCGCCACCAACTTCGCCTCGGGTGAAGAGGCCGTCGGGGCCATCTTCCCCGAAGGCGACACAAAGGGGAAGCGGAGGGACGAGGCCCCCGGGGCCTCGGCCTCCCGTTTCCCCAAGAAAAAGAAAAAGGGACGCCTAGGGAAGCAAGAGGCCCTCGAGGTTGATTTCGTCGCAACCACAGATCGCAAGAATCTCCGAGGCCCCGGCAGGGGCCCCGGAGTATTCGACGATATGCTTAAGATGCCCTGTCCTTACCACCAGGGCCCGGTGAAGCATACCCTCGAAGAATGCACCATGCTCTGACGTTACTACGCCAAGCTCGGGCTCCCCAACGACGATGCCAGGAAGAAGGGCGCCGGCGACGGAGACAACGACAAGGATGATGGGTTCCCCGAAGTGCACAATGCTTTCATGATCTTCGGCGGGCCTTCAGCGTGCCTCACGGCGCGTCAGCGAAAGAGAGAGCGCCGAGAGGTCTTCTCGGTCCAGGTAGCCACTCCTCAGTACCTCAACTGGTCTCGGGAGGCGATCACCTTTGATCGGGAAGACCACCCCAACTATGTCCCAAACCCCGGGCAATACCCGCTCATCGTCGACCCGATCATCGGCAACACCTGGCTCACCAAAGTGCTAATGGACGGAGGCAGTGGCCTCAACATCCTCTATGCCAACACCATGGAGCTCCTAGAGCTCGACCAGTCGTGGCTCCGAGGTGGTGCCACGCCCTTCCACGATGTCATGCCAGGGAAGCGCGCGCGACCCCTCGAACGCATTGACTTGCCGGTCTGCTTCGGCACTCCCTCCAACTACCGCAAGGAGATCCTCACCTTCAAAGTGGTTGGGTTCAAGGGGACCTACCACGCCATCCTAGGGTGCCCGTGCTACGCCAAGTTCATGCCGGTCCCGAACTACACCTACCTTAAGCTCAAGATGTCGGGCCCCAACGGCGTCATCACCGTCGAGTCCACGTACGAGCATGCATACGACTGCGATGTCGAATGCATCGAATACAACGAGGCTATCATAGAGGCCGAGGCCCTCATCGTCAACCTCGACCAACTCGGTAGCGAAGTACCCGACTCCAAGTGCCGCGTCGGGACTTTCGAGCCCGCAGAGACCGTCAAGCTCGTCCCGATCGACCCCAACTGCTCCAACGGCCGAACATTGAGGGTTAGCGCCACCCTCGATAGCAAATAGGAAGCCGTGCTCGTCGACTTTCTCCGCGCGAATGCTGATATGTTCGTATGGAGTCCCTCGGACATGCCGGGCATACCGAGGGAGGTCGCCGAGCACGCCTTGGACATTCGGGCCGGCTCTAGACCGGTGAAGCAGCGCCTGCGCCGATTCGACGAGGAGAAGCGTAGGGCCATCGGTGAGGACGTGCAGAAGCTGTTGGCGGCCGGATTCATCAAGGAAGTGTCCCATCCAGAGTGGTTAGCTAATCCTGTATTAGTTAAGAAGAAGAATGGAAAATGGAGGATGTGTTTAGACTACACTGGTTTAAATAAAGCATGTCCAAAGGTTCCGTTTCCATTACCTCGAATTGATCAAATCATTGACTCCACTGCAGGATGCGAGACCCTATCTTTCCTTGACACGTATTCCGGTTACCATCAAATCAAGATGAAAGAGTCCGACCAGCTCGTGACTTCTTTCATCACCCTGTTCGGCATGTACTGCTATGTGACCATGCCATTCGGTCTCAGAAATGCAGGGGCCACATACCAGCGGTGCATGACCCAGGTCTTCGACGAGCACATCGGGCAAACTGTCGAGGCTTACGTGGATGACATCATGGTCATGTCCAGAAAGGCCAGTGATCTCGTCGGTGACCTGGAGATCGCTTTCAAATGCCTCAGAGAGAAGGGCATCAATCTTAATCCCGAGAAGTGTGTCTTCGGGGTCCCCCGAGGCATGCTCTTGGGGTTCATAGTTTTAGAGCACGGCATCGAGGCCAACCCAGAGAAAGTCTCAGCCATGACCAACATGGGGCCAATCCGAGACCTCAAAGGAGTACAGAGAGTTTTGGGATGCCTTGCGGCCCTGAGCTGCTTCATCTCGCGCCTTGGTGAAAAAGGTTTACCTCTGTACCGTCTCTTGAGAAAGTCCGAACGCTTTTCTTGGACCCCTGAGGCCAAAGAAGCCCTCACCAAGCTCAAAGCCCTACTCACCAACCCTCCCGTCCTAGTACCGCCAACCAAGGGCGAGGCCCTCTTACTCTACGTCACCGCAATGACCCAAGTAGTCAGCGCGGCCGAAGTGGTCGAGAGGAAGGAAGAGGGGCACGCTCTACCCGTCCAATGACCTGTTTACTTCATCAGCGAGGTACTTTCTGAAACTAAGACATGCTACCCCCACATCTAGAAGCTGATCTACGCCATAGTCTTGGCTCGGCGCAAGCTGCGTCACTACTTCGAATCCCACCCAGTGACCGTGGTGTCATCTTTCCCTTTGGGGGAGATAATCCAGAACCGGGAGGCCTCGGGTAGAATAGCCAAGTGGGCTGTTGAACTCATGGGGGAGGCCCTGTCTTTTGCACCTCGGAAAGCAATTAAATCCCAGGTCTTAGTTGATTTTGTGGCTGAGTGGACCGACACCCAGCTGCCACCTACTCAAATCCAAGCGGAATGTTGGACCATGTACTTTGACGGGTCTCTGATGAAGACCAGGGCAGGCGCGCGGTCTGCTCTTCATCTCTCCCCTCGGAGTGCATGTGTGTTACATGATTCGGCTCCACTTCGTCGCCTCCAACAACGCAGTCGAGTACGAAGCTCTTGTCAATGGCTTGCAGATCACCATCGAGCTTGGAGTGCGACGTCTCGACGTACGAGGCGATTCACAGCTCGTCATCGACCAAGTCATGAAGGACTCGAATTGTCATGGCCCAAAAATGGAGGCGTACTGCAAACTTGTACGTCACCTTGAAGATAAGTTCGACGGTCTCGAACTCAACCACATTGCGCGGAAGTTCAACGAGGCCGTGGACGAACTGGCGAAGATGGCATCGGCACGGGCCCCGGTCCCCCCGAACATATTCGCCAGAGACCTGCACAAGCCCTCGGTGGACTACGCCTTGGTGGCACAAGAGGGCCCACCGGTCGAGCCCACCACAGGACCCGAAGCCCGTTCTGTTACCGAGACCCCGGCGGTCGAGCCCGAGGCCGACCGAGGGGCGGACTGGCGGGTCCCCCTCCTTGATCGCCTTACTCGAGGAGTGCTTCCTACGGATAGGACCGAGGCCCAATGGCTGGCGCGACGAGCCAAAACTTACGTCGTCAGCAACGGCGAGTTGTACAGATGAAGCCCATCTGGCGTCCTCCAACGATGCATCACCACCGAGGAAGGCCAAGCCATACTTTGGGACTTGCACGCGGGAGCCTGTGGGCACCATGCTGCGCCTCGGACGCTCGTCGGAAATGCCTTCCGCCAAGGGTTCTACTGGCCAACGGCAGTTACCGACGCCACCAAGCTGGTACGCTCCTGCGAGGGATGTCAGTACTACATGCGACAGACGCACCTCCTGGCTCAAGCCCTCCAAACCATCCCCATCACGTGGCCGTTCGCCGTGTGGGGACTGGACATGGTTGGGCCTCTGCAGAAAGCCCCCGGGGGCTACACCCACTTGTTGGTAGCTATTAACAAGTTCTCCAAGTGGATCGAGGCTCGTCCGATCACTCAAATCAAATCCGAGCAAGCGGTATTGTTCTTCATTGATATCATCCATAAGTTCGGGGTTCCAAACACCATCATCACCGACAATGGGACACAATTCACCGGACATAAATTTCTAACGTTCTACGATGACCACCACATCCGTGTGGTCTGGTCGGCCGTAGGACACCCTAGGACGAACGGCCAAGTAGAACATGCCAACGGCATGATTCTACAGAGCCTCAAGCCAAGGATATACAAACCGGTTGAAGAAATTCAGCAAGAAATGGCTGGTCGAACTCCTGTCGATCATCTAGAGCCTGAGGAATACACCGAGCCGAGCCACGAGGTTCACGCTGTTCTTCCTGGTCTATGGAGCCGAGGCCATCCTCCCCACTGACTTGCAGTATGGCTCCCCAAGGCTACAGGCTTACAATGAGCAAAGCAACCGCACTACCCGCGAGGATGCCCTCGACCAACTGGAGGAAGCCCGAGACGTTGCGCTGCTACATTCAGCCAAGTACCAGCAAGCCCTACGACGCTATCAAGCTCGGCGCATCCGAAGCCAAGACCTGAAGGTGGGCGACCTGGTGCTGAGACTGAGGCAGAGCAACAAGGGTCACCACAAGTTGACCCCGCCATGGGAAGGGCCGTACATCGTCGCCCAAGTGCTAAAACCCAGGACCTACAAGCTGGCCAATGAGAAGGGCAAAATCTTCACCAACGCTTGGAACATAGAACAGCTACGTCATTTCTACCCTTAAACTTCCAAGCATTGTATACATTTTTTCTCGAAATATATTAAAGAAGCGTTCTTTAGTTGTTCTAATTTTTCGAGAAACCCCTCCCCCCATCGACGGGGGATCGACGTTGCGATAACGCTATGAGCGAGGCTCGGCTCTGCCTCTGCAGAACCAAGCCTCCCTCGGGGGCTAGAAGCGAGGGGAACCCCCTAAGTCCTAGGCACTATTTTTAATCATTTTTCGAATAAATTTCCACGCCAAACTCTCTCGTACTCCGACAGGTCGATTGTAAAAAATCTAAGGACCGAAAGCGCGCCTCGAGTGCAAAAGGTCAGCCGAGCCGTGAGAGTGCCTACGCCTCTAGGCTACGGCAACTCCCTCACCACCTTTCGCCAGACGGGCAGCTCAGGTTTCGAGGAAGTCGTTTGCAAAGGACTTGTATAGAAACAGGGCAGAGGGCAGATGCTTGGAAAAACAATATAAACCGATTAAAAAAGCGTACGCACGAGTACTTCAAAGGCCTCGACGGCCACAAATGTCATGACACGACAATAACTCAATTCGTTTACATGGCCCCCTTTGGCCCAGGTCAAGGCTCAGGGCCTCGTACATCGACGGCCGGCGCGAAAGGAACCACCTCTTCTTCGAACAGGCTAGCCAGCGCCGTACCGGGGGCCTCAGCCGCCTCCATCAGCTTCATGACCTCCTCATCGGCCTCCTCGTCATCATCAGGCAAGATGTAACCGTTGCTGACGACCTCGAGGTTGATGGCGTAGTGCGAGGAAATGACGGCCAGGGCACGCTTGACGCCCGTATGCAACGTCGCCCGAAGTTGCTCCCGCACTTGGCCACTCAACGCAGTCAGGCGGCTCCTGAGAGAGCTACCCGACTGAACCCCCTCAACCTCCAGGGCCTCACAGACAGTATGAGCTGTGCTCTGCAGCGTGTCATGCTCCGCGGTCTCGGCCTCGAGCTCCGCCTGTACTGCGGCTGAAAGCCTCAGCCACCCGAGAAGCCTCTTTCTCCAACACTGCACCAGAATACGCAGGATACGGTTAAGCGAGAAAGAAAAATAGGCCAAAAACGGGCAAAGCCCTACGGGACTCACCCTTGGTTTTCTCTTTCCAGCGCTGGACTTCGACCTAAGAGACCTCGGCCCTCCCCTTCCAGTGCTGGACCTCGACCTGAGAGGCCTCGACTGCCTAGGAAGCCTCCTTCTCCAGCTCTGTACCACACTGTGGAGTTAGAGGCCGAACGCAAGAAAAAACAAGCAAAATAAAGAGAACAGAACTCACCCTCGTACTTCCCCTTCCAGGCTAAGGCATCGACCCAGGAGGCCTTGGCCGCCTTGAGGGCCTTGTCAGCCCGGGATAAGAGGACGTCCCGCTCGCCGGCCGCTCGGGTCAGCTCCTCCTCCAGCTCCTTGACTCGTGCCGCCAAAGGGGCGACCTGCTCCCGAGCCGTGGCCGCCTCGGCCTTCATATCTGCACAGCGAAGGCGGAGGTCCTCCACCTCCGTGCTCCGCGCCGACAGAAGCCTGTTAGCATTGGCGAGCAGGTCCTTCTGCTGCCCGAGCTGGTCCCAGACATCCCTCTCCTGACGGAGGAACAACGACTTCCCGAGAGACCGGGCCTCGAGCTCCTGGATAGGTAGAACAGGGGTCATGCATTGCGAAAAGACTCAGAACAAGACGACACCACATGAGAAAAGAAGACGCGTACCTGAGCGACGCCGGGCAGATCATCGTCCATGACGGACAGCACCGTTCGCAGCGACTGCACCGCCAGCCGGCGATATTGCTCGAAGGAGCTCCAGTGGCCCCCCTCGACCGCATCCTCGAGGGCGAATAGAGGCTCCCCCTCCGTGTCGTCCCGGCTCAGCCACGATACACGCGGGTGATTCCACCCACGGGGCTCGGGCCGTACCCACGCGAGGGCCGAGTTTCCCTCGCCAGCAGCCGGAACTGGCTGCTCGGCGGTGCTGGCCGCCTCGACATCTGCCGTCTCCTTCCCCCGGGAAGTATCATCAGGAGAGGTCGCCTGAACCTCCACCTCCTGGGCGCTCTCCTGCGACGGCGGCAGGCCTTGGGCCAGGGGCGGCACCAAAGGTTGCCCCACCACCATCTCCGTATCCCGGGCCATCGGGCCCGCCACGCTCACCTCCATCTCGGCCTCGGAAGTCCCAGGGGCCTCGGCTTCGCTCCCGGCCTCGGCGACTGGGGGCGCCCCAGCCCCATCGGACTCGTGGGCCTCGACAACGCGTGGCGTAGGCCCTTCCTCCTTTGTCTACTCTATGGCCACCCTGGGAGCCCCTTCCTAAGCGACCGGCCCCTCCAGGTCGGTCCCGGTCGACGCCGCACCACGCTGCGCGGCGGCTTGCGCCTCCGCCGCCTATTGAGCAGTGGAGCTGGCGCTCACCTTGAGTGCCTTGCGTGGTGCCAAGGCTGGCACCTCCACCTGACGCTTCCGACTGAAGGCAAAACACCCACTTGGTCAGCATATGACCATGAAGCGAGCAGGAGACGATACGAATGTCGCTGAAAAAACACTCACCTCGAGCGGGGTTGCAACCGCTTCGGCACCACGACTCTCCTCTGCAACGGCGGTGGCAGTGGCGGTGGCGGTGGCGGAGGCACGGCCCCGGTATCCACTGATGCCATCCGACCCTCGTCGGACTCCGGCGCCCCCTCGACCCTCTGCGGGGGCAGTTGCGTAGCCCCCACTACCGCCTGCTCCACCGCTGCCAACGAGCCCACCGGGCTGACGGCACGCTTCCCAAGTGCCCGTACCTCGGGCGTATCGGCTTCGGACGTGGGGTGAGCGATTGTCGACCCCGGGGCGCCATCTCCTCCTCCCCCAGCAGGAGACGCCAGGCTGCTCGCCGACGCCCCGAGCGCTGTCTCCCTAACATCGGGGAGATGGTCCAGGGGACCTCGCCCCCTTTCGATCCCGTCATCTTCGTCCAAAGAATCCTCTGATAGCGACGGCGACGGAGACAACTCCACCGGGAGACCGTCCTGCTTTTGACGCCGGCGGCGTTTCTCCAGCGCTTCACGCTCGGTATCTTCTTGTTGCGCCTTGCCTCCTTGGCGTCCTTCTTCTTCTTCTGCACCTCAGCATGTGCTCGGTTCGCCGCCCGCTGCCTTGCGTCCTCGGGAACGGGTGGCGGGGAGGCTCGCACATCCCTCATCCCCAATAGGAACGGCGAACGCAAGTAAGGAAACGGGAAAACGGTGAGGAACAAGGAGGCCTCGGGGGTTGTAGCGACGCGTGACTTACCAGGGAGAGATACCCCTACGACGAGCGCATGACGATATGGGTCAGACCACCGCTCTTCAGCTTCCCATCCACCGTCTCCCTCACCCGACGTAGAATATCCTCGTCGGAGAGGGCGGCGGCAGACATCCGGATGCCCTCGATTGGCTCATTCAGTCTCATGTCGAACAGGCGCCGCCGCCGAGCCATCAGTGGCAGCACCCTCCAACGGTGGAAGGCCGCCACGACCACAGCCGCCATAAGGCATCGCCTCCGCAACCTCTCCAACCCCTCCAAGAGCGGCTGCAGCTTGGGCTGCTCCTCCCTCGGGACGCCATACCTCCACTTCTCCGGATAGTCCTCCACGATCCACCCGGTGTAGGGGGGAAGTCCGTTGTCATCATTGCGGAGGTAGAACCAGCTGGTGTACCAGCGGTGATTGGTTGACGCGAGCTGGGCGGGGATGTAAAGGTGCTGCCGGTCTTGGCGCACCTAGAGAGTGCAGCCGCCGGCCCTCATCATCTTCCTCGTACCCGCCGTACCCACCGGCTTGGTGGTATGCCCCGCTCGAAAGAGATGGAGCCACAGCTCCCAATGGGGGGCAATCCCAGATACCCCTCGCAGACAGCGACGAAAATAGCCGCCTGCGCGATGGAGTTGGGGTTGAAGTTGTGTAGCTCCACCCCATAGTAATGCGGGAGCGCCCGCATGAATCAGTCCGCCGGCACGCCGAGACCATGCTCATGGAAAGATACGAAGCTCACAATGTACCCTTCGCGTGGCCTCGGCTCCGGCTCGCCCAACGAAGCAATCCACTCCGGCCTATCGGGGTCGGTGATCGGACGGAGAAGGCCGCCGTCGATGAGCGACTGCAGCACCTCCATGGACATGTCAGACGGCTCCCAAGGATCTGTTGGGAGGATGACAGGAGGACCGCCGGCCATTACGTGATGGAGAATGAGGGCTACGGCGGTAAGTCTCTCCCTCTCTTTCTCTCTCTCTCTCGCTATTCTCCCTTCTTCTCCCCGGCGCTCTCTGTTCTTGGCAATGGCTCGAAGGCAGAAACGGCAAGTATGGGCAAGGTAAGGAGGGGAGGGGCGAGACTCGTTTCGTATTTATGCAGGGAAATGACGAAACGGTCAGGCGACGAAATCGGGGAAGTTTCCCTCGAGTCCAGGCATAGTTAATCCAGATCCGATTTCACCGCCCACGATTCCACCTTTTCCTCATTAATCGCACGGATGGTTATGTCCTGCCCACTGACACCGCGTCGCTTCCAACCGCAGCAACAGCATGACCCGAGAAACTGCCTCAAAAGGCGCGCCTACCGTTGTTAGCCGATGGGAGGGGAATATTCCCCCAGCCGATTCCTTCCAGACTAAGGAACTGGGCGCCGAGCCCGTTACGGTCTAGGGGTTCAAAGGCTGGACCCCCGAGGGTTTCGATAGCCGCCCCAGGACGATAGAGTCAGGGACAGCTATGGGCGAGCCCGTACATGGCCGAGGCCCGAGCAAGTGATCGCTTGGGATGCCCTAAGTCATGTCCGAGACCAGCGGGGAGTTCTCCGAATGGGATCCCACCGTAGGGAAGCGCCGAGCCCCCAAGGCCAATCGAACGGCCCTGGGACCCACTAGAGAAGCCCTCTGGTACTTTTGGAGTGCATCTCTGGACCACTAGCCGACCCCTATCGAATGGGGCACGGGCCTCCACTCAGACTTACCCGATAGCAGCTCACCGGAAGTGTCACCGCTCGCGCCCATCGAGGGTAGCCTGGCATATTCCACCCCTCCTTCTGAGCGAAAAGGATGCGCGAGGGTCGCATAAAAAGCTAGGGGAACTCCTGACCGCCCTCTCGCTATTTTTTTTGCTTCAGCTCTACGAACAGTTCCACCGGTGGAGCTGAAGCGGTTTTGGTAAACCGTTTGGCAAAATAGCTTCCCTGTGAGAGCATGTTTTTAGGGGCTTGGAGGAGGAGCCGGGAGAAGCCACTTTTTTTGGCTCCATCTCACCCCAAATCATTGTGAGAGCATGTTTTTAGGGGCTTCACCAGTGAAGCTATTTTACTTTACCCCGTTTGGCAGAAAACGGTTCCAAACGACTCCTGAAGCTGGTGGAGAAGCCCTGCCAAATGGGGCCTTAAAATTTGGATTCACAATCTATGCTGTGTGCAAAACTGCAAATTGACTTGTTACTCTTACTCATCTACAGCGCTGGTGACCTTGTTGGAAGAACAAGTGAGCCAACCATCAAGAATTGGCTGGAGGGATCAGATGGCGCCGGGAACATCAGAGTTGGAAGCCTCAACTTCTCTGTCTTTGATAAATGTAATTCAGCAGAGTAGTATGGAGAGCAATGAGGGTTCGTCAGAACCTTATGCACCATTGTCGGATACCACAAGAAGGGGTACCCTAAGCAAGAACCGAAAATATTGCTTAAGCCTTGCAAAAATCAAAGCCAAAGGACAACCACGAGGTCTCGGTAGATTCTTCGATTCGCCCGAGGCTTGCGCCGAGGCCTCAGACGAAAGGCCAAAACTCTCCGCCCCACCGAGGCCCTCTCGCCGAGGCCCCACCCCGCAAGGCCTCGGACGGGATACCAATTCTCCGATTCGCCCGAGGCTGGGCTCGGCAACAACCTCGTCACCTCCGTCCCGACCGGCTCCTCTGACAAAATATCACGTCCAGTTAATGCGCCCAACTACTCCCGTAACGCAAGCCGCACGTTGGCGCAGTACAGGCAGAGTGATCGACGGGACAGGGGACCGGGCGCAGCAGGGATTACCTACCACTGTGCTCATCACTGTGCCCCCTGCTGACACCCGTACTGCCCTGTGCTACCTAAGTCCTGCGCCAAGGACAAAGCGGCGTGGAGGGTCAAGTTCGGGTCCCTGTAGTCTCGAAATCAGCATGAAAGACCAACTGCTCATCCTCCGCTTCGTTCGAGACCCCCCGGTAGGGCCTCGGATGTACTATTCCTTCTTGGCCTCGGCCGAGGCCGGGCTCGTCCCGCATCCTCGTCGCCTCCGCCTCAACCGTCCCTCTGGCGAGCCATCCTATTCGTTTAAGTGCGCCTGGTCACACCTACTACGACAGCCACGACTGGCAGGGTACCGCAACGGGAGCGATGGGACAGCGGTCAAATCTCCTTTTTACCATCCCCTACTGACGGTACAGGGGTTACCGTGCCCTGTGGACACACGCTCCGCACTCTTCCACCTAAACTAGGTACGACGCTGACCATGAAGACCCCCGCATCACACACGGGTCACCTCCGAGGCCTCGGCAAAGCAGGCCTCGGCACGATCAGCTACAGCACCCGCCAGGCCTCGGCACTCCATCAAGTGAAGAATCGACAAGGCACGGCATGTCTCCTACAGTGGAGGCCATACTGACTAGACGTCAACAAGGACTTCCACGACCTCAACAACCTCAAGCCTGGCCAGCACGGCGCGCTAGTCAAGTACCGATCGCCATTCCCAACACCATGCTGTTACAGGACTGAACTATAGTAGGCTCCACATGTAGCTCACTCATGTACTCCTGGCTCCCTCCTTGTGGTTATAAAAGGAAGCAGCCAGGGATAGCTCTAGGGAGGCAAAAAACATACTAAAGAACCACGCTCTCACACACGCGCAAGCGACACTCTGTAACACACGCTCTCCCATGCTGCCTGAGAGCAACGTCTCAAGCAGCCCACACCGTTCCACGCCGAGACCTGGGACTAGCTCCCTCTCTCACTCAGCTTGTAACCCCCTACCATAAGCACTTCGGTGCAAGGAATACAAGATCGATCTCTTAGACTGGACGTAGGGCATCAATTGTCTGAACCAGTATAAACCTTGTGTCTCTTTGCATCACCATCCGGGATTAGGGGCACGCAGTTCAAGAAAATACTAAATGCATATATAAAAATATTTAAAATGTTGATAGACATTATACACTTATGTATATATAGTTATCACACTTAGAGGTGTCATCTCGTTGTTCAGTCATCCTTAAATATTAATTGCTAGTTCCGACACTGAATCAAGCAAACTGTTATGGTCTATATATATCGACAGTTATACTTACTGTTGTTAAAATCTCGTGTGTGTGTGTGTGTGTGTGTTTGCTTCAAATTTATGATTTCGTGATCATATCTAGAGGGTATATAATTCTATAAATCTGATCTGACATAAAGACCTCCGATTTGATTTAGAATTTATGTTTTTTTAAAGGTAAAAACGCCTGCCAAATTGGCGGTAACGTTTGATTATATAGTGGCTACATGTTGGGCTGTGGGCCGTGTCTGTAGGATCTAGTCCTACCAGGCCTAGTGGTAACGCATTCCATGTCCGACTGTCCGTCACGATACCAATTTCACTGTTTTTTTTAAGAGAGAGACTCCACTGTTACTGTATCACAAGACGTGCGCCACGTACTGTCCCAGGCCACAGTGTGGGGCTGTGGGCTGGGCTTAATTTGCACGGACAAGACACTTCGCCGTGAGGAAAGGTCCTGTGATTTCGACTCCTCACAATCGCAAGGCTTGACCATGAACTGAACGCATGCATGGGCTGGAGTTGGGCACCCGCGGGCCGCGGCCGGCGCTGACAAATCTGGGATTGCCCGCCTACCTGAAGCCGCCGCAAACCAACCGGTGGGCGGTGGAAGTGGAACGCAACGCAAGGGGCGGGCAAACAGCAAGGACGGCGCGCGCGTGATAACTGACAGCCCCGCAGCGAACCAACTCTTGTGGAGGCAGTGGGCACGGCCCACGGGGCCAAGGACGTACGATCCCGATCCCGTGGCCGAATCCGCGAGACCTGCCGTCCGAGCCGCCCCGCCCCGGCCCACCGGCCGTGTCACCAGGACGTCTGTCTCAGCGTTGGTGGCCCGCGTCCTTTGCACCACCAGCATCATATATCACCTTGCCCCACGGTGGGTGTTACTGTTCCTAACAAAACCTCGTCACAGGGGAGGAGGAGGGGGAGCCGGTCAGCCAGCAGAGGGCCAAGCGCCCGGCACAAGGCAGGGAAGGCGCGGGCCTGTGATTGCACGGTATGTGGGCGCCCACCGAGCCTGACAGGGCCAGGCGTCACTGTCGAGGATTCACGCATCTCGAGGCGTATCTCACGCATCCGGAGGGGTCGACGCCGTGCAACCTGAAAAGGCTACAGCTCCGTCACCAATCACCCATTCATGCCATCTCCAGTTTTCCACCAACCGGAGGAAGCGAGGAGTGAGGGCGGTGCTCCAGCTGTATTTGACATGCGGGAACTTTTATCTATCTTTACATTTTTACCGTAAAACTATACTAATTTTCATAAAATCCTTGTATGGTCTTTATCAAATCCCCGTGTTCCAAACATGTTATTATATATAGATTTTCCTCTCTTTTTTCTCATACTCCCTCCATCTCTAAAAAAAAGTTATTCTCGTTTCCAAAAAGTCAACAACTTTTAAATTTAACCAAATTTATTTAATAAAATATTAATATTTATGGTACATAATTAATATTATTAGATATACAGTTAAATATATTTTTATAATAAATTTATTTGAAAATATAAATGATATACATATTTTCTATCAATCTTGTCAAAGTTAAAAAAATTTGATCAGCAGACTATTTCTCAAGGGACAAAGAGGAGTATATCGTATGGATAGGTAATTGATTGTGCTCTAAAACTGCGCGTCCCATGTTGTACGGCAGGACACTTGGAACGACCGGTGGTCATGGCCTCATAGACACACGACCGGTAGCAGGGTGGCCGTGCAGGGGGAGGGAAAGCTTTTCACCGTAGGGCATGTCCAAACGCCCAAAATCCAGAATATTTACACATTTATCATCATGGTGATGGGAGTGATAAAAAAAATATTACATCAGTTACTCATGCATTAGTGATATAATGTAAAATGTCATCCGTAATAGTGATAAATATGTAAATGCCCCACCAAACCCTAGCCCTTTTACGCCAAAAACAAGTCGCTGCCACTGCACTGCACCTTGCCTGCCTAAATGTTACCGCAAGGAGCGAACTGAGACGTCTTTTCCTTTTCTCTTGCGGTCTCGCCAGAGGAGAGGAAGGAATCCACAGCACCAAGCCCCATTCATTCTTCCACAAAAACTCTCTTTCTCTCTCACCTCGGACTCCAAATCTCCAACAGCACGCTTTCCTCTCAGTAGAGTGAGTAGCCTCTCTTAAACCCTAGCGAGCTGTCACCTGGAGCTGCACGCGGCCTCTAGCCTGTGGTGGGCAATGTCGACGTTCTTGCCCCCGGCGCCGCCGGCGCCAGCTCCGCCAGCGCTCCTGGTGCCGGTGGCGTACGCTACCGGAGGCGGCACGCCCGTGGGAGCGGCAGGGAGAGGGTCGTCGTACGGCCCGGTGATCGCCATGCTGGCCGTCGTGGCCGTGCTGGCGGCCGCCGCGGTGGCCGTGGGGCGGCTCTGCTTCGGGCGCCGTGCGCAGGGCCACGCCGGCGGCGGCGCCCACGACCTGGAGGCCTGGGTGGAGCGCACCTGCGGGCCCTGCGTCGGCGCCACCGCGCTCGTCCAGGAAAGCAGGGAGGAGGGAGGCGGTGCCGCCGCCGGTGGTGCTGGGGCCGCGGCGGCGACGGAGCTGGCGCTGGCGCCGGAGGGAACAGAGCGAGGGGAGAGTGACAGCAGCGCGTAGCGTGGCGTAGTGATACGAGCTGAGCCTTGTAAATTGTCTCCTCATCAGAACTTGAAACACGCATGTCCTGCAAGTTGGTGTTGGAATTATTTTGAATAGCTATTTAGCCATGCTCGTTTCGTTGAGATTTAGCTTATGCTGATTTATCGTGAAAAAAAATATTGTTTATTCGCTGAAAAATACTTCTGAAATGAAATAGCGCTAGAGAACATACCCACTTTGTAAAGCGACAATGAATGATGGTGTTGGCGACGCTGTTGAATATGCACAACGGAATGGATTTGATGTTTTGGTTTACGGCCTGTTTGGTTTGCAAAATTTTTGGCGAAATATTACTGTAGTATTTTCGTTGTTATTTAGCAATTAGTGTCTAATTGTAGTCTAATTAAGCTTAAAAGATTCGTCTCGTGAATTTCATCTAAATTGTGTAATTAGTTTTATTTTTTATTTATATTTAATGCTTCATGCATACGTTCAAAGATTCGATGTAACGAAGAGTCTTGAAAAATTTTGTAAAATGAAGTGAACATATACTGCCCATTCTTGCTGCCTTGCTGGACGCGTTTTCCCTTTCCTCGTTCGGGTAGAGTGGCTAGCGCTAGCCAGCTAGCAATGGGTGACAGCCTGCTGTGCAGAGCGCCACATGCATGAGACGAGGTCATAGGGCACAGTGTTGACTGTCCTGGATTGCACGGAACAAGAATCAGAATCGCCACGAAGACAAGGAGTACTGGACATCTCTAGCTTCCATTGTTCCAGATGATTCGTTTTACGTTTAGGTGAACGCAGTCACCACTCACCATTCACCATTCACCGATACGCGTTAACTCCATGCATGCGATAGTCTGAGAACGACTTGGGACTGGGACTGGAAAGGGTGGGTGGTGCAGCTGAAAGACGAAGAGTTGAAGTGGTTGGAGCCTTCGCCTCCCTCCAAAGGCTCGAACCGCAAAAAGGCTACATTTGACGCAGTTCAAATGGTTTGTGATTGCAGCAGCAGTGGAGAATTGAATGGCAGGTCCCACTCCGATCCGGTGAGTACCGTGGTCCCTGTTACCTTTTGGAGTGCAAGAATCGATCGATCCAGCGCAGCCCAACTCAGCCTGTTTGTTTAGCTGTGGCTTATCGTAAATGATCGTAAGTTTTTAGCTGGAATAGTTTTTTTTCTCACATAAACTAGCCAGCAGTACTTCTTCACGAATCAGCAACGATACAAACCAGCTAACCGGCTTTTTCTGAGTTCTGACCTCTAGCTAGGCTTTTGACACCCATCCCGTAGTTCGGTAGTTCAGTTTCAGGTCTGTAAATCGAAGTACTAAAAATCATATAACTCCAAGTATGATTGGACATACATGTAATTATCTCTTTTTTTCCGTTTCTATCATCTAATAAAAATTACAGCAAAGCTTTTCTGTTCTTTCTTTTAAAAAAAAGTATGATTGGATGAACACGACAATATGATTACCGTAGTAGTATACTACTACTATAGTTTTAGTAGTATAGCGTAGCAGTATACTTCCCCCATCGCATTCAGAGAAGGTATATATTAATATTATTACAGACAGAGCGCGTACTATGCTTCGCCGTGCATGTACAAGGCTCCAAGCCAGATATATATAAACATGATTACGGTACCATTTAGCATGATTGGTTTGAGCGTGTTTTCTAGCTTACCATTTGAGCATCGAACGTACGTACCCTTTGCTATAGTCCGTTGGATTGGATCATTAGTGTTAAACAAACTAGGAATATAGAACACATCGCTCTGGAGCTTAGCAATGAGCTTAGTGTTAAACAAAGGCCGCTGTTTTACAGCCTGTTCGGCTGGGGCTGAAACGATTGTATATGATTGTAAATTATTACTGTTAGCTGGTTTGGTGTGAGAGAAAAATATTATTCTGACTAAAAATTTACGATCATTTACTACCAAACGAACAGATCGCTTTCTGGAGCTCGGGAAAGCGGAGGGAGGGAGGGAGTACTTGCCTTTTTGAACGGTTGCTCCTCCAGCAGCCCGTGAACGGCCAAGGCGAACCCACCCGGGCCGGCGCCATTTCGGCACCAACAGGTTGCACAGCAGTAATTGGTACTTTTCTCCTTGTCTATCAGTTCAAATTGAAGCCAAAGCTGCCTCATAGAGTCATAGGAGTACTAGCGAACAGTACTTTTCTTAGAGCAAATTGCAAAGAGAGTTGTATTACTCGAGTCATGTGATGAGTACTAGTAAGACTGTAGGAGTATATAGAGTACTCGTCGTAGTAGTAGTAATTGAGGCCCCGTTTAGATCCAAATTTTTTTTGATTTTGGCTACGGTAACACTTTTGTTTGTATTTGATAATTAGTGTCTAATTATGGATTAATTAGGTTTAAAAGTTTCGTCTCGCGATTTCTCACCCAACTGTGCAATTAATTTTATTTTTCGTCTATATTTAGTACTCCATGCATGTGCCGCAAGATTCGATGTGACGGTACTGCGCAAAATTTTTTGGAATCTAAACGGGCCCTGAAAGGTCCTGGGCCCGCCAGCCTGCAGTTAAACAGCTGCATATATATTCAGTCAGAAGACAAGCTGGCAGGCCCATGGAGGGCCCTGAGTGTAAGCAAGCGCCGAGGCCGGTGAATTGGATCGGGGCCGGCCCGTGAAGGCGATTCCGATGCTACTAGGAAGGACCAGCATCCAGCAGTGTTGGGTCAGGGCGACGTCAGGAATGCAGCAGGGCCCGGCCAGGAAGTTTTGTCTGGACGCCATGCATCCAGGCATCATCTGGTCCAGCCTCGGCCTCTCTTCCCTTGGGCGTTTTTTTCTTCTTCTTTTGCAATTTTTTTTGTGCGATCTGTCATCGCATCGCTGGCTCAGCAAATCCGCCGGTTGCGGTTGGTGCTCGGAAAAACATGAGCTAGCTCCATGTGTGTCGACCCTCCAGGCCCGGATACGCGAAGGCAGGCGCCGGCAGCCCGGCATACTTGCAGGCCCGTGTTGCTCGATCGGGACCAAGGCGTCGCGAGCATGTCCACCTGTCTTTCTTCTTGTACATCATGTAGCAGCGACATTCATTCAGCTATCACGTGGACTGCCGGTCCTAATCTGAATCCGGATCTCTCCTCTGTCCAAATTTATGTACAAAGTTTCATTTCAATGTGCTATGGATGGACGCTTTTGCATGATACACGCTGACACCTTTTGAGCATCTTATTACTCCCTCGGTTCCAATCAAAATGCAATATTCTTAGTTACCGAAGAGTCAAAAGAAAATTTAAGTTTAACTAAATTTATGTAAAAAAAATATAAACATTTACAAAAACAAGTAAGTATCACTAGATTAATTATGAAATATATTTTTATAACAAAACTTATTTTACGATATAAATATTGGTATTATTTTCTATAAATATAGTCAAACTTAAAAAAGTTTAATTTATCCAAAATTTAGAATTGTATTTTTTTCAACAGAGTATCGAGCAAAGACAACAAAAATACCATAAGCTTTTCTCTTTTTATACAAAGATAATCATTTTTTTTATAGAATTAGCATCGGAGCAAGAACATGCTCCGCTCCGAATTTTACAAGTGCCCAAACGAGAGATTTGGGCGTCATTTTCAATCTACTAGCTGTGGTCAGCGCGTGCCGGGACGCTTTCATGCCGAATCGGCGATCAGTCGACAATAATCAGGACGTAGGCTGGACCATACTGCGTCCGACACAACGCGCAGGCCAGGTGCGTGCGCAACGCAACCCCCGCTGCCCCCGGCACGCCACACCACCCGGGAAGCTTCGCTGTTCGGTTGGTGTGGTACACGTCATCTGTCAGCAGCCACGAACGCTGGTGCACACGCCATCCTGTCTCGAGGGACTGATCGGTTTTGGAATATGTTCGAGCAGGAAACAACATGCATGGTGCTCATTCCTGCATTTGGCATGGGATCAAATAATCAAGTTCCATGATAGTTTCAATCCACCCGATCTGACCAGTTTACAGCAAATATAATACGACAACATATCAGGTGCAAACCAACCAATCTATGTAAACTTAGAAAATACCAATCAGATTCACTAGATGTTAATCCAATGGATGGGGCGAGGGAGCTTAAGCGCAAAAAAAAAAAAAAGACCGGCGGGTGGGGGGCTTAAGCGTAAAAAAATCCCAACTCTCACCCTATCTATTGGATCAGTCATCTAGTGGTCCTGATTGGTAGTTTTCAAGTTTACACAGGTTGATTGGTTTGCAACTGATACGTTGCGATATAATATACCTCAATCAACAAAAAAAATCCTCGCTAAACTAATCTGTTTCTAAACAGCCCAATTCTATGTACGGCGGCCTAATAACCCTCTCCACCTCCTCCACGTACGGA
Organism: Miscanthus lutarioriparius; assembly: GCA_904845875.1. Taxonomy (NCBI): domain Eukaryota; kingdom Viridiplantae; phylum Streptophyta; class Magnoliopsida; order Poales; family Poaceae; genus Miscanthus; species Miscanthus lutarioriparius. The sequence goes on from CAJGYO010000005.1 coordinate 12,334,357, forward strand.
TGGGATCAGCGCTCAGCGGGAGGAGCCGACGGCGAAGTGGCTGTGCGCGTCGAGCGGCACGAACGCGAGCGCGAGGAGCACGGCCAGCAGGCCCACGGGCACCAGCAGCAGCAGGAACGGCGGCGGCGACAGCGGCGGCAGCACGAGCGGGAGGAACGCCAGCGACACGGCCACGAACAGGAACGCCAGCACCAGCTCCGCCGTGAAGTAGCCCGGCGGCGTGGGCGGCACCGGCACCGCCTGCTGCCCGCGGCTCGTCACCGTTCCCTGCGGCCGGCCGCGGTGCTGCTTTTGCTGCTCGACGGCACCGTGCATTGCGCCCCGGAGGTGAGGATCGCTTCTCCTCCTCGCCGGCCTCCGGTGGTCCATGGCGAACGGATGATGAGGCTGTACCGCGGCTGGTGCTTGTTGCGACGGGATCAAGAACCAGGGTTGATGAGCCTCAGAGCTGACGGCCACAAAGCTCATTCAGAATTTCAGACAGCCAGTTGATCTCTCCGATCAGCAGCAGAAGGGAAGCCAATAGATTAGCTAGTCCAAGAATAAGAAGGGAAGGCTGCCAAAGAACGGGAGCTCAGGTAATATACAAGTCGGGCGGCTGCTTGGTTGCTAAGCAGGCGCAGACGCAGCCGCAGCAGGTTCGTTGAACGACGCGGAGCCGTGGCAGGGCATGTGCTTTGACCGGAGCTGTACCCGCGGAACCTCGTATTCCATGAACCGTCAGACGGCAGTGGGTCGTCGTGGCCGTACGGCGGGTTGTGTGAGAGGACAGGGAGATCGGCTTGGGGATCACGAGGGGTTGCCCGAGAGATCCTGGACCCCGGCCGGCCTTTTCGGCCGGGTGCCGGTGCGGGTGCGCTGTATGTGGGCGGCGGTGCAGACGTGACGTGCAGCGCTCAGCAGGGGTATGAATACGAATGAACTGCATGCATTTCAGGAACGGTGGTGGCAGGAGTGGTCGGTCGTCGGCGTGATGGTTGCGTTTGCGTTGGGGTCTTTCGTCGGCGTGGGATGCCGGCGCGTGGTCGTTGGTCGCCTTTTGGCTTGCTCAACCTCACCAACCTCGCGTGCCGCGAGCCGGCCGACAGGTTCGGCGTCGGGCGGCTGCCTGCAGGTTCAGTGTTCCATTCCACTGTTTGGAGAGTTCGTTCGTCCCCCATGGATGAGGACAACAATACAACATAGTACGGAGTACTGCCTGCCTGCCGTCCGTCGCAGTATGTATGTACCCGTCCGGATGATGTCCCTTTTCTACTTATGGATGCTGATAATCATGCATGCACGATGCATCCGAGTGGCGGAGCTACATCAAATTTAAAGAGGTACGCTTGCTTCATGGATGCGTAGATTTTTATCGTGAATGTACTAATATGGTGAAAATTTAGACATCATCGCTGTTTTTTCAAAAAAAAAAATTGGGTGCGGGCACACAAACAGCTCACTATATAGATCCGCCCCAGATCCATCCGAGACTGGTTTGCCGATGCTGATTACCCGAGCGGTGGAGGGATTAGATTTGATTTTCAGGACTCCGTCTCTCCCAAAATAATATCAATTTCTATGCGCTAAACTATCTTATATTTCAGGTGTTTGAATTTCAAGTTGATTTCAGGCGTACTACCAACTAATACAAGTAAATTATAACTTTTGTTATTTGTTGTTTGTCTTTGTATCATAACACATTAAATTTTTGTCCTTGTCTTACTATACAAATAATTATAAATTGTTAATTGTCTTTGTGCCAACACAAATCAGATTTTATTGGATTTTTAGTTTTGTCTAACAGTTTTTTTATTCTCGGTACCAAAAAATTGCGGATTGCGCCTACAGAAATTGTAGTGAACTGAATCTGTAATTTTATTATAAAATATATGCAATAACATGTGGCAGAACCGCCTAATCTAATGCCCTCCCAAAAATACTTGTCTTTCATTAGACACTAAGTACCTAAGAGAGTGCACTAAATCGTGTTGTTCCGTCGAGCACACCCCAAGGGAGAATTCGAAAATCCATATTTTTCCATCAGGATCATAAATGAGAGAATAAAGCTTACAACATTCTTAAACCATTTCTTACATCATTTTATTACAGTAACAGAATATTACCTCAATTGATTACAACAACGGAATATAACAATGTTATCAAAGTTACAAAGAAAACAAAGATTAATTTAATAATATGGTGGAGCATTAATATAGTGGACATTTCTATACAAGAGATCCTAGCATATTTTACATCTTTTCTTATAAAAACCTTTAGTGAGGGTTATAAATAAACACTACGGTCGTAGCGTGAAAGGAATCCTCTCTGAGCCCATTAGGAGGTTTCCACACACAAGAGTCAGCTCTAAGTATTCTCCGATCACCTGCAACAGGGGGAATAAACCCTGAGTACTCGATTATACTCAGCAAGACTTACCCGACAAGAGGAAAATAAAAGACTCCAAGAATATGCAATGTTTATTTAGCTTGTGGGTTATTGCATCTGCGGAAGCATTACTAAACGTGCGTCCTTATATGTAATTTTATTAGCAGTCATTATTAGTTCATTAACTAACCATTCTATGTAAGCACCTATGCTACTTTCAAACAGGTGGTAAGCAATCTAAACCATTTTATCACCTTTCAAGTTTCAGTTCTTACTACGGTGTTAGACCATAGCCAAGTCGTACCGTATCACAGAAACGGCGATTCGTGAATCAATGTATCATAGTTGGGTATCCCGAAACACACGTCCCGTTTGTACCCTAGGCACAAACAAGATCAACCCATTCCACTCCTGTCATGGGATCCAGGTCCCCGTCCAAATTTGAACTCCAAGCCCCCACACTTGAGACAGTCTCAATATGTTGCTTAGATCTCCACATTTCCTCGCCCCCAATCAGTCGGTCCAGAAATAGCCGGAACCCACGACAAGAGCGTAACGAGCCTTCCCGCTCTCATAAGTATGTGCTCGGGATAATAAGTCTGTGACCTGACTACCATCCACAGCAACGGACGACCCTCAATCGATACAGGCGGAATAAGTGCAATCTGAGCCTTGCTCGAATGCATAACTAAGTCCAGATCTAAAGTATCATTCCGTCCGGTCTCCAATTATCATCCTGATATATTTCCTATCACATGTAATATATATATATATATATATATATATACATGTGATAGTAATATGATAACAACAACAATAATATATTTCCTATCTCTCGCAAGTGACAGATAATCACTCGACTTCTACCGAATCCTATAGCATAGCAATCTACATGATCCGTATATACTAGTAGGACTCATAGGATAAGGATATATATATATATATATATATATATATAGTAGTTTTCATTCAACTCCTTAAAACTTAATGCACAAGCATAAGATAAAGTGCAGAATAATAGGGGTTATACACCGGGGCTTGCCTGGGTAAGATATAACCAAAAGTTAGCATTCCATCATAGTGACACGATCATCAAGGCACCATCTTTTCTGCTACTTTGGTCGTCACCACGATCCATTGTTGTTCCTATTATGATATACATGAATGCAACGTAGAGACGTAAATAATCAACGGCAATCGATCTATTAGAAATACGATTACGCCTCACAAGCTAACGAGATAGCTCTAATAACTAACGTGCTAGGCTACGTATCCATGTTGTCGAATAAGATGTTGTTTCCCAACAAGTGTTTTAGTTCTAAACTCTCAAGGTGTTTCAGCATTTTATTGATTAAATATATATTTTTGAACTAGGGCTCATTTAGTTATCTTAGCAAACTAATTATTATGGAGCCACAAAAATTATAGTGAGCACCTAATAATGTTAGGAACTTACTGTAAAAATTTCAGAGCCAACACAATCACCAATTTATCACAACAATTCCTACAAGTTTATGTCTTACAATATTAAGCATCTCAAATTAATTATATAACTCGTAAAAATATTATGAAACTATGTGAACAAAATATACTAGCAGATAGATCATGATTTTAGGAACTTAACAAAATTAGTTTCACCATTTTCGGTTAACTACACAATTTTATATTGCATTTACAAGTTTACCTTAGAAACTAAATTAGAAAATATTTAGAAAAGGAAAAGGGCCGGTGGCAACTATTTGGCCCAGCAGCCTGGCGGCCCAGTGCGGGGCGTGGCCACGCGTGAGACGACCCACGGCGGGGAGCCCGTGCTGGCACTTTAGCGAATGAGCCCTCGGACTTTTCCCGAACCACGACTAGGTCCTAATACTATTTCTTTCTTTCTCTGACGAATTCACTTAACCCCCTGGATTTTTCCAAATTTCTCCGCGCACACCCCCGGCCACCCCGTGCACAGTGGCGCGGCGAGCGGCGGCACTAGGCGTCCACGCCGACCACCAGAGGCCTGTGCGGACCCATTTAGCGGGTCGGTCGCCATCTACGGCTAAACGCGCAAGGATGCACGGCGGTTAGGGACTTAGAGATGCACTGGCATGAGCTGTAACGGCGAGCGACTATCCGCGGCGGCGGCACGTCCATGCCGACGACCTACGGCACCATCGGAGGAAAGGGGTTAGCGAATAAGCACCAGTAGCTCACCGGGATTCGAGCTGCGGTGGCGGCTGAGGCGGAGGGGTGCCGAGATGGCCTGGCCATGTGTGACCGATCCACGCAGCGGCGTTTCGAGCACGGCACCGTCGCGTCACTGCACCGATGGTGAGCTTTCTGGCCAAAGCCGTGCGAGCACCAGAGGGCGTGAGTCAAGACGAGTTTAGAGCCACAAGCAATTGAACTATTACTGCTCCAATCCTACCTCTCTCCCCAGTCCAAGGTCACGGCGATGAACATGGCCCACGACGAACTGATCACCGAATCATCGCGGCGTAGGACTCTACCGTGGCCAGATGTGGTTGAGGCGGCTAGCTAGCTCTCCCTGCTACTTACTGACGTGAGGAGATGGGCTGAGAAACCATGGGCTAGGAAAATTTGAAAGGCGGGGCGTGGTGCCTAGGCTGAGACCATGTCGTGGGGAAAAGCATGCGTATGAGCTCGAGCGGTAGGGCGTGTTAAAGCGGGACTCCGATCGGCGGTGGCAGAGCGAGCTTGTGCACACAGGTGACGAGACCGTGGAGGGCTTAGCGCGACGCGCTTGAATTAGAGCGGTCTGACCCGAGCAGGTCGCACCGGCGTCCGCTAGCGGTGCGGGACAGGGAAATGTCTCATCACCACAGTGCCCGGGGTCGTCGACGTAGACACGGCGACAGCACCACATGTCAGAGGCTCGACGCGATAGGTAGGACGAAGGGTGGGGCGAGCACCACGTTGTCAAGGTGGCGACCGCCGTAGCTCCACCACGATGCGCACGGCTCGGTGGCCGGACGTTGGTGCGCGCAGACCATGGCCGTGGGACCAGACCACCGCCAGCCGGGTTGAGCCACACAAGGCCTGGGCGTAGCACGACATTGGCCTAGCGCACGCGGCTTGGTTGCAGTGTGACCCCGATGCCAATCGCGCTGTGCCCGCGATGAACGCGAACACAGTCTGAACGGCTGCCCTAGGTGACATGCACGCATTTTAAGGCATAGCAAAAGTTACTAACGATCACAGTTGAGGTTCAACTAACTCCCCTATCGTAAAATCCATATTGTCAACGATCTAGCAACGCCATCGCCATGACCAAAGAGCAACCAGGGAAGGTGATAGATGGATGCCAATATAAGCTCGTCGCGCTGAACGTCAGTTCGCGAACAGACGTCAGTTCGCGAACAGAGCACCCACAATACGATTTCACACGTTTTAACGACGTTTGAGCAATTTTAAAGGAGGGCAACGCGACGTACAACACACCCACGACCACACCATACCCAAGTACTCACTTAGAAGCAAACAACAATACCAAAACATGTGGCTAGTGTTTAAACATTTTCGTTAAAAATTAAATGTCAAAATAGCATTATCTTACTACTTTTCTCATACTTAGAAAAGTTAAGGTTCAGTTCGAACTAACAGCCATTAACACTTTTGTTGCAATTTTTGAAAGGCCTAAACCTTATTAATTTCAACCAATAAGCATTTCACACAATAGTCCATACTTCATACTAACCCATAGGAGCAAAACATTTAAGCACTCTTTAATTATTTTGCTCAATATAATTCGCTAAAAATGACACTTTAACTAAAATTTTGACTTCTTGCTGATTCAACGAAAAGTTCTATTTAAATTTCGGATTCGATTTTTGAGCTGCCAAAACACTAGCTAACAATATTTATTTTCCAAAAGTTAAAGTTGCATTTCCATCTACTAAACTTGTACTTCAATTTTTATTTAAGTACTAAATACAAGTTATGTTTTATTTTTGTTTATAGAAATTGTTTTTCATGCCGAACAATTAAAACTACTTTTTCTATTTTTCTTGTTAGGATTTTCATTAACACTTGTACGCACCAAGTAAGTTAACTTGATATTTATTTGAGTCCACGAAAGTGAGTCACATAGGATTCGCTTACCATTTCACGTGCGTTATAAATTTTTAAAACCTGAAAACTTGTTAGGCTAATTCCTCTCGGACCTAAATCTCGGTGCTAAGCAAGTTGGTAACACTAGGGGTGTTACATAACCGTCACCTAAAAGGAAAATAAAATTCAGGCACCTGAATTTTAACAAATCCCTATATATTTTATCAACACTAGAAAATTATACTAGTTTAGCCAACATATCCTACGTCTATCATGGGATATTCACGTTCCTGAGCACCTAGAGCTCAAGTTTCCAGCAGAGGTTCCAACTAGAGGTGAGAGAGTTTGATAAAGTAGAAGTAGTTAAATTGTGTGACAAATGAATCCTTTTCTCGCCTTATATAGCGAGGAAACATAGTGTTACGTTACATATGAATGAATATATGATCACGGCCCTAAGGAATGGTGTGAGCTGTTGCGCGGCTTGACGTGTTTCATGGAGAGAAGCCCAATACCCACACCACGTAGGACGTTAGGTGGCGTGGAAGTCTTCCTCAGTGAGGCCTAATGATGCAAGGAGAGAGTAGCTACAATGGTGGCCCATGCCGAGTTAGTGGAAAGTATCACCGTAATGTTACCATATAGTGGCGCTACAGTTCTCAGAGGACATTGTTGCAATCACTATCCCCCGAGGTTCGCTACAATGCAGGAATACCACGTCAAATGTGGGGAATCGTTTATATTATTACTGATGATGTGGGTACCCATGTAACATATGCTCGTCAATAACGGACACCTAGTTGCATTTGAGATGTGTAGCATCTACGGTTCTCATCTATGCTTTATTGTCATTTTCAACTCTTATCGAATATGCATACTTCTGTATTGGTTAGACTGTGTTTGCTCATATGTTGTCATGCCAGTCCTTTTGCTTTTGCTCTCATGACGAGATTCGCTCTTTAATTTGTATATCTTTGTCTTTAGTTGGACAACCATGGAGAGGGAGGGAGCGAGGGAGGGAGAGAGAGAACAAATGAGATGATAAAAGTGTTATAGCTTTAGGAGAAAATTAATTTATAGATTTAATATAAAAGACATTCAACTTTAATAAAATATAGAAAATATTCCATATGCTTATTTGCAATGTATTAGTAATTATATTTATTGTTTTACTTATTTTATTAAACCAATGTTCCACTAGCCATGGGCACTGTCCCATAGAGAGACTAAATCTATCCCTAATAATAAAAAACATATTTTTAGCCTTTTTTTTCGTTCAGCCCATTCTATTCTAGCCCAACTACCCGGCCCACTCGCTCTATCCCTCTGCGTCTCACGGCCGCAGGCCAAGCTTTTTGTTGTTTATTAGGTAGCGTGCCCATGCGTTGCTACGGGATAACTAACAATTTATACTAAAAACACACGGATCGCACGATAAGATAATAATACTATTAAATTAAATACCAACGTTAAAGTGACATTAATCCAAAAAGCAAAGTTTATGAATTTAACACAGTTACAGAGTACGCGGCGTCACAGGCTCATAAACTCTAGAGCTTCCAGAGATTGGGTCGAATCTAACCTAGAGCCTCGGAACCCTACATCTTTTCCTGGACGGGCTTCACTTCGGATGCGTCGGTAGCAATATCAACGATCTCCGGTCGATGGATCAAGTCATATGGATCCCCATACAATGGCTCAGACATGTAGATTTTATTCTCCTTATACTTGGATACACTTGTTCCACTAAAACTTTCATTGAAATATTTAGACATGAACAATGTCTAATCACCGATGTCCTTCACCCTGGCCCACTTCGGCATACGGTCGTGGAGGTTGCACTTGTAGATCGCGCAGCTGTAGGTGAAGCTCTGTGTCTCGTGGAACATGCTCACCATGGCACCCACAATGTGCTGCTCACCGTTTGATTCCAGGTAGCTGCGATGGCAGAGCCCCGCAGGTGGCGACAGCGATGGCAGCAACGACGCGGTTGGAGTAGCGCCGGCGGCGTTGCTGCTGTAGATGGAGATTTCTCCAGTACAGTCGATCGCCAAGAACTTGTCTTGGTAGTGGACGATGGACCCCACGGAGAACTCCAGTTTGGTGTCGAGCAGCGTCCATGCGCTGTCGACTCCAACCCGGCAGAACACGACCTCCGTGGAGCACCCAAGCATGGCCATGGCCACGCACTCGTGGTCGGCGACGTCAGGCGGCGCCGAGAGAACGATCTCACGGAAGACCACGTCCCTTATGTCTTCTAGCTTGATGGCTCTGCCTACGGCATCCGCGTTCCCGTGGCCGTTGGTGGGATGGAGGACCCACCGGCCGTGGACCCTAGACACGCGTTCCGATGAGGACGCCGCCGCGACGTGTTCGCCTGCTGGCGGGAGCTCAATGCGGGGGGCACGGGCACCGACGAATGGATTCAGCAGCGTCACGGACGCCGCCTCGTCCATGAGCGCCAGCCACCCACACGAGGAGCCGCACGCCACCTTGCCGCGCACGTCGGGCAACGTTTTAGATAAGACCTTCTTCTCCGGGACGCAGTAGAAGCCAACGCGGTCCGAGTCGGGGTCAAACGGGAGCAGCAGGAGCGGTCCGAAGGTCGCGAACGGGACAGCAACGCGCCATGGGGAGCAAGCGGATCGGAAGGACGCCGCGTCGTGGCCTGACGCGAGACGCTGCCCGATAGACTCGAGGAGATCCTCTGGCAGGCTAGATCTTCAGTCAGGGAGAGGTAGTGACCTTTTCTTGAAATTGGGAGGCTGAGCCATGGAAGACAAATGATATCAACTATGGTTTACGCAAAAAACAGCAAGCGAGGACGATGGAACACGTGAGCATGAAACCAAATGAAAGGAGAAAAAAACTGTCCATTTTGTAAATACAAAGAGGGGAAGTAATTAAATGTAGATAGATTTGGCAAGGTTCTCAGAAATGCAAAGCTGTTCCTTTTGTCTTAATTCTCTTTCCTTCCGTGTTAATTCTCTTTCCTTTTGCTCGTTGCCATGTATGCTGGTGCATGCAAACATGCATTGTGTATATGGATAGCACAATAATTTTCTACTTTCTATTTTACAGTGATTCCTCTATCACATGAGAGGCAATATTCAATAAGAAAAATAGCACGATCAATCAGTAATTAAGATGTCGTGGGATCGCAGATATGAGCAGATAGACGAATCAAAATAAATGTTGTAACAAAAAGTATCTATACTTGTAGGAGATAAAGCGTTGCTCCTTTGTTTTAAAGTTCTCGTCTCCTGCCACTCCCGTCCGTACTACAAGTTTCCGGTCTCCGCAAACAGGAAACCGTATCATCTTCCACTGGACACCACGTCTTACACGCTACCCATCGAGAGAATGTTTCCTGGCCATCTGCGTTTCTGTTTCCCGAGTTCCGACGCAACCATCGTTATCAATAAACAGACCACAGAGCAAATCGAAACCAGAGACCAAATCTGTGTCCAAAACAACCATGGACCAAATCGAGATTAAAAAGACCAAATTCAGGCTATTATTATAGACAAGATCGGGACCAAATCTCTATTCAAAAGCAATTCCAAATCGAAACCATAGATCAATAGCCTGTTCGTTTCGTCGTAAACGATAGTGGATTATTTATTGTTTTGGTGTGAAAAAAAATACTATTCCAACTTATAATCGCGATCGTATACGAAAAAGCGATCAGGCTGCAAAATTGTGTCTAAAATAACCGAGGACCAAATCGAGATTCAAAAGGACTAAATCGAGGCTATTATAGACAAGATCGAGACCAAGGGGACCGTTTGGTAGAGGTCCTCGACCCGCTCCATCAACAGCTCCGCGTGCTGCCGAACCAAACGGCCTCCGTCGTACCACTCTCAGCCTGATCGGCTGGGAGCGGCTGGCTGGCCAGCCCTCTCACATAAACATTGTTCACGCGAACCAGCCAGCAGTACTTCTCTCTCACGTAAACAAACCAGCAACGATACGAATCAACCAACCGAATAAAACCCGCTGAGACAAGGGCGAAAAGAAGGCCAGAGCCAAAAAACGTAGCTTCGCAACGTTCCGCGAGCTCTGGTGGGGCCAACACTTCGTCGCAGCCAGAATTGCCCACGAGGCGAGTCAACGCTGGCAACGGCGGCGCAGAAGACGGAGTGAGCGACGGTGGCACGATGGGAGCTCCAAGGGAGGGGCCGGAGGTGGAGGCTCGTGCCGAGCTGGTTGGAGGCTGCACGCCCGTGCGGGGAAGCTGCGTGCGGAGGCGGAGCAGAGGTGTGGGTGGCGGAGTTGCCGGGGCGCGATAGGGGTGGTGGAGGCAAGGCGGAGCGAGGCGTCCGAAAGGGAGCCGATAAGAAAGAGGCGTCGACATGGTAGAAGAGGAAGAGAGTCTCCAGGAGCTTCCGCACGGTGGTTTGCTGGTTGGAATAGGAGATAGGCAGCGGCGGCGCATGCTGTAAGTCTGTGGACGTATCACCGGAGTTAAATCCAAAATTGAAATTGAAAGGATCGGTCAATACTTTCTTACGTTGACTAGGGTAAAAGCCCAATGCTAAACCTGGCCCAAACCTGCTTCAACTGTTTTCAGTGCGTTCCTAAAGCACTTGCTTTACCTTGACGTGAAGCAGAAATAAACCGTGACCCTTTTTTGGGTTGTTAAGTATGTGTTTGGTTGGAGGATTGAATTGGGGTGGGGTGGGTCAAACCTAGATTTAGAGGTGTTTGGTTCTACGATGTCTGGGTTGGGTTCGACCCGCATAGGGAATATTTCCAGTAGATGCGGGTTCAGTTGGTTTCTCCAAATCGAGCGGACCGGCTCGACCCACTTCGACGCCGTCGCGACTCCATTTCTTCCCTTCTCTCTCCCTTGGACGCGGGCGGGCCTGGCTGGGGCGGCAGCGGGCGGATGCGGGGTGCGGGACGATGCTGGCCACCGGGGCGGGGCGGCGCGGCGCAGATGTGGAGGCCAGACGCACGCAGGCCTGGCTTGGGCGCGCGGCGAGCGGACATAGGATGCAGGGCGGGACGGCGCTGGCGCGAGATGCGGAGGTGGACGAGTGCGGGCCTGGCTGGGGCGCGGCGAGCGGATGCGGGGAGGTGCAGGCCACCGGGGCGGGTGGGCGCTAACTGCCGAGGCGGAGCATTGGGGCCGCGCGGTGCTCTGCGCCTCTGGCTGGGCAACGACGAGAGGTGGAAGATGGGTTGAAGCTGGCTGACAGTTGGGTCCCACGTAAATAGCAAGTGACGGTGTTAAAGATGCCATCCATCCTAACCCACTCCATCCCTCAAATCAAACAAAAAATTGAAATGACTCCAACCCTCGAACCAAACACAATACGGGTTCAACCCGACCCTTAAAACTGGGATGGATCCAACCCAACCCACATGGCCCTAGAACCAAACACATGCTAAATGATCAAACAAAAGTAGTTATTATATAATGTTTGTGCACTACTTATTTCATGTTGAGTTCGCATCAACTAGCCTTACTTTTGCAAGTATTTAACATATTTTACAAGACATTGATGATTATTTCCAAAAGAATTTAGTTATACGATAAAAGAGAATAAGATGAAAACAAACACTAATTATGTTAAATGTCCTCCTGCCGCTAAATTCACAAGTTACAAAGTACAACTATGAATGTATATTGTTCCGTTCACACATCTTACCTGACTGTCTACACACGAATACTATGAACATAGATTGTATATGCAAATAGAGACCATTGACCAACAATAAATAGTAAATAAAAAAAGTCTCAGACCATGTTTAATTGTTTATTCCTTGAAAAATAATGTTTAATTGTTTATTGAACTTGAATGTGCTAGTGTTTTTTTCTCCTATTGCAACGCACGGACATATTTGCTAGTACAAAATAAAGAAGAGTAATAATAAAAAATGAAAAGAGAGAGAAAGAAAGAAAGAAGAAAAAAAAAATCAAAACAAACGGGATTAAAAAGAACGGCCCAGCAGAAGGCCCGTGCGGGCGCGCTCCACCTGGGCTGGACAACCCTGGAGGCCCGGACTGGGCTACCGCCGTCCGCTGCATCCGTTCACTTCACCCCGCGTCCGCTCTGTCTCAGTCTCCCTCTCTGCGCCGCTGCCGCTGCCGCCCTACGACAGGTGCCGTGGCCTTTCTGTCTCTTCCCCGGCGACGATCACTCACTAGGTATTTCCACCCCTTCTATTCCCTTCCTGCTGTGCGGAACCTAGCACCCAAACCCTACTTAAAGCTATTTGGCTATTTGATGCTTGCTTACTTCGAACTTTTTGCAAAAATCATCGGCTGGTCCGCCACTGGCTGCTGCAGCAGGAGGACACCCCTTCGCTACCTCGCCAAGGACGACTTCCGCGTCCTCACCGCCGTCGAGATGGGCATGCGCAACGTAAGATCCCCAATACCCTGCACCTCGACCGCGCATCCGGTTACATATTAAATCTCCGGTTTCCGCGACTTAAGTTAGTTTTTTTGGACTTGTCACAGCACGAGATTGTTCCAGCAGAACTTGTCGACAGGATTGCCGAACTGAAGTAAGATTTTGTTTTTGTTCACATTCCTGCAATCTGTGGCTATGCTGAGGATAGATGCTAATTGGTTGTATATTGTCCAAATTATTTTTTGGGGATTTAATTTCAATTTTAGCATGTTGATGATTGGATGTAGTACTGGGGTGTTTGGACTTTGCACAGTATGCATTTTCTTTGGTTCTGGTTTGCTATTCCACCTTGTGGTGCACAGAGTAGCATAAAATCTCCATCTTTCCGCTTTTCCTTTCAATAGGCAAAAACGAAGATATGTTTTCTATTAGTTTTGTACAAACATCAGTATACTGAAAACAATGAATCTGAAAACATGGAGGCTTTGGTGCAGCTAATGTTACTGTTAGTGACAAAGTTTTGCTAGGTGCTAGGCGAAATCTAGGCGATGACCCTTAGCCTAGCGACTAGTCCGGCCTAGGCTAGCCTAGGCGATGCTAGGCGTTTTTCTAGGCGTTTTGTCAATTTATATTTATATATCAATATATAATATATACATTTATAGCACAAATCATGAATAATTTAGATAAAAAATAGGGAAGGACCAGTAGACATATCTTAGGTCCTTTGTCCTTAGTTGCAGTTGATACACTACTGATCACTGAATTTCCTGCAGCACTGCTGCAATAGAAGTGGACAACACTTTTAGATACAATTGGGCATCAATACAAGTGATACAAAAAATAGGAAATAGCAAGTTAGGTACTTATCTGAGGTCTGAGCCTTCTCCCATCCATTATCAACATTTCAGCAGCATAGGATAGCCTTTTGAAATCACAAACATGAAGGGACAGCAGGCAACAACACAGAATATAAAATGGATAGTAGACTAGCAGTACATTACATCACATGATTGATGATTCTCAGTTCTCACAACACAAAACACAAGCACACAGCAGGAGATCTAAGTTCATAAGTTAAAGATACATGGATGCATAATAAAAGCTAAAACATGACATGAAGCTGTCTCACACTTCTTCAGTAGGGTTCATCCATCACATAGTCATCCTCATCTTCATCAAACTCTTTTTCTTCGGACTCAAACTCTTCTTCATAGAGCTCTCTCACCCTTGCACTTCTACGCAGCTCTAGTTGTTCTTCTGCTCCCATTGCATCTCCAAGCACAGACCAAGGTATCCCTGTACCTTCCATGAGTTCTTCCTCATCTTCCTCATCTCTAAAAACAACTAATGCACAATCATCTCCATTCTCTTGGAGGAAACCTTGAGCTTCAGTTGTATCACTAGACAAAAGAACATCAGTAATTTTCTTTGACTTGATCTTTGCTCTCTTATTAATCAGCCTGTTGTTGAATTGAATGTAGACCAACTTGTTAAGGCGGTCTGTAGTAAGCCTATTTCTCTTCTTAGTGTGCACCTATAAATTAAAAATAAGAGCACTTTTAGTTATGCAATTTAATTGTAATGCTGCTGAAATTTTGATAACAGATAGGTACTAACCCCATCAAACCCACTCCAAGTTCTTTCACAACCAGAGGAACTTGCTGTTAAAGATAGGATCTTGGTAGCCATCTTCTGTAGAGCTGGTGTTTCAGTTCCATAAAGCTGCCACCATGATGCTGAAATAAAAAACCTCTCTATTAGTTAGTAGGCACAACAGATTTCTTGTTAGATGAACACAACAAACAACCATGTAAAATCAGCAAACAACTTTTACCTGGATTATAATCAAAGTTTTCAAAAGTCCTTGCAAGCTTCTTGCTAAATGGTCCTTCTCTATTCTGATACTTCTGGAGTTTAATGTTGGCAGCTTGTTCTTGCATGTCTTCATCATGATAATAAAAAGTCTCCACACAACTGATAAATCCTTCTGTCATTTTGGGAGCATCAAAGATTGAAGGGTCAGCATAACTGTAGTGTGGATTCAGCAAATAAGCTGTCAAATGCAATGGAGAATCAAGTCTTCCAGCCATTTTCTTGTCAACAATAGCAATAACATCCTTGAAACGGGACTCATTATTGCCAAGGGCCTCGTTGACCTGTCTCTTTGCCTTTAATAGTTCTCCATATACAAAACCCATGGACGGCTTCACATCTCCATCAACCAAACGGAGAACTTTGAACAATGGCTCAAAAACAGCCAATGTCAACTTCACATCCTTCCAAAAGTTTGGATTCAATATTAGTTGCTGTGGCATTTTTCCCCTTCTTTGATTTCACATCCTTCAATGAGTCCCACCTACTATGCACCACCATCTTTCTTAGTTGGTCCTTCTCTTGTATGCTGTTCAAAGTCAAATAGTTTGAAGCAAACCTAGTCACTCCTGGCCTTACTATCTCTTTGCCCTCAGTGAAGTACCTCATGCACTCTAGTGTTCTTGTGTGCCCATAGACAAATATGGTGAATGCCTTTGCTTGGTCAATCACCTTCTTGAACCGAGGCATGTTGCCAATTCCTTGGAGCATCAAGTTGATTGTGTGAGTTGCACAAGAGGTCCAAAAGATCTGTGGTCTCTTCTCATACAATAGCTTCTTTGCTCCCATGTTGTTAGAAGCATTGTCAGTCACAACTTGCACCACATCATTTGGACCAATATCTTCGATTGCTTTGTCCACTAGTTCAAAGATGACTTCACTTGTGTGTGACACATCTGACATCTCTTTTGAGGAAATAAAACTGGTTCCATTAGCACAATTAATGCACACATTCATTATGCTTCTCCTCTTCTTATCTGACCAAGCATCGGTCATAATAGAGCACCCATTCTTCAACTTCTCGGCTTCACGTTCTTGCAGCAAACTCTTGGTTCTTGCATATTCTTCTTCCAGCAATCTTCCTCGCAGGTCAAACATAGTTGGAGGTTCAATTCCAGGCCCAAATTGTCCAATTGCTTCACACATTTGCTTGAACTCATCATTGTCACATGCATTGAATGGTATTGCTGTCAATGTTACAAAAAAAGGAAATTAGTGTTCAGTTCAGTACTACAGCAAGGCATCCAATAAAATTGAAATCTGAAATAAAAAAACAACAAGGAAATTACCATGGTTATAGGCCCATCTTGCAATATATTTATGCACCTCATGTAATCTTTCTTTCCAAAGTTCCTTGTTCAGCTTCTGTTGAGTCAAAGATTCAGATTTGGTTGCTGTAGGATCAATAGCTTTTGTCCATTTGTCCATGGGGCCTAATTTGTGAGGCTCTGAACTTCCAACACAAGTGACTTCCTCTGACCCTCCAACCCTAGATACATGAACTTCCTCTCTAAGTTCTAGCTCACGAACAGTCTTCTCCTCCCTCTTCCTTTTCGCTTCATCTAGTGCTTTCTTGCACTTTTCTTGAGCCTCTAGCAACTTCTCTTTGGTGGTCTTCGTGCCCTGGCATTTCTTCGCATTCTTTCCTTCCTGGGCGATATGCTGCTTCAACCGATAAACCCCTCCAAACATTTGCTTGTCACACAGTATGCACTTCACCTTGTCCTTGTTGTTCGGATCAACAAGAACCCCATACTCCCATCCCACATCATCTGAATTCCTTCTCAAGACAGTTGCTCCCTCTGTTCCACTTGCAGTTTCAGATTGACCCTCTGTTCCCGTCATCTGAGTTCAAGCCATCAATCAACAAATTACAAACATATACATGCAATCGCCAATCAATCAACAAATTCATAGATACATATATATATACATGTAGATGCAGTCAACAATTTCACAGATTCATCATAGTAGATACATGGAATCATTCAACAATTTCAGATTTCAGAAACAGAGGAGAGGAGAGCAGGGAAAAGGAACAACTGCAGGGAAAGGAAACAGAGGAGACCGGCTGTATATGTTTGCAAACAGACAAAGCAGGGGAAGGAAACAGAGGAGCAGGGGAGGAGGACATACAGACCTTGGGAGGAGACCGGCGGGGAGGAGCTTCTGGCGACGAAGACGAAGAGACCGGCGAGGAGGAGCACGACCCGCGGGGACGAGCTCGTCGAGGAGGAAGGAGACCGGCGGGGAGCAGCGTCGCCGGTGGGTCTTGCCAGGCGGGGAGGAGGCTCGCCGGCGGGATCTGCTTCCAGGCGAGCAGCGCAGTCGGCGGGACCTGCTTCCCGGCGGGGAGGAGCACGACCCGCGGGGATGAGCTCGTCGAGGAGGAAGGAGACCGGCGGGGTGCAGCGTCGCCAGCGGGTCTTGCCAGGCGGGGAGGAGGCTCGCTGGCGGGACCTGCTTCCCGACGGAGGTCGAGGTCGAGGCGAGTACGACTTTCTCTCCCCTTCTCCCCCTTATCCTTCTCCAGCGCAGCAGCGCGCGGCTTTTTCCCGCGCCTGGAGCTCTGCGCGCGCGCGCTCGCCCGCGGAGCCATTCTTTCGCGCGCGATGGCCCGCGTCGCCCGCCTAGCTCAATTCCGCGCCGCCTAGGGCTCCTGGGCGCCGCCGAGTCGCCGCCTAGCTCCGCCTAGTCGCTCCGCCCGCCTAGAGGGGCGATTACCCCCCTAGTCCAGGCGTCAGGCCATAGCCTAGCGACTAGGCGCGCCTAGGCGAGACGTAATCGTCGATTTTCAAAACTTTGGTTAGTGATGTTTATTGTTGGTCTAACCATTTAAACAAATGTCAAATGAAGCTATTGTTTGCTGAGTGGAAAGAATTTGTACTCCGTCTCAGTGGAATATGTTCTTATGCTTTATGAATTTAGGCATGGAGACACATACAAAGTGCTGAGGAATCTTTTGAAGAACAAGCTAGTGCATCATGATGCCACTAAATGTGAGTCATTGACAATTAATCATGATTATAGAATTTTGGGTTGCTATTGCAGTAGCACTTAGCTCCAAGTCTTTATTGCTTTATTGGTTCCGTTCCATACAGATGATGGATATCGGCTCACCTATCTAGGATATGACTTCCTTGCCATCAAGACTTTGGTTAATCGAGGAGTTTTTGCTTCAGTTGGCCGTCAGATTGGTGTTGGAAAGGAGTCTGGTATGTTGTGCACTTGTGTTCATAGTGTTTGTTCTTTGTTTTAGTAATGACGCAAAGACACATGAAGTTGTTTCTAATATCTCTGTGATATGCAGATATATTTGAGGTCGCCACAGAGGATGGTACAGTACTCGCCATGAAGCTTCATAGGTTGGGCAGGACATCTTTTAGGGCTGTGAAATCTAAGCGTGACTATCTAAGGCACCGAAGGAGCTTTAATTGGCTGTACCTCTCATGACTTGCAGCCTTGAAGGAATTTGCCTTTATGAAGGTATTTTTTTCCCATTTTATTTCTTTTAAGTATATCTGAGCTATGTGCGAAGGGTAGTTGGAATGTAGGGTCCCTTACAGGTAAGTTAAGAGAGTTAGTGAACACAGCGGATATGAGACGTGTAAATATCTTATGCGTCCAAGAAACTAAATGGAAGGGGCAGAAGGTGAAGGAGGTGGACAATACCGGCTTCAAGCTCTGGTACACAGGGACAACTTCAAATAAAAATGGAGTGGGAGTTTTGATTGATAAGAGCCTTAAGGATAGTGTGGTGGAGGTGAGAAGGCAAGGGGATAGGATCATTTTAGCTAAACTTGTCATTAGTGATATGGTCTTAAACGTAATTAGTGCGTATGCCCCCCAAGTAGGCCATGATGAGAGTGCTAAGCGGCTTTTCTGGGAAGACTTAGATCGCTTGGTTAGAGCTGTCTCTAGTAGCGAGAAGCTCTTTATAGAAGGTGATCTTAATGGCCATGTAGGTACATCAAGTGCAGGTTTCAAGACGGTTTATGGGGGTTTCGGATATGGTAGTAGGAACCAGGAGGGAGAGGAAGTCTTAGACTTCACCATAGCTTTTGATCTGATGATAGCTAACACTTTCTTCCGTAAGAGACAGTCCCATTTAGTGATCTTTAGTAGCGGCCAGTACTCTAGTCAAATTGACTTTATCCTTACAAGAAGGAGGGATAAACAAACATGCGTGGACTGTAAGGTGATACCTGGAGAATGTGTGGTCGCTCAACACAAGCTGGTGGTGGCTGACTTCCGCTTTCTAGTGCAAGCTCGTGGGAACAAACAAACTAAGGTTGCTAAACGAAGTGGTGGAAATTAGGAGAGGTATTAAAGGTCTTTAAGGAAAATGTCATTGAAGAGGGCCATTGGAATGATGAAGGCGATGCAAATAGTATGTGAGAGAAGATGGCAATATGCGTTCGGAAGGTTGCTTCAGAGGTACTTGGAGTGACCAAAGGGAGCGGATGCGACTCGAAAGATACTTGGTGGTGGAATGAAGATGTGCAAAAGGCTATTAAGGAAAAGGAGTGCTATAAGCGCTTATATCTTGACAGGTGTGCAAACAATATAGAGAAGTACAAGATGACAAAGAAGACTGCAAAACGAGCGGTGAGTGAGGCAAAGGGGCGGGCCTATGAGGACCTTTACCGACGTTTGAGTACGAAGGAAGGAGAGAAGGACATTTATAGGATGGTTAGGGCTTGCGATAGGAAGACAAGGGACTTTAACCAAGTCAAGTGCATAAAGGATGAGAGAGAGTAGCTATTGGTGAAGGAGGATGAGATCAGACATAAATGGCAAGAGTATTTTGATAAATTGTTCAATGGTGAAAACGAGAACACCACTGTTCAGCTGGACGACTCGTTTGATGACACTAACAGGCGTTTTGTGCGGAGGATTCAAGAATCGAAGGTCAGAGAAGTCTTGAAAAGGATGAAAGGGGGCAAAGCGATGGGCCCTGATGGTATCCCAATCAAGGTGTGGAGATGTCTCGGAGATATAGCTATAGTATAGCTAACCAAGATGTTCAACAATATCTTTCGATAGAACAAGATGTCTGAGAAGTGGAGAATCATATTGGTACCAATCTACAAGAACAAGGGAGATATCCAAAGTTGTACTAATTATCGGGGAATTAAGTTGATGAGCCACACTATGAAGTTATGGGAGAGAGTCATCGAGCAGCGCCTGCGAGGAACGACGCAGATATCAACAAACTAATTTGGTTTCATGCCCGGAAGGTCAACCACTTAATAAGACAGGTTATGGAGCGGTTTAGAGAGGAGAAGAAGGATCTCCACTTAGTTTTCATTGACTTGGAGAAGACTTATGACAAGATACCAAGAAATATTATGTGGTGGTCTTTGGACAAACATAAAGTCCCATCAAAGTACGTGACCCTCATCAAGGACATGTACAACAATGTTGTGACTAGTGTTTGAACAAACGATGGTAACACAGATTACTTCCCGATTAAAATTGGACTTCATCAAGGGTCAGTTTTAAGCCCGTATCTCTTTGCCTTGGTAATGGATGAGGTTACCAGGAACATATAAGGGGATATCCCTTGGTGTATGTTGTTCGCTGGTGATGTAGTGTCAGTGGACGAAAGTCAGGCGGGAGTAAATAGGAAACTAGAGTTATGGCGGCAGACCCTTGAGTCTAAAGGTTTTAGATTGAGCAGAACTAAAACCAAATACATGAGATGCGACTTTGGCGGAGTTGTACAGGAGGAGGGAGATGTGAGTTTGGAAGGTCAAGATGTGAGTTTGGATCGATGCTACAAAGGGATGGAGATATTGATGCGGACGTTAGCCATAGAATCAAAGCAGGGTGGATCAAGTGGCGACAAGCTTCTGGCATTCTCTGTGACAAGAGGGTATCACAAAAGCTAAAAGACAAGTTCTATAGAACGGCGATTAGACCGGCTATGTTGTATGGAGTAGAATGTTGGCCTACAAAGATTCGACATGTTCAACAACTGAGTGTTGCAGAAATGCGTATGTTACGATGGATTTGCAGTCACACAAGAATGGACTGAGTTCGGAACGATGATATACGTGATCGCCTAGATGTAGCACCAATTGAAGAAAAGCTTGTCCAACATCGGTTGAGGTGGTTTGGCCATGTCCAAAAGAGACCTCCAGAGGCACCAGTGCATTGTGGAGTCCTAAGCCAAGCCAATAATATGAGGAGAGGTAGAGGAAGACCGAAATTGACATGGGTGAGGCAATAAAAAGAGATTTGAAAGCTTGGGATATACCTAGATATCTATGTTTGAATATGAGTACTTGGAAAGCAGCTATTGAAGTGCCTGAACCGTGACTTGGGGCTCTTGGTGGGTTTCAACTCTAGCCTACCCCAAGTTGCTTGGGACTGAAAGGCTATGTTGTTGTTGTTGTATATCTGAGCTATGTGCTCTTTTCATTTTCCTTTTTGTTTGGTTAATCCTTGACTGCTTATATCTCCAGGCTTTAGGGGACCATGGTTTCCCTGTTCCAACTGCTGTGGATTGCAACTGGCATTGTGTGATCATGTCACTTGTGCAGGGATATCCTCTGTGAGCATATATTTGTCAACTGTGGATTCATATTAGTTGAATAGTATGTTCTGTCAAGCAGATCCTGATACAAGTTGCTTTATGCTCTGTAGTGCTCAAGTGAGAGTTACAAAATCCAGATGATGTTTTTGACACAATTCTTGGTCTTATCGTTCGTTTGGCAGAGCATGGACTGATACATTGTGACTTTAATGAGTTCAATATCATGGCATCTCTTCCTTTTCCTTTCTTTGTTTGTGTTGATTTATAAGTTTTATATCCTTCGTATAAGTAAAACTTCTCTGGATAAGATACTATGGAACAAGACTTTTTTGTGGCAAACACATGAACTGGATACATTTGTATGAATAATTTCTAGGTGCAGCTTGCCAGCGCTTAGTTTTGTGATATAGTAATACAATTCAACTACATATGGTAATGTTTTTTATTTGTCAGTGTATAGTTAAATTCGTTGATGCCAATGTCTTATAGATTGATGATGATGAAAAAAATACGGTTATTGACTTTCCACAGATGGTATCTGTTTCTCATCGTAATGCCTAAATGTATGTAGCTTACTCAGATAACTAATGTGACAGTGTCATGTATGTTTTTTAAGAAAAATGATTTTGGTTTTGCAGGTTTTTTGACCAAGACATTGAATGTATCTACAAGTTCTTTAACAAAAGGTTTATAATATATGCAAAAAAGCTTCAATCCTTTCTTCCTGTTAGGTTCAATCTGACGTCAGAGAAAAATGAAGAACAAGCTGCATCTGAAAGCGATGATGAAGCAGCAGACCTTCCTTTCTGTCTGTGAAAAAGGCTGTTGGTTCCTTGGACAAGGAACTAGCTGCCAGTGGATTTACCAGGAAAGAGCAAGTGGAGATGGAGAAGGTAGGTCAGATATTTCTGCAAACTTGTTATTCTTTTTTTTTTGGTGACTTTGCAAACTTGTTATTCATGCATACATTTATAGATTGTTTTCTGGCTAAGCTCTCTGATACTGTTTTTTTTTTTTTTGGTGAACTTTCTTACAGTACATTGAGGAAGATGCTGAAGGGCATGATTCCAGGTCAGATGATGACGACGACGACGACGAGGTCGGTGATGCTGTGCCTTTGGTTTCCTTGAAGATAGACCACGTACGTCTGCCTAGCAAGTTAATTTGAATATGTGCAAACTGTACCGGTAGTCAGGCTTGTCTCTGGTCTAGTTAGAAGACACTGTTATTGAAGTATTATTTTGGCTGTCTCTCAGGATGGTTCTGATGAGCCTGATTGTAATCTTGCCTCAAGGGATTCAGATGTGCCTGGAACTTTCTCTGAAGAGGTCAGTCATCTATCCATCAGAGTGAATAAGCAAACTTTTAATTGCATTTTTCTTACATTTTTTCACTGCACAGCATGGAACAAGTTGTAGCAGTGGGACCAGATTGGAAACTCCCTCAGGTGGCAATGGAGATGCTATGAAACCGCTTGAATCTGGGGGCAAGGTGCTTTCCCAGGAAGATGCCGATAACGATGACGACTCATCAGAAGATGCTGATGAAGAAGAAGATGCTGAGCTCACGAAACAATTGAACAAGCAAAGGAAAAAGGCAATAGCAGCTGTCCATGGGCGGAGAAGGCCAGTGTCATCCAGGAATGCCTACAAGGACAAGGGTAAGGGCACCATAAACTCCAAGATCCAGAGGCAGGAGTGCAAGTGGTGATGGTTGAATGTCTGCAGTGCCTCTTTGCGGCAATGCTGAAATAGATGAAGTGTAGGATTTTGTATGGCTGTAGAACCGAAGGACCCCTGTACTAGAATCAACTCCGGCTTTTTTTGTTACGTCGTATACCTTTTGTGCACGGTTCTGATGAGATCCTCTCAGTGATGCTTATGGCTACCAACTGAATATCTGAGAATACATGTTTGGGAGCTGCCTAGTCAGCACAACCCGGCTTCCCTGTGTGGTACTCCATCCCAAATTATAAGACGTTTTAACTTTTCTTGATACATTAATTTTACATGTGTCTAGGTGCATAGCAAAAGTTATCTCAAAACTTCTTATAATTTGGAATGGGGGAGTAGTATTTACTTGCTCTGCGGCGTCTGTTTGCTTTTTCATGTTTTTTCTTCTTCCTTTCACAATGCAATGCAGCCCTGGTAGCGCTCAGGAGTCAGGCCTCAGGGATGTGGTTTCTCCCTTTCTGGACTTGCGCGCCTGGAGCGCGCGAGGCGTCTCCGATCTGGCCTAAACGAGCACAACACTACAGAATGCTTCCCACTCCATAACACGCCTCAAGCTCAAAGTCAATACAAAAAAGCATACAAATCATCACACGGAGTATCACACTGCACCATCTGGCTAAACAGCCATACAGCATATGGCTCGCGTACAGAAATACTGCATCTTCTGACGCTCTGCCGGGCGTTTGCTACAGGCCCCTGTTCTGCAGCTCGGCGGCACTGGCTTCACTCCCGTTAGCACCGGCACTGCCTTCTTCAAGAGCGACAGCTCGTCTCATCAGTTCGAGCCTCGCAGATGGATGTGCCGATACCGATCCGGCCGCGCCAATGCTGCCATTGCCATTGTTCTTGAGCGCTTTCCTCTTCTTGGCCTTCTGCGCCCAGCCCACGAGGCTCTGCTGCACGTGCTCATCGAAGATCTCCTTCTTGAAGAAGGTCCCCATCTTTGCAAACAAGAATAATAGTTCAGACCATGTTTCGAATAGCCACAATCCCCAAACGATAGTCAATCACTCATGGAAAGTATAATGGCACGCACCTGCGTGACAATGGCGTACAGAGGCAGGGTGCTGTAGCTGCAGAGGAGCTGGATGATAGCCCTGCAAGGCTAACATCATGAGTCTGAGACACATTGATGGCTCTTGGACTGTTCGAAATGGGATGAGTAGCGAGACAGAAGGTCTGCAAATTACCCCACAACGAGCCTCGGCACAATGAAGGGGACGTGGTCCATGATGCAGGAGTTGAAACCGTAGGTAGTCTGTCAAAGAGAGAGAAAAGAAGTCGCAGTAAGCCTTCAATCTTAGTTCCTCAGTAGTTTGTGGAGTTTGGTTGCACTTACAAGAATCCAGAAGAAGAATGCAATCTCAAATGCGTTCTGGAAGAGGATGAACTGGATCAGGTACAAGACAATTTTTGGTCGTCCAAACCAGAAGTGGTCATCTGACGGATTCACGACCAAGTCGCCCTCTATTGCGGAGTGCTTCTCGGCGACCTCTTGAGCCAACTGAGTTATGACATGCTCTAGCTTGGTGCCAACGGCCAACAGAAGCTGCAAGAAGCAAATAAAGAAGTGCCAGGAAGTTCTCGTGTCAAGGGCGAAATTCAGAAGTGATCTGAAATTCCTCAAAAATGAAGTTTGCAATCTTCCAATTGGCCCAACGGGCAATTGGGCCCTTGGATCCGCGCCCTGATCGGGGGCGCCCAACCGCTCCATGGTTGGTAGGCCCCTGTCGCACAGCGCCATAAAAAAGGGAGGTGGGGGCCGGAGCACAAGGCACGAGGTTCACCTGAGCCGCCAGACGCCCCCCCACCTACATCCTAATCCTAGCCGATCTAGAGAGGGGGCAATGCCAGCGACAGGAAGCTCCGCCACCGGCCACCGCCGCCTCTGCACCGCCGCCACCACGACAATGCCTTCACCGCCGGGCTTCACCGCGCCACCGTCAAGCAACCCCATGGCTAGCTCGTGGCCGATGGCGCAACCCCTCTCTCTCTCTCTCTCTCACTCTATCTGTTAATCCCGTACTAGTACATGTTCTAGGACTCGTTATTTATCCCAAATGTAAGTACACATGCTAGATCTATGGCTAGTTGATCCTTTAACATTCTATCAGCAAGTTCCCAAGAAACTCATTTAGTTATAAAGAAACACTTACAAGAAGGGGAATGAAAGAGATCCAAAAGTATGTATGCCAACCTGTAGATTTGCAAGAGATATATAAATATATAATCATCAACACGGATGTACTGAAGAGTACTGGTTTACAGCAAATACTAGTAACCTACAGTAAAGAAGCAGTGCTAAAGCAGCTCTGTACAGAATTAGAGGCTTCAATGATTCTTTAAGTGAGATTAAACTCACCATTGACGTTCAGCAACAAGAATACCACAACGAATATCCACAAGTACCAGCTACGAGAGGTAAGAAAAGGCAAGACAGAAAGACAAGATGGTTAGGTTCACCAATTGTGCTCAACAACTATTGGTACATGAACTGGTAAATGTATGAATTTGCTGATTGGACTACCTTATGCCAACCACCTTCTTAAAGTCAGCCTCCAAAGCTCGCATCATGTATCTGTGGAAATCAAATTTTGGGTTTGCCCTACAATGTGTCTGCAAAGGAAAATTGTCACCTGTTATGATTGAGAAAGGAACAAAAAGTAAGTTTTTTGTTGTGTTATCCTTACTGTGATGAAGCCAAGTCGCATTGTAGTGTAGTCTGATTTAGTGACCGACCCATAAAACTGCTTAACAAAAGAATGCTGAAAGTAAAAGCTTAATGAGTTAGCTAAACTGATACTTGATAATTAGGTACTTAGTAAAAATGAATTAATGATGCAGTTGTAAAAATTTACTCGTCAATCATTCAAATGCATTTTCGGTTTGGAATTATTTCTTAAAACATTGTTAGTAAGTTATCCAATAATCCAATTGATAAGTGGAACTGTGTAAGAGACACAAGTTGGTCAGAAAAGCTGGGTAGCCTAGTCTGTCTAGCCCGAACTAGATTGTATGATGAAAAGGATAGTGCAAGCTTCAGAAATTAATTCAGCTGTAGTTCGGACAGAAGATACACTGGGATCCATTTCTTACCAGCCAGCTCAACATTGTGGAATCTCTGCCAATACCCTTGAAATGTTCCCTGATAAATTCAGATTGATGCACATAGGCCACCTTCCTAGGCCCTGTAGTTCCATAGAATTATACCAAAAAGGGAGCCATTGTTTATTCATTAATTAACATAAGCATTAACTTGTTTATAAAAGGGCAATTGCTACTTGCTACCACCAGACCACAAGTACTCCTATATCATTTGAACAAAACATGAGCAGCAAACAAGACACTACTACCATTTTCTGTAGCACCCTTCTGAATTTCACCCTCCCAGTGTTTCCATTGACGAATCTGAGTAACAAGATGGAACTAATTAAAGTTAAAATTATATGAAACTAAGATTAATCTACGCACGAATGAATGAAATGCCATCGATACTTTACCCTTGCGCTTCCTAAAAGCATAGTCAAAACACAGAAAATCACGTGTGCAATGGCCAGAATGAAAATGAAGATATGCAACTGATGTAGTGCTTCAACTGACAACAAAGGAACTTCTCCCTGTGGACAAATATGCTGGAGTTAGAACTAAAATCATGGTTGCCTTGAAACCTTAACTCTCTTGCTCCATAATGTCACACATTTTCAGATTTTGAAAGAAAAGTCTCAATCTTGTAGTTGTAGAGACAAGTATTTGTGTTCCCTATACTATCAACATCCATCCAGCAAGGCAAACACAACTAATATCACAACGGAATACAGGACAGCTAATACCAGTAGCTAGGACATGAATAAGTTGCTATTTTCGAATGGTAAGCTGTAAGAACATGCTACTACTTGCACTAATCGGCCGTCCTTTTTGGCTACTTTAGGCTAAAAACAGTACTGCGGAGTAGTAATTCTCATTGGATAATACTAGTAGCAAATAGAACTGCACCTGGGGGAATTGGGGAAACCCACAACGTGTTCACCCTGTCTAAAATGGCAATTGGGAAAATAAAGAAAGACCCCCCATGTGCTATGTCAAGTTCCCGACTAGCGACATACTAAATCAAGCACGAGGCATACATACATATTACAATATTAATGATTGGAAGCATAGTCTGTTATAATGATAACAAGCATCAGATAGACCAACAAGTGCAGGTGTAATTCGTCCACCGACCTTCTTTTGGCAATGCTGGGCCATGGGCCCGCCCTCGGCAAGCAGACGCCGGCGGTTGAGGCCTAAGATTCCGGCAGCAAGTCCATGCGCCTCCGTGGGGCTCAGCTCGGCCTGCTCCTTGGCGTTACGGCATGGGAGCATGTAGATGCTCCACTCCTGTGGAATGCACGTCCTCTGCATCACTCCTTGGAACACCGTCAGCAGCAGGGAGATGAACCCCAGAAGCATCAGCTCTGCAAAATTGAAAATAGCATCGGATATATATTATTGAGGAACGTCGAAGAACTCTACTAAGTCACTGAAGATGAACAAAGCTCCCCCTTTTCTGACAGTGGTAGGAGCGCATAAACCTCAGCTTCTGCAGAACATCACCTGAAAATGGCTGAACGACAGAGAACGAAAACAGATCGATACCTTCTTTGACCTTGAGGAGAGCCTCGAAGAGCGCCTTCTGGTTCTTCGCCTTGAACGTCTGCCAGCCAGCCATCGCAGTGGACAGAGACAGACACCACCAAGGTGCGGCATTAAATTCAGAAGGGAGACGAGGAGCGAGGCGTTTCGATGCTCAGGAACATAAGGAAGCATCAAAATCGGTTACCTTGCCGAGGTAATGCAGGCACCTCTCGGCGGCGAGGGAGATGACCACGATGAGGGAGCAGACCGCCGCCACGATCCACGTCGGCGTGAACTCCAGCGCCGTCGACTCCGATTCCCCGCCGCCATCCGCCATTCCCCTCCTCTCGCCCGGTCGCCCCGGCACCTCACCACGGGCACGGTGTCCTGCCTGCAGGTGCGCAGAGCGGCGCGACACGGCTCCGCGCGGCAGTGGTGTGGTTCGCCTGGAACCCCGGGAGGCAGTGAGGTTTGGTTTGGTTTGCTCTGCTCTGAGCGCGGCGCGTTTTCTTGTCGCTGGCCCAACGTACGACGGTACGAAATAACGCGGAACGCTTTAATGTTGCACTAACTAGGCCGGGCAGAGGCTGCTGGCCTGGCGCGCGCGCGGTACCGTCACGGCGGCTGCGGAAGCACGGCGGGCGTCCGTCCGCTGGCACGGGCACCGGCAGTGTCAGCGGCGGATGGATGGAACGGAGGCCGCCCAACAGCTCGACGCTAGTGGCACGGGCCCGAGTCGTTGTGAAAGATGACCACGGCTCCTGTTTTTGGTGGCGCCATGGCGTGTCCCGTTGCTGTTTTCCATGGCTACTCCCTGCTCACGCACAAGCGACAAGACCCAACGGGGGCGTCGGTGAAGTGAAGAGCTGGCTGGCCAACCACGCCGAAAGAAGAGAAAAGGCTGGCCCTTGATCAACGGTCACAAACTTCATTCTCCTGTGCCGTGAGCCGTGAGAGAAGAAAAATAAACATCGACACCGTGAATAGTACGAGTACTCAGAACAGAAAGTTAGGAAGAAATTTAGTGGCTAATCAATAGGTACGCAGCTGGTGATAACGAGTACTCCCCGTCCCAAAATAACTGTCGTTCTCGTTTTCTTATAAATAACTTTGACTGATTTTATATAAAAAAATAATAATATTTATGGTACACAATTAATATCATTAGATAGATCGTTGAATCTATTTTCATAATAAATTTATTTGGAGATATAAATGTTGTATGTATTTTCTACAAATCTAATCAAACTTGTGGCACAAAAACCCAAAACAACGTATAATTTGGGGCAGAGGGAGTAGCTCTGTAGCTGCTGGTCCTGGCAAAAGGCAACGTAGGACAGATACAGTCCGATCGATAATCTGATGGCGCCACGAATTGAATATCCCGGACAATGGAGCAGAAAGCACGGGGTTCTCAACAGGCGCGCTCCATCACTGAGCCGGTCATCTATCATCTGTTCAAAGGCCAAGGGCCTGCACGGCTGCACCCGTTTTCCAAGTCGTAAACCTATAAGAACAAAACTAGGGTGTTTCGGTTCCTGGGTGTTGTTCATAGTAGATTTCGTTTGTTTTTGCTGTGTGCTTGGTTGCTTCGATCAGTGAGTAGAAGAGTTGTTCATAAGTGTTGAGGCTGGAAGCTGATGGTCAGAAGCTAAGTGCAGAGAAAGTTGAGTAAATGTTGGAAGGTAAATATAATATGAGACTCCTTGATATCTATTCACTATTAATGCAATCTCATTCATATGCATGTGTGTAATGATTGTCTGATTTTGCTTCCATGATATTGTTACCCTGTTCCTTGTGACCTATTGAGTTTATGCATGTGGGTAATATGCTTAGCTTACTTTAACCAATAGTTATGATATGTAATCTTGATTAACGATATATCCGACTCTACGATTAAAAGATGCTTTTTAGTAACATGGTACAACGAGGCTAGAATATTGGGCCTTTCGTTTGGTGCACTAGTTTCTCTCCATAAGAACTTCTCTTTAAGCGGTAACCTAGGATTTAACGTACAACCATGAGGGCTACATGACTCTAACTTTGACTAAGTAAACATAGCTTTTCTAGCTTGTTAGTGGTCACCGAAAGGCACAAGAGGGTGGTTCTAATATGGGTATAGTTCGGCTTCTGGTCTTCTATGTACTACTGTGATGGTGTGTCCACTATAGTAAGGAGTACCTATATCTGTCGGCAAATCTGGAACCTCACGGCTACTAACTTGTTAGAGGGACGTCTAAAAGGCTTTATGGTGAAACCCTGCCAACTCACCCTGGAAGTGGGTATAGAGGTTGGCCGCCTCAGGCGTATGGGGATCATGACTCATGGGTAAAGATGTACAACCTCTACAGAGTGTCTTTAAACTGATATATCAGTTGTGCACTCGTTCATGAGCAGTCTGGATCCTTATTAAATAGTTGGTTCTTTGGACGGTTTGGTTATCTTCAATATTGTTATTATCTTTAATTATTACTCACACTTGGGAACTTAAGCATAACATACTTATAATGGTTAAAACTTAATCAACTAAAATTGCGTACCATAGTCTAACCGTATCTAACCTTTTAAGCCTACTTGAGCGGTGGTTTGCTTACGCTTGCTTTATTCAATTACTTTGGCAAAATCCCTAATGTGTACCAAAAGGTGGATCTTTTTGCTTTTTCTAAGGAGTACCATAAGTGTTGCGCGTATGCTTCCCCAGTTAACTGTCTCTATGGTTTTTGGAGGCTTCACTTGAAAATTAGAAGTTACGTTTCGCTTTTTGTTCGCTACTCTATCTCTATGTAATATTGTTATTCAATATGTAATAAAACATTGTCTCGTGATAGTAATTTGTTGCTATATGTGCTATTTGACATTCTGGACACACATATGATTTGCACTCAGTTTTGTTCTTAAAACTAGGCGTGACACGGTGAACCAGACAGGTGGGGTCGAGTGACCCCCTATAGGGTCAGTCGACCCATGGATCACTAATATTGCATCCAATGGCGATGGTTGATCTTCTAAGGCGGTTGATAGTTGGCCCAAGTCCATTGATCTCCAGAATATGCATTCTTTCATCCTTGGTGGGCCCTTTAATCCTTGTGACACTTTTATGGAGGCTGTTGGATCAAATCGACACCAAATCAACATGTAGATGTGCTGCATTTTATGCTTGTTGGCCATTCCCACATATTGGTGATATGGATGGAGAAGTGGCAGGTCGACAACCTAGGTGGGGTTGGCCGATCCTATTAAGTGGGGCCATGGTGCTATTGCTTTGTTCCCTGTGCTCCTAGTGCTTATTCTCGAGATGGAGTTTTTACTGAGGCGCGCACGTGTAGGTTGCAAAGGGCAGTCCTCGTGACTAGGTTTTTGAGTTGTATTTATGCCTCTTCTTGTATGAGCATCTACTAGGTCATATAGTACTGGCCATAATATAGTAGCTGAGGGGCTACTGTTGGGGGAGCCCATATAGCATATAGGCCAAGTTTCCCTCTAGAAGAGGCCCAACTAGTGCTAGTGCAGTGACATGTAAAACACACTCCCATCAAGGGGCCACCTAAGTATCCAATGTCTATATATAGCCTCCAAGGGCATGAGGGCAAGGGGGCTCTCTCCCACCCACTTTCATTTGTTTGTCTCAAGACCCTAGCCGTCTTCTCTCCTCTGTACTCTCTCCCTTAACCTGTTTGGGATCCGCTAAAAAGTATATATAATGGGTCAAGACATGTTTTGAAGAATCTATACCAATATCCGCTAAAAAATCATGTATAAGTAGTGTAGTCATCATCGCCTTATTTGAAATATGGGTTTAGTATCATAGACTTCTGGCTCTCTTTTCTGATGTGGGTACACCAATCTAAGAAAGTAATCTTTATGAACTCTCTCTATATGCCAATTGCCACAGAGATCATGAAACTTTGACTTTGCATGGCAGGATGCGATCCAATTTGATGCTGATCTTGTGGCAAACAGTGAAAGGTCACTGGAAACCCTTTCTGTTGGTATGACTCTGGGCATCTCGACAAGGAACAAGGGGCTGCAAGTCCAGATTTGTAGAAATTTTTGCTTGGATGACAAAACGTATCTGTCGGTGCAGAATGTGACCAACTAGTAAATATTTGTAGTTTTGTCGTACGTTGTGATCGGAGGTGGCCTAGCACTCAATGACAAGATTTATACTAGTTCAGGCAGTGTGCCCTACGTCTAGTTTGGGTCGGTCAGCGACTTTATTCCTGAGCTCAGGTGCTCGAAGTTTACAGTGGAGTTACAAACGAGAAGGAGAAAGATGGGGTGTACAAGAGGTCTGGTCGGCTCTAGTCAGAAGGGCTGGGAGCGACAAGAGCTATGCTATAAGCTAAGTGTTCAAGCGTGTGCTTGAGGTCGAACCCGGAGGTTCTACCGTTGTGGACTAATGAACTTAGTTGATCTAATGAATCTCATAAAGGTTCTTCCAAAAGCCCCTTAGAGAGAAAAAAGCTTCCTCCTTTGTTGGAGGGAGTGCATCCCCTTTTATAGATAAAGGGGATGGCTTTACAAGTGAGAGGGTGAGGGTATGCATGTTACCGAGCTTTGTTGCCCATGCCCGCGGGTACAAGATAATAGTAGGCGCCCACAACACTATTGATGTTACCGTAGAATGTCAGATGCATGTGGGAGGTTGCGTTTGCCTTCTTCAGAAATGGTAGACGTCGGTACCTGTAAATACTGTTCGACGCCTAGAGGCATGTGAGGAGTGTCACCATGTTCACCCCATACGGTAAATCCCGGCCCCCACAACACTATTGATGCCCAGAGGCACGTGGGGGGCCTTACCATACGGGATTTTAACGACGCCTACAATAATGTAGAGGAAAATGTTGACGCCTACAATACTATTTGTGTCAGGAAAGTTGCGGAGTACTATTCCTGTAGGAGTACAGGGTATGGTCCCTGGTGTACAGGGTGTGGTCCCTGGTATCGTGGCTTGCTTTCTCCGTTCGCCCCTGGCTCCTTCCGAGCAGGCGTCCCTGGTCAGATGGCCCCAGTCGGCTCTAGTCACGCCAGTCGGAGAAGAGCGGTGAGCAGGGTTTCTGCGCACCCCGGTCGGAGACGCGGGGTTAGAGTCAGAAGTAGCGCTTGGGCCAGGTCTTCCAATCGGAGAGGCCATCCAAAGGCGGCTGGAGTCCGAAGCTAGTGCTCCGGTCAGAGAGGTGGGCCGAAGTAGTTGACGAGCGGGCACCGTTCCTCTTCGGCTAGACCTTCCGGTCGGTGACTGGACCGCCCTTCCGGCCTGTTGTTTTAGACTCTTGGGCCGGCCCACGAGTTGTGTGCTGCCTTCTTGGGCCAAGCCTGGGCGGGGAAGCCGGTCCTCGAGGGACCCTGGGTTTATGAACCCAACAGGGGCCCCCGAGCCCTTGGGTGATTCGGGCAGAATCGTTCGAGGGATTTTTATCTTGCCGACGGTTGCACGCGAGCGCACCCGCGGGTGTAGCCCCCGAGCCCCCAGGTGGTTCGGGCAGAACCGTCTGGGGGTTTTCTATGTTGTTGGTGGGGGAGGTTTCTATTTCATCGACAGGTGCGCGTGAGCACACTCGCGGGTGTAGCCCCTGAGCCCCCGGGTGGTTCAGGCAGAACCGCCTAGGGGATGTTTGGTTTAGCGGGCGTGCGTGCGTGTTTTTTAGTTTGAGACATAATTTTGTCAACCTAGGCGTCATGGTTGCTCGAGAGATTGGGTAAGAGGGAGCTCGTGGATCCTGGCGTCGGTGCGCACCACGAGATCAGGGGAGGTAGTTAGTTTGGACGAGATAGAGCTCACAGATCTTGGAGTCGGTGCACGCCGTGGGATCGGGTGAGGTAGTTAGTTTGGACGAGACAGATCTCATTGATCCTAGCGTCGGTGGACGCTGTGGGATCGGGTGAGTTGGAGTCGTGGGGCGAGATCGGGGTCGCGGACCCAGGTGCTTGGAGCGTAGTCGGAAGCGTAGCCGGATGGGGTGAGATCAGGGTCACAGACCCAGGTGTTTGGAGCGCAGTCGGAAGCGTAGCCAGATGGGGTGAGATCGGGGTTGCAGACCCAGGTGTTTGGAGCGCAGTCGGAAGCATAGCCGGATGGAGCGAGATCGGGGTCACAGACCCAGGTGTTTGGAGCACAGTCGGAAGCGTAGTCGGATGGGGTGAGATCGGGGTCACAGACCTGGGCATTTTGTGTCTTGAGCCCTCGAGCCTCGTTGGGCCTTAGTAGGGGTCGGTGCGAGTTATGTGTGTTACCCCATCCTCGGTTCCTCCCAACCGGAGGGGCTGAGTTTTGTCTCCTGTCTCGATCGCTCGGGCTCGAGTGACGCGCTCGGTGAGTTCGCTAATGGGTGTGATCAAGCGGAATCCAGGTTCGTTGTTTGTGACGGGGTCAGCATAGCCCTCTTGTGACATTCCACTACTCCTTTACCTACAACCCGGTAGATGCCTGGGTCGTTTCAAAGATTATGTGGGCTTGGCGAGAGGTTTAGGATTGAACGAGAAGGTTGAGATGACCCAGTCTGCCAGACCAGGCGAGGGCCGCACGGGGCTCATCTACGATTTTCTCCCCTGGCTCTTGTTGGTTGCTCATGTCGAATGAGGCAACCGCTGCTTCGTGACGCAACACGGAGCGTTGTGATGCATTTCGCTGCACATGCGATGCTTAGTTCCTAAGCCCCCGGGCGGTTCAGGGCTCGAATCATCCAAGAGGCACGGGCGTATGGAATGAATGCACGTATGGATGTATGAAATGCTTATAAGGAAATAGAGGGGGTTGGTAGTGTTCACCTTGATGACTTGAGCGATGGGGTTCGGAGAGCTTCAGTCGGGAATGTCCGACCGGGACCCGCGCTCGTTGTTCGTGACGGAGTCGGCATGGCCTACACAGGGCGTCCCTTCGCTTCCTACCTGTGTCTCGGTGTGTCTTTCTGACCTGTTCGATCGACTTGGGAAGCCCGATGGTCTCTCCCGGTGGAGACCCTGTTTTGGATTTTTCCAAGTCCCGCCTGGAGATGCGGAGAGCTACCCGCGTGCGGTGGTGACGCTTCGGTTTTCATGCCAACTATCGTGCGATAGTGGTGGGACATACCCAGGCCACATCTCACCTTACTAGGCGGCGCTCCGCCTGACCAGGCGTCGTTTTGTTGGTTAGTGCGCGTCCTATTGTTTCCCGTCCGTATTGAATGGGGGAAGGGAGAGAGTTTTTCGCTCTGATATTTTGCCCCTCTTCGGCTACCACATTTGTTCCTTAAATAGGGGGAGGGAGAGGGCTCTCCATCGTAGTCCTTTGCCTGTTCGCCAACTACTATTTCTCCTCCTTCCTTCTCACCGAGAGTGCCTGTATGCCGTGGCGGTTCCTAAGTGAGAGAGGGGGTGCACGAGGGGGAGGACTTACAGATCCTTTCGTGGATCCAGAGCATGATGTCGAGCTGGAGGCTGCCTGGGGCGGTGCTGGATTATTCTGTGAGGCCTTCTTCGGGATGGAGCCGTGTGTGGACTTTCTTTGGTGGATCTTCGCTAGGCGAGCCTTGTCGACGGGGAAGTTGCTCAGGATCGTGTCGGTGGAGGGTTCTGCGCCGACAGCTGCTCAAGTTGGCTAGTTCATAAAGTTTGATGATATCTCTTCTAGCCATGGCGGCCATACTTCGGTGGCGGCGTCCCTGTCCAGGAGCTGCCTCGGCTGTATGAGAAGGTCCACAGCCCCATGCTCTTCTGCTGAGCATCTATGGGTGCGGTGCCCTTGAGGCACCCGTTGAGCTCGCCGAAGTCGAGGGGGTAGAACCGGGTGGGTCCCCTGAGGTACCCGTTGCGCTCGCCGAAGTTGAGTGAGCGGAACCGGGCAGGGGCCCTGTAGCGGGGGCTATGTCTGGCGGCAAGTGCCGTTTTTCTTTGGCGTTTTGCGATGTCGTCGAGCGGTAGTACTATTTAGAATAGAAGTAGTTAGAAAAATGTAATGGTTTGTGGGCGAGCCCCTGTGTGAACATCTTTTGTATCAATGAATTACATCAGTTCTGTTCTTGTGATAGAACCACTATCAGTTCCTTATTTTTTATACTGGCATAACTTTTGTTTTTATCCTTTCTTTTTCATACCTACCCGTTTGTCCCATAGGCTACAACTTTGGGAGCCCGGGGCGTGGCCCGCGTGGCTCGGGTGCTCGTAACCATGGGAAAAGGCGGGGTGCGTTCGGTTGGGAGTGAGAACAGAGTTATGTTAGGGCAATCAAAGGATCAGAACGTGCTTCCATTCGGGGACGACATTTGTTTACCATGTGATAGTAAAAAGGAGAGGTAATATTCAGCATTATACCCTTATGGAGCTCCCGAGCGACCCGGGCTGAAAGTGTTCGGGCTGGGGTGCTTTTACAGGGGCAAGTTTGACTAAGAAATCGGTAAGACCAAATTTTTAGGGAAAAAACGACGTAGCTGTTCAATGTTCCAAGTGTTGTTGAGAAGGTTGCCGTCGTTGTCCTCCAGTCGGTAGGTGCCCGGTCGAATTACTTCGGTTACCGTATAGGGTCCTTCCCATGGTGAAGAGAGTTTGTGTTTTTCCTTCGTTGATTGGGTCCTCCGGAGTACGAGATCGCCGACTTCAAGTATCCTTCCTCTGATCTTCCTTTCGTGGTACCTACGGAGGGTTTGTTGGTAGCGGGCGGAGCGGATGACGGTTGTCTCACAGGCCTCTTCGAGTAGGTCGACCGCATCTTGCTGAGCTTCCTCGGCCCGATCACGGTCAAAGGCTCTGACTCTTGGGGCATCGTGGTCGAGGTTGGAGGGTAGCACTATGTTAGCTCCGTAGGCTAGGAAGAAGGGTGTGAACCCTGTGGATCGGTTTGGGGTTGTTCTTAGGCTCCATAGGATCGCTGGGACCTCTGCAACCCATCGCTCGACGTGCTTGTTGAGTCGGTCAAAGATGCGTGACTTGAGTCCCTAGAGGACCATGCCATTCACACACTCAACCTGACCGTTAGTTCATGGATGTTCGACCAAAGACCAGTTGATCCTGATGCCGTATCCATCGTTGAAGTCTAGGAACTTCTTTCCGGTGAAGTTAGTCCCGTGGTCATTGATGATACAGTTAG
Organism: Miscanthus lutarioriparius; assembly: GCA_904845875.1. NCBI lineage: Eukaryota > Viridiplantae > Streptophyta > Magnoliopsida > Poales > Poaceae > Miscanthus > Miscanthus lutarioriparius. Next base: position 12,370,972 of record CAJGYO010000005.1, read on the forward strand.
GCACGCTGAACTGGTAGATGATGTCGAGGAAGAACTTAACTGCCTCCTCTGAGCAGATGTTGGTGATGGGCTTGGCCTCTATCCACTTGGTGAACTTGTCAACTGCTACGAGTAGGTGAGTGAAACCACCTGGGCCCTTTTTGAGGGGTCCCACCATGTCGAGGCCCTAGACCATGAATGGCCAAGTGATTGGGATGGTTTGGAGTTCCTGTGCCGGCAAATGGGTTTGCCAAGCGTAGAACTGGCATCCTTCGTACCTGTGGACGATCTCCTTCGCATCCCGTAGTGCGGTGGGCTAGTAAAAGCCTTGGCGAAAGGCTTTTCTGACCAGCGACCTTGGGGCCGCGTGATGTCCGCAAATCCCAGCACGGACCTCGAGGAGGAGCTGCCTCCCCTAGTTGGTGGGGATACACTTCATGAGTACCCCTGATGGACTCCGTTTGTAGAGCTCATCACCGAGCGCGACGAAGGTCTTGGCGCGTCGAGCGATCCATCGGGCTTCGGCCCTTTTGGGCTAGAGAACCTCCTCAAGGAGGTAGGTGAGTAGCGGCACTCGCCAGTTAGTTTGATCGAGTGCCAATACGGCGACGTTTGTGGGTGACGCCATCATAGAGGTACCGGGGTCGGAGCCCTCAAGCGTCGGCTGGGCATCGGGGTTGGAGCCCCCGAGCGCTGGCTGGGCGTTGGGGTGTGTCTAGATCGGACTTTCTAGGACGCGGGCAGACGGTTCGTGGATGTCGTTGATGAAGACCCCGCTCGGGGATGGATCCCTCCTAGCGGCTAATTTTGCAAGGAAATCGGCGGGATCGTTATCCCTTCGAGGGACATGATGTAGTTCGATCCCCTGGAATTTGTCCTCGAGCCTGCGCACCTCTCGATAGTACACTGTCATGAGGGGGCTTTTGCAGGAGGATTCCTTCATGACCTAATCAATGACCAATTTTGAGTTGTCACGAACGTAGAGCCACATAGCACCGAGCTCAATGACGATGCGTAGTCCTTTAATAAGGGCCTCGTATTCCGCGGCATTGTTTGAGGCTGAAAAGTGGAGGTGGATGGTGTAGCGGAGCTTACTTCCGTCTGGGGAGGTCAGAAGCACTCCAGCCCCTGAGCCGGGAGCCATTACGGACCCGTTGAAGTACATCATCCAGTACTCGTGGGTGATGTCCGGGGTCGGTAGCTGTACCTCTGTCCATTCGGCGACAAAATCCACGAGGGCCTGAGATTTAATAGCTGTACGGGGGAGGTACCTCATGTCATGGCCCATGAGCTCGAGTGCCCATTTAGAGATCCGTCCTACGGCGTCGCAGTTGTGGATGATGTCCCCGAGTGGGTACGAAATGACGACCGCGACTTCATGGTCGGTGAACTAGTGCAGAAGCTTCCGGGTTGCCATTAGCACGGCGTACAGGAGTTTTTGCACCTGGGGATACCGGATCTTGGGGTCGGTGAGTACCACCCCGACGAAGTATACGGGTCGCTGGACCTTGAGCTGGTGTCCCGATTCCTCCCTTTAGACGACCAGGACGGCACTCACGACATGGTTTCTTGCCGCGACGTACAGGAGGAGGGGTTCTCCCCATTTGGGAGCGATGAGGATTGGGGCCAATGTCAGAGACGCCTTGAGACTTTCTAGAGCCTGCTGGGCTTCCTTAGTCCAAATGAAGGCGTCCATCTTTTTGAGGAGCTTGTATAGCGGCATCCCCCATTCGCCGAGCCGGGAGATGAAGCGGCTTAGGGCAGCCAGACAGTCGGTGAGTCTTTGTGCGCCCTTGACGTTGCGTATGGTGCCCATGTTGGAAATGGCCATGATTTTTTTGGGGTTGACCTCGATGCCGTGTTCGGACACGATGTATCCAAGCAGCTCCCCTTTGGATCCCCAAAAACACTTTTTCGGGATTCAGCTTGATGTTGAACCTTCGGAGGTTTGCAAATGTTGTGGCCAAGTTTGCGATCAGGTCGTGAGCTTGAGCCGTCTTGACCACGATGTCATCAACGTAGACGGCGATCATTGGCTTTGGCCGCTCGGCTTGATCAGGCTGATTGAGCAGGTCGATTTGGTCGGTGAAGCATTGCTGCATGCACCTTTGGTAGGTGGCACCAGCGTTCTTTAGGCCGAAAGGCATGGTCACATAACAGTACGAGCCATACAGGGTGATGAACGAGGTTGCGAGCTGATCGAATTCTTTCATCGCGATCTGGTGATAGCCTGAGTAGGCATCCAGAAAGGAAAGGATCTCACAACTCGAGGTGGAGTCGACTATCTGGTCAATGCGTGGCAAAGGGAAGTGATCCTTTGGACATGCCTTGTTGAGGCCAGTATAGTCGATGCACATTCTCCACTTCCCGATCTTTTTCTTAACAAGAACGGGATTGGCAAGCCAGTCGAAGTGGAATACCTCTCTGATGAATCTGGCTACCAGGAGTTTAGCGATCTCCTCGCCTATGGCCCTACGTCTCTCATCATCGAAGCGACGTAGGCACTGCTTGGCGGGCTTTGAGCCTGGGTGAGGCACAGCGCGTGCTCGGTGACCTCCCGCGGTATGCTCGACATGTCAGAAGGTGGCCATGTGAAGACATCAAGATTGGCGCGCAGGAAGCCAACGAGCTCGCATTCCTATTTGGCCGGGAGCTAGGTCCCGATCCGCACCATTTTGGTTGGGTTGGTGGGGTCGATAGCCACCGCCTTGGTTTCCTCAAGCGGGCAGAAGGCCGTCGAGGAGGTTGGTATGTTGTAGTCTGGGACTGTTGGGGTTGATGACTCTCTGAGCCGCGGGAGCTCGGACGAGTTGATGACCGTAGTGGCGAGCTCGTAGTGCTCGCGGTCGCATGTGAGGGCGTGCGAGAAGGCGCTACTCATGGTGATGACGCCATTTGGTCCCGGCATCTTTAGCTTGAGATAGGTGTAGTTGGGGATTGCCATGAACCTTGCGTAGCATGGGCGCCCTAAGATGGCATGGTAGGACCCTAGAAAATCCACCACCTCGAAGGTGAGGACCTCTGAGCGGAAGTTGGCCCGACCGCCGAACATGATGGGCAGATTGATCTGCTCGAGCGGGTATGCCTGCGCTCCCGGTATTACCCCATGGAAGGGGGAGCCCGCCATGCGGAGCTCCAATCGGGGGATGCGCATGGCATCGAGGGTGTTGATGTATAGGATGTTGAGGCCGCTACCTCCATCCATCGACACCTTGGTGAGGCGCTTCTTGCGGGCGATGGGGTCGATGACGAGCGGGTAGCGTCCCGGTCTTGTGACGTGGGAGGGATGGTTCCTCTAATCAAAGGTGATTGGAGATTCTGACCAGCTGAGGAAGGAGGGTATGGCTGTCTCAGCGGCGCATGCCTCCCTGTAGCACACCTTGTGCTAGCGTTTTGTCCAGATGGCATCGGACCCACCGAAGATCATGATACACTCCTCAGGTTCGAGGAAGCCATCTCCATCCTTGCCTGCCGCGCCTCCTTTCTTGGCCGCCGCCTCTTTGCTGTCTCCCTCCTTTGGCCCACCGGCCTATCGGAGGAAACATTTGAGGAGCTCATAGTCCTTGAAGAGGTGTTTGACAGAGTAGGCATGGTTGGTGCACGGGCTGTCCATGAGTTTGTTGAACTGGTCAGGCGGCCCCTGTGGGGCTGCTTGCCTGTGCAATCGGCCACGGCGACCATCGTGGTGTTGTTCGATCGACGCCGATCCTTTTTGTTCTTCTTGCCCCTCTGTGTGGAGGGGCCCTCATCTTGGTCCACGCGCTTGGCCTTGACTTTGTCCTGGCCTCCGCTGAAGACCGCTCCGACCGCCTCCTCACCAGAGGCATGGTTAGTGGCGACGTCGAGCATGTCGCGGGTGGTACGAGGCTTCAGGCAGCCAAGCTTGTGGATCAAGGACTCGCAGTTCGTCCCGGAGAAGAACGCGCTGATGACGTCTACGTCGATGACCTCAGGGAGGAAGTTGCATCGTTGGGAGAACCTGCGGATGTAATCCTGCAGGGACTCGCTGGGCTCCTGTTGGCATCTCTTGAGGTCCTAGGAGTTTCCGGGGTGGACATACGTCCCCTAGAAGTTTCCGACGAAGACCCTCTTGGGGTCTGCCCAGTCGTGGATGCTGTCGTGCGGGAGGAATTAAAGCCATGCCCGAACATGCTCCCCCACGCAAATGGGAAGATACTGAATGACGAAAAAGTCATCATCCACTCCTCCAGCCCAGCAGGTGAGTCGAAAGTCTTCGAGCCAAAGACCTGGGTTTGTCTCCTCGGTGTATTTGGTGATGTTGATGGGCGGTCGGAAACGCCGTGGGAACGGTGCTCCCCGGATACGTCGGCCGAAGGCTCGTGGTCCTGGGCCCTCAGGGCTGGGACTCCGGTCGTTCGGTCGGCGACCGCGCCTGGGGTGCGTTTCACCGCTCCCCTCGATGGTCCGGCCGGGATCTGTGTTGCCTACTCCTACCACCGCCCAGCGGGCGTCATCATCGTGACAGACCCGATGCCAGTTGTTGATGATGCTGCGGGCATCTTGGTGCGAACCGGTCCATTCACGCACCGGCGGTCAATACGGTGCAGCTGCCAGGTTGGACCGTGGTGTGGCTACCACCCCATGGGCCGCACCTGGCGACTATAGCAGTGAGCGAATGGAGCGATCCATCTGACTTGTCCCCGTTCCCCGGTGGGGAGGGAGGGTGCATGTCGGAGTCACGATGCGGAGCTTTCCGCCTGTTGAACGGCGGCGGCTTCTACCAGATCCCAGAGGTTATGGTAGACCTCCCGCTCCTGGGGGTCGACGAGCTCGGGAACGCCGCGCAGAAGCATCGCCGTGGTGGCAATGTTCAGGCTGGCCCGAGCGAACTGTGGGGGATCGTTCCCCTCATTTACGATGTCGTGTTGGACCTAGCGGGCGTGGCCCCGGGCGCCACCCGTCGGGTGACGTGCACGCGGCGCAATGTGCTGCACCGAATGTGCCGGCGCAGGCGGCGGCTGGTTCTGCCGCTGTTGTCGCAATTCCTCAGTGTGCGCTCGCGTAGACGCGAGGCCCCCGCTCGTGGGTCTAGAGGGGTGTGAGTTTGCGTAGACTCCACAACCACCGGTGGCTGTCCCAGAGCGTCCGCCATAGCATACTCCTAGGACAGACAGTGGTAGGGTTCCACGTCGCCGATGCTGGAACCGTCGCTCTCGCCCTCATCATCCGGGAGTTCGTGAAAAATGGCAGAAGCATAGCCTACCGTTCCCATGACTTCGGTTGCGAGGGGGGATGGCGCCAGTGTCCTTCGGAGCCCCCGAGCGTACGCATCCGTGGAGGACGCGAGGTCATAGGGGAACCGATCGTACGGTGTTTGTGGCGTGGGCGATAAAGAGTAAATAACAGTACGCATATTACTTACAGTGGGGTTTGAGCAAAGAGTTTGCTCGGAAAGAAGCGCAGATGCCGCGTTATCGAAGTCGTGCGTCCCGGAGTCGATGGAGGGCGCCCCTCCGACGGGTGCCAGGATGTGAGCCTCCTCACGGAGGTGTAGTATGCCGAGCCAGTCGGCGACAAAGTCCAGGCTTCCGAATAGGAAGGCTTGGGATGGCTCGAGGACAGGCGAAACCCTCATCCCAGTGGGTGAGAGTGCGGGAAACTCCAGCGAGCCGAAGCAAATCGTGTCGCCCGAGCCTGCCATAACGAGGGTGGTGAAAAAGTGGGCCATCCGATGACCAAAAAGTGTTGAACGTACAGCGTCTTTCCCACGGACGGCGCCAACTGTCGGTGCAGAATGTGACCAACTAGTAAATATTTGTAGTTTTGCCGTACGTTGTGATCGGAGTTGGCCTATCACTCAATGACACATGATTTATACGGGTTCAGGCAGCATGCCCTATGTCCAGTTTGGGTCGGTCAGCGACTTTATTCCTGAGCCCAGGTGCTTGAGGTTTGCAGTGGGGTTACAAACGAGAAGGAGAAAGATGGGGTGTACAAGAGGTCTGGTCGGAAGGGCCAGGAGCGACAGGAGCTACGCTATAAGCTAAGTGTTCAAGCGTGTGCTTAAGGTCGAACCCAGAGGTTCTACCATTGTGGACTAATGAACTTAGTTGATCTAATGAATCTCAGAAAGGTTCTTCCAAAAGCCCCTTAGAGAGAAAAAAGCTTCCTCCTTTGTTGGAGGGAGCGCATCCCCTTTTATAGATAAAGGGGATGGCTTTACAAGTGAGAGGGTGAGGGTATGCATGTTACCGAGCTTTGTTGCCCATGCCGGTGAGTACAAGATAATAGTTGGCGCCCACAACACTATTGATGTTACCGTAGAATGTCAGATGCATGTGGGAGGGTGCGTTTGCCTTCTTCAGGAATGGTAGACGTCGGTACCTGTAAATACTGTTCGATGCCTATAGGCATGTGAGGAGTGTCACCATGTTCACCCCATACGGTAAATCCCGGCGCCCACAACACTATTGATGCCCAGTGACATGTGGGGGGCCTTACCGTACGTGATTTTAATGGCGCCTACAATAATGTAGAGGAAAATGTCGGAGCCTATAATACTGTTTGTGTCAGGGCAGTTGTGGAGTACTGTTCCTACAGGAGTACAGGATATGGTCCCTGGTGTACAGGGTGTGGTGCCTGGTATCGTGGCTTGCTTTCTCCGTTCGCTCCTGGCTCCTTCCGAGCAGGCGTCCCCGGTCGGATGGCCCCAGTCGGCTCTGGTCGCGCCAGTCGGAGAAGAGCGGTGAGCAGGGTTTTTGCGCAGCCTGGTCGAAGACACGAGGTCGGAGTCAGAAGTAGTGCTTGGGCTAGGTCTTCTGATCGGAGAGGCCGTCCGGAGGTGGCTGGAGTCCGAAGCTAGTGCTCCGGTCGGAGAGGCGGGCCGAAGTAGTTAACGAGCGGGCGCCGTTCCTCTTTGGCCAGACCTTCCGGTCGTTGACTGGACCACCCTTCCGGCCTGTTGTTTTAGACTCTTGGGCCGGCCCATGAGTTGTGTGCTGCCTTCTTGGGCCGAGCCTGGGCGGGGAAGCCGGTCCCCGAGGGACCCCGGGTTTATGAACCCGACAATATCTTTTTCCTATTTTATCTTAAGATATGGTTCGAGCCGTAATGGGGAAGAGTAGGTTAGATAGTACAAAAACACATGCATGACCTACGTATGTGCTTACGGCACACATATCAGATATCACTGATGATGATATGAAGTACCCAAATATAATTACACAACTAACACTTACAACAAGACAGTGACATTTCAGGATGGGAGGGATGTTAACCCTTAGACCACCTTTGCAGATTCATCCCTTTCTTTGGTTGAAGAATCAAGTGGAGTGAAATTATGGGCACTCAAGGCTCTCCAACCTCTTGGCTCCCAGTCTATATATGCCTCAATGCCCTCATAAAGTCTACATTGTAACAATTATTTTTGTAAAAAGGTGTGCATGGCAATTGTGGGTTCTCTTTAAAAGAAATTTGGTACAAATACTTACTGAGGAGAGCTAGCATGGTTACGCGCAACATCTTCTACAAATGCAGGCACAAAGTCCTCAAAATGATAAGCTACAATGGCAATGTCTGCTTCAAGGTTATATGATACCCAGGCCAATTATCCTAGCAAAAAGAAACACATTTCAACAAACTATAATACAAAAAAAAGAAGCACCTCCACAGAAATTCGACAGCAGATACATTTATTGCACCTCCACAAAAATTCGACAAAAAAAGAAGCACCTCCACAGAAATTCCACTGGCTGAAACAATGAATGAGGAAGATCCAAACTTACCTGTACAATTTCTGCACCATGCACGAAGCATGTTCTGATAAACAGAGCCAGATAGTCATCTGGAGGTGTGAATGGAAATATGTTGTAGTCGTCGTCACCCTGTCTGAACTCTGAGTTTCTTGTAAGATAGTCTGCTAGAAGTGTTTCTCTTTGTGACCAGTACACCATCATAAGAAAGGTATTCTTTTGGACTCTCTCCACATGCCAGTTCTCACAAGTATTCTTGTTCCTTTCGCTAACTTTCTCGTCCCGCTAAGCCTTAGGAATTGATTTATAGGATGAGTAGAAAGCATCGAACAAACCCTTGATCTTGAGTGGTCTTACAAAGAAAGGATGATTGGCTATCATCCAGAAGCTCATCTTGGTCTCGGAATCCCTTTCCTCTGTTTGCTCCAAATTATGTGATAGATTCTCCTGCTCCTTTTGCATCATCTTCTCAATACGATCAACGAAGTCCTTAAGATATGGAGGTTCTCTTTTGCCATTGCCAAACCAAAAAGACGTGTAGCAAGGTTCTGAAGATCCAAAAGCCTGTTCCAAATGCTTGCTTTCTCAGTTGGAAATTTGGCTATTTTGACGAATTTCCCAATGGTTGATGCCAACATGTCAGATTCGTCAAAATTGCTAGCCCAGCTAACGCCATATCCATGTGCTACAAATAGCTCTCCTACGAAACCATCAGCAACCCAGTCACCTGTCCCTATGTTCTCAATAGCTGGATCATCCTCCTCCTCCTTGATGTTATCCTTGTTCTCAATAGCTGGATCCTCCTCCTCCTTGATGTTATCCTTGTTCTCAATAGCTGGATCCTCCTCCTTGATGTTATCCTGCATGCTAGTGAGATTTGGATCTTCCTCCTCCTTGACGTTACCCTGGATTCTAGGATCCCTATTGATATTTGAATCCCAGATAACCTTTTCAACCGAGCGGGTTTTTGGAAATGAAATCCCAAACTGGTATGTATGGAATGATCTCATCCATATTTGGCCTCTCCGATTCCAGCACTCCACAATCTGCCAACTTGCGCTTCCGCGGTGGTGGCTCCTGGTGCTGGTGCTGCTATTGGTGGGGCATATCTTGCCCCCCCAACGGCGACCTTTGGGGGCGTCGGGGAAATCGGGGACTGGATTTCACCCCCGGCGGCACCCACGAGAGGAGCACGTGGAGGCGGTGGCCCGCTCATGCGATGATCACGGTGGCAGCTTCGTCGGCGAGGGTTTGGTGTGGTGTGGCGGCCGGCGGGTCGGCGGTAGCGAGGGTTTGGAGTGGTGGGTCGGCGACAGCGAGGGTTCGGGGATTTGGGAGCGTAAGCGATTTCGTATGATCCCAATTCCCAAGCGTGCATCCGGTGGGCGGGCGGGCGGGCTGGCACCGAACCATGCTGAATGTCTGGGCCACGGCCCGGGCACCGGGGGACCCACTCCTGTCACATGCTGCTCCCATCCGCATGGCCTTGGCCCAATTGGCCTGCTCCGCACGCTCTGCAAACCCTCCACCCCGATAGTATCACGTGATGAACATAGACGAGAAAAAGAGGAGGGAAAAAAGAAATATAGGACCAAATTTATAGTATGTAGGAGGATTTGCACACAAGACCTTTGGCACAAGAAAAGTATTTCCTACCACTAAACAACAAAGATGGTTTGTGATAGTTGTGAAAACATTTATATTATTAAAAATATATCAAATCATTTAAGGCCAAATAAGTATTCCATCCTTGGAAGAATAATGTCCTAGACCAAAATATAACATGAAAAATCTCATGTAATAAGAAATAAAATAAATACATAAAAGGTTGAACATAAGATAAGGAAAATAAAAATAATAAGAAGAAAAATTCCACACAATAGAGGAAGATAAAGCATACATCATATGGATACTACTTGGATAACCTAAAATATACCACAGAACATATCACGAGTACTGCGAGAATACTTAAAGATAATAGTGGAACATCCCATTTATACTACGTAAACATCGTAACTTATATCATAGAACATCACATGTATAACATCACATATATCTCATGGAAGGTAGGAAATTTGAAAAGTGAAAAAAATGAAAATTAAAAAAATCTATTTAATTAAAGTAAAATAACGAAGGATGAAAATTTAAAAATATAGAGAAAAAATAAAAGAACATCATAAGATATTTGGCTGAACAACTTAAAATATACCATAAAACATTCGCAGGTACAATATGAATACTCAAAGATAATTATAGAACATCCTATTTATACTACCTGATCATTCCAAAATACATCGTAGAACATCACATGTATACTACGTGAATATCACATATATCTAATGGAATGTAGGAAATTTAAAAATTACTTGCTGAATATTTAAAATAAACAACTATGAAGAAGAAAAAAATAAAAAAATTTAGAGAAAAATTGAAAGAACATCACATAATACTATGTGTCGGTGCGAAAAGTGACCAACAAGTAAATATTTGTAGTTTTGTCGTACGTTGTGATCGGATGTGGCCTAGCACTCAATGACACAGGGTTTATACTAGTTCAGGCAACGTGCCCTACGCTCACTTTCAGCCGGTCGGTGACTTTATTCCTGAGCCCAGGTGCTCAAAGTTTGCTGTGGGGTTACAAACGAATAGAAATGAGTAGGGGGTGTCGAAGGTCCGGCCGGACTCTGAACCAAAGGGCCAAGAGTGACGGGATCTTCAACATGCGCTAAGTATTGGAACGTACGCTCTGTGAAGCTTTAGAGCTTTAGAATTATAAAGCCTAACAGAGAGAGCGAGTCGGAATCAATCGTCCTCTGTTGGGAGAGAGCGCATTCCCTTTTATAGATGAAGAGGATAGCCTTACAAGTAAGAGAGAGAGAGTGTGTGTGCATGTGTGATACTAAGTCTTGTTGCCCACGTCATCGGGTACAAGCCGGTCGTCGACGCCCACAATACTATTTATATCAGACGAATGTGACAGGCTTTACTGTGTTCGCCTGGTATGGAAAATGACGACGCCCACAACACTATGGAGCAAATGTCAGCGCCCACAACACTGTTTGGGTTCTGACATGCCTGGAAGGTTGCAGAGCACCCTTCTGACATGTCATGATAGTACTGTCCTACAGGTGTGCAGGGTCCGGCCCTCGGTATTGCGGTTGACTTGAGCGCCTCACCTCATCCGCTCCGCCTGATTTCTTGGGTCCTCACCGAGCGGGCATCCCCGGTCGGTCATATCCAGTCAGCTCTGACTGCGTCGGTTGGAGTCGGAAGTTGTAAGCAGAGGTTCGGCGTATTCCCGATTGGAGAAGCGGGTCGGAGTCGAAAGCGAGCGTCGTCCCCTTCTTGGCCAGACCTTTCGGTCGGAGAAGCGGGTCAGAGTCAGAAGCGAGCGTCGTCCCCTCCTTGGCCAGAACTTCCGGTCGGAGACTGGATCGCTCTTTTCGACCTGTTGTTAGGTATCTAGGCCGTCCTAGGAGTCGCGTGTTGTCGCAGCGTTGTCTGCTGGGCCGAGCTTTTGCTAGGAAGCAGGCCCATTGAGGACCCCGGGTTTATGAACCTGACAGGTGCCCCTGAGCCCCTGGGTGATTCTGGTAGAATCGCTTGGGCGATTTTTCGTCTTGCAAACGGGTGCACGCGAGCGCATCCGATGGGTGTAGCCCCCGAGCCCCCCGATGATTCGGGTAGAATCGCCTGAGGGATTTTTTGTCTTGCCAACGGGTGCGCACGAGCGCACCTGGTTGGTGTAGCCCCCGAGCCCCGGGTGATTTTGGGTAGAATCGCCTGGGGGGTTTTTGACTTGCTAGTAGGTGTGCGCGAGGGGGGATTTTTAACTTTGCCAGCGGGTGCGCGCGAGCACACCTTGTTGGGCGTAGCTTCTGAGTAAGACCCGACCCCTTGCCGTGGCCCCCTTTCTAGGTTCTAAGCCATCATTTCTAGGAGCGCGAACCCAGGCGTCAGGTGCGCCCGAGGGGCCGAGCGGGACAAAGTCGTGGACCCAGGTGTCGGGTGTGGCCGAGGGATCGGGCGAGACAGAGTCACCAACCCAGGCGTCTAGCGCGGTCGTTGGGCGCGCCGAGGGGTCGGGCAACTCAAAGTCTTGGACCCAGGCGTCGAGCATGGCTGAGGGATGGGGCGAGACGGAGTCGCCAACCTAGGCGTCGGGCACAGGCGTCGAGCGCGCCGAGGGGTCGGGCGACTCGGAGTCGTGGACCTAGGCGTCGGGCGTGGCCGAGGGATTGGGCGAGACGGAGTCGCCAACCTAGGCATTAGGTGTGCTGAGGGGTCGGGTGACTCGGAGTCGTGGACCCATACGTCGGCCGTGGCCGAGGGATCGGACGAGATGGAGTCACCAACCCAGGGATCAGGTGAGACGGGGTCGCCAACCCAGTCGTCGTGCGCGCCGAGGGGCCGGGTGACCTGAGCTCCTGAGCCCCGTTGGGCTTGGCAGGGGGCGGTTGAGTTTCGTGCGTTACCCCGTCCGTGGTTTCCACAACCGGAGGGGTTGAGCTAACATCGCTCGCCTCGATGGCTCGAGTCACGCGCTCGGTGAGCTCTCTAACAGGTATGTCCAAGCGGAATCTGGGTCCGTTGTTCGTAACGGGGTCGGCATAGCCCTGATGTGGCATTCCGCTCCTCCTTAACCCGTCTCCCGGTTAATGCCTGAGTCATTCTGGAGAACGACTTAGGTGGCCCGCTGGCCTCCCCTCGATGGAGATTCTGTGGGCATGGCTTGAGGTGACGATCGGATGAGAAGGTCGAGAAGACCCTGTTTGCTTCTAAGAAGATCAAGCGAGGTCCGCTGGGGCTTATCTACATTTTTCTCCCTGGCTCCATTTGACGCGAGGCAGCCTCGAGCCTTTCGCAGGCTGGCCTTTGAACCCCGATCGGTCATCACTCATGTCGAATGAGGTGACTACCACTTCGTGATGCAACATGAAGCATTGTGATGTATCAACTGTATATGTGATGCTTTGGATGTATGGGATGAATGATTGAATGCATGTATGGATGAATGTGTGAATGCATGTATGGGAAATGATGAATGAATGATCATGCAAATAAATAAAATAAAAGGTTTGGTAAAGTTACCTTGATGACTCGAGTAATGGGTTTGAGGAGTTCCTATCGGATATGTCCAAACAGGATTCGTGTCCATCGTTCGTGACGGAGATGGCATAGCCCGCATGGGGCATCCCTCTGATCCTGACCTATCTCTCGGTAGTCACCTGAGCTATCCAATCGACTTAGATGGCCCATTGGTCTCTCCTTGATGGAGGTCCCGTTGTTGGGCCCTTCCAATCCCTACCTAGGAAGGCACAGGGCCACCTGTATGCGGTAGCGCCTTGTTTCCTGTGCTCGGGTTGTGGTAGTGGTGGGCCATACCCAGGCCATGTCCCGTTTAACTAGGCATCGTTTCATCGGTCAGAGCGAGTCCCATCAGTCAGGACGCGTCCCTTCGCATGCCTATCCGCATTAAGTAGGGGAAGGGAGAGGGGTTTTGCCCCATTCCTTCGCCTTTCCCCAACTGATGCCTCTCCTCCTTAAATAGGGGAAGGGAGGGGGGTTTTGTCCCATTCCTTCGCCTTTTTCCAACTGTTGCCTCTCCTCCTTCTTCTTTTTCTCCAAGCCCGTTCGCGAGCCACGACGGTTTCTAGGAGAGAGAGAGTAGAGCGAGGGAGAGAAGTTACAGATCTGTTCGCGAATTTAGAGCACAATGTCGAACTGGAGGCCATCCAACATGGATGAGGCAGTGCTGGCCGCCTTCGCCGAGAAGGGGCTGCTCCCACTGAAGGAGGTGGCGCATTGGAGGGCTCCTGCACTGGGGAAGCCGTTCCGTGACCTTGGGCCGACGAGGTTGTCTCCTTCCTTGCCTTCCACGAGCACAGGCTAGGATATGCCGCGCACTGGTTCTTGCATGGGGTCCTCAATGAGTGGGGCCTAGAGCTGCAGCACCTCAATCCAACTGGGGTGCTGCACCTTGCTGGTTTCATGACCATCTGCGAGGCCTTCCCCGGGATGGAGCCACACGTTGACTTCTTTAGGCGGATCTTCACCGAGCGAGCCTTGTCGGAGGGGAAGCCACCTAGGACCATGCCAGTTGGGGGCTTCGCGTTGCAGCAGAAGACGAGGCCGCTGGGCTCCTACCCCGCGTACTCTCCCTATGACTCCAATCGGGGGTGGCATGGGGAGTGGTTCTCCAGTGGAGGCACCGTTCCCACCGTTCACTGGAAGAAGGCTGGAGAGGCGGGAGAGCTGGTCGTGGGGGCCCTCTAGTCGGCAGAATAAGTTGGAGGTCATCGAGGCGGAGCTCTAGAAGCTAATGCAGCATGGCCTCGATGGGCTGCGGGTGTTCTTCCACACCTTCCTCTGTTGTCGAGTTGCCCCGCTAGCGGAAAGGAGGCGGCTGATGTGGATGTACTCTGGCCCGACGGATCCCGACCGTGCATTGCTAGAGGAGTTGGCGAAGGACGAAGTCTGGAGTCGACTTGATCGGGAGCTGCAACTAAGGGCCAAAGAGTCCCTTGAAGGAATGCCCGGACCTCTCCATGCCATGAAGCTATCCAATCTGGTACGCTCCCCTCTCCTTATTCCATGTATTTTTCCCTTTTTGCTCTCCTATATTTTGACTTCGAGTCGTTCGTTTCGTAGGGACTCACGGGTTACAAGTCCCGGCCGCATCTTGCGAATGGGCCAGAGGGCGCAGCTCGGTAGGCTGCTGTGAAAGAGGCAGCAGTTGCCCAAAAAAAGAAGAGAGCTGAGAAGGCCCGGAGCTGGCATGAGAAGGAGAAGCAGATCGCCTAGTGGGTTCAGCCAAGCAAAAATAGGAGCAACGTGGTGGCAGAGCTCGAGTCAAAGGAGCCCACGGAAATGGGTGGCGACGTGAGCACCTCCGAGGAGGAAGGAGACTGGGGTGTCATCACGACCTCGATGGAGCATTGTGAGCCTGTGGCCATGTCCATCAGCGGTGGGTGGGATGCGGAGAGGCATGGCGATGTTCCCGCGTCAAGGAAGCACGCCACGAGCTCGGATGCTGCCGTCGAGCGAGAGGCGAAGTGGCTGTGGTCGCCTCGCCCTTTGGAGGCATCATTGGCTTTGCCCCCCTGCTCCGAGCATGGTGGGGAACGTTGGCCAGTCAGAAGAGCATGCTCATACCCCCGCATCTTCGAGGTCGGTGCGTGCACGTGACCCACAACGGGGAGATGCCCCGTCAGTTGCCCCGGCGGGTGCGCCACGAGCCGGCGGTCGCGGCAACTAGCGGGCCAATTGGGAACCGACCAGGCCGGCACCTCCTTCGGTTGATGTGAGTGGTCCTCATTCAGTGGGCTCATCGCCAGCGGGTCAGGGCTTTAGGGCCCTGCCGCTTTTGTCCAGGTATGCATCTATGTTCTTTTTTGATCTCATAGTTGAGTTTTTGAGAAAGATTGCCCTAAACTTTTTGACAGTGGTCGGGGACTGATGGGATTGAGTATCGCCCTACCTCCCATGTGGGAGGAGTGGAGACCTAGCCTGCAGCGAGTCACGATGAGCAGAGGGGAAAGCAGACTAGCGTTGGTGTGACCTTCCCTTCTGGGGGTTGCGCCCTCTGGGCCAGTCGCGAGTATGGTGGTAGAAGCGGTGGCAGTGATGGTAGCGATCCTGGTGGTGATGACGAAGGTTGGGTCAGAGGTGACCCTTACGGCCCCTCCCCCAACAGTCACGGTGGAAGAATGGAGGGAGACCGGGCTCCCTGTCTCTCCCGGCGGAGGAACACGTGGCTCGCCCTCTTTGTCGGAGCTGGAAGAGTCAGGAGGAGACATTGTAACATCCCGGCCCAGGGCTTAACAGGATTAATAGGATACTCATACCAATAAGTTGCAACTTCTTTTCCGGAAGCCCATCTACAAATAACTCCGAGGTTAAGCGTGCTTGGCCTAGGTCGATGGGTGACCGACCGGGAAGTTCTTCCTGGGTGCGCACGAGTGAGGACAAAGTGTGCAGAAAAGACAGGTGTTGGTCTGTGAGGGCAGTCTATATCCTAGTTAAGCTGGCAGATGTAAGCGGGCCCAGCCTCGGAGAGGTGGGACGTTACAGAATTGGTATCAGAGCCGACTCTCGCGGTTTCACGGGCGCGTGTGTCGCAGTTGTGCAGGCATGGTGTGCATGGTTGGTGTGGATCCGGCGTGGTCACACAGCATGGCACATGCGCTGGCTCTGGACACACGGACGTGGCCAAGAGAGGACGCTCCTGGCTTAGGATTGATCGACGAGGACGTCGATCTCTTAAGGGGGTGAGGATGTAACATCCCGGCCCAGGGCTTAACAGGATTAATAGGATACTCATACCAATAAGTTGCAACTTCTTTTCCGGAAGCCCATCTACAAATAACTCCGAGGTTAAGCGTGCTTGGCCTAGGTCGATGGGTGACCGACCGGGAAGTTCTTCCTGGGTGCGCACGAGTGAGGACAAAGTGTGCAGAAAAGACAGGTGTTGGTCTGTGAGGGCAGTCTATATCCTAGTTAAGCTGGCAGATGTAAGCGGGCCCAGCCTCGGAGAGGTGGGACGTTACAGACATGGCCAGGCCAAAGGTAGAACGTCTGTCAGTGGGCCACGAAGTCAAGATAGTGGAGATCCCCTGCTCCAGTGAGGCAGGCACTAGGGTGGAGCCGCCAGCCATCCCGCCATCGTAGGAGTTGGTGTTGGTCCGGTCGTCACACAATATTGCGACGGCTGGACCTTCTAGCGGGTTGGGGGCGACCCACGAGCTGGTGTGGCCCTACCCCGGTGCCCCGAGGAAGGCTTGGTTCGTCATTCGTGATGGGGAGGAGGTGGCGCTCTAGCACTTCCTGGTGGAGAGTGGACTGTCGATGGAGTCCGATCTCGCCCAAACCAAGGCGAAGCTCAAGGAGGCCTTTGAGTGGGTTGAGCTCGTCCATCAGGCAGTCTCAGTCGACACGCCACACGTCGTTGAGGTAGATTTTCTGCATTTTTAGCGTTTTGTCCTCGACTTCCTCGGTCTTCCACTTCTTGTCTTAGCGTGCTTGCTTCTTGCTTTATAGGAGTTGGAGGCGACGTCGATCCGCAAGTCCCGTTTCCTCTGGGAGGAACACGATCGGATGGAGCGGGAAGCTGCGATGTCGTGGTGGGTCGATGAGCTTGAGCGCCAGCTAGAATCTACCCACCGTGAGTCCCAAGACCAGGCAGCCGAGGCGACGGGAGCATGGGTGGCGGAACGGGTGACTGCTGCCGAGCGGGGACTCGACGCAGCAAAGGTCCACCTGGCGGAGATCGAGGCGCTGCTCTAGAAGTCCTTGGAGGCTTTGGAGATGGAGCGGAAGGCCCAGTCAGAGGCTGATCGAGAAGTCTCGGGCTGCTCGAGAAGGTAACCTAGCAGGAGGAAGGATTCTCCATCCTTGAGAACACCCGCCTTGGTATGTACCTGTTCCACCTTTGGTTAATGCCTTGGTTTTTCTTTCCCTTTGCTTCTGAGCTTGTCATCATTTTTTTAGAACTGGGCGGTAGAATTGGATCCCTAGAGCGGGAGCTGAGACAGCCAAGGCAGCGATCGGTTGGAGCGCGAAGGCGCTAGCCAAGTCCCTTGAAGAGCGATGTGCTCTCGAGGGGGAGCTCGACTAGATCCGCAATGTTGCCCAGGTGGTTGTTTCAGAGGTGTTCGAGTTGGCACCGAGCACCAGCACGCCCATCATCCAGCTGGCGGAGGTCCCGAACGAGGTTCGGGCACTCATCTCCGATGACATGTTCTACGGGACATCGAGGGTGCTGACCACGGTGACGACGCACCACCTAGACCTAGACTTTACAGCCATCTATAGAGGGTACGCCAATGGCTGGAGCGCGGATGCCATCCATGTGCTCGGGGAGAGCTTGGTGCCATATGCATAAATGGTTGCCGAGCAAGTCTCTACGCAGTGGGTGATGGAGGCTCATCGTTCAAGCATGGCTGAAGGCATGAGCCAGGAAGACGTCATCCAACCTGTGGACATAGTGGAGACCGGGTCAAAAGCAAGCGTCGTCCCTCCTCTGACCGAGCCAAATGTCATCCCGTCGAAGAGCGAGCAGCCCTTATCCTCGTCGACTATGCCATCAGCCGATGCCGCTGGTCGGTCATAATAGGATTTAGAGTAGAAGTAGTTAGTATATGTAAAAGTTAGTATTCATGAATACATAAATTTCATTTTGTGATGGAATCACTTCGTGAGGGGAAGCTTGTCCCATCCGTCCTTGTTTTTGCCCTAGCATAGCTTTGTTTTTTATCCTTTCTTTTTCGCACCTGCCCGTTTGACCCATAGGTTGCAACCTTAAGAACCTGGGCATGGCCCGCGAGGCTTAGCTGCTCGTAACCGTAGGTCGTGGTGGGGTGTGATCGGTCGGGAGTTTAAGGCATAAGTTATGTAGGGTAATTAAAGGAACAGACTACCCTTTTGCTCAGGTGATGCCCTTTCGTTTGGGTGAAAATTATCACTATATGATAGTAAAAAAGAGAGGTGGTATCGCACCCTTGTGGAGCCCTCGAGCGACCCAGGCTGAAAGTGTTCGGGTTGGGGTGCTTGTAGGAGCAAACGTTGAATGAAAGAAAATGTAAGACAGAGCTTTAGGGGAAGAAATGACGTAACTATTCAATGTTCCATGTGTTGGTGAGAACGTCATCGTTGTCGTCCTTCAGTCGGTAGGTGCCCGGTTAGATCACCTTGGTCACCATATAGGGTCCTTCCCATAGTGGAGAGAGTTTATGTTTCTCCTTGGTTGATTGGGTTCTCCGGAGCACAAGATCTCCGACCTCAAGGATCCTCCACCTGATTTTTCTTTCATGGTACCTACGAAGAGTCTGCTGATAGCGAGCGGAGCGGATGACAGTCGTCTCACAAGCCTCCTCGAGCAGGTCGACCGCGTCCTGCTGAGCCTCTGCGGCTCGGTCTTGGTCAAAGGCCTTCACTCTTGGGGCGCCGTGGTTGAGGTCGAAGGGCAGCACCGCTTTAGCTCCGTAGGCCAGGAAGAAAGGTGTGAACCCTGTGGATCGGTTAGGGGTCATTCTTGGGCTCTAGAGGATCGCTGGGACCTTTGCCACCCATCGCCCGGTGTACTTATTGAGTCAGTCGAAGATGCAAGGCTTGAGTCCTTGGAGGACCATGCCATTGACCTGTTCAACCTGACCGTTAGTACGTGGATGTCCGACCGAGGCCTATTCGATCCTGATGCCGTATCTATCACAGAAGTCCAAGAACTTCTTCCCAGTGAAGTTAGTTCCATGGTTAGTGATGATACAGTTAGGAACAACAAAATGATAGATGATGTCAAGGAAGAATTTGACCGCATCTTCTGAGCAAATGTTAGTGATGGGATTCGCATCTATCCACTTGGTGAACTTGTCCACCACTACAAGTAGGTGGGTGAAGCCACCCGAGCCCTTTTTGAGGGGTCCTACCATGTCCAGGCCCCAGACCGCGAACGGCCAAGTGATGGGGATGCTTTGAAGCTCCTGTGCTGACAAATGAGTTTGTCGAGCGTAGAACTAGCATCCCTCACACCTGTGGATGACCTCCTCTGCATCTCATAGGGCAGTGGGCCAGTAAAAATCTTGGCAAAAGGCTTTTTTGACTAGCAACCTCGGGGCCACGTGATGTCCGCAGATTCCGACATGGACTTCGAGGAGGAGTTGTTTCCCTTGGTCGGTAGGGACGCACTTCATGAGTACTCCTAACGGACATCGTTTGTAAAGTTTGTCACTGAATGTGACGAACATCTTGGTGCATCAAGCGATTCATTGTGCTTCAGTTCTTTCTGGTGGGAGGGTCTCCTCGAGGAGGTAGGCGAGTAGCGGTGCTCTTCAGTCGGTTTGATCGAGTGCCACCATGGCGACGTCGGTGGGCGATGTCGTCATGGAGGCACCGAGGTCGGAGCCCCCGAGGACTAGGTTGGTATCGGAGTGTCTAGATTAGACCTTCTATGATGCGGGCAAACGGTTCATGAAGGTCGTTGACGACGACCCCATCCGGAGACGGAACCCGCCTGGTAGCCAATTTTGTGAGAAAATCGGTGGCATCATTGTCCTTTCGGGGGACATGATGTAGTTTGATCCCCTAGAATTTATCCTCGAGCTTACGTACCTCCTGGCAGTATGCTGCCATGAGGGGGCTTTTGCAAGAGGACTCCTTCATGACTTGGTCGACAACCAACTCTGAGTCGCCGTAGACGTACAGCCGCGTAGCATCAAGCTCAATGGCGATGTACAGTCCGTTGATGAGGGCCTCGTATTCCGCAGTGTTGTTTGAGGCCAAAAAATGGAGGTGAATGGCGTAGCGGAGCCTGCTCCCATCCGAGGAGAACAGAACCACTTGAGCCCCCGAGCCGGGCGCCATTACGGACCCATCGAAGTACATCGTCTAGTACTCGTGGGTGACATCTGGGGTCGGGAGCTGGACCTCCATCCATTCGGTGACAAAGTTCATGAGAGCCTGAGACTTAATAGCGGTGCGGGGGATATACCTGATGTCATGGCCCATTAGTTCGAGTGCCCACCTGGCGTCGCGGTCACGGATGATGTCTCCTAGTGGGAATGAAGTGACGACCATGACTTCGTGGCCGGTGAAGTAGTGTAGGAGCTTCCGGGTCGCCATCAGCACGGCGTATAGAAGTTTTTGCACCTGGGGGTACCAAACCTTGGTGTCGGTGAGTACCTCACCGACAAAGTATACGGGTTGTTGGACCTTAAGGTGGTGTCCTAGCTTCTCCCTTTCGATGACTAGGGCAGCGCTAACCACGTGGTTGCTTGCCGCGACATAGAGGAGGAGGGGTTCTCCCCATTCGAGAGCGATGAGGATTGGGGCCGACGTCAGTGACGCTTTGAGGCTCTCCAAAGCCTGCTGTGCTTCCTCAGTCCAGCCGAACACGTCCGTCTTTTTGAGAAGCTTGTAGAGAGGCATCCCCCGCTCGCCTAGCCAGGAGATGAACCGGCTCAGGGCGGCCAAACAGTCGGTGAGCCTTTGTATGCCCTTGACGTTGTGTATAGGGCTCATGTTGGAGATGGTCGTGATTTTTTTGGGGTTGGCCTCGATACCGCGTTCAGACACGATGTATCCAAGCGGCTTCCCCTTCGAAACCCTAAAAACACATTTTTCGAGGTTCAATTTGATGTTGAACCTTCAAAGGTTCGTGAATGTTGCGGCCAAGTTCACGATCAGGTCGCAAGCTTGAGCCGGTTTGACCACTATGTCATCAACATAGATGGTGATTGTTGGTTTCGGCTGCTCAACTTGGTCAGGTTGGTTGAGTGGGTCGATTTGGTCACCGAAGCATTGCTGCATGCACCGTTGATAGGTGGCGTCAGCGTTCTTTAGACCGAAAGGCATGGTTACATAGCAGTACGAACCATACGGGGTGATGAATGAAGTCGCGAGCTGGTCGGACTCTTTCATCGTGATCTGGTGGTAGCCTGAGTAAGCATCCAGAAAGGAGAGGATTTCGCATCCTGAGGTGGAGTCAACTATCTGGACTATGTGTGGCAAAGGAAAATGGTCCTTTGGACACGCCTTGTTGAGGCCAGTATAATCAACGCACATTCTCTATTTCCTGGACTTTTTTTTAACAAGAACAGGATTGGTAAGCCAGTCGGAGTGGTATACCTCCTTGATGAATCCAGTCGCCAGGAGTTTGGTAATCTCCTCACCTATGGCCCTGCACCTCTTGTCGTCAAAGCGACATAGGCATTGCTTTGTGGGCTTTGAGCCCAGGACGAGGCATAATGCATGCTCGACAACCTCCCGTGGTATGCCTAGCATGTCAGAAGGTTTCCATGGGAAGACATCGTGATTGGCGCATAGAAAGTCGGCGAGCTCGCATTCCTATTTTGCCGGGAGCTAGGTCTCGATCCGCACCATCTTGGTTGGGTCGGTGGGGTTGATCCCCACCGCCTTAGTTTCCTCGATCGGGTGAAAGGCAGTCAAGGAGGTTGGCTTGTTGTAGTCTGGGACTGCTAGGGTTGATGATTCTCCGAGCTAAGGGAGCTCGGTAGAGTTGATGACGGCAGTGGCGAGCTCAAAATGTTTGTGGTCGCACGTGTAGGCGTACGAAAAGGTGCTACCCATAGTGATGACGCCGTTCGGTCCTGGGATCGTCTACTTGAGGTAGGTGTAGTTAGGGATCGTCATGAACTTGGCATAGCATGGCCGCCCCAAGATGGTGTGGTAGGACCCTAGGAAGTCCACCACCTCAAAGGTGAGGATCTCTGAGTAGAAGTTGGCTTGGTCACCGAACGTAACGGGTAGGTCAATCTGCCCGAGTGGGTATGCCTGCGTCCCCGGGATCACGCCGTGGAAGGGAGAGCTCACCGGGCGAAGCTCCGACCGGGGGATGCGCATGGTGTTGAGGGTGTCGACGTAGAGGATGTTGACACCACTGCCTCCGTCCATCAACACCTTGGTGAGGCGCTTCTTGCGGACAATGGGGTCAACGATGAGCGGGTAGCAACCCGGTCTGGCGACATGGGAAGGATGGCCCCTCTGATAAAAAGTGATCAAAGATTCTGACCAGCTAAGGAAGGAGGGGACGACCGTTTCAGCGATGCATGCTTCTCTGTAGCGCACTTTGTGCTGGCGCTTGGAGTAGATGGCGTCGAATCCCTTGAAGATCATGAGGCATTCCTTGGGATTAGGAAAGCTGTCCCCATCCTTGCCCGCCACACCTCCTTTCTTGGTCGTAGCCCCCTTGCCCTTTCCTTCTTTTGGTCCACCGGTCTATTGTAGAAAGCGCTTAAGGAGTTCGCAGTCCTTGTAGAGGTGCTTGATGGGGTAGGCGTGGTTGGTGCATGGACTCTCCATGAGCTTGTCGAAGTGATCGGGAAGGCCTTGCTGGGGCTGCTTGCCCACACGATCAGCCGCGGCGACCAAAGCAGAATTGGCCGATCGGCGCCGATCCTTTTTGTTCTTTTTGCCCCTTTGCATGGAGGGTCCCTCACTTGGTCCTCGCGCTTGGCCTTGCCCTTGTCCCAACCTCCACTAAAGATCGCTCTAACCGCCTCCTCGCCGGAGGCGTGGTTCGTGGCGACATTGAGCAGGTCACGGGTGGTACGGGGCTTTAGATAGCCAAGCTTGTGGATCAAGGACTCATAGGTTGTCCTAGAGAGGAACATGCTGATGACGTTCGCGACGACGACATCAGGAAGGGAGTTGCATCATTTTGAGAACCTATAGATGTAATCCCACAGGGACTCGTTGGGCTCCTGATGGCAGCTCTTGAGGTCCTAGGAATTCCCAGTACGGACGTATGTCCCTTGGAAATTCCCGATGAAGATCCTCTTGAGATCCGCCCAGTCACGGATGCTGTCAGGCGGGAGAAATTCGATCCATGCTCAAACATGCTCCCCCACGCAGATGGGGAGGTACTGAATGATGAAGTGGTCATCATCCACTCCCTCGGCTCGACAGGTGAGCCAGAAGTCTTCGAGCCATATATCGGGATTTGTTTCCTTGATGGATTTAGCGATGTTGGTGGATGGTCGGAAGCACTGAGGGAACGACGCTCTCTGGATGTGACGGCCAAAGTCCCATGGTCCCAGACCATCCAGGCTAGGACTCTGGTCGACGACCATGCCTGGGGTGTGTTTCCCTACTCCCCTCGATGGTCCGGCCGAGGCCCGTGCCGCCTGCTCTCACCGCCCCTCGATGGACGTCATCATCACGTCGAGTTTGACACCGATTGTTGATGACGCTACGAGCGTCTTGGTTTGGCACGAGGCATTCATGAATAGGTGGTCGGTGTGGAGCGGGCACCGGGTTAGGTCATGGTGCAGTTGTGACCTCCTGTTCCATGGCCGGCGACCGTAGTGGTGAGCGGATGGAGCGATTCGACTAGTGCGCCCACATTCCCCCGGTAGGAAAAGAGGCCGCGAGCCGGTGTCGCGACGTGGAGCTCTTCGCCTGTTGAACGATGGCGGTTTCCACCAACGCCCGGAGGTTTCGGTGGATCGCCTGCTCCTAGGGGTCGATGGGCTCGGGAAGGCCGCGCAGAAGCATCACCGCAGCGGCGATGTTCTGGCCAGCCCGAGCGAACTATTGGGGATCGTTCCCCCCGTCCATGATGTTGCGCTGGACCTAGCGGGAGTGACCTTTGGCGTTGCTCAACGGGTTACGCGCGCATGGCACAGCGTGCTATGCCGAGAGAGTCGGCACGGGTGGCGGCTGGTTCTGTCGCCTTTGTCGTAACTCCTCGCTGTGCTCTTGCGCGCACGCGAGGGCCTCCGCACGAGGGTCCGAAGGGGTATGAGTCTATAGAGACTCCGCTACCACCGGCGGCTGTCCCAGAGCGTCTGCCATAGCGCACTCCTGGGACAGGGGGTGGCTAGGTGCCATGACGTCACCGATGCTGGAGCCATCGCTTTCAACCTCATCATCCACTAGGTCATGGAAAGAGGCGGGAGCATAGCCCACCATCCGCATGAATTTGGATGTGAGAGGGGACGGCGTCAGCATCTTTTGGGGCCCCCATGCATACGCGTCCATGGGGGACGTGAGGCCATAGGGGAACCGGTTGCATGGTAGTCACGGTGGGGACAGCGGGGTCCCTCCGGAGAGTCGGCGGAAGATATTAAATAGCGAGTAAAGAACAATATGTACGTTACTCATAATGGGGTTTGAGCCCAGTGTGGGCTCAGAGCGAAGCACATGCGTCTCATCGTTGAGGTCGCCGGGTGGCCTAATGCCGACGAAGGGTGCTCCTCCTCCGACGGGCGCTGTGACAAGTGCCTCCTTACAGAGGCAAAGCACGCTGAGCTGGTCGGCATTGAAGTCCAGGCTTCCAAAGAGGAAGGGTTGGAACGGCTTGAAGATGGGAGGAACCCACATCCCAACAGGTGGGTGCGTGGGAAACTCTAGCGAGCCAAAGCGAATCGTATCGCTTGGGCTCGTCATGCCGAAGATGGCGGAAAGGTGGTCCATCCGATGATCAAAAGCGTGAACATACGGCGTCTTCCCCACGAACGGCGCCAACTGTCGGTGCGAAAAGTGACCAACAAGTAAATATTTGTAGTTTTGTCGTATGTTGTGATCGGATGTGGCCTAGCACTCAATGATACAGGGTTTATACTAGTTTAGGCAACGTGCCCTACGTCCAGTTTCAGTCGGTTGGTGACTTTATTCTTGAGCCCAGGTGCTCGAAGTTTGCTGTGGGATTACAAACGAGTAGCAATGAGTAGGGGGTGTCGAAGGTCCGGTCGAACTCTGAACAGAAGGGCCAAGAGTGACGGGAGCTCCAACGTGCACTAAGTATTGGAACGTACGCTCTATGAAGCTTTAGAGCTTTAGAGTTCTAAAGCCTAACAGAGAGAGCGAGTCAGAATCAATCGTCCTCTATTGGGAAAGAGCGCATCCCCTTTTATAGACGAAGGGGATGGCCTTACAAGTAAGAGAGAGAGAGAGAGTGCGCGTGTGATACTAAGTCTTGTTGCCCACATTGTCGGGTACAAGCCAGTAGTCAGCGCCCACAATACTGTTTATGTCAGACGCATGTGACAGGCTTTACTGTGTTCGCCTGGTATGGAAAATGACAGCGTCCACAACACTGTGGAGCAAATATCGATGCCCACAACACTGTTTGGGTTTTGACATGCCTGGAAGGTTGCAAAGCACCCTTCTGACATGTCCTGACAGTACTGTCCTGCAGGTGTGAAGGGTACGGTCATCGGTATTGCGGTTGACTTGAGCACCTCGCCTCATCCACTCCGCCTGATTTCTTGGTTCCTCATCGAGCGGGCGTCCCCGGTCGATCGTACCCAGTCGGCTCCGACTGCGTCGGTCAGAGTCGAAAGCTGTAAGCAGAGGTTCGGCGTATTCCCGGTCGAAGAAGTGGGTCAGAGTCAGAAGCGAGCGTCGTCCCCTTCTTGGCCAGGCCTTTCGGTCGGAGAAGCGGGTCAGGGTAGGAAGCGAGCGTCGTCCCCTCCTTGGCCAGGCCTTCCGGTCGAAGACTGGATCGCTCTTTTCGGCCTATTGTTAGGTATCTGGGCCGGCCTAGGAGTCACGTGTTGTCGCAGCGTTGTCTGCTGGGCCGAGCTTTTGCTGGGAAGCCGACCCATTGAGGACCCTAGGTTTATGAACCCGACAGTACCTATATCTGTCGGCAAATCTGGAACCTCACAGCTACTAACTTGTTAGAGGTTGGCCGCCTCAGGCGTATGGGGATCATGGCTCATGGGTAAAGATGTACAACCTCTACAGAGTGTCTTTAAATTGATATATCAGTTGTGCACTCGTTCATGAGCAGTCTGGATCCGTATTAAATAGTTGGTTCTTTGGACGGTTTGGCTATCTTCAATATTGTTATTATCTTTAATTATTACTCACACTTGGGAACTTAAGCATAACATACTTATAATGGTTAAAACTTAATCAACTAAAATTGCGTACCATAGTCTAACCGTATCTAACCTTTTAAGCCTACTTGAGCGGTGGTTTGCTTACGCTTGCTTTATTCAATTACTTTGGCAAAATCCCTAATGTGTACCAGAAGGTGGATCTTTTTGCTTTTTCTAAGGAGTACCAGAAGTGTTGCACATATGCTTCCCCAGTTAACTGTCTCTATGTTTTTTGGAGGCTTCACTTGAAAATTAGAAGTTACGTTTCGCTTTTTGTTCGCTACTCTATCTCTATGTAATATTGTTATTCAATATGTAATAAAACATTGTCTCGTGATAGTAATTTGTTGCTATATGTGTTATTTGACATTCTGGACACACATATGATTTGCACTCAGTTTTGTTCTTAAAACTAGGCGTGACACGGTGAACCAGACAGGTGGGGTCGAGTGACCCCTTATAGGGTCAGTCGACCCATGGATCACTACTATTGCATCCAATGGCGATGGTTGATCCTCTAAGGCGGTTGATAGTTGGCCCAAGTCGATTGATCTCCATAATATGCATTCTTTCATCCTTGGTGGGCCCTTTAATCCTTGTGACACTTTTATGGAGGCTGTTGGATCAAATTGACACCAAATCAACATGTAGATGTGCTGCATTTTATGCTTGTTGGCCATTCCCACATATTGGTGATATGGATGGAGAAGTGGCAGGTCGACAACATAGGTGGGGTCGGCCGACCCTATTAAGTGGGGCCATGGTGCTATTGCTTTGTTCCCTGTGCTCCTAGTGCTTATTCCTGGGATGGAGTTTTTACTGAGGCGCGCACGTGTAGGTTGCAAAGGGCAGTCCTCGTGACTAGGTTTTTGAGTTGTATTTATGCCTCTTCTTGTATGAGCATCTACTAGGTCATGTAGTACTGGCCATAATCTAGTAGCTGAGGGGCTACTGTTGGGGGAGCCCATATAGCATATAGGCCAAGTTTCCCTCTAGAAGAGGCCCAACTAGTGCTAGTGCAGTGACATGTAAAACACACTCCCATCAAGGGGCCACCTAAGTATCCAATGTCTATATATAGCCTCCAAGGGCATGAGGGCAAGGGGGCTCTCTCCCACCCACTTTCATTTGTTTGTCTCAAGACCCTAGCCATCTTCTCTCCTCTGTACTCTCTCCCTTAACCTGTTTGGGATCCGCTAAAAAGTATATATAATGGGTCAAGACATGTTTTGAAGAATCTATACCAATATCTGCTAAAAAAATCATGTATAAGTAGTGTAGTCATCATCGCCTTATTTGAAATATGGGTTTAGTATCATAGACTTTTGGCTCTCTTTTCTGATGTGGGTACACCAATCTAAGAAAGTAATCTTTATGAACTCTCTCTATATGCCAATTGCCACAGAGATCATGATTTCTTTCGCTAATTAGCTTATCTCGATCAGCGTAGACAATGATTTATAGAATGCATAGAAAGACTCTTCAAACATTCCACCCCGGCTGAGGCCCTTTCATTTACCACAAAGAGTTCTTCCATGAAGCATCAGCAAGCTACTCTCCTATTTTAGTATTCTTGATAGTTTCATCCACGATGCTAGTGACTCCTGATTGAAAGTAAAACTTTTTGGTGATTGGATTTTTCGAAAGAAACTCCAATAATGGTATGAATTCAATAGTTTCAATCAAATTTGGAATTTTAAATTCCATGATCCTAACATCCTCTAAATGGTATTTGTAGCTTCTAGATTTTAGCGGCTTTGACCTTTCTGATTCCAACGCTCCAACATCTACCCACTGGCGCTTGTGGCTACTCAGTTGTGGCTGTGGCTGGTGGTGACGCTGTTGTTGGTGACTAGCAGGCTCGTAGAGGGAGTTGAAGGCAGTATTGATATCGGTTGAGCGAAGAGTTGCTTTACGTTGCATAATCAAGTCAATTTGCGCATATGTTGTGTTGTCGCTACGAGGGTAGCATAGGTGTGGTGGCTGCTGCTGCTGTTAGGTGGATAGTCTAGTGGGAGAAACCGAGCTCATGATGCATATGAGGGAACCATGAATTGCTTGGTGCCCCATAATCATGCCAATCTTGTATGATTGGTACATTGTAGCTGAAAGAGTTGCCCAATCGAGCGGGTTGGTGGTTATGATGACCAATGGAGGAGGAGATGCTTGAGGCCCTGCAATCATTCCAATTGTGGCCACTTGGCAAGTTGTGGCTGCAAGGGATGAAAACGGATCGGATACGGACGGATATCACCGATATTACATTTGTTTTCATATTTCTATCCGGATTCGGATTTGAATACGAATAGTGTCAACTATGTCGGATAGGATACGATTGGATATCGACATCATAAATATGCGATTTGAGTATTCGGATACGGATACGGTATCGGATGTTGGATATCCGGACTCGGATATGGACAGATCTCAACCCCTCTAAACGGATTCGGTTTCGAATACGGTCGAAAAATATCCGTACCGTTTTTATCCCTAGCTGCAAGGGATGCCCCAGTTGTGGCGGCTGGTGTTGATGCTACTGCTCGTGAGAGATAAGTGCTCGTCATGTTCCTCATGTAGCCCATCAGTGGAATAAACATATCCTCCAAACACTGAGGTACTTGATACTCTTCATGCAGTTGCTAGTGACCCAACGCTGGAGATCACTCCTTTGCAGGTTTTGTCATCGCGAGTCATTTGGCGCGGTGGCTCTCTGGTGTAGTAGGTGTTGGTTCAGCGAGCCAACCAGCCCCAGTCAATGGCTTCGCGGGAAGATGCGCATGACATGCATCGTCGTTATCCAACAGCTTGGAGGCAAGCTGACGCCAAAGGGAGCGTCAATGGTCCTGTTCGGCTTACCCCATATTCGGCTTGTCCGGCTTTTTTTTTCTTCTGCCGGAACAGTGTTTTTCTCTAACAACAATTCAGCCGGAACAGTGTTTTCAGCCAGTTTCAGCAAAGTTTCAGACCAGCGAACGGGGCCATGTCACGAACCTGATTATGACTGCATCTTAAAGTGGCTAAGCACGGAGCACTGTCAGAGCGCAGGAGGGGAAGCACTCTATGGAGTCATAGTTGGGCTTGGCCTGTTAGGCTGTAGGGGCTTGACCCAATTTGTGAAGGCGGTTGCGGCTGTGAATAAAAGCCGTTGTAACGAATGGTTCTGTTATGCTTATGGTTATGCCTGAAATGTTAAAACTGAATTCTCTGTTTCCGTCGTTCTTCCTCATCTGAACTCTCAAAATCCCCCCTATTCTCAAGTTGACTTAGGGATCGCATTCATAATCGTTGGTCATCAGAACATCACGGGCATAGGGTGTTTGCTCGCCGACCGTCGCGCTGAGCTGCATAAAGCGTTGTTGTCGCTGCAGTATTTGCGTAATAAAGTGAGTGCAGGCATGTAGGCCGGCTGGGCTCATTTCCACACGCTAGACACAAATAGGTAATGTGGCCCAGTTTAGGCCCAGGGCCAGGCTCCTCCCCAAGTCCCTTCCAACCGTGGGTAGGCTTCATTCTTTCTGGAGATCGAGAGCAAAGGCAGGCATGTGCGAATCATTGCCTAATGAGGAGTCCGTGGGGTTACGCCCACAGTGAGGTGAGGTTCAGCGAACGTGAGAGCTAGCCATATTGCAGGATCCGCCCCGGCCTGCTAGCCAACCCATTAGCGGGTTGTCAAATGGAACATTGGCCTATTGGGCCTGTAATAGCGTAGTAGGCGCAATTGAGAGTAGGAGAGGGAAGCGTATGTGAGAGAGAAATGGAGAATCATCATCGGGAGCCTCTGTAGGCGGCGGCGGTGGCGATCGACACTGTCTTGTTACTGTTAATCCAGATATCGTAGTGTGGTAACCTGGTGCTAACACCGTAATATAACACGCGAGCGGCGGTGAGGAGAATGGGGATGTGGACGCGCGCGCACGCGTTGACGCGCAGAATAAGCCGGAACCTAGCGTGCTGTTAGCCAGTGTCACGGCATGCCGCCCTAACTAACCTGGGGCATGCATGTACCTCTGCCCGGCGAGGCCTTCCCTCGGATCGGATGCGTACGTGCGTAACGCCCGCCGATGGCGCAGTTTCCGGGCTCCCGTAGTCCCGTCCCCGGATGATCAGTACCAGATGATGATTGATGCATGGTCCCTGACTGCCCAAACTAAAAGGTCTACTCCTCCTCCTACATGCATCACCAGAAAGAAAAGTTGTATGATGGCACCGATCGACCGATGAGCTACTGCTGCTGCTGCTAGGTAGGAGTAGGAGGAGGTAGCGCACGCACACGCACACACATGCAGTTGCAGCAGCTTGGATTCAACGAGCTAATCATGCGCCATGCAACACGGCCGCGTCCGCAGGGACAGTAACCGCGCGCGTGCGCAAAGGCGTGCCCTTTATTTATTACCCTGAAAAAGCTCCCTTTTCTCCATCCTAAACCTGCGCGTAGTTATAATCATCAGAGCCGCTGATCTGAATCCGGCCGGCCGGGCCGACCCATGTACACGCGCGCGTGACGGCGTGAGTGAGAGATGATGGCGTGGGCCAAAAAGCGATCGAGATCGAGGCCGCCCGCCGAGCGGTGGATCGCCTGCCGGGGAAGGCGGAGAGCTGACAGCCTGATCAGAACGCAGAGAGGAGGGGGTGTATCAGGATGGATCTCAGTTGCGCGGAGGTTGTGGTGCTCGGCTCATCATGGCACCTGCGTCCCTGTACTGATCCAACTCACCTCGCCTTCAGGCCTCGGCAAAAGGGATCTTTAGCGCGGGCGCGTAAGCACGCTGCACGCGCGCGTGTGTAGAGCATGTACGGCTATGTTCCGATCATCCATGATACATGGCTACTAGTAGTTGTTTTGTGTCCAAATGTTAGCTGAGAGCCTGAGACCTGAGAGCAGTACGACATTGCACCATATATATGCATGGTCATATATACTGTGTGCGCTCTCCTCCCAAATTAAGCGGCCGCTGGAGTACAAACTACAGCACACACCCGTGTAACCGTTCTGTCAGAAACACTGGTATTTTTGTCTGCATGCAAAAACACTGAAATCAACACTAGCTAGCTAGCTAGGAGTACCCCACATATGCGTACTAGTAGTAGTAGTAGTAGTATACATGTATATGTCCCTAGCTTTTATTCGCTTCACCGTCGGCCGTCCGCCGCGCCTTTGTGGTAGTACGTGTCCGCGTGCTCTCAGGGTCCCTGGTGATAGATAGATACAACTCATGTCTTCTGTAAATAAAAGAACGACACAGATCTCTTTTTTCTCCCGACCACGTTACGAATCCAAACACGTACGTACATGCATGCACATTCACCTATATGAATGTACGTACATATAAATTATCCCTCTAAATATCTCTAGAAAACTAATTAAGTTATCGGATCTTGAGATTGATAGAGTTATCACAAACGCAATGTTGTTCCTCTGACTGCTCCCCTGCACAAATATGTTAATCACTTAATGATGACGCCATCCACCAACGTTAGACATCAAGTGCTTCCTTAATTCGTCGATCCGCTTTTCAGAACCAATCACATTCCATCTCTGTACAGCCCAGTAATATGGATATTTTGTCTTGCATCACGTTTGCCATCTAGAATTTGCATGTTTATATAAGTATTGATCTTTCCAAATATGTGTTTATGTGTGTGTGTGTGTGTGTGTTGTATCTCCTCAAAAAAATGTATGATGTAGCCCTGATCACTCAAAGTGTATGATGAAAACAATAGAGTAAATAAAGACCTTAAAAAAAAGAAAACAATGGATTAAAATACGTTGTTGGTTTTGGTTTGAGGTGTCATAGAGAGGACCCTAAACATTCAAAATGCATATATAGGTCTCTAAACTTACTAATCGTACGAGGTCTAAATCATCGTAACTTGAGTGGATTCGCCTTTGTGGCACGCTAATTGTGATGACATGACACCAACATGTGGGGCCCACCGCCCAGATGCTAGTACTAGAGAGAGATGAGGCTGGCATGTGGGCACCGCATTTTGGTGACATGTCATCATGCAATCAGCATGCTACGCAGGCAGATTAACTCAACTTTTGGTGATTTTGATCTCATGTAAAACGATTAGTATATATGCTTTGGAACCTAGATGTGCATACACGATACGTTACTAGTACGGTTCTACATCAGGGACTATGGAGTGTCTACACTACATTTGACTGAATAGACATGATGGATTTTAGCTCATTAATTAGTTTGGGACCAGCACATATCGTGCAATGCACTCATCTGGAAACAAATTAAATCATTAAGTGGATTCAAGTTCACATTAAGTTAAGTGGATTTAAGTTCACATTAAGTGTTCATTCAAGTCTATGTTGACTTTTTGGTATTTAATAATTTGTGTTATATATGTATAATCTAGCAAAAAATATGAATAAAATTCTTCATGAGGGGTCGTCGATCTTGGCAGGGGTCATCCCGGTTCCAAAGATTGAAAATGCTATTTTGGGTCCCTAGACTTGGCTTTAGGTGTCATCCAAGTCGCCAACTTAGGAAATACAATTTTTAGGTCTCTAAACTTCGCTCCGGGTGTTATCTGGGTTCAAACAGGTCCTAAACTACTCCCTGTGAGCATAGCATGTTAACCATGCTTGACATAGGCCCATCACATGGGGCCCACATATAAGATCCATCTCTCATTTTCTCTTCCTTATTTATCTTCCACCCACTCTCATTGTTGTCGCCTACCGACCATGTTGGTGCCCCACTTTTTCTTCATTGTC
Source organism: Miscanthus lutarioriparius (assembly GCA_904845875.1). NCBI lineage: Eukaryota > Viridiplantae > Streptophyta > Magnoliopsida > Poales > Poaceae > Miscanthus > Miscanthus lutarioriparius. The sequence continues at coordinate 12,403,737 of CAJGYO010000005.1, forward strand.
GTCATGCTCTCCTTCCCCTTGATGCCCCTGCCCCACCCTATAATAGCAACTAAAGTCGACCCTCATTCGTCGCTAGAGGGATAGATGAAAGGTGAATTTGACATGTGGGCTTCTCATGTCGATTCATGCCAACACATAGTACATGCTACATTGTCACATTAGTATAGGGGTGAAGACCCGTTTGGACTCGGATGACTCTCGGAGCCAGGTTTCAAGGTCCAAAAATGGCATTTCTTCAGTTAGGGGGCTTGGATGACAGACGGAGCCAAGTTTAGGGACTCAAAAGTGCCATTTTCCATGAGTGCTGGATCGGGATGCTACCACATGCCAAGTTTGAGAACCGTCAGTCATTCAATACACAATTCCATTCACATTGGTCAGTACATTTGTTATGGCCAATGCATGAGCAACAATTTACTTTTGATTGCACAGGTCTTAATGTCTTATAATATGCTGTCCTGTTCTTTCCTTTGATGAATTGTCACACTAACAAACTTTTGCAGGTTAGGGAAACCTAAGAAATGCCAAAGAATCTCCCCCTGCAAGCGCTTACTACATCCAGTAGTTGTTCTTTGCCTGGGTTAAGTTGATCTGATGCTAATACGTCATCTCACAGCTGGCACAAAGAATAGAATTCAAAAGGTGCTAGATAAAACAGATCGCACTACAGGAAACCGGGACTTTGCCCAATGCTCAAATCTTTGCCGAGTGCCAAATATCGGGCACTCGGCAAAGGCCACCTTTGCCGAGTGCTGCACTCGGCGAAACTTGGCACTCGGCAAATAGGGCTTTGCCGAGTGTCTGGCACTCGGCAAAGCCAAACTTTGCCCAGTGCCAGACACTCGGCAAAGTTGGGCACTAGGCAAATAGGCGCCCGGGGATAACGGTACCCAACGCCGTCCTCTTTGCCAAGTGCCTTCTGTTTGGCACTCGGCAAAATATTCACTTTGCCGAGTGCCAAACCTTGGCACTCGGCAAAATAATTTTTTTTTTTTTTTGCCACCAACTTTTTTTCTTAGATTTGTATTTGTACCATGAACAACATGTTCAAATTTGGCACAATTTCATTGCTGTTTGCTATATTTCTTCACTTTATATCGTTTTCTTGCAATTTTCTGGAAAATGTAGGTTTGAATTGCAGGTGCATCGAATAATAGTTTTGATCCATTCCAAAAATATTATTCTTGTTTGTTAGTGTCACTTTATGCTAAATCTAGGAACTGTCTCCAAATTTCGATCAACGTGCTCACGGGGCAACGTCGTGAACTTGCGTGCGAGCGGTTATTTAATTCTATAAAATTCAAACGAATCCCGAAAATCATGAAACTTGGCGAGATGTCGTGATATCACATGCATATGCGGTGGTAAAAATTTGAAAACGTTTGGAGGACGTCATCACGTATGGTGTTCACAAACCAGGACATCATCACATGTGACGTTGCCCTGTGAGCACGTTGATCGAAATTTGGAGACAGTTCCTAGATTTAGCATAAAGTGACACTAACAAACCAGAATAACATTTTTGGAATGGATCAAAACTATTATTCGATGCACCTACAGTTCAAACCTACATTTTCCGGAAAATTGCAAGAAAACGAAATAAAGTGAAGAAATATAGCAAACAACAATGAAATTGTGCCAAAATTGAACATGTTGTTCATGGTACAAATACAAATCTAAGAAAAAAAGTTGGTGGCAAAAAACAAAAAAAAATTATTTTGCCGAGTGCCAAGGTTTGGCACTCGGCAAAGTGAATATTTTGCCGAGTGCTAGCCCTAGGCACTCGGCAAAGCCAGGACATGATTTTTTTTAATTTTTTATTTCGCCGAGTGCCAGATCGGGGGCACTCGGCAAAATACTTTCTTTGCCGAGTGCCCCGGATCTAGCACTCGGCAAAGAGGTTTGAAATATAAAAAAAACGGACACACGCACACACACCATGCACACACCACGCACACGCCACACACACACTGCCCAGCCCTTGCCACATGCCAGCTGTCAGAAGCTTGCTTTCACACACACACACACTGCATCATTGCCTGGCTCCCTCACTGCCTTCCCAGGCTCCCGGCCCGTCTTGCACAGCTAGAGATGGGAAGGAGGAGGAGGTAGGAGGAAGAGGAGGAAGGAAAGGAGGAAGGAGAAGAAGGGGAGGAGGAAGAAGAAGAAAGAGAAGGGAGGAGGAGGAAGGAGAAGGAGGAGAAGGAGGCAGGGAGAGAGAGGAGGAGAGGAGGAGAGAGGAGAAGGGAGAAGAGGAGAAGAGGAGAAGAGAGAGAAGAAAGGTGCCGCCTCGGTTCGTCCGACCCTCACGCCAGTAGCGGTCGTCCCCTGCTTAATAAATCCGCCCTCGGTCTTCGCATTCTCGGCTGGCAAGGTATGCCCTAATGTTAGTATTAGTTAGTAAGTAGTAGTGTTAGTAGTAGTAGTTAATTAGTAGTGTTAGTATTAGTTAGTAAGTCGTAGTGATGAGTAGTAGTTGTAGTTGTTGTTCATAGTTTTAGTGTTAGTAGTAGTTATTGTTGTATGTATGTGGTTGATGGCCTTCGTGCCTATGTTTGGTATACATGTGGTTGTTGGCCTTCGTGCCAATGTTTTCTGCAGTTTTGGGAACCTCTCCGTCCGTGGGAGTGCTTTGCCGAAATTTTCAATGGAGTCTAATCATTTGCCTTTTCTTTGCGGGGACGAGGACCGCTGGGAGGCACTTTCGGTGACCCCGATCGTCTTCGCTCGGCGTTCGATTCTGCTTCACAAGATCAAGTCGCCTTCGCCATCTGCAGCCGACTTCGCCACCGCCCCCACTAGCCTCGACCTCACCGACACCCTAGGTATAACCCATCTTCCATACTTGTATCTCGTGTAACCCGCTTAGGCGCGTCTCCGTCCGAAAGAGATACGGTCGTCAGTATGCGAGATCTTTGCATACCAAATTCGCACTGCTTTGGATTGTCCACGTTTTTTGGATAGCCCGCGGATGCGTAGATGGGTTGGTTTCCGTGGCCTGCTCCTGTCCAAGACAGAGTTTCGGCACCACCTCCTCGTTGTTCTCCTCGACACAATCTCCCCGCCAGGGCGTGTATCGGGAGAACAATGGGAGGTGCTACCAAATTGTCTTGGATAGGAGCGACCATGGAAGCCAACCTCATCTACGCATCCTCGGGTGGGATTAGGACCTATCCTTCACCTATTAGATGTATAGTAGGAACGCCTTGTGGATTTACCTGCATTTTTATTACTCGCTTACATATGCATGTGCCAGAGGATGGATAACCGTGAGTGGATGTACACGGGCCACACAAGTATGACCCCAGAATGGATGACCAAGACCAATGCTTTCTGGAGCATGCATTTGGCGAGGCTGCTAAAGGGTCGGCCAGATGCCGTGTCCGTCTGCGCAAAGCAGATGTGGCAAAACAAGAAAAGAAAAATTAAGAGGCTCGTGGGGGAAGATCTTATCAAGTATGGATTCACGACAAACTATACCCGCTGGATCCACCATGGTGAAGCCGATCGTATTAGAGAGGAGGTGGTGAGACAGCGTCTCGAGGATTATGATGGAGATGGCGGGGTAGCAGACTGGATGGATGACATTCAGCAGGCACGGTTCGGTGAAGGATTGGAGGAGAAGCGAGAGGAAAGCGCAAAGGCATTCTATGATATCTCGCCTCTTCAGCCAGAAGCCTTTGCACGAAAAAGACAACGGTATCGCAAATGGATGCAATTGGACGCATCATGGGGTTGAAGTCGCAGTTTAGCATGAGTCAGGACAACTTCGATGGTATGTTGGCAGTTTTTGGATCCCTGCTTCCGGAGGATCACATCCTGCCGAAGAATTTGTATGAGTCACAGAAACTTCTTCGTGCACTTAAGATACCGTATGAGCAGATCCATGCTTGTCCGAATGGATGCGTCCTTTTTAGGAAAGATCACGAGGGAGCAACGCACTGTCCAAAGTGCAAATCCTCTAGGTACCTGGAGGTCGACACTAGTGATGGCAAGAAGGAACAACTGAGTATCCCTACGAAGGTCCTATGGTACCTTCCTTTCATACCGAGGATCCAACGACTGTACATGACAGAGGAGTCTGCGAAATAGATGACATGGGACAAAAATGGCAAAAGGTACAATTCGGACAAGATGGTACACCCATCGGATGGCGACGCCTGGACCCATTTCGATGGCATACATCGTGTTAAAGCCGAGGAGGCTCGCAATGTACGTGTAGCGTTGGCAGCAGATGGGTTCAACCCGTATCCCGTATGGATTGTCTGTGGCCCCATACACTTGTTGGCCTGTGTTCGTGATACCCCTGAATCTCCCCCCGATGTCATCTTTCAACCCAAGAACGTATTTTTGTCGCTGATAATTCCTGGACATCCGGGGAACAATATGGGTGTGTTCATGGAGCATGTGTTCGATGATTTGATCGATTCTTGGGAAAAGGGGGTACTGACATACGACTGAGCTACAAAGAGAAACTTCACAATGCATGTGTGGTACCACTACTCCCTGCATGACTTCCTGGCGTATGGCCTATTCTGCGGGTGGTGTGTTCACGGGAAGTTCCCATGCCCAATATGCAAGGCAGGTGTGAGGTTCACTTGGCTGAAGAGTGGTGGCAAGTTTTCTTCGTTAGACCAACATCGTTAGTTCCTCCCCCTTGACCATCCATTCAGATGAGACATCAAGAACTTCACGAAAGGTGTTGAAGTCACCGATCCTACACCTCAGATGATGACCGCTGCCGAGATCCGCGCTGAGATAGAGGCTCTCAAAGTTGATAAAGAGAAAGGTCATTTTGATGGATATGGTCAGTACCACATGTGGACTCATAAATCGGGCTTGACTAGGCTTCCCTATTTCAACGATCTTCTTCTTCCACACAACATTGATTTAATGCACACAGAGAAGAATATCGCCGAGGCGCTTTGGGGAACACTCATGGACACAGAAAAGTCAAAGGACAATGTTAAGACAAGAGTGGACCTGGCAGCACTGTGCGATAGACCAAAGCAAGTGATGAAGACTCCCGCACCTGGCAAGAAATGGAAAAGGACTTTGGTCGATTTCGTTTTGAAGAAGGACCAAAGGAGGGAAGTATGTCAGTGGGTTCAGTCGTTAATGTTCCCTGATGGGTATGCGGCGAATCTGAGGAGGGGAGTGAACGTGTCCACTTGCCGAGTGTTAGGGATGAAGAGTCATGACTTCCACATATGGATTGAGCGGCTCCTTCCAGCGATGACCAGAGGTTTCGTCCCCGAGCATGTGTGGCGCGTCCTGGCAGAGTTGAACTATTTCTTCCGCCAGCTTTGTGCCAAGGAGCTATCTCAGGCCGTGATTGATGACTTAGAGAAAGTGGCTCCTGTGTTGCTCTGTAAGATGGAGAAGATATTCCCACCCGGCTTCTTTCTCTCAATGCAGCATCTGATTTTGCACTTGCCTCACGAGGCACGAATGGGGGGCCCGTGCAAGCCCGTTGGTGCTATCCAATCGAGAGATGTCTAAAGGTTCTTCAGAAAAAGTGTAGAAATAAAGCCAGAATTGAGGCATCCATGGCAGAGGCATTCATTCTTGAGGAGGTGTCAAACTTCACAACATCATACTATAAGGATAGCCTTCCCAGCGTGCACAATCCAATCCCTTGTTACAACACCGACGAGAGGTCATCAAATCTCAGCCTTTTCAAAGGTCAACTTGGCAGGGCAAGCGCTTTGAGCACCAAGACCTTGCGGAATGATGAGTGGCGCACTATCATGTTGTATGTGTTGTTGAACCTTGACGAAGTGAACCCTTATGTGCAGTAAGTTCTCAATGAGCTTGTTACATACGCCATCACTATCGCCTCTATCTATCCAACCCCTTGTCTCTTGCTTTTTTTTCAGGGAATTTCGAATACATATCGACAGAAATAGGGATCCTTCCCCTCAAGAACAAGATAGTCTTCTCAAAGATGGTGTGCCCGATTTCATTTCATGGTTCAAAAAGAAGGTACCATCCAATTTACATCGTTCCATCTGTGACATCCCACTTTGCTCCTATGAGCGAGTAATGATCTATCCGCCCTCACCTTACGAGTGCACGCACGGATGCGAAATGGATGAAGAGTTGAAACAGGTTGTCAAAGGCTTCCCCTATAGGGTCAAGTCATTCACCGTATATGATGTGAATGGCTATCGCTTCCACACAAGAAGCCACGAGCTCAGTCGGCCCAATCGAAAAACCACGAATCTTCGGAGTTCGTGACGCTCGCACTCGATGACCGCGACTACTACGGCATAGTCGAAGAAATATACGAGCTCAACTTTGAGCTTCGCGGAGGTCATAAGCCAGTCGTATTCAAATGCCATTGGTTCGATCCTAATGTCATGAGAAGAGCCCCTAAGATTGGACAAGTTGAAATTCGACAAGATTCCCTCTATCAAGGAGACGATGTCTATATTGTGGCTCAACAGACCACGCAAGTTTATTATCTTCCATGGGCGTGCCAAAAGATCCCACTCTTGAGGGTTGGTACCTTCTTGCAGCTTGGTATCACCAAGCATGGCAAAGTGCCCGTCCCCAAACGATGAGGATTACAACTTTGACCCAAACACATATACAGGGGAGTTCTATCAACCCGAGGGGCTAGATGGCACGTTTGACATAGATATGTTTTCGCTGATGGGCATGGAAGTAGACAATGACATTGATGAGGACGATGGAGATGAGGACGATGGAGAAGAGGTGCAAAATGCCAAAGACTTAGCAATCGCTTGAGCGATTATGGTTTATGCGTTGCCATTGATGACAACGATGGAGATGAGGCGGAAATGTTAGACAATATTGATAGTGATGACGACACTTATGATCCGTGCACTGCCGATCCTGAAGATTATTTCTAATTCATGTAATACTATATTATTATTATTTTCTAGTTATGTTTCGTTCATTTTGCATCTCTATATTTGTCTATATTGTGCTAACTGGTTTACTCTTTGTATTTGTAGGCACTCGACAAAATGCCGGGCGGAAGGCGGCCCCGGACCTGCAACTCGCTCTACGCGAGGACGACTCAGGAGGCGGAGGCGGAGGCATCGGCGAGGAGCCGTCCGGCCCGCCGCCCTCGCGACCGTCCGAGGAGGGCGGTGCAGTCGTCTGCCGTCCCCTCGCCCGAGGAGGACCGGACGACGACCCCTGACGACGAGGACCAGCAGCTGGCCCCCCAGACAGGAGGGGGTGACACTTCCTCTGGGGGGTGGCGGGGGGTGACACTTCGAGCACCTCATCGGTACCATACTTGCGCGGGTCCTCGCAGCTCCCGGCGCGGCCGATCCCGTTTCAGAGGAGGCCGGTGATTCGTCCCAAGGGCGACAAGTAAGTATACGTTCATTTTGCATCTCTTCTTGTTCATATGCTGAAAACCGAACTGCGGACTAACAATTCTTCTTACTGACTCCTGTAGGAACTAGGAACTTGTGTCCGGGGGCGATCATCGGTAGTGCAATGGGATCCTCGGCGGCTGATCCGCTGCACTACCTCTGGTTTGGTCACCCACGCCTGTGTTGAGTCGCCTCCACAGACGTGGGACCACTTCAACTCCGCCAGTGGGCGCCAGTACTGCAGCACCGTGTGAGCGGATCGGGCATGAGTTCGGGGTGAGTCTACATCACACTACATTGCTCAATACTATGAATTCATTAGACGTTCTTGAAATAATGAAAGGACACATGATGTCTCAGATGTAGGACTTCTTCACGTTGGAGGAGGGGCATGACCCGCTTTGGTGTGACGGCGGGTGCAGAGATGTGGCATGCAGGGGCCGAGTCACGGACCAGTACTATGAGGCGAGGCTGCAGTGCCACATCAACCACTCGTCGGACGCGTCCTTGGTTTGCAGACCGGGGAAGAGCGAGGCCAGGACCATGACACTCACCAGGGAGCAAGACCTCAAATAAGTTATAAAACATTGTTAATGACTCATTCCATGAAGAATAGGTAGCCTTCATTTTATATTCTAACATTTCTAATACTTGATGGCATGCAGATGTGTCCTTCTTGGTGCGCCACCCACAGAGATCACATGGCCATCGTGGACAAGTGGGTCTCCGATGAGTGGAGGGAGAGGCACGCCCTCCGTCCGGGAGTGCCACTGCGCAGATGGGTGGGCGGCGCACCACCAAGGCAACCGCCCCTCGGTTAAACGCCCTAGGCTCAGGTACACGCTTACGCACTTATTTATTTATTTGTTCTAACGCTCAATTCTCATTACTTCTAATCGTCTTTGTGTTTTCCTCGCAGTCCCAAATGCGCATGATGGCCAGAATGCAACGAGTTCATGGCGTGACGCCATGGCACACAAGGGCAAGGCGACAGCCCCGACACCGCTCTACAACCCGGAGGACGGGCCCGAGGCGTCTGAGAACACGAGCGTCCACAGCAAGCTCACCGACTACGCCTCGGCGGCCCACGAGCGGCATGGGGAGGACTTCGACCCTGCCACCCAGCCCCTTGATACCGACCTCGTGATGAGGCTCGGAGGAGGGAAGCAACACGGCCGGTACTGGATGGCCTCCAACATGGTCGACTCGACCTCTGTGCCCAACCTCGCCCAGATCCGAGCACAGAGCACGAGCTCCTCTGTCCCCATTCGACCTCGGCGGCAGCACACTGCAAAGAAATGGCGGCACTCCAGTTAGTTCTATTTCATTCGCCGTTCATTACTTTTACACATGTACCTTGCATTTGCATTGTTTAAACGTTGGTGATTGAATATTGCAGACCACTGTGGAGAGGATGGAGGCCGAGAGGGAGGCCGAGAGGGTCAAGAGGGAGAGGGCCCAGAGGGAGGCCGAGAGGTTCGAGTGGGAGGTCCTGAGGGCCTAGAGGGCGGCCGAGGCGCAGAGGATGCAGGACATGTTCTCATTCATGTCGAGCCTCAAAGACACCACTCTCCCGGTGTGTGGTGGTGCCCCGGCATTGCTTCCCAGTTGTGCCTCCTACTCCTCTCGCTCTCTAGGCACTCGGTGAGTATATATATATGGTTGATCAAGTCCTTTAGCTTGTGTAGATACTAATGAATTCAATTCTCCTTTGTGCGAAGAATAAATGTCGGGTTCGAACCCGACTCCTTCGCCTCAGACACACACACCCCCGACAGTCCACCACCACACTGAGGTGGTGCCCTTCAGTTCCCCATTGGGATCAAGCAAGGCGAGGGTGGTGCCCCTTCATGTTTCATTGACTTTTCTTGATCTAGGACTTGTGTTGGATGAAGACTTCTTAGATGTTGTCATGGATTTGCACATTGGATGTGCGTGTGATGGATTATGCAGGGAGGATGTGCTTGTGATGGATGTTGGATGTGCTTGTGATGTATTATGGATGTATGTGATGGATTATGTATGCGTTTTGTGTGATGCTAAATGCCCGTGTGTTTGTCTCTCATGTATTATATATGAGTTTTATGCGTGTTTGCTTTGAAGGAAAGCAACAAACAAAAAAATAGCAAATTTCCCAGCTTTGCCGAAAGTGCCAACATCGGGCAAAGAAGTCTTTGCCGAGTGCCGGGGTGTGGCACTTTCGGCAAAGCTAAAAAAAAATGCTTTGCAAAAACAGCCACTTCCCAGCTTTTGCCGAAAAGCCACGACTGGCACTTTCGGCAAATAGGTCAATTTTGCCGAGTGCCGTGGGTACCACTCAAAGAAAGACTATTTTTAAAAAGATTTTTTTAAAAAAAATGGTTTCTTTGCCGAGTCTTTGAGCCACGGCTCTCGGCAAAATTCAAATTTTGCCGAGTGCCAGTCCCTAGGCACTCGGCAAAGCCGGCGTCAAATGTTGACGTCAGTTATTTTTTTGCCGAGTGCGGGCTTGGCACTCGGCAAAGACTTTGCCGAGTGTCGATTTTTGGCACTCGGCAAATAAATTTTTGCCGATAAAATCTTTGCCGAGAGACCTTTGCCGAGTGCGGCACTCGGCAAAGCCTTTGCCGAGTGCTTGGCTGGCTTTGCCGAGTGCCCCCAGCACTCGACAAAGAGGGCGTCTGTAGTTGTGTCGACGACTAGCTAGCTCAGCCCTACCAAAGTAGACTGCCGTGTCCAGTGCATCAAAAAACGTAGTCCTGTCTTCACTCTTCAGAGAGAGACCAGGGAGTCCACACTGTACAGCAGCCAAACACCAACCATGGCTGATCATCACTAGCTCAGCCCATGACACACAAGACAACTTACAGCCAGCACGAGCAAACAAATTAAGAGGAATAATCATTTTTCTACAGTTGTACTGTGATTCGATAGGTGGCTAGTCCTACCCTGAGACTTGACCCCGGCCCTGACAGAGAACACGTACAGAGGCAGAGCGAAAAGACAAACCCTGCCATCACATGATTGTCCCCAAACTCGTTCGATAGATATAGATCCTCACCTCTCTCTGACACGGTCCTGCTTCTACAGAGAGACCACCAGAGAGAGGGACGCACGCACACACACCCGAGACGAGCCGACCCGACATGCAGCCCCAGCAGGTCATCTCGAATCATTCCGAGAGGAGGCAATCTCTGCCATGGTCTTCTCCCAATCATGCAACCATCCGGCATTATTTCATGTGCAGTGCAGTGTCCAGAGTCAGAGACAGTTAAAAAAGAGCGACTTTTGACTCGACAAACATTCGCAAGCAGTAGTACGGTGTACCACGTTCCTGCACATTACCATGTCCTCAACTCCTGATGGTTCTTGGATCGAGTACTACTAGACTGACTCACTGACAGCAGGAGTAAAATACTGAATGGGGTACTACTGAAAGTACTAGTAATCAACTGTCTTCAACGTAAAAAAAAAAACAAACTAGTAATCAACTGTCACATTACGACATCGATCAAAGTAAAGACAATGTCATTATATGCAATTCAGTATGAATTACATACAGCTTATACTACGTACTACTATCCTGAACTCTTGATCATACTACTAGTACAAGTTGGTATGATCTAGGGCCTGATTAATGGGGTATAGTTGTCTACACTGATTGTTTCCTCAGAATTTACCGTGAACAAATTAACCGGGAGAGAGAAGGAGAGAGAGAAATAAGATCTACATGGGCTGTAGTAGCTGTACCATTTAGGATCGTAATGCATGCGCGCCGCCATCGATCCACCACCCGTGCGAAGCTGCGGCGTGCATGCATGCGGCCGGCGGCTCATTAGCCGTCTGTGAGATACAGCCAGGAATCGAATGCTTGGCAAAGAAGAAGAAGAAATACAGTACGATAAGTGCTTTGTATTACAAGAATGAATATGTGGTTCACCGGTTCCTTCCCTTTCGTTCACGGCTCTCTACTAGATATACTCAGCTACGCTTGCCACGTGGGCCCGAACACCTTGGAGTTGGGCCGCGCCTGTCTCTTGGGCCTCGGCGAAGGAGGGGCAACGTCGCTGGGGCAGCCTTCAGCTGTTGTAGTATCAGGGGTGTTGCTGACACCATCACTTGAATCCGTCGGCGCTGCCGTAATCTCTAGCTGCCGCGTCGGGGATCGGATTCCATTCCCAGATCATCTTGTCAGATATGGCGGCCAGGGACATGGGTAGCGTCCCGAGCGCCATTGGCTCCTGCGACGACGGTGTCGGCAGGGGGAAGAAGCTGTGGCCGTGGCCGCCGCCGCCGCCGCCCTGGTGGTTGAAGTACGCCGGCGGCCCGTGCACGTGCCCGACCAGCGTGCTGAGCTCGTCGATGGCCGCGGCGGACCCGGACCCGCCCATGGTGGCGGCGTTCACCAGGCTGAGCAGCGAGTACGTGGACGCGGCGAACGCGTAGTTGGCGTTCCTGGACGACGACTGCTCGTACGACGACGACGACACTGCCGCGGTTCCCATTCCAGCCTGCTGATGCTGATTGCCGGTCGTCGCGGCGGCAGAGCTCGCCGTGGACAGCTGGTGGGAAACGTTGCAGTACGGCTTCGTGGGGAGCTGCTGCTGCCGTGGCGCCGCCGCCGCCTTGCTATCGCTGTGTGCCGCCGCAGCGTGATTGTTCCTGCAGATGGCCGTCGCGGGCGGCGACGTGCACTCGCCGTGGAGAAGGTGCATCATCTTGGACGGGGTCGTGGGCGGCGTGGGCGTCGACGACGACGACGCCTGCTTGTTATCTTGCTGCTGTGCCGCCGTGCCGCCGCGGGAGAGCGTCGAGCGCGCCGAGGCGGGATGATGCCCGTGGCCGTCGTCGATCCCGGTGCGCTTGTACACGCGGCAGAGGGATATTTCGGTCTGCAATAATGCAAATTCATAGAAACACATGCATGAAGATCGAGATGCCATCATGCTAATGTTGCGCCACTAAGCTGGAAACAATAGCGAGAGAACAAGTGCGGGCATGGATGGGTATAACAAAAGTTAGTTAGAGGAACTGCAGTAGCTAGCTAGGAACCAGCTAGATAGCTAGCCAGGCCAGGCTCGAATCGGAAAGCCAGAAAGGAGATGCTACGAGATGATGGCTTGCCCCCAAAATTTAGTCCAGATCTCAGTGATTACATCTAGGATTGTGGAATCTAGAATTCTAGGGTCACAAACTCTCTTGCATGATAGCATATAAAGGAGAGTATAATCGATCAAATAGGGTGCGTTTCTATGTATGTGTTGTGAGGTCAAATATATGAACATCGTCATTGCTCATGGAAGGAACAGGAAAGATATACATATGTAGGCGAGAGAAGATGAACAAACCCTAGTTCTTTTTAACTAGTAGTTTCTCAGAGAACCAAGGCGCTTTTGCCATTCAAGGGAAAACCAAGCTAAAAGTAAAATTGGATAGACCAAATAAACTGAAACCCCGCAAAAACTAACCCACCTCTGAGGCCCAAGTATTGTAATTTGTAAACCCAAACCCTAGTTCCTGACGACTCGTTGATTTGGTCGCAAATTAGCCGGTTTCACGGGGCCAATCGATTTGGTCGCAAATTACCTTGTGGTAGCGGTCGGTGTGGTCGGGCGGGAGGCGGTACTCGTTCATGATCCAGCTGCTGCGGACGCCCTTGGGCGCCTTGCCGGAATAGAAGACGAGCGTCTTCTTGAGCCCGATGGGGCGGCTGCTGTTGTCGGCCTTGATGGTGCGGTCGGCGCCCGTGGCCTTCCAGTAGCCCGACGCCGTCACCCGGTTGGGCCTGTCACCGTTGCGGTACTTGCGGTCCCTCGGCACGTAGAAGAACCACTCCTTCTCCCCAATCGCGGCCATTGCTGCAAATCGATATCAGCCTTGATTAATTTGCCTCCCTTGATTTGATTTCTAGCAGAAGATTAGTTAATTCTGGTCGGGGAGCGAGAGATTGGAAAACGAGAGAAGATCGAGCGCGCGTGCAAGTAATTGGTGTCGCAAGTGTAAGCTAGCAGCATCAGACAGGGACGGGACGAGACGGACCAGGGAGCTCCCATGGGTCGTAGCGGTAGAGGTCGAGGAAGGTGATGAGCTCGACGTTGAAGCGCTTGCCCTCCACCTTCCGGCGGAGGTAGAACTCGATGAGCTCCTCCTCCGTGGGGTGGAACCGGAACCCCGGCATCACCAGGTCGTCCTCGTGCGCGTCGCTGCATCCACCTCCACCTCCACCTGCCGCTGCCGCATGCCTGCTGCTGCCGCCGCTCATGGCCGATGACCGCGTCACTGTACGTCGTCGTCTACCGCTGCTGCCCCGGCCTCGGCTGCTGCCTCCGCATATCTTTGTAGTACCCCTGACTGAGCCTGCCTGCTGGGCTGCTGCTAGGTCTCTAGGGCTAGGTAGTAGCTGCTAGATATGTGCGTAGGTAGCTAGCACCGTAGCACGAGCACGAGCGAGCTCAGTGGCTGCTTCCTACCTCTGGGAAAAGAAAAGGAGGCGTCGCTCGCTGCTGCTCGCGGTAGCGGGTGCAAGTGGGGGAGACGAGAGGAAAGGATAAGAGCGTTAGTGTCTGGGGCAATATATATCGACCAAAAAACCAGCCGTGCCGGCCGCTCGCTGATCGATCGGCCCGGCCCGGCCGACGAGTGATTGCAGCTAGTCTCGATCGGCCCCGGCCGGTCGGTCTCTCTAACCACTCGTCTACACCCACTCTAGCATCAGCTAGGCGCGCGCGGGGAGCGTCGAGCACACAGACACAGCAGGCGCACGCAAGGCGATGAGCGAGGCCTGACGCCAGTCGCCACGCCACGCCACACGCGCGCGCGCGACGGGAGGAGGTGGGGAAATTATGAGTCGCGGGGCGGAGGGGACCCGCCGGAGCGGTGGAGGCGGGAGGGACAGCGACGGCGGAGCGAGTTTAATAGGGGGGAAAGGGACGGCTCAGGAAGCGGACAGCTGTGGACGGTTGCCGCCGGCAGGCATCAATCCACCCATTCCATCCATCGCCCTGGCCCCGGCAGCGCGCGTCTTCTATCTTGCCGGGGGGTTGGCGCTTTCCGATGATGATATACAAGATACATACACACACGGCGCCCGCCCGATCGAGATGGCGCTAGATTGATTCCGATCCGGCCATTGTTTTCTTCGTTGATGTGCTCGCTCGCTCTCTACACGATAGCTACGACTACACTAATCCTTGTTGCCAAGCATCTCGTCTTGTCACGCTTCCTACACTAATACCCGTAGAAAAAGGAAGCACAAAAGGCCATGCGCACACATCTTTTCGCTATTCGCTACTAGTGTGTTTGTTGTTGCTGACTTTAATTTGTGATGGCGTGTGCTGCATGCACAGAGCGATGAAGTGAAATCTGCCGGTGTTTCTCAGAAACTCTCTCTTGGCTTCCAACCCTATCCCCTCGTCACGCGCTTGCTTGCTTTGCTTGTTGCTTGAATTGAATTGGGTAAGCTGACCTGCATGCATGAAGCCACACAGACACACTACAGTGCAGCGTGGTGTCCGTGGAATTGGAGGGCGCGCACTGCGATGCTCTTCTGAGACATTCCTTTCGACAGCCCCTTTATTTGGCGCTCAAAAGGGAGCTACAGGTAAAGCAGATCCAAAAGCATGGGCAGGATTAAACCAGCAACTCTCTCTGCACGTCTGCGACTGCATGCATACTAGTATTATTTCATCAGCTGATAGCTCTAGTTCGCGTCGCGTGGACGACATTTATGCATGGACGCTGAATGAATCATGGGTCCATCGTATCCGATCCGTAGCATCAAGGATAGGAATAAGATGTTGATCTGCGAAGTGAAGTTGTGAGACGAGACCAGATGCTTCCATTGACTTGTGGACGGATGCCTTGAGCCAGGGAAATGATATATACAGCATGAATTCATAATTTAATTGGGAAAACGGCTCTAAGTATCCCGGAACAGTACCAGCAAATATTGCTACTACTTAGTATTATGTTTTTCCCGACAAGGGGTTAAAGATATGGCACATTTACTTTGACCTTTTGAAGAGAAGGATCGATCAGAAATAATTCAGAGGAGTCAGTCATGGACAGTGTCGTCGAAGAATGGCATATTAGCAAGTTGCAGAGGAACTCGACAAGGCGGCATGTGCATATATTGCACTGGTGATGGTGAATGGCCATGGACCATGGTCATATATACACTACCGGAAACCGGCTCTTTGCCGAGTGTTTTTATGTTTGCTGAGTGCATTTCCTCGGGCACTCGGCAAACAAGCTCTTTGACGAGTGCTGCGAAAAAAACACTCGGCAAAATAATTGCACTCGGCAAACAAACTCTTTGCCGAGTGCTGAAAAAAAAAACACTCGGCAAAGAAATAAGTTTGCCGAGTGTTTTTTTTTTGCACTCGCCAAAGAAGTAAGTTTGCCGAATGTTTTTTTTGTCACTCGGCGAAGAAATAAGTTTTTTTCTCTCTTCTAACCTTGAAACTTTTTCTACACTCCACATAGAACATGTGGTACTCCATGTTAAAATTTGGTATATTTCTAGATCTGTTTGTTATATTTAATTAATTTATTGCATTTCAAATAATTTTTTGAATCAAGTCAAATTTGAACTGCAAGTGATTCAAATAATAGAATAAAATGAGTAGAAAAATGATATTCATGTTATTGAGTCTAGTGTGAGGCCTTACCCGGGAAATGAAAAGAAATTTTAAACATCTTGTTCAAGAAACATGACCACGAACGTGTGGCCGAATGGTTTATAAATTCTAAAAAACGCAAATGAAGTATGAAAATCATGAGATTTCTCATGATGTGATGATATCATACATGGAGGCTATGGTAAAAATTTGAGAAGGTTTCACACAATTTGTCACGTACGATGTTTACAAACCGAAGCACCTTAGAAGAAGAATCGTAGCATTGAGAAGGATTCGGTAAGATTTAGAGTCAAAGTGACGGTCGAATTGGGGTTTCACTTCAAAACTTTTTCTATAGGCAATAGAGAATATAGATTGTTTCATGTGAAATTTTGGTAAATTTTTTATCCGTTTGATAATTTTAATTTATTAAGTGCAATTATAAAATTTTAATTTATATAAATTGAATTTGAGCTATAACTGCATGAAATAATGGAATAATATTCGTAGAAAAATCATATATATATTGTTGATGCAATTTGACAAGGTATTTTCAAAGTATATCAGAACAAATTTAGAAAAACATGTTATGGAAAAGAAGGAAGAGGAGGGAAAAAAGGTTTGCCGAGTGCCCCCAATCTGGCACTCGGCAAACACTGCTTTGCCGAGTGTCAGATCTAGGACATTAGGCAAAGCTCCTATACTATAACTCACGCACCCCGCCACCGGCGCCCGGCCCCCGCCGCTGGCTCCCAACGCCGGCCCCCTCCCTCCTCTCCCTCCCTCTCCCGGCCCTCCTGCCCCAGCGGAGGGGACGGCACCCCCAAGCCCCATCGGCGGCGCGCGGGCCAGGGGCGAGCTGCAGCCCCCTGGCCCAGAGCGGTGGTGCGTGGTCCAGGGGTGAGCTCCCCCCGCGGGAGTGGCGGCGCGGGGCCGCGAGGAGCTTCCCCATCGAGGGCGGCGGCGCAGGGGCCCCTACGGTGAGCTCCCCCGCCCTCTCTCCCTCATCTTACCCCTTTTGCACAGGCGCCGCCGGCGCCCGGCCCCCACCGCTGGCTCCCGATGCCGGCCCCCTCCCTCTCCCAGCCCCCCTGCCCCGTCGGCGGCACGCGGGCCAGGGGCGAGCTGCAGCCCCCTGGCTGAGAGCGGCGGCGCGTGGTCTAGGGGTGAGCTCCCCCCGCGGGAGTGGCGGCGCGGGGCCGCGAGGAGCTTCCCCATCAAGGGCGGCGGCGCGCGAGCCCCTACGGTGAGCTCCCCCGCCCTCTCTCCCTCTTCTTACAGCTTTTGCGTAGGGACGTGGTGGCGGGGGACGTGGTGGTGGCGGCGGGCATGGTGGTGGCTGCGGCGGCGTGGTGGTGGCGGCGAGCTTGGTGGCGGGGGACGTGGTGGTGGCAGCCTGGTGGCGCATTTTTTATATTTTTTAAAAATTCTTTGTCGAGTGTCGGTTTAGCACTCGGCAAAGTGTTTGTCGAGTGCTCGACAAAAAACACTCGGCAAAGACAGCTTTGCCGAGTCTTTGTTCGTCGAGTGCCGTTTGTCAACACTCGGCAAAGCCTTTGCCAAGTATTTTTTGGGCTTCGCCGTGTGCCCTGGACACATGACAAAGCTACTGATTCCGGTAGCCCGATTGCTAGTCTGTCTAGCCTAAAAGCCTTTATTCGATGGGCCAAAAGAAAAGAAAAACAGTAACAACAACATTGCTACTAGCGCGTAGCTGCTGCACACACAAGCCGGTCCAAAGACAGCTTTACGAGGGATGAGATGGTTAGGCCGTTTTTATCCTACCGCTACGTCCCATCTACATGCATGTGTGCCTACGGGAGAACGAACGCTTCGAAAGAAGTTTGTGCCTCGTGACAGACATGTAAGACCCGCCGTTTGATGTGATTTCAGAAAGGGGGGGCAGCATGTTAGATGTCGGGCTCAATGCATGTCGTCTGCGTACCCTTTCTAGCTCCTGTCATTTTCTGAACCTCTCTTCTTTTCTTTTTTATCTTTGGGGACAAAATATATGTTCTGAACACTGCTGAGTGACCACTAAACTATCTATGATATAGCTGCCAAGAGTTACATGCATGCATGCACCAACTATCCCAAAAGTTTTGAGAAGTTAACGCAGAAGATCTAAGTAGCTAGAGCTTGGAACTAACGGACTAACGGAGTATGTAGTTACTACTACTAGAACTGATACTAGCTGTTTGCATGTATATATGTAAATTTCATCAGCAGGATAAATCAGCAGCTGGGTTGTGTGATTATATATATTCGGTGCATCATGCATGCATGGAGATGGAGAGTCAAGTGAAGCCCGTGACTGCAATAGATGCCACCCAGCTACCTCATCGATCAGAGAACAAGTAGTCCCCATTGCGGAGCCTTTTATTGTCGAATAGTTCTTTCGTATCTCTATCGTTTTCATGGATGGATCTTGGCCGGCGTGGTTGAGACCACACACACAATGTGTTTCAACAGGACCTTTTTACATTGATTGCAAATCAGCGATGGGCCGTACGTACACTACTGGGGCTAACAAACTTGGGTTGGAAGCTGAGACGCAGACGATATACACGTCACACCACTCCACTCCAACATCATATATTTATCTCTACCTCTTCTAGCTTTTACACTGGTTACACAACTGGTCTATCCTCCAGAAGCCGGTGCTACAGGGTTGGTTGGGGCACTGTGGCAACAGTTGGCGCAGGTCGCCGGCTTGATTATCACTAGCCTTATGGAAATTATCTCTCTTTGTTTATGGCTATGTGTCTTAGCAAAGGCCAGAATAATTCTCAAAGTCTTATATATCATCTTGATGTAACATTTTGAGAATTTAATAAATTCCTTCAAAAAAAATCGAATGATCAGTTACCTTATTAAGGTAGGGATGTCAATGGGGCCCCGATCTTTGATATATTCCTCATGGAGAACTCTGCTATTAAGGGGATGAGGATGGATCCAATTCTCCCATGGGGATTTAAATGGGGTATGCGTGTTCATTGTAGTTTGTCAGCAAGTGTCCACTTGTGCTATTTATGCTAAATTCGATCCACCTGTTCGCTTGAACTTATCAGCTGTCTTATCAGCTAGAATCTACAGTATTTTTCTCTCACAACAAAACAGCTTCAGCCGGCTTTAATACCAGCCGAACATGCCCATATATATTCCGTGAAGTCGATGCGGGAATAGGGATGGGGACCAAATCTCCCCCGCGAGCTATTGTGGGGCAAGGATAGAGAGCAATTCCTCGACGGGGAATTTTCCATTGCCATATCTACCTTAAGGACTTGTAACTTTATATGATCATTTTCAACACTCAAAAGCAATATTACCACGCAAAAAAATACAAAGAGAAAAGAGTGCCCCTTTGATCCAAGCCACACTACAATAGAGATGATACATCTGTTTTTTTACGTCTACTAGGTCAGCACCGGTGTTGTAGTATTTGTCCTACTTCTAGAATTTACTGGTGGAAAAAACAAGGACACTTTAGCATCGTTCAGTGACATTTTTCCAAATCAAAATGACTTGATGAAATGTTTCAATGAAACATATATCCACATGAAAAGACGGAGCATAGTATATAGCTACAAATCCCTGAGATTAGACGTGATTTAAGCGCAATTCAGTTGGTTAGATTCCTTATGGTGGAATCCGCATAGGTTCAAGTCCTCATCTTGTCACTGGTGCTCGTATTTTTCTAGATTTATTCCATGACTCATTGGCACTATTTTTTCCAATGGAGTGCAAGTGTACCTAGGTTTATCGTGGTGGTTCAAGTCTCGGCACAAGTGCTCGCATTACTTGTGATGGTTAGTAACATATGCATATGTTTTTGTAAACATGTAAGTGGATCCTAGAAATTACGGTACTACAATCCTACCAAGCCAAAAGATATCAACTCCACTATATATCTTAAATTCCAAGTACCCTGATCCTATACATGAAAGTTGCATACAATTAAGATCGGTAGGATCTTACATAGGATCCTGTTCCGACATAATGATTGACATCAATGACCTTACATGATCCGGTTGTGATGAAGTATTATTGCGATGGATTGATAATAATGTCAATAAGTCCACCTAAATTTACAAAAACAATCAATTAAAAATATTTTGTAGAATTCAAGAGGATCAGATTCTACGATTTGAGTAAAAATGATTTTACCTAGATAGAATCCCAATCCTAACAACTTATTTAAGACGCTACCTAGAATCCTGATCTTGACAAGCTTTTTTAGGTCCATTGTCATATGCACAACATCATATAAAACAATAGATTGCATTGAAAGTCTGTGGAACAACACCAAGGCACTATGCATTGGTAGAAAGTGAAATTAATTTCTAATGTGTTAGTGTGCAAGTAAAAAGCCAGATAACTGACAATTCGTCCTTTTTCTTTTGGATTGTGTTTTCTCAGTTAATTAAAAAAGATCCTATTGTCTCGTTAGCAATTCTTTCATTTTATCTGCGCTGGCAAACTATATACATACTTTGTATAAAAAGGAAAACTGGAGGCGAAGGAAAATATGTTGCTGCTGGTACAGTAGTGACCAAGGAAAAAGTCAAGAGGTATATATATTTGACGGCGACGAGCACCGACCTAATCTTGCCGAGCTTAATTTACACACACACGAGCTTCTTGAGCATCTAAAAATTGTGGCCACTTTTGATGAGACAAACATCGATATGCAGTAAGGGGCAAAAGCAGTAATTCCATTTAATTTCGATGAGTACTGGCACTATGCACTGCAAATAAACCTAGCTAGCTAGCTAGCTTTATTTGTGTCAAAGGTCAGTCCAAGAACAGAGACGTGGCATGCAAAAGACACTCGCGTAATGACAAATTACGTACTGCAGGGATGGAGCAATTAAAGAAGCCCCCCAAAACTAATAATTAACTGGCGCATCACTGTCAGAGATTCCATCATCCATAGCTCTGTTCAGTGTCGACGACGACTGTGTTGTGGACCTGTGGTCTGTGCATATACACTTAGGGCATGCACAGCATGGGGGCCTCGATTGTATTATTGCACGAACTACTATGTAGCTCCTCCTCCTCCTCGTGAAAGAAGAAACAACAAAGCTGCTAGCTACTAGAGGAGTAGAGGGACAAATCTGATATGATGGTTAAAAACAGCATCTGATGCTGTCGACAGTGGTTCTTCTTCCGATCCGAGCATGTCGTCTCTCTGCTGCTGTAGCGAAAACCTCAGCCAGAATGTACGGAGCCATCCAACAGTGCTGTCTTTGTCTTTGTATGGTCATGCATGCATGTGATCGATGCAGCTCGTTTTATTCGTAGAGCTAGCACATACTGACATCGGATGCTCAGGCTGTCACAGTTGCACATGCATGTATATGTATACAGTACGGGTGTAACATGTACACGTACATGCTTCTAGATCTATCGCACGTCGCTAGCTACTCGATTCGTACATACAACTGCAGACTGCAGGCTCTAAGCTAGAGACGACTCCATGGATGCATGCACTCTGCGTAGTATATACGTGGATTCCTCCATGGATCACCTGCGTGTGTGAAGGTGCATTGGCGTGTCCCGCTACGTACGTACGTGCAACCGTGTAGTATGTATACAGCAGAGTCCATTATTTGCGTGGAAGAAGGGGATGAAGGCGCCTGACAGGTCAATGCATGCAGCGCGTGTGGCTCCAAAACCTTGCGCCCATGCAGCTCGTGCCCGGAAGCATCTCATTCACTATTCATCGGATCGGATGATGCGGCTCTTGGTGTTTCTTTTTTTTTTCTTATCATGTCGTGCGTGCAAGCGCGTGATTATATATGACACTATGACAGTATATTCTTCTGGTTTTTATGGCCGGTTTTATGTTCCTTTTAAACACACGCACACGAGTACACGACAGATCCTTACGGAAGTAGTCATTTCCTGTTTTGAGCCACATCTGCAGATACATTCTAATATATTAAGGCAGTTTGCCTCGGTCGCCGTTGAAGCCGTCCACGGTAGCAAAATAAATTTACGCCGTTTGATCTCAGTTTTACCGTTCAGATTTACTCTTCCGATTGTATAAAGTTGCTCCACATGTCACCCTTTTGCAGGTCAACAGCAACAAAAATATCGTGCTCCACCGACCTCTCCTCGCTTCCAGATTCAGAACCAGATCCGGGCTCTCGATCCCCTACGCTCCCTCTCCGCTCGACGGCCCTCCCTGCGCCGCCCGTGCCAGCGTCGCCGTCTCTCTCCCTCTCTCCCCGTGCAGCGGCGAAACGGCTGGGCCCCTGCGTTGGCCACCCTCCGACGCGCCGGCGCACCGGCGTGGCCGGGTTTCGGCCATGGCCGTAGCCACAGCGGCGGCTATCCCCTCTCCCGCGCTTCTCTCTCTCTCCTCTCCTGATGCGGCGGCGCACCGGTGGCCGCGGGTGCGGGCAGATGGCCGCTATCCCCTCCGCTTCCCCACGCGTCGCGCGCGCCTCTCTACCCCTCTCCTGACGTGGCTCAGTGCGGGTGGGTACCGGCCGTGCCATGGCCGGCGCAGGGGCAGAAGAATGGCCTCGTGGCCACTCGTCCTCATCTTCTGAGTTTCATCTCAGTTTCACCGTGTGCCTCTTTTTGGCGGTGCTTTCCCTGGTTCATCTTTCTCAGCTAAGATGGCATAAATATGTTAATTTGGGACACAACTTCATACTGCTATCTGATGCGTGTATTTATCGTACGAATTTCATTCCTGCACAATATTTTTACTGATATGGGTGCTCCGTCCATGACCAAATACTTTTTTCACTCTAATGCTTGGTGCAAGTGATGGACATGTGTTTTTGCTGTATAGCTTGTGATGAAAATGAACTCCCATTTAACTTGCAAATATAGATTGATGACCTTCAAAGGCCCACGACATGTTCATGAATATATGTATCGCTATCTGTTTATTTATCTTACCATGCCGCTTCCCTAGGCTAGGTTTATTGCAATGCTGCCTTAATAAGAAGAAATTTCATGTCCTGGCACTAAACCCCACTCCTCTCTACATCCACTGTATATGCCTACAACATAGAATGCTACAAATGATGCTATTTCTCAGTGCATGCTGTTGTGCCTACCTATGAGAGATTAGATGATGTCATTTTGTTCCTTTCTGAGGCTACTCTGGTTCCCTAGATTCTTTCTAATTTTTAATTGTCATGCCCTTACAACAACCTGCCCATTTTTCTTTACTTTAAAGGTGTGAGGATAGTTATATTCTCCCTTGTTTACAGAATGATGACCCTCAAATCATGTGTGAGCTTGTTCTGAGGTACTAAACCGGAGGTGGATGAGGGATTTGGGCCAAGTGTTTAATTTGCTTGCTTTCTTACCTTCATTTGGGTGCACATGGATTCTAATTTTACATGAATTTAATTTGCTTCCTTTCTTGCCTTCGTTTGGGTCCACATGGATTCTAGCTTCCTTTCTTGCCTTTGTTTGGGTGCACATGGATTCTGATTTTACTGGAATGCAATGACAGAATTGCCTCCCAGCTAGCAATAAAGTGGATGCCATGCTCTTCTGGTTGTACAATGGTTGGTTATCACTTTTGCATTTCAAGAAGGTAAAGCGTTTTTATCATATCTCCTCTCCATACTTTTCACTGGCTAGATGTGGAGCATAATATACAATGAAAACTATTATCTAAAAATTACTAGCTATATCGGTCGCTGCAAATTGTAGAAACTATTACGATCTACTTTTTATGATCTTATCGTCTGCTAGCTATTTTTCAGTATTTCACAGGACTTCAAAACAATGCTAAAGACGAGCACCAATCCTGAATTCAACAAAGAACTTATACTCTGCAGTTCCTGTTATTGGTAAGGTCTGATACTTGCTTAGTCGATTTGGTGCACCTATGTACCGATTTCATCCATACGCATTTTATTTTATTTTTTGCCAGCTGCATAGGCACTTGATTTGGGGGTAAATCCATTAGGTGGAGGGATTCAGTAGGCCGGATCAGTTAGTATCTGACAGGAAAGCCCTTTACCACGCTGTTGTATTAGGCGGTTTTTGTCATATGTCTAAAAAAGAATCATCCTTGTGCTAGAGTGCAAGACAAATAAAGGATCCTACTTCATTTTGGTTGCTTTGTGTATTGCTTTTCGTTGGGAGGTCTGCTATCAGATATAGCATCTCATATCATGTTCAGGCACCACGTTTAGATCTACGATTGTATTTCCAACTGACTACCGACGAGCGCCCTCGCGCGCGTGATGGACTAGTCAGATCATCAAACGGAGCAGTGGTGTTTCTTCGACAGGTGAAATGAATCGACCAGAAGTTATCGTACAAATGTACAGTAATAATCTGTCGTCCTCTTCAATAACTCCAAGTTATCTCAACGCCAGAAAGTTCGTCAGATGTGGAAAAAATTTGTCAGTAAATGCGCATGAAAACTACGGCGACGACGGCCGATGTGTCTGGTGGTCCAAAGAAGAATCTTTAATCAGTGGGCGTACAATTCTTCAGACGGCACCAGGAGCAAAGAAGCTAATGGATTCATATATACTCCTATTATGCAATAAAATTAGACGACTGCAGTCTGCAGATCCTGAGTAAGAGAACAATACGGATTCCTAAAAAAAAAGAGAGAGAGAGAGAGAGAGAACAATATGAAATGAGATCCCGTACGTGGGGCATGCATGTAATTGACTTCTTGCCACTTGTTAGTTGTTCGATTCTGTTGTTACTCCGATTTGCTGAATATCGTTTTCTCGTGATGGAAAACTAAACTGGCAGAGTTCATATATATGTGCTGCAGATACAACTAGTAGTGCTCACCATGGTTTCAGTCATGGGTGGAGCTACCATAGACCCCCCAGACCCCTTCTTCGGTTCTTCCTCATCTCCGGCTTGTTGCGGAGAGCTTCCGCGACATGGAGGAGCGAGCGGCGATAGAGAAGATGGAAGAAGATGCGACCGTTACTAGGCCTTTTCTTCAGTCTAGCAGCAGCCCACTGAAGGCCCACGGTGGTGCAGATACGACTAGTAGTGCTCACCATGGTTTCAGACTTTCAGTGCGGCTAGCAGCTGCCGGTAATGGCTGAGATACATGTTGTGTGAATGCAGACGCAAACACCACTTATGCAACTGCTTCTTTGCTGTGCGTTTACAGGAAATTGGGTGTGCTTCTCTGTCAAGAAAAATGGGAAGAGGAAGAGAGAGATTCAGAGGACACTCAGAGTACGCATTGAGCTGTCAAAAGGAGAGCAATGGGCATTAAACCCCAGCGGTGAGATACTGAGGTAGCTCACGGCCGCCATAACTCCCCGAGCTACTCTTGTTCAGATGCAGAGTCGTGGCGGTAGTAATGTTCAGAGGTGAGGTGAGGCCAGGGCCAGCCCCAGCATCCTGCTGTCATGGTCGTCGAGGTTCTCGTGGTTGTCTAGATCTCTTGACTGCTGACCTCTGCTCTTGACTTTTCTACGGTGGCCCTGGCTGCTGACTGGAATTCGTGACTTGCATGTTGACCGGTTGACCCCGGGTCTCTGATGGATGTGCTGGTGCACTGTGGACCTGTGCTGCAGTGTGTTCTGTTCTCTCCTCCACCGTGGTCCGTGGGAAACGGAACAGGCCAAAACAGCAGCAATGGCTATACTATCCTTGGGCCTTGGCGAGAGGAGTCTGCCCATGGGCCAAGCCGAGCCAAGGATGCATGCCGGAACGACGTTTGACATGGGCTTCTGATTATTCCAGAGTGTTGGACCGTGGATGCTTGTGCTGACCCACGAGGACTTTTTTTTAGAACAAAGAAACTTTATATTACTTAAGTTATCAGCGTGAGAGAATACATCAGTATCTATATCTATATCTATATACTCTATATCTATACCTAAAAATAAATATCTAAAATTTTCAGCTATTTTTTTCGTCCAACTCCCCCTAACTACCAGTAGTTGAGAGTTTATTCCGTCTAGACTTATATGACCATAAATAGTTAGGACAAATAGATCTCTCCGAGCCAGAATAAACTGAATAGGAACAGAAATCCTAATTTAAATAGAAAATAAATTAAACAAAATCTTATTTTATTTTCTATATAGCAAAGCGTCTCCTTCAACCCGGCTTTTTACTTCCCATAACATAATACGTCCACCATATTGATGCCCGCAATCCGAAGTTTATGCCCAGCAAAGAGTCCAGTCCTACCACGATGCGTTGGCATTGGTGTCCGGTAAGAGACTGAGTCCTCCTCCAGGTGCATTAGCTTAGAATCAATCAATAATAAGCAAAACAATCCAAATAACATCACACCAAAAAGAAAAAGGAGAAGCGAGCAAACTGCACGGCTAAGAAGAAAGAGGCAGCGCTAGCACCTGCGCCGGTTCTTGTGCTAGGCATGCTAGCTATGCGCATACACGTTCGACGAGTTAGAATAATGTCGGTTACTCCAAAAAAAAGAATAACGACATGTTTGGCTTATCTTAAAGCAAACCATTTGAGCCGCTGCTGCTGCTGCCATGTTGAGATACAAAAATATCGTAGGTATAGTACTTTTCAGCAGCTACAACCCTGGCAAGAAGCCATTGGTGTGCTAGCATTGAACGTCCCGAGCTCACCATAGCCATCGCGAGCGCTGTCCCAACCATACATATCTTCTTTAACAAAAACAACGATCAAATCAAAGGCTCGTCCGAACTAGGTATGCTCTTTTTTTCACGCGTCCAATGGGTTTCGTCCGTTTTTTTCAAGCTTTATAAGCATCTGCTTCAATCATCAGTCTTCAACTTCTAATTTAGTCATTCCCCATAACTACCAATAATAATATAATGATAAATATAATAATATCATACGACTTTAAGCCCTTGACCTCTTCTTTAAGAAATATTTTTTCATCACTAAACTATTGGTACAATTCTAATTAGAAATAAAACGTATCTTATTGCTACAACCTTGCTCAGCCGATATGGTTCAATCAATCAAATTGTGGACTGAAATCTGAAGTTAGTTGTTCAGTTTAGTCTAACAAATATCTTTTCAAGCGCAGTTCTAGACGAAATTTTATACAAAGAGTAAAATATAAAGAGATATACGTTATTTCGGTCCTTGTTTATCTTAGATGTTTCCTACTTTTTTCTCTCGTTACAACGCACGTGCATATTTACTAGTAGAGATAAAAAGTCTGGAATATCATGCAACCACATACATTTATAATTTGAGATGAAAGTAAACTTGGCCGTATAATGCGCAGTCATGTTTGCTTCCCTGCTTACATGAGCAAAAACAAAATATGTGCATTGACTACTAAGTTCCTAGATTTGATTTAGCAATGGAATAACAACACACCTATTAGTAGCTCTAGAATTCCATAGAGCCACTAGTTCTTGACAATCCGTTTCAATAATCACCTTTGTTAGTCTGAGATCCTTTATCAGTAGCACCGCATCATGGTAAGCATAAGCTTCGATAGTAAGAGCATCAGGTATCAACTCATGTTGTTTATATTTGGCTGCTATAAATTGACCTTGTTCATTACGTAAAACAACTCCTGAGGCACCTTGATAAGTTTCAGTTTTTTTTAGAAGAAAGGGTTTCCCCTGCTTTTGTATTATCAAAAGCAAAGACGTTTTACAATTCTGGCGTATAGGCGCGCCCGCCAAAATCAAGGCTCTAAGCCAAACTGAGACACAACCTCAGGTCTACTGACATTACACGGCGTATTAGTCTGACCCAAAAAGACTGATCCCAAAGGTTGAGCACCCTGATGATGTATTGATCACGACCGACATCCACTGTAGTTGAGGGGGCAAGCTTGCTTTGTTCTCCAGCTATTGCGCGAATTCCTCCACTAGCAATTGAAATGTCCTAATATGGCTAGAGAGGGTGAATAGCCTATTTAAAAATCCACAAACCAATTAGAGCAATTTGATTAGTATGACAAATAGTTAAATGCAAACTTGCTCTAACTCTACAAGGGTTACAAGCCACATATCCAACAATTCTAGTTACTATGATCACTAGACATATAATTTGCTAAGTCACTGCTCACTAAGAGCTCTCACACTTTGCTACACTAAAGAGCTCCACTAGATGAACTTAAACTACAAAGCAAGCTTTCAATTCTAGCTACACTAAAGAGCTTGCTACAACTAGTTTGCGAGAATGTAAATGAGTGAGTAGGGTGATTATACCGCCACGTAACGGAGTGAACCAATCACAAGATGAATACCAATTCAATCACCGGGAGAACACCAAAGGGCAAGAGACAACCAATTTTTCTCCCGAGTTTCACGTGCTTGCCGGCACGCTAGTCCCCATTGTGTCGACCAACACTGGGTGGTTCGACGGCTAAGAGGTGTTGCACGAATCTCGTCCACACAATTGGACACCGCAAGAACCTATCCACAAGTGAGGTAACTCAATGACACGAGCAATCCACTAGAGTTACCTTTCGGCGTTCCGTCGGGGAAGGCACAACACCCCTCACAATCATCACGATCGGAGCCGGAGACAATCACCAACCTCCGCTCGACGATCCTCGCTGCTCCAAGCCGTCTAGGTGGCGGCAACCACCAAGAGTAACAAGTAAATCCCGTAGCGAAACATGAACACCAAGTGCCTCTAGATACAATCACTCAAGCAATGCACTTGGATTCTCTCCCAATCTCACAAAGATGATGAATCAATGATGGAGATGAGTGGGAGGGCTTTGGCTAAGCTCACAAGGTTGCTATGTCAATGCAAATGGCCAAGAGTATGAGCTAGAGCCGGCCACACGCCTTTAAATAGAGCCCCCAACGAAATAGAGTCGTTGGCTTCTCAGTCCTCTGAAATTTGGGCAACCGGACGTGCTGGTTAGGTTGACCGGAAGCAGGACCCCAGCGTTCGGTCCTCAGATTTTCGCCATGTGTCCCCGGCTTCAAATGCTGATCGCCCGATCTCAACGGTCATCAGTGTACTTAAGTTGTGACCGGACACGTAGGCAAGTTGACCGGACACACCACGCCCGCATCAGGTCCTCACGTGCCTACGCACCAACACCCAGCGACCAGACGCATAGATGGAATGACCGGACGCTCTAATAACGTGGAGTCCGGTCACTTCCAGAGAGCATCCAGAGCCGCATTTTCTCGATCGGACATGTCCGGTGTACCTCGATTGGACCCAGCTCAGTGTTCGGTCCTCTTCTCAACGCGCCGCCATGTCAGCAGGACCGGACACTAAATAGTGTTCATCCAGAGTCCGATCAGCTGCGTCCGGTCTCAGGCCGAGAGTAGCCCAAGCACACCACTGATTTTATAAATGATCGGACGCTGCTCCCCTAAGTCTAGTTACCACGCGACCGGCGTCTGGTCACTGTTTTGCAGTGACAATCACCTCCTTTACTTCACTAACTTCTCCACCCCTGCTCAAATGTGCCAACCACCAAGTGTATCACCTTGTGCACATGTGTTGGCTTATTTTCACAAATGTTTTCAAGGGTGTTAGCACTCCACTAGATCCTAAATGCATATGCAATGAGTTAGAGCATCTAGTGGCACTTTGATAACCACATTTCGATACGAGTTTCATCCCTCTTAATAGTATGACTACCAATCCTAAATGTGATCACACTCGCTAAGTGTCTCGATCACTAAACTGAAAAGCTCCTATCAATTTCACCTTTGCCTTGAGCTTTTTGTTTTTCTCTTTCTTCTTTTCCATGTCCAAGCACTTGATCATCACCATGCCATCACCATCATCATGATCTTCACCATTGCTTCATCACTTGGAGCAGTGCTACCTATCTCATAATTACTTTGATCAACTAGGTTAGCACTTAGGGTTTCATCAATTCACCAAAACCAAACTAGAGCTTTCAGCAGTCCAGTTTCCAGGTTGAGCAGCGGCACCCACCTTCTCGCCATCCTGACAGTCCGCAACAACACTCTTTTCATACCTGTCCATGTAACACCCTGAAAACACATCTCATTTCTCAGCTTCCATAGAGACCAAATAACTAATGAAGTAACAACATTAGTAAACTTGTGGCGTTTATTTGACACCCAAAACCGAGCAATCGATTCAAAGTTAGCCCCTATATCCTGATTCAGTAACTCGCTCATAATAAGCCATATATTTCTAGCAACACAACATTCAAAGAAGAGGTGAGAGATCGATTATTTCTCACTACAGAACAAGCAGGTGGGGATCACTCACTTCCCTGCGTTTGCCTAGATTGTCTCTTGTTAAAACTCTATTATTAGAGAGGAGCCAAAGGAAGAACTGCACCCTTGGTGGAATAGTAAGCTTCCAAATTGGACCTACAAACATTGGGGTGAACCCCCTGTGATTAATCACATTGTACAGAGATTGGACTGAATATTTACCCGAAGAAGTGTAATGCCACAGAATTTGATCTTCCTCTTCAGAGAGGGAAACTGACTCCAACAGACTACATAACTCTAACTAGAGATTCATAGTACTAGTCGACACACATCTTCTGAAGGTTAGCATAAGGTTTTCCCCATCCCAGACCTCATGTAAAGTTTTACCTTGCTGTTCGTTAATAACGTATAGAGGCCAATAAACTGTAGCTAGGCTAATGTTACCCAGCCAAATATCTTCCTAGAATCTGACTTTTCTACCATTACCAATCACCCACTTAATACCCATACGGGCTGCCTGAACCGCCCAAAGTACTCCTTTCCAAAAAGGAGAGACCCCAACCGTTGGGTAGCACAACATATTGGGGTCTTTAGTTTTGTATTTGAAATTAACAATGCTTCTCCAAATAGCATTCGAATTCAAGTGATATCTGAAAATCCAAGCACCTAGGAGTGCTAAATTTAAACTCCTCATATCTGAGATACCTAGATTGCCAACATCTTTTTTCTGAGAGACTAGTTGCCAGCTAGCAAGATGATATTTATGATGATCTACACTATCATTCCACAAGAAATGACCCATTTGAGAATTAATCATGTCAATAGCCCATCATGGAAACTTGATTATAGAAAGCAGATAAATGGGGATGCTTTCTAAGCAAGCTTTGAGCAAAGTAAGTCTTCCTGCATAAGACAGTAGCCTACCCTTCCATCCAGCTATCCTTTTTATTATTTTGTCAATGACAGGTTGCAAATCTTGCTTTCTCAGTTTTGTAAAGTGCAGGGGAACTCCCAAGTATTTTATTGGAAAATCACTTTTCTTGCAGCAAAAAATCTTTGCAAAGCAGTTTGCATCGTCTTCCTCTAGGCCTATGGTTAGAAGATCACATTTGTTATAATTAATTTTCATACCTGACATTTGCTTGAAGCAAATCAACCGCCACTTTAAAGTGCTTGCTTTTTCTAGGTTATTCTCTAAAAACAATAAGGTGTCATCCGCATATTGTAGGCTAATGATACCTCCATCAATTACTTGAGGAAGAAGCCCAGTTATAAGATTTTGTTTGGCAGCTTTCATAAGCATCCTTGAAAATACATTAGCTACTAGATTGAACAAAAGGGGGGACAAAGGGTCCCCCTGTCTCAACCCCTTCCCAGGTTTAAAATAACTACTATTTTCATCATTCATTCTAATACATAAGGAGCCACATCTTACCACTTTCCTAATCCAACTAATCCATCTTTCCCCAAACCCTCTAGACTTTAGCATGTCCTCAAGGAAGCTCCAACTCACCCTGTCATACGCTTTTTCATAGTCAAGTTTAAGCATAACTCCTTCCTTACTTCTATGTACCTCATGAATAATTTCATGGGCAGCAACCACACTTTCCAGTATATATCTGCCTTTAATAAAGGCTGTTTGGTTTGAGGCTATTAATCTATCTGCAACCACCACCAATCTGTTATTCAGCATTTTGGCAAAGATCTTAAAATTGCAATTGAGTAAACTGATAGGCCTAAATTTCTTAAGGATTTTGGCCTCAGGCTCCTTTGGGATCAAAGTAATCATGCCATAGTTAAGTCTATCAAGGTCTAACTAACCCTTCCCAAAACTGTTAACTAACATCATCAAATCTTTTTTAATAACATCCCAAAAGACCTGATAGAAGAGGAAAGGGAGGCCATCAGGGCTAGGTGCACCATCCGCATAGGACCCAAAGACAGCTTCCTTAGTTTCTTCTTCAGAGAAATCAGCCTTGTCGGATACCATAAAAGGGTACCCTAAGCAAGAACCGAAAAGGTTGCTTAGACCTTGCAAATATCAATGCCAAAGGACGATCACGAGGTCTCGGCTGATTCTCCGATTCGCCCAAGGCCTGCGCCGCAAAGGCCTCGGGCGAAAGGCCAACTCTCCGCCTTGCCGAGGCCCTCTCGCCGAGGCCCCGCCCCGCTAGGCCTCGGACGTGTTACCGATTCTCCGATTCGCCCGAGGCCCCGCGCATAAAGCCTCGGACGAAATACCGATTCTCCGACTCGCTCGAGGCTGGCTCGGCAACAACCTCGTCGTCTCCATCTCGACTGACTTCTCTAACAAAACGTCATGCATCCAACCACTCCTGCAACGTCAGCCGCGCGTCGACGCAGTGCAGTAGAGGGGCCGACGGGACGGGAGACAGGACTGAGCAGGGGTTACCGGCCCCTGTGCTCAACACTGTGCCCATGACTGGCGCCCGTACTACACTGTGCCACCAAATCCCTGCTCCAGGAATAGCACGGCGTGGAGAGTCAGGTCCGAGTCACTATAGCCTCGGAATTAGTGTATAGGACCAACTGCTCCCACCAAGCCTCGGCAATCCACTTCAGTGCCTCGATAGCCTCGGGATTTATGCCCGCCGAGCCCCTCGCGATGGCTCGGCCTCGGCACCAACTGAGCCTCGGTTCTTTTCACTGTCAACGCACAGCGACTGGCATGATGACGGCCATACCCTACGCCAAGCTGTCACTGGGGCTCCCACGTCGCACAAGATCGGGTGTGACCGGCGTGTTGCTCCAGTGCATCAAAGACAAGACCACTCCGTTGACCATGCCCCCACAGTAGCAAGCTACAGGACTCAGACACGCCACCTCCACTTACAAGACGCTACATAGCAAACGCATGTATCGCCCCTGTCCCCCCTTCAACTATAAAAGGAGAGGCCAGGGCCGTTTCTAGACACGGGAGAAAATCAGACGAGCACTCGCATAGACTCACGTAGATTCAGACACACGCTCCCCCGCTGCCTGAGAGCAACATCTCAAGCAACCCGCACCACTCCGCGCAGAGACCTGGGGCTAGTTCCCTCTCTCACCCAGCTTGTAATCCCCTACTACAAGCACTTCAGTGCAAGGAATACAAGATTGATCTCTTAGACTGGACGTAGGGCACCGATTGCCTGAACCAGTATAAACCTTGTGTCTCTTTGCATCATCATCCAGGATTAGGGGCATGCAGTTCAAATTCACTAGTTGGTTGAGGACCCCCTGGTTCGAAACACTGATAGTTGGCGCGCCAGGTAGGGGACTGCGTGTCAGCTTAATCGTCCCAACAAGTTTCGGATGGCAGATCCCATACGCCCACTACGTCTCGGCACGGTGATCCGGTTTGGGAGCCTAGAGTTCATGTCTCTAGGACGTGAATACGACCTAGTACTCCTCCCACCCAGAGCACTCTTGGCCGACGACGGCATCACGCACCCGCAGCCCAGGCGCAGGTGGCGCCCGGGCCACCGCTCTCGTCGCCCTCGCTAGGCGCGACGCGAGCGGGACCACCCCGACACCGCACAAGCTCAGGGTGATGCGCCGCGCCCTGCCGGTATCCTATTCCCGGCTGTTGGTACAGAGTCCCTAGTTGGGGACCTGTCTAGCTTAAGCCTAGGTTGGGGAAAGACACCGGTGACATGCGGCGACGCCCCATCATCAAGTTCCGCGCCGCCACCGCCTGAGGAGCCAACTCCGGCGGAGCAGGGCCCGGCGATGGCACCATCCCCGTACCCCTTTGGGTTAAGAAATGCCGCCGCCACCTTTGCTTCCGCCTACGCTTCCGCTCACACGGAGCCCCCAGGCCGCCACCAACATTTCACCCTTGACCTCTCCGCCACAACCTCGGCTCACACCCACACTGACTCCTCGGAGGAGGACGAGGCGTGGGCCAGAGCAGATTTCTCTAAACTTTGTGACCCCCAAGCTATGCGCCTCTTCTTGGCCGCAAGCGACTACTGCTTCGGCTACTCCGACTCCGATGATGAAGGCACTTATGATCCCACTCGAGAGTGCTTCCACATCGGGCTCGGGATGCTAGGAGCAAGTAATGAGAGTGAAGGGGCAGGCAACCGCTCCCCGCTCCACCAATGGGCAGGCGACGCCACACCTCCGCCTATCGAGCCTCGGGCAGCACGGAACGAGAACGCCGCCCCCGAGGAACTTCGACGCCTAGACCTGGAGCAGCTCCGTGAGCTCCAAGCAAAAGTCGACCAAGACCAACTCCTGCTGCAGTAGCTCCGAGACACTCTCGAGCAGGAGCAGCGAGGTCGCGGTGATGGCAAAGGAGCCCGGCGGAGGGCCGATGACGTCCACCACCGCATCAATAATGACGAAGGGAGTGAGCAACCCCCAATCTTCAATCGCGCTAGCCAGAACGTCGCGGCAGCAGCGATGCTAGTCCGAGCGATGCCCGAGCCCTCTACCGCGGAGGGGCGACGGGTCTGTGGTGAGCTCCGAGATCTTCTCGAGACCACCGCGGTACAGTAGGCCGAAAGCTCCATGTCTCGACGGCGCGGGGACACCCCGAAACGGCCCTCGGCGCATGACCGCCTCAAGGCCCCCTCGGTGCATGATCGCATCAGGGCCCCCTTAGTGCACGACCGCCTCAGCGACCGATGCGAGGCGCAAGACGACCATGATGTGGTCAGCAGGTGACGATGCCACGACAACGATGGGCCCGCCCGAGGCTACCACCCGCATTGAGGCGGCCGCTATGACAGTGGCAAGGACCGCAATCCTTCTCCTGGGCCGTCGGGCCCTCGAGTCTTGAGCAAGGCCATTCGTGGTGCCCCATTCCCCACCCGGTTTCGGCAACCAGCCAACCTCGCAAAGTACAGCGGCGAGACCAACCCCGAGCTTTGGCTGGCCGACTACCGCCTGGCTTGTCAGTTAGGCGGCACGAACGATGACCTGATCATCATCCGCAAACTCCCCTTGTTCCTGTCAGACTCGGCGCGAGCCTAGCTCGAACACCTCCCTCCCTTGCAGATCCACAACTGGCGCGACTTGGTAAAGGTCTTCATCGGGAATTTCCAGGGCACATACGTGCGCCCCGGGAACTCCTGGGACCTCAAGAGTTGTCGCCAGAAGCCGAACGAATCTCTCTGAGACTTCATTCGGTGATTCTCCAAACAGTGCACCAAGTTGCCCAGCGTCGGCGACTCGAAAGTTGTCCAGGCTTTCCTCTCCGGCACTTCCTGCCGAGACCTGGTCTGAGAGTTAGGCCAGAACGTACCGACCTCAGCAGCCGCGCTCCTCGACATCGCCACCAACTTCGCCTCGGGCGAAGAGGCTGTCGGGGCCATCTTCCCCGAGGACGACGCAAAGGGGAAGCGGAGGGACGAGGCCCCCGGGGCCTCGGCCTCCCGTTTCTCCAAGAAAAAGAAAAGGGGGCGCTAGGGGAAGCAAGAGGCCCTCGAGGCTGATCTAGTCGCAGCTGCAGATCGCAAGAACCCCCGAGGCCCCGCCAGGGGCCCCGGACTATTCGACGATATGCTTAAGAAGCCCTGCCCTTACCACCATGGCCCGGTAAAGCATACCCTCGAAGAATGCACCATGCTCCGATGCTACTACGCTTAGCTCTGGCTCCCCAACGATGATGCCAAGAAGAAGGGCGCCGGTGACGGAGACAACGACAAGGACGACGGGTTCCCCAAGGTGCACAATGCCTTCATGATCTTCGGCGGGCCCTCAGCATGCCTCACGGCGCGTCAACGGAAGAGGGAGCGCCGGGAGGTCTTCTCGGTTGAGGTAGCCACTCCCCAGTACCTTAACTGGTCTTGGGAGGCGATCACCTTCGATCGGGAAGACCACCCCAACTATGTCCCAAACCCCGGGCAGTACCCGCTCGTCGTCGACCCGATCATCGGCAACACCCAGCTCACCAAGGTATTGATGGACGGAGGCAGCGGCCTCAACATCCTCTACGCCAACACCCTGGAGCTCCTAGAGCTCGACCAGTCACGGCTCCGAGGCGGTGCCGCACCCTTCCACGGCGTCGTGCCGGGGAAGCGCATGCAACCCCTCGGGCGCATGCGCATCGACTTGCCGGTCTGCTTTGGCACTCCCTCCAACTACCGCAAGGAGACCCTTACCTTCGAGGTGGTTGGGTTCAAAGGGACTTATCACGCTATCCTGGGGCGCCCGTGCTACGCCAAATTCATGGCGGTCCCGAACTACCCCTACCTCAAGCTCAAGTTGCCGGGCCCCAACGGCGTCATCACCGTTGAGTCCACGTACGAGCATGCATACGATTGCGACGTCGAATGCCTCGAGTACGCCGAGGCTATCGTGGAGGCCGAGGCCCTCATCGTCAACCTCGACCAACTAAGTAGCGAAGTGCCCGACTCCAAGCGTCGTGCCGGGACTTTCGAGCCCGCAGAGGCCGTCAAGCTTGTCACGGTCGACCCCAACTGCTCCAATGGCCGAACGTTGAGGGTCAGCGCCACCCTCGACAACAAATAGGAAGCCATGCTCGCCGACTTTCTCTACGCGAATGCCGATATGTTCGCATGGAGTCCCTCGGACATGCCGGGCATACCGAGGGAGGTCGCCGAGCACACCTTGGACATCTGGGCCGGCTCCAGACCGGTGAAGCAGCGCCTGCGCCGATTCGATGAGGAGAAGCGCAGGGCCATCGGCGAGGAGGTGCAGAAGCAGTTGGTGGCCGGATTCATCAAGGAAGTGTCCCATCCAGAGTGGTTAGCTAATCCTGTATTAGTTAAGAAGAAAAACAGAAAGTGGAGGATGTGTGTGGACTACACTGGTTTAAATAAAGCATGTCCAAAGGTTCCATTTCCATTACCTCGAATCGACCAAATCGTTGACTCCACTGCAGGATGCGAGACCCTATCTTTCCTTGATGCATATTCCGGTTACCATCAAATCAAGATGAAAGAGTCCGACCAGCTCGCGACTTCTTTCATAACCCCATTCGGCATGTACTGCTATGTGACCATGCCGTTCGGTCTTAGAAACGTGGGGGCCACATACCAGCGGTGCATGACCCACGTCTTCGGCAAGCACATCGGGCAAACTATCGAGGCCTACGTGGACGACATCATGGTCAAGTCTAGAAAGGCCAGTGATCTCGTTGATGACCTAGAGATTGCCTTTAAATGCCTCAGGGAGAAGGGCATCAAGCTTAATCCCGAGAAGTGTGTCTTCGGGGTCCCCCGAGGCATGCTCTTGGGGTTCATAGTCTCAGAACGCGGCATCGAGGCCAACCCAAAGAAGGTCTCAGCCGTGACCAACATGGGGCCAATCCGAGACCTCAAGGGAGTACAGAGAGTTATGGGATGCCTTGCGGCCCTGAGCCGCTTCATCTCGCGCCTTGGCGAAAAAGGTTTACCTCTGTACCGTCTCTTGAGAAAATCCGAATGCTTTTCTTGGACCCCTGAGGCCGAAGAAGCCCTCACCAAGCTCAAGGCACTGCTCACCAACCCTCCCGTACTGGTACCGCCAACCAAGGGTGAGGCCCTCTTACTCTATGTCGCTGCAACAACCCAAGTGGTCAGCGCGGCTGTAGTAGTCGAGAGGCAGGAATAGGGGCACGCTCTACCCATCCAACGACCTGTTTACTTCATCAGCGAGGTACTCTCCGAAACAAAGACACGCTACCCCCACATCCAGAAGCTGATCTACGCCATAGTCTTGGCTCGGCGCAAGCTACGTCACTACTTCGAATCCCACCCGGTGACTGTGGTGTCGTCTTTCCCTCTGGGAGAGATAATCTAGAACCAGGAGGCCTCTGGTAGAATAGCCAAATGGGCCATCGAACTCATGGGGGAAGCCCTATCTTTCGCGCCTCGGAAAGCAATTAAATCCTAGGCCTTGGTCGATTTTGTGGCTGAGTGGACCGACACCTAGCTGCCACCTACTCAAATCCAAGTGGAATGCTGAACCATGTACTTTGACGGGTCTCTGATGAAGACCGGGGCAGGCGCGGGTCTACTCTTCATCTCTCCCCTTGGAGTGCATATGCGCTACATGATTCGGCTCCACTTCGCTGCCTCCAACAACGCAGCCGAGTACGAAGCTCTCGTCAATGGCTTGTAGATCGCCATCGAGCTTGGAGTGCGGCGTCTTGACGTACGGGGTGATTCGTAGCTCGTCATCTACCAAGTCATGAAGGAGTCGAACTGCCATGACCCCAAAATGGAGGCGTACTACAAATTGGTGCGTCGCCTAGAAGATAAGTTCGACGGTCTTGAACTCAACCACATTGCGCGAAAATTCAACGAGGCCACGGACGAATTGGCGAAGATGGTGTCGGCACGGGCCCAGGTCCCCCCCGAACATATTTGCCAGAGACCTGCACAAACCCTCGGTCGACTACGCCTCGACGATAGAAGAGGGCCCACCGGTCGAGCCCGCCATAGGGCCCAAGGTCCCCTCTGTCGCCGAGACCCCGACGGCCGAGCCCGAGGCCATGGAAATCGACACAGGACCTCCCGAGACCGATCAGGGTATGGACTGGCGAGTCTCGCTCCTTGATCGCCTCGTTCGAGGAGTGCTTCCTGCGGACAGGATCGAGGCCCAACGGCTCGCGCAACGAGCCAAAACTTACGTCCTCAGCAACGGCGAGTTGTACAGACGAAGCCCATCTGGCGTCCTCCAACGATGCATCACCACCGAGGAAGGCCGAGCCCTGCTTTGGGACTTGCACGCGGGAGCCTGCGGGCACCATGCTGCGCCTTGGACACTCGTCGAAAATGCCTTCTGCCAAGGATTCTACTGGCCAACGGCGGTCGCCGATGCCATGAAGCTGGTACGCTCCTGCGAAGGATGCCAGTACTATGCACGGTAGATGCACCTCCCGGCCCAAGCCCTCCAAACCATCCCCATCACATGGCCGTTCGTCGTGTGGGGGCTGGACATGGTTGGGCCTCTACAGAAAGCCCCCGGGGGCTACACCCACTTGTTGGTAGCTATTGACAAGTTCTCCAAATGGATCGAGGCTCGTCCGATCACTCAAATCAAATCCGAGCAAACGGTATTGTTCTTCACTGATATCATCCACAGGTTCGTGGTTCCAAACACCATCATCACCGATAATTGGACACAATTCACCGGCCACAAATTCCTGATGTTCTGCGACGACCACCACATCCGTGTGGTCTGGTTGGCCGTAGGACACCCTAGGACAAACGGCCAAGTAGAACGTGCCAACGACATGATCCTACAGGGCCTCAAGCCAAGGATATACAACCGGTTGAAGAAATTTGGCAAGAAATGGCTAGCCAAACTCCCGTCGGTCATCTGGAGTTTGAGGAACACCCCGAGCCGAGCCATAGGGTTCACGCCATTCTTCCTGGTCTATGGAGCCGAGGCTATCCTCCCCACTGACTTGGAGTACGGTTCCCCAAGGCTACATGCCTACAACGAGCAAAGCAACCGCACTACCCGTGAGGACGCCCTCGACCAACTGGAGGAAGCCCGAGACGTTGCGCTGCTACATTCGGCCAAGTACCAGCAAGCCCTATGACGCTATCAAGCCCGGCGCATTCAAAGCCGAGACCTGAAGGTGGGCGACCTGGTGCTGAGACTGAGGTAGAGCAACAAGGGCCGCCACAAGCTGACCCCGCCATGGGAAGGGCCGTACATCGTCGCCCAAGTGCTAAAGCCCGGAACCTACAAGCTGGCCAACGAAAAGGGTGAAATCTTCACCA
This sequence comes from Miscanthus lutarioriparius, assembly GCA_904845875.1. Taxonomy (NCBI): domain Eukaryota; kingdom Viridiplantae; phylum Streptophyta; class Magnoliopsida; order Poales; family Poaceae; genus Miscanthus; species Miscanthus lutarioriparius. The sequence goes on from CAJGYO010000005.1 coordinate 12,443,477, forward strand.
ACGCTTAGAACATAGAACAACTACGTCGTTTCTACCCTTAAACCTCCAAGCATTGTATACATTGTTTCTCAAAATATATTAAAGAAGTGTTCTTTAGTTGTTCTAATTTTTTGAGAACCCCCCCCATCGATGGGGGATCAACGTTGCGATAACATTATAAGGGAGACTCGGCTCTGCCTTTGCCGAACCAAGCCTCCCTCGGGGGCTAGAAGGCGGGGAACCCCCCCTAAGTCCCAGGCACTATTTTTTAATCATTTTTCGAATAAATTTCTACGCCAAACTCTCTGGCATGTTCTGACAAATCAAGTGTAAAAAACCTATGGACTGAAAAGTCTGTCTCAGGGCCAAAAGGCCGGCCGAGCCACGAGAATGGCCTACGCCTCTAGGCTATGACAACTCCCTCACCACCTTTTACCCGAGGGGCAGCTTAGGCTCCGAGGAAGTTTTCTACAAATGATATGTTCAGAGGCGTGACAGAGGGCAGAGGCTCGGAAATACAATAAAACGATTAAAAAAGCGTACGCACGAGTACTTTATAAAGGCCTCGATGGCCACGAACGTCACACTACGACAATAAACCTAATCCATTTACATGGCCCCTTTGGCCCAGGTCAAGGCTCAGGATCTCCTGCATCGGCGGCTGGCGCGGGAGGAACTACATCTTCTTCGAACAGGCTAGCCAGCGCCGTGCCAGGGGCCTCAGCCGCCTCCATCAGCTTCGTGACCTCCTCATCGGCCTCCTTGTCATCCTCAGGCAAGACGTAGCCATCGCTGATGGCCACGAGGTTGACGCCAGCATAGTGTGAGGAGATGATTGCTAGGGCGCGCTTGACGCCCGTGTGCAACGCCCCCCGGAGTCACTCGCGCACTTGGCTGCTCAACGCAGTCAGGTGGCTCCTAAGGGAGCTACCCAACTGAACCCCCTCAACCTCTAGGGCCTCGCAGATAGTATGGGCGGCGCTCTGCAGTGCGTTGTGCTCCTCGGTCTCGGCCTCGAGCGCCGCCTGCACTGCGGATGAGGCCTCGGCCACCCGAGAAGCCTCCTCCTCCAACCCTGCGCCAAAACAGGCAGGATGGGGTCAAGCGCAAAAGAAAAATAAGCCAAATAGGGCCGAAACCCTACGGGACTCACCCTTGGTTTTCTCTTTCCAGTGCTAGATCTCGACCTGAGAGGCCTTGGATTTCTCTTTTCAGCATTGGACCTCGACCCGAGAGGCCTCGGTCGCCCTGGAAGCCTCCTTCTCCAGCTCTGTACCACATCAGGGAGTTAGGGGTCGAACGCAAGAAAAACAAGTAAAACAAAGGGAACAAAACTCACCCTCGCACTTCTCTTTCCAGACCAAGGCATCGACCCGGGAGGCCTCAACCACCTTGAGGGCCTCGTCTAGGACACCCTTCGTCAGCAGATGAGCGCCCTGCTCCGTCCCTAACTGCCCAGCGATGGCCTTGGCAGAGACCGTCGCCTCTTCAGCCCGAGACCTAAAGGTGTCCCGCTAACCGGCTACCCGGGTCAGCTTCTCCTCTAGCTCCTTGATTCACGCCGCCAAAGGGGTGGCCTTCTCCCGAGCCATGGACGCCTCGGCCTTCATATCTACACAGCGAAGGCCGAGGTCCTCCGCCTCCATGCTCTGTGCCGACAGAAGCTCGTTGGCATTGGCGAGCAGGTCCTTCTGCTGCCGGAGCTGGTCCCAGACGTCCCTCTCCCGACGGAGGAACAACGACTTCCTGAGGGACCGGGCCTCGAGCTCCTAGATAGGCAGAACAAGGGTCATGCACTGCAAAGAAACTCAGAACAAGATGACGTCGCATGGGAAAAGAAGACACGTACTTGGGCAACGTCGGGCAGATCATCGTCCATGACAGACAGCGCTGTTCGCAGCGACCGCACCGCCAACCAGCGATATTGCTCGAAGGAGCCCCAGCACCCCCCCTTGGCCACATCCTCGAGGGCGAACAGAGGCTCCCCCTCAGGGTCGTCCTGGCTCAGCCACGATACACGCGGGTGGTCCCACCCGCGGGGCTCAGGTCGTACCCGGACGCGCTCCATAGTACTGGCCGCCTCGGCATTTGCCACCTCCTTTCCCTGAGAAGTATCGACGGAGGAGGCCGCTTGAACCTCCACTTCTCGGGCGCTCTCCTGCGACAGCGGCAGGTCTTGGACCGGGGGCGGCACCAAAGCTCGCCCCGCCTCCATCTCCGTATCCCAGGTCACTGGGTCCGCCGCGCTCGCCTCAACCACCTCGGTCTCGATGGCCCCGGAGGCCTCGATGCTAGGCACCTTGACTTCAGGAGCCCTGGCCTCGGCCACCTCAGCCTCGGAGGTCTTGGGAGCCTCCTCGCTCGCCCGCTCCATGGCCGCCTCGGGAGCCTCTCTTTGGGCGACCGGCTCCTCCAGGTCAGCCCCGGCCGACGCCGCACCACGCTGCACGGCGGCCTGTGCCTCCGCCGTCCGTAGGGCGGTGGAGCTGGCGCTCACCTTGAGCGCCTTACGTGGCGCCAAGGCAGGTACCTCCACCTAATGCTTCTGGCTGAAAGCAAAAACACTCCCAAGGTCAGCGTACGACCAAGGGGCAAGCGGGAGATACTACAAACTCCGCCAAAAAGACGCTCACCACGAATGGGGATGCAACCGCTTTGGCACTGCTACCCTCCTCTGCAACGGCGGTGGTGGCGGCAGAGGCACGGTCTCCATGTCTACCGGTGCCGGCCGATCTCCACCGAACCCCAGCGCCCCCTCGATCTTCTGCGGGGGCAGCTGCGTCGCCCCCACCGTCATCTGCTCCACCTCTACCGTTGAGCCCACCGGGCTGACAGCACACTTCCCTAACGCCGTGCCTCGGGCGTAACTACCTCGAACCCAGGGCAGACGATTGCCGGCACCGAGGCGTCCCCTCCTCCTCCTCCTGGAAACACCGGGCTACTCGATGATGCCCCGGGTGCTGTCCCCCCGACATCGGGGAGATGGTCCAGGGGATCCCGCCCCCCTCGCTCTCGTCATCTTCATCCGAAGAGTCCACCGACAGCGACGGCGTCGGAGACGCCTCCACCGAGAGACCGTCCTGCCTCTACTGCCGGCGATGCTTCTCCAGCTGCTCGCGCTTAAGGTTCTTCCTTTTGCGCTTTGCCTTCTCCGCATCTTTCTTTTTCTTCTGTGCCTCGGCATGCGCCCGGTTCACCACCCGCCGCTCCGCGTCCTCGGGAACGGGTGGCGGGGATGCTCGCATGGCTCTCATCCCCTGTTAGAACAGCGAACGCAAGTAAGGGAACAGAAAACAGTGAGGAGCAAGAAGGCCTCGCAGGCGGCAGCAACACGTGACTCACCAGAGTTATGTACCCCCACGACGGGCGCATCAGGAACAGGAACAAACCATCGCTCTTCGACCATCCGTCCACCGTCCCTTTCACCCAACGTAGAATCTCCTCGTCGGAGAGGGCGATGGCGGACATCCGGACGCCATCGAGCGGCTCGTCCGGTCTCATCTCGAACAGGCGCCGCCGCCGAGCCATCAGCGGCAGCACCCTTCGGCGATGGAAGGCCGCCACGACCACAGCCACCGTAAGGCCATGGTCCCGTAGCCTCTCCAAGCCCTCCAGGAGCGGCTGCAGCTTGGGCTGATCCTCCCTCAGGACACCATACCTCCATTTCTTCGGACAGTCCTCCATGATCCGCCTGGTGTAGGGGGGAAGTCCGCTGTCATCGTTGCGGAGGTAGAACCAGCTGGTGTACCAGCGGCGATTGGTTGACGCGAGCTGGGCCAGGATGTAAAGTTGCTGCTGGTCTTGGCACACCTAGAGAGTGTAGCCGTCGGCCCTCATCATCTTCCTCATACCTGTCGTGCCCATCGGCTTGGTGGTATGCCCCGCCCGGAAGAGATGGAGCCACAGCTCCCAATGGGGGGCAATGCCCAAGTACCCCTCGCAGACGGTGACAAAGATGGCCGCCTGCACAATGGAGTTTAGATTGAAGTTGTGTAGCTCCACGCCATAGTAATGCGGGAGCACCCGCATGAATCAGTCCGCCGGCAGGCCGAGACCCCGCTCGTGGAAAGACACAAAGCTCACGACGTACCCTTCGCATGGCCTTGGCTCTAGCTCGCCCGACGGAGCAATCCATTCCGGCCTATCGGGGTCAGTGATCGGGCGGAGAAGGCCGTCATCGACGAGCGACTGCAGCATCTCCATGGACACTTCGGACAGATCCCAGGGATCCACCAGGAGGACGACAGGGCCGCCGGCCATTGCGCAGTGGAGGATGCTACTACGGCGGTAAGTCTCTCTCTCTCCCTCGCCCTTCTCCCTTCTTCTCCCCGGTGCTCTCTGATCCTAGCAGCGGCTCGAGGCCAGCAAAAGTGAATGCAGGCAAGGTAAGGAGGGGAGGGGTGAGGCTCGTTGCGTATTTATGCAGGTGTGGCAGAACCTCCTAAGGAATCGGGCCCACATGCACCTATCGTCGTCTTAACAGACCTCGAATAGCGTACACGAGTTCCCAACAACTCAACAGGTCTGTCGGGTGTCCTCGGGAAACCCAAATCATCCACGATTCTCTTTTCAAACAGGATCCCAATCACAGTCATTGCAGATTACAACAGTTTATTCAAATATATACCAGAGTAAATGATAGCGGAAGTCTTAAAATAACATAATTACAAACCAGTTGTTTTCAAAGTTACAATACCATAAGTGTTATACAACCATAGTAGCGAGATAATATTACATTAACATTATTTATTTCACACAAACTAGTGCCTTGTCCAAAGGCCATTCATCATTCCTCATCGTCCTTGACTTCATACAACGACATGCAAAGAGGACCAAAACAAGCTCAAGCATGCGACTCACACTCAACAAGGGTTAACAAACCCCGAGTACAAAAGTACTCAACAAGACCGACCCGACCAAAAAGGGCGAAAGGTCTTAGGGATGCAGTGTTGGGTCAAGGTAAGGATGTAGAAAGATTCAAAATTCTTTGCTAAAAGCTTACTATTCTTGATCCTAGTTTCAAGTTTTACCACTAAGTATTTTAGTCCAATATCTCCAACTAAGTGTTCATATCCCATGTTCCAATCCTGCTCATTCCATTCTTTTTCTCATGTTTTAGTAATTCACCAGGTCCTACATTGCTTCAGTAATGAATCGAGTCTCCATGTCCATGAGCACCGGCAATTCAATTGATTCAAGTCCCACTTGGGATTCCTTATCACACGATATATGTAGAACTTAATCTTGCATATATCAACCTCGCTACTGGATCCTCCTGTACTAATCCGCCTCTCCACGCCACCCAAGAGCACAAAGACACCTCAAATCCGCCACATTCAAGCCACGAGGGTACACGCTACTCCCACCATCTCACCACTCCCAGTGCGTGGGCATTCGTCTTAGTATCGGATTAGCCGAAGTAGGCTTACCGAAGTATGTGACTAGTACTACAAAGTGTCTCGTTCAGAAGATCCACAATGAGTGGCCTTTAAGCGACATAGTCGACAACATTACCCAACATTCAAGATAAGCCAATCAACTAGTCTCTAGTTCATTCTACCTTCCTTCTTTCTTTCTTTGGCCAGTATGCCATCTTTGATTATATCGAAACTTTTACTTTGAAAAGCCTACCATAAAGCATACTAAGCAATTCTACGCCATTGTAAATGAAATCATCTTCAAGGATGGTAAACAATTAACAAGGTAGGCAATGCATCAAGTAGGTAACATTTGAATAAACAACTTAATGCGATAAGTAACATAAGTGATAAACTTTTCAAAATAAACAAGGTAATGGTGTAATGCATAAACCGGGGCTTGCCTTCGATGACGATTTCCGGTTCCGGATTAGTACCACAATTATCAAATCCCACGACAACCGGGGATTCTTCCAGAACTTGCTCAACTAGAATCGTTTCGTTCTCGGGTTCTACACGAAATGATAACATATGCTTTAACATGATGATAATGTAAACATGATGCTTTCACGGTACATGTAATGTAAAAACACCCGCAAATGATTTTATTTCACGGTACAGTTGCAAGCCAACAAAACCAACTTGCAATCCTACCATTAAGAACCATACATGTGACTTGACCAAATGGATGTTGGGACCCTACTAGTCACACTACACGACCCAAATCAAGATCAAACCCTAAACCTACACTTAGGGTTTACCTTTATTTATTTTTGAATTAATTTAGAATTAAGCTGAAAATGAACTTGCTCCAAATGATCTCAAAAATTTACACAAGCATCCTCATGATAAATTAGTGTACCAAAATAAATTTCATAATTTTTGGAGTTATACAGTGGCCTACAAAAATCATGGAAATTGCATTTATTAATTAATTGACTGAATTTTTGAACATTAAAAATTTATCCAAATTTCAAATTTCAAATTTTTAAATCATACTAGAACATGTACAGAAGCTACACAAAAATTTTCAGAATTTTTGGAGTTATGATTATTTTTCTACAAATTTCCAAAGATTCAGTACTATTCACAAATTCAGAAAATAAAATTTTTTACTGTTCTTCTTCCTCACTCGCACTGACAGGCTGACCCCACTATCAGTGACTCAAGCAACCACGGCGGCGCTACCCTCACTGACCGGCCACAAAACGCACCGGTGGTGACTCTCCGGTGAGACGGACTGCACCTACATGATCTACACCATGTCGCGAATCTATCCCAATCCTCAGAAGAGCAAAGGGCACACCGGATAGAACTCTACTCCGGCCATGGCGGCTCGGACCCGACGGCGGTCGATGTAGCTAGTGCTACGGTGCAGTAGAGTCAAAAGAAGAGTGAGCATCACGCTCAGGAGCTCACCGTGATCACGATGATGTACTTGGTGCAAAGCGGAGACGTCTCAATCGCCTCAGCCCACGGTGAGGTGGGTCGTGGCGAGCTTCTACCATTCAAGAAGATGACGTCACATGGTGGTGCTGATCGGCTAGAAGCGAGGCGAGCAGGTCAGAATGAGCGGCAAGGTGGGCGGAGCTGCTGGCCAACATATTGGCCTGAGGTGGTCCGACGAGGATGAATTAGACGATCGCGGCAATGTCACCGTGGCAAGTAACGATCGACGAAAACTCCGATTGACAACGATGTACTCCTATTTATAGCAAGATGGAGGGCGTCGGTGGTGATGACAAAGACACAAAGCGAACTCGCCACGGAGGTTTGGGCGTGTCACTGCACAAGTGAAAGCGGTGAAACCCGATCGGCAATGACCTCACGCGTGGCCGTGCAAGCAGAGAGAGAGGTGGAGGTGAATTTTGAAATAATTACAGAATCGCCACTGCATTCATTTCTCAAATTACTCAGAAATTTTCTAAAGAAGTTGAAAATCTCCAAAATGAAAGTTGTTCAATTTTTCAAACTCTACAACTTTGCTTCTAGGAACATTTTCAAATTCTGCCTCCATTTTGAAATTTGAATTTGGGGTGCATTTGAGCATTTGAATCATTTCAAAATTACTCCAAATTTTGTATGTAAACTTGAAAAACTTTGAATACCAAAGTTGATCTTTATAAAATAATCTCCAACTTTGCTTTTTGCCTCAACCCCAAATTCCTCATGGATTTTGAATTAGTAAAAAGGGGCAAAAAGGACTTATATAATTTGAATATGAATTCAAATTTGATTTGTCTTCCTTTCACTTAGATTTTGATTTTTGACCAGTAACATGGCCCATTAGGATTATTTGAGTCAAAGGACATATGACCTCACATGATCACATGAAATTTAACCCTTGTGGTCATGATCTGTATTTAGGGTTTTTGAAACACATCACATGAAATAACAACATTATGAAATAAAACCTTATTTAGTGAATGCATTCAAAACTTCATACTATATGAATGCTTTGCAATGCAATCTTCATATGAACTGCTTTGACTCTCTGGCAAATATCACACTTGGCCACATATTGAGCTATTTCTATTTTCATTTTGGTCCACCAATATCTCTTTCTCAGATCATGATACATTTTGTTGCTACCCGGATGAATGGAGTATCTTGTAGAATGAGCTTCATCAAGAATCAGCTTTCGTAGCTCCGGATGTTTGGGTACTACCAATCTATCTTTGAACCATACGACATCTGATTCATCAATCTTGAAACATGTTGACCTTCCAGATCTGACTTTATCCTTGATATGGGCTATGCCCTTACTTTTCCGTTGAGCAGCAATGATCTGATCTTTGATAGTGGACTCAACTGCAATATTGAACAGGGAACCTTGTTCTATGATTTGTAAATTCAGATGCTCCATCTCTTGACACAATGTTATTGCATAAGTTCTACAATCGAGCAATGACAATGGCGCTTGCGACTCGGGGCATCGGCAACCACATTAGCCTTGCCCTTGATGATAATGCACTTCTAAATCATAATCTTTGATAAGTTCTAACCATCTTCTTTGCCTCATATTCAACTCGATCGAGTGAAGATATATTTCAAACTTTTGTGATCCGTATAGATATGATGGACATTGCCCAATAAATAATGTCGCCAAATCTTGAGTGAATGGACAACAAATGCTAATTCAAGATCATGGGTGGGATAATGTTCTTCATGCTTCTTGAGTTGTCCGAAGCGTATGCTATGACTCTCTGCCTTCTTGCATAAGAACACACCAATACCAATTCCAGATGCATCACAATAGATATCAAATGGCCTCTCGATATCGAGTTGTGCTAATATCGGATGCGATTGTCAACAACTTCTTCAATGTTTGAAAGGCCTCTTCACATTCTATTGACCATACAAATTTAGTTTGATTTTTCAAACAATCCAATGAATTGGCTTCGCACTACGGAGAAGTCGAGATAAACCGACGGTAATACCCTGCCAACCCCAAGAAACTACGAACTTGATGAACAGTTGTAGGTGCTCTCCAGTTAAGGACTTCTTCTACCTTGCTCGGATCAACAGCTATACCTTCAGCAGATAGAACATGACCCAGAAATTATACTTCCTCTAACCAAAATGCACATTTGCTGAATTTGGCATATAGTTGGTGATCTCTTAATCTTTGTAGAATAATACGGAGATGTTCCGCATGTTCCACTTTGCTCTTAGAATAGATCAGAATGTCGTCAATGAACACCACTACAAACTTATCCAACTCAGGCATGAAAACTGAGTTCATCAGGTACATAAAGTGAGCCGGGGCATTGGTCAACCCAAAAGACATGACTAGATACTCATATAGACCATATCGAGTAGTGAACGCTGTCTTTGGCACATCTTCTCGTCTGATCTTAATCTGGTGGTAGCCTGATCTCAAGTCTATCTTTGAGAATACCTTAGCTCCCGCAAGTTGATCAAAAAGCAAATCAATTCGGGGTAAGGGGTATTTGTTCTTGATGGTGACTTCATTTAATGGCCGATAGTCAACACATAACCTTAAGGTTTGATCCTTCTTTTTCACGAAAATAGCAGGGCATCCCCAAGGTGATGAACTGGGTTGAATGAAACCCTTGTCTAACAACTCTTGTAGTTGCATTTTTAATTCTGCTAGTTCTTTGGGTGGCATCCTATATGCTCTTCTGGATACTGGTGCTGTTCCTGATTTCAGATCAATTCTGAATTCTACGTCTCGGTCTGGTGGCAAACCAGGCAGATCATCGGGAAAGACATCCGTAAACTCACATACCACTGAAATTTTCTCGGCTCCTTCAACAATAGTTGCACAGACTGTTTCCACTATACTTTTAGGAAAGGGAAGTTGGATGAGAAGTTGGGTTTTGCTGCTAGGTGCATTTACCCTTATGGTTCTATGCAAGACATCTATGATAGCCCCGTGTTGGGTTAACCAGTTCATACCAAGGATCACATCTATATCTTGATCCTTTAATATCAGCATATTGGTAGGGAACTCATAACCTCCCAAATCAATAGGTACATGCTGAACTACCTCCCTTGTACAGATTCGTCACCCGGGCGACTGTATATGATAGGGCTCTTTTGTTTCCCCAATAGCTATCCCATGCTTCACAACAAATGTACGATTGATGAATGTATGGGATGCACCAGAATCAAATAAGGTAATTGCAGGATGCTTAGCAATGGGAAACATACCCATCATTACTGGTTCTCCTTCTGGAATAGCTTCCACTTGAGTATAGAAGACTCTTCTAGTTTTCTTCTCAGCCTGTCCCTTTTGATTGTTCTGAGCATTGCCCTTGTACTGATTCTGAGCTAGAGTAACAGGGGCTTTGGGTGCATCAGGATTGTTCTTCCTAGGATATGGACATTCTCGGGAAAAGTGTCTGGGTTTACCACAATTATAGCATGGATAATTGTGATTCTGGGGAGTAGCATTGCGGTTTGCATTATTTGTATTGTTTTGCTGCTGCGGCGCTTGATGAGTGTAAGGCGTATTAGTTGCAGGGTGAATAAAGATTTGTTGTCTGCTTTGGCTTTGTTGTGGGCGGAACGGTGCACGGCCATGATTCTGAGGATGGTAGATCACCTTTTGACGCTTTCCACTTGATGATCCGGAAGCAAAGGACCTCTTTTTCTTCGCCTCCTTGTGTCGGCGGTAATTCTCCTCTGAAGCGATAGCAATGTTGACAGTCTCATGATAAGTTGCGTTGCCACAAGTTGCCATCATGGTCTGAAGTTTGGTGTTTAGACCTCTCATGAAATGATTCTTCTTTTTCCTGTCAGTATTCACATACTCTATAGCATACTGCGACAGGTGATTGAAACGCCCGACATAGTGCATCACCGGGTGCTCCCCTTGCTTAAGAGACAAGAACTCTTCCAACTTCATGGTCATCACACCGTCCGGAATATAATGTGCCCTGAAGGCATCCTTGAATTCCCTCCAGTTGATTTGGTGACCAGCGGGCTGTACTGCTACCAAATTTACCCACCAGGCACCAGCAGCTCCTCGGAGTTGCTGTGCCGCAAACCTTGGTTTTTGAACCTCGGTACAGTGAATCAGCTCGAACTTTTGCTCTATTGTCCTAAGCCAATCGTCAGCTTCTAAAGGTTCGTCTGCTTTAGAGAACACAGGTGGACGTGTGTCAGTAAAATCCACATAGGTTGACTCGTCATTTCCATTACGACGACCATGATTAGGGTATGGTGCCTGCTGGTTCCGCGCCAATTCCCTTAACAGCCTAGCATTCTCCGCCGTTGCATTGACGAGTGCGGCTATGGCATCTGCCATAGTCGAAGGCATTGGTGGAGGATTTAGGCACTCATCATCGTCATGTGAGCCACTAGCACCAGTTCGGGTGATAGGACGAGGCATATGTTAGAGAACACGTTTACTTATATTATTCTTTATTACAAGCATTTAAAAGGTTTCATGCAACAAAGGGTTACTTATTTGAATTACATGTCTTGTATCCCACAAGACAACCCTGGTTTACTAAGAAAGCAGTAAAGGAACTATTACTACTCCGAGCTCTCAGTCATCGGCATCCGTGCCCATATCGGACAAAACCTCACTTTCATCCGAGAAGTACACTAACTCCTCAGGATCCTCCTCCTCTTCTTCATTCTCGACTTCTCCTGGAGCTACAATCATTTCTTCATCTATAACTTCACCATCCCCATGAGGTGGATGAAGTTGAGCATATAGTAGGTGGACATTCTCATGAAGAATGGCATTGTCCATCTCCAGGTCTTCTACGTAGAACTCCAACTCATGGACGCGTTCATTGGCCGCATCCTCTCGTGTCCAGGCTTCATTCCTCAACTCGGTATTCTTGGTGACGTCCCTTTCCATTTCCGCCAGCTTCTCTTGATCTTTTGTAACAGAACCGCCCAATTTATATAAGATCAAGTACGGTTGTCCCCGCTAACACGTTGACACGCGCATACTTTCACTCATATAAACCCGGTAGTCCGCCGAGTGTCCCGAAAGACCTCGGTAAATCAACATCACAACCAAGATCGCGTGATTAAGCAAATACACATCACATACGCAGGGTTGCAGCGGAAAATAATATTACAAATGAATTCACAAATAATAGTACAAGTTTGGGTTTCAAAACCGATTAGTGAAAACAACATAGCTTTCAAAAGATTACATTAATATATGTTCCAAATACATTGCTAGCATAAGTGACATCATCCGACAAAAGCATATATATGAGAAGTAACTATAGAATCACCGAGCCACCGGTGGTTAACCACCATCTTCAACAGGCCAAGAACTTCACCTGCAACATGGTGGGATAAACCTTGAGTACGAGAAGGTACTCAGCTAGACTTACCCAACAAAAATCAGAAATAAAAGACACCAAGGATCATGCAAGGCTTTTCAGGTGGGCTAGCTTGACACAGTTGCATAAAAGAGCTTATGATTATAGTATCCAATTTAAACTTATTATCAAGCTTATCATTATTTACCTGTCCACTAAATTAGCACCTGTACTAGAGCACTCACTTATTAGGAGAAAACAATATTAACCATAGCAGGTATAATATGGCTGTCATCATCATATCATCATTTCTGAACCATTAAGATATTAAGTGTATCTACATTGGAGATAAGCCCGTCAAGTTCTCACTAACCGGGAGAGACGGCGATTCGAATCGAATTACAACTCAGCTGAGGGGGTATTCCTAACTCTCAGCCTAGCATACTTTGCAAGGGTAGCCGTGGGTCACCTTTGGAACATCTCAAGAACCAAATTTGTGGGTTCGATCAGCGCCAGCACTCTCAGGGATTACCCTTCTGCCAGGACGATCAGGACTTTTAAATCACCTGCCCTTGGACTCACGCCTACGGCTCCCTTCCGAGGCGCACTTTATACTTATCGACTCCCGGCCTGAGGTGAGCTACTCGGCTTCGTGGTCGGTCTCCAGACCCGGCCAACTAAGAGAGAGGCATGCGTTCAACATGAACAGGAAAGGCTCCAAGATTCAGTCCTTAATCGACACAGACGGAGTCACTGCAAACCGGCAAGCCTCCGTCCGGTCTTCATTTCAAATTAAGACTGGTTCTTTTCCACGATAGCAAATATAGCCAACCGTGCCATATGTATCTTCCTATCTCTCGCAGGTGACAGGAAATCACCCGACTTCTACCGTGTTTGAGCAGGGCTAAGCACTACACGAGCCTGAGCTACATAGGATTCAGGGTATCAATATCTGGACAAGGATTGGATAACCAATGCAGCAAGTGTTTGCATCCAACACCTAAACTTAATGCAACAATATATATATGTAACAATAATACTGTAACTGCATTTCGGAAATTAGGAGGCTTAATATGCTCCGGGGCTTGCCTGGGATCCGACACAAGTCAGTGTTAGGTAGACGACACTCGCTAAGTGAGCATCTCCCGTTCTAGCACTTGTCCAGTCCTTCCACCTTCGGGATAGGTCCACCATACACCATCGTCTGTCTCCACATCATGCGCTCCACGTCCACGTGCTGTACCTAGCGTACCTAGGATGAGATGCATAGATGCAGATGCATGAACATAAAGAATACACATGAAGGAATGCAACAAGCATACTAAACAAGCATATGTTACACTATACACACATAAGCATGTCATACAACCAGCTAGCTATACATGATCAAGTACTTCACAATTTAGCAAAACATTTTAGGCATGCTACCTTAACTCTAGGTGTCCAAGATAACCAATTGCAATCATACAAACAAGAGCAAGTAGAAGCAAACAATTCTAGATACAAGCAGATTTGGACAGCAGCAAACAGTCACTTGTTTCAAACATAACTTAAGCTACAAACATCCCACAAGGATGATCTAAGACTTTATGAAAATCCATAGAAATTGTATACAAGATTGATGTTTACATAAAAAGCTAATTACAAAGTTAAACAGGTCAAACATGTAGATGTTTCAGACCTGTCCAGACATGGACATAAAACTGATTGCAACTTCAGAGAAGCATAACTGTAGTTACACAAATCCAAATGACTTGCAAGAAGACATTTTGGAAAGCTTATGAAATTATCTACATTTCATCTGTAACCATCATAGCATGATTCACAAGTTAGGTAGGTCGAAATTATACCTTTACAGAAACTGGTTCATACAAAATAGAGAGCAACAAATCCTGTACTCTAACTTTAAACAGTTGTAACTCTTAAACTACTTGGCCAAATGACACCAAATTTTAACAGTAGCTAGATACATGAATTATCTACAACTTTTGTATAAACAAGTTTCACAACAAAGCACATTATCATGAAGAACTTTGCTAAGTTCTCAGATATGTCTAGAAACCACATTTGCAAGAAAATAAATATTAACTTATGTTGCAAACACATAATTAGGCAAAACCAACTTTACCAACATGTCACACATGACTAAATAACACCAGAAAACCTAGTGTCCATGACCAAATAAATTCTTTTAATGCATTTCTTAATTTATTTTAGATAACAAGGTGACTTAATGAACATATACCAAAAGTATACAATAAATTCTACTAAAATTACAGTGGCTCACATATCCTCTCAATAGTCTACTGTCCAAATTTCACTCCATTTTAATATGTATAGCACCCTCTATGAAAAAGACAAGTTGCTAAAGCAAGAAATCATGTGAGAGCAAGATAAACCAATAACTCACTCATACTTCATCCAATACTCATGAATTTTTTACCACACATCAACTATCACATGATTAGCATGCCACAAAAATTTCACTTCATTTGGAGCCCTAGATCTACAGTTATGAAAAAGACAAATACCACTAGCATTACAAACCTAGCTGCATAAATATATTTTTACAGCTACAACTTTAAAGTAAAACATGTAATATTATAGATCTATTGCATAGAGAATTTCACAAGGATTCCAAAAAGTCCTCATTTGCTATTTTACGAATTTCCTATGAATTACTATGAATTTCCAAAGATTCAGCAAATTTACTGCAAATAGGTCCTTATCGGCACTATTCATTTGAGTCACTAACTTCGCAGTTAGGCCCCTTTACTTTGTCGAATTTGAGCCCGAGGCCCCTGGTCGCAGTTGAGAACAGAGGAGCATGTCGGACTTGCTGTTGCCGGCCGAAGGAGGCTCGGCGGCGGCGGGGAAGTGGAGGAG
Source organism: Miscanthus lutarioriparius (assembly GCA_904845875.1). Taxonomy (NCBI): domain Eukaryota; kingdom Viridiplantae; phylum Streptophyta; class Magnoliopsida; order Poales; family Poaceae; genus Miscanthus; species Miscanthus lutarioriparius. The sequence goes on from CAJGYO010000005.1 coordinate 12,458,517, forward strand.
GAGCACCAGGGTGTCCTCCTGCACCCGCTGGTGGTCTCGGAGGGCCGAGAGGTGGCCCGAGATGGCTTGGCCACGGCAGCGGGCGGCACCGGCGTCGAAGAAACGGCAGCCTGGCGGTGACGGCCTTCCAGCGGCGGTGAAGTGGCGGTGAAGTGCCAGCGGGCCCGCGCGCACCTGCTGGTGGCCACGGCTTGCTCTGCGATAGCTTGAGGCAGCGCGGCCACGCGTTCAGGCGGCAGCCGCAACAGGCGCTTCGGCGACGGTGCGATACGGCGGCTGCGGTGACCGGACAATGGTTGAAGGGGGAGCGGCGCATGACTGAGAAGGCAATGGCGCACTCGGGGAAACCCGGAGGCAGCGAGGACGCGGCGGCGGCAAGCTCAGCCGCGATGCCCATGGCGGCCGCGCGTCTCGGCACGGAGCGAAGCAAGAGGCAGGGAGTGAGAGGGGCGATGGAGAGGCGAGAGAGGAGGCGAGGGCCGCTCGGGCGCTCAGTCTTGGAGGCGCAAGGCGCGAGGCGGCGAGACAGAGAGGCAGGCACGCGGCAGCGGCAGGGGCGCCCTGCTCGCGCATGGTTGCCACGCCCTGGCCACGCGTCGGCATTTTGACGAGCAGGTGGCGAGCGCGATCCAGCGCGTCTTGGAAGCCGTTTTTGGGCTGGTTCGGTAGGGAATTTGATGGTGGGCCTTTAACGAAGTTTGATCTCCATCCGATGCTCTACAAATTTTGTTAAAGGTTCATAGCCATTAGAGCAAAGGATTAAGAGATAAATAGGCCCTAATTTGACACTGTCAATGAATTAATGTCGATCAAAGTAAAGCTCGGTTTTTGTTCATTTTGGGAAGTCAAACTTGGTCCAATTGATCCCATCTTTGGGTATCCTCTTCTCCAAATAATTATCTCCAACTTTTATTTTTGGACCAACTCAAGTTGCTTAGCAAAATTTGGAGAACGCGGAATGCCAATGGCGACGACGATGAATTCCAGACTTAGAAAAATTCTAAGTCTGAAAACAGCCGCTGATTCAATTTTCGAGCCTCTGTTTGACTTAGTTCCAAGTTGATCTGGCTCTTGCTCCAAAAACAAAGTTTGTTCTACTCTACTCAATCTTCAACTTTTATTTAAGGTGCAACTTCAAAACTGGTATAGAACCTACTGTTCTACTTTGACCAAAGTAGGATCACGATGAAGCTTAAATTATCCTTTTTGATCCATTGGAGCATTTTCTGGCCACCTGCTCAACATGAACCCTTCATAACTTTTGTTCATGAGTGCAAGTAGAGTTGTTTGAGCAAGGTACCAAGGTTTGGTTGACTTCATAGGTTTCCATCCACTTGATAAAGCAATTCATGCCAAGATATGACTTATCATTTCATGTGACTTTTTGATTCCAAACTTCATGAAACTTTTCCACGGGTCTAGATGGATGCATGGGGATGTAATGTACATGGAATAAGCATGTTTAACATTACTCTTGCATAATCTTAACAAGGGTCCATATGTAAGCAATGTGTGTGGCCCAAGTTTAAGTTGGAGCTCCATCATGTAAATTTGATCTTGACACCTTGATTACCACTTGACATGTCATGTTTGAGCTCAAACCTATTGCTTAACTGATGATAAACACCTGGGGTGTTACATCTTTGGCATGAGCTCGACGAAGAGTGTTGAGCTCCTTGGTAATGTTCTCCATGTTGGCGGAATTGCTTGAAGATCCTTCATCTCCTAGGATCTTGGAACTTCCTTCACCAAGCTCACGGTTACGCGGTGCCAACTGGTGACGAGGGACTCCGTGAGGTCCAGTGGACTTGCGTGCAGTTATCTTGGTCTTTGCCATAGCCTGTAGAATTTAGGATGGGACTATAAGGATAGCTTGAGGATAATGGAGGTCAGTAAGAATGGGATTGACATTACTTACCCAACCACTTTTAAGGGGAATCATTATGCAAGGTGTTCAAGCATGATGCATGAATCTATCTTACGAATCCGAGTATAAAAAATTTATACAATCAAAAGTACTAGATTTTTAATACATAGGACAAACCTAATCATATTATCCGCCACAAACTTTCAAATAAGATAGGATTGAGGCTAGATTAGAGGAAAGAAGAAAGAAATTTGAACCTTTAAAATATCGAGTTTTACTTTCTTTGATCCAAATCAATTTGAAGGTTTTCCAAAGTACCCTACAATGATCTTAGATAGGACCTGCTCTGATACCAGCTGTGGCAGAACCTCCTAAGGAATCGGGCCCACATGCACCTATCGTCGTCTTAACAGACCTCGAATAGCGTATATGAGTTCCCAACAACTCAACAGGTCTGTCGGGTGTCCTCGGGAAACCCAAATCATCCACGATTCTCTTTTCAAACAGGATCCCAATCACAGTCATTGCATATTACAACTGTTTATTCAAATATATACCAGAGTAAATGATAGCGGAAGTCTTAAAATAACATAATTACAAACCAGTTGTTTTCAAACTTATAATACCATAAGTGTTATACAACCATAGTAGTGAGATAATATTACATTAACATTATTTATTTCACACAAACTAGTGCCTTGTCCAAAGGCCATTCATCATTCCTCATCGTCCTTGACTTCATACACTGACATGCAGCAGGGACCAAAACAAGCCTGCGCATGCGACTCACCTGCAACAAGGGTTAACAAACCCTGAGTACAAAAGTACTCAACAACACTGACCTGACCAAAAAGGGCGAAGGTCTTAGGGATGCAGGTGTTGGGTCAAGGTAAGGATGTAGAAAGATTCAAAAATTCTTTGCTAAAAGCTTACTATTCTTGATCCTAGTTTCAAGTTTTACCACTAAGTATTTTAGTCCAATATCTCCAACTAAGTGTTCATATCCCATGTTCCAATCCTGCTCATTCCATTCTTTTTCTCATGTTTTAGTAATTCACCAGGTCCTACATTGCTTCAGAATGAATCGAGTCTCCATGTCCACAGGAGCACCGCAATTCAATTGATTCAAGTCCCAAATGGGATTCCTTATCACACGATATATGTAGAACTTAATCTTGCATATATCAACCTCGCTACTGGGATCCTCCCGTACTAAGCCGTCTCCACGCCACCCAAGAGCACAAAGACACCTCAAATTCGCCACATTCAAGCCACGAGGGTACACGCTACTCCCGCCATCTCACCACTCCCAAAGTCGTGGGCATTCGTCTTAGTATCGGATTAGCCAAGTAGGCTTACCGGAGTATGTGACTAGTACTACAAAGTGTCTCGTTCAGAAGATCCACAATGAGTGGCCTTTAAGCGACATAGTCGGCAACATTACCCAACATTCAAGATAAGCCACCCAACTAGTCTCTAGTTCATTCTACCTTCCTTCTTTCTTTCTTTGGCCAGTATGCCATCTTTGATTATATCAAAACTTTTACTTTGAAAAGCCTACCATAAAGCATACTAAGCAATTCTACGCCATTGTAAATGAAATCATCTTCAAGGACAGTAAACAATTAACAAGGTAGGCAATGCATCAAGTAGGTAACATTTGAATAAACAACTTAATGCGATAAGTAACATAAGTGATAAACTTTTCAAAGTAAACAAGGTAATGGTGTAATGCATAAACCGGGGCTTGCCTTCGATGACGATTTCCGGTTCCGGATTAGTACCACAATTATCAAATCCCGCGACAACCGGGGATTCTTCCAGAACTTGCTCAACTAGAATCGTTTTGTTCTCGGGTTCTACACGAAATGATAACATATGCTTTAACATGATGATAATGTAAACATGATGCTTTCACGGTACATGAAATGTAAAAACACCCGCAAATGATTTTATTTCACGGTACAGTTGTAAGCCAACAAAACCAACTTGCAATCCTACCATTAAGAACGATACATGTGACTTGACCAAATGGATCTTGGGACCCTACTAGTCACACTACACGACCCAAATCAAGATCAAACCCTAAACCTACACTTAGGGTTTACCTTTATTTATTTTTGAATTAATTTAGAATTAAGCTCAAAATGAACTTGCTCCAAATGATCTCAAACATTTACACAAGCATCCTCATGATAAATTAGTGTACCAAAATAAATTTCATAATTTTTGGAGTTATACAGTGGCCTACAAAAATCATGGAAATTGCATTTATTAATTAATTGACTGAATTTTTGAACATTAAAAATTTATCCAAATTTCAAATTTCAAAATTTTAAATCATACTAGAACATGTACAGAAGCTACACAAAAATTTTCAGAATTTTTGGAGCTATGATTATTTTTCTACAAATTTCCAAAATTTAGTACTATTCACAAATTCAGAAAATAAAATTTTTATCTTTTTCTTCTTCTCACTTTCACCGACCGACAGTCAATTTTAATCGTCGTGACTCAAGCAACCACGGCGCGCTACCCTCACCCGACCGCCACAAAAGCCGGTGGTGACTCTCCGGTGAGACGGACTGCACCTACATGATCTACACCATGTCGCGAATCTATCCCAATCCTCAGAAGAGCAAAGGGCACACCGGATAGAACTCTACTCCGGCCATGGCGGCTCGGACCCGACAGCGGTCGATGTAGCTAGTGCTACGGTGTAGTAGAGTCAAAAGAAGAGTGAGCATCACGCTCAGGAGCTCACCGTGATCACGATGATGTACTTGGTGCAAAGTGAGACGCGTCTTGAATCGCCTCAGCCATGGTGAGGTGGGTCGTGGCGCGGAGCTTCGGTAGGCTCAAGAAGATGACATCGCTGCGGTGGTGCGATCGGCTAGAAGCGAGGCGAGCAGGTCAGGAATGAGCGGCAAGGTGAGGCGGAGCTGCTGGCCAACGCAATTGGCCTGAGGTGGTCCGACGAGGATGAATTGGACGATCGCGGCAATGTCACCGTGCGAGCGAATGAATGATGTAAACCTCCGATTGACAACGACATACTCCTATTTATAGCAAGATGGAGGGCGACGGTGATGATGAAAGACACAAAGCGAACTCGCCACGGAGGTTTGGGCGTGTCACTCACAGCGTGAAAGCGGTGAAACCCGATCGGCAAGTGACCTCCGCGTGGCGCCGGCGGCAAGCAGAGAGGTGGAGGTGAATTTTTGAAATAATTACAGAACTGCCACTGCATTCATTTCTCAAATTACTTAGAAATTTTCTAAAGAAGTTGAAAATCTCCAAAAATGAAAGTTGTTCAATTTTTCAAACTCTACAACTTTGCTTCTAGGAACATTTTCAAATTCTGCCTCCATTTTGAAATTTGAATTTGGGGTGCATTTGAGCATTTGAATCATTTCAAAATTACTCCAAATTTTGTATGTAAACTTGAAAAACTTTGAATACCAAAGTTGATCTTTATAAAATAATCTCCAACTTTGCTTTTTGCCTCAACCCCAAATTCCTCATGGATTTTGAATTAGTAAAAGGGCAAAAGGACTTATATAATTTGAATATGAATTCAAATTTGATTTGTCTTCCTTTCACTTAGATTTTGATTTTTGACCAGTAACATGGCCCATTAGGATTATTTGAGTCAAAGGACATATGACCTCACATGATCACATGAAATTTAACCCTTGTGGTCATGATCTGTATTTAGGGTTTTTGAAACACATCACATGAAATAACAACATTATGAAATAAACCTTATTTAGTGAATGCATTCAAAACTTTATACTATATGAATGCTTTGCAATGCACATGATGACATGTCAAATTTTAGTATTAGGTCAAAACACCAGAGGTGTTACAGCAGGAAGGGGACGAAACAGACGGGCGACGAAATCAGGGAAGTTTCCCTGAAATCCGGCACAGATAATCTAGATCCGATTTAACCGCCCACGCGCCCACCTTTTCCTCATTAATCGCGCGAACAGTTATGTCCCGTCCGCTGACACAGCGTCGTGTCCAACCGCAGCAACAGCAGGCCCCGAGAAACCACCTCAAAAGGCGCTCCCGCCGTTGTCAGTCGATGGGAGGGGAATAACCCCCCACCCGATTCCTTTCAGGCTAAGGAACTGGGCGCCGAGCCCATTACGGTCCAAGGGTTCAAAGGCTGGGCCCTCGAGGGTCTCGACAGCCGCCCCAGGACAACAGAGTCAGGGACAACTATGGGTGAGCCCGTACATGGCCGAGGCCCGAGCAAACGATCGCTCGGGATGCCCTAAGTCGTATCCGAGACTAGCAAGGAAGTCTCCGAATGGGATCCCACCGTAGGGACGCGCCGAGCCCCCGGGGCCAATCGAACGGATCTGGGACCCACTAGAGAAGCCCTCTGGTACTTTTGGAGTGCGTCTCTGGACCACTAGCCGACCCCTATCAAATGGGGCACGGGCCTCCACTCGGACTTACCCGATAACAGCTCACCGGAAGTGTCACCGCTCGCGCCCACCGAGGGTAGCCTGACATATTCCACCCCTCCTTCCGAGCAAAAAGGATGCGCGAGGGTCGCACAAAAAGCTAGGGGAACTCCTGACCGCCCTCTCGCTCCGTGTAGAGGCTCGGGAGCTCTTCCTACAGCCTTGCCGAGACCCAGCGACCCAGGCTCGCACTCGAGGGCTCGGCAAAAAACCCCTCCTTTCGAACGAAAAGGATGCGCGGGGGTCGCACAAAAAGCCAAGAGAACTCCTGATCGCCCTCTCACTCCATGTAGAGGCTCGGGGGCTCTTCCTGCGACCTTGCCGAGACCCAGCGACCCAGGCTCGCACGCGAGGGTTCGACAAACAACCCCTCCTTCCGAACGAAAAGGATGCGCGAAGGTCGTATAAAAAGCTAGGGGAACTCCTGACCGCCCTCTCGCTCCGTGCAGAGGCTTGGGGGCTCTTCCTGTGACCTTGCCGAGAACAAGCAACCCAAGCTCGCACTCAGAGGCTCGAAAAAACACGATAAAAAGGGCACTGAACCCATTATGATCCAAGGGTTCAAAGGCTGGGCCCCCAAAGGTTTCGACAGCCACCTCAGGACAAATAGAGTCAGGGATGACTGTGGGCAAGCCCGTACATGGCCAATGCCCAAGCAAGCAAGTGCTTGGGAAGCCCTAAGTCATGTCCGAGACCGGCAGGGAGGTCTCTGAATGGGATCCCACCGAAGGGAGGCATCGAGCCCCTAGGGCCTATCGAACGGCCCTAGGACCCACTAGAGAAGCCCTCTGGTACTTTTGGAGTGTCTCTAGACCGCTAGCCGACCCCAATCGAATGGGGCACGGGCCTCTACTTGGACTAACCCGATAATAGCTCGCCGGAAGTGTCACCGCTCGCGCCCACCAAGGGTAGCTTGGCATATTCCACCCCTCCTTCTGAGCGAAAAGGATGCGCGAGGGCCGCCAAAAAAGACAAAGAACCCACTGATCGCCCTCTCGCGTAGTGCAGAGGCTCGGGGGCTCTTCCTGCAACTAAGCCAAGGTCCAGCGACCCGAACTCGTACACATGGGCCTGGCAAACGCGATAAAACTCCTTACTCAATAGAGAAAAAGCCCCTGGAGGAGTAAATCCACTCCACCAGGGCCTCGGGGCCTACACCCGGCGGGTGCGCTCACGCGCACCCACCGGAACCACGAGTACAAAACACAATCCCGACGGGAGCCGCTGCAAGCCAAAATCTCGACAAAACCTCAGGGAGAATGCTCGCACTCTCCCCGAGGCTCGGGGGCTACTGTCGGATACCATAAAAGGGTACCCTAAGCAAGAACCGAAAAGGTTGCTTAGACCTTGCAAATATCAATGTCAAAGGACGATCACGGGGTCTCGGCTGATTCTCCGATTCGCCCAAGGCCCGCGCCGCAAAGGCCTCGGGCGAAAGGCCAACTCTCCGCCTTACCGAGGCCCTCTCGCCGGGGCTCTCGCGCCGAGGCCCCGCCCCGCTAGGCCTCGGACAGGTTACCGATTCTCCGATTCGCCCGAGGCCCCGCGCATAAAGCCTCGGATGAAATACCGATTCTCTGACTCGCTCGAGGCCGGCTCGGCAACAACCTTGTCGCCTCCGTCTCAACCGACTTCTGTGACAAAACGTCATGCATCCAACCACTCCCGCAACGTTAGCCGCGCATCGACGTAGTGCAACAGAGGGGCCGACGGAATGGGAGACAGGACTGAGCAGGGGTTATCGGCCACTATGCTCAGCACTGTGCCCATGACTGGCGCCCATACTACACTGTGCCACCTAATCCCTGCTCCAGGAACAGCATGGCATGGAGAGTCAGGTCCGGGTCACTATAGCCAGGCCACAACGCTTGCCGCTAATTAATCCAGTGGGTTTGTGGCTGTCCGCCTGTCGACATAGAATTTTCGTCTCCGTGCCGAGGACACACGCAGCAAGCCGGAAGGGTCCGCTCGATGGAGCAGATCCGTCTATTTTCAGCGCAAGGGTGGTCGATCCTATGCAATCCTCCCAAGACGTACTAGTCAATTTGACCCTGCAATTGACAAGGAGAGAAAGCTCATCAGTAATTAAGGGCAGAACGTTCCGGTGTTGCCAGACAGTCCCGAATGTGCGGCTCTGAGAGTCGATATGAGAGGAGATCGACTAAATAGTCGATTCCAGTATATTCACAAGAATAAATCGATGAAAGCTCATGGGGTTGTATAAGAAGAATCGGTTATCATTCAGGATAAATATTATTTAAGCAAATATTAATCAGTGGCAATAAGATATCAATGATGATCGGTTTATAGTGAGACAATGATTACAAGTAACCGAACTCCTTTTATATAAAGAAACAATTCAACACCATTTAACCATTTAATAAAGATAAATCTAATGAACATGTTAGATCTTATCTATCGCCATGACCAGTGGGGCATGAGGCAGAATCATGCAGGCCGTAGATACAACAATAGACTTGATGACCCTAACCCATTACTAATATCAGTGGGGCATGAGGCAGAATCATGTAGGCCATAATACAATAATAAGATCATGGGGCTAACATATCTTTCAACTTATCTCTATTTTAATGATCTCGTAATGTGAACTGTTCGTGAAAGCGCTCGTTATCGGCTAAACAGCCGATTCAGGCATAGCGCACAGTTAAGATCATGCCTTTTCAGGAACGGGTCTACCAACTAACGATCCCCACTTCCATGGTGCCATCAGTGGGGTGAGAGGCAGAATCCCATAGGCCGTGATGACGGGCCATGGAACGGTTTTCATTAACTAATAGATCTGCTCGAGATCGAACATGCCTTAACCGCATGCTATGCACGATTAAGATTGACGCAAAACAGCCAATAAAAACATAACTCATCGCTTAAGATGTAGATTAGATCAATTTTAGATTAGCAAACGATGAGTTAAATAAGATATAAGGCCGATTCAGATCAATCTCAATCGGGCAGAGTGATATTGCTGTAATTAGATGAACAATGGAAGCAATAAGCAATACCGGTAACTTAATGAATCTACCAAAGACTGCCATACTAAGGTAGAGCCAATAACTTGACCTTGATCTAATTCAAGCAGTGGGGTGTGAGGCAGAATCACACAGGCCATAATTGAATTAGACAAGAGTCGATAACTAGCCTATACCAGAGTCGCAATGGGGGTCGACCGAATCGATGCAGCCATACGAACAGAGGTATAAACCATGACGGTACTTACAGACAAGCAGTGGAGGTCGACCGGATCGATGCAGCCATACTCGCTGAAGAACTCACCGAGATCTACTCTACTCCTACTCCTAAGGGGTGGCCGGAGCCGAAAAAAGTAATTGACTTGTATTTGATTGATTGTGTGTTTTACAATAGCCGGGGTTTGGTATTTATACTCGGAGCCTAAAAACGAATCCTACTCGAGTATGACTGAATACAATCTTTGGCATAATGAAAGCATTACTAATTTAAGATAACTTGGACTCTAATCTTTTCCTTTTTGTAGAGTCCAGCATGTCTCGTCCCAGCGCCGATCGTGGCCTCTGTCGTTATCTGCTGGCGCTGGCGCTATCTGAAGAAAGCCGATTCTAGTGCTGCGTCCGAATCAACTAGCTCCGATCTCCACGCAGCTGATTCCTTGATGACATGATTTTGGGAGCTTCCAAATCCTTGCAACTCTTCTTCCAAATTCCAGTGTAAACACATGCCCCCCAATTTTGAAATAAAAGTAATTTTATTCCAAAATTATCACTTCTTTATCTTCGATGGGTCTGCAGTCACGAGTGGAGAATCTTGATCTGGGGTCTACTGTTTGTCGCCGCCTATGTCAGCTCATGAGCCCATGCTTCACAACTTTTACAAGAGCATCATTACTTCATGAGCACTTGGATTCATCCTTCCAGACTGGCTACAAAATGCCTATCCGCCCCCGATGAGAGTAGCTTAACGATTCAGCTATGTTTCTTTTCTACCTGCACTCTCGAGCTCTAACTTCGCAAGACCCTCCATGGTCCATCTTTTTGCTATGAAGATCTTGAGTGGCTAGAAGAATTCTTGTGTATAGGGTGATTGTGTCGCTCATTCTAGCGCCTTGTTGAGCAAGAGGATCAGCTATTATGGCAAGAAGAAGTCTTCTGATACCACCAGAGTCTTCTCTCTATGCTCGCAAAGCTGTTCTAGTGTTTGTAAGGGCTAAAATGTGTGGACACCTTCCCCTTGTTTGTTTCATCAAACGCCTGCTGGGAGAGCCACAGGCTTCTTTCCCGTAGTTCTCGATCACCGAGAAACTATTTAGGCATCTGTCAAGCGGGCAGCCTTTCCCCTTCTCTTGGTATAATTCCATTATCCGGCCGATGTGACCTGGTTTATGATGACCTTCGGCCTTATGGGGGCCCGGACTCCCTTCAATCCAAAGAAGTCTTGGTGGGTTGATTTCTGGTTAATGTAAATTCTTCGTATCCATCCCACGACGTTTCGTAATCTGGGGAAGCAATAAGTCTGAATCTGTTATCTCTTCGTTTTCTCTCCCCTGAAATTCCAGAGTGCCGATCTGTTTCCGTATCTGTTTTTAGTTTTCACACCCTTGGTGAAATCCATCTCCTCGCCTCCCCGGGCTATATATGCGGGCCACGGCTGGGGCTCAGAAAACTACCTGTCTCATCTCAAACCTTCTGCGTTTTAGCATAGTTCCAGCTTTTCTGTAGGTTTGAGATCATGGAGAATAGCAAGAGGCCTGCTGAGGAAGTTCTTAACGGGTCCGCATCATCGCGCCAGCGTCTTCATCGCTATGAAGGTGCTACTCGGGATGTCTCCACCACCCCGGAGCACAGGGTCGACTTGGTTCAATCTTTGAGATCGTCTTCAACACTGATTCGTCGCCAGCTTCCCAGTTGTCGGAGGAGGCAGATCGATAATGACGATCTAATCGCTTCCATTGATCGGACTGATCAAAGTTTAACCAACTGTCTTTCCCTCGCGGAGTCAGCTCTGGCCAGGGCAGAAGCCAGAATCACAGGTAAGACGACTACCACAATCTCCTTCGCTTTTTCTTAACTTTGCCTTTGAGATCTTCTGATCAACCCTTTCTTTGATTTTTTTTAGATCTAACTGCTCAGTTGGAAAGCCTTCGATCAGCCGCAGATCACACGATGGGATTTGTCAATGCCAGGGGCACAATTTCGGTAGTCCGTTTGCATGACATTCCAAACTGCGTCAGGGAGGTTGCTCTTCATGGCGTTCGCCATGGTGCTGCCACAGCGTTGGCTACTGCACAAGCCCGCTCTGGTCACAATCTTTGGCTTCTTCCTCATGGTTTCCCGGATGCAGTGCCCCCCAAGGATCATGAGCGTTTGATTGAGGAATTCTTTAGCGCCGCCAACTCTATAGCCTTCAATACTTTGGCCGATGATGTAGTGAGCAAATTGTTTTCCGACCCGTAGCTTGTAATAGGTGATTTTTAGCAAACAATTCCCTCGTCTTGAATGATTTTTCTTTGTCTCGTATTTCACATTATACGTATCACTTCATTCATGTTTGCTTTCCCCCTATAGGCGATACGCATTGTACCGGCTTCTGTTCCTTTGGGTTCATTTTTTGTACTAGAGGCGATACCTTTTCTGATATCGGCTATTAGAGCTGTCGACCGAACAAATCAGCTACTTAAGTGTTAATTCAAACGCTAGGATAATATTTCTTTAGATATTTCTCATTGATTGCTCGGCCGAACTCTTCTTCTCCTCCTAGTGTCTCCAAAATATAAGCATTACCGGGGGCACAACGTTTGATCCGATAAGACCCTTCCCAATTGGGTGACCATTTGCCGAACTTACTGTCCTTTGACCCGATCGGCAATTTCACTTTCCACACCAAATCTCCTTCAAAAAATTGTTTATTCTTGACCTTTTTATTGTAATTTTTTGTGACCCTCAGTTTATTGGCTTCAATATTTTTGAGAGCGCGCAGCCGAAGGCAACTTAAGTCTTCTAAGTTGTCCATCATAAGATTTTTGTAGACTTCGACTGTCAAATCATTCTATAACATAACATGCCTCGATCCGGTCTGAACTTCCCAAGGAAGGACTGCGTTATGGCCATACACAAACTCATAAGGTGATGTTTTAATTGATCCATGATAGGCCATCCTGTATGCCCATAGTGCCTCATTAAGCATCGAATGCCACTTCCTGGGCTGTTCCTCGATTTTCTTCTTGATCAGCTTAATCATAATCTGATTGGACGCCTCTGCCTGACCATTAGCCTAAGCATAGTAAGGAGACGAATTTAGCAGCTTGATCCCCATACTGGCAGCAAAATCTTCGAATTCCTCTGATGTGAACATGGTCCCTTGATTGGTAGTGATGGTTTGAGGAATCCCAAAACGATACACAATATGCTCCTTGACAAAATCAACCATGTTTTTTTAAGTTACCATTTTCAAGGGGACTGCTTCAACCCACTTGGTGAAGTAATCTGTTGCTACCAATATGAACTTATGTCCTTTGCTCGAGGGTGGAAAGATCTGGCCAATTAAATCAATTCCCCAGCCCCGAAACGGCCATGGCTTGATTATTGGGTTCATGGCCGATGCAGGTGACTTTTGGATATTACCAAACCATTGATAGTCTTGGCATCCCTTGTAATATTTAAAATAATCTTCTAATATTATTGGCCAGAAATATCCAGTTCTGCGGATAATCCATTTCATCTTATAAGCCGATTGATGAGCTCCACATATCCCTTCATGCACTTCGCCCATCAACACCTTGGCCTCTTCTTGATTCAGGCATTTGAGTAAGGCCCCATCGATCGTTTTGTAATACAGCTGATCATCTAGCAAAACGTATTTAGTCGATTTATACCTTAGCTTTCTGGTAACTTTTCGTGATGGATTTCTCAGGTAGTCGACTATCTCAACTCTCCAGTCATTATCCAAGGTTTCATTGCTCAAGATTTCTTGAATTACTCGATAACCTGATGCACTTTGAGCCAAACGGTTAGCTTCTTGATTTTGTGCCCTCGGAATGTGCTGAAATGAGACATGAGGAAACTCTTTGAGCAACCTCTAACACTCGTCATAATATCTCCTCAAAGTGTCTTCTTTGCACTCATATAGGCCGATCAACTGATTAATAATTAACAGTGAGTCTCCAAATATTTCAATTGCTTTGGCATTTACCTCATGAAGAAGTTGAATCCCTCTCAGAACAGCCTTATATTCTGCTTGATTGTTGGTAACCATTGGCTCGGTTGGAAAGGCAAACTCAAAATTTGTCCCCCGAGGCGAAATAATAACAATACCAATGCCACCACCTTGCTTGCAAGATGATCCATCGAAGAATAACGTCCAAGGTACCGGCTCTACATAATTCATGCTTGGTCTACGATGCTGGGTGACAAAATCGGCTATTACCTGCCCCTTGACTGCTTTGACCGATTCGTACCTCAAGTCAAACTCTGATAACGCGAGAATCCATTTTCCCACTCTCCCATTAAGTATTGGCATCGATAACATGTGCTTGATTACGTCAGCCTTGGAAACAACCGTACACTCGGCCGACAATAAGTAATGCCTCAACTTGGTGCAAGAGAAATATAAGCACTAGCATAACTTTTTGGTGGGAGAATATCTTGTTTCTGGATCTAGAAGTCTTCTACTTAGATAGAAAACCACTCGCTCCCTTCCTTCAAACTCTTGTATTAGCGTCGATCCAATTGTTTTGTCATCGGCCGATATGTACAACTTGTAAGGCTTACCTTGCTGAGGAGGAACTAGCATGGGTGGACGCTTCATATACTTTTTTATCTCTTCAAATGCCTTCTGTTATACGTCACCCCATCTGAATTCTTGATCATTTTTTAATTTCAACAAGGGAGAAAACGGAAGAACCCTTTCCGACAAATTTGAAATAAACCTTCTGATGAAATTAATCTTGCCAAGCAAAGATTGCAACTCTGTTTTAGTAGTCGGGGGCACCGCATCATCAATTGCTTTCATGCTCTTCTGACCGACCTCAATCCCTCTCTCGTGGACCATAAAACCTAAGAATTGCCCAGCTGATACCCCAAAGGCACACATATTAGGATTCATCTTCAGACCATGTTTTCTTGTGCATTCCAGAGTCTCCCGCAAATCAACTAAATGCTCTTTGTACCCTTTTGATTTTATCATCACATCATCAATGTAGATTTCAACAATCATGCTGATCAATTTATGAAAAATATAATTCATTGCCCTTTGATAAGTGGCACCAGCATTCTTCAGACCAAAGGTCATCACAACCCACTCGAACAAGCCGATTGCACCGGGGCACCTAAAAGCGGTCTTCGCTATGTCCTCTTTAGCCATGAAAATTTGGTTATACCCTACGTTGCCGTCCATGAAGCTAATAACCTTGTGTCCGGCTACTGCATCTACTAACATATTGGCTATCGGCATTGGATAACCATCCATGGGTGTGGCTTTGTTTAGATCCCTGAAATCAATGCAAACCCTTAATTTTCCATTCTTCTTGTATACAGGGACAACATTCGATATCCACTCTACATATCAGCATGGTCGGATGAACTTCGCCTCCAGTAGCCTTTCAGTCTCCTTTTTAATATCATTAAGCACGTTCAGATTGAATCTCCTTGGAGCTTGCTTGAATGGACGATATCCAGGTTTGATTGGCAACCGATGCTCAACAATTGACCGGTCTAAACTAGGCATCTCGTAGTATTCCCAAGCAAAGCAGTCTTTAAATTCTTTCAATAAATTAATTAATTCCTGCTTATACTCCGAATCCAATTTAGCACTTACGTACGTCGGCCTAGGTCTGTCTCTAGAACCAATATCCACTTCTTCCAATTCATCAGCCAACATGAAGACGTGTTCTAGTTTACCATCTGTACCATCTATTGGATTATCTATTAAAACAAAATTTCAAAGCCGACTGCTTGGATCGGCTGTGGGCTTTCACCATTGACTCTGAATTCTGATGGCAACAGAAAAGCCATTTGAATATTAGTCGATAGTCGCCCTCTATCGGCTATTTGCTTAGCACGCCATACTTGAGGCTTGCCGGATGCCTGAGCCTGTTCCATTTCTTTATTCCTTAGGCGCTACACCCTTCTCTTCCGGCTTCTTGTCAATCCTCTGGGGCACCATTGGCCTTCCTGTCAGACATGTTCCCTCTGGTTGCTTCCTTCTTCATGATCAGCCCAGTCTTGGTCAATGACTCTTTTTCCTAGCCGATCATGAATACTTTTATTTTTAGGCGCCGATCCATGTTATTATGATGATATGCATCCTAGGCATGGATAGACCGGCGGTTGATTTGAGATTGCCTAAACTCCTAATATTGATTGTTGCATTCTAGACAGTTATGTCTGGTAGGCAATTTCAAACCTTCATTCCAGCAGTATCTGAAGAAAGGACAATTCTAGTGCGATTCGGCTTGCTTCCTTTCATACCTTCCTTCTTCCAGTTGATTCTGGTATTCTTGATCCTCTAACCATCGTTGATAATCTTTTTCCTTCTGCCGCCGCCACTTATTCAACAGGATCCGAGATATGACTCGCGGCTTCATCGCACCATCTTTTGATGTTTCCCCCTGTTCATATCGGCTCCTCTGCTGATCACGACATTTTCTAATCTCTCTGTATCCATCAGCCGATATTTGCATCTTGGGATCAACTGTTCCAGCTTCTCTTGATTTGGTCGATGTTAGGACCTTAGTTTTTCCTTTGAATAGTCCAACATCAACCATATTTTAATCTCCTGGGAAGGGATTATCATCAACCTTCATCTTCCGAGGTGTATCGAACTTGAGCCTCCCTTGCTGAATAGCCTTTTGTATATGCTACCGGAAAATTCTGCACTCATTAGTGGAATGAGAAGTAGCATTATGGAACTTGCAGAACTTCTTATTCTTCAACTGTTCAGGGAGCAACATAACATGATTGTCCAGCAATTTATTCTGGCCCTTCTCAAGTAAGAAGTCAAAGAGCTTGTCTGATTTTGTGACGTCGAAGTCATAGCTCTCCTCAATTCCTCTTCCCCAAGGATTGGGTACCATCACTGTCTTCTTACCCCAATTCCATTCAGCTGCAGTAACCTCTTCTTCTTCATCTTCATAGCCGTCATCAATTGAGTATGGATCATAAGCTTCGGCAACTATGGTGCTCTTCTGGAATCGGGTATCTCTGCGTATACTCTGGATTGGCTATTGAGCGCTGCTACCCGTTGAGCCAATTGTCCCAAGTTGTCAAACTCTTGTCTCAGTAACTTTTCTTTCCATATTGGCAACATTCCTTGGACAGCTAAAGCAGCTAGCTGATCGTCAGCCAAGGTCAATGAGAAGCACAAGTTCCTAGTCTCTCGGAATCTCTGTAAAAACTCGGTGCCCGATTCATTAGTCCTCTATCTCATGGTTGTCAAATTGGTTATCTTCTTTTCTCCAGTCCCAGTGTAAAAATATGTATGAAACTTCTTCTCTAGGTCAACCCAATTGACAATGGAGTTGACTGGTAGTGACGAAAACCAAGTGAAGGCTGGCCCTGACAAGGATAAGGAGAAGAAACGAACTCGCTGGGCATCCTCAACTGACGCTTCGCCCAATTGTGTAAGATACCGACTGACATGTTATATTGTGCTTGTACTATCGTGACCAGTGAACTTGGCGAACTCTAGGAGCCTGTAATTTGTAGGAAGAGCGACCAAATCATACCATTCTGGATATGAGCGTTTGTACGAAAAGGTCAGCCCTTTTGGCTTCAGACCAAACTGATTCTTCATCATCTCGGTCACCTTCAGCAGCAACTCATCAACTTGCGGATTTGGATTTCTCGGTACTTGCTGACCCATCTGTGGATTGAAATCCCGCGTGCCTTGATATCCTGGATTTGGCATCATATGGAGGGTGTTATAATCCGTGCCATAATGATAACCTTGTGAAATCTCAATCTGTTGAGTCCTTTGCTGGCTTGCTGCTTGAAGTCTCTGATTATAGACATAAGGATCTATATCTCTACAGATCCTTTGAATTGATGGTGCTATTTTTTAAGCCGATGACGATATGTGGCCTGATGTGCCAAAATTGATCATCTGGTTCTGACTTTGCCCCGCCGGCTGTTGCACGTGATGTATCGACGGTCCAAGATTGTATTGTATCTGATTCATAGTAGTACCTAGAGTTTGTTCAGACGAACCTTGAAGTGTCTGGACGTCACCATTACTTGCTGGTGCTGCTTCTTGATGGCTGGTACTGACTTGATTAGTCCCTTGGGTCGATGGATCTAGAATATTGTAACAAGTCGATCCAACTTGACCAACATGAATTCCATGAATCGCCACTTTCATGGCGTTGTGAAATGCGTCAATGAAAGCTTCATTGCGGCTTGATATGGCATCACGAACAGATTTGTCTATGGCTTCCGTAAAGAAACGCTTGTCTTCAGCTTCGACTGTATCTGTCTGTCCGTATAGTAGAACTCTTGGTAGTGGAAATTTCTGAATAATTGTGGTGTCACGTGTTTTGGTGTAGGACAATAAACACTTCTTTTGAAATTCTTCCGTAGCTTTGTTGATGGTATCCTTATCTTCGTCAGGTAGGTCTTTATAATGTACCATAAGGATGCTGTCGTTATTGTGAACCGCCATGACGATTGTGGTGTCCCACCTGGCGTGCCAGAAACGTGTGTCGACACAGAATTTTCGTCTCCGTACCGAGGACACACGCAGCAAGCCGAAAGGGTCTGCTCAATGGAGCAGATCCGCCTAGCTTCAGCGCAAGGGTGGTCGATCCTACGCAATCCTCCCGAGACGTGCTAGTCAATTTGACCCTGCAATTGACAAGGAGAGAAAGCTCATCAGTAATTAAGGGCGGAACATGCCGGTGTTGCCAGACAGTCCCGAATGTGCGGCTCTGAGAGTCGATATGAGAGGAGATCGACTAAATAGTCGATTTCAGCATATTCACAAGAATAAATCGATTAAAGCTCATGGGGTTGTATAAGAAGAATCGGTTATCATTCAGGATAAATATTATTTAAGCAAATATTAATCAATGGCAATAAGATATCAATGATGATCGGTTTATACTGAGCCAATGATTACAAGTAACCGAACTCCTTTTATATAAAGAAACAATTCAACAATATTTAACCATTTAATAAAGATAAATCCAATGAACATATTAGATCTCATCTATCGCCATGACCAGTGGGGCATGAGGCAGAATCATGTAGGCTGTAGAAACAACAATAGACTTGACGACCCTAACTCATTACTAATATCAGTGGGGCATGAGGCAGAATCATGTAGGCCGTAATACAATAATAAGATCATGGGGCTAACATATCTTTCAACTTATCTCTACTTTAATGATCTCATAATGTGAACTGTTCGTGAAAGCGCTCGTTATCGGCTAAACAGCCGATTCAGGCATAGCGCACAGTTAAGATCATGCCTTCTCAGGAACGGGTCTACCAACTAACGATCCCCACTTCCACGGTGCCATCAGTGGGGTGAGAGGCAGAATCCCATAGGCCGTGATGATGGGCCATGGAACGGTTTTCATTAACTAATAGATCTACTCGAGCTCGAACATGCCTTAACCGCACGCTATGCACGATTAAGATTGACGCAAAATAGCCGATAAAAACATAACTCGTCGCTTAAGATGTAGATTAGATCAATTTTAGATTAGCAAACGATGAGTTAAATAAGATATAAGGCCGATTCAGATCAATCTCAATCGGGCAGAGTGATATTGCTGTAATTAGATGAACAATGAAAGCAATAAGCAATACTGGTAACTTAATGAATCTACCAAAGACTGCCATACTAAGGTAGAGCCAATAACTTGACCTTGATCTAATTCAAGCAGTGGGGTGTGAGGCAGAATCACATAGGCCATACTTGAATTAGACAAGAGTCGATAACTAGCCTATACTAGAGTCGCAGTGGGGGTCGACCGAATCGATGCAGCCATACGAACAGAGGTATAAACCATGAAGGTACTTACAGACAAGTAGTGGAGGTCGACCGGATCGATGCAGCCGTACTCGCTGAAGAACTCGCCGAGATCTACTCTACTCCTACTCCTAAGGGGTGGCCGGAGCCGAAAAAAGTAATTGACTGGTATTTGATTGATCGTGTGTTTTACAATAGCCGGGGTTTGGTATTTATACTCGGAGCCTAAAAACGAACCCTACTCGAGTACGACTGAATACAATCTTTGGCATAATGAAAGCATTCCTAATTTAAGATAACTTGGACTCTAATCTTTTCCTTTTTGTAGAGTCCAGCATGTCTTGTCCCAGCGCCGATCGTGGCCTCTGTCGTTATCTGCTGACGCTATCTGAAGAAAGCCGATTCTAGTGCTGCGTCCGAATCAACTAGCTCCGATCTCCACGCAGCTGATTCCTTGATGACATGATTTCAGGAGCTTCCAAATCCTTGCAACTCTTCTTCCAAATTCTGGTGTAAACACCGCCTCTTCAATCGCGCTGCTCATATTTGTTTCATGGGCTTGGTGGTTAATACCTGCGAGCCCGCATGACCCACAAAGTACGTCGTGGTCAGCACGAACAGTGAGCGCCTATCGAACGCTGTCGGCCCGTGCCGCCCGTCGGTTCCCCGCTCTCAGCATGGAGATATTCCCATCGGTCCTCGGCCCTGTCATGGGTGTGTACACCTCAAAGATATTCCCGCTACAGGTGCACGCACTGGGCTTCATGGTCTCAACCGCGTTACCGGTGGGCGGCGGCATATCTCCATGGCCTTCCTGTGTCTCTAGATGGGCATCACCATTGGCGGCAGCTTCTTCCTCTAATCTAGCATCACCACGGTCGTGTGAATTTTCTTCCTCGCCTACCTTCTGGAGAACCGTGGTCGCTCGCTCGTTAGAATTGGCCCTGACCCCAAGAAAGTTTTGACGAGGGCGCTGGCTGGTGGGAGTGGATTGGATCATGTCGTTGCCACTACCAAGTCGAACCGCCAAGGAGGGCGACACTGGCAGGGGCGGCGGCGGTAGCGATAGAATTCGGAAGAGGTTGAGAGGAGGGCGACGCTTGAAAAGCTGCGGCAGCCACTTCTTGCGGGCCTAGTGGGTTGCAGTGCGTTTTCTCTTTGTCCAGTGGACTTAACAGGCTAAATGATAATGGTCCGCAAATAATTAGTGGCCAGGCCATAACAGTCGCATCAGGTTATTTTGCGGGGCGGCTTGGTGGGTAGCGGTAAGAACCCGCCCCGTCTGCATCCGTATTTCTTCATTTGCATCTTCAAAGGGTATGCTGATGGCGGGCTAGAATGGATAAGATCAGTTGTCATTTCCCATGCCCACCGGCAAGGTTGATATATAGAGATTGGTGTTTCTCCATACTTTCTTCTCTTTCTTGCTGCCCATAATGCCCACACGGCGCATAAGATAGATTCACATTTCTCTTGCGAACAAAATGCAGTATCAAGAAGGTCCCGACTCCAAGTAGTTGGGTGCAAGTTTGCATGGATAGGAATATAATTATTGATAACACACCACCAAAAAACTTTTACCTTTGGGGGAATTTTTAGTTTCCAAAGGTTTCGCAAATTGGGTTGTTTTAACTTACTGAACTACAAGCAATGTTATTTTTAAGAAGGACAACCATTCTTCAATTAGAAAATAATAAATGATAGGCTGACCTTATCGTGCTTTTCTGCACTCCAAGCCCATGTATCTTTGTCAAGTCTTCCAAGAGGAAATCTACTCACTGCATTTTCATCATGAATAACGAAGTTATCCCGAAGAGCTTGTGTGTTCCAGGACATTCCATCAAGAGATAAGAGTTCATGAACCTTTTCAGCTTGTGCTTCTGGCTTTCTATAAATATGATTAAAGCCTAGATTGTTGGGAATCCATTGATCATTCCATATATTAATTGTATTTCCATCTTCAACTCCTTTGATGAGGCCTTTTTCTAAAACTTCCCTTCCTTTTAAAATTGCCTGCCATGTGTGAGAACTTCCTCTTTTCTTCCTTGCTGTCATAAAAGAGCCATTATGAAAATGATTTCCACATAGTATTTTTGCACAAAGGGATTCTGGTCTAGTTAGTAATCTCCAGCCTTGTTTGCCTAACATAGCCAAATTGAAGAGGTGAAGGTCTTTGAAGCCCATTCCACCTCCTTGTTTAGTGTAAGCTATGTTAATACATTTTCTCCAATGCATTCTTCTTTTTTCCTCATCTGCACCCCACCAGAACCGAGATATAGCTGAAGTAATTTTCTTGCAAGGAGTCTTTGATAGTTGAAAACAACTCATCGAATATGTAGGTATTGATTGTGCTACAGCCTTGATAAGAATTTCTCTACCTGCAGCATTTAACTTCATTTCACACCAGCCACTTACCAGATATCGTATTCTACCCCATTGGAATCTTGGTGGAGATGGGCCATGGTTCGTCTCAGCACCGGCGCGCCTAGTCGGCGGCGGCGGCTCAATTTGTTGGTCGTCTCCTCTGCTTTTATGCTTGATCATGCATGTCACAAATGGCGGCGGTACAAATGACAACGGCATAAGCATGGACGCTGTGGTCGCCGGAGACAACGTACCCACACACGGCGCATCATAAACCCATCCAAAATGCATGTATGGAAACATAACATAGCATACAAGAGCTTATCATCACACAAATATTAATTAATAAAAACTTGTGTAATAAAGGAATTAAAAAACAAAACAAGTATGCTGCAGGTGCATGTTTAAGTTCACAAAATATAATTGTACACATTGATTTGTCTGTTTAGTTTTCTAGTGCTCCGAATGGTGTGTCTCCCTCAATAAACTGAGTTCTGGTGAACGAATCATTGATTTTAGTCTTCTAGTGCTCCCTATGGTGTGCTCACATTTTTTTGAGCAAAGCGTCACCCTTCTTTATTCATCAGGATAACTAGAACAAACTCCCATCAGGAGGAGCAACAAACCAAACATGTCTTTCTACCAAAAAGTTTACAGAACTCCTAGCTAAACAATGAGGATCAACATTTGAGCGTTTGCCTTCATGAACAAACTCCACCCTTGTGAAGCTTCACGTCCGGGTCTTGATTTCCAGTACGATTGGCCCGTACCTCCCAAAACCCTCACCATGGATGCTTGCAACTGCATTGACACAGTCGCTCGCCACCCGGAGGGTTTGGAGGCCCAAGTCATTGGCCAGAGCTAGGCCCTCGGGCACACCACCACCTCGGTTGTTTCCGAGTCGGCACAGCCCTCTAGGACCAACGCCAAGGCGCCCAGAAAATTACCATCCTCGTCCCTGGCCACGGCCGCTGCCGAGGCCTTTCTTGAATTTTTGGAGATCACCGCATCCACATTAACCTTCGCAAAACCCCTTGGTGGATTGATCCATCGTGGTGCTGGATCACCCACCACTTGTTGTTTAGTGCTTGGCTTGATCATCTCCAATTCGCTAATGAACCGTTCCACAAAACTGTTCGTCGAGAACGGACTTTGAAAGTTGTTCTCGAAAAGTGCCTGACATCGCGCGTACCAGATGGCCCAAAGACGGACAACCACCCGTGTGAGCTCTTCATGCTTGAGCGCCGCCATCACCTCTGCTAACCAAACTCCGTCCGACGTTTCTATCTAGCTTATAAAAGTGGTGAGATCCTCTTCTCCGGTTTGGGTTCTATAAGCAATCCCAATTCAAGGCTCATTAATTTTGACACTACAAGGCCAAGATGAACCTTGGGCGAGCCCACTAGAACCTTTGAGCTAGTCAGCCCTAGTAGTCATGAGCCCTTCTACGGTTTTATATTCCTCTCCTTTAGCCTATTTTCTGCGAATAATCAACACGGGCAAAAAAAGAAAATCAAAGTGGAAAAGGATAAGATTATTGTATATAAACAACATTATTGTGATGTCATACAAATGTTTAGAATATGGAGCTAAAAGTTTGTGCATAATGCGGGTTAGAAACACTGTGACACAGATCTGATCCTAGTAGAGAAAGTGGAGTAGTGATAAATGAAAACTCGCACTTCGGTCATTTTTTTCTCTCGTTCTTTGCACATTCAAATAGCTATGGGCAAAAATAGGGTTGCAGAGGTCATGTAGAAAACTTTTCCACAAATTTATGTAAAAAAACTATATTGAAAAGGTTATGATAAGAAGTTATGGTGATAAGTTCTATCCTGTAAAATATTATGCACAAGAATTATAACATTGTAACTTTCTAAATATAAAGTTGCAAAAAAAATATTTTTTTAAAAAAAAAGTGTGATGGTTTGCTGGTTTTTAACATAGTATCGCTGATTAGTGGAGTCGGAGATCCCGTATTGAGTCCATTCTCTAGTGAACCGTCTTCACCAGTTTATCAAACAAAACAAGGCCTTGAGGTTATGTTAACTCACACAAAAGCAGCAGCTCGGGGAAAAAAATGGAGCTGGTTGAAGGATAAAATGCTACGGTAATCTGTGTTTTACCGGACAATAGCGCAAAAGGGACAATAGTAAACTGCAAATTGGGAGATAAAATGCTATGGTAACCGCGAAGTCCACGCATATGGCTGAGGAGATACGCAAAGGACACCCCAAGACTCTCCTGCATGAGTGCAGGTTGTCCATCCTTTCTCCACTCATTTCAACTCTCAAACGCGAACCATCCACTGCCATCCGGCTCGTTGATGCTAACAGGGAATTTTATACCCAAATGTAGCAACAATAATAATGCTCCAACGCTGTTCACATATCACTTCTGTTTACGCAACACTAACATGACATGGTTGAATACTGAGTTTTCTAGTCCCAAATGCCCGTAAAACAAACAGGAAGAACTGAGTGCGAGATATATATATATATATATATATATATATATATATATATATATATATATACACCACACGCACTCTTGCATGAACTGCAGATGGGCATCATGGATGGCTATCCAAGAAAGCCAAACACCCAACACCACCAGTCTCTGATGGACGCCCCCGCCGGCGCAACCAGCAGCACCACCCACGCACCTCCGGGGCCTCACCACCATGCCACCGCGAAGAAGAGGCACCACTCCGGGCGCACCAAGACCATCCTTCTCTTCGTCGTCACCAACTCCATCTCCATCCTCCTGTCGGTCTCCTTCTCGCACGTCACCGGCCTTGGGAGCGGCGGTGACGGCGGGGGCGACTCCGCGCTCGACTTCGCGTTCAGCGTTCTCTCTTCCAGCCAGAGCCTCGCCGTCGACCTCCACAACCGCATCGAGGCCACCGACGCGATCATCAAGAGGCTCATCTCCAATTCTGGCAAGATGAAGCGGGACGCGCCGCCGCCGAAGCTGACGCCGGAGGAGGAGCTCACGGTGGCGCTCGGCCCGCACACGCTCCCGTTCGGCTACACCCGGAACCTCGACTCCGACAAGCTGTACCCAGCGGTCGGCGCCGCGTGCCACCGCCACCGCGACGAGCTCAGGAAGTACATGCGGTACAACGTGAGCGGCGACTGCCCGTCCGACGAGGCGTTCGCGGAGCGGCTGATGCTCAAGGGGTGCGAGCCGCTGCCGAGGCGCCGGTGCCGCGCGCGCGGGCCCGCCGGGTTCCCGGACCCGACGCCGTTCCCGGAGAGCCTGTGGGTGATCCCGGCGGACAAGTCCGTCTCGTGGGCGCCCTACGCGTGCAAGAACTACTCGTGCCTCGTGGACCGCGCCCGCCGCCCGGGGAGAAACGACCTCGACTGCAAGGCGTGCTTCGACCTCGCCGGCAAGGAGCAGCGGCGGTGGGTCGGGCAGGGCGGAGACCTCGACTACGACATCGACACCGTGCTGGCGTCCAAACCGCGGGGCACGATACGGATCGGCCTGGACATCGGCGGCGGCACGGGCACGTTCGCGGCGCGCATGGCGGAGCGCGGAGTCACCATGGTGACCACGACCCTGGACCTCGGCGCGCCGTTCGGCGCGTTCGTGGCGTCCCGCGGGCTCGTCCCGCTCCACCTCGGCGCCGTCGCCGGGCGGCTCCCGTTCTTCGACGGCACCCTGGACATCGTGCACTCGATGAACGTGCTCGGCAACTGGGTCCCCGGCGCGGTGCTGGAGGCCGAGCTGTACGACATCTACCGCGTGCTCCGGCCGGGCGGGATATTCTGGCTGGACCACTTCTTCTGCACCGGGAAGGAGCTGACCGGGGTGTACGTGCCCATCATCGAGGGCGTGGGGTTCCGGAAGCTCCGGTGGAACACCGGTAAGAAGCTGGACAAGGGGCCCAACGCCGACGAGTGGTACATCTCGGCTCTGCTCGAGAGGCCCATGATGTGAGAGGACAAAGAGATCCGGAGACGGAGCAGTGCGGTGATGATAGTGTTAACGGGAAGAAGTAATAATGGTAGATGCGATTTGATGTGAAACTGTGTTTTGATGTTTAACTGTTGTTTATTTATTGGGTGTCAGGCATCCTCTTTTATCAATTCAAGTTTGGAATCTTGGAAGATTCAGAACCGCATCGGTGGCCTTTGACTCTGCACTGACACGCTTCTTCGTTGTGTATGGACAGTAGTATGGTGTATGCTAGTTGTTTTCCATATAATAACTGAAAATAAGAACCTCTTGATGTTCTCCCCGTCCAAGCTCGGCAAAGGGTCCGGCAAACAGTGGAGGCCACGACAGTGTCAGTGAACATGATCCGCAGAAAACGCGAAATCAAACAACATTTTGTGTGGCCGAAAACAGAGCTTTTTGAGGAAGGAAGCAGGAATCAGATTGCTGATGCTATGGCAGAACCGAATCAACCTTTCCTGATGTAGAAGATGGGTGACCCCCTTCGGTCCAAAAGGGAAAATGCAAGCCATGTATGACAATCACTTAGAAACTGACATTGACCAAGATGGCTAGCCTAGATGGAGAATGCGATGCGAGGTCAGGAGAGAAGCTGCGCTTCGGAAGTTCAGATGTTTGGGTCGGGTCGGGAGGATGAAGGGGAACCAGGGGGGAGGGGACCTGAGCAGCTAATCTGCCATTGCCAAGCTTCCCTGCTTCAGTAGTTGGCCTTGGCCCTCTCATTCCTAATCGTCTCACCAGACCTAATCCAGCACCGTATCGAATCAAATCTGCGCGATTGGGATTCGTGGATCCAGTATTTCTCCCTTTCAGGTCGATTGGATGAGTCTCCTCTAACTTAAGTCCCCTAGATGGCCTCAAGAATGTCATTGTCGTTGGAATAGTACAACTAAATTTCTGTGTTCAGACCCTAACTCTTGTCTGAGGGCCTGTTTGGAATGCAGGAATTTCGCAGGAATCGCGTAGGAATTTCACGGGAATCAGTTCAATTTCACAGGAAAAACGCAGGAGCAGAAAATATTTCCCGCATTCCAAACATGCCCTGAATCTCTGGATCACGACATTGTATCCGAAGGTTCACAATGTCTCTATCTGGAAGCTTAGCAAGATCATATGGACCGAAACTCGATTGTTCAACTCCTACTGGATATCAGATGAACTTGAACAGACCAAATTTAGTTAGACACTTGGAGGTTGGTTTGTAATATAGCATGACCAGCTATACTATATCTGTCAACGTTAAACAATAAACTCTACTTGGTGTTTCTTGTTTATCTCAATTATTTCAGCTTGGTTTCTTCAAGATGAGTGACATAGACCTTTCATAATCAGTACTCTCTAAATTCCATATTATAAGCCATTTTAGCTATTGGCCCTGTTCGTTTCTCTTATAATCCGTCTTTTTCAGCTTGTTTTTTCAGCCGGAACAGTGTTTCGGCTTGTTTTTTTAGCGAAGCGAACGGGGCCATTCTAGATACGGAATTTTCCTTTCTACTTAAATATACACTACTCCCTCCATCCATCCCATAATATTTGACGTTTTATACTCTCTTACGAAGGCCAATTCAGAAGATAAAAGACCAATACCCCTAAAAAAAGTAGAGATGGAGATGTATTGAAAAAAAAGAAGGAAAAGATATATTGGGAGAGAGAATGCATTGCGAAGTGAGAGTAATAACTATTTGAGACAAAATTTAAATGCTATAAGATTAAGTATTTTGAAACGGAGGAAGTATACCTAGATGTATTATAAATTGTAAAGTAATATATCTAAATCTAAAAAATCAAAACAATCTTATAATTTGGAATGGGAAGAATTTGGAATGGGAAGAGTACGTACGTACTCTACAACAATAATAATACGAATTTGGCGGTTATAAAAAATGAACGTGGAAAAACAAAACCGACCACCTATTGAAACCCTCCTAGTCTACAGTGGACCGGTTCTACTGGCCGTAAATGGACACAGCACGACGAGGACAGCGGCAGCGGCTTTGGCTCTGCGCCGAGCACCCACACAGGGATCAAATAAACCGGGCCCAAATCCTCCCCGAAACGCCAACGAAATTCTCCGCGAGCAAATATAAACCCATTCCTCGCCTTGCTGCAACTCCTCTTCGTCTCCTCCACCCCCCGCTCCCTCTACCACCAGCACCGCGGGACCGCCTGCTCGTCTCGCCGCCGCCCGTCCCCTAGCCGAAACCCTAGCGGCTGCCATTGCCCGCGCGCCACGTGCCCGATGGACGGCGGGGGCTCCGGGCCGGCGCCCAACGCCGCGCGCACCGCGGACGAGGTCTTCCGCGACTACAAAGCCCGCCGCGCCGGCATGATCAAGGCGCTCACCACCGGTACGCCTCCGCTCGCCCCGCCGATTGGGCCTCCTGATTCTGTCCCGGCTTCGTGGATTCGTGCGATTGATGCGGTGTTTTCTCCTGTGCTGTGCAGATGTGGAGAGGTTCTTCAAGCTCTGTGACCCCGGTGAGTGCGCTCGATCTCTTCGGTTCCTCGCCCGGGGATGGAGATTGGGAGCCGAGTAGGCTTCCGTGGTTTTGCTGCTTGGGTTTCGTTGCTTTGGTGGGAGATTGGAAGCTAAATTTGGAGAATTTTCCTCTTTCCCTCACTCGCTCTACACGCTTCGGATTCGAATTATTGGTGGCCTTATAGCTTTCGTTAATGCTGTGCTTGTGCTGGATTGTAGCTTTTCGATTTTGGTGAGAGATTGGGGGCCAAGATGACAGTTTTGTCGAGTGAAAAACGTTTCTTTTCGTGTGTCTGTGTGTGTTGGTTGGAACTGTGGAACTAGTGGCTGCCATTTCTTTTGCTGTTAGGTTGTTAGCACTATGGGTGT
The DNA here is from genome assembly GCA_904845875.1 of Miscanthus lutarioriparius. Classification (NCBI taxonomy): domain Eukaryota; kingdom Viridiplantae; phylum Streptophyta; class Magnoliopsida; order Poales; family Poaceae; genus Miscanthus; species Miscanthus lutarioriparius. The sequence continues at coordinate 12,486,997 of CAJGYO010000005.1, forward strand.
TGCCATCAATCTTGTATTCATAGCTTGATTGCAGAAAATCACTAGAGATTTTTGACTGATTGGTGCCATGGGATTATCGACTGTCTACTGCGTGCTTGGTTTCTAGTATATGATTGCTTTGAACTAGTATGCTACTACCTAGTTGTTGGCGCAGTCAATTTACTGGAGTCAGTGACATAATGTGGATAGGTATAGTGATTCAGCAAATCTTTTTCTTCAGTGCATTGATGGCACTGTACGACTGGCTGAATGCGTGGCTGCTTTAGCTGCTTGCCCCTATTCATGTAATTATTATTATTGTGGAGTTTGGTTGCTTCTCATTATTAAATATTATGGCCTGGTCCGCAGTGTTTTCTGCTTCAGCCTTTGCACTCTTGTTTGCAGCAGTGCCCAGTTAGTGTAGAACTAACTACTAAGTTTTGATAGCTACTCGATGATGCCATACCATATCTTGTTATGACTACTAATTCCACTGGTTTTGAACAGAAAAGGAGAACTTGTGCCTTTATGGCTATCCCAATGAGACGTGGGAGGTGACCTTGCCAGCTGAGGAAGTGCCCCCAGAGATCCCTGAACCAGCATTGGGAATCAACTTTGCTAGGGATGGCATGAATGAGAAGGACTGGCTGGCGCTAGTTGCAGTCCACAGTGATTCCTGGTTACTGTCTGTTGCATTCTACTTTGGTGCACGGTTTGGATTTGACAGAGAAGCTAGGTAATTGTTCTGCTATGATTGAACTATGCAGTTTTCATAATCAATCATTGTTGTTTGTTCGTTCCTATGCTGGCATGTTTTAATCTGAATCTGGCATACCAGAAAGTACATATGCATCTAAGTTTACATATTTGTTGAGCATCATTTTCATTTCATGTGGAAATGGCTTCCACCTAAAGTTTGGAAGCAGATTCTTTACACAAGATTTGGTCAATTCCTTGTTACTTTCACACAGTATGACAGTAGTATCTACATTCACAATAGAACATTATTTTGAATGTTGGGATTATAAAACAAGTTATGTCCTGCATATCAGCATATGTTTTAGTGCTGATTGTGTAAAGAAAATGGGATTGCATTTGTGTACTTGGCAAGTTAAGCTAGGTGGAATACTAGAATCACCATATCACTTATCACATATCCTTGTAGTAACTATCGTGGAATTTTTGGGTGATTTCTCCTCCTTCCTTTGGCTATTTTATTATGCTCGTTTTACAATTTTCTCTTCTCATTAAGGAATTTGAATTCCTCTGCTATAATGTGTATAGGAGGTCTGATACTTTAGAAATACCATTTTACTTTTAAAAAAAGCAATTTAACATTTTTTTAATCATACAGTTTGGGTTTCATGTGCAATCATTTCAGCCACTTTCTACAGGTAGCAAATAGGACATGGGAATTATATTTTAGCATAACTGTGCCACCACCTTTGCCCTGACAATCACTGCTTAATAAATGTTGTAATGTAGACTGCATGCCTTCTGTATCATTAAACTTACATCCAGTTCTGTCTTTTCATGTATAAGGCGATAACACTGGTGTTTAGAACAGTAAATATATGCATTAGTGAAAGCGCTCATATAGCAGAATTTGTGTTTGACCCTGCTTCTTAATGCCACAAACGTCACATATTTACAACATCGCATTGTTGCCATTTTCCATAGGAAATTGTTAACCTGTATTTACTGGCTATCAAGTGTCAAATGGAGGGAAAAGCTACAAGTGAATGTAAATGTCACATGTCTGCAGGGATAAATGATGCTAATATTGATTCAATGCTATTAATATTAGGCATATGTTTGGTTAACTACACTGAAATCAACATTACATAAAGTTCCACGATTACCACCTTGTTCATATCCTTGCCGTACTAAACTGGACCTTTCACTCTTTGACCTTGCATTATCGATATGTGGTAGTTACTATTCCCTAGTAATTGGTAAACCAACTATAGGCACACACCTTCACATTGCTGTTTGAATGATGGATTTAATTTGAGAAGTGGAGTTGTTAGCACTCAAGAGTAAATAGTACTCTCTCTTTTTTTTGCGAGGAAGTAAATACTACTTGTTGCTTATTTGGTAACAAACAATATGTGGTTATCTGAGCACGACATGATGCACATTCAGAGATACTCAAATACATTTTGCAAATTTGAATTGTGAAACTGTAAACTGGACATAGAGTGTAAACCATGTTACAGAATTAGTGTAGTTGATTGAAGTAAATTTCATTTTTAGAACCTCTGAAAATTAATGCATAGCAGCTCCCTGGTAGAATGATCAATTCGGAGTATACTGTTAAGAATTAGGTATTGGGTGACTGAATTGTGTAACCTATTGCTTCCCTTTTAGCAATAAACATTATCATTCATTACACTTCATTTGTCCTGTCACCATCAATCATAAAGGCTTTACAACAATTATTTAGCCACTTATTGCATACAGGTGCGAGTGTCTACCATTAGGGGATAGCAACATTAGTTTTAAATAATGATCGATCGCATTGGATAATGGAAGAACAGTAGGACACAAAAGAGAATTTGCTTAATTGGCTGTCAGAAATCTACATAGGCTTGCAGTACATGGATTATTCATGAAAATTGCTAGAGTAAGAGTACATACTAGATTATCTCCCATCCTTAACGAGTATTGTGTAAAAAAGAATCTGTTTTCTTCGCTACTGTTGGTGAGTATGTGGGCCTTGACAAAAAACATACTTTGCATGGCTCTAAGACTTAAACCTAGGCAGGTTGAGCTCTGTTGAACTTTGGCATGTTTAAACTTAAAAGTTTTTTTTGCGCATTTCTATGTTTAGTCACTAGTGGTTGTGCTTGTCTATACCTTTAAAGTTACCTTTCTTATGATGTATTGCAGGAGGCGACTCTTTAGCATGATAAACAACATGCCCACAATATTCGAGGTAGTGACAGGAGCGGTCAAGAAGCAGGCGAAGGAGAAGACACCTAACAGTAGCAGCAAGAGCAACAAGCCTAGTTCAAAAGTGGTAAATGTCAGCCACTTTCTGTTGCCATCCAACCTGGAAATTCTTGCTGATAACATGCCATTGTGTCCGCAGCAGTCAAGAGCAGAGTCTCGTTCAAAGGCTAAGGTTCCCAAAGACGAAGAAGAGAGCGGTGATGACGATGGGGATGAGGAGGCGGAAGAGCACGACAACACCCTGTGTGGAACCTGCGGAACCAACGACGGCAAGGACCAGTTCTGGATCTGCTGCGATAACTGCGAGAAGTGGTACCACGGGAAGTGTGTCAAGATCACGCCTGCCCGAGCTGAGCATATCAAGCAGTACAAGTGCCCGGACTGCACCAACAAGAGGGCCAGGGCGTGAGCGACGAGCATCGCATCGGCGACCTTGCTAGGAAGGAAGAAACCACCTCCTGGCGTCAAGATCCCTAGATATGGCGTAGCTCCCTAGTCTGTAAGCCTGCATTTTCATTCATGGTTATTATTATATCTGTTGATTAGCTGTTCGACCTAGCAGTCTCTAAAACGTGGCATGTCTCCTGTGCTGAGTGTTGACATGGGACCTCCTCCCTCTAGTCTGTAAACGCTGTCACTGAAGGTACCTCTCAACTGACCATTTCTTCATTGTTGGTGTCGTGCAATGAGTAGTGGCCGTAGTCTTTGTTCCCAGTTCCTAGCATCAGCTCGTGGTGTGCGGAGCCAGGATTTGTACTGGTTCTGAATTGCTGAAATGCGTACCTTACTGTGTAAGGATAAGGATGTTGGGAAATGGCGAATAGCATTTCCGTGGATCGAATTTGGTTATCCGAAATCTGTTTTTTTCCCCCTCCATACTATGCTTTGGCTTGCGTGTGCAGAGTATTTGTTGTCTGGGGTGGTCTCTACGCACTTGCGTGATGATTTGATGATGCTGTGCGTTAGGTGAAGATGAATTCGAGGAACGCCCACGCGCCCGGCGTCCGCGAACGGACGGACCGCGCGGTTGGCGGTTGCGTTGTTGCTGCGCGCCATGGCGTTGGGACTTGGGGTTCCTTCCAGCCTTCTAGGGTAACCGCAGCACGCGCGTGCGCTTGGGTGTTACGTACCGCCGTGCACAGAGGGCGACGTCACAGGCTCTCTCGGCAAGGTCGGCAAGTTGAAGTGAACTCGTGGCACGCCGGCGCATCCATCCGGGCAACCGGCGCCCCGCGTGGCCGTGTGACCGTCAGTGCGGTGCTGCTGTGCATGCAGCGCCGTGGCGTTACTCGACTACTCGTGTTGGGCGTGCCCGTGTGCGAGCCGTCGGAGCAATCAGCGTTGTATCCGACTCCGGCTAAGACCGCACCCGCACAAGAGGTTCGTAGTCGCCGATCGCCCTTGCACGCTCGTTCTGCGCACCGCGCATGGCCGTCCGGCGTCCTCGTTCCTACGCACTGGCTTCGCCACAAAAACCTCCACCGTCTGAGCGCATTCGGCGGTTGGCACTGGACAGGGCACACCAGCGAGCACCAGGCGTCCAGCGGTGCAGGCTCCGGGCCGCCGAGCACGCGATTTTTTCCAGACCAAAAAACCCACAAAATTTCCCAATATCTGTCCCGCGGGCCGTGGCCCGGAGACGCCCCACATGGAAAACAGGCCTCCTCGCCTCGTCCGTCCGGCTCCGGGCCGAGCCCATAAAAAATCGTTGCCGTTGCCATATCAGATCAACTCCACCATGGACCCCATTTGGGACCTCCGGTGACGCTCCGCCCACCGCCGCCCGCCCCGCCCGGAAATGGCTCGAGCGCTGCTCCTGCTGCGAGTAGCCCGCTACCCTCCTCTCCCGACCTCACCCGCGCTCCTCCAGCCGCGTCTCCTGCCGCAGCCGCTGCCGCTGCTCCGCCGCCACGCGCCCTCCCAGTACCAGTCCCAGCTCCGCTTCCTCTCCTCCCTCTCCCCCTCGTCCGTGTCCACCAGCTCAGATGCTCCCCGCGACGGCGGGAGCGGCCGCGACGGAGAAGAGGATGGCGCGAAGAGCGGAGGCCACGTCGACTACTTGGGGATGAGTGACGAGGAGCTCATGGAGCAGTGCGACATGGGCACGTTCAAGGCGTCCGGCCCCGGCGGCCAGCACCGCAACAAGCGCGAGTCCGCCGTTCGGCTGAAGCACCTTCCCACCGGCATCATCGCCCAGGTCGGTAGCGTTGCTGTGTTAGCTTTCCATTCTCAGTTACCTCGATCACTTCATACAATGATTCATGTGTTCCTAGAAATTGAATGAATAGAAGGTTGGATGAACGCAATCACGAATCAGCTGAACTTCACACAAACTGAATGCTTAAATTTTTTGGCCCAGTTTCTTGTATTGCCTAGGTGCAGCCATTTCTTACTTTCTTATGTTATTATAGTAGTAGAAAATTAGAACTAGTTCTTTCCTTCTGCATGCTAATATATTTTATTCACTTTTATCTATATTTCAGGTGCCTGATTTTTTGTTGTTGTTCAGGCAACATTTAATTTCTTGTTATTTGGCTATAGAAAAAAAATGTGAATTGTCTCTTGTAAGTTATTGTTTTCATTGTACTAGTTGGTTGTGTAAGATTGTTGCCTGAAAATTATAGCAACTCCCCTATTTTATTTGTAAAATTGCACACAGGCTGTGGAGGATCGGTCACAACATAAGAACCGAGCGTCTGCTTTATCTCGGCTTCGAACCCTGATTGCTCTTAAAGGTAAAAGAATCTAATGTTCTCCAAGTTATGCTTTGTTTCAGAAAAGGAACTATAGATCAGTTCAACTAATTCAAGAACCATCTAAGATTATGCCTCATTGCCTCCAAATATATTACCATGAGTTGCATATAAATAAGTGGTCTTTTAAGAAACTTCGCTTCCATTTTAAGTCCTCATGCCGCCTGATGGTTTTAAGTTCCATGATCATTAAAGATGTGGTTCTGTCAGTTAGGAGGCCGATAAACCTGGAGGACTACACTCCACCTGTTGAGCTTCTTCAGATATTACCCCCGAAGTCCACCGTCCGAGGAAAAGACATTGGCCCCCAGATTGGTCCAAATAACTCAAAATTTTCTCCAGTATGCTCCTGTTTTAATAAGTCAACGCCTAATGCATTATGCATGTGTTTTGCTGTCCTTGGTCCTTGCTATTTACATATTTAAACACCTCCCTTTGTACTTTGTTTACCACTGGGCAGGGAATGCAAGCTTTATTAGATCTGCTGTTTGCTGTTGAAGGTTCTGTATCAGATGCAGCAAAGATTTTAGGGTAATACGTTACTACCATATTCTACTCTTGCACACAGATGCTAGATGGCAGCATGTATATTCGCTATAGTTTTACATTCAGGCCACCTGATAGTTATCTCAGTGAACTATGACTGTAATGCAGCCTAAGCACTGGTGCTTTGTCAAGACTGATTCTGTCAGATGATTCTCTCCGAACGGCCGCAAATGAACTGCGAGCTTCAAAGGTAACCATGCAAATATGTGGCCACAAATGCCTATTCATTGACTAGAGGATAGCACATTCCAAACTTTAGGCTCTAAAATCTGAGTCCCAGGAAAAGCACGTATCACATAGTACCTAGGGTACTAAGCTAAGATGTTACTATGAGGTCCTTGCCTAAACAGACCGCTGGTGATAGTGAGGTGCCCAGGTCCATTACGTTGTCTTATACCCTACAGTACTTTAACAAAGAAATTTTAAGCACATTAGATGGCTAGTAATTCCACATTAATGTTACACGCCTTGATTGCCACTTGAGCAATCTTTACATGCAAGTACAATGTACAAGCACCATCCACCCATATCCAGGACAAGTCACCCCATTTCTACAAATATTAGAGTAAACATAGGCTAATTATGTTATGGCATCCTTAAGTTCTGAGTGTTGAACAAGCTTTAAAGATTATTCATTTCACTAATTTCCTACATACAATACCCTAATTACAAATACATCATCATAACTGTTTTATCTTTCTCTGCAGGGACTGAAACCTCTGAGGTGAAATCCTTTGTAAAATTCTCAGCTTCAAGTGCACCATATCCCATAGGTGCCAAGTTCCACAGAAGTGAGCCGCCATGATTTCTAGGGAAAACCTTCGGGGTCTGATGCTGTTTGTGAGGAATGTTCATCATCATTTGGATTGCCGTAAATATGGTCAGTAGGCAGTTAGTATCTCTTCCTTGTTCTTCAACAGGGGAACACCACTGAACCATTTTTTCCTCGAGGAATCTTCCTGTCAACCACTAACTCGTATTTGCTAGCCAAAAGTTGTTGAGGCGGCTGTGCTGAATCGCTGATTGAATTGGCTGTAACTACCTCATGGGTATACAATTGCCTTATAATTTGTTTTTTTTTTATCAGCGTTTGATGATGCTTTTAACAAATTGGAGCTCTTAAATTCAAATGCACCATGGATTTGTTTTTAGATTCCATTGCCATTGCGTGAAAACTGAAATTATAACCATAGCTCGAGCTCCAGTTCTTCCGCCAAAGCATGAACTCAGCAGAAAGCGTGACCATTTTTCCATTGATATAGAAAGAATGATAGAATGTTTACAAAGAGGTCAGCTATGTCGTGTATGAGCTCCATAATTATTTCCGTTTTCAAAACTGTAGAAGTGTGGATGAATGCCGTACTACAAAATCGTACTTGTCTGTAAAATCAGGCAAACAGTTAATTTTGCCTATCAGCTCTACTTCTGATTCATCAGGCGCTCAGCCAGTAGCAAGTCATCAGGAGTTGTCACCTGCAATAAATTCACATTTCACAGCTCTCTTCAAATTAAGCAGTTCAGAACATTATAGTTCAGATATTATTCTGGAATACCTTAATGTTTGTATAAGAGCCTTCCGTGATATAGACAGGGTGTTTTAGATATTCTACAATGGATACGTCATCAGTGACTTCAAGGCCATCCCTGCGATGGCAAAATTAAATCAGCTAGAGAACTGAGCAGTATAACAATATCATAAATTTAATTTACCCGAGCTGAACTAAAGCTAACCGTTTAACAAGCTCAAAACCATCTCTGAGTAAATTGGGCTTCATAACCTACAGCCAGAAAACACGCTATTATAAGTTGTGGTTCCTCAAAAAGAAACCAAAAAAAGAAAAAAAAAGTTTTTTTGGCCTGTGGGAACAGGGAAACAAACAAGAAACATAGAAAGAGGTAATAGTATGATTACCTGTGGAGTTTGCATTTCCCAGAGAGTTTTCCGGTCAAGAGTTTTTACGACAAAAGAATCACTATTGGCCTGAAGGGGATATGGAAAGGAATGTTATATCCCATCCAGAATGCTATTATGTGGATGATAGTTGCATAGCAAGAAGTAAACATAAGATTGATTGGGCAATTCTATTTGCACAATCATATCGACACATCATCTAGATGGCAATAACACTTACCTCCTTTATTGTAGCTTTCACAGGCACACCAAGAACAGCTGCTCCATGTACTGCAGCATCTTCTAAGACCTAGTCAGTAAAATCAAAATCAATATTATTGCTTGAATAAACTGCAAAGCACTTGTAGCTATCCTTTTTTTCCCTCTAGAAAGCACAAAAAAACCCTGCAGTTTTCAGGAAATGCACTTCCTATGAAATATGAAAAAGAAACAGCAGGATTCAATAAGAAACTCCAGAACTACTCTCAGGGTAGCGCAAAAAATGTTAAAGCTGGATCAGTTATTTGGCAATATTCCAAGCAGTCAATGTATAGTAGATCTGCAGTAAATATAAGTTGCAACTTGCAGGGGATATAATTCATGCTGCATCATGGACAACAGGAGTAACCTTTTTTACATCTTCAGAAGAAACTAAGGGCCTTGCAGAATCATGGACACAGATTAGTTCTGAATCCCCATCAATTTCCTGCAAACAAACAACACACAAGATCTCAACGATATTTATGCAGAGCAGCAGAAGGAGCAATAGATACAAGCAGTTTGCAACCGACCTGAAGTCCATTGAAAACTGAGTCCTGTCTCTCTTTTCCTGGGCGTGCAAATTTAAGAGGTATTTGCTGGTCCGCGATAGAACCTATGGTAATGAATAACAATTTAAGACAACTCACTCAGAGTCACTAGTGTGTCATGGTTTGAATGTAGTCATAGAAATTGTGTCTAATACATTTTAGATAAAAAAATATTGCTATTTGCTACCTTCAAATACATCGCTGTAGTCTGGATCACACACCACCACGACTTCTTTGACTTCCTTTAGTTCACAGAATGTTTTTAAACTGTGGATAAAATGTAAGGATTCCTGTGTCCACATCACCGCAAGACTTGACGAATTCGAAAATTTTATGCTAGAGAGAGGAACCTGTGCAACGCAATTGGTAGTCCCAGTAGAGGTAGATACTGCTTTGGCATACTTGCCTGTTAAAAAAGAGGGGCAAAATTTAGACGGCGGTCAAGCATTGGAAAGGCACACGAAGTTCGCAGGTAGCTAATGCAAATTTTTTACATTGCTCAGTGAAACATTTCGCTGCAATTCAGCTACATTGTTAGCAACAATAATGACTTTTTTTTGCTTAACTCGATTCATTTGTTCAATAGAGCACACAACCTTGATGCATTATGTTTCTTGTACTTTAAATTAGAGTGTTGTTCAAATGCCCCAATATCAGTGACTGAAGAACTGAATTGTTATGGTGATCTTATTGTCCCCAAAGCGATCAAACTGGTGAACCTAACCCGAACCAACGCACAGTAACTAGAGAGCATGCCCTTGCGCTGTTGCGACCAGAAACTGAACACAGGTTTGAAGCAGAAGAGACATGATACCCCCATTCTCTTTCCCTGTCCTCCAGACAAGAGGATCACCGAGACGCTCCTCTCCTTCACAGCCACACCCTGGCGAAAAAAGGTTCATGTCAGTGGGTCCCCTTTTAGTCAACAGCGCACGCTCCCCGCGGCTTCGGATAGCCACCGCACCAGCTCGCCGTCGGCTATGGAAGCTCTGATTGCCGGATTCGAACGCCTCGTGTGCCGCCTAAGAGCAACCCCGTAGATCCCACCTGACCACAAGCCGCAGCAAAATGAGGTCTCTCTCAGTGTAGTAGCATCTACCAGCAAGGCAGCAATCCAGTGTAGTAGCATCTACGAACAATCCAATCGGAATTCACTTGAATTTTTTCACACAGATGGCTGAGAGTGGCCCAGCATTTGAACGGCGCGAACTCCTAAACAAACGGAGAAGTGGCTCAAACAATCCTTACCCGTCCGAAGGCGGCGGGAGGCTGGGAGCACCGCGGGCGCCAGGAAAGGCGGTGGCGGTAGCGTCACGGCAGGAGGGAGGCGCGCGTGGAGGCGGAGCTCCATCTCGGAGACGCTGGCCGCTGCGAACGCGAGCCCGAGGGGAGCGATGGTGGCTGGTAGTGACGATGGTCTACAGAGAAGCGACAAAGGGTGGACGCCAGGCCGGAATGGAGGCGGAGACTGCAGCATCGCCTGTGCGTTATGCGCTTCGGTCAATCCACGCCGTCCACATTTCCCCGTCACATGTACTCTCTCCATTTGAAAAAAAGAGTTGCATTGGATTTAAAGATTCCGTGTAGATCAAACTTTATTAAATTTGACTATTTTATAAATACTTAAATAGATATAAGAATATTTGTATCGTGCTCTGTAGACTATACTACTCCATACTCCCTCCGTACCAAATAATAAATTTGTTTTGAGTTTATTGATACTCCATTTATCCTAAATTATAAGTCATTCTAATTTTCTTAGGGAGTCAAAACATCTTAAGTTTGATTAAAATTATAGAGAGAATTAAAAAAAATACAGCATTTAATACGCATACTACGAAAATATAATCAATGAAGAATCTAATGATACTTATTTGGTATTATAGTGTTATTATTTTATTGTATAAATTTAGTCAAACTCGAGAGGGCTTAAGTCTCCAAGAAAGTTAAAATAACTTATAATTTATGATGGAGGGAGTACATAGTTTTTCTATATAACTAAATACATAATATGTCTTAGATATATAATAAAACATCCTATAATTTTTCTATGCGTATAGAAATATCAAAACAGTCTATAAATTTAAACAGAGGTAGTAATTGTTTCATACTCCCTTCGTCCAAAAATAAAATATAATTCTTGATTTTGATTTACATATCTATATAAATAAAATACTAGCATCTGTAGTACCGAATAAGCATCATTAGTTTAAGTATAAAGTATATATAATAGTAAAACTATTTGAAGTTCTAAAAATTTGACTAAATTTGAGAAATATCATTTACTCAAAATAAAAACTATATTTTCTTTAGAACAAATGTAGTGTTATTATATAAAAATCGTAGGAAGTATTTTGGTTAGGGGCCGGTGGTGTTTGAGGCTGCGTGATTTTCACATCGTATGTGCGGTAACTTTGGTTTTCAAAGTTTGATTAAAAACTCTAAATTGCTTGGGTATTCAATGCATTGTAAACCATAGCCCGTTTTCATCGGAAGCAACATAATGCGCTTCTCCAGTCCTCTGCAGACGCCGTCACATATAGGATGAGTGGATGACAAAAGTATTCAACATGTGTTAAACCATATAAAAGCCATGTAAAAGGACGATCGAATTTCTTTCCACGTGTGATGGAATTCAGCGAGGTCCACCTTGGCGTACAATGTGGGTCGTCCAAAGCAAGGTGCCAATCATAAGAAAATGCACCGGCAATCGTATTCAAGCGCCATCAAGGAACTTGACTGACTCAGAAGTCAGAAGAATCGTTTTGTTTGCAAGACTTCGTCGTGCTTTCCTCGGGATCATCATGCCTTGTTTTAATCGGCTGTCAAGCGGTCAAGCCTCGTCTCTAGCACAGTACCGAACACACCCCACACCTGCTCACCGACGGAGGGGCTCGGAGGACAGGCCTGACAAACATAACTACACAAATAAAAGTTCACAATAATACAGCAGTGGTAAATATCCACGCCAGTAAGACGCATCAACACAAAGAAGGCTTCAGTTATTACGGAGCATGTATGTACAAGGTTTGAAGAAGCCATCGACGACATGAGTGATGACTCTTCACTGAGAAACTGGAATTTACTAAGGGCGCTAAGTTAGAAGAGAAGAGGATGAACAACTCTCAAGTGCCGCAAGTCAGCAAAGTGGCGGAAAAAGAAATTCAAAACAACTCCAAAGACTTCCAAACAAGAAGCTCCGCAGCCGACCAACACGGACGGGAAACAAGTTACAGCAGGAATGGCTACACCAAATCTGATACAGCAGCAAACATAAATACAAGCTCTAGTCTGTGCAGTTAGCAGTTTGAAGTCACCCTCGTTGAGCCCTTTACTCACGAGTCACGAACCAGCGCACCACCACCTATCCACTGCATGTTTTATTATATGTTCAGGCATTCTTCCTGTTTATGTCGACAAATTCAAACAGAAACGATCGAAACTGGAAGTGAACGTGCACCCTACGAGGTCTAGACACGACAAAGATGGAACTTACAAATTGTAGAACTCTGGCTCTTCCTGGAATTTGGCAGCTTCAGATTGAAGGTTCACTGATTCACACCTAGTGCTGGGCACCCAACATATGTTAGTTCAGCTCCTAAGAACTGAGCATCCCGTCTCGTTAGAAAAGCTAGTTTTACAAACATGAGATTGGTATGATCTCATCGATATTAAACTGAAACAGTACATTCATTGTGGTTTTGCCGCACATAATCGAGCCTTGCCAGGGTTGAGCAGAGATTCTGACATTATCCAACCCTGAAACACAAAACACAATGTGGTTGGTTGTCACTGTCAGAACTAACACGGATATATAATGGTTATCATAAAGATTGGGAGTTTTACCTGTTCCCTTGCTTTCTTCTTGAATGTTCCATATGACGAGGAAACAATTTTGCAAGATTCAGCGATGTGCGCCAGAAATCCATGTTTCTAGAGTACAGATGCTCTGATCGGTCGGGGTTTGCCTGCTTCTGCTTCTGCTTCAGCCTCCGTGCATGTGATGCATTAATAAAATGCAGTAGCACATGAGCCTGCGCAGCAGAAACGCATTGAGTATATGGGTAACGAAACCAAAACATATATACCAATTACATCGCAGTGAGAAACAAATGCTTACATGGAAAGCGGCTTTGATAATGTCGTCTGATTTTGCTTGGTCCTTGAGCAAAGCATATACTTTATCCTTTGTTGGATTATATGTTACCATGTATCTCTCATCCTATAATTAAGATACCAAATGTTAGTCATACCAAAAGAACAAATGCAAAAATTACTTCACATATATGATAGCACAGAGTAGTTTCTGGATATGTTTTTTAATTGATGGTGCCCAGAGAGGGCGTACCTCAAACAGAGGTCTTATGGCAAGAAATGAAGCTGGCTCTTGAAATGCTTCTCCAAATCTTGAACCTGAAATACAGTTGAAATAGAATATAAAAAACTTTCACCAATATCTCAAGAAAGGAACACCATTTGAATAACACTTGCAATTGCACAAACCTATTGCGACTGGCTCATGCCGCCAAGGTGGATTAAATATCGTCTCCTGTGAATTTCCTTCCTTCAAGGAGGGAATGTGACCTGCATCATAGAAAATTAAAGATTCAAGAACTTGATAAATACAATTCAAAATTTCGAGTTAATACTTCTAGAGATGAAAAGTCGGAAACAAGTTTCATGCTTGGAATAAGACTGAACTATGTACGAATGAAAAAGGAAAATAAGATGTGTTTTAAAATCTTTGGACTCCATTTTCAGTATGCATCTTCTATAGATCCATAGCACTGCAGCATCGCATTTAAAAAATAAGCAAATTTTCCTACAAGTTTCAGCATTGATCAAAAGAATCTTAGGTACTAGCTTTTATATATGATATATAAAGCCCTACAGTTTTCAAATGAAATACCACTTCAATGGTCCAAAGAACAATTGAATATGGACCCACCAAGCAGGTATTTTAGCACTTTCCAGAACAATTCGAACATAAGTTTTCAAGTTTGACCTACCAGTTTTAATGAAAGAATCCACTGCGACGGTAAACCTCGCCCTGTTTAGGGTATTCAGCACAACAGATCTCACCTATATCTATATAAATAAAATACTAGCATCTGTAGTACCGAATAAGCATCATTAGTTTAAGTATAAAGTATATATAATAGTAAAACTATTTGAAGTTCTAAAAATTTGACTAAATTTGAGAAATATCATTTACTCAAAATAAAAACTATATTTTCTTTAGAACAAATGTAGTGTTATTATATAAAAAATCGTAGGAAGTATTTTTGGTTAGGGGCGGTGTGTGTTTGAGGCTCATGATTTTCACATCGTATGTGCGCGTAACTTTGGTTTTCAAAGTTTGATTAAAACTCTAAATTGCTTGGGTATTCAATGCATTGTAAACCATAGCCCGCTTTCATCGGAAGCAACATAATGCGCTTCTCCAGATCCTCTGACAGCCTTCGTCACATATAGGATGAGTGGATGACAAAAGTATTCAACATGTGTTAAACCATATAAAAGCCATGTAAAAGGACGATCGAATTTCTTTCCACGTGTGATGGAATTCAATGAGGTCCACCTTAGCGCACAATGTGGGTCGTCCAAAGCAAGGTGCCAATCATAAGAAAATGCACCGGCAATCGTATTCAAGCGCCATCAAGGAACTTGACCGACTCGAAGTCGTCAAGAATCGCTTTTGTTTGCAAGACTTCGTCGTGCTTTCCTCGGGATCATCATGCCTTGTTTTAATCGGTACTGCAAGCGGTCAAGCCTCTCGTCTCTAGCACAAGATCAACACACCCCACACCTGCCACCGACGGAGGGGCTCGGAGGACAGGCCCGACAAACATAACTACACAAATAAAAGTTCACAATAATACAAAGAAGGTAAATATCCACGCCAAGAAGACGATCAACACAAAGAAGGCTTCAGTTATTACGGAGCATGTATGTACAAGGTTTGAAGAAGCCATCGACGACATGAGTGATGACTCTTCACCGAGAAACCGGAATTTACTAAGGGCGCTAAGTTAGAAGAGAAGAGGATGAACAACTCTCAAGTGCCGCAAGTCAAGAAAGTGGCGGAAAAAAAATTCAAAACAACTCCAAAGACTTCCAAACAAGAAGCTCCGCAACACCAACACGGACGGAAACAAGTTACTGGCGAGGAATGGCTACACCAAATCGACACTGAGAAGACAAACATAAATACAAGCTCTAGTCCAATGCAAAGAGCGGTTTGAAGTCACCCTCGTTGAGCCCTTTACTCACGAGTCACGAACCAAATACACCACCACCCATCCACCGCATGTTTTATTATATGTTCAGGCATTCTTCCTTTATGTCGACAAATTCAAATGAAACGATCGAAATCGGAAGTGAACGTGCACCCTACGAGGTCTAGACACGACAAAGATGGAACTTACAAATTGTAGAACTCGCTCTTCCCGGAATTTGGCGACTTGATTGAAGGTTCACTGATTCACACCTAGTGCCGGGCACCCAACATATGTTAGTTCAGCTCCTAAGAACCGAGCATCCCGTCTCGTTAGAAAAGCTAGTTTTACAAACATGAGATTGGTATGATCTCATCGATATTAAACCAAAACAAAGACATTCATTGTGGTTTTGCAAGCACATAATCGAGCCTTGCCGGTTGTTGAGCGAGAGATTCTACATTATCCAACCCTCAAACACAAAACACAATGTGGTTGGTTGTCACCGCTCGAACTAACACGGATATATAATGGTTATCATAAAGATTGGGAGTTTTACCTGTTCCCTTGCTTTCTTCTTGAATGTTCCATATGACGAGGAAACAATTTTGCAAGATTCAGCGATGTGCGCCAGGAAATCCATGTTTCTAGAGTACAGATGCTCGATCGGTCGGGGTTTGCTCGCTACGCTTCGCTTGACCTCCGTGCATGTGATGCATTAATAAAATGCAAGAGCACATGAGCTCAAGCAGTGAAACGCATTGAGTATATGGGTAACGAAACCAAAACATATATACCAATTACATCGCAGTGAGAAACAAATGCTTACATGGAAAGCGGCTTTGATAATGTCGTCTGATTTTGCTTGGTCCTTGAGCAAAGCATATACTTTATCCTTTGTTGGATTATATGTTACCATGTATCTCTCATCCTATAATTAAGATACCAAATGTTAGTCATACCAAAAGAACAAATGCAAAAATTACTTCACATATATGATAGCACAGAGTAGTTTCTGGATATGTTTTTTAATTGATGGTGCCCAGAGAGGGCGTACCTCAAACAGAGGTCTTATGGCAAGAAATGAAGCTGGCTCTTGAAATGCTTCTCCAAATCTTGAACCTGAAATACAGTTGAAATAGAATATAAAAACTTTCACCAATATCTCAAGAAAGGAACACCATTTGAATAACACTTGCAATTGCACAAACCTATTAAGATCGCTCATGCCGCCAAGGTGGATTAAATATCGCCTCCTGTGAATTTCCTTCCTTCAAGGAGGGAATGTGACCTGCATCATAGAAAATTAAAGATTCAAGAACTTGATAAATACAATTCAAAATTTCGAGTTAATACTTCTAGAGATGAAAAGTCGGAAACAAGTTTCATGCTTGGAATAAGACCGAACTATGTACGAATGAAAAGGAAAATAAGATGTGTTTTAAAATCTTTGGACTCCATTTTCAGTATGCATCTTCTATAGATCCATAGCACTGCAGCATCGCATTTAAAAAATAAGCAAATTTTCCTACAAGTTTCAAAGATTGATCAAAAGAATCTTAGGTACTAGCTTTTATATATGATATATAAAGCCCTACAGCTTTTCAAATGAAATACCACTTCAATGGTCCAAAGAACAATTGAATATGGACCCACCAAGCAGGTATTTTAGCACTTTCCGAACAATTCAACATAAGTTTTCAAGTTTGACCTACCAGTTTAATGAAAGAATCCACTGCGACGGTAAACCTCATACTGTTTAGGTATTCAAAGACAACAGATCTCACCTATATCTATATAAATAAAATACTAGCATCATAGTAAATTTAATAAGCATCATTAGTTTAAGTATAAAGTATATATAATAGTAAAACTATTTGAAGTTCTAAAAATTTGACTAAATTTGAGAAATATCATTTACTCAAAATAAAAACTATATTTTCTTTAGAACAAATGTAGTGTTATTATATAAAAATCGTAGGAAGTATTTTTGGTTAGGGGGGTGGTGGTGTTTGAGGTCATGCGTGATTTTCACATCGTATGTGCGGTAACTTTGGTTTTCAAAGTTTGATTAAAAACTCTAAATTGCTTGGGTATTCAATGCATTGTAAACCATAGCCCGCTTTTCATCGGAAGCAACATAATGCGCTTCTCCACCTCTGCCGCAGACGCCACACATATAGGATGAGTGGATGACAAAAGTATTCAACATGTGTTAAACCATATAAAAGCCATGTAAAAGGACGATCAATTTCTTTCCACGTGTGATGGAATTCAGCGAGGTCCACCTTGGCGCATAAATGTGGGTCGTCCCAAAGCAAGGTGCCAATCATAAGAAAATGCACCGCAATCGTATTCAAGCGCCATCAAGGAACTTGACCGACTCGTAAGTCAAGAATCGTTTTGTTTGCAAGACTTCGTCGTGCTTTCCTCGGGATCATCATGCCTTGTTTTAATCGGTACATCAAGCGGTCAAGCCTCTCTGCCTCTAGCACAAGATCAACACACACACCCACACCTGCTCACCGACGGAGGGGCTCGGAGGACAGGCCCGACAAACATAACTACACAAATAAAAGTTCACAATAATACAAAGAAGGGTAAATATCCACGCCAAGAAGACGATCAACACAAAGAAGGCTTCAGTTATTACGGAGCATGTATGTACAAGGTTTGAAGAAGCCATCGACGACATGAGTGATGACTCTTCACCGAGAAACTGGAATTTACTAAGGGCGCTAAGTTAGAAGAGAAGAGGATGAACAACTCTCAAGTGCCGCAAGTCAAAGAAAGTGGCGGAAAAAGAAATTCAAAACAACTCCAAAGACTTCCAAACAAGAAGCTCTGGCACCACCAACACGGACGGGAAACAAGTTACAAAGGAATGGCTACACCAAATCTGATCATGAAGAAACAAAAATAAATACAAGCTCTAGTCTCATGCAAGAGCAGCTTGAAGTCACCCTCGTTGAGCCCTTTACTCACGAGTCACGAACCAATACGCACCACCTATCCACTGCATGTTTTATTATATGTTCAGCATTCTTCCCGCTTATGTCGACAAATTCAAATGTAAACGATCGAAATCGGAAGTGAACGTGCACCCTACGAGGTCTAGACACGACAAAGATGGAACTTACAAAATTGTAGAACTCGCTCTTCCCGGAATTTGGCGACTTTCAGATTGAAGGTTCACTGATTCACACCTAGTGTTGGGCACCCAACATATGTTAGTTCAGCTCCTAAGAACTCGAGCATCCCGTCTCGTTAGAAAAGCTAGTTTTACAAACATGAGATTGGTATGATCTCATCGATATTAAACTGAAACAAAGACATTCATTGTGGTTTTGCCGCACATAATCGAGCCTTGCCGTGGTTGAGCGTAGATTCTCGACATTATCCAACCTCAAACACAAAACACAATGTGGTTGGTTGTCACCGCTGAACTAACACGGATATATAATGGTTATCATAAAGATTGGGAGTTTTACCTGCTTCCTTGCTTTCTTCTTGAATGTTCCATATGACGAGGAAACAATTTTGCAAGATTCAGCGATGTGCGCCAGAAATCCATGTTTCTAGAGTACGATGCTCGATCGGTCGGGGTTTGCTCGCTTACTTCGCTTTCACCTCCGTGCATGTGATTTGCATTAATAAAATGCAAGAGCACATGAGCTCACGCAGCAGCAGTAAACGCATTGAGTATATGGGTAACGAAACCAAAACATATATACCAATTACATCGCAGTGAGAAACAAATGCTTACATGGAAAGCGGCTTTGATAATGTCGTCTGATTTTGCTTGGTCCTTGAGCAAAGCATATACTTTATCCTTTGTTGGATTATATGTTACCATGTATCTCTCATCCTATAATTAAGATACCAAATGTTAGTCATACCAAAAGAACAAATGCAAAAATTACTTCACATATATGATAGCACAGAGTAGTTTCTGGATATGTTTTTTAATTGATGGTGCCCAGAGAGGGCGACCTCAAACAGAGGGTCTTATGGCAAGAAATGAAGTCAGCTCTTGAAATGCTTCTCCAAATCTTGAACCTCAAATACAGCTTGAAATAGAATATAAAAAACTTTCACCAATATCTCAAGAAAGGAACACCATTTGAATAACACTTGCAATTGCACAAACCTATTGCGATCGCTCATGCCGCCAAGGTGGATTAAATATCGCCTCTCGTGAATTTCCTTCCTTCAAGGAGGAATGTGACCTGCATCATAGAAAATTAAAGATTCAAGAACTTGATAAATACAATTCAAAATTTCGAGTTAATACTTCTAGAGATGAAAAGTCGGAAACAAGTTTCATGCTTGGAATAAGACCTAACTATGTACGAATGAAAAAGGAAAATAAGATGTGTTTTAAAATCTTTGGACTCCATTTTCAGTATGCATCTTCTATAGATCCATAGCAATCTGCAAAGATCGCATTTAAAAAATAAGCAAATTTTCCTACAAGTTTCAAAGATTGATCAAAAGAATCTTAGGTACTAGCTTTTATATATGATATATAAAGCCCTACAGTTTTCAAATGAAATACCACTTCAATGGTCCAAAGAACAATTGAATATGGACCCACCAAGCGGTATTTTAGCACTTTCCGAACAATTCGAACATAAGTTTTCAAGTTTGACCTACCAGTTTTAATGAAAGAATCCACCGCGACGGTAAACCTGCGCCTGTTTAGGGTATTCAAAGACAACAGATCTCACCTATATCTATATAAATAAAATACTAGCATCTGTAGTAAATTTAATAAGCATCATTAGTTTAAGTATAAAGTATATATAATAGTAAAACTATTTGAAGTTCTAAAAATTTGACTAAATTTGAGAAATATCATTTACTCAAAATAAAAACTATATTTTCTTTAGAACAAATGTAGTGTTATTATATAAAAATCGAGGGAAGTATTTTGGTTAGGGGCGGTGGTGTTTGAGGTCGTGATTTTCACATCGTATGTGCGGTAACTTTGGTTTTCAAAGTTTGATTAAAAACTCTAAATTGCTTGGGTATTCAATGCATTGTAAACCATAGCCCGTTTTCATCGGAAGCAACATAATGCGCTTCTCCAGTCCTCTCTGCAGACGCCACATATAGGATGAGTGGATGACAAAAGTATTCAACATGTGTTAAACCATATAAAAGCCATGTAAAAGGACGATCAATTTCTTTCCACGTGTGATGGAATTCAATGAGGTCCACCTTGGCGCATACAATGTGGGTCGTCCAAAGCAAGGTGCCAATCATAAGAAAATGCACCGCAATCGTATTCAAGCGCCATCAAGGAACTTGACCGACTCGTAAGTCGGAAGAATCGTTTTGTTTGCAAGACTTCGTCGTGCTTTCCTCGGGATCATCATGCCTTGTTTTAATCGGTCATCAAGCGGTCAAGCCTCTCGCCTCTAGCACAAGACGAACACACCCCACACCGCCACCGACGGAGGGGCTCGGAGGACAGGCCCGACAAACATAACTACACAAATAAAAGTTCACAATAATACAAAGAAGGGTAAATATCCACGCCAAGAAGACGATCAACACAAAGAAGGCTTCAGATACGAGAGCATGTATGTACAAGGTTTGAAGAAGCCATCGACGACATGAGTGATGACTCTTCACCGAGAAACCTGGAATTTACTAAGGGCGCTAAGTTAGAAGAGAAGAGGATGAACAACTCTCAAGTGCCGCAAGTCAAGAAAGTGGCGGAAAAAGAAATTCAAAACAACTCCAAAGACTTCCAAACAAGAAGCTCCATGACCGACCAACACGGACGGAAACAAGTTACAAAGCAGGAATGGCTACACCAAATCGATATGAAGAAGAAACATAAATACAAGCTCTAGTCTGCAGGCAAGAGCGGTTTGAAGTCACCCTCGTTGAGCCCTTTACTCACGAGTCACGAACCAAATAAGCACCACCTATCCACTTCGCATGTTTTATTATATGTTCAGCATTCTTCCCGCTTATGTCGACAAATTCAAACGAAACGATCGAAATCGGAAGTGAACGTGCACCCTACGAGGTCTAGACACGACAAAGATGGAACTTACAAATTGTAGAACTCGCTCTTCCCGGAATTTGGCGACTTCAGATTGAAGGTTCACCGATTCACACCTAGTGTCGGGCACCCAACATATGTTAGTTCACTCCTAAGAACCGAGCATCCCGTCTCGTTAGAAAAGCTAGTTTTACAAACATGAGATTGGTATGATCTCATCGATATTAAACTGAAAACAAAGACATTCATTGTGGTTTTGCCGCAGACATAATCGAGCCTTGCTGTGGTTGAGCAGAGATTCTCGACATTATCCAACCCTCAAACACAAAACACAATGTGGTTGGTTGTCACCGCCGAACTAACACGGATATATAATGGTTATCATAAAGATTGGGAGTTTTACCTGCTCCCTTGCTTTCTTCTTGAATGTTCCATATGACGAGGAAACAATTTTGCAAGATTCAGCGATGTGCGCCAGAAATCCATGTTTCTAGAGTATGATGCTTCGATCGGTCGGGTTTGTTCGCTTCGCTTCGCCTTCAGCCTCCGTGCATGTGATGCATTAATAAAATGCAAGAGCACATGAGCTCATGCAAGCAAGAAACGCATTGAGTATATGGGTAACGAAACCAAAAACATATATACCAATTACATCGCAGTGAGAAACAAATGCTTACATGGAAAGCGGCTTTGATAATGTCGTCTGATTTTGCTTGGTCCTTGAGCAAAGCATATACTTTATCCTTTGTTGGATTATATGTTACCATGTATCTCTCATCCTATAATTAAGATACCAAATGTTAGTCATACCAAAAGAACAAATGCAAAAATTACTTCACATATATGATAGCACAGAGTAGTTTCTGGATATGTTTTTTAATTGATGGTGCCCAGAGAGGGCGTACCTCAAACAGAGGTCTTATGGCAAGAAATGAAGCTGGCTCTTGAAATGCTTCTCCAAATCTTGAACCTGAAATACAGTTGAAATAGAATATAAAAAACTTTCACCAATATCTCAAGAAAGGAACACCATTTGAATAACACTTGCAATTGCACAAACCTATTACGATCGCTCATGCCGCCAAGGTGGATTAAATATCGCCTCCTGTGAATTTCCTTCCTTCAAGGAGGGAATGTGACCTGCATCATAGAAAATTAAAGATTCAAGAACTTGATAAATACAATTCAAAATTTCGAGTTAATACTTCTAGAGATGAAAAGTCGGAAACAAGTTTCATGCTTGGAATAAGACTGAACTATGTACGAATGAAAAAGGAAAATAAGATGTGTTTTAAAATCTTTGGACTCCATTTTCAGTATGCATCTTCTATAGATCCATAGCACTGCAGCATCGCATTTAAAAAATAAGCAAATTTTCCTACAAGTTTCAGCATTGATCAAAAGAATCTTAGGTACTAGCTTTTATATATGATATATAAAGCCCTACAGTTTTCAAATGAAATACCACTTCAATGGTCCAAAGAACAATTGAATATGGACCCACCAAGCAGGTATTTTAGCACTTTCCAGAACAATTCGAACATAAGTTTTCAAGTTTGACCTACCAGTTTTAATGAAAGAATCCACTGCGACGGTAAACCTCGCCCTGTTTAGGGTATTCAGCACAACAGATCTCACCTATATCTATATAAATAAAATACTAGCATCTGTAGTACCGAATAAGCATCATTAGTTTAAGTATAAAGTATATATAATAGTAAAACTATTTGAAGTTCTAAAAATTTGACTAAATTTGAGAAATATCATTTACTCAAAATAAAAACTATATTTTCTTTAGAACAAATGTAGTGTTATTATATAAAAATCGTAGGAAGTATTTTGGTTAGGGGCCGGTGGTGTTTGAGGCTGCGTGATTTTCACATCGTATGTGCGGTAACTTTGGTTTTCAAAGTTTGATTAAAAACTCTAAATTGCTTGGGTATTCAATGCATTGTAAACCATAGCCCGTTTTCATCGGAAGCAACATAATGCGCTTCTCCAGTCCTCTGCAGACGCCGTCACATATAGGATGAGTGGATGACAAAAGTATTCAACATGTGTTAAACCATATAAAAGCCATGTAAAAGGACGATCGAATTTCTTTCCACGTGTGATGGAATTCAGCGAGGTCCACCTTGGCGTACAATGTGGGTCGTCCAAAGCAAGGTGCCAATCATAAGAAAATGCACCGGCAATCGTATTCAAGCGCCATCAAGGAACTTGACTGACTCAGAAGTCAGAAGAATCGTTTTGTTTGCAAGACTTCGTCGTGCTTTCCTCGGGATCATCATGCCTTGTTTTAATCGGTCATCAGCGGTCAAAGCTCTCGCCTCTAGCACAAGATCAACACACCCCACACCGCCACCGACGGAGGGGCTCGGAGGACAGGCCCGACAAACATAACTACACAAATAAAAGTTCACAATAATACAAAGAAGTGGTAAATATCCACGCCAAAGAAGACGATCAACACAAAGAAGGCTTCATTATTACGAGCATGTATGTACAAGGTTTGAAGAAGCCATCGACGACATGAGTGATGACTCTTCACCGAGAAACTGGAATTTACTAAGGGCGCTAAGTTAGAAGAGAAGAGGATGAACAACTCTCAAGTGCCGCAAGTCAAGAAAGTGGCGGAAAAAGAAATTCAAAACAACTCCAAAGACTTCCAAACAAGAAGCTCCATGAAATTGACCAACACGGACGGAAACAAGTTACAAAGAGAATGGCTACACCAAATCTGACATGACAGCAAACATAAATACAAGCTCTAGTCTCATGCAAGTGGCAGCTTGAAGTCACCCTCGTTGAGCCCTTTACTCACGAAGTCACGAACCAACAGCACCACCTATCCACTTTGCATGTTTTATTATATGTTCAGCATTCTTCCTGCTTATGTCGACAAATTCAAACGAAACGATCGAAATCGGAAGTGAACGTGCACCCTACGAGGTCTAGACACACGACAAAGATGGAACTTACAAATTGTAGAACTCGGCTCTTCCCGGAATTTGGCGACTTGATTGAAGGTTCACTGATTCACACCTAGTGCTTTGGCACCCAACATATGTTAGTTCAGCTCCTAAGAACCGAGCATCCCGCCTCGTTAGAAAAGCTAGTTTTACAAACATGAGATTGGTATGATCTCATCGATATTAAACTCAAACAAAGACATTCATTGTGGTTTTGCCGCACATAATCGAGCCTTGCTGTGGTTGAGCAGAGATTCTCGACATTATCCAACCCCAAACACAAAAACACAATGTGGTTGGTTGTCACCGTCGTAACTAACACGGATATATAATGGTTATCATAAAGATTGGGAGTTTTACCTGCTCCTTGCTTTCTTCTTGAATGTTCCATATGACGAGGAAACAATTTTGCAAGATTCAAATGATGTGCGCCAGAAAATCCATGTTTCTAGAGTATGATGCTCGATCATCGGGTTTTGCTCGCTTCGCTTACCTTCACCTCCGTGCATGTGATGCATTAATAAAATGCAAGAGCAGCACATGAGCTCATGCAGCAGTAAACGCATTGAGTATATGGGTAACGAAACCAAAACATATATACCAATTACATCGCAGTGAGAAACAAATGCTTACATGGAAAGCGGCTTTGATAATGTCGTCTCGATTTTGCTTGGTCCTTGAGCAAAGCATATACTTTATCCTTTGTTGGATTATATGTTACCATGTATCTCTCATCCTATAATTAAGATACCAAATGTTAGTCATACCAAAAGAACAAATGCAAAAATTACTTCACATATATGATAGCACGTAGTAGTTTCGGATATGTTTTTTAATTGATGGTGCCCAGAGAGGGCGACCTCAAACAGAGGTCTTATGGCAAGAAATGAAGTCGGCTCTTGAAATGCTTCTCCAAATCTTGAACCTGAAATACAGCTTGAAATAGAATATAAAAAACTTTCACCAATATCTCAAGAAAGGAACACCATTTGAATAACACTTGCAATTGCACAAACCTATTGCGATCGCTCATGCCGCCAAGGTGGATTAAATATCGCCTCCTGTGAATTTCCTTCCTTCAAGGAGGGAATGTGACCTGCATCATAGAAAATTAAAGATTCAAGAACTTGATAAATACAATTCAAAATTTCGAGTTAATACTTCTAGAGATGAAAAGTCGGAAACAAGTTTCATGCTTGGAATAAGACCTGAACTATGTACGAATGAAAAGGAAAATAAGATGTGTTTAAAATCTTTGGACTCCATTTTCAAAGTATGCATCTTCTATAGATCCATATAGCACTCAGCAAAGATCGCATTTAAAAAATAAGCAAATTTTCCTACAAGTTTCAAAGATTGATCAAAAGAATCTTAGGTACTAGCTTTTATATATGATATATAAAGCCCTACAGCTTTTCAAATGAAATACCACTTCAATGGTCCAAAGAACAATTGAATATGGACCCACCAAGCAGGTATTTTAGCACTTTCCGAAACAATTCGAACATAAGTTTTCAAGTTTGACCTACCAGCTTTTAATGAAAGAATCCACTCGCGACGGTAAACCTCGCATACTGTTTAGGGTATTCAAGACAAATGAGATCTCACCTATATCTATATAAATAAAATACTAGCATCTCAGAAAATTTAATAAGCATCATTAGTTTAAGTATAAAGTATATATAATAGTAAAACTATTTGAAGTTCTAAAAATTTGACTAAATTTGAGAAATATCATTTACTCAAAATAAAACTATATTTTCTTTAGAACAAATGTAGTGTTATTATATAAAAATCGAGGAAGTATTTTGGTTAGGGCCGGTGGTGTTTGAGGTCATGTGATTTTCACATCGTATGTGCGGTAACTTTGGTTTTCAAAGTTTGATTAAAAACTCTAAATTGCTTGGGTATTCAATGCATTGTAAACCATAGCCCGCTTTCATCGGAAGCAACATAATGCGCTTCTCCGGTCCTCTCCGAGACGCCAATCACATATAGGATGAGTGGATGACAAAAGTATTCAACATGTGTTAAACCATATAAAAGCCATGTAAAAGGACGATCGAATTTCTTTCCACGTGTGATGGAATTCAATGAGGTCCACCTTATGCGTACAATGTGGGTCGCCCAAAGCAAGGTGCCAATCATAAGAAAATGCACCGCAATCGTATTCAAGCGCCATCAAGGAACTTGACCGACTCACTCGTGTCGGAAGAAATCGCTTTTGTTTGCAAGACTTCGTGTGCTTTCCTCGGGATCATCATGCCTTGTTTTAATCGGTACATCAAGCGGTCAAGCCTCTCTGCCTCTAGCACAAGATCAACACACCCCACACACCGCTCACCGACGGAGGGGCTCGGAGGACAGGCCCCGACAAACATAACTACACAAATAAAAGTTCACAATAATACAAAGAAGGGTAAATATCCACGCCAAAGAAGACGATCAACACAAAGAAGGCTTCATTTATTACGGAGCATGTATGTACAAGGTTTGAAGAAGCCATCGACGACATGAGTGATGACTCTTCACCGAGAAACTGGAATTTACTAAGGGCGCTAAGTTAGAAGAGAAGAGGATGAACAACTCTCAAGTGCCGCAAGTCAAAGAAAGTGGCGGAAAAAGAAATTCAAAACAACTCCAAAGACTTCCAAACAAGAAGCTCCGCAACCGACCAACACGGACGGGAAACAAGTTACAGCAGAAATGGCTACACCAAATCGATCAAAGAAAGAAACATAAATACAAGCTCTAGTCCATGCAAGAGAGCGGTTTGAAGTCACCCTCGTTGAGCCCTTTACTCACGAGTCACGAACCAAATAGCACCACCTATCCACTTTGCATGTTTTATTATATGTTCAGGGCATTCTTCCTGCTTATGTCGACAAATTCAAATGAAACGATCGAAACTGGAAGTGAACGTGCACCCTACGAGGTCTAGACACGACAAAGATGGAACTTACAAATTGTAGAACTCGCTCTTCCCGGAATTTGGCGCCTTGATTGAAGGTTCACTCGATTCACACCTAGTGTCGGGCACCCAACATATGTTAGTTCAGCTCCTAAGAACCGAGCATCCTGTCTCGTTAGAAAAGCTAGTTTTACAAACATGAGATTGGTATGATCTCATCGATATTAAACCGAAACAAAGACATTCATTGTGGTTTTGCCACACATAATCGAGCCTTGCCGTGGTTGAGCAGAGATTCTCGACATTATCCAACCTCAAACACAAAACACAATGTGGTTGGTTGTCACCGCCGAACTAACACGGATATATAATGGTTATCATAAAGATTGGGAGTTTTACCTGCTCCCTTGCTTTCTTCTTGAATGTTCCATATGACGAGGAAACAATTTTGCAAGATTCAGCGATGTGCCAGAAATCCATGTTTCTAGAGTACGATGCTCGATCGGTCGGGGTTTGCTCGCTCGCTTCGCGCTTGACCTCCGTGCATGTGATGCATTAATAAAATGCAAGAGCACATGAGCTCATGGCAGCAGTAAACGCATTGAGTATATGGGTAACGAAACCAAAACATATATACCAATTACATCGCAGTGAGAAACAAATGCTTACATGGAAAGCGGCTTTGATAATGTCGCCTGATTTTGCTTGGTCCTTGAGCAAAGCATATACTTTATCCTTTGTTGGATTATATGTTACCATGTATCTCTCATCCTATAATTAAGATACCAAATGTTAGTCATACCAAAAGAACAAATGCAAAAATTACTTCACATATATGATAGCACGTAGTAGTTTCGGATATGTTTTTAATTGATGGTGCCCAGAGAGGGCGACCTCAAACAGAGGTCTTATGGCAAGAAATGAAGTCGGCTCTTGAAATGCTTCTCCAAATCTTGAACCTGAAATACAGCTTGAAATAGAATATAAAAAACTTTCACCAATATCTCAAGAAAGGAACACCATTTGAATAACACTTGCAATTGCACAAACCTATTAAGGACCGGCTCATGCCGCCAAGGTGGATTAAATATCGCTCCTGTGAATTTCCTTCCTTCAAGGAGGAATGTGACCTGCATCATAGAAAATTAAAGATTCAAGAACTTGATAAATACAATTCAAAATTTCGAGTTAATACTTCTAGAGATGAAAAGTCGGAAACAAGTTTCATGCTTGGAATAAGACCGAACTATGTACGAATGAAAAAGGAAAATAAGATGTGTTTTAAAATCTTTGACTCCATTTTCAGTATGCATCTTCTATAGATCCATAGCACCGCAAAGATCGCATTTAAAAAATAAGCAAATTTTCCTACAAGTTTCAAAGATTGATCAAAAGAATCTTAGGTACTAGCTTTTATATATGATATATAAAGCCCTACAGCTTTTCAAATGAAATACCACTTCAATGGTCCA
This sequence comes from Miscanthus lutarioriparius, assembly GCA_904845875.1. Classification (NCBI taxonomy): domain Eukaryota; kingdom Viridiplantae; phylum Streptophyta; class Magnoliopsida; order Poales; family Poaceae; genus Miscanthus; species Miscanthus lutarioriparius. Next base: position 12,515,522 of record CAJGYO010000005.1, read on the forward strand.
AAGAACAATTGAATATGGACCCACCAAGCAGGTATTTTAGCACTTTCCGCAACAATTCAACATAAGTTTTCAAGTTTGACCTACCAGCTTTAATGAAAGAATCCACCGCGACGGTAAACCTCATACTGTTTAGGGTATTCAACTGTGATCTCACCTATATCTATATAAATAAAATACTAGCATCTCAGAAAATACCGAATAAGCATCATTAGTTTAAGTATAAAGTATATATAATAGTAAAACTATTTGAAGTTCTAAAAATTTGACTAAATTTGAGAAATATCATTTACTCAAAATAAAACTATATTTTCTTTAGAACAAATGTAGTGTTATTATATAAAAATCGTAGGGAAGTATTTTGGTTAGGGGCCGGTGGTGTTTGAGGTCATGTGATTTTCACATCGTATGTGCGGTAACTTTGGTTTTCAAAGTTTGATTAAAAACTCTAAATTGCTTGGGTATTCAATGCATTGTAAACCATAGCCCGCTTTCATCGGAAGCAACATAATGCGCTTCTCCAGATCCTCTGCAGACGCCACATCACATATAGGATGAGTGGATGACAAAAGTATTCAACATGTGTTAAACCATATAAAAGCCATGTAAAAGGACGATCGAATTTCTTTCCACGCAGTGATGGAATTCAACGAGGTCCACCTTGGCATACAATGTGGGTCGTCCAAAGCAAGGTGCCAATCATAAGAAAATGCACCGCAATCGTATTCAAGCGCCATCAAGGAACTTGACCGACTCAAGTCGGAAAGAATCGCTTTGTTTGCAAGACTTCGTCGTGCTTTCCTCGGGATCATCATGCCTTGTTTTAATCGGTCATCAAGCGGTCAAGCCTCTCGCCTCTAGCACAAGATCAACACACCCCCACACCCGCTCACCGACGGAGGGGCTCGGAGGACAGGCCCGACAAACATAACTACACAAATAAAAGTTCACAATAATACAAGCGGTGGTAAATATCCACGCCAAGAAGACGATCAACACAAAGAAGGCTTCAGCTTATTACGGAGCATGTATGTACAAGGTTTGAAGAAGCCATCGACGACATGAGTGATGACTCTTCACCGAGAAACTGGAATTTACTAAGGGCGCTAAGTTAGAAGAGAAGAGGATGAACAACTCTCAAGTGCCGCAAGTCAAAAAGTGGCGGAAAAAGAAATTCAAAACAACTCCAAAGACTTCCAAACAAGAAGCTCCGCAGACCACCAACACGGACGGGAAACAAGTTACAAAGCAGAATGGCTACACCAAATCGATATGAAAGCAAACATAAATACAAGCTCTAGTCTGTGGCAAGAGCGGTTTGAAGTCACCCTCGTTGAGCCCTTTACTCACGAGTCACGAACCAAATAAGACCACCTATCCACTTCGCATGTTTTATTATATGTTCAGCATTCTTCCCTGCTTATGTCGACAAATTCAAACAAAACGATCGAGAATCGGAAGTGAACGTGCACCCTACGAGGTCTAGACACGACAAAGATGGAACTTACAAATTGTAGAACTCGCTCTCTTCCCGGAATTTGGCGCCTTGATTGAAGGTTCACTGATTCACACCTAGTGCCGGGCACCCAACATATGTTAGTTCAGCTCCTAAGAACCGAGCATCCCGTCTCGTTAGAAAAGCTAGTTTTACAAACATGAGATTGGTATGATCTCATCGATATTAAACTCAAACAAAGACATTCATTGTGGTTTTGCCGCACATAATCGAGCCTTGCTGTGGTTGAGCGTAGATTCGACATTATCCAACCTCAAAACACAAAACACAATGTGGTTGGTTGTCACCGTCGTAACTAACACGGATATATAATGGTTATCATAAAGATTGGGAGTTTTACCTGCTCCTTGCTTTCTTCTTGAATGTTCCATAACGAGGAAACAATTTTGCAAGATTCAAATGATGTGCGCCAGAAATCCATGTTTCTAGAGTACGATGCTCGATCGGTCGGGTTTGCTCGCATACCGCTTCGCTTCACCTCCGTGCATGTGATGCATTAATAAAATGCAAGAGTAGCACATGAGCTCGCTTGCAGCAGTAAACGCATTGAGTATATGGGTAACGAAACCAAAACATATATACCAATTACATCGCAGTGAGAAACAAATGCTTACATGGAAAGCGGCTTTGATAATGTCGTCTGATTTTGCTTGGTCCTTGAGCAAAGCATATACTTTATCCTTTGTTGGATTATATGTTACCATGTATCTCTCATCCTATAATTAAGATACCAAATGTTAGTCATACCAAAAGAACAAATGCAAAAATTACTTCACATATATGATAGCACGAGTAGTTTACGGATATGTTTTTAATTGATGGTGCCCAGAGAGGGCGTACCTCAAACAGAGAGGTCTTATGGCAAGAAATGAAGTGGCTCTTGAAATGCTTCTCCAAATCTTGAACCTCAAAATACAGCTTGAAATAGAATATAAAAAACTTTCACCAATATCTCAAGAAAGGAACACCATTTGAATAACACTTGCAATTGCACAAACCTATTACGACTGGCTCATGCCGCCAAGGTGGATTAAATATCGCCTCCTGTGAATTTCCTTCCTTCAAGGAGGGAATGTGACCTGCATCATAGAAAATTAAAGATTCAAGAACTTGATAAATACAATTCAAAATTTCGAGTTAATACTTCTAGAGATGAAAAGTCGGAAACAAGTTTCATGCTTGGAATAAGACTGAACTATGTACGAATGAAAAGGAAAATAAGATGTGTTTTAAAATCTTTGGACTCCATTTTCAGTATGCATCTTCTATAGATCCATAGCAATCAAGAAAAGATCGCATTTAAAAAATAAGCAAATTTTCCTACAAGTTTCAAATTGATCAAAAGAATCTTAGGTACTAGCTTTTATATATGATATATAAAGCCCTACAGTTTTCAAATGAAATACCACTTCAATGGTCCAAAGAACAATTGAATATGGACCCACCAAGGTGTATTTTAGCACTTTCCGAACAATTCAACATAAGTTTTCAAGTTTGACCTACCAGTTTTAATGAAAGAATCCACCGCGACGGTAAACCTCATACTGTTTAGGGTATTCAAAGACAACAGATCTCACCTATATCTATATAAATAAAATACTAGCATCTCAGAAAATCGAATAAGCATCATTAGTTTAAGTATAAAGTATATATAATAGTAAAACTATTTGAAGTTCTAAAAATTTGACTAAATTTGAGAAATATCATTTACTCAAAATAAAAACTATATTTTCTTTAGAACAAATGTAGTGTTATTATATAAAAATCGTAGGAAGTATTTTTGGTTAGGGGCGGTGGTGTTTGAGGTCTGCGTGATTTTCACATCGTATGTGCGGTAACTTTGGTTTTCAAAGTTTGATTAAAAACTCTAAATTGCTTGGGTATTCAATGCATTGTAAACCATAGCCCGCTTTTCATCGGAAGCAACATAATGCGCTTCTCCAGGTCCTCTGCAGACGCCACACATATAGGATGAGTGGATGACAAAAGTATTCAACATGTGTTAAACCATATAAAAGCCATGTAAAAGGACGATCAATTTCTTTCCACGTGTGATGGAATTCAATGAGGTCCACCTTGGCGTATAATGTGGGTCGTCCAAAGCAAGGTGCCAATCATAAGAAAATGCACCGCAATCGTATTCAAGCGCCATCAAGGAACTTGACCGACTCGAAGTCAAGAATCGCTTTGTTTTGCAAGACTTCGTCGTGCTTTCCTCGGGATCATCATGCCTTGTTTTAATCGGTACATCAAGCGGTCAAGCCTCTCGCCTCTAGCACAAGATCGAACACACCCCACACCGCTCACCGACGGAGGGGCTCGGAGGACAGGCCCGACAAACATAACTACACAAATAAAAGTTCACAATAATACAAAGAAGGGTAAATATCCACGCCAAGAAGACGCATCAACACAAAGAAGGCTTCAGTTATTACGGAGCATGTATGTACAAGGTTTGAAGAAGCCATCGATTTACATGAGTGATGACTCTTCACCGAGAAACTGGAATTTACTAAGGGCGCTAAGTTAGAAGAGAAGAGGATGAACAACTCTCAAGTGCCGCAAGTCGCCAAAGTGGCGGAAAAAGAAATTCAAAACAACTCCAAAGACTTCCAAACAAGAAGCTCATGAACCGACCAACACGGACGGGAAACAAGTTACAAAGCAGAATGGCTACACCAAATCGACATGAAGAAGCGAAAACATAAATACAAGCTCTAGTCTGCATGCAAGAGGCAGCTTGAAGTCACCCTCGTTGAGCCCTTTACTCACGAGTCACGAACCAAATAGCACCACCTATCCAATCGCATGTTTTATTATATGTTCAGCATTCTTCCTGCTTATGTCGACAAATTCAAACGAAACGATCGAGAATGGAAGTGAACGTGCACCCTACGAGGTCTAGACACGACAAAGATGGAACTTACAAATTGTAGAACTCGCTCTTCCCGGAATTTGGCGACTTTCAGATTGAAGGTTCACTGATTCACACCTAGTGTCGGGCACCCAACATATGTTAGTTCAGCTCCTAAGAACCGAGCATCCTGTCTCGTTAGAAAAGCTAGTTTTACAAACATGAGATTGGTATGATCTCATCGATATTAAACTGAAAACAAAGACATTCATTGTGGTTTTGCCGCACATAATCGAGCCTTGCTGTGGTTGAGCGGAGATTCTCGACATTATCCAACCCCAAACACAAAACACAATGTGGTTGGTTGTCACCGCTGAACTAACACGGATATATAATGGTTATCATAAAGATTGGGAGTTTTACCTGCTCCCTTGCTTTCTTCTTGAATGTTCCATATGACGAGGAAACAATTTTGCAAGATTCAAATATGTGCGCCAGAAATCCATGTTTCTAGAGTACGATGCTCGGATCGGTCGGGTTTGCTTACATTCTCGCTTGACCTCCGTGCATGTGATGCATTAATAAAATGCAAGAGCACATGAGCTCAAGCAGCAGTAAACGCATTGAGTATATGGGTAACGAAACCAAAACATATATACCAATTACATCGCAGTTGAGAAACAAATGCTTACATGGAAAGCGGCTTTGATAATGTCGTCTGATTTTGCTTGGTCCTTGAGCAAAGCATATACTTTATCCTTTGTTGGATTATATGTTACCATGTATCTCTCATCCTATAATTAAGATACCAAATGTTAGTCATACCAAAAGAACAAATGCAAAAATTACTTCACATATATGATAGCACGTAGTAGTTTCGGATATGTTTTTAATTGATGGTGCCCAGAGAGGGCGTACCTCAAACAGAGGTCTTATGGCAAGAAATGAAGCTGGCTCTTGAAATGCTTCTCCAAATCTTGAACCTGAAATACAGTTGAAATAGAATATAAAAACTTTCACCAATATCTCAAAGAAAGGAACACCATTTGAATAACACTTGCAATTGCACAAACCTATTATGACTGGCTCTCATGCCGCCAAGGTGGATTAAATATCGCTCTCGTGAATTTCCTTCCTTCAAGGAGGGAATGTGACCTGCATCATAGAAAATTAAAGATTCAAGAACTTGATAAATACAATTCAAAATTTCGAGTTAATACTTCTAGAGATGAAAAGTCGGAAACAAGTTTCATGCTTGGAATAAGACCTGAACTATGTACGAATGAAAAAGGAAAATAAGATGTGTTTTAAAATCTTTGGACTCCATTTTCAGTATGCATCTTCTATAGATCCATAGCACTGCAAAGCATCGCATTTAAAAAATAAGCAAATTTTCCTACAAGTTTCAGCATTGATCAAAAGAATCTTAGGTACTAGCTTTTATATATGATATATAAAGCCCTACAGTTTTCAAATGAAATACCACTTCAATGGTCCAAAGAACAATTGAATATGGACCCACCAAGCAGGTATTTTAGCACTTTCCGAACAATTCGAACATAAGTTTTCAAGTTTGACCTACCAGTTTTAATGAAAGAATCCATCATGACGGTAAACCTCATACATTTAGGGTATTCAAGACAATGAGATCTCACCTATATCTATATAAATAAAATACTAGCATCTGTAGTACCGAATAAGCATCATTAGTTTAAGTATAAAGTATATATAATAGTAAAACTATTTGAAGTTCTAAAAATTTGACTAAATTTGAGAAATATCATTTACTCAAAATAAAAACTATATTTTCTTTAGAACAAATGTAGTGTTATTATATAAAAATCGTAGGAAGTATTTTGGTTAGGGGCCGGTGGTGTTTGAGGCTGCGTGATTTTCACATCGTATGTGCGGTAACTTTGGTTTTCAAAGTTTGATTAAAAACTCTAAATTGCTTGGGTATTCAATGCATTGTAAACCATAGCCCGTTTTCATCGGAAGCAACATAATGCGCTTCTCCAGTCCTCTGCAGACGCCGTCACATATAGGATGAGTGGATGACAAAAGTATTCAACATGTGTTAAACCATATAAAAGCCATGTAAAAGGACGATCGAATTTCTTTCCACGTGTGATGGAATTCAGCGAGGTCCACCTTGGCGTACAATGTGGGTCGTCCAAAGCAAGGTGCCAATCATAAGAAAATGCACCGGCAATCGTATTCAAGCGCCATCAAGGAACTTGACTGACTCAGAAGTCAGAAGAATCGTTTTGTTTGCAAGACTTCGTCGTGCTTTCCTCGGGATCATCATGCCTTGTTTTAATCGGCTGTCAAGCGGTCAAGCCTCTCGTCTCTAGCACAGTACCGAACACACCCCACACCTGCTCACCGACGGAGGGGCTCGGAGGACAGGCCTGACAAACATAACTACACAAATAAAAGTTCACAATAATACAGCAGTGGTAAATATCCACGCCAGTAAGACGCATCAACACAAAGAAGGCTTCAGTTATTACGGAGCATGTATGTACAAGGTTTGAAGAAGCCATCGACGACATGAGTGATGACTCTTCACTGAGAAACTGGAATTTACTAAGGGCGCTAAGTTAGAAGAGAAGAGGATGAACAACTCTCAAGTGCCGCAAGTCAGCAAAGTGGCGGAAAAAGAAATTCAAAACAACTCCAAAGACTTCCAAACAAGAAGCTCCGCAGCCGACCAACACGGACGGGAAACAAGTTACAGCAGGAATGGCTACACCAAATCTGATACAGCAGCAAACATAAATACAAGCTCTAGTCTGTGCAGTAGCAGTTTGAAGTCACCCTCGTTGAGCCCTTTACTCACGAGTCACGAACCAGCGCACCACCTATCCACTGCATGTTTTATTATATGTTCAGGCATTCTTCCTGTTTATGTCGACAAATTCAAACAGAAACGATCAGAAACTGGAAGTGAACGTGCACCCTACGAGGTCTAGACACGACAAAGATGGAACTTACAAATTGTAGAACTCTGGCTCTTCCTGGAATTTGGCAGCTTCAGATTGAAGGTTCACTGATTCACACCTAGTGCTGGGCACCCAACATATGTTAGTTCAGCTCCTAAGAACTGAGCATCCCGTCTCGTTAGAAAAGCTAGTTTTACAAACATGAGATTGGTATGATCTCATCGATATTAAACTGAAACAGTACATTCATTGTGGTTTTGCCGCACATAATCGAGCCTTGCCAGGGTTGAGCAGAGATTCTGACATTATCCAACCCTGAAACACAAAACACAATGTGGTTGGTTGTCACTGTCAGAACTAACACGGATATATAATGGTTATCATAAAGATTGGGAGTTTTACCTGTTCCCTTGCTTTCTTCTTGAATGTTCCATATGACGAGGAAACAATTTTGCAAGATTCAGCGATGTGCGCCAGGAAATCCATGTTTCTAGAGTACAGATGCTCTGATCGGTCGGGGTTTGCCTGCTTCTGCTTCTGCTTCAGCCTCCGTGCATGTGATGCATTAATAAAATGCAGTAGCACATGAGCCTGCGCAGCAGAAACGCATTGAGTATATGGGTAACGAAACCAAAACATATATACCAATTACATCGCAGTGAGAAACAAATGCTTACATGGAAAGCGGCTTTGATAATGTCGTCTGATTTTGCTTGGTCCTTGAGCAAAGCATATACTTTATCCTTTGTTGGATTATATGTTACCATGTATCTCTCATCCTATAATTAAGATACCAAATGTTAGTCATACCAAAAGAACAAATGCAAAAATTACTTCACATATATGATAGCACAGAGTAGTTTCTGGATATGTTTTTTAATTGATGGTGCCCAGAGAGGGCGTACCTCAAACAGAGGTCTTATGGCAAGAAATGAAGCTGGCTCTTGAAATGCTTCTCCAAATCTTGAACCTGAAATACAGTTGAAATAGAATATAAAAAACTTTCACCAATATCTCAAGAAAGGAACACCATTTGAATAACACTTGCAATTGCACAAACCTATTGCGACTGGCTCATGCCGCCAAGGTGGATTAAATATCGTCTCCTGTGAATTTCCTTCCTTCAAGGAGGGAATGTGACCTGCATCATAGAAAATTAAAGATTCAAGAACTTGATAAATACAATTCAAAATTTCGAGTTAATACTTCTAGAGATGAAAAGTCGGAAACAAGTTTCATGCTTGGAATAAGACTGAACTATGTACGAATGAAAAAGGAAAATAAGATGTGTTTTAAAATCTTTGGACTCCATTTTCAGTATGCATCTTCTATAGATCCATAGCACTGCAGCATCGCATTTAAAAAATAAGCAAATTTTCCTACAAGTTTCAGCATTGATCAAAAGAATCTTAGGTACTAGCTTTTATATATGATATATAAAGCCCTACAGTTTTCAAATGAAATACCACTTCAATGGTCCAAAGAACAATTGAATATGGACCCACCAAGCAGGTATTTTAGCACTTTCCAGAACAATTCGAACATAAGTTTTCAAGTTTGACCTACCAGTTTTAATGAAAGAATCCACTGCGACGGTAAACCTCGCCCTGTTTAGGGTATTCAGCACAACAGATCTCACCTGTTAATCAACAATATCAAATTATTAATCATAGAGTTCCAGTTTTTTACAAAACTCTGAAGCAATACACTAGAGGAATGAAAGTGAACCTCTTGATATGAACTCAGGAGATATCCACAGGATAGGAAGGCAAATGAAGTCACCAGTGAGGGATTCCTTTTTGAGATAAAAATACTCAGACCAGTACCAAGCTTCAGGTGTAATAAACAAAAAGGAGTCAGTATAGCTGATAAATCATGTTAACATATGAGAACAATAACATTCGAAAGCAAGCAGAAGACATTAGTGCGGTGAAAAGGCAAACCAAATTTTGTCAAACATGAGCACCTTATACTAACAAAAGAAAGGGTGTTTCTTGAATATGTTAATTTGGCATGCCACCATGCAACAAGAATGATTTAGAGGTAACAGCATGATTAATTGATTTTTACCAGATCTGCAATGTTCCCAACAGATTCGCCTTTAGCAGTGACATCTCCAATGTTTTCTCCTCTCGCATAGGCCTTATAGATTGGAGTGCGAGTTGAAGTTGACGTAACAGCAGCGACATTCTATATGTTGCATGAAACAGAAAGGATGTTCTTCATCAATATTGTTAAAACAGAATAAGTCCAATTTGAAAATGCAGGTGCAGGTGAGGGCAAACCTTTACAACATTGGCTACACAAGCCATAGGCAAGAAAAACTGAGGGAATGCAGCAGTAGTTAATTCTATCCCAGCTCCTATTTCCAGCAACAGATCACTAGTGTACCGTAACTGCGTATGATTTTTGTTTCAGTTCGTTTCCGTTATTGATATATATTATGGAACCAATAAATTGGAAGTGGATATTGAAAAAAGTGAACGGCGTGTTTACCTGCTTTAGGTCATAGTCAAACTTCTTTCCTTGACGTGCAAAAAGCATTTTTCCGACTCGCCCAGCACCATCCTGTGGTACAGCCGTACAGGTACAATGACAACCATATTACAGGCTATGACATCCACATGATTCTAAGCATTAAAGTTTGGTATAGTAGGAGAACAGAGTACGTGTTAATATGGCTAATATCTTGTGTGGAAAAGAAAATATAGTTAATGAAGGGTATTCTCTCTTATTGTTTTGAATACATTATGCAGACTAGATGGTGAACAAGAGAAATGAGAGCTCCTGAATGGACATAATATTTTTACCTTGAGGATCCAGTTGATAGCAATGGCACCTGGTGTCACCTTGCTTTGAGAGACTCCAACAGAACTCAGCAAGGTTCTTGTTGTAAACACCCCCATCGCTCCACCAAAGAAGTGCTGAATAATGAACAAACCATTAAGTTTCAATTGATTTTTAGAATACCAGTAAAAGCTGACTGTTGAACATAAGTTCCACAAAATACCTTCAGAGCCCTCCAAGTCATGTAAGGTACATATGAAGGAGTAACACTGTCTGGAAACCCTTCAGGCACGACATACGATCTTATGAATGCCATTATTTCCTGCAACAATATTCCACAGTATATTTCATTTTTTAAGGTTCTTAATTATGATCACTTGGAACAAATAAGCTTAAATTTCCACATGCCATTAAACAAAGTCCAGGACTATTGAGAATAAAAGGTCGAGGCAAGCATGAATTCCATTCCATTTTTTCAAAACTTGGAACATAACGTAGCGCCAAAATTAATAGTAACACAAGTCGTTATCATATTAAGTTGGAAGTAATTTTCCCAGCACTAGATAAAAATAAATGAGGCTCCAACAATCAAGTGGCTGAGAGCCTGAGGCCAACATCTCTCACTTATCTAGGCTTTTTGCATAGGGACCAACGTAGTGAGACCAATAAATCTCACATCTAAATCAACCCAAGTTTCCAATTCTCTACAGTTCACGAGAACCAACTAAAACAAAAAAATAATAATTCACAGCCTCGGAATTCACGACCACAACTAACTTCCCCAATTTCGTGTCAACTTACCTCGAAATTACCGGGGCTACTCCAATTTTAGTGTGCATCGTCCTATGAACGGGTGAACACATCTATCACAACCCTTGTGCATATGCATACCGATTAGATCAATACCCAAATATCGAATCAGCAATCTGATATATGACTTCTATTTACAAAAACCAATTGAACAAACACCCTAGCAAACAATCCAATCCAATTGCTCAAAAACCGCAAACAATTCTCCCAAATCAAACGCTCGTAACCGCAGCAGAGCCATTTTGCGAACCGTAACCAACACCAAACCTAACAGGAAGCCACAATTCCAAGCAGCTGCTCACCTCGGCAGGCGGAAGCGGCGACTGCAGCGGCACGGCCCTGACGGAGGCCCCAGCGGGGACAGCGGCCCCGCCCCTACCCTTCCCCTTCGCGGCCCCGCCGTCCACCACGTAGCTCCACCGCCTCCCGTCCACCTCCTCCAGGCACAGGAACCCCTGCAGCGCCGCGGCGGGCGCCGGCTTCTCCGAGGCCACCGGCGCCTCGGCGGGCTGCGACGGGATCGTGGACCGCATGACATCGCGCACAGCCAGCCGCGTCTCGGGCGGCGGCAGAGTGATGGTCTGCGTGGCGGAACGCTTGAGCCCCACCGCTGGCGCCATGGCTGCCGCGTCCGGCGGACGGAGGCGACGCCGAGGCCGAGACCGAGGCGTAGTCAGGTGGGCGGAAGAAAAAATACTTGGCGAGTGGTCGCGATGGGCGCTGGCAGTGGTTAGAGAGAGAGGAGAGAGTTATAAAAGGCGGACGACGCGAACAATGCCAAGATACAGAGGAGGCGAGCGGCTTTTATGGCCCCGTTTGGCAGGAATTAAAATTTTGGAAAAATGTTTCCGAAAGAAATCGATTATAATTCAAAACATGGTTTTGTTTTTTCCGAATTACTTCCTCTGTTATAAAATAAAATTAATTCCTTTTCTCTGAGACACGGGAGTACACGGTACTCATCTCACTACTGTGAGCACCTAAACACGAAGTTAACATATTTATTTAAGATCGATTCACGACATACATCGTCGACTACGAGAAGAATAGTGGCTTTAGATTTAAAATAAATTCAAAACCAATCACCTGTATTAACTCTTTGACTTAAACTCAGATGAGCAAGTTTCACTATAAAAAAAAGCCTAACCATTTGAGCTCGTTTAGCTCGCAATTCAAATAGGTTTCTTTTTTTTTTCTAAAATCCAATGCAATTCAATAAGCGTTTTCACACTCTGAATCTCTGGATCGTTTAGTACAGATGTATATCTTTTTCTCGTCAAAACCAGCTTGGTTTGGCGGGGATTTTCTTGTACAAACGCTATAACTCCCCTTGATCTCTACGTGCACCAAACAATTACACGGTTTATTCTCGCCTCCATGACAGATCAGTAAGGGCCCACTCGTCATACGTACAGCGCAGGAGGGACGTGGTGGTCCAGCTTGGCGTCGGGCACCTAAGAGCACAATAATATAGCTACGGGTACAAGAATGAGCAACCTATCCGGATGGCTCGTGGGGTAGGACCGCCGAATCGCCCACCTGTCATCGGACGTGTCAATGGAGGAAGAGAGGGGGAAGATAGCCGGGGCCCGGGGGGGAGGGAGATGGGGTGGTGGCCTGGTGGGCGAGCGGCAGGTGGACCGCGCGGGTGGAGGAAGCACAGCACTGGAGTCTGGAGGCGGAGAGGGGGCGAGGGGTCAACTCGCCGGGTCCATCATCCATGGACCGCGTGATATTTTCGCGGCGTGAGGCCGTTTCGCTCGGCGCTCCGTCGACCAGGCAGGCCAAGGAATTCAGCACCTGTGGCTGACTGGCTGTGGCAGCGCCGCGCGCGGGCGTTAAGTACGAGGTGAGCAGCGCCGTGAATTTGTCGCGTGTGCAGCTGTGTACCGTACGGTACTGTATCTTAGAGAGGTCGACCAAAACGTGAACAAAAGCTACCACCATCGACTCGTTGCGTTTTTTTTCTGTCTTGCACGTGCTCGTAGCCAAACTTGTGAAGCATGCTCACACCGTCCGTCACACTCGCATGAAGCCCATATAGTATCATAAATACTCGTTCCGTAGCAAGTTACGACTTACTCCAGCCGACCAGCCCCACGCCACAAAGGCACAAACGGGGCACACCGCTGTGCAGTCCTCGAGCAGTCGAGCGCGCCCTCACGTGCGCAGAGAACGGACGGTCGCGCCGCGGTCTAGGTGGCGGGCGGGCAGGCAGAGGCAGCGCCGCTGTTTTTTCCCCGGCCCGGGCGGGCAGGTGGCCTCGTGGCGAAGCGGCACCGCCGGCTTCCCGTCGAGACGCGCCCAAGTGGCGCTGCGCCCTCCCGCTGCCTCGCGCGGACGGCAGATTTTTGCTCCCGCCCCGTTCCCGTCAGCGCTCGGCACGCCGCCGTGGCGCGGGCTGGGCCGATGGCCGACGCCCATCCGTCGCTCTCGCCTCTCGGCTCGTCCCGGTCCGGTCGTGGTTGCCTGGTTGGTAGTTGGCTGCTGCTCATCGGCTTGGTTCGTTCCTCCGTCTGACGCCGTCCAAGCTCGATCGATCGCCTGGCGCTGGCTGCTGCTCAAGTTTCGCTTGGCTTGTTCGAGCCTCGCGCTGCATTGACTCGCACAAGAACCAGGCGAAGTTTGGTGGCGTAGCGGGGTTAGCTTAGCTGCTGCCAGTAGAACCAACTTTTTCCGCAGTTTTAGAGCTCGAGTAATGACGGCTCCTGTACTGGGGGCTACTTGCTCGTGTACCGCGCGGTTTCGGCGCAGGGCCGTGGTGGCATGGTCAAAACCTGTTTCCGGGCTCCACGCGTTCTCGGATCCGGCGCATTCGGTGTGACTCCGTGGTTCCCTCGGCCCGCACGCTGTTTTGTGCAACTTGCGGTTCACTTGATCAGGATGAGGATGAACACTGCCTAATTTCTGTTTTGTGTGTGATGACTGTGCACAGGTCACGTTGTCCGTGAGCAATTAGAACAAAAATTCTGGGTCGTTTTCTGGAACAAAAAAAACTCGTTCTCTTTTCTGTCTACTAGTATTGTCTTGTGTCACAAGAAGAAGCTACCTCGTTGCATACCCAAAAAAACGAGAAGAACATATACTCCTCCGTTGGACTGAATGTACACTAGAAATGCTTATTGGATGACAACTTCGATTAGATTTCTCGGACAAATTAAAATGACTCTGTTTCTTACACCGCATCGTCCAATGTTTTCTTGAGCCGATAATAAGCGATGGAAGCAAGGCAAGAGACGAAGAAAAGCCACCATTTTTTTGTCACCCTAGAATCGTGTCCGTTTTTGTAATGGCATCGCTTGGCGTCGGATGGCGGTGGCGGAGCACCGGTCCTCGTTCAGTCTAACGCTAGGCGATTAAACCAAGCGTGATCTTAACCTTAACCTGCCGTCACCGCGGCGCATGCGGTCAATCGAAGCGGTAATCATCATCAGTTGTGTCATCACTTATGAACGTAACCGAGAGCCCAAAATGTTGGAATCGCTTCCTGTGTTTAAACACGACGATGTTGTTACCATTGGAGTAGTATTTATTTATTAGCAGCATTTTATTTACTTCCACGGTCAATTCAATTCCGCGGGCACCGCAAAACAGAGGAAGTCAAGCCTGACGAACGGCATGACCGAGCCCGGCGGACGTAGCCGCTAGCCGGGCCGCTCGTATCTGATCTGAACCGTACCGAGGCAGTCAATGAACAGGTGCGTGCGATCCACTGCATCTGAATTCTGAACTCTGAAGAACATCGTCCGCGTCGGCATGCACGCACGCACCGTTTGACACCTGCAGGCAATTCCAGAACCCATGCTTTGTGAGCTGTGATCCGCTGATGATCGCCACTCTTCCCATTTCTATCTAATCCCTTAATTCGTTCACACGCGTGCGTGTCGAGCTGTGGACTGATGGCTTTTGCCGGGACAGAAAACTAAGCGCGCGGCATGGGCACCGCGGGTTCTCGGAGTAGCTGACCTGACCAACCAGACGCGTCCCCACCTGAGCTGCGTCGTCTCCATGCCCGAACAAAGTGTCGGTGTTAGCTTGATCTCCTTCGGTGGTCCAATGATCGAGTCAGGTCTTGATCCCGCGTTATAATCGGGACGCCTAATCGAATCAATGGTTGGTGGACCTCCATCACGCAGCGCCATAAAAAGAAGATGAGGACCGGGTGTAGGGTCGAGATGACAGACTAGAATAGCTGTTACCCCTTCACTAAGCAAAATTCGCAGCGACCGGACGCGTCGGTCGTGATGACCGGACACGCCAGGCCCTGCGTCCGGTCACTCTTGGCCGTCCATGTGGCGCCCGCGTTCAACGTTGCGCGTTGATCTCCAACGGTCGACTGCCGCGCGCCAACGGTCAAATGATGATCGGACGCACCTCTGCGCCAAGATCGGTGTTAGTTGATCTCCTTCGGTCCAATGATTGAGTCGGGTCTTTTGATCCCGCGCTCTGATCGGGGACGCCCAATCGAATCAATGGTTGGTGGACCTCCGTCGCGCAGCGTCATAAAAAGGAGGTGGGGGTCGGGGCACTCGGTACGAGGTTCACTGTCGCCACCACAATCCTCACCAACAAAACCTAAGCCGATCTAGAGGGGGCGCCGTGAACGACGGAAAGCGCCACCGCTTCCGCCGCCGGACTCCACTGCTACACTACATCGACACCATGACCAGCTCCTCCGCCAAGCCTGCCGATGGTCGGCAACGCCTCCCCACTCTTATCCTATATTCTAGGGTTTACTATATCCTAAATATAAGTTTATACCCGCTAGATCTACTGCTAGTCGGTCTTAAGTTCTATCGATGGTATCAGAGACTACCTAGTGTGTAGATCCAGATCGGGGTAGAAAACTAAAAAGAAATAAGAAGGAGATGAAAGATTTTGAATTTCTCAAACCCTAACCCTAACCCTAGAAGAAAGGTCGGCGAGGGGAGGGACCTACCCGGGTTTCCCTCACCCCCGGCACTACCGCCCGTCGTCTTGAGGAAGACCGTCAAGAGCTAGAAGAGAGCCGCCCGGCTCGGCTCAATGGCATCTTGACTTCGACGCGCTGCCAGCAATGCTGAGCAAATGGCCACAATATCGCCTGCGCGGCTCGGCGCGATGGGCGCCACGGCGGCGGCGCCACCTCCTACGTCGCATCCACTCTTGAGACCTCGGGTGCGGCTGCTATGGTGTGCAAGAAGAGAGAGAAAGGGGTATTCAGATTCAAATTATGCGGGAGATGATAGAAAGTCCACGTTAGGATACATATTTACTCTCGCAGGAGGAGCTATATCGTGAAAAAGCTCCAAGCAAACCGTCACTACATCGTCTACGATGTATGCCGAGTTTGTAGCGTGTTATGAGGCCACAGGACAGGTGAATTGGCTGAAGAAGTTTATGCCCGGGTTGAAAGTGGTAGACGACATATATAAGCCACTCAAGTTATACTGTTATAATAATCCAGCAGTATGTTATGCTCACAACAATAAGTCAAGCATTAGTGATAGTAAGAGTACTACATTGGGGATGGGACCTTTTGCAAGTGACTCTACAGGAAAATGGCATAGTTGCCTAGTCTCTACACCCAAGTCTCAGCAGAATGGAGTAGGTAAAGACGAACTGTATGTTGTCAAACACATTGACATAAATTATTATGTTGTGAAAGACAAAGTCCGGGGAGCACATAAGTATAGAAAATATGATCGCGGATCCACTCACAAAAGGCTTACCACCCAATGTGTTCAGAGAACACTTAGCCGGCATGGGTTTAAGAGAAAGCCTATGATTCATGGATAATAAGGGCCTAGATGAGAATCTGTTTTAAAACAGAGATGTGCATTGTAGCTGTTAATCTAATGGCAACTGACCGTGATGATGAGGCACGCTCTATGCACTGATCTGTGATGGAATAGGAACAAGATAAAGTAAGTTAAGTTTAAGTTATAAGTTGAGATCAAGGAGGAGAATGTTAGGTTGATCTCCTCCGACTTGGTCCAACGACCGAGTCGGGCCTTGATCCCACGCCTTGATCGGGGGCGCCCAACCGAATCAATGATTGGTGGGCCCCCGTCGCGCAGCGCCATAAAAAGGAGGTGGAGGCCGGGGCACTAGGCACGAGATTCACTGTCGCTGCCACAATCCTCATCTACAAACCCTAAGCCGGTCTAGAGAGGGCACTGTGACTGTGAGCGACGGGAAGCGCCACCGCTTCCGCCACCAGACTCCACTGCTGCCCTACATCGACACCATGACCAGATCCTCCGCCAAGCCTGCCGATGGTCGGTAACGTCTCCCCACTCTCATCCTCTCTCTCTATCTCTCTCAGTTTTAGTTCATGTTCTAGGGTTTACTATATCCTAAATGTAAGTTTATACCCGCTAGATCTACTGCTAGTCGGTCTTAACTTCTATCAGTCGGCACCAGCGGGCAGATGAGTTTTTGCCGGGAACGGTATACGTGTGGCCGTGTGGGTCAGATTGTGTCCCGATACCACGAGATAGAAAAGAAGACCAGCGATATCTGACAGGTAACAGTACTGCATTTTTTTTAATTTAATCTTCTTGTCTTTCTAAAAAACTTCCCTAATTAATTACTTATTATCTCAAGGAGACCAGCGAGATGAGTAGATCAAGGATTGGTTCACCAAACATCAATGTCATATATATTTTTATCATGTGAGTTTTATAATCATAACAGATTACATCATCTATGATTCTACGAACTACGATTCTATCATCGCAATCACACGTGAGTTTTCCAAGGAGAAGCAGAGCCATTCATATCCATTTTTCAGTAGAACAAATGTTTTTTACTCTCTCACAACAATTCAAATAAGAACGGTGTTTTTTAAATTAGGTTCAAAAGTTGAAAGATACCACGAGATACCAAATGAGCGAGGCCTAAAAAGTGTCGACTAAGGAAGGTAGATGAATAGTGTTGTAAGTCTCTTACCCTCTTTTATACCTATATTTTGAATTATCAATATGGTGTATGATCTATTTATATTGTAATTTGCGGATGTTTTCAACTTATTCTTCGAATTTAAGACCTATCATGTTATTTAGTGCATACGTATCGAATCATATTGCAAATTTTATAATGGTTACCAAATTACCAAATGGTTTTACCGAATTACATATAAAAATTTAAGAACAACATAGCATTTGATAAAATCCTAGATCCGTCACCGATTAATGGTCACTTTGTGCACCTATACACGCCTTAGTTTATGTCGCTTGCGGATTGATGGTGTGGAGTGTGTGGTACTGTCATCACATTGAAAATCGGGGAGCTGGCGTGGAAGGGAAGCAGATGAGGTGGGGCCCGTAAGCCATCCAGTCGCACAACACAACAATGGTTCTCTGCGGTCGCCTGTCTGAATGTTTGTGGTGAATGAAGCACGAGGAATCAGCAGCCATTACCACAAAATGATTCACTGTACGCATAGTGGGAATCAGCAGCCGAACAGGGAATTTCTGTGGAAGGATGAGAGAATTTCGCATACTGGCATGGAAGGCCCGCGTCAAAAGTAACGAGAAGACCCCACGAGCTGGAAGCACGAGAAGAACTTCTGTGCCTGTTTCGGTGATGGTTTCAGCTGCTTCGGCCGTCGGCCCCTTTTCCCTTCGGACCGAAAGAAATGTAGACTCTTGTCAAAAAAAAAAAAAAGAAATGTAGACGAGCCTCGAGACTCGAGTCATCGACGACCTTCTCAGTTGAGTGGAGAGAAGAATCTCGTTCGTTTACTGCCCGGGGGGGAATGGACTGACTATAGGAAAGGCGCAGTCACGCTCAACTGAAGTCACGCTCGGTATTTTGTTTTACTTCTGGGGAAAATATATATTTTTTTTTGAGTAAAATGCACTCAGTTCCTTTAACTCTTGGGGCCTTCCAAAAAAGTGACTATCTGAGTCCCTGAACTACTGTCGCCGTGCACCAATAGTGCAAAACCTGCCACGCCAGCGTTAGCCTCCGACGTGGTGGTGCCACAGTGGCAGCTGGATGATGTGACCATGCTATCTTCTAAAAAAAACCTGCCATGTTCTCTTTCTCACTCCCAAGTCCCTCCTCTCTCTCCATCTTTCTCGGCGGCGTCGGGGCGGGACAGGAAGGCACCGTCACCCGTGTGTGGTAGCCGAGGCTGTCGGACGTGTTGTCGCCGCTGCGCTCGCGCCAGCGCTCGAGGCTCGGCTTGGGCCACGGACTCCACGTGCTGCAGGTAGGGCCGCAGCACGCGGGGCGGGAGCGATTGTGGCGACGAACGAGCACCACCGGGCGCTCGCCGGGGCCGCACTGGTCCACGCGACGCTCACACCGAGGAACGTGTCCCTCGCGATGTGGCCCTAGCCGAGTTGCAAGGACAGCCCACCGTTGGTTCGGGACGCCGAGGACAGAGGGTGCATTTTACTCTTTTTTGTTTATGGATTATTTCAGTAGTGTTTAGTGAAATTAAAAAAAGGCCCGTGCACTCACTGAGCTCGGTCCACCCTACCTTCCTCGTTCCTGCCCTGCCCATCATCATCGACCTTGTTTGTGGTCACGATGCGAGAGGCTTGTTCTCTGCTTCTCTTGTCCACTAGTATCAGCTTGGCAGGTGAAGCCCATAGTGCAACGAAGTGAATGTCAAAGTCACAACCGGAGATGGGCCTCCCGAGAAAACACTCTTATTACGTTCGGGCCGGACAGTCCACAGAGAGCCCAATACGACCAAAGATGAGATCTGATTTGAAAATGTTTAAAAAAAACGGCTTTGGCTTCCATGGGTGATATATAAAAGCTGCAGCCGTAGATTTCGGGATCATGATGAATTGATGATGTAAAAAATTCAAGGAAATGAAAGGCGCCTCCACGTTCGGATGAAGAAAGAATAATAATAAACCTATTACTAAAATATTCATCCACAAGGGACGAAAAAAGCGATCGTAATTTTAGCATTGCTATTGTTGGCACCTATCTATAGTGCTGGCTGCAGTTGCAGCTACTGCCAGTTACTGTTATGGTAATTGTCTGCATCCAGTAGAAAAGTGCATCTGAGTAGGACCTCTTGGTAAAATATTTCTCCAAAATTGTAAGACTGAATGTTTGGATAGAACATAGAAAAAGAATAGGAAGTCAAAATAAGATAGTGAGTTAGTGACACAAAGCAAACTTTTTCTATGAGGTACAACTCTTGGTATAAAACAAGCATTCTATAGGAATTTCATAGAATTTATAGGAACCAACTCCTTTGTTCCAAAGGGCTTCATTCATAGGAAATTTGGGTTCCAATCCTCTAGAGTCCCTGTATTTAGATATATGTGTTCCACCTCTCTCTCTCTCTCTCTCTCTCTCTCTCTCTCTCTCTGAAATGTTCCGCTTGTCGATAGATATACATGTGGAGGAGAGGGCAGAAGTTTTGTACCTTTCGTGGCATTGCTAGTACCTAAGAAACGATATCGTCCATGGCAAAGGACAACCTTCTGTAGAGGGTTCGATTCATTTCCTTTAAAACTATTGGGGTTTGGGATCCGTTGTTGCAATTGCGAAATTGAAGTGAGGCGGATCGCAAGGGTAAGAAATTGATAATTAGGTGATGGAAGAAAGATCAAATGGTATACAACATTACTATTAGGATGATAGAGGGTTAGATGGTCACATCCTCCCTCTAATTGAGTGAAGCTTGGTAATGTTGACGGTTCCTTTTGTGAGTAGCACAATCAAGTGTGGCTAATTTGAGGTTACGACCGTTACATTCTTCTATACTCGTGGCACATTATCAGGAATTGTGCTTCAGAGGAGTAAGTTAAACATAGTACACATGGAGTTTTTAGAAATACAACTTGTGATGGAATGGATTAACAAGCCAATGATCGTCGAGTACGACATGTGCAACAGTGGTGTTTTCCATCAACTCAGGCACTCAACTATTGAAGATTGATCATCCTAGATTAGATCCATGTCGAGTCTTTTGGCGAAGTTTAGAGTTGATAAAAATAGAAGAGAGTGTAACAAAGTTGTTCATGAGTTAGCTCAAACCAATTAATAGGCTGTTTTATTGCACTCTTTGGCACATGAATACATCTCGTGTGTCCATGGGTTGCTCAGGCTCGATCTAGCTAATCGATTCATTAGCGCGTGTTTGGATCATTATATTGAACTAAAAAATAGCCTGTCATAGGATAAGAGGCTAAACATAGTCTAATCATCATAAACTTTTAGCCACCAATCATCCCATATTAGCTCTTAGTAATCCATGAGTAGGTTACATTTAGGCCCTGTTTGGTTGAGCTGTGGTACGGGAAAAAAAAATGTTGTTGTGTGAAATTTGTGGAAAAACTCAGGGTCATGAAATCGAGAAGAAAAGTCGCTTGTTTGGTTAAACAAGTATAAAATATACCTTTTATCTTTATCTCTCTTAAAACAACTATGGAAGAGCTTTTTATTCCACCAATGAAAGGCAAAAAAAAGCCAAAAGCCAAAAAAAGCGAGGTTAAACCAGCTTTCAAAAATAAACTACTGAAGCATTTTACGAAAAAGCACCCTCCAAAAGCAGATTTCTTTGGTTTGGGCTTTTTGGCTTTAGGGCCAAAAGCAAACATAAAAAACTTTTAGCCCAATCAAACAGGGCCTTAACCGTCCTATTTGGCATCTAAAACCAGCACTACTTAGTCGTCAGGGTGTTAATACTGTTAGGAAACTAACACTTCAGGAAAAGTTTGGACTAGTTTAAGCAAGTTCTAGGTTTCCTTATCCTAGAAGGATATGGACTCATACCAAATTATAACTCTCATACCGTATATGGAGTATTTACTAGACTATATATTTGGAGGAGCACCCCATTATAATTGATCATAAAAAATCAGAAATAAAGAGAAAAGCTCCACCACAACTTTGTATCTCCTGTGTTCTTACTTTTTGCTTGGGTGATCGTGTAACGAAGAGAGATCCTTACCGCTAGTAACGTGATTACTTAACACGTTATCAGCGCGAGACTCTACCATCCTCCGTCGATCTTGCCACCGCTTACACATCGTTGGTGATATCGTCGGATCGGTTATCTACGTCGCCACCAACACAAGGTTGCGACCACGCCGTTTTCTACGTCGACGCCGACCTTGCCGAAAAGCTACAACAAGCGTCGACTTCACTACCGCCGGTCCCGAATCTTGTTCCTCTTCACTGCTTCCGGCCTCCACTGCATCAAGCTTCAACCTGCGTCACAAGATCAGCTACACCACACCGACGGTATGTAGCAATCGCGTCTCGCAGTACGCTTCTTTCGATATAAATCGATCTGAAAATTTTTCCCCAAATTTGTTCTTGCGACTGTTCAGCAGTATGGTTCGATCCTCTAGCAGATTTTTTAATCTGAAATTAGAAAGAATCATGGAGATAGCAATCCACGGTCATACCAGCTGTGGGCTCTTGCACTTGCAATCGATGAGGCTGGCATCCTTGAAGCTGCTGCCGCTTACCCAATCCTAGCTACTACGATCTGAAATCTCTGATCCAATTAGATTTTGATAGGGTGTGATATTGCACGACGCACTAGCGGTGCCACAGCATGGCCATCACACTGTAGAGCGTCTCTGAATGGCTCCTGCACACGGCATGAAGCCAAACTCTGATTTGAGTTCCATGGCCGACTGGCTGGAAGCTGTGTTCTTGTCAAATTGGATAAGGCTAGCTGGTTCTTGAAATCTGGTTCTTGAAGAATCACTTCGGCTCGATGATTTGCATGTTAAGAAATTTTGCATATGAATTCTCAGATACTGAATGTTGTAGTGTGTGTGTGTGTGTGTGTATATATTGTGCATAATTTATTTATTTTTAATTAACAGTTCTGACAATATAGATACATGGTGTATGTGACCTTTAGACATCTATGGACCACAAATGTCTTTTTGTCAACCAATAGCTTACTAGCAGTATATTGATACGCATATATCTTCCATGCCATACAGATATGTCTGACATTGTCAAGCGTGAATTCACTGAGCTGTACCCGAATGGCAGCAATTACCTGGCTTGGTATATTGATGCTGAGATTATTCTTAGTGGAAAAGAACTCCTGAAGACTATTAAAACCATAGATAAGGCTGTTGTTCCTTCTGATGCCGAGAAGGCACATGCACTGCATTTTCTTAGGCGTCATCTCAGTACTACCCTGAAGAATGAGTACATGACTGAAAGAGACCCAAAAGTCTTGTGGGATTCATTGCGTGAACGCTTTGAAAATATTGAATCTACGATTCTACCCAAAGTCAAATGCGATTGGCAGAACCTTCGCTATCAAGATTACAAGACTGTTGAGGACTACAATACCGCTCTATATGGGATCGTCACACGCATGAAGTTGTGCAAACTTCCTGTAGAAGATAAAGATCTCATAGAGAAAACTCTGTCTACATTCCACCCTAAGATGACTCACATTAGTCGCCAATACAAAAAGGAGAATTATAAGACTTATGTTGAGTTAAGCAATGCCATGCAACAAGATCAAGGTGAAGATGAGACCATCATGCAGAATCATCTCTCACGGTCTACTGGAAGTATGGCTCCGCCTGAAGCAAATGCTACATCTTTCAAGAAGAAAGGCGATAAAAAGGGGAAAAGGGAACAGAAAGCTCCTATAAAAGACAATGACAAGAAGTCTAAAAACTTCAAGAAGAAGCAATGGAAAACAAAGAAGATTCCATCAGGGGGAGAATACGGTAAACAAGACCAGGAATGCTATAAGTGTGGTATGCGAGGCCACTGGTCACGCATATGTCGCACACCTAAGCATATAGTGAATTTGTATCAAGAGTTCAAGAATCAGAAGAAGTCCATGCATGAAACCCACTATGTTGAAGGCAAGAAGTCAATACTAGAAGTGGGTGAATGTTCCAAGGCTGCAAGGGATCAGGAAGCTCCCAAGTGTGAGGCGGCATCAAAAGAACAGCAAGATGGCATGGATATCGACAAAACATCTGAAAATGAAGATCTTGACCTTGACAATTTTGAAGATGCTGACCTTCTGGGAGAAGAGACGATGGATGACGTGCATGGGGACTCTGTCTAGTCTTCAAAATTGTATCTAGCTATCTATTAGTATTAAGTTTAAATTAGGTTGGCATTAAGATTAGGTTTTTAAAATTCCTGCAAGAATGTGTGGTCCGTGGTGTCAGCTCATATAGAGCTTTGGTTATTGTGATGAATAGTGTCCTGTAGACCTTATAGTATATTAATATATCTATATTCTCGGATTAGTTATATTATGTCTTTAAGTTTCTATCTGATTAAATATTCCTGGAGTAATTTTATTCCTTTGAATAACGTAGTACTATGGCTATGCATGAGGAAATGTGTCTGGTCGACAGTTGTACCACAAACACTATATTATGGGATACTTGTTACTTCCAGACTCTTAGAAATAATGAAGGAGATGTAACAACTATCGCTGGCAGCGGTAAGCATAGTGTTGGCACTGGAAGAGCCACAATAATACTCCCTAATGGAACCGAACTAGTAATCCAAGAAGCATTACTTTACCCTAAATCAACTAGAACTTTGTTAAGCTTCAAAGACATACGTGCAAACAATTTTCATGTAGAAACCAATGATGATAATGGTGAAGAACGCCTTATCATGACAAAAATGCACGGAGATGGAAAAAACTATTGTTGAAAGCTTCCCCTGCATAAAAGATAGCCTGTACTACACATTCATAAAGCCTGTTAAGGGTTACGTTGCAACGAAAACTATCTTTAAGAACCAAGAAGCATACAGAACTTGGCATGATAGACTAGGACATCCTGGACTTCGTATGATGCAGAATATAGTTAAAAATGTTAATGGCCATAACCTGAAGACTAAAGAATTCCCAAATCAAGAAGATTTTCTTTGCCTAGCATGTGCAAAGGGGAAACTTATAACTAGACCCTCAATTTTAAAAATTCAAGCAGAATTGCCTTCGTTCCTGGAAAGAATCCAGGGTGATATATGTGGACCAATTACACCCCTGTCAGAGCCATTTCGGTACTTCATGGTATTGATTGATGCATCTAGTGGATGGAGTCATGTATGCCTATTATCCACTAGAAATCATGCTTTTGCACGGCTGATGTCACAAATAATACAATTAAAGACAAATTTTCCAGATAAACGAATTAAATCCATCAGAATGGATAATGCTGGAGAATTTACCTCGAAAGTATTTAATAATTATTGTATGGCAATGGGAATCAAAGCGGAACATTCTGTACCACACGTGCATACTCAAAATGGCCTAGCAGAGTCATTAATTAAGAGGATCAAGTTAATCGCGCGGCCAATACTACAAAACTGCATGCTGCCGACCACATGTTGGGGGCACGCTGCATGCAGCTTCACTCATACAACTAAGATCATCTGCTTACAATAAATTCTCTCCTCTCCAAATAGTGCATGGCAAAGAGCCTAATGTTTCCCATCTGCGTAAATTTGGATGTGCTGTATACATTCCAATACCACCACCTCAGTGTACTGCAATGGGTGCCCAACAAAAACTTGGAATTTATGTTGGGTTCGAAAGTCCGTCAATTATAAAATACTTAGTGCCTACAACTGGGGACCTACATAAGGCTCGCTTCGATGATAGTATTTTTAATGAAGACCATTTCCCGACATTAGGGGGAGGAAAATACCTCTCTAGGGACGAATGCCGAGAAATAAATTGGGAAACCACTTGAATTCATGCAATGGATATCCGCACTAGGGAGACTGAACAAGAAGTTCAAAATATAATAGATTTGCAAAGAATTGTTAATCAACTGCCTGAAGCCTTCACCAATACAAAGGGGATTATGAAATCACATATACCAGCAGTAAATGCACCGGAAAGAATATATATTCTTTGAAGAGGATACGTCAAAACCATTTCAATTGAAATCTTCTACCTCAAATCCTAGGAAGAGGAGGAGTCCGAGTGCATCAATTCAGAATGAATCAAATATTAAAACTCCTACAAATATCTATGGGGACGCCTCAAGAGAAGTAAACGTGAGCCAAAGAATAAATCAAAGAACCCCGTAGAAGGTGAAAGAGCTCCACTTAGAGCACCACATGATGTGGATACACCTAAAGTGAGACTTCATGTAGAACTTGTACCCTGTGAGAATGTGCGCACAACTAATACTCACATGGGCAGACCGGAAATTCCTGATCTAAACGCACCGGGAAATAGCGTAATCTGGATGAAATTGAGAGAATAGAAGAGATCTCAACTAATTATGCTGAAACAGGAGTAACTTATGAAAGAAAGACTACTAATGTCGACATTTATTTTGCTGAAAAGATTGTCAAAGTTGATCTAGATCCAGAGCCGAAATCTATATTAGAATGCAAGAAGCATTTTGATTGGTCAAATTGGAAAGAAGCAATCAAATCAGAATTAATCTCGCTTAATAAAAGAATTGTGTTTGGTCTTGTAGGCCTCACCCCTGAAGGAGTATACCCAGTAGGTCACAGATGGGTTTTCGTCCGAAAAGAGACGAGAACAATATGGTGGTACGATACAAAAGCGAGACTAGTAGCACAAGGGTTTACGCAGAGACCCGTCATCGATTTCGATGAAACTTACTCTCCTGTTATGGATGGAATAACATTCCGGTACTTAATCTCATTGGCAGTAAATATGAATTTGCAGATGAAACTAATGGATGTTGTGACCGCATATTTATATGGGTCATTGGATACTGAAATATATATGAAAGTCCCTGAAGGAATTAAAGTCCCTAAAGAAGAAGAACATAAGATGTATAGTGTAAAATTAAAAAGGTCGTTATATGACCTTAAACAATCCGGTAAGATGTGGTATAACCGGCTTAGTGAATATCTCATAAAGAAGGGATTCATGAATAATGAAGACTGTCCTTGTGTGTTTATTAGAAAATCAAACAAGGGATTATGTATAATCTCTGTTTATGTAGATGATCTGAATATCATTGGAACCACAGAGGATATTGAGGAAGCTAGTTCTTACCTGAAATCTGAATTTGAAATGAAAGATTTAGGTAAGACTAAGTATTGCTTAGGTCTGCAGATTGAGCATACCCATGAAGGGATACTTGTACACCAGTCAGCTTATACCAAGAAGGTATTAAATAAGTTTAACATGAAAGACGCATACCCACTTAGGACACCTATGGCTGGAAGATCATTGGATGTTCAAAAGGACATTTTTAGACCAAAAGAAGAAAATGAAAAAG
This sequence comes from Miscanthus lutarioriparius, assembly GCA_904845875.1. Classification (NCBI taxonomy): domain Eukaryota; kingdom Viridiplantae; phylum Streptophyta; class Magnoliopsida; order Poales; family Poaceae; genus Miscanthus; species Miscanthus lutarioriparius. Next base: position 12,542,621 of record CAJGYO010000005.1, read on the forward strand.
TATTAGGATATGAATATCCATATTTGAGTGCCATCGGAGCCTTAATGTATCTAGCGAATGGTAGTAAGCCTGATATTGTTTTTGCTGTTAATCTCCTAGCAAGATTCAACTCAGCTCCTACTCTCCGACGTTGGAAGGGCATTTAACATATTCTCAGATACCTGAGAAGTACTGAAGATCTTGGGTTATTTTTCGGAAAAATCAAGATTTAAGTCTAGTGGGTTATACCGATGCAGGGTACTTGTCTGATCCGCATAATGCAATATCTCAGACTAGATATGTATTTTTGTGTGGTGGTACTGCGATTTCCTAGAAATCGACGAAGCAGACGATGATGGCAACCTCGACGAACCACTCAGAAATTATAGCATTATTTGAAGCAGCTAAGGAATGCACTTGGCTTAGATGCATCACACAACATGTGCAAAATGCATGTGGTATAAATATTGTTAATTCCCCAACTATTATCTTTGAAGATAATGCGGCTTGTGTTGCACAAATACAAACGGGTTATGTAAAGTTGAATATCACGAAGCATATTTGGCCTAAATTGTTTTTCACGCATGAATTACAAAAGAAATAAGAAATTTCAGTGACTCTTACCAAATCATGTGACAATCTAGCAGATATGTTCACTAAGTCTTTGCTTGCAAGCCCTTTTGAAAAGTGTGTGCGTGGCATTGGTTTGAGACGCCTCGGAGAAGTACAGAGCTTAAGGGGGAAACTTAATTGAGATTATAGTTTCTGTTTGTGTCTAGAAGACAAAAACAATTCATTCTAGCAGAATGATCAGTAGTCTAGTAGATTATTCAAACATTGTACTCTTTTCCTTTATGAGTTTTTTTCTTTTATGTAAAGGTTTCTCATTTAAAGGTTTTTAATGAGGCAATGTGTGCAACATAAGTACGGTGTATATGTTTTATTCTTTTTTCCCATTGGGTTTTTAGGATAAATCATATATGTCGTGGTATTCGTCCAAGAGGGAGTGTTAGAAAACTAACACTTTAGGAAAAGTCTGGACTAGTTTAAGCAAGTTCCAGGTTTCCTTGTCCTAGAAGGATATGGACTCATACCAAATTATAAAACTCCCATATCTGTATATGGAGTATTTACTAGACTATATATTTGGAGGAGCACCCCATTGTAAATGATCATAAAAAATCAAAAATAAAGAGAAAAGCTCCACCACAACTTTGTGTCTCCCTGTGTTCTTACTTTTGGCTTGGGTGATCGTGTAACGAAGAGAGAGATCTTTACCGCTGGTAACGTGATTACTTAACAAATACAACACTCTCATCTCCAAAAAGAAAAAGAAAAACCCTTCACGCATGCCATGTGGTCCAACTGCCAATGTTCCTCATAAAAAAAAAAAAAAAATGGGCCAAGTGGATGCGTCGTCTAACAGACACTCTCTTAATCCAGGTTTACGAACATGCGATTGGACCCAGAGGATCGAGATCCAGTATTCTCATGTCATGTGCGTGCACGTGATGTAAAAAATACAAGTGTGGTAGTCTATCTATAACAAAAAAAAAAAAAAGGAAAAGCGAATATATATACCGGCCAGATTGTCATCTTTTATTTAATGATGAATGGCTCAGCTCGGATATGCTTCTTGGTTCCTATTCATTCCACATCGGAAAGCGAAAACTTCGCTTTACTCGTACTGTTCCCGACGTTGACACTTGCACATGAATGTAGATCAGTGTTAGGCATTAAACACACTCCCTCCCTGAATTCCGTTTCAAGAGAGCGACTGCTCGGCGCTCACTAGTTTCCTTTTTCTAGCTTCTGATGAACTAGACAATGCAAACTCTATCGGTGTTTTTTATTCCTATAATCCATTCCTAATCCAAACATGCATGGGCTTCCTTGTGCAGCCGCTAACTTGCCAGCTTCCACATGCGTGTGAAAGAAAAAGAGACGTGGCTAAGCAGCTGCTGAGCCCCGAGACATGAGAGGCCATGCAAAGAAGCTCTTTCTCCCTTTCCTTCCGGCCGGCACGGCACATCTCCAGGGATGACGGTCGTCCCGGCGATGACGCGCAACCCTCGCGGGCACGCAAGCGCAAGCGCAAGCCCCATCCATGCGGCATGCCCACATCCCTGGCAGATAAGGTTCCTCCGCATCTGGTGCAAGCGGCTGATGGCTGGCCCCACTCACGTGCCCCACATGGCAGAGGATCTCTCCCGTGAACCGGTGGCCCCACACGTCGGCCTCCCTCGCCCCGCCCCACCCCACCGCGACACTCTCCCGCCGTTAACCGCTCCGGGCCGCAGGATGGTTTGGTGAGGAGCCGACGCCTACGGATTCCTCCACGTCGCGCCATCCGACGGCCGCAGATTCCCCAATCAAATCTCAGTCTCCCACTACCTCCGGTCGTATAAAACCAGGAACCTTCACCCACTTCCCACTTCCTCCTCCGGTCCTCCCTATCTCCACCATCCTCCACCTCCGCATCGTCGTCCTCCTCTCCGGCTCCGCCCCTTACCCAACCCACCCACCTTCGCCATGTTCCGGACCTTCACGAAGCTTCGGGATGCAGCGGTGCCGCTCGCCGCCTCGGCGGTACGGCGGTGCTCCGGCGGCAGCGGCAGCAGCCGGATCCGGGCCGAGGCCAACTGCCCGCGCTGCGACGCCCACATGTCGGTCCAATTCTCCCTCCAGCAGCTCCCGGCGCCCCCTCCGGCCGCTGCCGGGGCCATAGATGGTGCCCAGCACCACAACCACGACGGGGCGGGCGTGTGCCCGGCCTGCCGGGGCGCGTTCCTGTTCCGCGCCCAGCGGATCGACCCGCTGCGGGGCGCGTTCCTCGAGATCCCCGGCGGCGTCGGGGCCGACGACGAGGACGCGGAGAGCGGAGGATTCGCCGATCGGATCAAGATGATGTTATCGGAGCGCCCGCCCGACGAGTTCCCCCCGTTGCCGCAGTCGCCCCCGATGCAGATGCCGCGGTATCCGGTGCGACGGAAGCTGCGGAGGAGACAGAGGGAGGAAGGAGGAGGAGGCGGTGGCGGTAACGGTAACGGCGGGGACTCGTCCTCGGGAGGGGAGGGCACTAGCGCTTCGCCTAAGAGGGAGTGGTGGGGTGGAGCCAGCCTCGGCGATGAGCTGCCAACCCCTCGGGAGATGTGCCGGAGGCTTGATGAGTTCGTCATCGGCCAGGCCAAGGCAAAAAAGGTGTCCCGTATGTCCCCACTTCTGCCTTCCTTTTTAACAATGCTGCGAATTTTGGTTAAAATGTGACTTAGGGCGCGTTTAGTTCCGAAAATTTTGGCTTTTTAGCTGCTATGTCCCGTTGTTATTTGGTAAAAATTGCCTTATGGACTATTTACAAAAGATGATTTCTCGATGAACTGTGCAATTAGAATTTTAATACTAAAATGTGACTTAGATTCATTCCAGTTTGAAAATTTTTTAGTTTTGAGAACTAAACGGGGCCTTCCAGTTGAGTGAAACGATGCTATAGAGCCTAGACCGTATAGCTCAGTGCGGTTTCTTTAACTCTGAATTGGCGAATTTCGAGATGTTTGGTGTGAATGCGAATCAGTAGTACCCTCAATGGATCTCAATCTGCTTCCAGGTTTCAATATTAAAGTTTCTGGTTTTCACGCAGATGGTACAGATGGAGATGGTTGTTGTGGCAGAATGGTAGGTGACCATGGAAGGCATCTCAGTTCCTGCTTCTTTGGCATTAAACTGAGAATGTTTGATTAACATGCAGATAGGGGGTGTTTGCTTCGGACCTTGGAAATCTTGTCTGGACCAGGCAGCGATGCCAAGTGTTTGATTTTGAACACCTGGGGTTGGATGTGCTTGCCAGGCCGTGACTCCCAAGGGAGGCTGCGAACCAAACACCCGTAGACTAGGGAATGCGCCCTTTTGAACTGATGGGACTTCTATTATGTGATTTAGATATCTGATTGGGCTTGCCAGAAAATTGATTAGCTATGATGGAATTTTGCAAATGCGTCACCATCACCCAAGGCAACAAGCACAGTTTCTTCATCGTTCATCCTATGCTAATATTGGCATTGTGCCCCTTTTTCAAATTTCTGATGTTAAAAGTTACGTAGTAACTTCACATCTTGATGGATGGACTTTGGGTGGTGGTTTGCTATGGATTCCCGTAGTTTCTACAGTTGGTTGTGGAAAATTAACGTGGAAACCAGATGGCTTTATTGATACAATCAATAGCTCGATTACAGTATGCAGTTATTTTTTGTGTATGAGATATCTGTGTCCTTACGGATAAGTGAACTAAATTAGCAGAAGTTATTAGTGTCCTCCCCCCCCCCCACCCAAAAAAAAGGGCAGGGAGTAGGTGGCAATTAGCAACATGTGTCACCAATTTCCACACTAGTTTTTAGTTGAAAAGAAAGTAATTGGTGACATATGTTGCTAAAAGCAGGATTCCTTTCAATCATGGAGTGGAGTTAAATACGTAAATGCTTATGCACCATGATCCTTTTTCTAAGAGCAAACATAGTTTTCACATGCTTATTACAGATACTTTTTCCTTGCAGGTGCTATCTGTAGCTGTATACAACCATTACAAGAGAATATATAATGCAAATGTACAGAAAGAGTTAGTCTCTGTCCTTTAACTTACCTGCCTTAGCTTTGCTTTTTTGAACATATCTCTGCAATATCATAAACAAGCTACTAAGCTTTGTTACACATTTGCAATGGGCGACTCATACTGTTGCATGTAAATTTAATTTGCTGATTGCTATGTCATGCCTTCTTTTTTCTCGCATGTATGTGTTGATGCTGTATCTAGATCTGCTGCTAATTCTGGGCTTCCTGACGCTGGACATGATGATCAAAATATTGTAGAAATAGATAAAAGCAATGTACTCCTAATGGGCCCAACTGGCTCAGGTTCGTATTCCTTTATTTTTTTAAAAAATATCTTGCATACCTTCCATGCTTCGAGGACGCTTTGCACATTTATAATTAGAGTTACTATAAGTTGGAGCTGACAGTCAAATCTTTTTCCATCCTATCTGCTGACAGGAAAAACATTGCTTGCAAAAACATTAGCACGCATTGTAAATGTACCATTCGTTATAGCTGATGCAACATCATTAACGCAGGCAAGTTCATTACTGACTTACAAACATTGTTTTCTTTAGAATGTCTTGGAAGAGCCCCACTGAAATGCAATAAACTGATTTCTGAAAATTCTCAAAACATGCACTGCTGCTAACTTTATTTGTGTTCTTTCACTATTTTAGTTTCTCATTTCACAAAATTCTTCAGCATCATATGTTACACCTAACTTCTGAGCTTAAGTGAAAAGTAATTCTGATACTGGGAACTGGCATTTTTCTTTATTATTTGCATCTGGTCCTCCTTTTATCATATTCAGCTGTTGTGCACCTGTGGCTATATTAATTGTATTGAAGCTATATGGAGAAATTGGATATATGCAGTTACACTAGAATGTGTGAGTTCGAGTTGGAACCAAAACTAAAGTTTGCTGCATTATACAGGCTGGATATGTAGGGGAGGATGTAGAGTCGATACTGCAGAAATTACTTGTGGTAAGTGTGGCTGGCTATTATGTGCCTTTACTCTAGTTGTTGAATTGCCTTTTATCTGTTCATATAGATTCACAAATAGGGGAAAAAGAAGGGGAAAAAATACTATTCCAGAATCCTCATGTCATTCTAAATTTTGTTCAGGCTGCTGAGTATAATGTTCAGGCTGCACAACAAGGGATAGTGTACATAGATGAAATAGATAAAATAACAAAGAAGGTACTGATTCTTTTAATTTTTTCTTGGGTAGCTTATTTAGTTTTAAAATTTCTAAACGGTACCATGTTTCAGGCAGAGAGTGCAAATGTTAGTAGAGATGTATCTGGAGAAGGTGTTCAACAAGCATTGTTGAAAATCCTAGAAGGAACTGTAAGTGACTACAATTGCGTTTTTATTTTGTGGCTGCAGAATTAGGAGTTTAGAAGCTATCTTTGGGCTTGTTCGCTGGTTGGTGCTGGTGCTGGTTTGGGCTGGCTGGTGTTGGTTTTTTGTGAGAGCAAAACACTGTTGGCTGGCTGGTTTGGGCTGGCTGAAACCAACAAGCGAACAGGCTGTTTAATTGGCTTTTTTATAAGAATCTTTGATTGACTTTAACTGCCCGTCAAGACTCAAGAGACTACAATAGTGATCCTCTGTATGTTGCCTACTTATTCGTATTCCTAATGCAGGTTGTCAGTATTCCTGAGAAAGGATCACGCAAGAATTCTCGCAATGATAGTATACAGGTTACATACTCTATGTGGTCCTTAATGAATGCATGCACTGTATATTATATGGGTCAAATTTGGATTCAATTAGATGAAAAAAGTTCTTTAATTTTTATGTCATAAGGACTCTGTACTAGAGTACATAGTGAACAGAGGAAGTGTTGCCTCAAAAGCATTTCTTGACAATCAGATAACAACAAACACACTGGTCGTGTTAAAAATGTGCAAGGCATAAATATTCTACTCCCTCCGTCTTAAAATATAAGGGATCCAGAGTTCAAAAGTTGTACCAAAATACAAGTATTCTGGGTCCTCAGCCCCCTCTCTCCTTTGTCCTTTTTGGTAGCAAATATTGATATTCCTTTTAAACTTGGCGTCACTCAAAACAACCACTCAATAATTAAGGAAAATAATAACTGAACTACTCCCTCCATCCTAATTAGTGAGGGGCAAGATGGTCTTTTGCCAGGATTCTTATTTTATCTAAAAATCGCTTGGATACCTTGTATTTAAGGACGGAGGGAGTATATGTTTGCCACTCTGTATTTGCTTAGATATTGTGGACATTGTAAATCCATCATGGTACTTCACTGTTTTCAGTGCGACATGCCTGTAACAGAATCTCATGAATCATGATACTGCAGATAGACACGACAGATATTCTTTTTATATGTGGTGGTGCTTTTGTGGACTTGGAAAAGACTATTTCTGAAAGGTATTGCAGATTTCATGTGTAGATAGGTTATTCCAAAGAGATTCACACAGAAACTGAACCCTAGCTTTTGGCGTGAATCAGGCGCCAAGATTCATCTATAGGATTTGGGGCACCCGTTCGTACAAACATGAGAAGTTCTGGAGCTAGCTGTCCAATGGTTACCTCATCTTTGTTAGAATCTGTAAGCATATGGTCGATTTCTTTTGCATCAATCCTATGAGTCTTTCATGTCTGAATAATTGTTCCTTGCATACTCATTAACTGGATAATCCAACTGCATTGGCAGGTTGAGAGTGGTGATCTTGTTAGATATGGTCTAATTCCAGAGTTCATTGGTCGTTTGCCCATTCTAGTAAGTTTGGCAGCTCTGAATGAAGGTCAGCTCGTTCAGGTAGTTTGTTCAGCTGTTATAATGATGATGAAAACTAATTATTCAAGAAGCAGCTCTTACATGATTTTCATGAAAAAAGGTCTCTTGCATGCTGAAGCTCATTAAAATGATTTTATCTGCTCTCAGGTTCTGACAGAACCGAAGAATTCACTTTCCAAACAATACAGGAAAATGTTTAACCTGAACAAAGTGAGCCCAGAAAAACTTATTATTGTACCATATCTTGTATCAATCAATTTCTGATCTTATATTACACCTTTTGGTTCATCAGGTTAGGCTGCACTTCACTGACGGTGCACTTAGATTGGTAGCTAAGAAGGCGATAGCTAAAAGCACTGGTGCTCGTGGTTTAAGAGCCATCTTGGAAACTGTTCTATTGGAGGCCATGTATGAGGTAGGCCTCTTGAACTGTTACACAACAAGATGCAAAGTTGAACCATGCATTCTGAATCTCCTGTTAAGCAGATTCCAGATGAAAAATCAGGAAATGAGCGAGTAGACGCTGTTGTGGTGGATGAGGAGGCGATTGGTTCTGTTGATAGGCCAGGTTGTGGGGCTAAAATTCTACGAGGGGATGGTGCATTGGACCACTACATAACAAGAACAAATGTGATGAATTTACGGGTATGATACCTGATGTCAAGCAAGAAACACTAATACCATGAAAATTTGTTATTAGCTTAGGACTAGGAGATCAAGATCATGGGCCTGTTCACTGGTTGGTGCTGGTGCTGGTTTGGGCTGGCTGGTGCTGGTTTTTTGTGAGAGGAAAACACTGTTGGCTGGCTGGTTTGGGCTGGCTGAAACCAACAAGCGAACAGGCTGTTTAATTGGCTTTTTTATAAGAATCTTTGATTGACTTTAACTGCCCGTCAAGACTCAAGAGACTACAATAGTGATCCTCTGTATGTTGCCTACTTATTCGTATTCCTAATGCAGGTTGTCAGTATTCCTGAGAAAGGATCACGCAAGAATTCTCGCAATGATAGTATACAGGTTACATACTCTATGTGGTCCTTAATGAATGCATGCACTGTATATTATATGGGTCAAATTTGGATTCAATTAGATGAAAAAAGTTCTTTAATTTTTATGTCATAAGGACTCTGTACTAGAGTACATAGTGAACAGAGGAAGTGTTGCCTCAAAAGCATTTCTTGACAATCAGATAACAACAAACACACTGGTCGTGTTAAAAATGTGCAAGGCATAAATATTCTACTCCCTCCGTCTTAAAATATAAGGGATCCAGAGTTCAAAAGTTGTACCAAAATACAAGTATTCTGGGTCCTCAGCCCCCTCTCTCCTTTGTCCTTTTTGGTAGCAAATATTGATATTCCTTTTAAACTTGGCGTCACTCAAAACAACCACTCAATAATTAAGGAAAATAACAACTGAACTACTCCCTCCATCCTAATTAGTGAGGTGCAAGATGGTCTTTTGCCAGGATTCTTATTTTATCTAAAAATCGCTTGGATACCTTGTATTTAAGGACGGAGGGAGTATATGTTTGCCACTCTGTATTTGCTTAGATATTGTGGACATTGTAAATCCATCATGGTACTTCACTGTTTTCAGTGCGACATGCCTGTAACAGAATCTCATGAATCATGATACTGCAGATAGACACGACAGATATTCTTTTTATATGTGGTGGTGCTTTTGTGGACTTGGAAAAGACTATTTCTGAAAGGTATTGCAGATTTCATGTGTAGATAGGTTATTCCAAAGAAATTCACACAGAAACTGAACCCTAGCTTTTGGCGTGAATCAGGCGCCAAGATTCATCTATAGGATTTGGGGCACCCGTTCGTACAAACATGAGAAGTTCTGGAGCTAGCTGTCCAATGGTTACCTCATCTTTGTTAGAATCTGTAAGCATATGGTTGATTTCTTTTGCATCAATCCTATGAGTCTTTCATGTCTGAATAATTGTTCCTTGCATACTCATTAACTGGATAATCCAACTGCATTGGCAGGTTGAGAGTGGTGATCTTGTTAGATATGGTCTAATTCCAGAGTTCATTGGTCGTTTGCCCATTCTAGTAAGTTTGGCAGCTCTGAATGAAGGTCAGCTCGTTCAGGTAGTTTGTTCAGCTGTTATAATGATGATGAAAACTAATTATTCAAGAAGCAGCTCTTACATGATTTTCATGAAAAAAGGTCTCTTGCATGCTGAAGCTCATTAAAATGATTTTATCTGCTCTCAGGTTCTGACAGAACCGAAGAATTCACTTTCCAAACAATACAGGAAAATGTTTAACCTGAACAAAGTGAGCCCAGAAAAACTTATTATTGTACCATATCTTGTATCAATCAATTTCTGATCTTATATTACACCTTTTGGTTCATCAGGTTAGGCTGCACTTCACTGACGGTGCACTTAGATTGGTAGCTAAGAAGGCGATAGCTAAAAGCACTGGTGCTCGTGGTTTAAGAGCCATCTTGGAAACTGTTCTATTGGAGGCCATGTATGAGGTAGGCCTCTTGAACTGTTACACAACAAGATGCAAAGTTGAACCATGCATTCTGAATCTCCTGTTAAGCAGATTCCAGATGAAAAATCAGGAAATGAGCGAGTAGACGCTGTTGTGGTGGATGAGGAGGCGATTGGTTCTGTTGATAGGCCAGGTTGTGGGGCTAAAATTCTACGAGGGGATGGTGCATTGGACCACTACATAACAAGAACAAATGTGATGAATTTACGGGTATGATACCTGATGTCAAGCAAGAAACACTAATACTATGAAAATTTGTTATTAGCTTAGGACTAGGAGATCAAGATCATGGGCCTGTTCACTGGTTGGTGCTGGTGCTGGTTTGGGCTGGCTGGTGCTGGTTTTTTGTGAGAGGAAAACACTGTTGGCTGGTTTGGGCTGCCTAAAACCAACAAGCGAACATATATACTTTCCACTCATTTTCATCTTTATTATATCCTTGGTGAAAATTAGCCCTGAAATGGAGCATTTCTTTTGCTTTACTAACATCTGCTATCAAGTGCAGGAAACTAACGATGGTTTGGCCGCGGAGCTCGAGGAAGCGTACATGCTGTCTAGAATTGTTAGCTTGTAACTAAAAAGGCTGGAGGAAGCGTATATGCTGAGTTCTGACCAACTTCGTACATCATGTAACATGTCTACCCCAACACAGATCGGCTACTTTTTGCTCACAAAATCACCTGTAATCTGTTTCCGTACCTGCTGAGCTCTGACGAGCAGATAGATCCGGAGCACCATTTTCATGTAAACAGGAGTTGCCTTTTGATTGAGCAACCGTCCTGCGGAGTAAATTGTTGCCCATTTTTTCTGCTGCCCCCAACTGGGCAGCTGGATTGTGGTTGGCAGAGTTGTAAAGATAATCAATTTACTGATATGATATGATAAGAAGGTGCACTTTCACAGGGCACACCAGATCAAGTGTTCCAGGCTTCTCTGTCCGTTGGTAGGTTTCAGAATCCACTAGCAAATATGTTCACCCGTTGTAAGGGGATGTGAGGGGATATATAGCTTGTTGCATAATCACAGTCACTTGACTCGCGGCTCAGAGATTCATTCAATGATCACTAACACGCATTCTGATGTCCGGACGTGTGCTGCTCTATAACTAGTATGAGCATGTGAGCTTTAGAGATTTATTTAATGATCGTGTATCTCAATTCATCTTAAGATCGGACTCCACTCTATGTTTGGACATATTGTTCTAAATATGGGCACCAAGAGTGTGATAGACCATGAAAACACTGTGTTTCAATTTCATTTTGGATTGGACTCTGCATCATGTTTGGAAACATGTATGGGTACGGAAGAGAGTGAATGATTAAGGAAACATGCAGGTGGAGATGTTGAACAAAAATAACTCCGTTTAACAAAATAAAATCTAAGAAGACTTTTTGATCAAAGGCATCGTGTATAGCGTAAATGGAGAATGGCACTAGCAGCAGGAGTACTTCGTTACGAATGGGAATGTTATTAACCCCACTTGAGTTACTGCGTGCTTAACACTTCTTAACATTCCGTGCTTATAAAATATAGTAAAAACTCCAAAAATGGACAGGACCATCCGTCGATTCAAGAAAGAATTCCTTTATTTCGACTAGAAGCTATATAAATTTTTTCATTGCCGTCCAAAAATATATCTTCCCTTTATTACCATTGATAAATGATTACTATAGTTTTCAGTGGCACATTCAAATTCACGCCGTCTCACATTCAAATCACACTGTACAGGTTCATCGATGAACTGACTTGCCAATGAGCCACAAAGGACGAGGAACAAAGCCGTGGACCAAGGAACAGTACATTAGATCATTAGGAGGACAATCAGCAAGTTTAATGTACCACAAAAAGGTAACGCATTGTCCTTGGCACATAAACAGGAGATAGATACAGAACCGAACATAGCACAGTATACAAGGCCCATCTCAGTGGCCCTAAACAGCTCATACTGATTCCGATTAAGTTGTAGTCCTAGTTTATTACAAGCAGAAGCAACATAAAAAGTTCACATACAAAACATCAGAACCCTTGCCAGAGCAAATTCAACCTTCCATTTCTTGATGCAATTAAGAGGTAGTAGATACATCTTCTACCAAAGTCTCTTCTTAGTCAAATTTTGAAATCTATGCAAATATGAAAAGCACAATAAGTTCACACACAAGTAACAGGGGTGACATATGAGAAACAACAAATTTGAGTCACTTGGCAAGAAAACTAGAAATGAATATGTAGAGCTTGATGCACAACAATTTAACTTATGGAAAGTGCAGCATGATGCAAGGGGAAAAAACTGATTTGGGCAACAATTTCTATTGACCAAGATCTCAACATTTTGGGACGAACATGTTGTTGATTGAGAACTAAGCAAGACATCAATACAACAACAACAACAAAAAACCTTTAAGTCCCAAACAAGTTGGGGTAGGCTAGAGTTGAAACCCAGCAGAAGCCATCAAGGTTCAGGCACGTGAATAGCTGTTTTCCAAGCAATCCTATTTAAGGCTAAGTCTTTGGGTATATTTCATCCTTTCAAGTCTCCTTTTATTGCCTCTACCCCAAGTCAACTTCGGTTTTTCTCTGTCTCTCTTCACGTTACTATCCTGATTTATGATTCCACTACGCACCGATATCTCTGGAGGTCTCCGTTGGACATGTCCAAACCATCTTAACCGGTGTTGGACAAGCTTTTCTTCAATTGGTGCTACCCCTAATCTATCACGTATATCATCGTTTCGAACTCGATCCCTTCTTGTATGACCACAAATCCAACGCAACATACGTATTTCCACGACACTTATCTATTGAACATGTCGTCTTTTCGTAGGCCAACATTCTACACCATACAACATAGCAGGTCTAATCGTCGTCCTATAAAACTTGACTTTTAGCTTCTTTAGTACCCTTTTGTCACATAGGACATCAGATGCTTGGCGCCACTTCATCCACCCTGCTTTGATTCTATCGCTAACATCTTCATCAATATCCCCGTCTCTCTATAGCATTGATTCTAAATATCGAAAGATATCCTTCCTAGACACTATTTGACCTTCCAAACTTATATATTCCTCCTTCCGAGTAGTAGTGCCGAAGTCACATCTCATATACTCAGTTTTAGTTCTACTAAGTCGAAAACCTTTGGACTCCAAAGTCTCCCGCCATAACTCCAGTTTCTGATTCACTCATGTCCGGCTTTCATCAACTAGCACTACATCGTCCGCGAAAAGCATACACCAAGAAATGTCCCCTTGTATGTCCCTTATGACCTCATCCATCACTAAGGCAAACAAATAAGGGCTCAAAACTGACCCTTGATGTAGTCCTATCCTAATCGGGAAGTCATCCGTGTCTCCATCACTTGTTCGAACACTAGTCACAACATTGTTGTACATGTCCTTAATGAGCCCGACGTACTTCATTGGGACTTTATGTTTGTCCAGAGCCCACCACATAACATTCCTTGGTATTTTATCATAAGCCTTCTCCAAGTCAATAAAAACCATGTGTAGTCCTTCTTCTTCTCCCTATACCGCTTCATAATTTGTCTTATTAAGAAAATGGCTTCCATGGTTGACCTTCCGAGCATGAAACCAAATTGGTTCATAGAGACCCGCGTTATTGCTCTCAAGCGATGCTCGATAACTCTCTCTCCCATAGCTTTATAGTATGGCTCATCAACTTAATTCCCCGGTAATTAGTACAACTTTGAATATCCCATTTATTCTTGTAGATCGGTACCAATATACTTCTCCTCCACTCGTAAGGCATACACTATCAATTATTCAATAATTCAGAAATATACAAGTTGACATTTTGTGCTCACTTATTTTTTTAAAGCTACACTATCAATACACCTACATGCATAGATTTGTAAATAATATTTGCAGAAACATTAAGAGCATTTATAGACAATTTTATTTCTTATTTGATAATTTCCTAACAAACTCAGGAGATTCTTCTTCAGCTTGCTTTAGTTTCAAATACGATCACAAATTTGCAGAAATATAGAAAGCAAAACCTATGTTAAGTGTTTGCAGGAAGATCAAAACTTTCAGAACTCCCTCATCAGCCACTTCAAATTTGACTTCAACAATCTTAAGGTTTTCTGATATTGCAGCAGATCCCTCCATCTGACTGTAGCTTCCAATAATTTCAAACTTATGTTCAGGTCCCTATGGTAAAAACATTTCATCAAGATAAATAGATGAAACAAAATACTGTAAGCAACAGTTGTCATGCAGAAAATAAATGTACCTTGGAAAAAAATTGAAGAGTGAGCTTCTCTAGAACTGGCGAGTGTTCAAGAAGACAAGCTAATTCACGGAAGTCAGGAGGCACACACCAATATTCATTTAGTAACAAAGTCTTTAACATTCTGAACATGGGGCACCATTTCACATCTCGTTTGAAAATGAACTGGAGAAAGTACAAACAAAAAATATCAGGCAAACTTTACAGTGAACATAATGATTTAAGAACGCACCTAGTGGCAATATATCCAAAACACAAATGTCTGTATAGATGAGATTCATCGATGTTCTACAATCGATATAAATATTGCTGAAGAAATGAGTCATTGACATGTAATATATAAAACGAATTAAAGGATAAAACGTAAGTATACCTTTTGGGATTCATCTGTCAAGACCAAAGTCTTAGCTCCTGATAAACCATTCAGAAGCACAGATTTCTTGTTTTTGGCGACATTGGCAGTGCTACCGTTAAAATTATCACCTTCCAGGCCATAACACCCTTGACAGTGCTCATCATCACAATCCTCAGATTCAGAATTATAACACTCATCCAACGACATACAATCGGTGCCAAATCTGACAAATGCCACTGCTAACAATGGCATGCTCATAAGCACAGGAGTCCCGTCCCATGGGTTCTCTAGCCACAGTGAAATAGTCCTTGGGACATCAATTATAGTGCGGATCTGCTCATTGAAGGAGGAATCGATGACACTCAGGTGCTTCACAGATTTAGACGAGATCCTCTTGGCATGGTCAAAGTCACCATTGTTGATATATAGATCTTCCAGTCCCGGACAGCCTGATAAATCAATGAAGCTGTCATTCAATTTTGTGTCGTACAGCTCTAGCCTCCGCAGGTGCCGTGAGACAAGAGGCAGGTTGTCCACATGAAAATGAAGGCCCCTGACATCATTCTCCCGGGTGATACTGAGCATGAGCCGCCGAACTTGACACCGGATGACGTGCCGGATCCAGAGGTTGACGTAGGGCACGTCCACGTCGTCGCGCACATCGAACAAGAACTCGCAACTGTCGAGCGGCGCGCCGCCACGGAGGAGGAGCAGGTGGTCCACGAATTCCCGAAGCTCCCCCGAGGACACCAGGTCGTCCGGGGCGCACGGCGGCTCGGGCGCATTGGCGGCGGTGATGCGCAGGCCCGCCGCGCCCTCCCAGAGTCGGCGCCAGCGCCGAGCCAGGACACACGTCCGCACAGCCGGCTGCGCCGGGAGGAAGGAGAGGACGTGCTGCAGTATCTCGTCCGGGAGGGCGGCGAAGGCGTCACCCGCGGCGGCGGCGGCGCCGGCCGGACTGGTCGGTTCCTTGGCCGCTGGCCCCTTAGGCATTCCGTCGAACAGGCAGCGGGCGGGGGTGCTCTGTGGGACAAAGTCGCTATAGCACAAGATAAGGGGTGAGCAGGCGGCGGCAGTGCGAAGAGAAGAATGGAGATCTCCCGGCGGGTACCACCTCACCTTCCTTTGGAAGCCGCCAGCAGGTTCACCAGCGGCGAGGAGTCGGGGAGACAGGAGGCCGAGGGAGGCGAAGGAGCCGAAGAGGTTGCAAGGAATGAGTCGGGGGCAGAGAAATGGCACTGCACTGCACTGCACCTGATGGCATCGATGAATGGTGGGTCCATCAGCACGCATCCAAGTTCAATCCAACGGCGCACAAAAGAATTTCCAGTCCACTTCTGTAGCAACGAGGACATTTTGATCCCAGCAGCTACTCGCTTCGTCAAAAAGGAAGTCACCTGCTCCTTCCGGTAAAAAAAAGTGTCACTAGGAGGTTCATGTTATCAAACATCTATAAATTTGATTAGGTTGTAATCTCTAAGGATCCAAACGGTAGCTTGATTAGAGCATCTCTAGCATTTCACAAAAAATTCATCCCCGATAGGATGGCATTGATGATTACCCATAGTGCTTTTTTTTACAATAATGGGGGATTGGAGGAGATGCTTGACCATATCACAATTAAATCTCTCTAAAACGTGGGACTCACCTGTCAGATATTAATTAATTTTTTTTTTTTTTCCTTCTTATCTCCCTTGGATTGCATCGGTGGCCATGGCCACGGTCCTTTTTCTCCCTCCCGGATCGGATTGACAGCCAAGGCGCCTACTCCTCGGTTTCCATCACTGTCGGCGGCGGCACCTCCGCTCGACTTCGCCGTGCAACCACACGAGATCTTTCCCCACAAGTTCCATCTCCCTCCTTCTGACGAGATCTGTGATGTTGTGGAGCTCGCCGTGGAGGAGTTGGCATGGGCTCACTGTGGAGGAGCTCGCCGCGTGGAGGGCCAGCGGCGGGCGGCTAGGGGCGCCGCCACCGGCACTTCTAGAGAGATAGAGATGGAGGGAGGTAGGAGAAACTAATGACATGCGGGCTCCATATGTCAGACGTGTATCAGGGTTGATGTAGTGGTAATGTGCTGTAGTAACTCCCCCAATATAATTTAAAAAGTAGTATTGATGATTACCAATACCATTTGAGAATTGTCCGTCCACAGGACACTCATAAAGAGTGGATTTGTGTGCAGCACACTGTACTCATTGAATTAGTCATAAACACACTGCAAAGCATTGTATTTGTCCACAACGCACCACACCCAGTTAAAGGACCATATTGCCCTTGACTCTTTCCCCGGTCCTCCCCTTCCAAACATTTCTCAAGAAGTTTTGTTGATTAAACTTTATCAAAATTTTCTTAATCACTTTCCTAAAAAAAATTGTTAATCACGAATTGGTGTTATGTAGGAAACAAGCGCCTCACAGAATAGACCACATCAAATCTTTAGATTGATAAATCTCTTTCTTCCAAGTTGAGCAGTTGTCTTTATTTTTTAAGTGTAAATTAGACTATTATTTTTGAAGGTGACAAGCATTCCAGTCAAGAACTCGAAGCTTTGTAAAATCTGTGCTGCTCATACGTTGTATACTCTCCTTCTCCACTTATAAATACAAGCCAATGATGGATCTTTTGACGAAAAAAAAGAACAGTCACTTCTTGTTAATTCGGACTGCAGTAGCAACAGCGTGCCGCCCTCAATTGGAATCAAGAGCTGACGTAGTGAACAGTGAAAGAGAGATCACATGCCTGGTCGAAGTCAACACAATTGTTGGCCGTGGGAGGAGAAAAGAAGATTAGTAGAGGGAGAAATGCGAAGGGGATGGAGAGTTCTAGCTGGTCATTTTATTTGTTTTGTTGTGTTGGAGACAAAATGCACAAAATCACGCACACAAATCCACTCTTCATGAGTGTCATGTGGACAAAATTATCATACCATTTTATTGAGGATAAATTATTGGTGAGGTTCTGGAGATGCGGATAATATCGTTGATCATCAGTAGCCTTGTTTCTCAAGCACATAGGATTACCAGAATCCCCTGCAAACCCTTCTGCGGTTTTTCTTTTTTGACTGGTTTTTTGTTTTTGGGTGAATTTGGATTTTGACAGTAAAATTTATTTGGTAAATAGTATTCAAACATGGATGACTTAGACGTTCGCCTCCCCACCAAACTGTATCGTTTTTATTTTCGGCATCTATTTAATCTGTGATCCTGTTTGATGTGATAGATCAGAAGAATCTCACTCCAACAAACAAGGCGTAAAAATCGTACTCCGTACTCCTCGACCTCGATGCAGACGGCCCCCAAGTATCGAGGCATCTGGTCCTGTGCTCTTGTGCCCCACTCGCTGTCAGAAAGATCCAGCTGGAGTGCTGGAGCAGGGGGAGTCACGCCCGGGGCACAACGGTAAAACCCCGTTCGTTTGGTCATCCAGGAGTGATCAAAGGGAGTGTTTTTACCATAAATTTCAAATTTTGGCGAATTTGGTGAAAAAAGATTTGATAATTAGTGTCATCATAATTTAATTATATTTATGGAGATTCAAATGTTGATGAGAAAAAAAAACTAACTGTAATTATTTTTATTTTTTTATTTTATTTAATGAGATACGCGTTTGGATTCATGTGACACGACGATCTTAAAAAATTATTAAAAAATTTTCAAACTAAATACCACTCATGCAGCTGCAGTGATTTTGCCGGCGCCAATCGGAGGTGACCGATTCGCTAATGTTGTTTTGTCTTTATTTGGTAATAAATATATTCGAAAAAAAACTAATTGCACGCTTAAATGAGAAATCGCAAACTTTCCAAACCTGTGCAATTAGTTTTTAATTTCGTCAACATTTAACAAATACAAACGAAAATGCTATCGTAAAACAGTGACCCAAACCAAAAAATTTTTTTTTGCTAAACGCGCCTCATTCGCAGCTTGTCAGCCGAGTGAACGGGCAAAACCTGCCTAAATCCAGGAGTGATAAAGATCAACAAGACAAGCGAGGGGGGCCGTAGTGGCTTCCACCTCTGCCATAAATATAGACCGCTTCTCCTACCCTACCCTCCTTTCCCGCCCTTAACCTCCCTGCCAAACCCTCTTTAAACCCTCGCGTCATACTAAAAAATTTCTCGCGTTGTTGGCTTCTCGCCGCGATCTGTCCGGGGTAGCCGCAACGGAGGATCCTCGAGCCCAATTTCATAGGTTTCATTTCCGATTTTGAGGTTTTGGGTGGTGGGGATTCTTGGGCTCCCTTTGCTTTTGTTTGACCGGCTCTGACTTGGGTGTGTGCTGCTGTCGTTAGCTCACTGGGAGCGGTAGCAGATCTGTGAAGATCAACCCCTACAAAGCCTCCAAATCTATTCGTTTTCGAAAGGTTCATGCTGGTCTCTGGAAAGTTTTACTTTTTGGGGCGCAATTTTGGTTCTAGGTTGCTCGATTTGAGCGAGGCTTTTGGGGACTTCTTGGAGGTTCTTGGTTGGGCGGTGGATCCGGCCTACGGCGATGTCTTTTGCCGACTCCCTCACCTCCGGCCGGAGCCGCCGCGCGGGGCCGCCCCTTCCCCGCCCGAAGCGTGTCCGCGTCTACTTCGTGGACGCCGACGCCACGGACACCGACCACTCCTCCGGCGACGAGGACGAGCGCGCCAAGCGGCGCGTGCGGGAGGTCATCCACATCGACGTGCAGGCCGCCTCAGCTCAGGCGCGGGCGGCGCAGGCGCAGGCGCTGGTGCTCCCGAAGAAGCGGCCACTGCCGTCCCAGGCGGCGCTCGTGCGGCGCCACGCCTCGGGGGCCGGGTTCCGGCGGCGTTTCCCGGGCGTGCGGCTCCGGCCGTGGGGCAAGTTCGCGGCGGAGATCCGCGACCCGCGCCAGCGGAAGCGCCTGTGGCTCGGCACCTTCGACACCGCCGAGGAGGCCGCCGCTGCCTACGACGACGCCGCGCTCCGTCTCAAGCGCTCCCACGTCGTCGCCAAGTTCCCCGCCGAGGCGCCTTCTTCCCCCTGGTCGCACATGAGGCTCCGCCCTCGCAGGGAGACCCCCCTGGAAACGGCGGAGGGTGCCGCGGAAGAAGACGGAGAGGCTCTCCCCTCGGCCCCGGCGGCGGCGGCGCCCGTGTCGCTGGATCCGCAGGCGGTGGACGGCCCCACCCTGGTCTGCCTGTTCGCGTCGCCGACCTCCGTTCTCCATTACGCCGCCGACGAGGTGCTGGCCGCACCCGCCCTGCCGGCGTTCGAGTTCCTCTATTCTGGTGAGCTCGGCGACCTCAGCGCTGCGACGGCGCCGTCGAAGGCGGCGGCGGCGGAGTTCGACTGCCTGCCGTGGTGGGAGGGCGAGGACTTCGTGACGGCGACAGGCCTCACGGCGTCAGCCGGCGCTGCCGTCAGCGTGATATGACGGCGTTACCTTTTACACCTCTCGGGGCTCGGGCCTCGGCCTACCGTGGCGCCTTTTCGGGCTCTCGGGGCGGGAAGTGGCGGGAGACGCGCCGTTTTGGGCGCTCGGGGCGGGAACTGGCGGGAGACCCGTGGGCGGCCGTGCAGCGGGCCAGGGGCATCGAAGTATAAAAAACTATTATTTTATTTATAATTAACTGCTGCTGCTAGAGCAGTGGCCAGTGGGCAGTGGAGCAGTGACTAGTGAGTGGTTGCTTGTGGCGGCAAGTCCATGGCGTAGGCGTGGCGGGCCCCACGGGCTCTGCTTTCTCTGCGCGGGTGCCTTGAACCGCACGGCATCCGCGTGGAAACGCAGCAGTGCTCTGTTTTTGGAGTGGGAGTGTGATCTCTGACAGTGACTCTCCGTAATTTGCTTGTCTTCGTCGTGAACTGTAATTGTTGGTGGTAAGCTAGCCATTGGTGGCCTTTGATGCATGCCCAAAACGTAATGTTGTCGTCGTCGTGTACTAGAATACTACTCCCTTTTTAACTATAAGCTCTTCTAGAAAAATCAAATTACTCAACTTTAACAACATATATTAAAAATATTAATATATAATACATACTGTTTTCTATAAATGTTAGATCGTAGAATTTCTTTTCGCAATAAACATAGTTAAATTTCTTTTCGCAACTTTAACCCGAGTATCACTTAAAAAAGAGGGAGTAGAAATGTACCTGAGTGGCAACATTCATGCAAATCTCACATCGAATCACTTTCCAAATGCAGAATATATTATCAAAAATCTTTTATCATTTGTGCAACACTGCAACTAGTGAAGCATAAAAAAAAACATGACTATTTCTTAACAAATAGCCTGTGAGAAATAAAACCATTTGTCCATTCTAATCACAAAAAACTATGATGCGTGTGATTGCAAAAATATTTTATCTTTCCGACACTCCATTTTGATTATGAGTGGTCCCGTTCGTTTCGCTGAAATTTGGCTTATGCTGATGTTTATGCTGATTTGTTTTGAGAGAAAAATAGTTCATTCGTTGAAAAGTACTGCTGAAGAACGGAGCAAATACCACTACTAGGAATATCCACTTCTATGACGAATAGATTTCGTCACTGAAGGAGCCAAATTCGTCATAATTTCAGTTTTATGATGAATTTATGACGAAAACCGGTTCGTCATAGAAGTCGTGTCACTCTTGCATATCTATGACGAATCTAGCAAAATCGTCATAGAAATGCCTTGATCTGTGACGAAAAACAGATCGTTATATAACTGTTTTGGCATGCGTGGTAAGGGGCTGCCACGATGGTGGGCGCTTCCATTGGACAAGCTTTCCACGTGTATATGCTATAGCCCACGTGTACATGTTATAGCCGGTTGCATTGGAGATGGTTTGGATACGTGTCACCTTCTTATTGCACAACATGCCCATCTCTGGTTCTTACACGTTTCAGGTTCTTATTGTACCACGTGTTGTTTCCCTGTTGTTCCACAGGTCAGTTTTCTACTAGCACATGTGTTGTGTTGCCGTTGGATCACGTGTCACTTCTTCATTGGACCACGCGTCGTATTTTTATTGGTCCACATCTCCGTTTCTTATTTGACCACGCGTCACTGTGTTGTCCGTCCATATGTCGTATTTTTATACGTCCACGTGGCTTGACGCTTTCCTTCCACGTGTTGGATTTTTAATAGCCCACCTGTCGTGCCCTGGTCAATTCACGTGCCGTGCACTGGTTCGTCCATGTGTCGTATTTTTATTTGATCAGGTGGCCTGTTCTGGTTCTATCGCGTAGAGTACAATCAATTCGTCATAAAAGTAATTGGATATCGTCACTACTGCACAGACTGACTACATAACTATTTAGCCTGGCAATCAAATAACAACAATTTACATTTCACATGTCAGCATCGAACCACTGGCAGAGTATCACCACATTAAACCGGCATATGAGTCCACACATCAAACCAGCACATGAGTCCACACATCAAACCACAAATATTCACCGCATCGAGCCGTAGGAGTTGAAGACTGAGAATTACCAGAAGAGCTGAAGCGCGTGCATAGCTCACAGAGATTGTTGTACTCCTCCTGTTGCCGTTTCTTGTATTCCTCAAGCTCCCTTTCAGTCTTTTCTGTCTTCCTCTTTAGTTCATCCACTAGATCGACGAGGGCAGCAGAACTTTTCTGTTCAGCAACAAGCTGTTCCCGAAGCATTCTCTCCGCCGATGTCTCTGTTCTGGTGGAGCTTGTCTGAATATCAACATTCTTCAAAAAAGGTTGTTGCCGCTTTCCTAGGAGAGGGCCTCGCCCTGGTGGACGCAGAGGACCTTGCAAACAACATCATCACTTGTAATTGGTTGCTGTCCATCAGCAACAGGTTCTACTTGCATAGTTTCCATAGCTTCCTGCGAAATTCAATCAGTAAAACATTAGGTTACAGATAGTGTCAGAGGACTTCAATTGAAAACTCAAGAAATTGATTCATAACAAGTAATACATAGGTCTTACTTAGCCTACTGCTGATAGAGATTACATAAGCTTCAGTAGATTTTAGTAGATTTCCATAACATTAGGCTCCTGGTACGTTTCCTTTTTTATGGCAATGGCTTCAATAGATATCAAGGAAAGTAAAAGAAGGTACTTACAACTGTTGCTCTTGCAGCATCGCTCAGACCATTTTTTGTACTGGTATGAAAGTCCCTGAAGACTTCCACAGCATTAATATCTTCATCAGGTGGACCATTTTCTTCTTCAAATCCTTGATGTTGTTTTGCTGCATTCCTCTTGTTCTCCTTCTGTTCACATTGCACGTAAATTTCGGTTTATATTTATACAAAGGCAAGAGTAACAATAAAACACAACCGTCACTTATAAATTTTTGCATCTGGACAACATAGGAGCGAGATCCTGTAACCTGGTGGTACTTCACTTTTGCACGGTTTTGCTTGTTCTTCTCAGATATTTCCTATAGCGATTTATGTTAGACTATAGCACAAGTAGACCATAGCAAGACTAGACATGAAATCGATGGGTTCACACACCTTGTTCTAAGCACTAGACCAAATCTTGACAAGTTCACACTACTGTGCATTGTTCATGGACGAGATATGAGAGGTCATACGGATCTGATTAGTAGGGACGCCATTGAAGTATGTTCTCTTCAACCTGTAGCGTTCCTGTCGTACCATAGACTGCATTATATTTTGGCAAGCTTTTTTTGTTGGTGAGTGAGCATCGTTAATGTGCAGCTTTCCCTGCACACAGTAGTGTGAATGAAAAGTAAATCCGTTAAAGTTGCTCAAAGAATGGTTGAATGTCAAGAGGGGATACCCATACATACATTTAGCCTTTTCATAAATCTTGTGCAATAGACGGCACCGGGCTTCTATCTCTTGTATTCTTTCTAATGTGTCAAAATTGATACTTCCTTCCTGACTACTACACCTGCCTCTGAGGCAAACTTGGCAGCTTGCACTGGATCATGTGGCCTTCTGTTCCCCTCGGCAACGGAGATGTGCATCCTCGCTCCGCCTAGTGATTTGCTCATTTTATCAAGCATAATTCCATGAGTTCGAGGCCTTGGCTTCCTCGCTCTTCCCGGTAATGGTACTATATAGTTTTCATACATTCAGATTGTTAGAAAGTTATATGGATATCAAATAGCTAGTGTAAATTGATTGATAGACATCTGTAAGGTAATACCAACCTAGGCAACTTTCATCGTTCTGTGGGTGGGGTGAGATAGGAGTTTGCTGAGAGGGCTCCTCTTCCGCAGGGCTATCATCATATGGCTGTGAGGAGTCTCTCTTAGGGCTAGGTAGGGTGACATCCTGACCAGTGTTTTTAGTCAATTGATGAACTTGGAATTGATCCCTGGGTCCGGGTGTCGGTCGTGATGGAGAATTATGTTCACCTATTGCTGCTACCTCCACCCTTTTGCCAGCGGAAGACCTTCGAGTACAAAATCCTTGAGCAGCCTCTTCTAGTGGTGTTGACCTCACTCGCTTGGAGAGCCTTTGCCTAGGACTCATGGTAGCATGACCTTTTGTCCTCCTGGCAGAGCCTCCTCTATGGCTTCTTCGACCCAGACACTGAAATTGGAGATACAAACTTAAGCAGCAAGCATGTACAAATTCCATTGATATCCAAATAGTAAAGCATTGCATGGCTACCTACACCCCCATGCCCCCTCCCCTCCAAACTAAATAAAAGATAGAACAAGCACATCATCAATTGATAGGGGCACTGGCTCATCTTCTAAATCTAAATCTGTTTCATCTGTATCATCAAATCCCTCAACTACCTCCCCTAGTTTAGGGATATATTCCAAATCTTCACCATGTCTACCCTTTGTGCTTGACTTTTTTTTGCCTTTGGAGACACAGGTTTTGGGCCCACATGTCGTATTCCAAGTTCTTCCATCTATCTATGATTTCTTGCAATTTGTGCATCCCTTGCTCGTTCATAAGCAGTTAGTGACTGTTCATCTATATTACAAAGACTTTATTAACTAAAGCTTCTACAGAATGTCAACACAGCAGAGCAAGAGTATGCAAATAAGCGCCTAACTAGTAACTACAGCTTATACGGAAGTCATTAATCCAATAAAGCACATGTCAGCTACACTCAACTATAGGAAATATGTAACCCCATCTCAATCTACATATCCTTGGTTCAGACACTACAGTAGAGCACATATCATAAAAGGAATTTGGATACCTCTTCCTCCATGTTCCCTAGCTTTGCTTTGTCGATGGCACCACCGTCCTATCATCGCGGTCGCGGAGCTGGTGCGGCCGGCGTTGACGAAGGGGTACCAGATCTGGCTCCAGCTAGGGATCAGATCCGGTCGATCGTGATAGGTGCCAAGCTAGGTAGGGGATCCAGATCTGGCTTGTACCATCATCGAGGCGGTCCTTTCACCGTCAGCTGATCGACCTGCTGTCGATGAATCGAAGGGGATCCAGCTCCGGCTAGGGTTCGGAAATGTATGAGAAAGGGTGCGGCTAGAGAGTGGAGAGGGAGTCGAGCTACTGTTTCGATGGCGCCTAGCATTCAGAGCGGGGTGGTAGAGGGGGCGGCTAGAGAGTAGAAAGGGAGGCCATGGGACTAGGATTTGAAGCTGGGGGAGACATGGTGCGACTGGAGAATGGAGATGGAGGTAGAGACGGTGACTCTTAACGCTTTTATGTGGTCATCACATTACCACAAATGCCCTTGTCTGAAATCGATGGCGTGGTAAACCTATTTTCTGCGTGGAGGGCAAAAGAGAGACATCTAATTTCCGATGCGTGTTGGCGGGACTGCTCGGCGTGGTGTGAAATCAAATTTTTGGGCGGGCAGACCGCCCTGTCTGCTCAGCAGAGACCGAAATTTTGGGCGGCCTTAGTTGTTGCCATTTTAGTTTTTTCATAATATAAATAAACATAAAACTAAAATAGGATGATAATGAACAATTAAAAGATCCATGAATTTGACACCTAAAAATTACCAAAAAAAAGAAAAAATAAACCTGCTCGTTGTAGCTTGTTGCGCTGCAACTGGCGATTTTTGGTGTGTGTGTGACTGCATCTGCGGCTGTTTGAACAAAGGCCTATAATTAGGAAGCAAGGGGAAGGCACGCCCAGGGATGGAAAACCCACCAAAAAAACTAAATGGGTTATTCAAATGATATCCCCATTGATTTCTCACCCTAGAAAAAGTAGTCATGGATTCTAAGGTGCTTTAAGTTTCTAGAGAAGAGAAAAAAAATAAAGCATCCTCCTCCTGACTAGCGCTCTTATGATTCGCCGACTCGCCAGTACTCTGGATTGTCCTCCTCCTCGTTGGAGTCACAGTCGGTGCTGTAGGACTCCGATGAGGTCAAATATACAGCGATCGGACTTTGTCGTTCATAGTAAAATTCAATAGCAAAATGACCCTGTTGGTTGGTTTTGCCTGCAGGTTTCTTTCTAGTTCTCTTTCTGATTTGTAGTATGGTAAACATGCATAACATAATTCATCCGATCAAGTTTTGCGCCGATGTAATGCCTAACGGAGGAGCCACATAGCTATTCAAATTTTATAGCACACGCAAGAAAAGTCCGAGCATTATAAATTTGACCGGGTCGGACGTATCTTACATTCTACTAGAATATTCCCAACACGTCTAGTATTAGAAACTGTTTGACCAACCCCTGGAATTCATGATGGCTTTTACTGGAAGCCATATAAGGTCCTCTACAATAGAAGCGATTCACTTAAAATTCCATCTCGTAACTGTCCCCTTGTTCATCCCGTAGCTATTTAACACTGGGTTCCCTTTAAATCGTCCTTGCTCCAAGTCTAAACCAATTCAAATTATTGCTACAAACAAAGCCACTAGACCCATGAGCTCCGTCGGAGATCCTCCTGCCTAGTTTTCCATTTTCAAACAACGTGTCAAGTGTAGAACAACATCGAAGAACATCTTCACCATCAAGGATCCATCTGGCGGGAGCATCCTTGAAGCATCGTTCTCTATGACCCGGGAATACACGGTGACCAAGACCCTCAAAGCCAGCGATCACTGGTAGCCGGTGTACCTCCTGTACGAAGGAGCTAGCGTCACCAGGATCTTGAAGGCGAATCAAGCCGTGGGTATCCTCGGCGACCAGGAAGGTGTCTGTGATGTCCTCCGTGGCTTGATGAGGACATTCACGTGGCTGTAGCAACTCAACCTCACCGACGACCAGTGGGAGGACATCCTTCCCGAGCCCTAGGTTCCTAAACTCGTGGCCCTGGCGACGCGCGAGGCTTGCCGGGATGGCTGCATCACCCATGCCACGCTTGAGCTTTGGGTCGATGAACAATTGAAGTTCATGGCATCCGAGGCGCTCTTGATGCTCTACAACATCTGCTTGGAGGATGAAACATCTTATCCTATGGCTGGCCTTGCTGTGGAAATGCCCGGCTATGGCCACGCACTCCACCGTAAGTGCATCCACAAGTGGTTCGATCGGAGATCCACCTGCCCGATGTGCCGACGAGATTTATCCATGTATCTTGACCCGGTAGTGCAGAGATTCCTCTTGCACTTCACCAAAGAGGATTATTGATTAAGCTCATTGTTTTATGTTGTATAAAATACTTGTTACATCATACTCTATATATATATATTTGGTCAAAATTCAGAATCTTTGAGTAAATCTCTGCCCCCATCGCTCTAACCGCCGTGATCTCATCCTCAACTCCACTTGTTTTATTTCCTACCTTCCCGGAGCTCTCCCATTCCCTCTGTAGATCTAAACCATGGGGAATGTGCGGTTGCCTTCTTGTACATGTGCTCATCACATAAAATACATGACTTCATGCCATCAGGCTAGACACCCAAGGCAACAAAAAAAACAAACAGAAATTAACCGAGGAAACTTCATCCACTACAACATCTTCACTATCTGAGGCGTTCAAAAAATGGCAGGCCGACTTTCTTGATTGTTCAGTAACATTTCAACACCAATGTCCCTTCTTTTCTACATTAGATTAAGGCTAGACTTGCTCCTTGGTTCAAGGTTCTAGCAAGTTTAACAAAGTTTGACACAGACATACAAATAACACAACATACTATATTAGCAAGGGTTCCTACTACATGAGCTCAACACATACACTACATGACTTCGTGCTATCCCACAGATCAAAGCTAGTCATGGCTACTACTACTACTAGTACTACAGATACAGGACAACGAACAGTACCTAGAGCACACAAAATCTCAATGTCGTCGAATTAATTTGGTCTTGTTGAGATAGTTGAGGTCATAAGGACTTTCGATCAAGTTGAGACGGTGAACTGTCTTGAAAATGACATAGTTCCACTAATGTCGACACTGTAGGCAGAGAGCCGACGGGCATCCGCAACAGTGCTGCAAAGCACAAAGATTTCTCTAGAATCAGGGTCTTCAACAACTCTGGTAATGCATTGTTGCCCAACAACCGCACGAACAACAGCTTCAACGATTAGGCATCGCGTAGCTCAGTCATGTACACGACGCCCCTAAGTAACAAGCAACCTGTTCTATTCTCTTGGCTCCACACCTAGCTGCCAAAACACATCGTTTGTTGTAGAGTACACATCCATGGTATGGTAAGTAGTTGCCATCTGTAAACATGATTTCGGTTAGAATAAATGACAATCGAGGAAAGGGGGGAAGCAATAAGGTTAGCAGACACAATAATAAGTTCATACAAATAGTACGGTCTGATATGAAGCACATTACCTTTATCCAGATCCTAAAACCACCAGGAAACACGATTGGGAAAATGCAAACGGGTGAGGGAAGGGGGGAGCAAGCAGATTGATGCAATGCTATCGGACGAGGCAAGGGGGGACACTCCTTTCATATAGACCTTGCATTATTGACGAGAGTGAAGTAAATGCGGCAAGAAAGCTGGACACAAGAAGGAATCGAGAAAAGGAACTTTTAACCACCATGACACGCTTGATACTTGAATGCCTAGAACGACTGTGATGGGTCTTATCGGGTTCATAAATCTAGGGTCCCTCATGGACCGGTTTCCCAACAAAGGCTCAGCCCAGCAGGCAATGTTGCAAACGACGCGCAATTCCTAGGCCGGCCCAAATACCTAAACGACAGGCTAGGAGGGTGATCCAATCTCTGACCGGAAGGCTTGACCGAGGAGGAATGGCGCCCGCTTCCAACTCTGGCCCGCCTCTCCAACCGGAAGGCCTCGCTAAAGAGGAACAACGCTCACTTCCAACTCTGGTCCGCCTCCAGACGACCTCTCTGACCGAAAGGCCTAGCCAAAACACCACTTCCGACTCCGACCCGTGTCTTAGACCGGGGATGCGCCGAACCCCTGCTTACAGCTCTTCTCCGACTGGCGCAGTCAAAGCCGACTAGGACCAATCGACCAGGGATGCCCGCTCGGTAAGGACCAGGAAATGGATGGAGTAAGTAAGGCAGGGCACTTAAGTCAACTGTAATACCAAGGACCATACCCTGTACACCTGCAGGACAGTACCCTGCAATCTTCCTAGCATGTCAGAACCCAAGCAATGTTGTGGGCGCCGACATTTTCCCTACAGTGTTGTGGGCGTCATCGACTCCCATTCCAGGCAAACACGGTAAGGCTCCCCCCACATGCCTCTGGGCATTAACAGTGTTGCGGGCGCCGGCCTTTACCGTACCAGGCGAATATGGTAAAAACCCCCTACATGCCTCTAGGCATCAACAGTATGGCAGGCACCGACGTTTACCATACCAGAAGAAGACAACGCAACCTCCCACATGCATCTAACATTAACAGTGTTATGGGCGCCTACAATCATCTTGTACCCAACGGCGTGGGCAACAAGACTTAGCATACGTACACTCTCCCTCTCTCACTTGTAAAGCCATCCCCTTCATCCATAAAAGGGGATGCGCTCTCTCCTAAAGAAGGGGATCCATCAGTTCACCTACATCGATTCAACACACAACAACAGAACTGCCAGGTTCAAACCTCGAGCACACGCTCGAACGCTTAGCACATAGCGGAGCTCCCGTCACTCTCGGCCCTTCCAACCAGAGTCCGACCGGACCTCTTGTACCCCCCATCTTTCTCCCTTCCGTTTGTAACCCTACAGCAAACTTTGAGCACCTAGGCTCAGGAATAAAGTCACCGACCGACTCAAACTGGACGTAGGGCATGTTGCCTAAACTAATATAAACCTTGTGTCATTGAGTGCTAGGCCATATCCGATCACAACGTATGACAAAACAACAAATATTTACGTGCTGGTCACTTTCTGCACCGACAGGTCTTTTCTATACTTTTATTTGACTCCAATACAAACAGTCACAACAGTCGAGGGGCAGACTGGTTGCTACGACATTCAAAACTGATGACCCTTTATACTGTGTCCTATGAGATCAAATATACAGCGGCCGGACTTTCTTGCGTTCGCAGTAAAATTCAATAGCTATGTCTCATCCGTTATGCATTAGATCTAAGGTGATACTTGTTGAGATGAACTCCTCACTGCATGGTTCTTGTAAGTTCAACAAATTTTGTCGAAGACTACTGATACGTGTTTGGTTCTTGCAAGATCAAAGCCACTCATGACTACTAGTACTACTGATACGTGTTTGGTTCAACAAACCGAGGCACAAAGCAACCCTTACGCGGTTGCGATGAGTGAATTGAATGCATGAGGAAAGCCTCTGTAGTTATTTTACTCCAAGCATTCACAGCAGCCGAGGGGCAGACTGAAGAGTGAAGATGAGTTGCTCTTGCTTCCATAGGCAATTTCCCTTACTTGGTTTTGCAGAGCAGCAGCTAGCTAGAGATGGCTACATGGTTTCATAGGTCCTGATCGTCTACACTCGCTCGGCTATGGCTGAAGATGCCGCTTCAAATCCAACTACCTTACTAGTACTTCATGCATGCAGCCACAGCCGGTGCAGCTGTTCTTTGTGGCACAACCGATCTGGCAAAAGTTCTAGTCACAGCTCAGTAGCAGAGTAAAATGTCTGGGCTGGTCAAATTTACACGACTCGGACTATGAGGCGTGCGTACGATTTACAAGAAATAGGTAAACGTCATTTTGTCAATACTGTATGGAGTACTTGTCTATATATATTTGGTCAACAGAGTTTAACCCACCTAATACAAAGTTCAACAAAAGTCCATTTACATGGATATTATTACAACAAGATAAACTAAACAACATCACAATTGTCTCCAGTGAACATTGAAAACACAAATCAGGACATCAGTGTTATGAGATACTTGAACATCACACCTATTTTAGAAACAGAGAACAAGGGCATATCTCTAATGCCATAGATGCTAAACGTTAACATCATCTGACCATGTTGCTACTGCTCAGTTGAAAAGAACTACACAAACTCCACCAATCTCTGGATCATTCGAGCGGATTGTAAGATAACGGATACGATGAGAAAATACTTCTGCACCACATAACTCATAGCGGTATGAAAGCAAAGTCTGGAGATCTGCATTTGAATGAACCGCAACAAACACATAGGGTCCTAGATGATCCTCAGCAAGACGATAGTTTCGATGGCAAAGAACTTGATGAACAACTACAGAAGCAATGTACCATCTACTGTAAAAGTTAGAATGCACTGCAGGCACTACAACCCTTGTTTGTAGGCCATGGCGAACACGAAGCTCGCAGAAAGACAGCGATACACAGACATATCCCAAGAATGACCATAGTTATCCATGATATGTGTAAAAAAGAAAATAATATGTAGAAATAAATGAAGAACAAAGATGCCCAGTAGTATAGGGTGGAGGGCAAAAGCTTTGGGATGGAACTAAAGGAGGAGCTCTAGAGAGCCTTCCTCTCGCCCCTTGTCTCTGCTGTTATATAGTAGTTCGCGCCTTCGCGGGTCATAGGGTGGACCCCTGAAAGGTCCTTGTGTGGTTTTGGTAATTGAGTGACAACCTAGGTGGACTATTTGTGTTTATGTGAGATACACAGGTGATTAGTCTATAGGTACATGTGCGTGAGCAACATATGCCATGAAGGTGAAAGTGGCTCAAAGATGTTGCAAAGCTCACACATGTGATGATGAAGGAGCTCATTGCACATGAGACATGACATTGAGTCATGTGATCAAGGTGGGGAAGAGCAAGACAAGACTTGGCTTGATGGACCGGTTGCAAGAGTGAAGGACAAGTCTGAGGCTTTGGAGCGATGGACCACGTGGCGGTGAAGCTTGAGCAAGACTTGGCGCCGATGGAAGAAGGCAATGGTGAAAAGCAAGTGAAGTCAAGATCAATAAACCAATATGATCACGTGATGATATGAAGTGGATCATATAATTGTTGATCGTGTTGGTGCATGTGTTGCATCAACAATGGAGGAGATGTAATGGAATACGCAAGGCAAAGGTATAAACTAGGGCATTTCATTTCACCGTCATAGGTGAGTAGAGAAGTTGATGACCGGGTTTAGGATAGATGGTCGTACTATCAAGAGGGGCAAACTTGTTTGCATATCGGTCATCTAGTGCCACTCGAGTGATCTAACTTTGCATCATTGCTAGGATCGAGTGGCGTGGCAAGTTGAGTGGCTAATCCTTTGAAAAATGATTGTGAAAATGCTAATACATATACACATGGTGGTGTTGGCACATTTACAAAGGAGATAAAGTTGGAGTTGATGTGGATCAACTCGGCGATGAAACTGAGGCGAGAAGGGTTCGAAACTTCACCGGTGGAGTGTCCGCCCGTAGAGTGCGGATAGTCCGACGGTGCCACCGGTGCCCTGTATAGAAATCATAGGGTTTCACAAAGTGCACCGAACGCTGGTCACGTAGTGACCGGACCCTAGGGTCCTACGTTTGGTCAATGGAAGCTGTGAAGGTACAGGCGTCAATCTTTGACCGGACGCTGGGTCACTTTGTGATCAGACGCTGGCGGGATGCGTCCGGTCCCGCTGACGTGGTAGCACAGAGAAGAGGAGAAAAGACCAGACGCTGATGCTGCGTCCGATCGTGACCGACCAGACGCATCCGGTCGCGGTTGAGCAGCTCTGGGAGTTTACTAGAAGTGACTGGATGCTAGAGTCCTGCTTCCGTAGCAACCAGTCTGCCCCTCGACTGTTTTGACTGCTTGGATTGAAGTCAAATAAAAGTACAGAAAAGACCCATCACAACCGCACCAGGGATTCAAGTCTCAAGTGTGTCATGGTGGCCAAAAGCTCATTTTCTCAAGTATGAAGTCATGTTAATCATTTGTAGTTAGAACTAGTATGTATTGGTAGTAGTTGGATGACATTGAGTAGTGGGATTGCACTGCTCTCCTCTTATTTGCATGTATTATATAAATTTTGTTGAACTTGCAAGAACCATGCAGCGATGAGTTCATACGAGCAAGTCTCATTTTTCCTCGTTTTCATGTGATGCTTGTTACTGTGTCATTTACAATTTTAAGTTTGGGCCCTATTTTTAAATCTGGGTCGGCGCGTAGGATTGTCTAGCCGCTGACGAGCCAAACTTTAGTGCACCATGCAACGTGACATACATCAAATGGAACTTTGTTTACTCCTCTGCTAATTTTCCAAGAACAAGGGAACATGGAGCCCCTGAATGAGCACCTCACAAATTTGAAGCACCCCCAATCGAGTATGGAGCCCCTAAATAGGAGAGAACCAGATGATTACATATCTTCTGTTAACATAAGATTTGCTACGATTCACTTTCCCGAGACACATTTACACGGACGCCTTGAACTTGAGCGAGGCGTCGTTTGATTCCCCGAGAAGGAACCGTCATATTGGACGATTCACTTCCCCGAGACACGTTTACATGGTATACGCGATCCTTCAAGAACGCGAATTCTTTGCCTGCATAAACCACCAGCCCTATTTCGCTAGCGCTCTCTGCCTCGTCGTAGTCATGCCTTCGTACTCTGCTCTGACGCCGCATCCATTGTCGTTCCTCACGTGCACGCTCTGACTCTGCTTCTTCCTCGGCTATGTCAAGATGGATAGGCTCCCGATGGAGTTGGCCGCGGACATCACTGGCTATGTTGCTGAACAGTCATATGCCCCCATGGACAACCTTGCCAGCCTATGGGCAACCTGCTCGTTCATGCGTAGGGCGTGCGGCACCGCCGAAGTCGACCGGCGCATACCACTACGTCGGGTGCTATAGTGTCAAGGTTTCTTGGAGCGCCACTACTATGACGGCGACTATTGCGCCCTGCTCACCACCAGGCTAGCCAGCGTGGGCAACCTGGAGGCCTTTTTCCTCGCCGGCTTGCGTCCTGTCTTCGTGGAAGCCCGCATGTCGTTGACGGCGCCGATGGAATGGCCTTAGCACTCTGCCGAGGTAGGCTATAAACTTGGTATGTACATCTACGCCCTCGTGCTCTACAGGTCCAATACCGGCGGCGGCAATGATGACATTGCCTGGCGTCTATTGAGGGAGCTCGAAGGTGCTGACGAAGCAGGGCCGGCTGCACTGCGGTGGAAGAACCAAACCTTTCCGCAGTTCCACCGAGACATGTACTGGCGGTTGCAGAACATGGTGCCACATGATGTAGTGCCCGGTCTTCGCCCCGTTCATCGTCAGGACGGGTATCATCACTACACAAGCGGTGGCTACGGTGAGCCCATCAGATTTGAAGTATGGGAGTTGTGATCTCGGTTCTACAGCGAGGACTGTAGGATCTCACGATAGTGCGATAAGTTATTCACATCAATGTGGTAGATTAATTCTGAATTAGTGCATGTTAAGTTATGTTAAACATCTATGCATGTATATCTATGGTTGGTGACTTTATTTTCATTTGGCAATGACATCAACTATATGTGTATCTCGTTGTTCAAAGTCTGCTGGTGCTGAACGTATTTTTTCTGTACAAGCATGCACCCCTGCACGCGTAAGAAAGTCGGGCCTCAATACATTTGAATGCGTCGGACGGTATCCTCCATAGTTTTTTGTGTTTTCCTATGGTGCTTGTTACTGTGTCGTTTACAATTTTAAGTTTGACTAACTTTATAGGAAATAGTAACAACATCTATGACATAAAAGATCACACCAATTTGAACATAATCTTATCTAATTCACACGAATGCAATCACACGAGTACAATCAAAACATCACAAAAGATCTCACCAAATCATGCAAATAGAACAACATTTTATACCGAATCTGACAATGGGCTTAATCAAGAATCTTGATCCGTGAAGTGCCACTCTGTGCATACATAAAGCCTATATACTTCACAACATACAGATGGTCCACCCTATGTATACATAAAGCCAAGTCTCGCTCCCATTGTTTGATTCTACCTTGCATTGCGTAAAAAACCCTCGCCTCGCCTCGCAAAGTCCTGAACTTCGCCTCCCCGTCGCTTGCCACTAAGGCCGTGCCCATGAAGCACTACTCGAGGAAGGGTCACTCGACTCCGGTCCTCGCTTCCTCCAGTGTACTGGCTGTCCCCGCTTCGGAGGAGGCAAGGCCAATGGTGCGCCCTGCTTCGGTGTCGGCGGAGGCGGCATCGATGTCCAGTCAGGGGAGGCCGGTGTTCCCGTCGTGCTCCTGCCCATCGTCTCCTAGACTGCCATTGCTCTCCCCGTCATCCTCAAAAATGACTCTGGTGCCAGCGGCACCGGTGGTTCCCTCGCCACCACCACTCCCAGTGCGCTCCACTTCACCGTCATCGCAGGCTACGTGGACTCCTCTGTTCTTGTTGGCCCATGTTGCGAGCGCTCTCCAGGCTACATTAGGATAGACTTGGAGGATGATCGTCGGCACGGGTATGCAACTCCTGTCCCTGAGAGCCAGAAGTTGATGATACGTGCCAGCCGCTATGGCCTGCTGGTCTGCCCCCATTGCTCAGAGAGTGCGCCCCATGGTTGGACACAGTCTGTGGTAGAACCACCTAATATAATGCCTCATAGGAGTGCTTATCTTCCATTAGACACTAAGCACTCGAGGGAGAACACTAAATTACTTGGTTCCGTCGGGCACACCCCAGGGAAGAACCCGAAAATTCACATTTTTGTCATTAGGATCACAAATGAGAGAATAAAGCTTACATCATTCATAACCATTTCTTACATCAGTTTTAATACAACATCAGAGTCTAATATTTATTAATATAACAGCGGAATGAAATCATATTATCAGAGTTATAACAATTTAATTGAATAGCGGAATATAAACATGTGATCAGGATTACAGCGGAAATGAATATCTAATCATGATATGATGAAATATTGATAAATAAACTATGACAACAGATTAGGAAACTTTTATTTATAAAAGCATTTTGTGAGAGTTATAAATAACAACTACGATCGCAGCGTAAAGGAATCCTCGCTGAGCCCACTAGGAGGAATCCACACACAAGGTCAGCTTTAGCATCCACCTGTCACCTGCAACAGGGGGAATAAAACCCTGAGTACTCAATTGTACTCAGCAAGACTTACCCGACAGGAGAAAAGAAAAGACTCCAAGGATATGCAAGGCTATTTAGCTTGTGGGTTTATTGTATTTACAGGAAGCATTATTAGGCGTGAGTCCTTATATACAATTTTATTTAATAGCCGCATTGGTTCATTAACTAACCATTCTATGTAAGCACCTGTGCTACTTTCAAGCAGGTGGTAAGCAATCAGATTTCCTTTTCCATCTTCCATCTTTCATCTTTAGTTCTTTTCTACGATGCTAAACCGTAGACAAGCCGTACCGGATCGCCCGGCGATTCGCGAATCAATGCCCCCAGCTGGGTACCCCGAAAACACATGCCCCGCTTGTACCCCAGGCACAAGCAGGACCAACCCATCACTCTCCTATCCCGGGTGTCCAGGTCCCCGTCCAAACTAGGACTCCAAGCCCCCGCCCCTGAGTCCCGGACTCAGTGCGGTGCAAGGACCTCCTCCCCAAAAAAGAAACCCTGACAGTCGGTCCGGAAAGAGCCCGATCCACGACAAGAGAGCAACAAGTCTTCCAAGCGCCCATACACAAGTATGTGCTTAGGATAATAAGTGTGTGACCTGCCTATAGTCTTATGCAACGATCGGTCCTTAACCGACCAGACAGGGAAAACAGTATAACCAAGCCATGCCCCGCGTCCACGGCGACACGACCTCTTACACCCACCAATACCCAAACCATATCCCTGTCCGGTCACCATTTTCCTTTCCACCATTTTTATATTTTCCAAGTGATAATAATCCAATAATATATTTCCTATCTCTCGCGAGTGACAGGCAATCACTCGACTTCTACCGGAGTCCTGTAGCATAGCAATCTACACGATCCTGTCATACTAGTAAGACTCATAGGATATATATATATATGTATATATATATGTATATATATATGTATATATATATGTATATATATGTATATATATATGTATATATATGTATATGTATATATATATATATTTATACAAGTGGGTTTCATTCAACTCCTTAACTTAATGCACAAATATATTTTAAACTGCAGAAAAGTAGGGGTTATGCACTGGGGCTTGCCTGGATAAGATATAACCAAAAGTTAGTATTTGCATCTTCAGGTCATTCACTATCAACTGGATAGAAAGCCCATTGCATCAGCTCCTGGAGAGAATACCATTACACCATCTTCGGATTCCCAACCATCCTTCGATCGGTCCGCTGATCCATCATCGTACCTTTATGACATGCATGCGATGCAATGCAAGGATGTAATTAATCAACTGCAATCGTGACTCGTAAAATACAACGTACGCCTCTCGAGTTAACGGTCTAGTTCTAACGATGACCATACTTAGGCTACATATACACGTTGCCGGATAAGGCGTTATTTCCCAACAATAATTTTTGTTATATAAACCAAGATGTTTTTTTATTTTATTCTATCGATTTAATCATTATTCGAAATAAGACATCATTATCTAATTAGCAACTAGTTTTTCTGGAGCTACAAAAATTACGGTGAGTAACTACTACTACTAGGAGTCTACTATACAAATTTCAGATTCAACAATATTACCAATTTACCATACCAATTCCTACAAGTTTACCTTTTCGTAATATTAATTATCTCTAATTAATTATATAGTTTCCTAAGAATATTATCCACTATGTGAACAAATTATACTAGCAGGTAGAGCAGGATTTTAGGAACTCAACACAACTGGTTTGGCATTTTATGATTTTTCTATATTTTATTATCAATTTCCAAGTATTTAGACACTTGTTGAAATTAACGGAACACCGAAACAGTTAAAGGGTCTTTGGGCCCAAAGCAACCCAAACGCAGCAGGCGCAGCGTTGCAGCGACCAATGATGCGGCCCAGAGCCAGAATACGAAGCGAGCCGGCCAGGCGGCCCAAGGTGGGCGCGGCGGGCCGGCCGGGCTCCCGGCTCCCACAACCCATGGAAGGACACATCTGCTGAAGAGCGAACCAATGAGCGGCTCGCGATGCGGAGCCCGCGTGAGCACCGGTGATTTAGCAGAAAGGCCCCCATAGTACACGGTTATTACATGAAGACTCCGCGCACTAATACAATAGAGATATTCATCGCACCGACCACCTCGAAAAAGCATCATCTTCGCAAAATGAAGCCCCCATCGTGCCTGGGCGCAGCGGTGCAGCTCCGTCCGGCACAGCACGCCTACGCCGGGCAGCGGAGTGGGGCACCGGCTACCCGAGCAGGCCGACGAGCATCGTGGGGCCACGACGCGACCCTAGGTGCCAATTAGGCACCGAACGGTGACTTTCAGAGCTCTGACCACACCGGCAGACTACACGCTAGGGCGGCGCGACTGTTCCGGCGTCCTGCGTCCTCGAAGATAGAAATGAAAGGATGTGAGAGCAGCAGGACCTTTCCCCAGACACGGCTATGGTATCGGCTGGAGCGGAAACGGCCCGTGCTAGGCTGGCCACGTGCACGGTGAAGGGCAGCGGCGCTCTGAGCGTGGCGTGGCCGTGTCAGCTCGTCGTCGGTGAAGATCCTGACCAAGCCAAGATGAGCATCAGATAAAGTAGGTTAAGGAGAGTCAGAAATTGTCTTCAAACAAACTGCTACCGCTGCTTTGGGCCCTGCCCCCAAACCTACTCTGCAATAGCGGTGGACAGACCGGCGGCGACGACGATGCAACGCGCGCTCACTCTGGTGGACGATTTCCACCACGGTTGACTGAAGTGGCAAGCTAAAGACCTCGGGCACCAGTGCGCGCAAGGAATTAGAGAGGAGCGCTCCGTGCATGATGAATTTTGGAAGGGAAGGAGAGGTGGCCATGGCGACTGGCGACGACGAGATGACTTAAAAGCGCAGAGCAGAGCGGGTCGGCGAGCAACTGGTCGAGTGATCACGACGTGGAGGTAGGACGCCCATGGCACAACGTGGCTGACAAGGCGCGTCGGCTAGCACGAATAGCACCAAAAGCTGTGAAAGCGTGCAGTCAATGGCAACAGCGCCGCCGCAGGCAACGCGACGACATCGCGAACAGGGCGAGGTAGGCGGTTCGTGAAGCAAGGACGAGCTCTATAGCGGCCAAGGTGACAAGCGGGCCAGGATGCAAACCTATGCCAAAGTGAGAGCAGCGCCGCGTCTGACCAGCTTGCGAACAGCAGAGAGCGGATGCGACCCTGTCGGACCCGGCGTGCAGTCGACGTCCACAGGCTGTCCAGCGGGGCAAGGCACGGCAGATGGGCAATCAAGCAAGTGGGGACAGCAGCGCGGCAACGTGGCTCAACTCAACCAGGCGCTCAGCCGGCGGCCAAATCACGGCGTGGCCAGACACGGCCAGAGCATGCTGAGACACGTGGTGACCACGGCCAAAGGCCAAACGGCCGAAATCAGTGCCGTGCACGCTTTTTAAAGCGATGCCATGGCCACCAAACAGCGAGGTTAGGGTTCGGCCATCTTCACTAATCCAAGGTCCATGCCACCAGCTAGCTAGGGAAACACTCGGTGAGACCAAAGAGCGATTAGGGCAAAAGATACGAGAAGACCAAGATGGGCTCGTCGCACAGCGCACCAGTTCACGAATAGAGCACCGAACGTAGTTCTTCATGCATTCTAAAGAGTTTTGAGCAATCTTGGGATAACCCTGCTATGTTAGATCATTCTACGAACCTCACCATGCCAAGGTACTCGCCAGGATGCCGCTAGCGATACAAGAATATCAGGTTAGTGTTTAAGAAATCTAGATAGAATTTAAATACTAACACGTCAATGTCTATCGTTTTTTACTTACAAAATTATAACTTTTTTGTTTTGGACTAACATCGAAGAGCTACTCCACTAGTCAGTTCAATATAACTCACCACGAGTGATACTTTTAAATATAAGTCAAATTTCAAAATCCAAGAAAATCATTTTCCGAAGTTTTCTGTGGCCTAAAACGCGGCGCTAAATAGGATCGTAACACCGGGGTGTTACACAGTCCGTCGTCAGCGAGCATGTCCTCACTTAGGCCAACTGCCGCCCACACGGGACGTACGCCATTGACAAGAAGATTGCTCGGCAGCACACGCTGGCGATGAACCAAGGCTAGATCGCCGATGGGGGTAGCCACCGGTGATTCCGTGCCATGCGGCATTGGTTAGATTGGTTAATCATTTGCCTTCTAAATCTAATCACTCCCCCCCTTATCATCTGGGCTTGGACGTGTCTTGCATTGTGCAATGATTCCTCCATGGCGGCGTCGCCCCCCATCGTGGGGCTTCCCACCGGTGGGGCCGGAGAGTTGCCCTGTCGCCGTTCACTCGCCCGCCGAGCCCGTCTATCCCCGCACAACCCTCTAGTTCTAAAGTGGGCGAAGCTTCAAGTGACGAAAAATATCGTAAGTTATTGAAACATTACCATGAGGTCCGAGCATTGTTGTGTGCATCCAGGCTACACGCCGACATGCTGCTCGGTGACTTGGTGGCCGCGTGCACCGCACTTATCGTGGCCCAGCAGGAAGCCGCCTAGGCACGAGAAGACAAGGCGGTCATGGTGTCCGAAGCCGTTTGTCAAGCGGCTGCCATGACACTGGCTGCTGCCCAGCTTCAGTTTAGCAAGGCGGTGAACGTCCGGGTGGTGGAGCAGGGTTTTCTGTCGGGATCAGACGACAATGAGATCGATGATCTCATCGAGAGCCTCCAGCCAGCCACCAATGGCATCTTAGCGAAGCTAAACATGGAGCAGATCCTGCACGCCCACCTCAACCCTTGATCTGTTGGACGTATTAGTAGTTAGAACTAGTATGAAGTCATGTTAATTATCTGTAATTAGAACTAGTATGTCTTGGTAGTAGTTGGATGACATTAAGCAGTGGGATGGCACTGCTCTCCTCTTATTTGCATGTATTAGATAAATTTTGTTGAACTTGCAAGAATCATGGCAGCGACAAGTTCATACGAACAAGTCTCATTTTTCCTCATTTTCCTATTATGCTTGTTACTATGTTGTTTACAATTTTAAGT
Source organism: Miscanthus lutarioriparius (assembly GCA_904845875.1). NCBI lineage: Eukaryota > Viridiplantae > Streptophyta > Magnoliopsida > Poales > Poaceae > Miscanthus > Miscanthus lutarioriparius. The sequence continues at coordinate 12,583,379 of CAJGYO010000005.1, forward strand.
TTGGGCCCTGTTATTAAATCTAGGTCGGCACGTAGGATTGTCCGGCCACTGAGAAACAACACGGGCCGGACTTTACCGAATGGCAAGAGCAGGGATGACATGAACTTTTCTGTTGTCCATGTGTATATGCGATGATGGTTCTTGTTGAATATTATTAGATTAATTACGAAATATCTCTCTTGAATCTTGCAAAATGTATTTTCATTGTTTATGATATCAAATAAATATCATTAGATTAATTACAAAATATCTTTGTTAAACTTGTAAGAACCTTGCAGTGAGGAGCAAGTTTGCCTCAGTCTAATGTAGAACAGAGGAGCCACTGATACAAATAGGTATGGACTAATAACACAACTAATGGGCTAATTATTAGAAACTCTTGGAGATGCTCTAAGCACTCAATCTTGAAGAACGAGCACCTCGCAAACTTGAAGCACCCCCAATCAAGTATGGAGCCCCTGAACAGGAGAGAACCAGATGATTATAGATCTTCTGTTAACACAAGATCTGCAAGAAGATCTGTAATCATCTAGGTCAAGCTCATGTTCAATGGCAACACCTCGCAAAGGATGGAGAAGGAGCACCTCGCAAAACTTGCACCAGCACCTCTAGGCGATGAAGAAAGATGATTGGCTCATGAGTGTGTGGATTCAAGAGTGTGTGGATTGAGCCCAAGAGGTGCATCTAGACCCGGGTTAAATAGGCCTATCGAAGATGGAGAAGTGCAAGTAATGGTGATGTAAGTACTTGTAGTTGGGAATTAACTCACTCTGACTTTACCGCTAATAGACCAAATCTGACCGAGCTAGACACATCTCACTAGATCCTAAAACCCTAATTCATATCCTCCTCATCAGGATCAGAGCCAACTCTCAAGATGTAGAAGTAGAATAGCTCTAGCTGAGAGTTAGGGAGAGTTGAGCCATGCTCAGGTTCTGGAGAAATCTTCGGAGTCAGGTATATCTTTGTATCTTACTTTTGCAAGACTTATGCTTTAATATAGTTATCTTCTCTATTCACTTTTATGCCTTTCATGTGTATGGTTAGTATAGCTATCATACCTTAGCATGGGATCTCCGCTCGCATCGAGTGCTCTAGTTATTATATGTGATTAGAGTAGTAATTAGTATTGTAGATGTGGTGTCTAGACTATGAGTTACCTAAGATTACACCCAACCCCGCGGATAGTTGTGGTAGCCCCAGGTGGTGACAACCCTGATGGCCGATGTAGTCCACCACATTTGGGTTGGTGTTTATAGGACCATAGTCAGAGCTTCCTAGTCCCTTTCTCATCTCTTTCTATGGCTAGTGTTCCGACGTCCCAAAGTGCTATTGCGTGTGATTGCTATATCTACCCATGCCTTAGTTATACCCTCTAGTCTAAACTAGAATGGAACCAAAGTAATAGAGAAGTATTTAGGAACCTTAAACTTAACTGTTGTCCTCTCAACTTAGCTAGACTGCTCATCTATGGAATTCTCTTATGTGTGTTATTATTCATAACTCTTATCATAAACAACACTTACTCCACTTTAGTTTAGTTGGTATACTAGTTAGTAGATACATGATAGTGAACTATCAACTTCTTTAACCATTGTTTCCCTATGGATAAATACGATACTCTAGAATACTCCCGGGTTAAAGCTACAACGGTATCCGTGCACTTGCGGATTTATCTGTGTGCGTTTAAAAATACCAATAGTATCACACTTCAAAGGTTTATTCTATACACCATAGCATCATTTAGTACTCATGACTCTCCCACACTTCCTATCTATGCATATGTGTGAGCTTCAAACCAAACACTCTAGCACATATGTAGGGGGAGCTAATACTACCTCGGGTTTGTGGTACTTGTCCAAATTCCTTTACATATGGCAAAATTGCTTGGGCAAGCAACATGAATCCATTTGAGCTTAATTTCCATATCTTTGTAGAGTTGTCATCAATTACCAAAAAGGGGGAGATTGAAAGGTCCTTATTTGGTTTAGGTAATTGAGTGACATCCTAGGTGGACTAATGTGTTTAAATGTGAGATACATAGGTGATTAGTCCACAGGTATACTTGTGTGAGCAACTCATGCCATGACGGTGAAGATGACTTGGATTTGTTGCAAGGCTCACACATGTGATGAAGGAGCTTATTGCATATGAGACATGTCATTAAGTCATATGACTAAGTTGGAGAAGATCAAGACAAGACTTGGCTTGATGGACTGGTTGCAAGCGTGAAGGGCAAGTTGGAGGCTTTGGATCGACAGACCGCGTGGTGGTGAAGCTTGAGCAAGACTTGACACTGATGGATGAAGGCAAGGATGAAGAGCAAGTGAAGTCAAATGAACCAATTCGGTCACGTGATGTTATGAAGTGGATCATATCATTTGGTGATATGGTTGGTGCATACGTTGCATCAACATCGAGGAGATGGAATGAAATACATAAGGCAAAGGTATAACCTAGGGCATTTCATTTCGTCGGTCATAGGTGTGTAAAGAAGTTTATAACCGAGTTTAGGATAGATGGCCGTACTATCAAGAGGGGCAAACTTGTTTGCATATCGGTCATCTAGTGTCACTTGAGTGATCTAACTTTGTTTCATTGCTAGGATCGAGTGGCGTGGCAAGTAGAGTGATTAACCCTTAAAAAATATTTGTGAAAATGCTAACACACTTACACATGATGGTGTACACTTGGTGGTGTTAGCACATTTGCAAATGAGAAGAAGTTTGAGTTGTTTTGGAGGTGAAAAGGTCAATAGGACCCTAGTGGCGAGGGCAACGGGACCAATGTGAGATGGTCCTATTAGTCTATGTTGAACTTGATGGTTCTTGGATGGGAATTATGTATTGATCCTTTGTGCTTTGGAATAAATATGTATGTGGGATGTGTAGCCCTCTACTTAAGCTTTTGAAATGTCCAAGATCATCAAAATCAGAGTTTGGAGCTAAGAGTTATCGTTGTTTTAGTGCTCAGGACTCTGGCTCAGGACCCTGACGCTTGGGTCTGGTTCTAGGATCCAGACCATGTTTTCTGGGTCCGATTGAGAGTTTTTACATGTGTTTGAAGGGACAGGACCGTGAGATGGTCCGGTTGTAGCAACAGGACCCGGTCCGGTTGTTTGGGAGCTCTCGGGAGCTCTTTGGACTGAACAGGACCGAGGTGTGAGATGGTCCGGTTGCTTGGTCCGGTTGTTGTCTGAGCATGCAAAAGTGACCATTGAAGCTCCAACGGTCGGCATTCGAACATGGGGACACGTGGCGGCATCCCATGGTCCGGACCCTCACTGTTCATGGTCCGGACCCTGGGTCCAGAGCCTGAGTCCATGGTCCGGACCTCCTCGAGCAGCTTTTGAGCAACGGCGCTTTTGAGCCCTCGGGCTATAAATTGAAGGGGTACTCGGGCATGACTGAGGCTGATGTAACACCCCGGGTGTTTTAAATACTAAAACAGGACATGTCATCATATGCATTGCAAGGCTTTTGGTCATATTGAAAACTTTGATATGCATTCACTAAAACAAGTTTACATTTATGTTATGAGTGTTGCCTTGTATGGTTTGAATTGAGTTCAAAGTTTTGTTTGGATTTTAAATTTTCGAAAACCCTGATTTTCAGCATTTAAGTTTGCCCTGGAAAACCCATTTCAAAATCTAAGCATATTTTGGGGTTGAGCATTAAAGCAAAAATGTAGAGCTTGTTGAGTTGTACAAAGTTTGGTTTTGGAGTTTTCAAAGTTGTTTAGAAAAATTTGAAGTAATTTGAAAAGGCGAAATGTACTTAAAGTGTCCCCTTTTTAATTCAAATTTGCATTTCAAAATGTAGACTGAATTAGGGGGTGGTTATAAAAGAAAAGTTGTAGAACTTTGGATTTTGAATAACTTTTATCTTTGGAGATTTTTGAGTTGTTACATAAATTTGGGAGTAATTTAGATTTTAAACCGAGTGGCAATTTGGTAAATATGATGAACAGTGCCCGTGGAAGACACCTCATCGCCGACGAGCTTCTAATCCGTTCTGGTCGTCGCCGTGACCGTCCTTGGCTTCGCGTTGGCGCGGTAAAGGCCCTGCGTGGCTTCTCTTTGCTTCCTGGCCACGCTATAAGGCCTGCGTCGTCGCCGTTTTTCGCCGCTCTCTTCCTCTGTTTTACCGCCGCCGCCGCCGCTGCTCCGTTGAGCCCTCGCCGTCGATTTAGTGCCTGTGCGGTCGTAGCAAAGCACTTAACAGTTTCGCCTACTCCTTGCGCACCTAGCCAACCTACTGTGGTCACTTGACTCCGCTGGGAAACCGCTGTGCGTGCCTTTCTTCCTCGCGGCCGGCAACCTCACCGTCGCAAGCGAGTCACCGTGGACAGAGCTCTCCGGTGCGTCTTTGTCCTTGATCAGTGTACCTCTAGCTCCGCCTTGTTCCCGTGATGCTTTGTGCCCAGTTGGTTGACCGTTTTGTCCACCGCAGCCACCGGAGCATCGCCGTCGTCGAAGATTGCTCCGCTGTGATCGCGGTGACCGTCGACCCGCCTATCCGTTGTTCCTCCGGCTCGTCCATCGCCTTCAACGTGTTCGGGGTGAGCTCCTGGTTCTTCTCGTGTGGTTTGTTTCACCGCTACTGGTCTCCTGTCGCTGGCGTAGTGTCGCTGAGCCACCGCGTCCGCCATGGCCGACGCCAAGCTCGTAACTCGCCGTAATTAGTCCAGCTAGTGCCGTCAATCGATGCGGGGTGCTGTGGGGAGTGTTTTGGTACCTTGGCTGTCGCCGTTGGTCTCGCCGTCAGCGTGTTTTTGTCGGTCAGCGCCGTCGTCACCGTGGTCAAACGCGGGAGGTAGAAGATGACATGTGGGATCACCTTGTCGGTGACTCAGCGGTTTGAAAATGATTTTTTTCCTTTTTCAGAAATGAATCAATAGTGTCTATTTTTGTTATTTTTGTGTAGATTTATTTAGAGCTCCAAAAATTATGAAAATTTTTGTGTGACTTCTCTGTGATGTATGTTATTTAGGAAAAATATGAAATGTTGTTTTTCAGTACTTTTGAATGTGATAAAAATTGCTCAATTAATTAATAAATGAGTTTCCATGATTTTTCTAGGCTTATTTATTTATCAAAAATTATGAAAATTGTTTTGCCACTTAGTTATCATGTGATGAACCTTTATAAAAATTTTGAAGTCAATTGGAACAAGTTGATTTATTTCATAATTTTGGATTTAATAATTAATTCATAAAGCAAATAGTAATCTTTAATGATTTATGTTTTGATTGAATTTTGGATTGTGTGATGACCTTGGGTCATTAGTTGGTAATGATCTTTGGCAATTGATGTTAGTAGTACGGAAAGGTTTAGTTAGTTTGACTTGTAACTGTACCGCGAAGGAAAGATGTATTCAAATTGTTAACTTTTGCATCCATCATCGAGCATTATGTTTTATATCTCGCATCATGTTAAACATGGCATTGTATTACGTGTAGTGAACGAAGGTGAGCACGTGGTAGTTAATCAAGTGGTTGAGGAGGTTAATCCATCTGTTGAGGTCGGATTGGATAATTGTGGTGCGACTCCGGAACCAGACTTTTCCGTCAACGAAGGCAAGCCCCGGATGCATTTAAACCTACCTTGTGTTTTACAAAATTATTTCGCTTTTGCTTTTATATATTGCATTAAGTGATTAGAAGTCTAGTGGAAACCTAATTGATGTATTACCAACCTTATTTTTCCATATCTACCTTGTTACCAGTTTCAATTCGTAGATGCCTAGTTTTGCTTAGCTATGCTTAGAACGATGAAAGTCGGGTGATTACCTATCACCTGCAAGTTTTAAATGGATCTTTGCTTACTCATGTTATCTTGTGATATGAGCATGTGGAGTAATAAATCTAGACCGGGCGGACTCGGTGTATGGGAGCCGCAAGACATGGAGGTCTTGCGAGCAGGTTCTTTCCGTCTATGTCGATTAAGGCCCGTACCGTTGTTGAATTGCATGAGGTGAGACTTTGTAGTACTAACCACATACTCCGGTAAGCCTTAACTTGGCTATTCTATTACGAGAATGGCTACTCGCGCACTGGGAGTGGAGAGATGGCGAGAATAGCGTGTACCCACGTAGCAATAGGCTGAATTGGTGGAGTACTGTATTCTTGGGTGGCGCGGACCCGTTCTTGTTTTAGAAGATCTGAGGGTAGGTTGATATATGTAAGTCGGGGACCTACATATGTCATGTGGTCTGGAATCCCCAGCTAGGTTTAATCGGTTCGAATCGTCGTTGCTCCTCAGTTATGGAGACTCAACTCACTGTTCATCATCGTAGTATTAATAACTAGAACTTGCGGCTGGTTTGAGAAAGTGTTGGATATGAAGTTTTATGATTTCAATGCGGATCGTGCCAGCTTTGTATATGATCTTGTGAAGTTTTAAATATTGATATAAAGAATTTTGTTAAAGAGCTTTTACGCAAAAGAACGTTGATTATTGCTAAAGCCATACCTAGAATCCCATGAGCCTGCATTCCTGCGTTCTATTAATTCTTATTTCGGTTAAGTCTTGTTGAGTACTTTTGTACTCAGGGTTCGTTGATCCTTGTTACAGGTGAGGCTCATGAGCAGATCTGTTTTGGATCATTCTGCATGACTGTTGTTCAGTGCGATGACGATATGTAAATATGTGGCCCTTGGGCAGGGCAACTTATTTGTGTGTTCTGTAATATGTTATAATGCCACTCCACTACTACGTTTTGTATTATTAACCGAACTTAGTTGTATGGTTTGAAACAAATGGTTTGTAAACTATGTTATTGTAAGTCTTCCGTTAATCTTTACTCTGATGTATATATTTGAATAAACTGTTGTATACTGCAATGACTCTATAATGGGATCCTGCTCGAAAATCGTGAATGATTCGGGGTTCCCCGAGGACACCCGAAAGTCTTCTTAAGTTACCGGGAATATATGCATAGATGTCAAAGGTCGTTGGACAGTGACAGGTGCATGTGGGCCCTATAATTTAGGAGATTCTGCCACAGCTGAGCACATTGGAGGACTTAGTGTCCATACTTGAGAGTGCTTAGAAGCCCTCTAACTCACTTGTGCTTGCAAGAGTGTGATCCGATTACGAGTGAGTGATTGTAGTGCGATTGCATTACGAGATTGTATCGAGTGGCACTAGGTGTTCGTGTTGCAAGCCGGTGGTGCTTGTTACATTTGGAGGTTGCCACCTCCTAGACGGCTTGGTGGCTTATGGCTCCACGAAGCATGCAAGAAGATTGTGCGGTGCTCCAGAGACGGATTGTGAGGGGTACTGTGTTCGCCCCGTGGGGATTGCGAAGAGCAACTCTAGTAGAGCGTGTCATTGAGCCACCCTCACGTTTGGGGTAGGTTCTTGCGGTGCCCAACGTGTGGGCTTGGCGGGTGATGCCAATTAGCCACCGAACCACTAAGTGAGCGGTCGACACAACGGGAACTAGCGTATTGGCAAATACGTAAACCTCAGGAGAAAAATCATCGTGTCAATCTTGTCCTTCCGTTGGTTTGCATCCCCTTTACACAAGCTTGTATTTACTTTTCATATATTGGTGGTGTTCGCTGGTCTGGACTCATCCAGCCAGCCAGCTGATCTCCCTCACAAACTACTGTTCATCAAACCAGCCGAACAATGTTTTTCTCTCACAACAAACCAGCCGAAAACAGTATTTTTCAGCCAGGTTTCAGACCAGTGAACGGGACTATTATGCTTGTGTAGTTGCTCTTATAATTAGTTAGCTTGTGTAGCTTGCTAGTTACCTTCTTACTTGTGTAGCATAGAAGTAGATCCCTTGCGTGACTAATTAGCTTGAGTAACCTTATTAGTCGCATTGCTTAGTTTATGTAGCTCAGTAATTTACGCTCTATAATTTGGCTTGTATAGCCTTGTTATTGAGCATTGCTAGTGAACTTATGTGGGTTTGTGCTTTTGCATCATAGTTGTGTAGGAGCTCCCCCGGTTGTTTGAGTACTAGTTGCATAGATTTGTGTGATCTTGCAAGCTCTGATTGTTAGGTGAGCTCTAGCTAGCCCGGCACCTTTGTTGTCCAATTAAGATCCTTATATGGTGCTTGTGAACTTAGATAGAGGGTTGTAGTCTTGGCTAGACCGATAGTTTTAGTTCCGCATTTGTTTTAGTTAGTCGACGCGATTAATTTTAGAAAGGACTATTTACCCTCCTCTAGTCCGCCATCTCGACCCTATAATAGCCTGTTTGGTTGCTTGGTTCTTGTCTATCCAGGCTCTCCAAATATTCGACTTGCTGAATCTTGCTGAAAACACTGTTCTGGCTAAAATGTGATGAGAGAAAAACACTATTTCTGCTGGAGAAAAAAAAACCGAACAAATCAGATTTAAGGTAAGCCGAAGAGTGCCTTAGAAATTAGAAAGGTTTGGTTGTTCACGTTAGAGTCAGTACCTAACTCTCTAGATACATAAGGCAGTCCGGAGCTTGGCTCCTCGGGTACGGATTTCATTTACATTTTTGGTGTGCTTAACTCACAGGGTGCAGCGCAGAGTGTCTTAATGATGCTCTCAATATATGGTTAATATATATTAAGTGATACTAGTGTATTTTAAAGCAGATTAAGATATTAAAGTAAAATATGGACTATAGAGTGCAGTTACACAAGTTAAATATTATAAGATCTCTTGTTTTTATTTTTATTTCATATAATACGACTTTATGCTGGCAAACAAAAACATCATATTTATGTGCAGACAACCAAATAAAAACAACTTGCATCTCTGAAGCCAGCGAGAGCCTAGTTCACAGATGCGAGTCAGGCTCCCCTCATCAACAAACCAAACACGCTATAAATGTCTCGAGATAGCTGTTGGAGCTCTACCGTGTGGAAGCTCCGGTGCTCACTAGAGATACCTAGTGGGTATGTTCTCTGTGCAGTTAGTTGGTAACAGCTAGTTCTCGAGAGTCGCTTATAAGGCTCTGTTTAGACCCCACCTAAAATCTAAAAATTTTCAAGATTCTTCATCACATCAAATCTTGCGGCATATGCATGGAGCATTAAATGTAGGTAAAAAGAATAACTAATTACACAGTTTATTCGTAATTGGCGAGACGAATCTTTTAAGCCTAAATAGTCCATAATTAAACAATTTTTACCAAATACAAACGAAAGTGCTACAGTAGCCAAAAGCAAAAAAAATTCGCATCTAAACGGGGCCTAAATTGAGGTCGTGGCCAAGCTTGTTAGCTTTCTTGGCATTCCATTCAAATATCCACACCTATTAGAGCTCAAGAACACACTCCACTCACATAATCACTTGTGATCACAAATTTGTGAGTTGGGAGTGATCTCGTGCATTTGATTTGAGAGTTAGCATCTAGTGGTACTAGAGGATTGTTGTTGTTGTGGATTTCTTAGGTGGTGTTTGGTTGTCTCTCATAAATTTTAGTCGTTGTCCTATCGAATGTTTGGACATATGCATGGAGTATTAAATATAGACTAATTACGAAACTAATTGCATAGTTTGCGACTAATTTATGAGACGAATCTTTTAAGCCTAATTAGTCCATGATTTGATAATGTGGTGCTACAGTAAACATATGCTAATGACGGATTAATTAAGCTTAAAAATTTGTCTCGTGGAGTACTGACGGATTATGTAATTTATTTTTTTATTAGTATCCGAACACCCCATGCAACATCCTCCCGACACACCTCCTAAATTTTAGTCACTGGATCCAAACACCACCTTATTACTCTTAGTCATTGCCGCCATCTAGACAGCTTTGAGGTAACAAGGTCCGTTGAACACCGCTTGGTGATTGCGTGGGGGCTCCAGACGGTGGATTTATGAGGGACTTAGTGCTCATCCTTGCAACTCCAATGGAATCGAGGCTTCTAGGAGTGCCTAGTTGATCGATCGGCTCATAAACAAGCGCCCATGTTAGGGCCAAGCTTGAGGGCTTGCTAGGTTTATGGAGGAACATCGATCCTTGGACTCGCCTCAATGAGGATGTAAGTTGTCGGCAAACAACCAAACATCGAGGGAAATCATTCTCATTATTATCTCATTTGCGGTTTGCGTTATACTCACTCTGTCCTAAAAAAGAGTCGCTATGGAAATCGTGTTGGTCAAACTTTCTCAACTTTGACTAGGTTTATAAAAAATGCATGCAACATTTATATCTCCAAATAAGTTTATTATAAAAATATATTCAACGATCTACCTAATGGTACTAATTATGCACCATAAATATTAATATTTTGTTAAATATATTAATTCAAGTTAAAAGTTATTGACTTTTTAGGCAACGAGAATGACTCTATTTTTAGGGACAGAGGGAGTACTACTCAATTACTTGTGCATCTTGATTGCTTGTGTAGTTGCTTCCTAGAGTGCATCTTGATTGCTTGTGTAGTTACTTCCTAGAGTAGCTCGATTAGTTGTGTAGCTTAATTTGTGTAGGTTGTGTGCTCTAGTGATTAGCTTGTTGTTTACTTCATTCACTAGAATTGTGCAGGAGCTTGCTTGGGTAACTTGCTGGTTGCTTAGCCTTGCTCCTAGGTTATTTAGGTGGTGCTCTTGTTATACTAGGTTTGAGTTGTGCTTATTAAGGTCTTCTAATTGTCTAACAAGGTTGTTAAGTGTTGTGCCTTCTAAAATTTTAAATAGCATATTCACCTCCATCTAGTTATCCTACCATCTTTTTAGTTGTCAAAGACCTTGTATCAAGAAAAGAAAGAAAGAAAGAAAAACTTGTCTCGGAGTCAGCATAGAGCACTTAGTAACGTATGGATATGTTTCATGTACGAACACATTACTGTATAGTGTTACGCACTTCATAGTTGTCGTGGCTGGCAAAAATCTTTATACAACGCTCGTACGCTGCACGCACGGCTTCCTCCTGTCCGCCTTCTTCCTCCCAGCGATTAGGGTTAGAGATTTTGGGGTTCCAAGGGGGATCTCTATTTTTTCAATTTTTTGATAAAGGAAGCTATTACTCCTCCATTCCAAATTATAAGTCGCTTTGACTTTTTTTACATTCATTTTGCTATGCATTTAGATATAATAAGATGTCTAGATAGGTATCAAAATGGATGAATAAAAAAATCAAAAGCGACTTATAATTTGAAATGGAGGGAGTATTAAATTCTCAAAGCATTACATCAAGATTATACAAAGCCTTGAAAAGGTACTTCTAGGCTCTGCCTAACAAAGAGGGACACAACCAAGGGGGGTCTCTATGTCTGACGGACTTAGAAGGGGGACGGGCCCGACTGCGACGGCTGGCTCGGTGGTGGAGGTAGTCTAACAGACGGGGCGATCAACCATAGCGTTAGGGAAGGGTGTCACTAGGATGAAGGCAATGAGGTCGCTAGCCGCTAGGACGACGGAGGCGGTGGCAGTGGCGGGGTAGCACGGTAAAAGAGAGGATAGAGGTTAGGAAAAGATGGGGCTCTAACGTCATCGGCGGGAGGTGGATCATTAGTGGCCTAAATGACGGTGGAGGCTGGTGACGACGGGGCAAGATAGGATGTGGAAGGAGAAAGAAGAAGAAGAACACGTGGAGAAAGAAGGAGAAGGAATCGCGCGTATTGATACTGCTCCTAACGGTCGCGTTGATTAAGAGGCCCGCTTGGGCCGGTCCTATCCTTTGTTCTTGTTCCATTAGCGGAAGTGGTAAGTGGCAACTAACGAATGGGCCTTAGCCCACGATGCGTCGGCTTTCTGTCCCTTCGCGCGCACGTGTTGCGGGTCCATCGGGCGGCGAGGCGCGCGCGGCCAAGGCCCCTCTCGGCCTCTCATCTCCCGTCCTGTTCGGTGCGACGGGCCCGGAAGCCCGGGACGCGCTGGGGCCTGGCCGCCTGGGAGTCGTCTCGAGACGTCTGGTCTGGAACTTATCCTCCCCTTGCTCGGAAGGTTGGGGCGCACTGCGCAGGGCGCGCGCACCAAGAGGGCGGGGAGAGATGTCGGGCGGCAGGAGGAGACGGCTTGTGTGGAGCCTCCCCGTGGCGAGGTCGGATGTGCTCGGCAAGCTGGGCCCTGCCTTCGGCATCGGCGCCGGCTGCGGCGTGGGCGTGGGCTTCGGCCTCATCGGAGGTGCGTACCCTTCTCCGACGTTTACTCATCCTGCTTCTAGTGTCGCGACCATAGACGCGTTCACGGATCAGACCGGCGAACTGGAGGGCTCTCGATGGTTTTGACGGTTGAGCTAGGGGCCCTTATTTCCGGTTAGATTTTTTTAATCCGAGAGCCGTGTATTTATTTTTTGGGGGTTCGCTGTTAGAGTTGCAATCACTGGAAATTTGGAATTGTTGTGATATACTATTACTTTTCCCCGTGTCATTGGTGTATATGGAATGGGATTCGGGAGGGAGTTGATTCCTCTTCAGGATCAGTCTAGCCAACCCAAACAAATGGCGAAAGCGTGGGGCTCCGGTTCACTGCCAACAAAGCGTCGAAATCCATGCTTGTTTCTTCTCTTTTGATCGAATGAGAAATCTGCGCTTGTTGTGCGCAGAGGCGCCCCTTATAGATATATGTCATATCATTGGATTAGGTGACATGGTGGCAATGGTGGAAATTGCTACTATTTCGCTGCATACTTCTCTATACGGCATCGGAGGGTGAAATCATGGATAGATTTTACAATTGATCATGGTGTCATGGAGCAGGGTTCTTCAATCTGCTAGCAAGATGCAGACCGCATAATCTGTGTTTCCATCGAATGCAGCCGCAACCTCCGCCTCATGCTGCGGCCTCAACCATCTGTTGAAGTATCCTGTTCCATAGCAGATGTATGCTTCTCCGCCGGCTGCCTATGGCCGCCTCATCTTGCCACTTCTACATTGGTCCCAGTCAGTGGTGTAGCTAGAAATGGTCACAAAGGGGTGGTAACTTACATCAAACGAAATATCTCGCTAGGTTGCACAGTCGTGTTAATAATATCAAGAAGCCACTAGTAATGAAACATGCATTTAGAAACAAGCCTCAGGTTTCTAGTACTTTCCATAGCTAGAAATTCACTTCTGGATATCCTTTCAATCTGCAATGACTACATGATATGTTAGCATATGAACCAAAATTATGCGAGTAATAAAGTGCTTTTAACTATGAATACTCCTATTGCTTTTGTGCTCTAAACGAGCTGATGCTTGTACGCAAGCACCACCCCATAATCTCAACAGAGCCTATCCGCACGGTCGCAGGCATCGAAACAGGACGTGGAGTAGTGTGTGCCTCCAGCCCTGATTCCGTGGTTATCCTCAACCACCAAACAAGAATCATCTGCTTACTTGTGTGGGTGCAGGGGCTTGTGGAAACAACTAGTGCCAATGACTTCCTAGAGTATCATGGCAAACAGAGTAGAGAGTCGTGTGAGTCTTCTCGTTGTAGGCATCCCTCGGTGGACCTTAAGAAGTAGGTTGAGGACTAAAAAAAGGAGGAACTTCTACTGGTGCAGATGGGTGCTGAAGCTGAATTGAGACTGAATATCTCAGAGATCAACAGTTGTTTCATCCAAAAATACAAACTTCCCCATCAAACCCAGCTCTTGATGAATTAAGAGATGTCATGATCAACTTCGGTTTGATAATGTGTTTACTGTTTAGTCATGTGTCCCGCTGCTATTCTCAAATTGATCCTATTTTAGGAGTGGGGCAGCAAGTGTAGCAGGTGCAGCAATATATTATATTGTATTGAGTTCTGAATTCCATTGCAGATATTATTGGATGTACTTGATGGGAAGTGATTGTCATCATTGATGTCTGTACTCTGTGCTCGTTTTTAATGTTGTGGTTTTGTTGGCTATGCATAATGTTTATTGTGATTGTGAGTAACTTAAGTTATGTCTGTATGCATTCTTTGGTCTTTGCCCTTTTTATTTTATGTATATGATTTATGTCTCCATTAGAGGCTGAAGTGAACTTCACACAGAATGACAGAATAGGTACCATTTCCAAGAACATTGTAACACTATGATTGGGAACAGCGGATTGCATGTTAGTTTGGATGTTCTGGTGGAACAAAATCTCCAATTATCTTGTTTTGTCTCTTCTCACTTTTAGAATGGCAGAACCCATCTTAGTTTGGATGATCGGTTGGCTGACATAACACTGAATCTCCAGTTTTCTTGCTCTGTTTATTTCTAACTTTTACATATCTTAACAGGTGCAGGAATTGGAGCTGGATTCCCTGGTTTACAGTTGGGATTTGGAGCTGGAGCTGGATGTGGAATAGGAATAGGTTTTGGTTATGGCTTTGGAAAAGGCGTTGCATATGATGAAAGAGGAAGGTATTCGAACATCAGGAGACCATTTCAGAACTCCAGAAGCATTGCTTACGAGTAAGTAGTGACAGATCCGTTTCATGCTAAATGCAAAGTGACTTAATCTCCTGTTATTTTGATTGCATTCTTTAGCATGAGTTTTTTCTTGCGAGTAGTTTCAAATTTGAATCGATTAGAGATATCAAAGTGTGCTGCCCAAGTTTGCTTTTGGTGAATTTGTAAACACGCGGTGTACGCACCAATTTACAACAGTCTAGCACATGCTATGTCCTAGTTTAATGAGATTTGCCGCGTATTTTGCAGTGAACAGTTTGATATCATGTTTGATGAACTGATGGAGAGCACGAGGAAGCTGATCAAAGCAACACCAAAGGAGATCGACAAGTGGAGGCGGATGTAGAGCAAGCAGCACATATAGGAACTGCGTATAGTCAGAAGCCAAAACTTGTCGAGGCACTACACGTGCCTCTGTGTCCGTGGGAACCAAACTGGCCTTATGCTCGTTTGCTGTTTCAGCGAATATTTTTAGCGATTCATATGATACGCTGCCCGATACTCTGGCCTGTCGATGCCGATGCTCAAAAGCATTAGTTTTCCAGCCATGTGCTGGGGTGCGACACCATGTGATCGCGACGGCGCCTTGAATTGAAATATCACCCACGACGTCGCCGTTGCCGTCGAAACCCTTGTGTGCTTCTGGAGAGCGCCAGTATTTTTCGTATCGAAATATCTGGCAGGACGTATTTTTCTATCGTCGCGCCCATATGTTGACCGAAGCTAGTCTTCTGCGTCTTGTCAACTTAATCATGCCGTTTTGTTTTGTGTTGTGTTTAACGTCAATAATGCTGCTGCCTTGCTGAAGGAAATCCTGATTTCGCGGAATCAATGTTGAGCACGATCGCGCCCCCTCTATAATGGTGCAAAGTCCAAACGATTCCGACGTTGGGAGAAAGCGAAATGCAGCTGGTGTTTCAGAAAATTTTAAAACTGGTGTTTGCTACTCAATGGGAGAGGCTGCAATTGATTAGTGTCATTTTAACGCACCTGTCCATTTCAGCTTGTCGAATAAGACGACAGCGAAATCGTCTTCTTCCATGCTACTCGATCATAATAGAACTGATAGTTATCCTTGGAGTCATAGTCCATTCGTCGGGCATCTGGTATTCCTACAATGGTTGCCTGTTTGTCCTATCCTGCTCAAGCACTAAAACCAACGTCCTGTTCGTTTGGATTTATTTGGCTTATAAGTCATGGCTGAAAGTACTGTTGGCTGATTTGGTGTGAGAAAAAAGTACTGTTCGTTGGCTGATAAGCCGAATACGACCGAGCGAACAGGCCGTTAAAAATAAGCTCTAGATGATCTAAACAAGAGGTCGAACATGTGAATATGTGATTTGTACGGTGCCTATATTTCTGTCTACTCTTTCTGCATGAAATACAAGGCATATATTTCAAAAACCAAACATTGTTATTTTTGAAATACAAGCTCTCCATAAATCTCAAAAGGCATGTCAATTTCAAACCAACCAAATCAAACGAGTACTATCGTCTAAAAGAAGTGAACCGATGAGAATTTGCAAGACTCAAAAGCAATTGCTGATTCATGGGTGGACGTGGACCACAGCGAAAAAGGTGGCGCTAATCCAGTGAAAGATCCATGACGTTTTCCGCGAAGCGGCTGCCCTGGCAAGGTCCCGAAAACGCCCGTGCGAATGATTGAGCCTTTCTTTCTGCTGCCGCACCTGCACTGGCCTTTCATGCCAGATCGGCTCTGCGCCCCACTTGCAGGTCTTGTAGGCTGTAGCCCTGGCCTGCCGGCACTTTAATGGCCCGAACTGCCGTCCTGCACGTGAGATCTTGGCCACAACCTGCCCATGGTACATGGAAACAAAAGCTTGCAGCTAAGCTATATAGTGCACCTCTATCCACCATTACATTTGGCACACACAAAACAGCTCAAACAGAGAATTTACACTGATTTCAGGTAGATGAACCATGAAGAAAGCACGACAAGAACCCGTATTTTATGAATGCAAAATAATCATTGCCTCAACTATAGCTGTCTGGTTGTCTTGTACTAGCACCACACAAAAGCATCAGCACAGTGACATATTACAACTATCTCAGGTACACCAACGAAACCTTATTATTGTCCGACACATCGAACCCCCCCAGCTTCTAGAGTGACTGGCCAACCGGGCCTTGTTAACTTACCCAAACCAACCAATAACGTTAATAATACTTAGGCAGTCAGAAGCACAAAGAATAAATAATAAGAGTCAAACAACAAGCCCAGAGACCATTCATCCAAGCACAGACATGTTATGTGTCGATAAAGCGCATAGATCATGACAGGCGTAGGCCAGCAGCACTGATGATCCCAGCATATGCATCACCAATCATCTCCAGCAGTACAGCAGTAGCTTGTAATTGGGCATTGAACCATGATTGATTTGGGGGGATGAAGCTTTCAGAACAGAGATTACCGCCCTGTTTTTGC
The DNA here is from genome assembly GCA_904845875.1 of Miscanthus lutarioriparius. NCBI lineage: Eukaryota > Viridiplantae > Streptophyta > Magnoliopsida > Poales > Poaceae > Miscanthus > Miscanthus lutarioriparius. The sequence goes on from CAJGYO010000005.1 coordinate 12,600,139, forward strand.
GCGCTTCATCCCAGTGGAGTTGAAGGGGGACACACTAGGGCTGAGGAGAGGGCTTGGACTTTCCTCTCTCAGTGTGCCATTTAGAATTGCCAGCTCCCTCAGCTGCTGCTGCTTGTAGTAGTCCATGGACTCGTCCTAACAAAAGCTCCAGCTATTAGCTAACAGTATATATCAAAACTACTAAGAGATGATGGCAGCAATGAGCAACGAGGGTACATACAATTGGCTTAAGAAGATCCTCTAGGATGGAGATAGCTTGATTTAGGCGCGCATCAACCATATCTACTGGAAACTCTGCTTCCACAAGCACATGCAGTTGTTCATTAAGGTGTTCATACCCAGGTTTATCCCTCAGCTTGTCTTCCTATGAATGAAATCATACATGTTTTTCAGGACATTTGCATCAGGGTGGGCATGATAAATTACAAGTATAAAGAAGTAATGTACCAATAATCACTGAGCCATGCACAAGATATAACAAAACCATGATCATAATATCTTACTCCTTTCTTAGCTGCTACATTTAAAAAAAAAAAGAGACCAAGGGTAAATTGTAATAACTTGAAACTCGTTAATGCCTATAGATATTTTGAGGTAAGTTATAGTAAAATACAGGAAACCCCATTGATGAAATCATAGTGTTGTGTGCCGATAGAGAATAAATAAAGTCATTATATAAATGTATCTAAACTGCATCACATAAATACTCAATACATTTCTACTCAACTTATTAGTAACTTTAACTTTAAATGCTATATTACATCTAAACTGGAAATGAAACCCAATAAAATTTAAATGTTGACATTACATAGTTTTGTGGGTCACACAGTAACTATTCCTAAATAGTAAATGGATCCTTACTGAGCCCAGATTGCAGCTTGATACTAGAAACAACTCAATCAGTTGACACTTAAAATAAAATGTACAATGTTAACCTTGATTAGAATTCTCCAGAACTCCTCCAATGCCACTATCATAGCATGGAGTCACAATACAAACTTTATGTAATGTGAAAGAGTGAAATTAACTGAGTATATAACCACAAATCAGTAAGGGCCAGCCACAGGTTTGTCATAATATGAGCCATGCCATATACAAGTTTGTCCAGCCAAAAGTGAAATTAACTAAGTATTTGCTACTTAATAATGTGCAAATATAATGAACTCCTAACATTTCACATAAAGGAGTACTGCAACAATACATGGTACATTCAAAAAGTGCCAAATGATTCCAATTTATAGCCAGTGATATCATTACTATCAGAAATATAAGAAAGAACGTGAAATAGTCATTTAGCTACCTTAACAGAGTCTTTCACCGAACCACGTCCTCGAATGTAAACTCTACATTGGGTTGAAGCTTCAACTCTTTTCAGGGAGTTACCTCGCGGCCCCAATAAACGACCAACAAAGTTGTACTGATCAAAAGCAAAGAGTAAAGCATTCAAGATATGGCAATATGACATAGCACAGTAAAGAAAGCTAAAAGAAAAGCATTTACGAAAGCTACCCACGTTAGGATACTTGTCCACCGGAACATCCAGCCTCATGACTTTCTTGACAATAGGAGTGGCAGCAAGTACAGGAGCACCATTCCAGCCCATTGATGATGCTTGTAGAACCCCCATATGTTGAGAAGCCTTGAGAGAGAGAACATTTGACCGTATTAAGAGAAGGCAGCAATATAAGCTAAGGCAGAATATAAAAGTTTGGTCCTCAACAAAAAATATTTCTATCAACACCTACTCTCATCCATTAATAGTAACAGGACGCTTCACGATTGCCAGGAATAAAATCTGACATGGAAAAATAATCTTCACTCTATCTCATGTTATTAAAATTTACAAGCCAATATCTATTCTATCGGTAGACCAGACTAGTCAAAATTAGTTGCAGATCCAATGTAAAATGAACAGCATGCTCAAAATCTAAATACGCAAGATCCTACCACCGATTTGCAAATTGTGCTTTCAATCCAGTGACCAGGCAAGCATGTAATACCAAAAGAAAGACACCAACAACAACAGATGACAGAATATGCACCTCTGTTTGCATCCCTGACCAGCCCTCCAGATCCATTGGCTGACCATTCACTGGGTGGCCAGGTAACCTTAATGGGCTACCATGATCAATTCTCTCAGGATCAACAAAATTATGGTTAGGCGCCATAGAAGATGCACGCAAAATCTCTGCATTAAATAGAATCAGAACTCAGTTAGACAACTACACTATAAGTCAGAAACAATAATGAGATTAATACTTTGCATGCCACTCTAAAATGGGGCAAATGCAACCTGCTCGGGATTTCTAAATTTGTACAATGACATGAAAAACTGCATTGTACCCAGTCCTATGATTGTACCAATGAGATAGTAAACACTCCACTTAGCTAAAAATAGGAATAAGCTGCAGTGAACCAGTGACCATCCTCAAGATAAAAAAAAAATGGTTGACATAAACAGCAGCCATTTACTAGATTGTTAGCAGCCATTTGTGGTTGACATAAACGGAAGCCATTGTCAACTATGAGAACATGAGTTATTGTTTGGAGCCATAACTCAATGGAGCATTACCTTTTTATCACCATAAACAAAGTAAAAGGAAACAGGATAATGGGATACATGAGAAATGAATGAACAACAAACCCCAAAAAAAAAATCCTCTAATGAAATCTTATGATCAACAAATAGTAAAATACATGATGATCATAACAAACCCAAGGATACAAAAGTGCAGAGGCAATCATCAAAACTTCACACAAATATACGATTAACTGCCCCAACCTAAAAGACTTGGAGAAAATCTGAACATAGTAACTAATGATAGTGAATGTCTTGCACCATTAACAAACAAAATAGTTGAACTAATTAAAAAAACTATATAGATTAACAACACTAGTAATGCGTGGAGGCACAGGAAACAAACCTTGGTTCAAGAGCCTGGTACAGAAAGGAAGAACTTGCACAAATGGGGCCAATTTCTGCCTCTCTGCAAGCAACTCAGCCAGATATCTGCCAAACAAGAATCAACGTTAGTATAACAGCAGCCAATACTGAATTTATTATTCACGTGATACAAAAGAAGAAGCATAATTTGAAGGATCTAAAACAACTATAATCCCACAGAAATGAAATGTAAAAGGAAGAACTTTGATATGATTTATACAGAACGATCCATCAAATTAAAATTTACATGTGAATATCGCCAATGAGCGATTTATTACACACAAAATTTACACCCATTAGCAGCGAGTCAAACATACAGCTCCTATGTCCCCCTAGTAGCCAACTAGCCCATTGGGGAACAGCAGTAACAAATCTATCAGCGAGCCATCACGCCATCACAAAAAAAAAAAAAAGTCCCTAGATTACAGATCATTCCTCCATCACAATCGACAGCATTGATCAAGGGGAAACATGGCATCCGGAAGTTTAGAATTAAGCGCAAATCTCCACCGCGGCATCAAATCTCGTGCTCCTCAGAAAGATTCCGAAAGGGCAGGATCAAAAACTAAACAAAACTTACCAAGAACAATAGGGAAAACAATCGTGGAAAACAAATAAAAAAATCATGAACAAAATAGCGAAACAGACACTCACCTTTCTCTATCAGAGGAAGAATACCTCATAGAATTGAGGGGATGAGGGGAAGAATGAACAGGGGACTGCGAATATTGCAAGAGGGACGGCGGCGGAATCCTTTCGTCCATCGTCCCAAACAGCGAACACAAGAAACTTCACCACAAGATTTTGCAAGATTGGGGGAAGATACAAGAAACCTAAGAACCCAAAAATCCAAGAACCACGAAACCAAGAATCAAGAAAACCAAGAACAGCAGCTGCTTGCAAGCTTAGGTCCAGAGGCCTATCTTGAGGCCTGTGAAACCTAGAAGACGAGAGAGTTCACAGAGGACCGAGAAAAGGTAGATATATAAGGGATAGATGGGTGATTCTAAATCACAAAAGAGGAAGGTAATAGGTGGGCAATCAGTGATGAGAGCCCAGGCTGTGCAGGAGTTGGCAGCAGCTCTTGTTGGTGTTGGTTCTTGCTCTCCTTCCTTTCTCCTCTCCACAGCACACCCACAGCAAGGGAGAAGGGAGGAGAGAGAGGAAGAGACAAACACAAAGGAGGGCTTTGGATTCTCTCCCTCCAGTATATGTCGCCGAAATCCAGATGAGTGAGGTCTGCTTGCGCCGGGAGTTTGCTCTGCAATTTTCTCCTTTCATTTCAGTCAAGTATATTATTGTTATTTTGTTTTGTATTTTTCTCGTGGTCCCTTTACCCATTCTGATACGTGCACCCATCACGGTTCCAACAAAAAAACTGTGATAAACCACATGCTCTGTGCTAGAGGCCATTGCTAATATTTTTATTGCAACCATATTGTTCTATGGAGGGATGCTACTTTGTGCGTGGATGTAATACATTTTTTCGGTATTTACATTTAAAAAAGTTAATTTAATTTTGTATATTGTTAGTCATGCGTATACCTACTCTCTGCCCAAAAAAATATAATTCTAGATTTTGTGGCAGTCAAATTTCATTAAATTTGACCAAATTTATAAAAAAATAGTAACAATATTTATGTCTCCAGATAATATTACTATAATAATATATTCTATAATTAATTTAATGATCTTATTTGATATCATAGAAAATAGTACTCCCTCCATTCCAAATTGTAAGACGCTTTGACTTTTTTTAGGTGCATTGTTTTTTCTATTCACTTAGATATATACTATATCTAGATGCATAGCAAAAACAATGTATCTAAGAAAGCTCTTACAATTTGAATAGAGGGACTACTTTTTATATATAAATTTGATCAAAATTTAAATGGTTTGACTCCTAAAAATGGTTATATTCATTTTAGGATGGAGATATAATATACTTTAAGAATCTAGTACAAGTCCGTTTGGTTCAGTGGTGAGATGTGAAAAAACAACGGAGAGCTATGTGCTATGAAAATTTTGTAAGCTATTTGGTTAAAATAACAATGAAACATATCCTCTCTCTTTATTTATCTTCTTTGAAATAGTTGTAAAGTGTACCTCCATTTTCACGTATTTAGCAGAAAGCTGAAAGCCAAAAGGAAAGTCTAAGGTGTGAAAATTGTACTGCGCTGAAAATGCAGCTTCTGGTTCTACCTATTTAGTTGGTGTTCTGATTTTTAGTAGTAGAAGCACTTTTCAAAATTTGAACCGAGCACAACTGATGACTACATGAATTTTACAAATTGGGTTCATCTTTGTTTACTTGGCAGTTGGCATGGAAAAACCAATTGGCAAAACATGAACTAGAAACATGTTTGGGGTCTTCCCACATGTACCCCTAGCCAGGTCGTAGTAAGAAAATCATTGTACTCATCAAGTTAACGGAATCTAGGTGTCCGTTTGAGGAGCGTTGACTGCTCCAGCTAACTAAGCGCAACTGCCCCCGTCCCAGCCCCGCTCCATGTGGGCCGTTCATCTCGCGTCCAAGCTGGCTAGTACTAATCACCTCGCGATCGAGTATGCAGGGCCGTCAAACATTTCATCTCAGCACACAAATTTGTCTGCGTTTTCCAATCATTGGAAAGAGCTTATTTTAGCCCTGCGCGGCCGCCGCTTCCTCGGAGTTAGGCCTAAAAAACCACTGAAATTTGTACACATTTGAGAACCTTTTGTGATGGCTTTGTTTTTGTTTCCGCTGCTAGTAGAGTTTGTAATCTCAACAACCAAACTAAACTGGTGATCAAGAGTTGGCCGGGTCATCATTTGGCAGCCAAAATATAAATGGAGTTTCTTGGACACGTATGCACTGGAGACAGTCAGGCATATATATACAAACAAATGACGCGCCTGCATTAGTATATCAGCACACTCATGACGTGTTAGGGCAGCGGCCACAAGGAAACACGAATTCCAGTAAGGCACCTGGAGACAATCGAGCTCTCGTTTCCGTTGAACAGCTAGCTATGGGTTTGCAGGGGTCATCGTCCTGTTCGTTTGGCTTATAAATCGTATTTTTTTAGATAATGAATAGTATTTTTCTGTCACACCAAATCAGCCAACAGTACTTTCAGCCATAGCTTATCAGCCAAACTGAACATGGCACATCATGACAAATCATGGTTAATGGAGTAGGCTAGCTAGCTTGATCACATAATCTAATAATATATATTAAATGAGTCTGGCTACTGCACAACCATATGTTTTATGTAGTTTCAACACATAAATTTTTTGGCACTATAAGATTAAGATCCAACAGCCTCCATCCTTCTTCTACCTCCCGCCTCCAGCCTCCACAGATCACAGATCACATATCACAATTTTTTTTATAGAAGGACAAATCATAGATCCGCCACGCCACCATTGCCATGGCGGGGCGAGGCGGGGAGGAGGCGGGCGCCGGCGCGCCGGCCGGCCGGCGAGATGGCAGCTTCGCCGATTGTTGGTAAGCTCATACCGATGGTCACCGGTGAGAAAGAGAGAGGAAGAGAGATACAAAAAAATCCATGTGTTTTTTTTTTCTAAAACACATATGTGTTGTATAACATTTCTGATATTAAATATATATAGGATAATTTATCTAGAACAGCAGCCTAAACATGCATTTCCATCAGGAGAAGCAGATTGATCGCTGGAGGATGGATACGTCCGTGCTACTGCAGAAATTGGGTAAACAACAAGCACAGGACCGAGGATATTAAGTGTTACAGATTTTGTATATTGACCGACTAGCTGTAAATAAATTATTCAGATTATTATTACTGAAAATAAATTTTTAATCTAGGGAATCAAATGCTGCTTCGGAAAACACCAAAATTTACCAGCTCATACACGTTTCGTATCGTCCCACAAGGAAATCAAACGCACTGGATGGACTCACTGCTGGATCACGTACCTCCAAATTTTGTTCAAATTTGACGGCTGTAAATTAAAGATAGCCAGATTATAATTGATGGAGTGACCTGTACATTTCCATTCTTCTGCTAACTAGGGCCTTATTTAGTTGGCGAATTTTTTTAGAAAATTGTACTGTAGCACTTTCGTTGTTATTTGGTAATTAGTGTCTAATCATAGTCTAATTAGGCTTAAAAAATTCGTCTCGTGAATTTCGTCTAAACTGTGTAATTAGTTTTATTTTTTATTTATATTTAATGCTTCATGCATGCGTCCAAAGATTCGATGTAATGAATAATCTTGAAAAATTTTGTAAAAATTTTGGGAACTAAACAGGCACCAGGCACACACATCCGTTACTTTCTGAGTTGTCCGTCTAGCTGTGTACCAACCTTGTTCGCTTGATCGTTTCTGTGGTTTATAAGCCGATTGATGCTGTTTTATTATGTGAGAAAAATATTATATCATGATTGATAAGTATGACTAATACGATCCTGCGAATAAGTTGCACAGTCCTTTTCGATGCATCATGCTAGTGTAGCCATTAGCTAGTGTAGCATGATTAGGTGTGGAAACCCGTCACTTTAATTGGGTTTATTATCTTTTTTTTTGTGAAAATTAAACTGTCGCCATTAGCTAGTGTAGCATGATTAGGTGTGGATCCGACTTATTCTTCTCTCAGCTTGGGATTTTTTCCCGGACTTGCACTGTTTCGTGCATGCATGTGCACAGTCCTTTTCGATGCATCATGCATTAGCATTAACCGTGCCTCGTTTACTGACAGCTACAGATAACAGGTAGGGCGCGCGTATTTAGTTCTAAGTACAGCGTTTACTATGCCTGCAGTACAAAATATGGTACTCCTGTCTCGCTTCCTAGACGAGTACATCGAATTGATTTGGCAATGTTCAAACAAAAGGAACTTCTCCAACTGTATTTTTTTTTTGAAAAAACGTCTGGGGTTGTTCTTTTGAAACAATTCAGTTCATGACAGGGTTTTCAATTTTGGTTTTAGAAATATTTCAACCACCACCGAAATTACCGAATTTCACGAATTTTGATCGAAATTTCACCGAATTTTTTTACAAACTTAGACATTAAGCATATATTTTTCTAAAAGTGTTATATCTAAATAAAATATTAGCATGATTTATGACTATACATGTATTAAGTAGAAAAATATACAATATACATAATAGAAAATATAAGTTTATAGTTGTATAACACATGTATTAGTGTAGTATGAAATTTTGGATTTTTCTTTTGGGCACCACCTTGAACCTGGTTCATGTATATATAGCACCCTTGTCATATTTTCTAATTAAGCAACATTGTTTGAATCAAGGCGACTTCTTAACAAATAGATGAAGGATCTGTTTGGATCTCATATAACTAATAATTAGCTGTGATTCTATTTGGATCCTTAACTAATAAGCAAGCCGCTAATAATTAGCTGCGATTCTGTTTGGATCATTACCTAATAAGTCCGCTAATGTCCTACCTACCACCCAATTAATAATTACCTATTAACTAGTTTTTCTAAGCTACCAAAACTATTAATTGGTTGGATGGATCCAAATGGGACCAAAGACTTCTAGTCTTAAAATCTCTGAATATCGAATTGGCCTATCTACTAATCAAAAGCTGCCAAATCAAGAGTTAGTCTAGCCATCGATTAATCCGTAAAGTTTATTTTTCAACCTTCAATGTACACGATAGTCCGATTCTCAAAACCTAAACTACGGAACAAGATATAGGACGCGAACGCCCTCTAACTATTTTTTATTGAAAGATTCACCCTCTAACTATTGAAATTTGACAAATTTGGTCATCTAACTAGGTTAAAGAGTGGTTTTATATTTTTTTAAATAACAAAAATCTTGTTTAATATCTAAAACATCACAAGTGACTTATTTTAAATAAAAAATTATATAACTAGCACCATTTTTTTTCTAAAAATGAAATATATATGTTGATAACCTATTTATAGTAATTTGGAACTTTATTTATTTATTTATTTATTTTTATTACTTGTAGTTGTGCTAATTATTTATTTAAATTATCATTTTGCATTGCATCAGACCTGGAGATCGACCAAGAGGATATGGTAGACCATGTAGACCCTGTTTGGGAGAGCGTTTCTGAGTCTCGCTGGTAAGCTGAGCAGGCTTATCTGATAAGTCACGATCTAGAGAATCTGCTGTCTGAATAAGCTGAACGTTTGGTTGTCTCGATTATTTCTGCTAGATTATCTGTTCTGAATGTAAATTGACCTATGTACCCCTGAGACACTAGCAGAATCTGGAAAAAAAATAATAACAAAAACAAACTTTTAGCGGTTGCATACAATTTTATTAGAAGTGAAAGCAGTGAGCCATAGTTTCAGACAAACTGCATTTTGCAAACAACAAACAGAGCACTTGCTGGATCTCAGTGCTCGGAAAACTGCAGCCGCCGCCGTGCTGCTGCTCCGCGTAAGAGGTCGCCGCCGGCCGGTGGGAATGGGAGGACACCAGTGAAAGCAAGGACACCAGTCTTACGTGCTCACCTTGCTGGACGGCAGCCGGCGGTGGGAATGGGAGGGCAAGAAGTGGAGGAGGCGCCGAGGACGCCGAGGTCAAGACGCTGCAACCGGGGGCCATCGAGCAGCGCAGCGTAGGAGCCTCAGTGCGCAACGGCGATGGCAAAAATGGCGCCAATCAAGGCGTTAAGCCAAGCACACGACGCGGCCGAATTGAAGAAGCCAGCGCACGGGATCTTTTCGCGGCGGGCAGCGACCTCTTACACAGAAGCAAGAAGACGGCGGCGATCGCGCTTTCCAGCACGGACAAAGAACCGGCAAGGTGGGAATGGGAGGGCAGCAGGCGGTGGAGGCCGTCGAGGACGTCGAGGTCGGAGATCCGGAGCCCTTGCTGTAGAAACGTCGGAGGGGAGGGGAGGGGAGGGGAGCCGGCGCCCTTGCTGGATCTCCGGTGGAGGGAGGGAGGGAGCCACGCCTTGCTGGATGGAGATCCGGTGGAGGGGGATGGGAGAGCCGCTGACGCCCTGGATGGAGATCCGGTGGAGGGGGAGGAGAGGGCCGTCGGCGCCCTTCCTTCAGATCCGGCGGAGGGGAGGGGAGGGGAGGCGAGCTAGAGAAGAGGAGGCGAGGATCGGGCCGGAAGGGGAATGGGAGGGGCGGCCGGAGCGCACGGGAGGGCCCGAGCGCTCGGGGGCGTCGGTCATGGGCACGGAGCGCACGGGAGGGAGGGGCAGGAAGAGGAAACGCGCTCGCGATTTCGGAAAGCGGAGTCGAGCTCGCGATTTGGGAAACGTTGCGGGCGACCGTGAGTCACGGACGCGCGTTTGCGACCAGGCCCGTATCGCAAGCCGTTTGTGCGGGATTATTGGCTTATCTGGCTCAGAAGCTGAGCGAACGCTCTCCCAAACAGGGCCGTAGAAGAATGTGAAAGGCAACACAAACCTCTGGGAAACCATGCTCCACCTTGTGTATAGATCCTATATATAGACATTGTTTAGCTAGCGCTTTACTTTATGTTGACAGATTGTTATTGATTAGGTTATAGGTTTCAAACAAGGTAGTGTCTCAAAAATCACGCAATCAACTAGTCATGTGATCAACAAAAAGTAGAGTAAAAACGACAATTTAAATAAATCACAAACATGACTACAAGCAATGAAACACTAAGAACATGAACAAATAAGATCCAAATAGAATACTAACAGCCTAAAAAATTGGTACTAGTTTCATATTTTTTGAATTAAAATATATTACTTATATTTTCAAAAAATATCAGACCATTTTATTGTTTTAGAAAGTAGGCAACCACCTTTAAACTAGTTGAAGGACCAAATTTGTCTGGATATCGAATCAGGCCCGGCCCGCTAACAAACCCAATAGATTTTCTTCGTGGGCCTGACCGCTAGAAGGCCACGCCGGCCAGAATCGGCCGAATCTACTCGCAGATGTAGAGGTTCTTGGAACGAGAACGAGCGGTTGTTGTCATCATCTCATCAGACCACGCAAGGATGCAGCGATGCAGACTATTTGCCCTCAGATTCTGGGTGCAAATTTTGGAGTCGCGGATCGAGAGGCGGTAGAGCTACGCTCCACCATAAGATCGTGCCCAATTTCATTGCATAGAGAAGAAGGGACGTAGCATACTTGTGTATATACAAACATATATACAGGCAAATCATCTAGGCACTCAACACCGATATATATATTTATATTTATTCTCATCCATCCACACCGTACATATATATAGTCAATCTATATACTCACGACAATATTGTTTGGTAGCTTATATAGTCTGCAACTCTGCACACACAACAACTAGCGTACATACGTACTCGCAGATCGACGCCTTATTTTCTCTCTCTCTATATATAGCACACATAGCAGCAACCAGAGGCAGCAGCACACGTATGCCATGGTCAGAGAACGACGTACTACGCTACGTTCTTAGCTAGCTGATGGAGACACAACTACGTAATTAGCTAGGACGATCACCACCCGTCCGTCAGATTCTGATCATGCATGCGCGCGAGCGCCTAGAGGAAGCCTTTGCCGGCGGCGGCGGAGTCGATCTTGACGTGGTAGCCGAGGTGGAGGGCAGTCTGGTGGTGGTACTCGTACTCCTGCTGGCCCTGGGGCTGCTCCGAGTACTGCGACGACGAGGCAACGGAGGCGGCGGCCAGCACATGCTGCTGCTGGTAGTAGCCATAGCCACGCGGGTCGAACGACGCCGGCAGCGCTTTCAGCTCCGTCGTAGCCCCGCGGACCGCCGCCTGGTCTGCTTCTGCCGCCCCCTCCTGCAGAGCTCGCTCAGCCTCTGCAACCTGTTATTACAGTACAGTACAGTACAAAAATTTGATCAAGAGAATACCCCTACTTGCTAGCAGCTAGCACTGAGTTCCTGAATCCTGACTGACTGCGTGCCTGTGTTAGTTTAGTGAATGGTCATCAGTCGTATACCTTGGCCCGTAGGAACATGTTTTCGTTGTGCAGATCTGCTTCCTGCAAATATAAATAAGATCAGAGCAATTTAAATAGGAGTCCTATCAACCAAAATGCACACATGAGGAATGATGTCACAATTGAGCTTACCCTTTTCTGCATATATTCGATCTCCGCGAGTAGCAGCTCATTCTGAGAAAAACTCAAAGGTGGAAATAAATAAATTACTATCAGGTTTAAATAGCAAGGTGTCCTTGAATTTGCGATGCCCAAATTCATACTAGCTTTACATTACCTTCTTGGACCGGATTCGGCCAACTCCTCTTTCAAGCCTGCTTTCAAGGCCCTTGAGCTCCTTTGCGGTCATATTGCCAATTGATTCACCCATCAGGTTGCTGGCAAGTATAGTTACCAAAGGAACAGTTACTTCAGTATATGTCTACTATCCTATGGACACGATCGAATAAAATTAGAACAGTTACAGGAACTAGTTATTAGGCGGGCTTACCTGTTTGAATTCTGCAAGGTTTGTATCTGCTGACGCAGTTTTCCCGCTTCTTGCTGAAAGTATTGCTGTATAAACTCCAGAGTTAAAACTTAAAAGTAGTTAACATTTGTTGATGCAGATCTTAATAAGCCGATCGATGTGGTGTGATCATAATTTAACGTTTGCAAACAAAATCGAGAAAATCAAGGAAAAAACAGTGTGCTTACAAGAGAGTTGACATCTATGACTGGAGCTGTTCCTGAAGTGCTGGCAGAGGCTTTCTTGTACCTCTCAATCGTCGACCTTACGCTGATACAATAATGTTGATTACTTGTCAAATAAAATCAAGCTCTTGCTTATGAAAAAAAAAAGCATACAAGAAATCAGTGTGTACAGGGGATTTGTGTCTTGTGAAATGAAACACATATATGTTTATCAGTATGTTATCTATATCTGGCTGAAATATACTAGTTATAGTATCCATACTATAATAAGGCCGGAGAGAAAAAGGGTACTTGTTCCACCTAGGCATCAAGCTAGAGTAGAAGAATAATGTATGCAGGAAGCCAGGAACTAATATGCATGTGTAGATATCTGTTTATCTAATAAAAATGCGCCGGTGACAAAACATTCATTCCAGGTCCAGGCTAACAAGTACCACGTACCTACTCAACGTATGTATGTTCAGGTTGTCTTATTACGACACACGTTGCACACAAAAAATGAAAACAAAGAGCCCCAAAGAAATGCACATCAGCATCATTTGAATGGTGAGTCCAACTCCAGCATAGAGGTTCCCGGTGTACAAACACAACCAATCAAAGGCGCTCTTTAACTCCTTAGCACCGCCAAGGAAGGAGGGCAGGGAGAACCTACAGTTTCCATCTCCATGCAACATATACTTACTCTAGAGAGAGATTTCTATACAGTGTGCGCATGAAATGAAACAACCTTTTTCAGGGAGCTGAGGGCCATGCATGCTGCATGCATGTGATGATTCATGAGTGCATGGCACAGAATGATAAAGTTGCCCAGGACTAGAACTTGCAGCTGTTCGTGGAACTGGGTCATACTCATACCACAATATCGCTCGTTTCGTGCATGAATGAAAAAGTGATCGACCAAAGTCCCAGACTATCACACAGGTAGTATATGCTTCTTTTAATATCCATTTGCACAAACAAACGCAGCAGCCACCAAATGTCTGCGAGTAGCTATAGGCCATGTTTGGATCAGCTAAAATAAGTTGCTAACTGCTAAAAAAAATCTCTAGCTGATCCAAACAATTCAGCTTGTAACCTGTTTTGAACTATTTAACCACCCTGCTTATATATAAAAAGCTATTAGCTAACTCTCTATAACTATTGCAGCTTATAAAAAGTTTCGCTGATCCAAATGGGGCCTATGTATCTCCACACAGTGATGAAAAATCGAAATGATCAGTCACAAGCCTTACTATTAAGTCATTAATGTGCTTATCATTACGAGCAAAATGATGGAAAGAAAGTTATCTATAAAGTGTGCTAATATAAATGGCCTTGCTAATTAACCTAAAATGGAGTATTTATCATGAATATAGTTACTGCTGATCGACTATTCAGATCATCACTAAAGTGATTTCAAAATTTAACACATCAGCGATTTTTTTGTGATGCCAAAATCCAAAAGGAAACTAGCTAGTTAAACTATAACTAATAATAATGAGTGGAGTTTATGAAAAGAATATCGTTTTATTTAATTTGGAAGGTTCATATAAGTTATAGTTTTACTAGTTTAACTATAACTGTTAGATCCATGCAAACACATAGGTTGTGCCCAAAAATGCATGATTTGCATATACCGATGCATAATCATATATGCTATATATATCACGTACAAACAGTTTTGTTTGAATTAAGAAGATGTACAGCATAAAACGAAACGGGAATAGCCAATGCAAACCATGACATACTTACCTGTTACTGGAATATTCATATAGGCGACCTCGGCTAGAGAAGATGACCAAAGCGATCTCAGCGTCGCAGAGGATGGAGAGTTCGTAAGCCTTCTTCAGCAGCCCATTCCTGCGCTTGCAGAAGGTCACTTGGCGGCTGGTGGTGTTCTCGATTCTCTTGATCTCAATCTTTCCCCTCCCCATCCTCACGCAGTACTGTTATAGTCTCACAGCTATTCCTTTTATGTAAGTAAATAGTTATAATAAGAACAATAGGGTTCAGTATATTCCATTGTCATATGTATGCATGATTGAATCTAGACAATCAACTTCATATCATACAGAACTGATGATGGGATGAAAGAAGACTGTGACAATCAGCAGCTTTTAGTTTTCGATGTAGGAGTAGGATTTAGGGATCTTGGTTTAGTTTGATGTACATGCGAAACTAAGCTGCAACTCAACTTTACTATCAACTTTACAAATCTAAACCTAAAAGCACAAACATATTTCCGATCCCTGGCATGCGCAAGGCAAGACATCATCACTTCAATTTTGTGCTTATTTAAATGGGGAAATCTTGGTGCAGTGGAAAAACACAAAGCTTTGTCAGCAATTCATGGCTCAAAGGTTCACACAGCTATATATAGCTACTGCTTCATTCAGTCTTCAGATCAAATAGACCTTAAGAACATGCTGTTTCTAAGAAAACAAAAATTTGTAAAGTCAGCAGAGATCTGAAGGATCTAGCTAGCTAGCAGAGATAAGGAGCTAGCTATCAGAAGAAGGGTAATAACATCCAGCAAAATATATATAGACCCATGGAGATGACATAATTAAGCACTAGCGCACGTAATTCAAGAAGAGAAGCAAGAAAGTTGTTGAGCATATAGCCAGATCTGTATATGGAGAGGCAAAAATAGCAAGCCAAATCCAACAAATTTACACGCGAAAGATCTAGCTACTACTCATCAGAGCCAGAGGCTCCGCGCAGCTGCTGTTGCAGTTCGTTTCCCCGTTGCAACTAGTCGCAGTCGAAGTTCTACGTAGAGCTCCCCATTTGCGGCAAAACTGAAACTGCACTGCACCCCCAAAGAAATAGCAAGGAAAGAACGGAAAAATGGCCAGGAAAAGAAACGAGGGCAGATCCATCATGCATCGATTCACACACACACACACACACACACAGAGCTAGCTAGTAATAAGAACGCATCCACTAGAGCATCGCATGTTCTTACCGATCGATCGATGGGCCTGATGAAAGAGAGATGGGGGTTGGAGATGGGATGATGGGATCAGGGCTTGCCGCGAGGCGATGGGACGGGGTGAGGAAAAAGATAGGGCAACTGCATGGAGAAGCCTCGGGTGCAGCGTGGTTTCCTTTTAAAGAAGGGGAGTAGTGGTTGTGTGCCACTGCCTACCTCTGCACTTCTGCTCACTCATGGCGTGTGCGTACATATGCATTTCAGTCCCTTTGATTTCCTCTTTTAATTAAGTAAAATAGCACGTATTACCAATTTAGTGTTGCTCATGGCGTGCACATAAGCACACATTGCCCGCCGCACTAACAGCCAACTTTTGCTAAAGCGTTGAATTTTAGGGCACATGTACTGTAGGGTTTAGAACCCATGCATCAGTCACAAATCAAGCTCTAAGCATCAGTTCGCTGGTTGGTTTTTGGGCTGATAAATTCGGCTGGTGCTGGTTTATTGTGAGAGGAAAACACTGTATCATGGCTGATAAACCCTAACTGAAACCAACAAGCGAACAGGCTGAGTAATAGGTGTTTTTGCGGAACGCCCCAAAAGTCAAATCTCAGTGTATCTGTCATGACACTTTTGCTCTACATTTGTTTAAGACTAAATATATCGCTAATACACGCATTGGCGACCTCGTCACTCAATTTCCCCCCGCCCTTTTCATGCCTCGGCGTATTCTCTAACTTAGCGAGTCCCTAGTGACGCCGCGCCTAGGAGTCTTCGATTCTCTTGAACCCTGGAAAACGTTTAGGGTTTGGGTTTTCGGGGTTCACCAGGACATTGATCATGGAGCTTACAAGGAAGGCCGACATTGGTGGTGGGGTGGAGGGAAGGGGAGGGAGTGTGTTAGCAAGGCAAGGAGGCAATGACGTTGTTGTACGTGGGGTGGATAACAACTCTATAGATAAGGCCAGGGCTAGGTAACATTGGTGTGAGGTGGTTGCTGCACACAGAGTACAAGAGCTCAACATATAACATTAGACTCCCCCCCTTCCGTAAGCACACAGAGTACAAGAGCTCAATGTACATCGGAATAATTTAGAAAAACATGTCCTGAAAAAGAAGGAAAATAAAAAAAATAGTTTTGCCGAAAGCCCATTATACCCATTATCCGCACTCTAAGTGCAATCTGACATTTGTCGAGTGCCAACGTGGGACACTCGGCAAACCCCCTCACCCGGCCCCACACACGCATAGTAGTCTAGGCTTTGCCGAGTGCTAGATCACGGGCACTCGGCAAACACATTTTTTTTTCTTGACATTTTCAAACCCTAAACTTTGGTATATTTACAAATCTGTGGCGTGTGTGGGGTCAAGTGAGGGGTTTATTCAGTGTCCCACGTCTGCACTCGACAAAAAACAAACATCTTAATTTGGTAATGAAGCGCCACCACTCACACACACACGTCACACACACTCGGAAGAAGAATCGAGCGGCGAGAAGGATTCGGTAAGATTTAGAGTCAAAGTGACTACCTTTTGTAGGCAATAGAGAACATAGATTGTTTCATGTAAAATTTTGGTAATTTTTGGATCCATTTGATAATTTTAATTTATTAAGTGCAATTATAGAATTTTAATTGATATAAATTAAATTTAAGTCACTACATAAAATAATAGAATAATATTCCTCTCAAATATATATTGTTGAGTCAATTTGATAAGGTCACAAAGTACATAGGAATAAATCACTCCACTCTCGCGCCGAGTGCCCTCGGCAAACCCCTCACCCGCCCCACACACGCATAGTAGTCTAGGCTTTGCGCCATTTTCCTAGGTGAGGGTTTCAGTGTCCCACGTCCCGCACGTCCCGCGCCTGCAATGCTGCTTTGCCCACTCCAAGCGCCGCCACTCACGCCCCTCACACACCACTGCCCCCCGCCACAGCTGCCTCGATCTCCTCGTCTGCCGCTTCAAAAGCACCCTAGGATTCTAGAATGACTACTCATTGCAACATTATTTTGTAAGCACCTAGGATTCTAGAATGCTTAGCAACATTACCTTATCTTTTAACACTAACATAGCAATGTGCCAATGTTAGTACCCCATAATAGTTGCTAGAAACATAAAGATGTTATTGCTCTTAAGGCACTACTTTCGCACTTTGCAGCTAATTGAATGCACTGGAATTTGATATTGTTGTGTGAGCATCATTTATTTAGCACAGCTCCATCTGTTTTCACATGAAAAAGTTACATGTTTTGGAGCATATGATGTGTCAAATGAGGATGATGCTACATAGCAAATGCTAACATGATTTTGTCTATTGGGGTACACAATCTCCCTGGCAGGACGTGTTGTTCTCCGGATACACAATCTCCCTACCAGGACATGTATTTGGAGAACAACGGAGAGGTGCTGCTAAAATTCTATCTCGGATAGGAGTAGACCATGGAAACTAACCCCATCTACACATCCTCAGGTGGGATTAGGACCTATCTTTACCTATTAGACCGCCACGTAGGAACCTATAGATGCAATTAATTTTTATATTACTTGCTGATATATTAGAGGATGGATGACCGTGAGTGGATGTACACGGGCCGCTCTAGTCAGGGTTCGTTCACCGATGAATGGATTAAGAAGACCGATGCTTTCTTGGAACTAGCATTTGCAAGGGTTAAAGGAGTGCGTGCCACTTGGTGTCCCTGCAGCATTTGTGCAAACACACGTCGACAAACAAAGATGGTCATGGGTAAACATCTTTGCAAGAATGGATTTACTGGCGGACTATACCTGATGGATCTACTATGGTGGATTCGATCATGTGAGAGACGAGGTCATGAGACAACGCATCGAGGATTATGATGCCAATGCTGGGGTAGGAGACATGTTAAATGACTATCATGAAGCACACTTCGATGAAGGACGTAGGGAGGAGGAGCCAGAGGCAACCCCAAAGGCGTATTACTATATGTTGTCTGCGGCACAACAACCCCTTCACGGGCATACCAAGATTTCTCAACTAGATACCATTGCACGCCTAATGGTTGTAAAGTCCCAATTTAGCTTGAGTCGAGAAGCCTTCGATGTTATGCTGACAAATTTTGGTAGCCTGCTCCCGGATGGTCACATCCTGCCAAAGAGCATGTATGAGGTACAGAAACTCCTTCGTGCACTTAAGATGCCATATGAGCAGATACATGCTTGTCTGAAGGGATGCATCTTATTTAGGAAAGAACATATGAAAACAAAGTACTGTGTGAAGTGTAAATCCTCTAGGTTCCTAGAGGTAGACTCTGGTGATGGTCAGAAGAGACAGCTCGCCATCCCCGTGAAGATCCTACAGTACCTTCCATTCATACCGAGGATCCAATGGCTTTATATGATTGAGGAATCCACAAAACAGATGACATGGCACGAATATGGACGTCGATACAATCCTGAGAAGCTGGTGCATCTATCCGAGGCATACATTCTAGAGGAGGTGTCAAACTTCACAATAAAATACTATGTTGACAACCTTCCTAGCGTGAATAATCCACCCCCTCGTTACAATGCTGGCGAAGATGAATCGAACCTTAGCATTTTTCGAGGGCAACTAGGAAGTGCAAGTGGTGCGACTAACAAGACATTGAAACATGAAGAGTGGCGCACTACTATGCTATATGTGTTGACCAACCTATCCGAAGTGGAGTCGTACATGCTGTAAGTTCTTAACAAACTTTTTCTCAAGTAGTCACAATTCCATGTCCAACTCCCTTGTTTCTCGTTGGTACAGGGAATTTCATGAACAATTCTGGCGTGAATCAAGGGAGCCTACCCTATAGGAAACTTCAACCCTTCTTAGAGAGGGTGTGGGAAATGGAATGCCCGATTTTATTTCTTGGTTCAAACAAAAGGTACTGTCTAATTTGACTCGTACTTAGTTTGACATTACAAGTTGCTCGTATGTGTGACTAATATAACGAACTACCCTGCTTGAACTTGTAGGGACAAACCGATGCGTCTATGAGTGCCGAGTGGAGACAGGTTGCCGATGGTTGTGCCTATAGGATCAGGTCATTTACCGGTTATGACGTGAATGGATATCGCTTTCACACAACAAGCCACGAGCAGAGCCGGCCCAATCGAAGAACCACAAATACCAGAGTTTTTACGCAAGGCTTAGATGGGGTTGAGTATTACGAAAGAATTAAAGAAATATACGAACTCATGTTTCATGGTTGCAAACCTCTTAATCCCATTATATTCAAATGCCATTGGTTTGATCCTAAAATAGTGAGGCGGACCCCTAATCTTGGGCTAGTCGAAATTCGACAATCATCCGTCTTACCAGGAGACAATATCTATATTGTGGTTCAACAGGCCACGCAAGTTTATTATCTCTCATACCCATGCCAAACCGTAGACTGTCTTAAGGGTTGGGATGTTGCGTACAAGGTATCGCCACACGATAAACTACCTGTACCAAACAATCAAGATTACAACATAGACCCCAACACATATGATAGAGAGTTCTTTCAAGAAGATCGGCTCGAAGGGAGTTTTAAGATAGACTTAACTGAAACTCAGGGTATGGAAGTAGACAATGAAAGTGGTGTTGACGAGGATGCCGGAGACGAGGTTCAGAATGTGAAGGACTTAGAATTACTTCAGCAATTACATCTAAGCAATGACGGTGATGACGACATTCCTCCTTCGAAGCACGGGGATGATTATATCGACATGCATGATAGTGATGATGAGACTTATGATCCAGCTAATCCTGATCATGGTGATTATTTCTACTACATGTATGATCCGTACTAATTGATTTATTATTTGTCATACCATGTTATTTTCTAAGTATGTTTTGTTTATTTTGCATCTATTTCGATGTATTATCTCTGCTAATTGGTTTACTCTTTTTAATTGCAGGTCATTGAACAATGGTGGGTGGTATGAAGAGGATAACGTCGCTTTACTCAAAAGCAACAACGACACGTAAAGGGTCCAATGTAGCTATAGGGTCCGATGCAGCTGAGGGGTCCGGGAAGAGACCTCGGGGTAGACCCAGGGGTCGAGAGAGGGGTGGAGGCAAGACGAGGCCACCATCGCCTATACCTTCGTCGCCGTCTGAGTTACCTTTCGCTCACTCATCCTCTGAGGAGGAGGAGGTACAGGTGGAGGAGGAGGTAAAGGTGGAGGAGGAGACAGGGGTACCTCTTCCTCTACTTCCTCTACTCCCTCGACCCTCCCGAGGCGACCGATACCTCTTGAGAGACGCCCGCTGATTCGACCCGATGGAGACAAGTAAGTGGCTTTAGATGTTATCACTATTTTTTCATTTGATATGTTCAAAATTACATTAGAAACTAATAATTTATCTTAATCACTTGGGCAGGGGATTGGAGGAAGGTCGGTGGGGGTGATCACGCACGCCATGTGAACGGCATCCTTGGCCTTTTGATCAAGGAAAAGTTCCTTGGCCTGGTGCAGTTCAGCGGAAATATCGAGCCAGCCTATACGTGGGCCCACTATGCTGCCATCCCCGACGCCCCTGATCGGGATGGCAGGGTATTCACCGACAAGGTGCAGCGTGTCAAGGCCGAGCTTTGGGTAAGTCTTTCTCGCACTACATTGCTTAATACATCGTATTGGTTGGACATTCTTGAAATAATGACTGGATACATTGCGTATGTAGGATTTCTTTAGATGTGAGGAGGGATACGAGGCCAAGGCGGATGTTGTGGCTGACAAAGCCGCCAAGAAACTCGTCAAGGACATGCACTACGAGGCGCGCATCCAGGCCGTGATCCAATACCACGTGGAAATTCTTAGAGTGAGGCTCCCTAAAAGTGCGGCAAGAACCATGAGGCTGACCCCGGAACAATACCTAAAGGTAAATATAGAACATTAATACTTATTTTTCTAAAATTAATTATGCTTAATTCCATCTTCTTATATGTCATATATTTGATGACGTAGGTGCCTCCGTGGTGGTGCGCCTATGATCTACAGTGCTAGGCCCAGATGGTGGACAGGTGGTGCGACCCCGTATGGGAGGAGAATCACAATGCTTGCCGGGAGCGGCGTTTGCTGATCCGAGTGCACCACACCATCAAGCCAACCTCAACCTCTCAGAATACGCGGCTAGATGGGTACGCGAATTCATTTCTTTATTCTAACGCTCAATTCTGCATAATTTCTAATCATATTGCTTTTTTTGCAGACGGCGGCACATGGTGGCGAGCCTTGCTCCCAGTTCATGGCATATGCTTTGGCCTACAAGGGCAAGGCGCCGGCCGACGTCGCCTACAACCCGGAGGACCCACCCTCGGCGTACAACAACAAGTCCATCCACAGCTGCCTCGATGGATACACATCGATGGCAAGAGCGGTCCATGGTCAGAGTACGATCCGAGCGCCCATGACCTTGATGGAGAAGTGGTCATGAGGGCGGGAGGAGGCAAGAAGCATGGCTAGTTCTGGATTGACGATGGCACAATCGCCACGGCCAGTACTTTCACTCTCTCCTAGATTCGAGCACGGAGCATGAGTTCCAGCTCGGTGATACGCCCACGGCCGGACTCTACACGGTTCCAGATGAACGTACTCTAGGTTATTTCTATTTTATTCATTATTCATTGATTTTTATATACTTTTGCATTGCATTGTAATATTGGGATAAAAAATTGTAGGCTCAGCTGAAACAAGAAACGAGGCGCCGGTAGGAGCTAGAGGCGAAAATGGAGGCAGAGCGGCAGAGGATGGAGGCAGAGCGACAGAGGATGGAGGCAGAGTGGCTGCAGATGTTTAAATATATGAGGGGTGTTTACGCTGCAATCGGTCAACCTCTGCCACGATGCCAGTCCCTCCTCCTCAACCTGCTCCAAATACTATTTCAGGCACTGTGAGTCACTTCACAACCTTATAATCACTGTTTCTAGTTTATGCAGAATCAATCTTACAAAGATGCCCAAACACTAAAAACTAGAAATAAACTAGAAACTAGAAATAAATTAGAAACTAGAAACTAGAATGATTTATCTCTTTTTTTTGTGTAGAATCAATCAAGGGTATCGAATGAGCCTCATGACCCAGCGTGGTCACAGTGGACACCGTGGCCTATTCAATGACTACTTGTGATTTTATTTGCATTTGGATTTGTGGATTACTTGTGACTACTCAGTGGACACCATTGCACTCAGTGAATTTTATTTGCATTTGTGGTTGTGAATGAATCTACTTATGATTCTAAAGTTTATTTGCATTTATGTGCTGTCGATATATCTATATGAACTGTCTGTGATGCTTATTATGAACTATGTGTGATGCCTGTAATGTTTATTTGAGTGGGGTACGTCATACGTGACCGAACCATAAAATCTGAAAATATATGGTCGATTTGCCGAGTGTTACACTCATCAATGAGGCCTTTTGCCGAGTGTCAAGGTAAAAACACTCGGCAAAGAGGACATGTGGCCAAAATCTGTACATTCTGGGCCAGTCTTTGCCGAGTGTCCGGGATTTAACACTCGACAAAGCAGCCATGTTTGCCGAGTGTCTAGGATTTGACACTCGGCAAATCAGCCATGTTTGCCGAGTGTCAGTGCCTGGACACTCGGCAAATCAGGGCATATTTGCCGAGTGTCAGGGCTTGGGTACTCGGCAAACATGACTGCTTTGCCGAGTATTAAATCCCGGACGCTCGGCAAACGCGCCGTGACCGTCTCTGCGCCGTCACGTTACTTTTTTTTGCCGAGCGTCGGTTTTAGCTCTCGGCAAAGTATTTGCCAAGTGCACGATAAAAAACACTCGGCAAAGAGACGTTTGCCGGCACTGTAGATGTCGTGTGTTGTTTGCCGAGTGTTACACTCGGCAAATCCGTTGCCGAGTGTTTTTTTTTTCTTTACCGTGTGCCTGGCTACTGTTTCCGGTACTGATGGATCATGGATGCATATCTTGCTTAGGGCGAATAATGTGATTAACCAAAGGTAGTGCTGACCAATTCCAGCAATTAACAGGTTGTGCTAACATCATTTCTAGAACTTCCGTCCACTGGTCTTGCTCATTTCTAGGATCGGAGTACCTATATATCCGAAATCAAACTACGAAATTATGGTAAGTCTAGCACTGGCTATTTATATAATCATCAACATAAACTTTATGCACCGAATGTGTAAGGCACGCATACATAATTTAGTGCTGCGCAAGTACTACTAGTTGATGCCTCTCCTTTCCTAGAGGGCTCGATAGATTCAGCTTGCCATTTCGCCACAAAGCTCTCTACAATGCAAAGCACATCGTCATCCTGGACCTGGAGACCTGGAGTGTTTCAAGAAGCAGTTTGCTCGTATTGCAAGGCTCGCTGCAACTTTAGAACCTTTATCTATTTTGAGACGACGGCGCACGTGATCTCGGCCTCTCAGGTCCATCGGGACCAAAAGACATCTTGTTTCAACCTCCAAGAAAAAGAAATGCAGGGGGTGGTGGCACATGGATTCATGTTCAGGTCACCAGTGCAATGACTGCGACATGCAGGGCATGTTGAAATGAGGCGTGTCAACACTTTGATTTCGACAGAAGATATATGCTCCAGTTTCAAGCACAGTTACAGAACCCCGTTGATATCTGTCCTGCTTTCAGAACCCTGTGACAGTATTATTTTTCTTTATTGCAAAAAAAAACTCACTCCATCCAAAAAATAACTACATACTCGCTTTTTAAGTAGTATTTTTTTCAGAAAAATAGATTTATAAAAAATATTATCAACATCTTTATCTTCTAATAGTTTTTCTAAAAATATGTATTCTTATGTATTCTATTATTAATCTAATAATAATTATTGCATATCGTAAATATATTAATATATTTTTGTATGTATTTAGTTAAACTTAATTTTTTTTTGACTTCTAAAAAACGATTTCTCAAAAAACGAGAGGTGCAACTATTTTAGGACCTAGAGAGTATATCTAGCCCATGACAAATCATGGTTCGACAAGACACCTCAGCTGCTCAACACACTCTCCATGATTTCACCTTCCGGCAGTAGTTTCACTGCACTTGACATCCTTTAGCCAGGAATGGGGGCCACATGAATGTAATAATGGAGGTCAATTGCATCCACCCAACCTTTGCCTGAATCTTGCATAAACTTCCTCCGTTGCTCAGGAAAGAGTCCATCTAAAGATATGATTTGGTGTGGCCACGACGCGGCCTCAGGGTGGCCACGTCGTCGGCTTTTCGCGGTAGTTCGATCGGCCGCGTGGACGGTCTAGATCGGGTGAGCTGCGGTCGTTTTACGAAAAACCCCTTTAAGTTTTCGGAAATCAACCCACGCTCCAGACGTCCTCTCAGAAATTTTTACAAAAAACGCCTCGTATTATTTTCAAATCAACGCTCAGTCCAGACCGGATGGGCACTTGTTTGTTTGCAAAAAAGACCTCCACTTTATCGAAAATCAACTCGCGCTCCCCAGACACTCTCACCGTTTTTTGCGAAAACATCCTCAGATTTTTCTCAAATCAAAATACAAACTTTGATTATATCTTTTTTTTCTCCAAAAAATACGTGTGGCCAGTGAACCGCGTGCATAGGCGCGCCCGAAAAACTAGTTGCTATGAATAGCTGCCTGATGTGTGAAGGAATGGACCTTTGTGCTTGGAGATGGACAAGGGCCCGGCCTCCACCTCCCAGCCCTACCCAATTTATGGGCGCATGTGGGTCATCTGATGCAGTGTGCTCTGTCCGAATTAGCAACTCCATCAGGCAAGCATCTAAAGATATGATTTGGTGTGGCCACGCGGTCTCTCGTGGTGGCCACGTCGCTGCGGCAATTCATGCCCGTTTGCTCGATCGGGTCACATGACCGGCCCAGACGGATCGAAGCCGCCATTGCTTTTATTTAAAAAACCTTTAAGTTTTAGGAAATCAACCTGCGCTCAGACGTCCTCTCGAGAAATTTTTACAAAAACGCCTCAGATTATTTCCAAATCAACACTCGGTCCGCAATCGGATGGGCACCGGGTTTGTTTGCAAAAAGACCTCCACTTTATCGAAAATCAACTCGCGCCCCCTAGACACTCTCACCGTTTTTGCGAAAACATCCTCGATTTTTTCTCAAATCAAAATACAGCCAACTTTGATTATATCTTTTTTTCTCCAAAAAATACGCGCATTGATGGATCATGGCGCGATGCGCGCTCCCGAAAAACTAGTTGCTATGAATAGCTGCCTGATGTGTGAAGGAATGGACCTTTGTGCTTGGAGATGGACAAGGGCCCCGGTCTCCACCTCCCAGCCCTACCCAATTTATGGGCGCATGTGGGTCATCTGATGCAGTGTGCTCTGTCCGAATTAGCAACTCCATCAGGCAAGCAAAGCTTTCCAAATCAATTACCTTTTGCTTATCTAGAGAGTAGCAAACGCAAAATAGTACTAATACATGGGCAAGATATATTGTGACATCATATGTGTATGACTCCAGGTTTCCATGCCCTTCCATCAGGAAAACCTGTACGTTATTATAAGCCAAGTAAAAACAAGTTAATAGTTTTTTTATAACCACTGAATCATTGGGCAATAAATAATGAGGATGGAAATGCAACACCTGCAAACGCAAGACAAAAAAGGGGAAATAAATTGGTGACACAGAGTCATCTGGATGGAGACTTTGCTTTCAGGTTGCCATTGGCAAGGGATGGGCAGACCTCCAATGAATGCTTCCTTTCAACAAGTGAATGAATGCATGCATGAACGTGCAGGCTTGCTCTTAAAGTGAATGGCACACTGCAAATTTATCAGAGAGAAAACACTATTTGTGATTGAGTTCTTGTCACGCAGAGATGAAAGTTGCACTTGGTAGTATGTTGAGAGACAAATAATTAATATTAATTAAGGAGGACCTCCTATTTAATTAATTCGGACATTCGGTTATGTTAGTTCTGGCAAACTGATCATATGGGTTGGGTTCCTTGTGGTGTAAGCTGTCTACCCGGGTTCAAGTCTTCGACGGCACGAGTGTTTGCATTTTACTGGATTTAACGGCGCTATGCTTTCAGTGGTAGGTGATGTCCCCGTCGACAGCGAGACGCCTGTGGTGATTTTGTGAATCTCGAGATCTGGTTCACGTTGTACTGTGTAATTCCTAAAAAATGTGAGCTTCATCAGATTAATAAACAATATATAGAGTATATAGCATGTCCTAAGTAGTTTGTCCCGTAGCTCCGTCGGTCAGAGCGTGGCTCTTATGAGCCGAAGGTCGCGGGTTAGGCCCGCTGGGACCATTTGCTCCTTGTCCATTTTTTTTTTATTTTTTTCTTTTCACCATTCTTATTTGCCTGCACACCATCTGCTCTGTCTAATTTTTTTTTTTTTCACCATTCTTATTTGCCTGACCATCTGTTCTTTGTCTATTTTTTCTTTTCACCATTCTTGTTTGCCTGCACACCATCTTTTTTTTCCTTCTCACCATTCTTATTGGCATGCACACCATCTGCTCTTTGTCTATTTTTTTTTTTTTACTTTTCACCATTCTTATTTGCCTGCACACCATCTGCTCTTTGTCTATTTTTTCTTTTCATCACTTGCATTTGGTCCATTCTCTGCACACCATCTGTTCTTTGTTTATTTTTTTCCCTTTTTTCTTTTCATCACTTGCATTTGGTCTATGCACACCATCTGTTTCTTTGTTTATTTTTTTTTCTTTCTATCACTTGCATTTGGTCTGTTCTTATTTGTGTCGGATACCAGAAAAAGGGGTACCCTAAGCGAGAACCAAAAAAATTGCTTAAACCTTGCAAATATCAAAGCCAAAGGACAACCACGAGGTCTCAGCCGATTCTCCGATTCGCCTTAGGCCCATACAAAAAAGCCTCCTGACGAAAAACCAACTCTCCGCCTCGCCGAGAGGCCCCTCGCCGAGGCCCCGCTTGCAAGGCCTCGGACGGGTTACCGATCTCCGATTCCCGAGGCCCCACGCATAAAGCCTCGACGGCACCGATTCTCCGACTCGCTCGAGGCCGGCTCGGCAACAACCTCGTCGCCTCCATCTCGGCCGACTTCTCTGATAAAACATCACGTCCAATTAACGCGTCCAACCACTCCCGCAATGTCAGCCGCACATCGACGCAAAGATAAATGAGTGGCCGACGGACGGGAGACAGATCAAGCGGGGGTTACCGCCATCGCGTGTTTCAGACGCATTGTCCACAACCGACGCCCAGATCGCACCGCGGCTACCTAACTCCCGCTCCAGAACAACGCGCGTGGGGAGTCAAATCCGGGTCACTATAGCCTCGAGAATCGGTGTATAGGACCAATCGCTCCCTCCAAGCCTCGGCAATCCACTTCAAGGTCTCGGCAGCCTCGGGATTCGCGCCCGCCGAGCCCCCCACGATGGCTCAGCCTCGGCACCAACTGAGCCTCGGCTTTTTACACTGTCAACGCACAGCGACCGACACGTCGTCGGCCATGCCCTGAGCCAAGCTATCACTAGAGCTCCCACGTCGCACAAGATCGGGTGTGACCGGTGCGTTGCTCCAGTGCATCAAGGACAAGACCGCTCCGTTGACCATGCCGCCACAGTAGTAAGCTATAGGGCTCAGACACGCCACCTCCGCTCACAAGACGCCGCATAGCAAACACATGTATCACCCCTGTCCCCCCTTCAACTATAAAAGGAGAGACCGGGGCCATTTCTAGATAGAGGAAGACAGACGAAATCACGCATAGGCTCACGTAGATTCAGACACACACGCTCCCCCGTTGGCTGAGAGCAACGTCTCAAGCAGCCCACACCGCTCTACGCAGAGACCCCGGACTAGCTCCTTCTCTCGCCCAGCTTTTAACCCCCTACTACAAGCACTTCGGTGTAAGGAATACACGATCGATCTCTCAGACTGGACGTAGGGCACCAATTGCCTGAACCAGTATAAACCTTTTATCTCTTTGCATCACCATCCAGAATTAGGGGCACGCAGTTCAAATTCACTAGTTGGTTGAGGACCTCTTGGTCCAAAACACTGACAGTTGGCGCGCCAGGTAGGGGCACTACTGGGTGTTAGCTTAATCGTCCCAACAAGTTTCGGATGGCAGACCCCATACGCCCACTACGTCTCAGCACGGTGATCTGGTTTGGGAGCCTAGAGTTCATGTCTCTAGGATGTGAGTACGATATGGTATTCCTCACGCCCAGAGCCCCACCGACCGACGACGACGTCACGCACCAGCAGCCCAGGCACAGGCGGCGCCCGGGCCACCGCTCTCGTCGTGCTCGCCACGCACGACGCGAGCGAAACCACCCCGACACCGCACGAGCTCAGGGTGATGCGCCGCGCTCCACCGGTATCCTATGCCCGACTGTTGGTACAGGGTCCCTGGTTGGGGACCTATCTAGCTTAAGCCTAGGCAGGGGAAAGACGCCGGTGATGTGCAGCAACGCCCCGTCATCAAGTTCCGCACCGCCACCTCCTGAGGAGCCAACTCCGGCGGAGCAGGGCCCGGCGATGGCACCATCCCCGTACCCCTTTGGGTTAAGAAATGCCGCCGCCACCTTCGCTTCCGCCTACGCTTCCGCTCACACGGAGCCCTCAGGACGCCACCAATGTTTCGCCCTTGACCTCTTCGCCACAACCTCGGCTCACACCCACACTAACTCCTCGGAGGAGGACGAGGCGTGGGCCAGAGCAGACTTCTCTGGGCTTCGTAACCCTCAAGCTATGTGCCTTTTCTTGGCCACGAGCGACTACTGCTTCGGCTACTCCGACTCCGATGACGAAGGCACTTACGATCCCACTCGAGAGTGCTTCCACATCAGGATCGGGATGCCAAGAGCGAGTAATGAGAGTGAAGGGGCAGGCAACCGCTCCCCGCTCCACCAAGGGGTAGGCGACGCCACTCCTCCACTCGTTGAGCCTCGGGCAGCGCGGAACGAGAACGCTGCCCCTGAGGAACTTCGACGCCTAGACTTGGAGCAGCTCCGTGAGCTTCAGGCAAAGGTCGACCAAGACCGACTCCTCCTGCAGCAGCTCTGAGACACTCTCGAGCAGGAGCAGCGAGGTCGTGGTGATGGTGGAGGAGCCTAGCGGAGGGCCCGCGACGTCCACCACTGCATCAACAACAACAAAGGGGGTGAGCAACCCCCAATCTTCAATCGTGCTAGCCAGAACATCGCGGCAGCGGCAATGCTAGTCCGAACGATGCCCGAGCCCTCTACCACGGAGGGGCGACGGGTCCACGGCGAGCCCCGGGATCTCCTCGAGACCGCCGTGGTACGGCAGACCGAAAGCTCCGCCTCTAGATGTCGCGGGGGCACTTCGGAACTACCCACGGCATCGCCTCGGTAGGATAGAGAGGCCTCAGTTCGTCCCGAGCCCACTCAGGCGCCAACAGCCAACAGGGCCCCCTCGGTGCACGACCGACTCGGCGGCTGGCGCGAGGCGCAAGGCGACCATGATGTGGTCAGTAGGCGACTGCGCCACGACAACAACGGGCCCACCCGAGGTTACCACCCGCACCGAGGTGGTCGCTACGACAGTGGCGAGGACCGCAGTCCTTCTCCTGGGCCACCTGGCCCTCGAGTCTTTAGCAGGGCCATCCGCAACGCTCACTTCCCGGTCTAGTTTTGGCAATCGGCCAACCTCACAAAGTACAGCGGTGAGACCAACCCCGAGCTTTGGCTGGCCGATTAACGCCTGGCTTGTCAGCTAGGCGGTGCGGACGATGACCTGCTCATCATCCGCAACCTCCCGTTGTTCCTGTCAGACTCGATGTGAGCCTGGCTCGAGCACCTCCCTCCCTTGCAGATCCACAACTGGCGCGGCTTGGTAAAGGTCTTTGTCGGTAATTTCCAGCGCACATACGTGCGCCCCGGGAACTCCTGGGACCTCAAGAGTTGTCGCCAGAAGCCAGACGAGTCTCTCCAAGACTTCATCCGATGCTTCTCCAAGCAGTGCACCGAGTGGTCCAGCATCGGTGACTCGGAAGTTGTCCAGGCTTTCCTCTCCGGCACCTCCTGCCGAGACCTGGTCCGAGAGTTAGGCCGGAACATACTGACCTCAGCGGCCGCGCTCCTCGACATTGCCACCAACTTCGCCTCGGGCGAAGAGGCTGTCGGGGCCATCTTCCCCAACGACGACGCAAAGAGGAAGTGGAGGGACGAGGCCCCCGGGGCCTCGGCCTCCCTTTTCTCCAAGAAAAAGAAAAAGGGGCACCAGGGGAAGCAAGAGGCCCTCGAGGCCGATCTAGTCGCAGCCGCAGATTGCAAGAATCCTCGAGGCCCCACCAGGGGCCTCGGACTATTCGATGATATGCTTAAAAAGCCCTGCCCTTACCACCAGGGCCCGGTGAAGCATACCCTCGAAGAATGCACCATGCTCCGATGTTACTATGCCAAGCTCGGGCTCCCCAACGACGATGCCAAGAAGAAGGGCACCAGCGACGGTGACAACGACAAGGACAACGATTTCCCCGAGGTGCACAATGCCTTCATGATCTTCGACGGGCCCTCAGCGTGCCTCACGGTGTGTCAATGGAAGAGGGAACGTCGGGAGGTCTTCTCGGTTGAGGTGGCCACTCCCTAGTACCTTAACTGGTCTCGGGAGGCGATCACCTTCGATCGGGAAGACCACCCCAATTATGTCCCAAACCCCGGGCAGTACCTGCTCATCGTCGACCCGATCATCGGCAACACCCGGCTCACCAAGGTACTGATGGACGGAGGCAGCGGCCTCAACATCCTCTACGCCAACACCCTGGAGCTCCTAGAGCTCGACTAGTCACGGCTCCGAGGCGGTGCCGCACCCTTCCACGACGTCGTGCCGGGGAAGCGCACGCGACCCCTCGGGTGCATCGACTTGCCAGTCTACTTTGGCACTCCCTCCAACTACCGTAAGGAGACCCTTACCTTTGAGGTGGTTAGGTTCAAAGGGACTTATCACGCCATCCTGGGGTGCCCGTGCTACGCCAAGTTCATGGCGGTCCCAAACTACACCTACCTCAAGCTTAAGATGCCCGGCCCCAACGGCGTCATCACTGTCGAGTCCACGTATGAGCATGCATACGACTGCGATGTCAAATGCATCGAGTATGCCGAGGCCATCATGGAGGCTGAGGCCCTCATCGTCAACCTCGACCAACTCGGTAGCGAAGTGCCTGACTCCAAGCGTCGTGCTGGGACTTTCGAGCCCATAGAGGCCGTCAAGCTCATCCCGGTTGACCCCAACTGCTCCAACAGCTGAACGCTGAGGGTCAGCGCCACCCTTGACAGCAAATAGGAAGCCGTCCTCGTCAACTTTCTCCGCGCGAATGGTGATATGTTCGCATGGAGTCTCTCGGACATGCCGGGCATACCGAGGGAGGTCGCCAAGCATGCCTTGGACATCTAGGCCGGCTCTAGACCGATGAAGCAGCGCCTATGCCGATTCGACGAGGAGAAGCGTAGGGCCATCGACGAGGAGGTGCAGAAGCTTTTGGTGGCCGGATTCATCAAGGAAGTGTCCCATCCAGAGTGGTTAGCTAATCCTGTATTAGTTAAGAAGAAAAATGGGAAGTGGAGGATGTGTGTGGACTACACCGGTTTAAATAAAGCATGTCCAAAGGTTCCATTTCCATTGCCTCGAATCAACCAAATTGTTGACTCCACTGTAGGATGCGAGACCCTATCTTTCCTTGATGCGTATTCCGGTTACCATCAAATCAAGATGAAAGAGTCTACCAGCTCGCGACTTCTTTCATCACCCCATTCGGCATGTACAACTACGTGACTATGCCATTCGGTCTTAGAAACGTAGGGGCCACGTACCAGCGGTGCATGACCCAGGTCTTCGGCGAGCACATCGGGCAAACTATCAAGGCCTACGTGGACGACATCGTGGTCAAGTCCAGAAAGGCCAGTGATCTCATCGATGACCTGGAGATCGCCTTCAAATGCCTCAGGGAGAAGGGCATCAAGCTTAATCCCGAGAAGTGTGTCTTCGGGGTCCCTCGAGGCATGCTCTTGGGGTTCATAGTCTCAGAACGCGGCATCGAGGCCAACCCGGAGAAGGTCTCGGCCGTGACCAACATGGGGCCAATCCGAGACCTCAAGGGAGTACAGAGAGTTATGGGATGCCTTACGGCCCTGACCCGCTTCATCTCGCGCCTTGGCAAAAAAGGTTTACCTCTATACCGTCTCTTGAGAAAATCCGAACGCTTTTCTTGGACCCCCGAGGCCGAAGAAGCCCTCACCAAGCTCAAGGCACTGCTCACCAACCCTCCCGTCCTGGTACCGCCAACCAAGGGTGAGGCCCTCTTACTCTACGTCGCCGCAACGACCCAAGTGGTCAGTGCGGCCGTAGTAGTCGAGAGGCAGGAAGAAGGGCACGCTCTACCCATCTAACGACCTATTTACTTCATCAGCGAGGTGCTCTCCGAGACTAAGACACGCTACCCCCACATCCAGAAGCTGATCTACGCCATAGTCTTGGCTCGACGCAAGCTATGTCACTGCTTCGAATCCCACCCGGTGACCGTGATGTCGTCTTTCCCTCTGGGAGAGATAATCCAGAACCGGGAGGCCTCGGGTACAATAGCCAAGTGGGCCGTCGAACTTATGGGGGAAGCCCTGTCTTTTGCGCCTCGGAAAGCAATTAAATCTCAGGCCTTAGCCAATTTTGTGGCATAGTGGACCGACACCTAACTGTCGCCTGCTCAAATCCAGGTGGAATGCTGGACCATGTACTTTAACAGGTCCCTGATGAAGACCGGGGTAGGTGCGGGTCTGCTCTTTTCATCTCTCCCCTCCGAGTGCATATGCGCTACATGATTCGGCTCCACTTCGCCGCCTCCAACAACGCAGCCGAGTACGAAGCTCTCGTCAATGGCTTGCAGATCGCCATCGAGCTTGAAGTGCGGCGTCTCGATGTACGGGGCAATTCGCAGCTCATCATCGACCAAGTCATGAAGGAGTCAGACTGCCATGACCCCAAAATGGAGGCGTAGTGCAAATTGGTGCGTCGCCTAGAAGATAAGTTCGACGGTCTCGAACTCAACCACATCGCGCGAAAATTCAATGAGGCCGTGGATGAACTGGCGAAGATGGCGTCGGCACAGGCCCTAGTCCCCCCGAACATATTCGCCAGAGACCTACATAAGCCCTTGGTCAACTATGCCTCAGCGGCAGAAGAGGGCCCACCAGTCGAGACCACCACAGGGCCCGAGGCCCCCTCTGCCACCGAGACCCCGGCGGCCGAGCCTGAGGCCATGGAAATTGACGCAGGGCCTCCCGAGACCGATCACGGTACGGACTGGTGAGTTCTGCTCCTTGATCGCCTCGTTCGAGGAGTGCTTCCTATGGATAGGACCGAGGCCCAATGGCTTGCGCGATGAGCCAAAACCTACGTCCTCAGCAACGGCGAGTTGTACAGGCGAAGCCCATCTGGCGTCCTCCAACGATGCATCACCACCGAGGAAGGCCAAGCCCTACTTTGGGACTTGCACGCGGGAGCCTACGAGCACCATGCTACACCTCGGGCGCTCATCGGAAATGCCTTCCGCCAAAGATTCTACTGGCCAACGGCGGTCGCTGACGCCACGAAGCTGGTACGCTCCTGCGGGGGATGCCAGTACTATGCACGGCAAACCCACCTCTCGGCCCAAGCCCTCCAAACCATCCCCATCACGTGGCCATTCACCGTGTGGGGGTTGGACATGGTTGGGCCTCTGCAGAAAGCCCCCAGGGGCTACGCCCACTTGTTGGTAGCTATTGACAAGTTATCCAAGTGGATCGAGGCTCGTGCAATCACTCAAATCAAATCCGAGCAAGCGGTACTGTTCTTCACTGATATCATCCACAGGTTTGGGGTTCCAAACACCATCATCACCGACAATGGGACACAATTCACCGACCGCAAATTCCTAACGTTCTGCGATGACCACCACATCCGTGTGGTCTGGTCGACCGTAGGACACCCTAGAACAAATGGTCAAGTAGAACGTGCCAACGGAATGATCCTTCAAAGCCTCAAGCCAAGGATATACAACCGGTTGAAGAAATTCGGCAAGAAATGGCTGGCCGAACTCCCACCGGTCATCTGGAGCATGAGGAACACCCCGAGCCGAGCCACGGGGTTCATGCCGTTCTTCCTGGTCTATGAAGCTGAGGCCATCCTCCCCACTGCCTTGGAGTATGGTTCCCCAAGGCTACAGGCCTACAACGAGCAAAACAACCGCACTGCCCGCGAGGACGCCCTCGACCAACTAGAGGAAGCCTGAGACGCTGCGCTGCTACATTTGGCCAAGTACCAGCAAGCCCTACGACGCTATCAAGCCCGACGCATTCAAAGCCGAGACCTGAAGGTGGGTGACCTGGTGCTGAGACTGAGGCAGAGCAACAAGGGCCACCACAAGCTGACCCCGCCATGGGAAGCGCCGTACATCGTCGTCCAAGTGTTAAAGCCCGGGACCTATAAGCTGGTCAACGAGAAGGGCGAAATCCTCACCAACGCTTGGAACATAGAACAGCTACATCGTTTCTACCCTTAAATTCCCAAGCATTGTATATATTGTTTCTCGAAATACATTAAAGAAGCGTTCTTTAGTTGTTCTAATTTTTCTAGAACCCCCCCATCGACGGGGGATCGATGTTATGATAACGCTATAAGGGAGACCCGGCTCTACCTCTATAGAACCGAGCCTCCCTCGGGGGCAAGAAGGGGGGAACCCCCCCTAAGTCCCAGGCACCATTTTTTAATTATTTTTCGAATAAATTTCTATGCCAAACTCTCTGGCATGTTCTGACACATCGATTGTAAAAAACCTAAGGACCGAAAGTCTGTCTCAGGGCCAAAAGGCTGGCCGAGCCACGAGAACGGCCTACGCCTCCGGGCTACGGCAACTCCCTCACCACCTTTTACCCGAGGGGCAGCTTAGGCTCTGAGGAAGTTTTCTGCAAATGATATGTTCAGAGGCGAGACAGAGGGCAGAGGCTCGGAAATACAATAAAACGATTAAAAAGCGTATACACATAAGTACGTTATAAAGGCCTCAACGGCCACAAACGTCACTGTACGATAATGATCTTAATCTGTTTACATGGCCCCTTTGGCCCAGGTCAAGGCTCAGGGTCTCCCGCATCAGCGGTCGGCGTGGGAGGAACCACCTCCTCTTCGAACAGACTGTCCAGCGCCATGCCAGGGGCCTCAGCTGCCTCCATCAGCTTCGTGACCTCCTCATCGGCCTCCTCATCATCCTCAGCCAAGACGTAACCGTCGCTGACGGCCTCGAGGTCGACGCCGGTGTAGTGCGATGCGACGACGGCCAGGGTGCGCTTGATGCCCATGTGCAGTGCTCCCCGGAGTCGCTCGCGCACTTGGCCGCTCAACGCGGACAAGCGGCTCTTAAGGGAGCTGCCCGACTCGACCCCCTCAACCTCTAAGGCCTCACAGGCAGTACGGGCGGCGCTCTGCAGCGCGTCCTACTCCCCGATCTCGGCCTCGAGCACCGCCTGCACTACGACAGAGGCCTCGGTTGCCCGCGTGACCTCCTTCTCCAACACTGTGCCAAAACAAGCAGGATGAGGTTAAGTGCAAAAGAAAATAAGCCAAACAGGGGCGAAGGCCTACGGGACTCACCCTCGGTTTTCTCTTTCCAGCGTTGGACCTCGACCTGAGAGGCCTTGGCTTTCTCTTTCCAGCGCTGGACCTCGACCCGAGAGGCCTCGGCCGCCCTGGAAGCCTCCTTCTCCAGCTCTATACCACATCGGGGAGTTAGGGGTCGAACGCAAGGAAAACAAATAAAACAAGGGGAACAAGACTCACCCTCGGCCTTTCCCTTCCAAACTAAAGCCTTGGCCCAAGAGGCCTCAGCCACCTTGAGGGCCTCTGCCAGGGCACCTTTAGTCTATAGGTGCTCACCCTGCTCCGTCCCTAGCTGCCCAGTGATGGCCTTGGCAGAGACCGTCGCTTCTTCAGCCCGGGACCTGAAGGTGTCCCGCTCACCAGCCACTCGGGTCAGCCCCTCCTCCAGCTCCTAGATCCATGCCGCCAAAGGGGTGGCCTGCTCCCGAGCCATGGCTGCCTCGGCCTTCATATCAGCATAGCGAAGGCGAAGGTCCTCCGCCTCTGCGCTTCACACCGACAGAAGCTCGTTGGCATTGGCGAGCAGGTCCTTCCGCTGCCGGAGCTGGTCCTAGATGTCCCTCTCCCACCGGAGGAACAACGACTTCCCGAGGGATCGGGCCTCGAGCTCCTGGATAGGTAGAATAGGGGTCATGCACTACGAGAAAACTCAGAACAAGACGACACCACACGAGAAAAGAAGACGCATACCTGGGCGATGCCAATTAGATCGTCAGCCATGATGGACAGCGCTGTCCGCAGCGACCACTCCGCTAGACGGCGGTATTGCTCGAAAGTACTCCAGCGCCCCCCTCGGCCGCATCCTCGAGAGCGAACAGAGGCTCCCCCTCAGGGTCATCCCTGCTCCGCCACAAGACACGCGGGTGATCCCACCTGCGGGGCTCAGGTTGTACCCACACGAGGGTCGTGCTTCCCTTGCCAGAGGTCGGAGCTAGCTGCTCCACGGTGCTGGCCGCCTCAGCATCCGCCACCCCTTCCCCCGGGAAGTATCGTCGGAAGGGATCAAATGGACCCCCACTTCCCGGGCGCTCTCCTACAACAGCGGTGGCCCTTGAACCAGTGGCAGTACTAAAGCTTGCCCCGCCCCCATATCCGCATCCTGGCTCGCCGGCTCCACCATGCCCAAACTGGCCTCTGCCGCCTCGACCTCAGCAACCAGGGGAGCCCCGACGCCAGCCGCTACGGCCTCTGAAGCCCTAAGGGCCTCGGCCCCCATCGCCTCGGCCTCGGAAGTCCTAAGGGCCTCGACTTCGACCTCGGTGGCCTCAGCGACTGAGGGCGCCCCGGCCCCATCTGACTCGTGGGCCTCGACCTCGTGCGGCATAGGCTCCTCCTCCTCCGCTTGCTCCGTGGTCGCCCCAGTAGCCTCTCCCTGGGCGACCGGCTCCTTCGGGTCGGCCCTCGCCGATGCCGCGCCACGCTGCATGGTGGCTTGCGCCCCCACCACCCATTGGGCGGTGGAGCTGGTGCTCACCTTGAGCGCCTTATGTGGCGCCAGGGCGGGCACTTCCGCCTGACGCTTCCGGCTGAAAGCAGCACTCTGACAAGGTCAGCATACGACCAAGGAACGGATGGGAGATGCTGCCAACTCCGCCGAAAAGACACTCACCTCGAACGGGGATGCAACCTCTTCGGCACTGCTACCCTCCTCAGCAACGGCGGTGGTGGTGGCAGAGGCACGGTCTCCATGTCCGCCGGTGTCGGCCGGCCTCTGCCGGACTCCAGCGCCCCCTCGACCCTCTACGGAGACGGTTGCGTCGCCCCGGCCGTCGCCTGCTCCACCTCGCCCACTGGGCTAACGGCACGCTTCCCTAACGCTCGTACCTCGGGCGCGTCGGCCTTGGACCCGGGGTAGGCGATCGCCAGCCTCGAGGCATCCTCTCCTCCTCCCCCTGGAAACATCGGGTTGCTCGCCGATGCCCCGAGCGTTGTCCCCCCGACATCGGGGAGATGGTCTAGGGGACCCCGCCCCACCTCGCTCTCGTCATCTTCGCCCGAAGAGTCCACCGACAGCGACGGCGACGGAGACGCCTCCACCGGGAGACCGTCCTGCCTCTGCTACCGGCGGTGCTTCTCCAGCTCTTCGCGCTCAAGGTTCTTCCTCTTGCGCTTTGCCTCCTCGGCATCCTTCTTCTTCTTCTGTGCCTCGGCGTGCGTCCGGTTCACCGCCCGCCACTTTGCATCCTCCGGAACAGGTGGCGGGGAGGCTCGCACATCTCTCATCCCCTATAGGGACGGCAAACGCAATAAGGGAACAGGAAAATACAAGGAGCAAGAAGGCCTCGGAGGCCGCAGCAACACGTGACTCACCAGAGATATGTACCTCCACGATGGGTGCATCGAGAACGGGGACAGACCGCTGCTCTTCGTCCACCCATCCACCATCCCTTTTACCCGACGAAGAATCTCCTCGTTAGAGGGGGCGACGACGAACAACCGGACGCCTTCGATCGGCTCGTCCGGTGTCATCTCGAACAGGCGCCGCCATTCAGCCATCAGCGGCAGCACCCCCTGATGGTGGAAAGCCGCCACGACCACAGCAGCCGTAAGGCCACGGCCACGCAGCCTCTCCAGCGCCTCCAGGAGCGACCGCAGCTTGGGCTGATCAGCTATCACGATGCCGTACCTCCACTTCTCTGGCTGGCTCTCCACGATTCGCCCGATGTAGGGGGGAAGACCGCCATCATCGTTGCGGAGGTAGAACCAGCTGGTGTACCAGCGATGATTGGTCGATGCGAGCTGGGCTAGGATGTAGAGGAGCTGCCGGTCTTGGTGCACTTGGAGAGTGCAGCCGCCGGCCCTCATCGCCTTCCTCGTGCCCATCGTGCCCGTCGGCTTGGTGGTATGACCCACCCGGAAGAGGTGGAGCCACAGCTCCTAGTAGGGGGGCAATGCCCAGATACCCCTCACAGACGGCGACGAAGATGGCCGCCTGCGCAATGGAGTTGGGGTTGAAGTTGTAGAGCTCCACACCGTAGTAGTGCGGGAGCACCCGCATGAACCGATCCACCGACACCGCGTCGCATCCGACCACAGCAACAGCAGGCCCCGAGAAAAAGCCTCAAAAGGCGCGCCCGCCGTTGTCAGCCAATGGGAGGGGAATATCCCCCCACCCGATTCCTTTCAGACTAAGGAACTGGGCGCCGAGCCCATTATGGTCCATGGGTTCGAAGGCTGGGCCCCCGAAGGTCTCGACAGCCACCCCAGGACAACAAAGTTAGGGACAACTATGGGCGAGCCCGTACATGGCCGAGGCCTGAGCAAGCGATGGCTCGGGATGCCCTAAGTCATGTCCGAGACCGACAGGGAGGTCTCCGAATGGGATCCCACCATAGGGAGGCGCCGAGCCCCCGTGGCCAATCGAACGGCCCTAGGACCCACTAGAGAAGCCCTCTGGTACTTTTGGAGTGCATCTCTAGACCGCTAGCCGACCCCTATCCAATGGGGCACGGGCCTCCACTCGGACTTACCCGATAACAGCTCACCGGAAGTGTCACCGCTCGCGCCCACCGAGGGTAGCCTGACATATTCCACCCCTCCTTCCGAATGAAAAGGATGCGCGAGGGTCGCACAAAAAGCCAGGGGAACTCCTGATCACCCTCTCGCTCCGTGTAGAGGCTCGGGGGCTCTTCCTGCAACCTTGCCGAGACCCAGCGACCTAGGCTCGCACTCGAGGGCTCGGCAAACAACCCCTCCTTCCGAACGAAAAGGATGCACGAGGGTCACACAAAAAGCCAGGGGAACTCCTGATCACCCTCTCGCTCCGTGTAGAGGCTCGGGGGCTCTTCCTGCAACCTTGCCGAGACCCAGCGACCCAGGCTCGCACTCGAGGGCTCGGCAAACAACCCCTCCTTCCGAACAAAAAGGATGCGTGAGGGTCGCACAAAAAGCCAGGGGAACTCCTGATCGCCCTCTCGCTCCGTGTAGAGGCTCGAGGGCTCTTCCTGCAACCTTGCCGAGACCCAGCAACCCAGGCTCGTACCCAGGGACTCGGCAAACAACCCCTCCTTCTGAATGAAAAGGATGCGCGAGGGTAGCATAAAAAGTCAGGGGAACTCCTGACCGCCCTCTAGCTCCGTGTGGAGGCTCGGGGGCTCTTCCTACACCCGGGACGAAAACAAGCAACCCAAGCTCGCATTTGGAGGCTCGGAAAAACGCGATAAAGGGCATCGAGCCCGTTACGGTCTAGGGGTTCGAAGGCTGGGCCCCCCAAAGGTTTCGACAGCCACCCCAGGACAAATAGAGTCAGGGATGACTGTGGGCAAGCCCGTACATGGCCAAGGCCCAAGCAAGCAAATGCTTGGGATGCCCTAAGTCATGTCCGAGACCAGCAGGGAGGTCTCTGAATGGGATTCCACCGTAGGGAGGCATCGTGCCCCCGGGGCCCAACGAATGGCCCTGGGACCCACTAGAGAAGCCCTCTGGTACTTTTGGAGTGCGTCTTTGGACTGCTAGCCGACCCCTATCGAATGGGGCACGGGCCTCCACTCAGACTTACCCGATAACAGCTCACCGGAGGTGCCACTGCTCGCGCCCACCGAGGGTAGCCTGGCATCCTCCACCTCTCCTTCTAAACGAAAAGGATGCGCGAGGGTCGCACAAAAAAGATAGAGAAACTCCTGATCGCCCTCTCGCTCCGTGTAGAGGCTCGGGGGCTCTTCCTGCAAACCAAGCCATGACCCAGCAACCCGAACTCGCACTCAGGGGCTCGGCAAACGCGATAAAACTACTCACTCAAAACAGGGAAAAAGCCCCTGGAGGAGTAAATCCACTCCTCCAGGCCTCGGGTTACTACACACGGCCGGGTGCTTCATTGCACACCCACCGGAACCACGAGTACAAAACGCAAATCCCGACGAGAGCTGCCACCTACGGCCTTCTAAGCCAAGTCTCGACAAAACCTCAGGGAGAGTGCTCGCACTCCCCCCAAGGCTCGGGGGCTACTGTCGGATACCAGAAAAAGGGGTACCCTAAGCGAGAACCGAAAAAATTGCTTAGACCTTGCAAATATCAAAGCCAAAGGACAACCATGAGGTCTTGGCCGATTCTTCGATTCGCCCGAGGCCAGCGCTGCAAAAGCCTCGGACGAAAAACCAACTGTCCACCTCGCTGAGGCCCCCTTGCCCGAGGCCCTACCCCATAAGGCCTCGGACGGGTTATCGATTCTCCGACTCGCTCGAGGCCGGCTCGGTAACAACCTCGTCGCCTCCTTCTCGATCGACTTCTCTGACAAAACGTCACGTCCAATTAACGCGTCCAACCACTCCCGCATAGCAACGTTACCACGTCAAGCGCAAAGATAGCGGAGTGGCCGACGGACGGGAGATGTGGATCGGGCAGGGGTTACCGCCATCGTGCTCGACATCGCACTCCACAATCGACGTCCGTCTTGCGATCAGTGCTACCTAACTCCCGCTCCAGGAACAACGCGGTGTGGGGAGTCAAATCCAGGTCACTATAGCCTCGGAATCAGTGTATAGGACCAACTGCTCCCTCCAAGCCTCGGCAATCCACTTCAGGGTCTCGGCAACCTCGGGATTCGCCGCCGAGCCTCCCACGATGGCTCGGCCTCGGCACCAACTGAGCCTCGGCTTTTTACACTGTCAACGCACAGCGACTGGCACGTCGTCACCCATGCCCTGCACCAAGCTATCACTGGAGCTCCCACGTCGCACAAGATCAGGTGTGATCAGCGCGTTGCTCCAGTGCATCAAGGACAAGACCGCTCCGTTGACCATGCCGCCACAGTAGTAAGCTACAGGGCTCAAACACGCCACCTCCGCTCACAAGACGCCGCATAGCAAACACATGTATCACCCCTGTCCCCCCTTCGACTATAAAAGGAGAGACCGGGGCTGTTTCTAGACAGAGGAAGACAGACGAAATCACGCATAGGCTCACGTAGATTCAGACACACACTCCCCCGCTGTCTGAGAGCAACGTCTCAAGCAGCCTACACCGCTCTACGCAGAGACCCGAGACTAGATCCTTCTCTCGCTCAGCTTGTAACCCCCTACTACAAGCACTTCGGTGCAAGGAATACAAGATCGATCTCTCAGACTGGACGTAGGGCACCAATTGCCTGTACCAGTATAAACCTTGTATCTCTTTGCATCACCATCCGGGGTTAGGGGCACACAGTTCAAATTCACTAGTTGGTTGATGACCCCTTAGTCCAAAACACCGACAATTTGCCTGCACAACATCATGTTATTTGCTCTTTTTTCCATATGTGCTTTGTCTATTTTTTTCTTCTTTTCATCACTTGCATTTGTTTTATTCTTATTTGCCTGCCCAACATCATGTTATTTGTTATTTTTTCCTTTTTTTAATCATCACTCGCATTTGGTCTATTATTATTTGCCTGCACAACGTCCCAATTCTTTTCTTTTTTAAGGAAATATCTAATACATTTGGTCTATTCTTAGATGCATAAAAGCAATGCGTAATATTTCCCTGAACGACACTTAGTTCGTGGTAATGGACATTATTTTGATTTTTGGAAGAAGACATCTCTATTCTTACCATGTAAAAGCAATGAGTTATGAGATTTAGGTAGTCACTATTACAATGAGACTACAAAGCCAGCTAGGGGACTATTAAGTATTAACCAATCTATCTATCATCTTAAATTATAAATAGCTTCCAAAGAAGAACTTAAATTGATACATTTTATGATAATTTAATAACTTAGATTAAACCAAAGAATTAATGGTAAATATAATTAATAAATAGTAAGATCTAGAAAAGTATGAGATTACAAAAGAAGAAATATACATCTGAATTTTCTAATGTTCTAGCAGTTTATGCTAAACCAAATCAATGATCGAAAGGCTCGGGTGAAACCGCGTAGTTCATACCTACAGTTAATAAATAATAAATTTGAAATAGGAGTAACAACTTAATGAAAAATAACACCTAGATAAAAGAGTACATGTAAAACAAAATAAATAAATGCAAATTGAATACAAACTATGAAAGTTTGATCTCTCCAAATGAATAGTAAAAAATGAAATAAACACTCCATATAAATTATAATTAGTAAATAGCTAAGTTCAAATTTTAAATTATAGAAAAATGGTAATTTGATTCCATTAGAATATGTAAATAAAAATTTAGTGTATTACAAGTTAAAGAGAATAGCATATGCTCTCAAGAGATAAAGACTACAACATTTATCATATAGATCTAGATGGCAATGTTGTAGATGTGTCCAAAGATGTTATTACAGATAATAAATAAAGAGATAGTGCTGGTAAACTCTTTCTCGTTCTTATTAAGCGGAGGGGCTGTAGCCCGGTTGGTAGCATCCCATTGGTGAGAAGTCTCAGGTTAGGAGTTCGACTCCCCACCTCCCCGTGGTAAAAATTCCTCTTGCTTGTCCCACGCTAAAGCGGAGGGGCTGTAGCCCGGTTGGTAGCATCCCATTGGTGAGAAGTCTTAGGTTGGGAGTTCGACTCCCCACCTTCCCATGGTAAAAATTCCTCTTGCTTGTCCCACGCTAAAGCAGAGGTCTAGGATCGGGCCAGTCTTACGCGAGCTACGGTATCGCTGTGTATAGGTGGGA
The DNA here is from genome assembly GCA_904845875.1 of Miscanthus lutarioriparius. NCBI lineage: Eukaryota > Viridiplantae > Streptophyta > Magnoliopsida > Poales > Poaceae > Miscanthus > Miscanthus lutarioriparius. The sequence continues at coordinate 12,643,768 of CAJGYO010000005.1, forward strand.
CAAGGAGTTCGGGTGTTTTCTAGGTTTTTATGAGAAGATCATCTTCTATCTTAGGCTACTTTGGGAACTGAAACCCTATTGGAAAAAAGGGTGGAAAATCTATGGAATATTATTTGAATAACTCATTTAGTTTTTCCTAGAGTGTTTTTTATCCTTAGTTGTGCCTCCCATTGCTTCTAAATTAGCCCTTAAGCAGAATGCCTAGGAATTGTTTACCCCGCGGATCCGAGTTTATTTTCATCTATAAAAGAATATAAGTTCGAGGGGTCACGTCGCGGGTACTGTTCATCCGAAGCGCTACCCTCACGGATCACTGTAGACGAACAGTAACGGATCACGATGAATAGTATCCGACCCGCTAAGGAACAGTACCAACCTTTTTCGGGTTTTTTTGCGTTCACTGTTGCCCGCGCGAAGCGCAGGTTTACCTGCTAGTTCTTATTAAGGGCTTGTTCGTTTAGCCCTCATTTCACCTGGATTCATTATAGGTGATTAAATATAGTACTCAATCCATCTTAAATTGTAAGACGTTTGACTTTTTTTACATCAAGTTTGACCACTCGTTTTATTCAAAAAATTGTGTAAAATATTACTTTTTTCATCGTGGTTTGGTTTATTAATAAAAATTCTTCAAGAATGATTTAAATATGACTATATTTGCACAAATTTTTTGAATAAGATGAGTGGTCAAATTTGGGACAAAAAAAGTCAAACGTCTTATAATTTGGGACGGAGAGAGTATAAATTAGCACAACATCCTGGTTGAAAATCATTCCAGGCTCCATTCCGTATGAACCGAACACGCCCTAATTGATTATTAGTTGGAATACCACAGCTCATTATTAATTGGAATAGCATAATCGGTTAACCACATAGGGACCCAGTGCTTGCGTGTCTATTTCCACTCCGGATCCGAACTTCCGAAGTCCGGACGCCGTCCCAGTGTCCCACCCACCGGCCTCCACGCAGCCACGGGCATGTGGGCCCTCAACCTGAAGGCCGGTGGGCCTTGCCTCACGCCGAGGCATCCCCAGCCGGCGGCGCGGTCCCCGCTGGCCGCCGGTATCGGCTCGCTGGCTGTGGGGCCGACGAGGTGGAGGCGGCAGCCGGCTCGGTGGCCGAGGTTGGCGGTGAGCGCGTCGGGGAGGAAGGGCAACAACGGCCGAGAGGACGGCGACGAGCCCAGGAAGAAGGCCTCCTCTTCTGGTAGGTCCTCTTGGCCGAGCTCCTGATGCTTTGTCGACCTGTGCGATTGGAGCAGGATCTAGGTGATTCGCATGTGGGAAGCGGTCAACGTTTGTAGATTGGGTGCGGATTGAAATTATTGGCGCTCGGTGATGAAATTGTTTATGTGGCCTTTGCATCGAGGTCCTGTTGGTTACTGTACGATTTGTGATGCAAAGGTGTACATGTCTCACTGGATTTCTAGTTGTTATGGTGATATGGAATTTGGGTATGTTTTGAGCTCGATGGTTATTCTTCAGGGTCCATTTGGAGTTTGAGACACTTTTGTGCACTTAATAATTGAAAACTACTTTACTGCAGTAGCTGTACTGATCTCGAATTCTGTATATAGAAATCGTGGGGTTCCCATTGCTGCATTTGAATTTTCCAGCCGCAGTCTTTCATTCATGTGTCAATTGCTTAATCAGAATTTTAAGGATTTGATATCTCTACATTTCAGTAGAAAGTACATCACCAAGTGCTACTTCTATGTAATGCATAATTATTAACTTTTGGCTATGCACTGTTGGCATTTTCCATATTTTGTCTACATCAGATATATACATTATTAAGATACTATATAGTTCTTTGTTGATGTGTCTTAAAATGTTGGGTACAAAGGCTGTATTTGAATTTCCCTGTAGTATGTGTTGCGCTGGTGAATTCTGACACCTCATTTCTGCATGCAGGAAAAGGTGATGCATCTACTCCCAGTGGAGATGCTGCAAATGGAACAAGCCAAAATCAGGACGAACCAAAATCAAGTGACACAATGTATATACCTAGCAACTTGTCATATTGGCGAGATGTGAGAGCAAGCTTCGTGATTCCAAAGTTGGTAAGACCAAACTTTCTGGTCTTTGCTATTTCATCTGTACTAGAAAGTTTGACAAAAGATTTTGACAGGCACCTTCGGTATAGCTTATTTAGTGATTATGTAGGAATGCCGTTAGAATCTAAAATGGAATTTCATAAAAGCTCGGGCTACCATTTTTCCTCAGTTACTTTCATTTGTTAGTGTCATAAAGGAAAGAAGACAATGGGTCAATTTCTGAAGATTGACTTGCACTTTATAATCCCCTAACATTGTACCTACATGTTACTACCTCTGAAACGAACACATGAGACTTTGGAAACTTAAGACTGTCCATGGTACAAAATGTATTTTATTCCACAGTCAGTTTTTCAACTTAATGAATAGAATTTTTCTCTGCTGTTCTGGTGTTTCCCTCCTTTTTGGAGAAAGTTGAAATTTGAGACTTGGCCATCCTCAACTCCTCAGTTACTTGAAACATTTTTTCTCACTATCATCTATGTGCTGATCCTGTACTTCTATTTAGGACTTCTTTATGGTTCTCGCTGCAAGTATTCACTATTCCACATTACGTTAAACCTCTTATCTAGCGTTGTATATAGATAGACAAAAATGTGAATTTCTTCACCTCAAACAACGTCATACTGCTAGACTGTCTCCATCATGTAGTGTAACAAGATCTTCAATACCCTGTTTCTAATACATCCCAATGTCTTATGCACATTTTTGTTGTCCCAATTACATTTGACCAATTTACAGATCAGATCCCTTTTTATTCTCCTTTAGCAAAGAGTAGCCTGTCTCTGCCTGAAGCTAATTGGTGTTTTTGTTAAGAAACTCTCATTGACCTGGTCCTAATTATTTTTCCCTAACTTGTTATTTATCATGCATCCAAACAAGGAGCAAACAGATGCAAATAGTCCACAACAGACAGCTCAGGATGGAGCAGTATATCATCTTCCCCGGAAGTGGGCTCATTCTATTCCTATGCCAGAGTCTGGATGTGTGTTGGTCGCCACTGAAGAGCTTGATGGCAATGGAACCTTTGAGAGGACTGTCATCCTTCTCCTAAGACTAGGTTCAAGAGATGCCTACGATGGCCCGTTCGGTATCATCCTGAACTGTCCACTGTACACTAAGATGAAGCATGTGAACCCATCCTTCGGCGAGCAAGCGACCCTTTTTGGTGATTGTTCCCTCTTGTTCGGAGGCCCTGTCGACATGAGTATATTCCTGATGAGGACAGCTGAGGGAAGACCGATGAAGGGGTTCGAAGAGGTGGTACCTGGCATCTGCTTTGGCTTCAGGACTGACCTGGAGAAGGCTGGTGGTCTGATGAAGAATGGCACGGTTAAGCCTGAAGACCTGAAGTTCTATGTTGGGTACTCTGCTTGGGAACATGACCAGCTGCTGAGTGAGATCGATGCAGGATATTGGGTGGTGACTTCCTGCAGCTCAGGCCTGATAACCGACGCGTTGACGATGGACCCCTCCTGCTTGTGGACCGAGATTTTGCAGCTGATGGGTGGCCAGTACTCAGAGCTGAGCCAAAAGCCGAAGCAAGATGGAATGTAAACTTTGTTCGTTTGCATCCCAGCCATTTGGGATGGTCTCCCTGTGGCCAATCTGTACATAATTTGAGTAATCCTCGGCTGCCTGTAGCCAGTGTGGTTGCTCTGCTCGATGTAATTGCATGTGGACTGCTTTGACTTGTTTTTACCTAGTGAAAGAACGATGCGATACTTGAGCATGGCAACGCCTGCCTGCCTACCTGCTGTGCCCAAAGCTGAAACCCTCTGTTCGCTTCTCTTATAATCTATACTTTTCATCTTTTTTTTCAGCCGAAACAGTGTTTTTCTCTCATAACAAATCAGCCGGAACAGTATTTTGGTTTGTTTTTTCAGCGAAGCGAACGGGGCACTTTGATATTATTATGTACAGTATGTATGATTCGGCTTGTGCATGGTCCAGAAACAGATGTTTCAGGCATGCAGCATGCTTAGTGGCAAGCAGCCAACTGATACAGTTCTGAGTACCGGTACGATATGATCCGAGCGACCGTGTGCTCACCATTCACCGAAAAGGGTTTGCCTTTGTTTGGTCAACCATGAAGGCACTTCGTTTGAGCCCATGACATGCTGACTTGCTGAGCGCGTAAGGCCGGGTGCTTGGGAGATCGGATGGCGACATCCGACATCGGCCGGAGTTCAGAAGGCACCCGGATGCGTTTTTGTGTTCGTGACCTGCGTGCCGGTATGCGCGTGCAAGTCTTTCTGTTATCTTCTCGCGTACTAGTACAGTACCCCTTCCGTTCTAAAATATAATTCGTTTGACTTTTTATTTTTACTTCAAATTTAAGTCATTCTTGAAGAAATTTTGTTAATAAAGAAAGCCACAACAAAAGAAATGATATTTAACACAAATTTTTGAATAAGACGAGTTGTCAAATTTGAGGTCAAAAAAGTTAAACGAACTATAATTTAGAACGGATTTAGTATCTATCTATAATCTGTTGACCAAACCTTGGTCAACCATCTTGTAAAAATAAAATTGACGTAGCACGGGGTTACTGCTGTGGGCAAGAAGACTGTTCAATTCAACGCTTCTTGATGACTGTTACTGCATCCTCTGTGTCACTGTGCTCCAAATAAGTCCACACCCAGGTTGATGCAGCAGGATACTGTGATGATACACCACGCAGTCAGGATTCCAATCGTCGACTTGCCTTCTCTAGAAACTGCAACGCAGCCTGCGGTCGTTTCACAGTCACGACCGAGTCGAGGACCAGAAGTCCAAAACTACGGCAGCCGAGTTGGCTTCACCTCACCTCACCTCACCGTCAGTACATCGCCAGGGACGGTAAACAAGTATGTCAAGGCTGCACCAGCCACCAGCCAAGTCAAAATTTACCGTCGTCAGTTGGGGTTAAATCCTTTTCCGCCTGCCAACGAACTGTTGCATTTGGTCTCGATGGGTTCGTTTCAGACTCCACCGTTGACAACACTGCATTTGCTGATTTGTATTTGCATTGCACGCCAGGCTCAGCAAAGAGCGAGCCACAACCATGACTGAAAGTATTGTTGGTTGATTTGTTGTGAGAGAAAAAAAACTATTCGTTGATTGAAAAGGTACAGCTTATAAGCTAAACAAATAGGACGATTGCTCGGTCTCTGCGGCTCTACCATTGGCAATGGCACTGTTCGTTAAAAAAGATGTTTTATTGCATCCGCTAATTTCAGTACTACCATCTTCTTCTTTTTTTGCGGGCAGTACTATCAATTTTTTGGTTATATTAGTTACATCAGAATCTCCATGTCATCCACGCTAATCTCCCCGGAGACAGCAGGTTGCTCCCTTCCCGCGCCCGTACTGTGAAGGTTAGCGTGCGCACGGCCGGTGTACGCGTCGCCAGCATCCTGATCGCGCGCCCGGGCGCTGACGCCACCGCCGTGCGCGCTGCCGATGATGCCAATGCCGGTGCGATGGGCGTTCGCCAGCGCGGGCGCGGGCGCGCTCTCCCGCGCCGCCACGAGCTGCGCGTCGGCGGCCATGCCGGCGTCGGACGCCACGCGCTGCACGGACCGCGGCGACAGCCGGCCCCCGGCTCCGGCGCCGGCGCCGTACGCCGCGGCCGCTCGCTCGGGGAAGTTGAGCCCCGCGACGTCGCCGGTGCCGCCGCGGAGGAAGTAGACGGCCGTGTCGTGGGCGACGGCGGCGGCCTCGGGCGTGGCGTACGAGCCGAGCCACAGGCGCTCCCGCGTGCCGGGCACCCGGATCTCCGACACCCACTTCCCCCACCGCCGCCGCCGCACGCCCTTGTAGCCGCGCCGCCGCTCCGCGTCCGCCTCGCCGACCGCCTCCGCGCGCCTCATCATGGCGCGCCCCGCGCGCGTGCTGTCCCGAAGCTCTTCGCTTCGGCCTCGAGCCTCCTAGCTAGGCGGCCCGCCCAGCCTCGTGGCTCCCGTCCTCCCTGCTGAGATGGCTCTCAGCTGACCTCTCTTGAATGAATGAAGGCTTCAAGTTCAAGCAAGGCTCGTGACTGGCGTTCGTCCTCGAGGAGATGGCAGTGGCACCGGCACGGGCTGACCTTGGCGGTGCATGGACTGCGCGCGTATTTATAGGTATGGGGATGGGACCATGGAGGTCAACCCCGGAGCAGAGTTGACCTCGCCCGATATGGTTTTGGTTTTGAGTTTTGACCTCGAATAAAAAAAACACACTAAAAAGAAGAGAAGCAGCTGGAGAGTGGACGAAGGCCGGCGCGGTGACATTTCTCATTTCTGGCGGTGGTGGGCGGTGTCCGGTATGCAATTGCATGGCAGGCAGGTCGGTAGAGGAGCAACGCCAACGCTGCAGACTGCAGTGGGGTCAAAACTTTCAGATGCCCGCCCGGCCGGCCCAATCAAACTGTGTGCCTCGCGGATCTAACGGTCCGTCGTCTCAACGTACGGACTCCTGCTTCCGCTCTCAGTCGTTTTTTCCGGCTTGTTTTTTGTCCTAGGATTTTCTGTGATGAACTTGGAAACAAGGGGAATTACCGTGCTGATTGTTGGCATCCAACAACACAGTACTTTCTTACAAGTTGTTTGGTTGATGGTTTCTGCGGCTGATAAGTCAGCTAAAGCTGATTTGTTGTGGGAGAAAAATAATATACTATAGCTGATAAGTTTAAGCGAACAGATACGTTGGAAGAAGCCTTGTGATATGGGCGGATGGAGAGTAGAGAATTATCGATGTTACTAGTGTTAAGTTCATAATTATTATTATATTTGCCTTCTCTTAGCAGCCTGTTCGGTTGGCTGGTTCGTTTCGTTGCTGGTTCGTGAAGAAATACTGTTGGCTGGTTTGTGTGAGAGAAAAATACTATTCCGTTTGAAAATTTACAATCGTTTACGACAAGCCACATCCAAACGAATAGGCTGTAGATCGTCAACAACAATTTAGATTTGGGTTTTAAAATCCATTGAGAGCATCAAAATGTCCCTGCTACGCCCTGCTATGCTAGTTTCTGTTTTCGTTTCGACGACTGCATCCTCTCAAAAGCGAACGATCCTTTGAGGGTTTGACCACCGTTATCTTGGTGCCCTGGCGATCCTTTGACCACCGTTATCTTGCTTGGTGCTGCAGCAATCTTCCAGACCGCCGAGAGTGCATCTTGGACCCCGTAACCGTCTGGTTTGCCGTGTGGGTGATCCGTGTCTCTTTCACTTTCAGTGACAACTGACAAAAGGGACGCAGCAAACGCACTACGACGGGCCCCAAAGGGCCACGTTCATTTCATTTAGGCAAGCGCCATTCACATGACCATACTGCATATCTGAAGCATGGCCTGATTGGCCATCACCAACTTTATTTCCGTGCCACAAACACGAAACGTGTGCAAATAAAACGAAACACCGTGCTGTGCATGGTCAGTTCTGAGCTATAGCTAGGTCCTCTGGGAAAGCCGGTCAATTTTCGTTTGTAAGAAGATACTCGACGGGACGACACCGTCCATTTCGGCTCCGGCCAGTCGTGCCTTCGCAAAGATGTACAGTGTATATATAAGTAGTTACTCCCTCGTGCAAACCACGTACATCACGTGCTACTCCCTCCTGGCACCGTGGCAGGCTGCTTAGCGGGCCGGGTTTAAAGAAGTTGGCCCGCTAATCCATCCTATATATATTAGAAAATTGGACTACCAAGCAATATGACATCCGGCGGCGGCGGCTTCAAAACTCGCTACCTGATTAGGTCCTGCGCCTGCGGCCTGCGATATTTTGATCCAGGTATGTTGAGGCAGTAGGGATGAAAATGGATCGGATACGAACAGATATCATTCATATTATATTTGTTTTTATATTTCTGTTTGGATTCGGATTTGGACACGGATAGCGTTCGGATACATATACGAATACGGATTGACTCGGTTACGGATACGAATAATGAGTATCGAATACGGTATGAATCGAATTCGGAGAAGGTCGGATACAAATATCTATTCGGATATTGAGTAAAAGCAGCATATATATATATATATATATATATATATATATATATATATATATATATATATATATATATCATACGTGCGCAAACCATTACACCACTCTATGAGTCCATAATCCATCTAAATTAAGCCGAAAGACTAAAGAGTAAAGCAACAAATAAGATAAAGATACAGATACATCATACATCAAACATCATATAAGCACCAATCTTCGCGACATGAGTAGAAATAGCCAAGCACATTGCTTCATGGGTCTCATGGAGTCATGGTCATGGATTCAAGATCTACAATCCTTATATAGGCCATTTTTTCATTTTGAGAAAGTTTGAACAAAATGTAGTTCAAATTTCACAAGTGTGTGACATAGTTTTAGAAAGTCTATATGAGATTCAAGAATTTATGACTAGTGTTTGATAAAACTTTCTCAAATGGAAAAATGAGCTATGTAACAATTGTATATCTTGCTGAGATGATCAAACTTGGTATTCAGAGTTTTTTCATCTGAGGTCATTTAGTGTCTCATTTGAGCAAGTTTGACCAAATCAAATTTGGTCAAATGAAAAAACAACACTTTGACTCTAGTATTATGAACTATAAATGACTTCAAATTGAAAAGTTTTGAATACCAAGTTTGTTCAACTCATCAAGATCTACAATTCTTGTTTTGGTCAACTTTTCATTTGAGATAGTTTGGACGGTTCAAATTTGTGATTTTTAAATTTCGATGCTTACAAACTAGTTTTCGGAACCCTAGATTGTCTCAAATTGAAAAGTTTTGAATACCAAGTTTGTTCAGCTCATCAAGATCTACAATCCTTATATAGGCTATTTTTTCATTTGAGAAAGTTTGAACAAAATGTAGTTCAAATTTCATAAGTGTGTGACATAGTTTCAGAAAGTCTATATGAGATTCAAGAATTTGTGACTAGTGTTTGATAAATCTTTCTCAAATGGGAAAATGAGCTATGTAACAATTGTATATCTTGCTGAGATGATCAAACTTGGTATTCAGAGTTTTTTCATCTGAGGTCATTTAGTGTCTCATTTGAGTAAGTTTGACCAAGTCAAATTTGGTCAAATGAAAAAACGACACTTTGACTCTAGTATTATGAACTCTAAATGACTTCAAATTGAAAAGTTTTGAATACCAAGTTTGTTCAACTCATCAAGATCTACAATTTTTGTTTTGGTCAACTTTCCATTTGAGATAGTTTGGACGGTTCAAATTTGTGATTTTTAAATTTCAACGCTTACAAACTAGTTTTCTAACCCTAGATTGTCTCAAATTGAAAAGTTTTGAATACCAAATTTGTTCATCTCATCAAGATATACAATCCTTATATAGGCCATTTTTTCATTTGAGAAAGTTTGAACAAAATATAGTTCAAATTTCACAAGTGTGTGACATAGTTTCAGAAAGTCTATATGAGATTCAAGAATTTATGACTAGTGTTTGATAAAACTTTCTCAAATGGGAAAATGAGCTATGTAACAATTGTAGATCTTTCTGAGATGATCAAACTTGGTATTCAGAGTTTTTTCATCTGAGGTCATTTAGTGTCTTATTTGAGCAAGTTTGACCAAGTCAAATTTGGTCAAATGAAAAAACAACACTTTGACTCTAGTATTATGAACTCTAAATGACTTCAAATTGAAAAGTTTTGAATACCAAGTTTGTTCAACTCATCAAGATCTACAATTGTTGTTTTGGTCAACTTTCCATTTGAGATAGTTTGGATGGTTCAAATTTGTGATTTTTAAATTTTGAATAAATATCCGGATAATATCCATTTTTAAATATCCGGATATATCCGATACTTATCCGGATTATCCGATATCCGCCGGATATCGATGATATTACATCCGTATTTGATATTCGCCTAAGATATCCGTTTTAGTATCCGTATCCGGAAAAAAAACCGGATATCCGAGTAACTATCCAGATAAATGTTCATATTTGTTCGGTCGAACGGACGGTCGAATAAATATCCGTACCGTTTTCATCCATATGAGGCAGTCCCAATATCCTTCCTGTTGTGATTGATATGTTTATTCTAATCTAATTGCACGGGGAGCCCTAGCTTCTCTGATCTCGTCGACGATCATTCACGCACTGTGTTGATTGGATGGAGTTCAGAACTGGCTGTTGGGCTACATACCGAGATTTTGTGTGGCGTCTAGGAGCATCCTGACTGGAATTTAGGTATAGTAATCTGCCTAATTAATCTTTTTGTGTGCTAGATTTGTTTATCCCGTCTCCTTGCTGGCAGCTGCATGCAGATCGGGAGAAGGTTCATCCATGCGCTGATCCGATCCCCATGAATATTATGGATCTAATAAATTGGCATATGTCATGTATCTGCTCTGATCTTGGTGCTGGACTGGCAAACAGGTGCTAGATCCAATCTCTGTCCTCTCATTTCATCCAGATCAACAAGGTTAGAGATGTGGAGAGTATGGGGATGCATGAGTGCGTTCGTCACTACGGGAAACACGTGATTTGTCGAGTGCAAAAATCTTTGTCGAGTGCCAAATTTCGGGCACTCGGCAAAGACCTGCTTTTATGGCACTCGGCAAAGAGACCTTTGCAGAGTGCCTGGCACTCGGCAAAGACCTGCACTCGGCAAAGGCAGACACTCGACAAAGATTGGTAGGGGCCTAACGGCATCCAACGACGTCCTCTTTGCCGAGTGCCCCCCGTTTGGCACTCGACAAAGAATTTATTTTGCCGAGTGCCAAAACTTGACACTCGGCAAAATATATATTTTTTGGTTTTTTGCCACCAATTTTTTTTGAAGCTTTACTGCACTACCACAAACAACATGTTTAAATTTGGGATATTTTCATTGCCTTTTGGCATATTTCTATAGTTTATTTTGTTTTGTTGAATTTTTCCGGAAAATGTAAGTTTGAACTGCAGGTGCATCGAATAATGGATTACATTCGTTCAAAAAATGTTATCCTTGTTTCTTAGTGTAAATTTAGGCAAAATCTAGGAACTGTCTCAAAATTTTGATCAACGTGCTCACGGGGCAACGCCGCCAACTTGCGTGGGAGTGGTTTTTTAATTGTATAAAATACGAACGAATTCCGAAAATCATGAAACTTGCCGAGTTGTCGCCATATCGTATGCGTATGCCGTGGAAAAAATTTGAAAAAGTTTTGAGCACGTTGTCACGTACGATGCTCACAAACCAGGACATCTCCACAGATAGTTTCTGGATTTAGCCTAAATTTACACTAAGAAACAAGGATAACATTTTTTGAACGAATGTAATCCATTATTCGATACACCTGCAGTTCAAACTTACATTTTACAGAAAAATTCAACAAAACAAAATAAACTATAGAAATATGCCAAAAGACAATGAAAATGTCCCAAATTTAGACATGTTGTTTGTGGTAGTGTACTAAAGCTTAAAAAAAAATTAGTGGCAAAAAACAAAAAAAAAAATTGCCGAGTGCCGCCCAGCTGGCACTCGGCAAAGAGCTGCTGATTTTTTTTTAAAACTTCGCCGAGTGCCAGATCACGACACTCGGCGAAGAAAATTGACTTTGCCGAGTGCCGCCGATCTGGCACTCGGCAAAGCCGCCCTTATCCCTTCACCTGCGCCCGGCTGGCGCGCTCTCTATCTCTCTTTCTCTCATTTCTCTCTCCCTCTAACCTTTCTCTCCCTCAGCCGCCGCCGCCGCACATCGCCGGCCCGCGCCTCCCCGCGTGGGCCCCCGCGCCGCCCGTCCCCGTTCGCCTCCCCGCGCCGGCGCCTCACGCGGCGGCCCGTCCCCGTCCACCTCCCCGCGCCGGGTCCTTGCGCGGCCACCGTCCCCGCCTGGCCTCCACTGCCCCCGCCCGGCCTCCACCGCCCACGCTGGCCCCCTTGGCGGACACCTCCCCCGCCTGCGCGCCCCCCTCGGCGGCCACTGTAGAAGAGAGGAGGAGGAAGCAGGGGAGAAGAGAGGAGGGGAGAAGAGAGGAGGAGAAGGAGAAGGAGAGGAGAAGGAAGGTGCCGGCCTAGGCCCGTTGACCCTCACTGTAACAGAACCGACCAATTATACGAAATTAAGGAAGAAAATCATCCGCCAGCGCAGACGATTTAACAAACTTAAACCCGTATAACCCGGTAGTCCGTGAAATCGCAAAGAATTTCAAACCAACTCACATACCAGCCAAGATCGTAATAAGTTTAGCGGTCACCATCACATATTACATAAAAGTTCGCATCACAGATACATCAGAATTTAAACATAGTTATTACAAAACGAGTTCAAATAGAAGTAGCGGAAGCCATTTGTTCAAAACCGCACACACTCACACGGAGTTCAAATACAGTGCCAGCTAATGATCATCTCCAACAAAAGCATCAGACGAGACGTAAGGAATGACCATGCCCATGGTCCTAAGCATCACCCATCGCAGGATAAAGGCAGCTGATACAGTAGCCGTAATACATCTGCCCATCTACAATAAGTGGGAATAAAATCCTGAGTACGAGAAGGTACTCAGCTAGACTTACTCGACATAACCGAAAATAAAGTGACACCAAGGATTATGAAGGGCTTTATAGTAGGGTAGCTGACTCATTTGCAAAAAGAGACATTTTTAGCATTTTAAGAACCTTTCAAAAGCATTATTGTCAAGTTAATTATTATTAACCTGTCGACTAGATTTGCACCTATACTAGAGCAAACATGTGATTAAGTAAATAATGATAACCAATGATCATTAACAACTTCCATAATGTCATATTCATTATAACTGTCCAAGTGTTCCATCAACATTACTACGATGAAGTCACTCAAGTCAAGTGCTCACTATCCATGAGCGATGGTAATTCGAATCGATTCCTAACCAGTTGGTGATTTATTCCTTACACAAACCTCACTCACCCGCTAAAGTGAAGTATCGGTCACCGAGTCAACTATCCAGGAATCTCGAGTTTGCCAGGAACCACATGTACCCGGAGGGCGACCGACTGCACTTTGGTCTTATCATCTCGCCCCCGTGTCCTACCACACCTGCTCCGGTACAGTGCGCTGCGGGCAAGCTACTCGGCCCGAATAATCTCCCAGCTTCGCAGTCGAAAGGTACTTTATTCGGCCAGCTATATGTAAGGCATGCGTTCAACATGACTCGAGGCCCAACAACGGTCGGTCCTTAATCGACACAGACGGAAAGCGCTACAGTCCAAAACTCTGCAAGTCTCCGTCCAGTCTCAACTTCATTTAACACTTAGTTATACCATGACTACATAGTTATCCAAGCAGATTTAGGTAACCACCTATAGCTCGCAGGTGACAGGAAATCACCCGATTTCTACCGGTCTAAGCCAGCTAAGCATTGACTCGACTATGGATACCAGGGTAACAAGGATATAGTATAACAATGGTAAACAAGGTATAATGCAGCAACAGTTGCAAACAACTCTTGAACATAATGCATCAATTAAAGTAAAGCATTTAATTAATAATCGCAAACCGGGGAGAAAAAAAATGCTCCGGGGCTTGCCTCTCTCAAAGGAGCTCGGACGATGATCGGGGCACTCCGAAAATTCCTCAACGTCCTCCTCGTCGGCTTCGGGCACTTCCTACGGCTGCACCTTGAGCTGCTCCTTGGGCTCCTCGGGAATGACGACTGGGTTCTCGGTTTGCGATCCTGTATGATGCAATGTGCGTAAGTGCTTATGCAATCGGTGCATCGGATGAGATGAATACAATGAATATGCTTGAATGCAAGGTAGTCAACATCATCCAAGAACATATACTACAAGCACATGTCATCTACTGCATTCTCTTCTACTACTAATATGCTAAGTCAACACATCTCATTAAATGCTTCAAAGATACACCAAAGCTTCACTAATTTCTTAATTACACATAAGGCAACACTTGATTAAACCCTAATTAATAATAGGTTTGAATAGCAACATCTATTTTTATTGCTTAGAAAAATCTTAGAAATTACCATATGCACAAGATTACTACCTAAGTAGTCTACCAAACAGATTTTTATGGTATTTGAATGAGTGGATTAGCCTACACAAAATAACAAGCTATGGCAGGATTATGAACATAAAAATACTTTGTACTGTGAAAAGTGTCAAACAACAGATAAAATATTTTTCCTATGTTCTACACAACAAATAATCACTGTACAAAAATTATCACATGCATATTTTATACAAATTTTGCTCTCTAGCAAAAATAACAAAAATCTGCCATTAAAGACACTTGAACTACACCTCATAATTTTTCTACAGAACATGCATGACACATATTTTTTTCTAGGAAGTACATTACACAACAAGAGTAACAAACTTGGAATCATATTTTTCTGATACATATAGGATTTACTAACCATTTTACAAGATATCAGCAATATCAAGAATTAATTAAAGCTCTACAGAAAAGCATCTCAAAAATAACATGCAATATTTTTATCATGTATATCTGGTGACAAGGATCCTAGAAAATTTTGTTTCAATAAATTTGGAGCAAATTTGAGTATTCAAACATTTTCCAAAGCATTTCTCTTTCCAAATAATAAAAGAAAACTGAAAACAAAATTTTCCTATTACTACTGGGCCAGGCCGTGGAAAACAACTGGCCCAAGGCCACATTTGGCATGCGTGAGCGAGAGCGAAGGGAGGGCGGTGGCTCTGCTCGGGCTTCGCCCAAGCCATCTGGCCCACTGGCCGAGAAGCGAAGAAGCCACGCCGGTGCTCCAGACGCCACGGCAATGGCGCGGGCGCAGCCTGGGCAATGGCGGCCGTTGCCACACCGGTCCGGCAAGCGGGTGAGCCTTGGGGTCCGCAAAAAGAGTGCTGCGAACTGAGCGAGTAACTCAAAAGGATGGAGGAGGGAAGGAGGACGCGTTCCACGGTGGCCGAGCACGGCGGCGCCATGACTGACGGCGGCGAAACGCGCAAAACACTCTACCTTGGCTCAAAAGGTGTCACAGCCGCGAGCACCAGGTGCAGGAGAGTGAGGCGGTGCTATGTGCTCTTGATTGCGGGCAGTGGTGGAGCACTGGCGGCGAATGTTTCTGGCGGGGCTGCGGTGGCGCTCGGTGGCGAGAGCGCGAGCTCGTCGGCGGGGCGGAGAGGAGGCAACAAGGGAGAGTGAAGAGGGAGCGCCGCGTGCTCGGGCAGATGAAGGCGAAAAGCGTGGAGGTGGAGGCGAGCCATGGTCGCTTGCATGGGCATCGCCGGCGCATGGTGGCCACGCAATGGTCGCGCTCAAGGCTGGTCGGGACGCTGGCGCTGGAACGGCAATGGCAATGCAAGCATGAGGCGCAGGCGTCTGCGCAAAAGGTGGGCTGGGCCGGACGAGGGCGGCGAAGGGCGGCGGCGCAGCAGCCGAGCCGAGCTGGCCAGGGCGAGAAGCGAGCGGCGCGGCGACCCTTGAAAGGATAGAAACACTTTTCAATTTTCTATTTTCAAAGAAATTTCAAATAGCAGTTTTCAAATACCCTTTTGAGTAAGAAAATGACTTCTTTTGAAAATGGCCCAAAAATAAAAGTTGCTTAGAATTTAATCCTCTACAACTTTGTTTTTATGACCAAAGTTCAATTCTTGCTAGATTTTGAATTATAAAATTAAAGTCAATTTTAACTCAAAACCCTAATTTTGGAGAATTATTTTTAAAGCAAAATTTGACAATAATTTAGATACAAACTTTACTCCAAAAATTGTGCTAAATAATTCTAGATGATTTACAATCATAGCCAAACATGTTTTACTAACCTAGCAAGCATAATTTGGGCAAAACAACTCTAAACGAGTGTATGCAACATTCATGTTTCACGAGCATGTTTCATACGTTTCGAAGCATGGTTTCAGTTATTATTTACATGATTAGGTATGTATGATTAGGATGCTTGATGATGAACAATATGCATGATTGCAGTGCATAAATGCTGGCATAACATCGGGGTGTTACAACCCTCCGCCCTTATAAAAATCTCATCCCGAGATTTGGGTTACGAACCATTTGTTATAAAAATCTTTATAAGCTTTTTGTAGATATTCTCCCATTTCCCAAGTTGCATCTCCCTCATCATGATGATCCCACTGTATCTTGTATGTTTTCACCACACTATTCCGAGTAGCATGTTCTTTAGTGTCTAACACACGGACCGGTTGCTCACGATACACCAAATCTGATTTGAGTTTGATGCCCCGAGGTTCTATTCTTTCCTCCAAAACACGCAAACACTTCTTGAGATGTGATACATGGAAAACTGGGAAGACTGTACTCATGGTCTTAGGTAACTCTAACTTATAAGCTACTGGACCTCTTCTTTCCAAGATCTTGTATGGTCCTACGAATCTAGCGGCAAGCTTTCTTCGGACTCCAAACCTTTTCTTCTTCATTGGCGTGATCTTCAGATAAACATAGTCACCAACTTCAAACACAAGAGGTCTCCTTCTGTCTGCATAACTTTTCTAACGCGATTGGGCCGCCTTCATATTTTGTTGAATAATATGAACTTTCTTCTCGGCCTCTTCTACAAAGTCAATGCCATAATACCTTCTATCTCCTGGCTCGACCCAATTTAGTGGTGTTCTACATTTTCTGCCATACAAAGCTTCGAATGGAGCCATCTTGATGCTTTCTTGATAACTATTATTGTAAGCAAACTCAGCTAATGGTAACCATGACTCCCATGAACCCCTAGAAGACAACACACAGGCTCTTAACATATCCTCTAGAACAGTATTAATTCGTTCAGTCTGACCATCTGTCTGAGGATGATAAGCGGTACTACGAATCAAACTAGTTCCCAAGCCTTTGTGTAAATGTTCCCAAAAGTGAGTCGTGAACTATGGCCCTCTATCAGATACTATAGTCTTTGGTATACAATGCAACCTTACAATCTCTGCAATATACTTCTCGGCATATTGAGGTGGTCGATAAGTTGTCCTGACAGGTAAGAAATGAGCGGTCTTGGTAAGACGATCCATAATCACCCAAATTGAATCATGTCCCTTTTGAGTAGTGGGCAATCCCGAGATAAAATCCATACTTATATCATCCTACTTCCAACTAGGTATGGATAAAGGTTGCAACAAACCGGCAGGTTTCATATGAATAGCTTTCACTCTACAACACGTGTCGCATTGGGCAACATAGGCCGTAATTTTTTTCTTCATCTTGGTCCACCAATAATGAGGCCTTAGTTCTTGATACATCTTACTACTTCCCGGATGGATAGATAGCTTAGAAAGATGAGCTTCATCCATGAGCTTATTCCTAAGCTCTCGATCCTTGGGAACCACAAGACGGTCGTCAAACCACAACACGCCCTGTTCATCCACTTTAAAGTGCTTTGATGGCTTTTCTCTTATTTTCTCTTTGATGTGGAATATCCCCTTGTCGGTTTTCTGGCTTTCTATTATCTTACTCTCCAAAGAGCAACTAATCTGAATACTATGTAACACAGTAGGATGCATCAGATCGAACCCATCTTCAAGTAATGGCTGTACATTCAAGTGATGTGACTTTCTGCTCAAAGCATCTGCCACTACATTGGCTTTTCCAGGATGATATTGCACATTCAAGTTGTAATCTTTGATCAATTCCAACCATCTTCGTTGTCTCATGTTCAACTCTGGTTGGGTAAAGATGTACTTGAGACTCTTATGATCCATAAAAATATTGCACACATTACCAAGTAGATAATGTCTCCAAATTTTTAGGGCATGCACAACTGTAGCAACTTCAAGATCATGTGTTGGATAGTTGACCTCGTGCTTTCTCAATTGACGTGAGGCATAAGCAATGACTCCTTTCTTGCATAAGAACATAGCCCAATCTAGTTTTTGATGCGTCGCAAAACACATAAAATGGTTTCTCAATGTCTAGCTGTGCGAGAACAGGAGCAGTGGTCAACAGTTTTCGCAAAGTGTGGAAAGCTGCTTCACACTCCTCTGTCCACACAAACTTGTGATCCTTCTGTAACAGACTTGTCATAGGCTTGGCAATCTTCGAGAAGTCCGGTATAAAATGACGGTAGTAACCAGCTAATCCTAAGAAACTTCTAATCTCAGGAACTGTGGTCGGTGCCTTCCAATCCATAACCTCTTGCACCTTACTTGGATCCACTGAAACTCCATTTTCTAACAGAATGTGACCAAGGAAAGGAACTTTCTTCAACCAGAATTCGCATTTGCTAAACGTAGCATACAACTTATGATCTCTAAGTCTGGTCAAGACAATTCTCAGATGCTCTTCATGATCCTTCTTGTTCTCAGAGTACACCAGAATGTCATCGATGAACACGACCATGAACTTATCCAATTCTGGCATGAAAACGGTATTCATTAAAAACATAAAGTATGCAGGAGCATTTGTCAAGCCAAAGGATATGACAAGATACTCATACAACCCATATCTGGTGGAAAATGCAGTTTTTGGTATATCTTGTGGCCTAATCTTGATCTAATGATAACCAGATCTCAAATCTATCTTTGAGAACACCTTAGACTTGGCTAACTGGTCAAACAGAACATCAATATGAGGCAAGGGATACTTATTCTTGACGGTTACAACGTTATGTGGCCTGTAATCTACGCACATTCTCAACGTGCCCTCTTTCTTCTTCTTTACAAACAAGACGGGACATCCCCATTCAGACTTGCTTGGCCGGATAAACCCCTTTTTTGATAAATCTTCTAGTTGCTTCTTCAACTCAACTAATTCATCGGGAGGCATCCGATAGGGTCTCCTTGAAATCGGAGCTGTTCTGGGGATTAACTCAATTCCAAACTCAATATCCCTATCTGGCGGAAGACCAGGTAGCTCGTCTGGGAATACGTCCGGAAACTCACACACTACCGGAATTTGATGGATAGGAATAACTTCAGTAGCACATGTCACACTTATAAGGTCTGTTCTCCAAGGCAATGGTACTTGGAAAGTACCCTCACCCAGGGGATCCTTAAGGGTAAGTACCCAACTTCCGGTATCTATGACTGCTCCCCAATCCTTCATCCAATTCATCCCTATAATGACATTCAAAACTAGTCCAGGCATAACTATCAAGTTTACTCAAAACTTCCTGCTACCTAATTCAAGGGTTGACCCTCGAACCATCCGATTGGTCAAAACATCAGTCCCTGCTGAACTTATACGGTAACCATAACCCAATTCTGTGCATAATTGTTCATGTTTCTGTGCAAATGCTTTACTCATAAAAGAATGCGATGATCCAGAATCAAATAGAACAACTGCAGGGTTTTCGTTGACAGAAAACTTACCAGCGGTTACGGGCTCTCCTTCAGGAATCTCATCCACAGTCGTACTATGCACCCTAGCATTATAGGTTTGCTGCTTCTTCTTCGGCGGATAAGGACAAAACCTCGAGAAATGGCCGGGTTGGTCACAATTGTAGCAGGGTCCCCTCACTATACCAGCAGATCTCATAGCTCCCTTGGAACTACCCTGTACCGCAGTTGCGGCTGCCTTGTTGGGCTGTACTGCCATCTTATAAGGCTTCTGGGGTCCACGGAAATTCTGACTTCTCTGCTGAGGTGGCCTGAACCTAGCGCTAGGTGCAGATGGACGATAGGGAGGACGACCTCCCATAGGTGCTCTTGCTTGGGACGGACCACCTTCTAGGGCTCTCTTGCGAGTCTTGGCTACGGTGCTGGCGTTGTTGTTCTTTTCCTGCTTCAGACAATCACTGATGAAGTAATTGAATCTGGCGCGGGTGTTGGTACCCACATGCTTCATCATCTTTGGATTGAGTCCTCTCTTGAAACCGGCGATTCTCTTAGCATCAGTGTCAACCATGTCGGGAGCATAACGACATAAGTTATTGAAAGCATGCAAATATTGTGTCACGGTCTTGGTGCCCTGATTCAACGCCAAGAACTCTCCCAACTTCATCTCGGTCAGCCCAGGTGGAATATAAACTCCACGGAAGGCCTCAGTAAACTCTCTCCACGTAATCTGAGCATTTGGAGGGAAGGTTGTGCGATGGTGCTTCCACCACATTCCCGCTGGTCCTTGCAACTGATGTGCAACATACTTAGTTTTCAATACCTCAGTCATCCTCAACACACGGAATTTATCTTCCATAGTGTTGATCCATTCTTCAGCATCAAGTGGTTCCGTTGCTTCCTTGAATATTGGCGGCCTGGTGTCCATAAAATCTTTGAAGCTGCTGTATTGATTCACCCCAATGCCACCACCCTGATTGTTACCGCGCTGAACATTGTTGGCGATGGTACGCAGAAAATCCTCCATGTTCTTCTGGGATTGTTCCGTGTTGCGCTGACTCCCGAGCAACTATGCGAAGAACACCTCTGGGGTAAATGGGGGAGGAGGTGGCAAATGCGGTTCATGGGGAGGCTCATTGTTGTTGCCGTGGTTTCCACCACCACCAGTCCCCGCACCATTAGCACCGGGCTCAGCGGCCTCATACGTGGTACGACGAGTGTTTGTCATCTGCATATTTCAGCAACAAGTAATGATTGAGTGAAGCTGTAATAATTGTGAGTGAAGGAAAAATTATGCCGTACTGAATTTACTGGAGAGAATAAATTCATACAATAAAACAGAGGCACAATAATCGCATCCCAATTAAAACAACATCACTAATTAATTTACTTCAACAGGAAATGTTGTGTCCATACAACCAAATTACCAGCATACATACACTGGACTTTTTATGCATTTAGATATCGCATTCCTAGCCAAGTTCCAATCACATGCCAAGTCTCATAAGTTCGAAGCAAGATACATTAGGTTACATGCCAACAAAAGAAAGGTCATCGCGACAGGACCTAAACACTTGGGCAAGGCAACTAGCCTACTCCTCGGGGCCGTCGTCGGGGTCGGAGACGTCACCATCGCCCCCAGGTGAAACTACAGGCTTGTCCTCGTTGTCGTCGTCGATGTCCATGCCAGTGGCGTCTGGAGGAGCATATGGGCCAACCCCATTGTAGAGCGCGTGAAACTCCTCGTGTAGGTTGACGTTGTACTCCTCTAGCTCATTGACCCTCTGCAGCAGAAGGTCCCTCTCGTCCCAGGCTTCATTCCTTTTCTGAACCAACTGTCCAATCATGCGGTCTGCATTGTTGTTGGCCTGAGTCAACGTATGCACCCGCTGCATAGCTCTATCACCTCTCTCTACCGCCTGGTCCCGCTGTAAGCTCATATCAGCCAATTGCTCCTACAAACTAGCTATAGCACGTGCCTGCTTCTTCTTCTGCTTTCTCACCTGGAGCTTATCATGACCACGTAAGCCAGTCAAAGTCTAGTAGGTACTCTGAAGACCCTCATACGCTCTGATGGCGGCGAACATAGCACTCATAGAATGGTTGTCGCTAGCCTATCCCTCAGCTAGACCTCTGACCAAAGCACTTCCCTGAGGCTGAACCCAAATAGCATCACGAGGATCATCCCTAGGAAAGGTGCCAGCTAGAGTTGCTGCAAGCTCACTGGGGAATCTACTCATGATATCCCTGATGACACGGAAAGCTGCTCCCTCTGCACCCTCAACAGGAGTGTGACCTTCAAACTCCAAGTGCCAACCATCCCATTCTGGAGCATCACCAAGGGCAGGAACTATGATCTCTACCACTGCAAGTCCATCCACTGCTAACTGGCTCTCATTCTAAGAGTACACCGATTCTTGACCCTCTAGGTACCCCACATCATGGAGCACTCTCCAAAGCAAGGTCGGCATGCCAAACCCGCTCAAGAAGGTGTCCGTGGTGCGGTGCTCCCTTAGAGCCAACGGACGTCGAGGTGCTCTTCCTCCGGTGGACTTACGGGCAGTCTGCTTCGTGCGGGCCATCTGTAGCAAAAGTTCTTTTATTACCCCGTGGAAACATATTTTAGGTGATACAACTTTTATCAAAATGAGATAATCAATTTATAAGGGGAGGAATGCATGACATGAATGAAATGCACAAGTAATATGATGTATGCACGTGCCGTACGTTCTCACAAACTTATAGAATAAATAATTTCTAGCGACGAATTCGGTGGCATACAAACGATCTCTCAATTACGTATCTAATGCGTTCTACACGATAACGTTGTTATGTACCTGCAGAAAATTCATTTCAGCCCAATTCCCGATGAATGCATAAAAGCAGTAAATTTTTATCTACACGCTCTACACGAATCCTCAGATACGTGTACAATGGTAGTAACTACCCGAACTATCGTCCTATTGACGGCATCGCCTCAACAGACGGAATACCCATACATGAGATACCTTTGTAAAACATGCATAGAAAATGTAATTACTCCAGCATCATATAAGCATTCACCCTAGATTGGTGGTGTATCCGATCATGCTCTCACGACTCACACTTACCGAGGCGTAGAGACAAATGATCCATACACTACCACTCAAACAAGTGGCACTCATACAATAGCACGCCGTATGAGCAACGAAAGACAAATATGATGCAAGAACCCCAAGTCAGTACTTAATTAAGCCACCAAGAGTCCTTAACTAGGCATAAAGGATATGACCACTGACACACTTTTTAGTTTGAAAATCACGTTTTCAAATGCCTTTTTGTTTTAAATACACTTGTGAACAGTAACACGCTAAACCATGCTCTGATGCCAGCTGTAACAGAACCGACCAATTATACGAAATTAAGTAAGAAAATCATCCGCCAGCGCAGATGATTTAACAAACTTAAGCCCGTATAACCCGGTAGTCCGTGAAATCGCGAAGGATTTCAAACCAACTCACATACCAGCCAAGATCGTAATAAGTTTAGCGGTCACCATCACATATTATATAAAAGTTCGCATCACAGATACATCAGAGTAAATTCCTCAAACCGGGGAGAAAAAAATGCTCCGGGGCTTGCCTCTCTCGAAGGAGCTCGGGCGGTGATCGGGACACTCCGAAAATTCCTCAACATCCTCCTCGTCGGCTTCGGGCACTTCCTGCGGCTACACCTCGAGCTACTCCTCGGGCTCCTCGGGTATGACGACTGGGTTCTCGGTTTGCGATCCTGTATGATGCAATGTGCGTAAGTGTTTATGCAATCGGTGCATCGGATGAGATGAATACAATGGATATGCTTGAATGCAAGGTAGTCAACATCATCCAAGAACATATATTACAAGTACATGTCATCTACTGCATTCTCTTCTACTACTAATATGCTAAGTCAACACATCTCATTAAATGCTTCAAATATACACCAAAGCTTCACTAATTTCTTAATCACGCATAAGGCAACACTTGATTAAACCCTAATTAATAATAGGTTTGAATAGCAACATCTATTTTTATTGCTTAGAAAAATCTTAGAAAATTACCATAGCATAGTACTACCCTAAGTAGTCTACCAACAGATTTTCATGGTATTTGAATGAGTGGATTAGCCTACACAAAAATAACAAGCTATGGTAGGATTATGAACATAAAAATACTTTGTACCGTGAAAAGTGTCCAACTACAGATGAAATATTTTTCCTATGTTCTACACAACAAATAATCACTGTACAAAAAATATCACATGCATGTTTTATACAAATTTTGCTCTCTAGCAAAAATAACAAAAATCAGCCATTAAAGTCACTTGAACTACACCTCATAATTTTTCTAGAGAACATGCATGACACAAAATTTTTTCTAGGAAGTACATTACACAACAAGAGTAACAAACTTGGAATCATATTTTTCTGATACATATAGGATTTACTAACCATTTTACAAGATATCAGCAATATCAATAATTAATTAAAGCTCTACAGAAAAGCATCTCAAAAATAACATGCAATATTTTTATCATGTATATCTGGTGACAAGGATCCTAGCAAAATTTGTTTCAATAAATTTGGAGCAAATTTGAGTATTCAAAAATTTTCCAAAGCATTTCTCTTTCCAAATAATAAAAGAAAACTGAAAACGAAATTTTCCTATTACTACTGGGCCGGCCCGTGGAAAACAACTGGCCCACGGCCACATTCGACCTGCGCAGACCGAGCGAAGGGGAGGGCGGTGGCCTGGCTCGGGGCTTCGGCCCAAGCCATGCTGGCCCAGCTCGGCCGAGGCGAAGGAGCCACGCCGGTGCTCCAGACGCCACGGCGGTGCGGGCGCTGCCAGCGGGCCGGCGGCCGTTGCCGGCCGGGTCCGGGCAAGCGGGCGAGTGCGCGGGGTCCGCAAAAGAGTGCCGAACCTGAGCAGGCAACTCAAAAGGATGGAGGAGGGAAGGAGGACGCGTTCCACGGCGGCGCCCTGACTGACGGCGGCGAAACGCGCAAAACGCTCTACCTTGGCTCAAAAGGTGTCACAGCCGCGAGCACCAGGTGCCGGAGAGTGAGGCGGAGCTATGTGCGCTTGATTGCGGGCAGTGGTGGAGCACTGGCGGCGAATGTTTCCGGCGGGGCTGCGGTGGCGCTCGGTGGCGAGAGAGCAGAGCTCGTGCGGGCGAAGCAGAGAGGCAGCGCGAGAGAGTGAAGAGGGGAGTGCCGCGGGCTCAGCAGATGAAGGCGAGCGCGTGGAGGCGGAGGCAGGCCGTGGCTGCCGCGTGGTGGGCGTCGTCGGCGCATGGTCGCCACGCGGCGGTCACGCTCTGGCGCTGGTCGGGACGCGGCGCGCGGGAACGGCACGGCGTAGCGCGGAGGCAGGCCGTGCGCGCGAGGTGGGCTGGGCCGGACGCGGGGCGGGCGAGCGGCGGGTGCGGCGGCAGGCTGAGCCGGCTTCGGACGTGGGCCGAGAAGCGAGGCGGCGGCCCGCGAAAGGATAGAAACACTTTTCAATTTTCTATTTTCAAAGAAATTTCAAATAGCAGTTTTCAAATACCCTTTTGAGCAAGAAAATGACTTCTTTTGAAAATGGCCCAAAAAAAAAGTTGCTTAGAATTTAATCCTCTACAACTTTGTTTTTATGACCAAAGTCCAATTCTTGCTAGATTTTGAATTATAAAATTAAAGTCAATTTTAACTCAAAACCCTAATTTTGGAGAATTATTTTTAAAACAAAATTTGGCAATAATTTAGATACAAACTTTGCTCCAAAAATTGTGCTAAATAATTCTAGATGATTTACAATCATAGCCAAACATGTTTTACTAACCTAGCAAGCATAATTTGGGCAAAAACAACTCTAAACGAGTGTATGCAACATTCATGTTTCACGAGCATGTTTCATACGTTTCGAAGCATGGTTTCAGTTATTATTTACATGATTAGGTATGTATGATTAGGATGCTTGATGATGCACAATATGCATGATTGCAGTGCCTAAATACTGGCATAACACCGGGGTGTTACACTCACGCCGCTGCGGTTGTCCCCGTCGTCGTCGCCGACCCTCGTTGTTGCCATTCTCGTCGCGAAGGTATGCCCTACACCTGTAGTAGTTAGTAGTAGTACTTAGTAGTGTTAGTAGTAGTTAGTAAGTAGTAGTAGTCAGTAGTTAGTAGTGTTAGTAGTATTGTTAGTAGTAAGTAGTGATAGTAGTAGTGTTAGTAGTAGTGTTAGTGTTAGTAGTAGTTGTAGTGGTAGTAGTGCTTGTTGTACTACTTCGATACTTTCATCTGCATGGAAAGAGAACTAAAGTACATGGCTCGTCTTGGTATATATATGTTTGTTGGCCTTCGTGCCTATGTTTGGTATATATGTGGTTGTTGGCCATCGCGTCTACGTTTCTTGCAGGTTTTGGAAACCTCCCCGTGCAGGGGAGGTGCTGCCGAAATTTTCAATGGATTCTAACCTAGCCTTTTTATGTAGGAGACGGACCCGTGGGAGGGACTCGGCGACCCCGATCGTCTTCGTCGGCGCTGCCCAGGCGGAGGCCCATCGGCTGGAGATGGAGACTGTACAAGCCCAGAGGGCGGCCGAGGAGCAGAGGCTGTAGGACATGTTCAGCTTTATGGCGAGCCTTCAGGCCTTGCCAGGTGTGGTCGTGCCCTAGTCGCTGCTCGCTCCAGTTGTGGCTCCTCCTCCTCCTGTAGGGACTCCAGTGAGTATATATGGTTGTTTATTCCTTTAGCTTGTGCGGCCCTTCTATAGATACTCATGAATTCGCTTCTCCTTTGTGCAGCCACAGTCGGCGGGTTCGAACCCGACTCCTCAAGGTGGCCCTTCTCCACAGGCCGGGTGGCCAACTGGCCCTCCTCAAGGTGGTAGTTCACACTCCGGGTGGAGAGGCTGGCAGTAGGTACCGTTTATTTGTTTCTTTTCATGTTGCATGGACTTGTATTAGACTTAGCCTTATGTTGGACTACTACTAGAGACATATATATATTGTGATGGATATTGTCATGGATGATGCGAATGTATGTGATGGATTATGGACAATGGATTTGTATGTGATGTATTATGGATGGTGAATGTGTATGTGATGGGTTATGGATGTGTATGTGATGGAATATGGATGTGTATGTGATATATCCTGTGATGTGTGTTGATATATATGTGATTTCTTTGTTTGTGCTGATGGAAAGCAAAAAACCCCAAAAAATAGCAAAGACCCAATTTCCCAGCTTTCCCAGCTTTGCCGAATGGCACTCGGCAAAGCTGAGAAGCAGAGACCCAATTTCCCAGCTTTGCCGAATGCCAGAGCCATGACACTCGGCAAAGATTTTTTTTTAAAAAAAGAAAAAATTTCTTTGCCGAGTGCAAGAGTATGGCACTCGGCAAGCTGCTGATGTGGCACTCGGCAAAGAGGCCGTCAAAGTTGACGTCGGATTTTTTTTGCCGAGTGCTGACGTGACACTCGGCAAAGGCTTTACCAAGCACCTGATATGTGGCACTCGGCAAAGAAACCTTTGCCGAGTACGACACTCGGCAAAGCCTTTAAGCACTCGACAAAGAGCCCGTCTGCAGTAGCGTATTATTCAGCGCACTTCCTTTCGTGATTCATCTATATACGTTCAGGTTGCATCTCATCTCATCCTGGCGCTGCACTGCCTTTTTGCATGCGTGTGACGGCAAGTATGAATTAATTAATGTATGATGCTCATTCGTTCCTAACACATGCTACCATTCCAGGTGTTGGTGCTACACCGGTGCCATGTGGTTTCTGGTGACCATCTCGGTGGTTCGACGTCGCTAGGACTAGCAAGCAAGATGGGCTAATTTAATTTAATTTAATTTAAATACTCAGTATATACTACTAGCTTCTTGTGCTAATTTAGTTTGGTTGTAGTAGATGCACTCGGATCACTATTTTATTCAGGTTTGGTTATTAAAAATTGAGGAACCCTATGTAATCCTGTTGAATAAATGTCAGTATCAAAGACTGATCAAGAGATTTTTTGTCAGTATCAAAGACTGCTCAAGAGATTTTTTTTCCATCAATATTTTATTCAGATTTGGTTATTGAAAGTTTGTATTTTTTTCCTCGTATGTCCATTTGGATTGTTTAAAAATGGAAGAAAAGTATACGGTGGTACTTCATCCACAACTTGGTATACATTGATACTCAAATCTAAATCGTGTATATGGTCATACTCACGTATAAAACTTTGGTATACAACAATACTCAAATCTGAATCGTGTATCTGGTCATACTCACATCTGAAACTTGGTATATAATGATACAAAAAACCTGAATTGTTCACACAAGTATACACGCATGCTACTACATTTAGGTATATGGACATACTTCCTGACAAATACAGTATGCACGCATACTACTATGTTATACAAGTATGCGCGCATACTTCTAAAAAATTAGGTATATATACATACTAGTATTTAATGCACACATTTCAAAATATATACCCAACCGCATGCCAACCCAACGTCAAAAAGAAACAATTAAACCTGATCCGTTTTTCACGGAGGTTATCAGCATGCACCCCACTCTTAACCCGTTTCTCTAATTGACCGGAGGCTGTATGGTGTGTATATGGGAGTAGTTACTCCGGGAGTATATATATATATATATATATATATAAAAGTTTTCCGTTTCTTTTTCCTATTCCGCTCTTTTCGGTTGACTTTCCTCGGTCTTCTTCTTCTAAGCCGTCGTTTCGTTAATTCTTTAGGTTAATTGTCGTTAATTTAAAACTATAGTTTACAAATTACTCTCTCTATTTAAAATATAAACCGTTTTAGTTTTATCCTATATATGTCAAACTTCTCAAATTTTGACCTAGCTAATGAAAAAAAATACAGACAAAGATCTACCCAATCAAGCTAAATTCATTAAATACACCATGAAATATATTTTGATAGTGCATTTATTTGATATTATAGATATTAATATGGAATATTGGATCATAGTTTGACAAGTTTGTCTCATGACAAAGCTAAACCAACTTACAGTTTCAAAAGTAGGAAGTATTTGTTATGTGCTTACTTTAGATATTTGAAGTTTGAACAATAACTTTGTATCAAATATGTCATATAAATATCTTATGAGCAAAAGTATCGGGTCACTTATCTGTTATGAGAGAGAGAGAGAGAGAGAGAGAGAGAAAATGCTATAACAGCTACAACTTAGACAAGTTCATGTATTTGTGTCAAATGTTTTGTATAAAACGGGTGAAGATGGACTTTTGTGTTATAACCAGCGGTATAGGGAAGATATTTGTTGTGCAACTTTTATATAACCTAGAAAAAAGGACCAATGTTGTAACTCGCCACAAGTCCACAACCCTTGGGCAGCTAGCGTCATGGTTAGAGGGAAAAGCACCCTCAAGGTTTAAAATTTCACAAATTTCGTAATTTCAGGGGTGTCCGCAAGAAAATTCTAAAATTTTGTATTACACTAACACTTATGTTATATTGTAAATATATAACTCCTCTAAACTCATTTTTTCTATTGTTTATGTTACATATTTTTCTACCCAATAGACATTTAGTTCTATATCATGCTAATATTTTGTTTAGGTCTAAAAAATTAAAAAAATCACATCTTTTGTTGAAATCTCAAAAGAAGATGACAAAGTTTCATGAATTTCTCGGTAGTTTTGATGGTGGTTGGAAAATTTCAAATACTGAAACCGAAATATGTCTGAGGACATAGCTTAGTCTTTGACCGAAGCTCATTAGAAAGAAATCATTCATTCCAAGCGCATTGCCTAGTTATGCTTGTACTCTCTCTGTCCTATAAAGAAACGTCATTATCATTTTCTGAGAAGTCAAAATTTTTAAACTTTAACCAAATATATAAGAAAATATCAATATTTATGTTGCATAATTAGTATCATTAGATAATAGCTTAATATAGTTTCATAATAAAAATTATTTGGATATAAATGTTGCTAATATTTATTTTCTATAAACCATCGGTCAAAAATTATTTTCTATAAATATAGTTAGACTTAAACTTTATTTTTCGACGGAGGTAGTATCATGATCCAATATATCCGGCTCTTTCCGTCAGTGTGCACGCGACGACGCGGCTAAAGTCGGCAACATATTTGAAGAGTAGATTGGCGCCCTCCAAATTCTGCCAGCCATATGTTCGTTTCTGGCACCAACCCGTAGATACTGATATATACTCCACGAGATCGATATGGCTTGTTGACCGTTTGTTGTTATGCCCGTGTTTAGTTCAAAAAATACTTTCTAAAAAGTGCTACAATATATATCACATCGAATCTTACGATACGTGCATGGAGCATTAAATGTAGACGAAAAAAAACTAATTGCACAGTTTGGTTGGAAATCGCGAGACGAATGTTTTGAGTCTAATTAGTCCATGATTGAACACTAATTGTCAAATAAAAATGAAGTGCTACAGTAACCACATTCCAACTTCCCCCAGCTAAACACGCCGTATGTTGTCTTCTGCTGTTGCAATTTCTAGGATCCAGGCATCAGCCAACAAACGAGATACCAGAAGGGCGAGAAGATATCAAACTTCAGCTGTCACGTGTTGAGCTGACCACACGTCTTGGAAGAAAGTTTCCTGTTGACTTGCACTCGGGTTCCTTGAGATATAGCCATATAGGACTAGATGTTTTTTTTTTCTTCTTTTTGATTTCAAAGACCACTTGATGGTTAACGACGGCCTGATGTCGGTCTCAGGGCCGGCAGTTTCTAGGCTGGATGCCGGTGACTATTATTGTGCCACGTAAATTTCTCTCTTATTTAAGATGTATGTTGTAAGTGTTTTATATATATGTTATAAAAGTATATTTAGATGTTGCATATATTGTAATAGTTATATATGTATGCTACACATGTCTTTTCGAAATATTTCATCTGTTTCAGACATATGTTGTAAGTGTTTTATCTAGATGTTGCATATATTTCATACATATGTTACAGCGGCTATATACATATGTTGCAAGTGTATATTTCAGCTGCTTCAGACATATGTTACAGTAAATATTTCATGTTCCAAGTGTTTCATGTTCAAGTATATTAGATGGGACGGCCGGAGTCACGCGACCACGCATCCACAGGGGACGCGTGGATTCCCGCGTGCGCGTGATACGGAGCAAGTGTAGACGGTCCTCGCGTGCGTGCGAAATGATGCGCAGGAAACGGAGCGGGCGCCGGCGCTCCCCGCGTGCGCGCGCGAAACCGAGGAGGCACGACGGTATTTCACGGGTACTGTCCATTACTGTAGCATTAGAATTTAGACCCGGTCGGTTCGTGTGAAACATGGTGGCTGAGATTACAATTACATGCATTCTTTAACCTCCGGTCCCAGTTATGACTGCACCGGATCTTGGTGGGGAATTCACAGTAGCTTCGAGATGGACAAAGGTGAGGGGATGAAAGAGGAATGCCGAATAGTTATTTTTTGGTCATCAACTAGGTTCGTCACTAAATTTTCATAGTGGCCATTTTAGTCTTTAAATATTGTTTTTTTTTGCTCAGTTTCATGCTACAACTACCAAGGCGACCATTTTAGTCCTTATACTTAATTTGGGATCAATCTCAACCATTAACTAGCAAAGTACTTTAACCCCTTGTCCTATGTGGAACACCTCGATGCGCACCTGGACAACTATAGAACCATCCACTATTTGAGATGGACGGTCATTGTTACGTATCAATTATCCCTGACGTCGTCCCCAGACCCCAGCTATCTAATCGGATAGCACACTTTTGAAATTTATCTCCATATTTTAAAATGGATATAAATATTGATTTGAATTTCCTCGAATGTGAATAATCATATCGGTGTTCAATTATAATTATATTTTTTATTTCAATGACTAAATATCATTTTTAGCTTATGGACAGAATCATATTATTTTTTTCGCAATTAGTTATTAGTTGAGCCTAACGCTAGAAATTCATCGAAGTGTTCTCAAGGTACTAAATAACGTTTGTAGCATCTATAATTACTCCCACAAAATCAATACAGTAGGAATATATGTTACATATAAACAGTACCATTACAAGGGAACATTTAAAATAACATATTAGAATTATAAATGGCCGCTAAATATAATTTTGTGTTGTCCATTGATGATGTTTTATCCAAAAAAAAAGTGTCTCCAATCGCGGGCTGTGTTGGAGCTTACCAGACCTGATGGAGCAGTGCAGTGTTCCACGTAGAAAGAGGAATAAAATTGAGCTGAAAAGAAAAGTTCGAAGGCCGAAACACATTTTGATGATTCATTAAAGAAATTGAGATCAAAATGCAAGGACTGAGGGCTGAAATAGTCACCTTGTGCCGCCTTGAAAACCTTCCCGGATTTTGAGGCCCCAATCCAGGAAATCGTCCACCCGCGGTTTCGAGGACGAAACCAACAAAACTAGTTGGAGTCACATATCCGCTACGCTTCCTCCACGATCTTGACAAGTGTCACCACTTGTCCTCAACTGCCCAATCACCAAGTCCTTGTGCCTCCGCTTGACTTGGTCAACCATTGTCTGGTCGACACGATATACCCCTCATTCACATATACACTTGCTTGTCGATGTCCCCAAGTGTCAGTCCTTCGACCCTCGGTCCCTCGGTCCAAGCCTACGGGACGAATTCGTCCTACACCTCTCCTAGTCCATCGGCACAAACTCGCTTGACCATCTCCATTGTCGTCGACCGTCACATGTACACCACAAGTTAAGAGACATGTTGCACAGCACAACCCTCACGCTAAGTTAGTCCAAACACTAAACCAAAGCTTAATCATCTCTTCACAACCACTCATCACTTATCACTCATCACACATGGGCACATCTTAACCATGTGTCCACATTTTGTTCCCTAACTCCCCCAAAACCGAGCCAAGCCAACTACCGATTATAAAGATTTGAAACACAAACCATGTCTTAGGCAACAACTAAACATGTATATGTCCTCATGGACACCTCCTACTATATTACAAGTGCTCCTTCGTGAAAGGGCGCCTAGCCTAGTGGTTAGGACGTCTTAGTAGTGAGTAGCATGCCTCAGGTCCTAGGTTTGACTCCTCGTGGGAGCGAATTTCAGGTTGAGGTAAAAAAAATCATCTCGTCCCTCCCATAAACCAAAGCACAAGTTTAAGGCCCGGCCCAATTCTCACTTGGGCAACGGATTCTGCTGTGTAACGGTGGGGTGGGGGTTCAAGGTTTTTTCTCGGCCTCATGAGAAGGTATTCTTCTTATTGGAATGTTGTGAGGGCAATCACATATACCCCCTCAGGCCGAGTTTTTACAAGTGCTCCTCTATTGGATTCATAGCTCAGTATGATATAGAGAAATTAGGTTTCTGTTCACAGCGAAAATGTGCCAACAAGAGTATGTAAACCAAGTTTCTAGCGTCAAGACAATGAAGAAAAGTATTTGGAGCAACAAAATTGGAGTTCAAATAAAGAAAAAACGGTTTTGGGCTTAACCTGCCAAAATCGGCCTGGCCGGGTTCCCAAACCGACTAGGACGATTTTTCCTGTGCCCTGTTTGGTCATGGGAAACTGAAGATTGCGTCTTGGAGATAATTTTTACTGGGACAAGACCACCCCCCTCTATATATACGAGAGGATCACAGGCGATTGATAAATCAAACTTCCAACTGTCAAAAAAAACATATCTACTACTTTTTTCCATAACCCTCCCAACCCCGGCTATTCGTCACGTCTGTCAACGAGATTTGACAGTATTCTATGTAGCCTTACAAATCCTAGAGCAACTTTGTTGCGCTCCTCCCCCAACGAATCTTCCCGGGAGGTGTCCACAAGTCTACTAGTCAAAGAATGTCGAATCGGTCTGCCCGGCTTGCTAGTCAATCTCGTTGATTTTACCATGTTCTTGCTACGTGCTAGGTCGTGTATGACCTCAGCCGCGCTAGCCCTTACTGGTACGTGACCTGAGTCAACGTCAATAGTTTCCTTCGGCTTGGACCCATCCGTTGCATACACTTTTGTTCGTGATTACGCGCCATCGGCACCATCCTTTCTCCCTCTGCCAAAAGTCTCTAACTCTCTCTGTCTCTCGTCCGTGCCAAAGTGAGCACTAAATAATGACACAATATGCTACCAAGAGTCAAGTCTAAAATTAATACAACCTCATATGCTAGATCCAGTGGCGGACCCAGGATTTTTGCATAGGGTATGCGCCGCAAAAAAATTCTTATATAATTCGGTAAACTATTTATAATTCGGTAAAACCATATTATAATTCGGTAAAACGACGTCAAATCTTAATATAAATTGTTCAAATGAAATACAAATACTTCGAAATATAACAATAGGAGACTTACAATATTACTTGTTTATCCGCCGCTTTCTCAATGACATGAATGTCTCCATTATATCATCTTCATTAACTTGGAAGAAAATATCCCGCTCAATAAATGTGACTAGACAATCATCCAAAACAAGATCACCTATCTTATTCCTTGACTTTGTTTTCACTATAACCAATGCGTAAAATACCCTTTCAACACTCGCAGCTTGCCCGGTAAAAGCAATATCAATTTGAGAAGCAAGTACACCATATCATACACTTTGTGCCTCTTTGTTTCAACAAGCTTAATCGAGAGATCAACAATGTTGTCTAGACCTTGGAAGATAGCATCTTGTCGCATGTCATTAATATAATTATCAAGTTGCAATTCCGCTTTTAACAAATCATTGTTGGAGAAGTCCTTAGGATAAAATTCAGCCAATCTACGTACCTTCCGTGCATCAAAAGAAGCAAAGGAGTTGGAAGGATGAAGGTGACATACAATAGAGTAGCTCCATATTGATCTCATCAAACCGATTATCAAGCTCTTGACTAATTTGATCAATGACACCAATGTATACTTCTCTTGGAAATGGTCATCATTTGTTTGGTTTCGAGACGCGAGCATACCGTGCTTGATTTTCCATAAGGCACATAAGCACCATCCATAGCAGGAACTTCAACACCATGTTTAACACAAAAAGAAGTGACCTTCTGAAGAAAATTATCCCAACCATTAGACCTCAACTCCTGCATTCTGCTCTTTGCCACATTAACAAGTGAGATTGCATTAAGAATATCTTGATCCCTTCTCTGCAAGCACTCGGATAACTCATTTGTATATCCAAGAATAGCATACATTAAGTGCACAAAGAAAACAAACTCAAAGGTTTCAAATGCTCCAAGCACAAAATGTATCTTTGTCCAATCTTCCTTATATGCATTATCAGCACCAAGTTCAATGAGCACATCATGAATTGAGGAATATATAGTGATGATGCTACATATAGTTTTGTAATGAGAGCCCCACCGAGTGTCACCAGGCCTAGGCAAACCCATCTCTTGATTTAATCCACTCCCTGATTCAAGGTCACCACACTCTAGTGCTTTCTTGACATTCTTAAGCCTAGCATTTCGAAGCATATCATGACGCTTGCAAGAAACCCCAACAATGTTCAACAAGATAGATACTTGATCAAAAAAAAGTCTGCGATCGAAGATTTCCTTTGCAACAAAGAACAAGAACTAGTTGGAGTTGATGTGCAAAGCAATGAATATAATAAGCAGAAGGTGATTCTTGCATGATTAAAGTTTTGAGCCCTTTAATATCTCCTTTCATATTGCTAGCCCCATCATAACCTTGACCTCTAATCTGCTGCATACTCAATCCATTACTAGCAAGTAAAACTTCAATTGCTTTCTTAAGTGACAAAGAGGTAGTATCATCTACATGAACAACTCCAATAAAGTGCTCACATGGCCTTCCAAGTTTATCAACATAACGCAAGCAAAGAGCTAGTTGTTCTTTATGTGATATATCACTAGACTCATCAGCTAAAATTGCATAGGGCTCATCACCAAGTTCCCCAATTATTTTCTTTCTAGTTTCTATGGCACAACAGTGAGTAATTTTCTTTTGTATCTTTGGGCTAGTCAAAGTGCAATTACCTGGTGCATTGTTCAAGACATACTTGTTCACTTCTTCACTATTTCCTGCAAGAAACTTTAAAAGTTCAATGAAGTTGCCTCTGTTGCTAGACTCTTCATTTTCATCATGTCCACGGAATGCCAATCCTTGATGCAAAAGAAACTTGATACATCTAAGTGAATATGTCAATCTTTTCTTGTAAAGACAAAGCTCCTCCTCACTCCACTTGTCAATGTTATAATCAATTGCTACCTTGGGATTCATAAAACCAATGTACCTCTCTTGAGCTGCTTTATGTGCCCTAGGACCAGAATGTTTGAGAAGTGCTGTGTTTCCTATATTCCAATTATTCCATCCATCAATAATAAAAGTTTTTGACCCACTGCCCTTCTTGAACAAGTGGTGTCGGGGACCTAATACCGGGGTACCCCAAAGAGGAGGAATCAATGAACCATCGAACGGTAAGGACTCCTGAAAGCGCGGTTACATCTCTTGCCCGACCAAGCGGAAGTCTTGCTCCGCCTCACCCGAGCGCCCATGTGCCCTTGGGACACGCTCTACCTCGCCCGACGGTGAAGGAGACTCACGCCTCCTTGACCGGGTGGCCGGAGGGTGACTCCGCCTCTGACGGCCGGGCTGGGGCTCGGCTTCACCCGACCCGCCGGGGGACGACTCCGCCTCGCCCGACGGCTGAAGGGCGACTCCACCTCGCCCAATGGCTGGGCTCGGCTTCACCCGACCCCCAGGGGATGCGCACCGCCTCGCTCGACCCCCGAGGGCTGGGCTCGGCCCCGTTCGACGGCCGGGGGACAACTCCGCTTTGCCCGGCGGGTAAAAACTAGGTTTTTACCTCATCCGAACGACCAATGACGAATCTCGCCTCGCCCGATAGCCAGAGGCTAGCCCAGTCTCAACTGACGAACCGCGCCCTGTACCCTCATGATGACGATTGCAGGGTAAGACAAGACGTTCGGGTCAAATACAGCGTTAGACGCCATGCCCTGCACCCCTACAGGGAAGTACCGTCAGGATGTGACCAGCGAAGCGCTTGACCCCTCCTCGGCGTGGCGAGCTCGAATAACGATGTTGTAGGCGCCACCTTCAGCCTCCAGATGAAGAACCCGACACAGACATACGACAACCACTACGTTCCACGGGCAAACCAACAGTCACCGCGCCTCCCGACCCCCATGGGGTCAGGGCTCGGCAAATCCTGTCCGACACGCCGCCCGCAGGGGCGGGATGGGACGTACCCACTTGCTAAACAGTGGCCGTGGCGTGGCCCACGACGGTCTACAATCACCTCAATCCTGACACGATCTGCCATGATGGGCAGACCAGGCGTGGGGAAGAAGGAAGGATCGGGTTCCTCGAAGGACCTTCTATGCTCTTAGTGTTTTCTTCTTCCCCGTCTGTAAAAAACCCTACCCCCCCCCCTTTATCTATAAAAGGGGAGGCAGGGCTCCCCACTAAGGGATCGATCAATCGATTCTGAACAGGTTAGCACACACACACACGCACCACACGGTCGAGCGCCAACAGAGCTCTTGGCGTCCTTCCAATCACTCCATCAGGGACTTGGGGTCTCTCTCTCTCTCCCAACCGTTTGTACCCCCTACTACGAACCTCATTCGGTGCTAATAACACAAGCAGCAACAGATTGGACGTAGGGACATTCAGCCCGAACCAGTATAACCCTTGTGTCCTTTAGCGCACCATCCGGGCCTAACGCGCATCAATTACAAATTTACTCGCCGGTGTTTGTTCAAAACACCGACAGTTGGCGCGCTAGGTAGGGGCCTTTGCGCGTTCCAAACCAGGCCGCGGATGGCTAACCACGACATTAGCTGGGTCCCAGGCGCACACGTGTGTTTCGGGAGCCTGGATTTCATCGTCGCTGGGGGAGGAGAGTTGTCATGGTCACACGCCGCCATCCAATCTCTTCCCTCCAGCGGCCTTTACCATGAGAGGCTTGGGCGTCAGTTCGACGTCTCCCATGGACCATGGGAGTCCAGGGAGAAGCAGCATCGCCTCGCCATTGCCAACGGCGACAGCATGGCGCGACCTTCTGGAGAGAGACACATCTCTCCGAAACGACACGTACGAAGCGCCCCGACGGCGCTTTCGTTCGGTCTCCGCAACACCGCGGCGATCACGAGCCATCTTCTGGCACTACGCATGGTTCTAACGCTCGCGGACAACGAGTTCATGGGTGTGATTGAACACGACATGGAGTCTCTCCACAAACTCCTCGCCGAAGAGCCAGAGTCATCCTCTAGCTCTGACTCCAGCAGGGGGAGCCATCGTCCTTCTCGGGAATGCTTTGTGACGCAAACCCCCGAGGGATATGTCGAAAGCGTCTCCGGGGAGGAGACTACCCCCGCATTCGACCCCGCCGGGGCAACCCAAAGAGGAGTAGCCGCCCCGCCCCACATAGGGGTGGAGCAGCTAAGAGCCTGAAGGGAGGAGATCGCTGAAGCCGGGCAACAGCTTGCCCGGGAATATGAGAAAGTCAATAAGGAGATCAGACGCCACGGAGATGGTGGGCGCGCACGCACCACAGCCTAGGTTGTACACCAAAGGATCCTCACCAACGACGGGGCTCTCCCACACTTCGCTCGGGCAAGCCAAAACATCGCCGCCGCAACGGCCTTACTTCACGGTCTCCCAGAGGCCGCGACGTCCGAGGATCGCCGGGCCCGCCGAGAAATCCGCACATTGCTCGAACATGTGGCGGCACAGCAGGCAGAGAGCTCGTTGTCTCGGCGACGCGAGCTCGACACCAGCCAGAGCACGCCCTCGGTGCGTCCCGCCAAAGATGCGTCAGTTCACCAAACGCCACCAGACGGCAGGCGAGACGCTATAGTCCCGGTGCATGAATGCCTCGGCCACAACCGCGACGCGCGTAGCACCATCGACGCCCGTAGACGCGCCTACAACGACTCAAGAGAAGGAGCCAGACATGGCTACCACCCTCGGCACGGCAGACGCTACGACAGCGGCGAGGACCGGAGTCCGAGCCCCGGCCTCTCAGGACCTCAAGCCTTCGGCCGACACATCCTCAACGCCACTTTCCCATCAAGGTATCGACCGCCCACCAACGTTCCTAAATATTCCGGTGAAACTAACCCCGGGCTCTGGCTCGAAGACTATCGGCTTGCCTGTCAAGCCGGTGGCGCAAATGATGACCACTTCATTATTCGCAACCTCCCACTGTTCTTGGCCGATTCGACGTGAGCATGGTTGGAGCACCTACCGTCCAACACCATACACAGTTGGGCGGATTTGAGGGAAATCTTTGTGGGAAATTTCCAGGTCACATACAAACGCCCCGGGAACCCATGGGACCTTAAGAACTGCCGTCAGAAGGCCGGTGAGACTCTCCGCGAGTACATCCGGCGCTTCTCACGGCAGTGCAACGAGCTTCCCAACGTCGCCGACTCCGATGTGATAGGAGCCTTCCAATCGGGGACGACCTGCGAGTCTTTAGTTCACAAACTAGGACGCAGGAGCCCGTGAACGACCAAGGAACTCCTAGACATCGCGACCAGTCACGCCTCAGGAGAGGAGGCAGTCGGAGCGATCTTCGATCGCCTCGACGGCAAGGCCAAGCGGGACGAGGACGCCGACGAAGGCGCCTCCAACCATTCCGCCAAAAAGAAGAACAAGAAGCAATGGCGCGACGATTCGCTCACAGCCACTGCCGACCACAAGGGTAGTCGGAAGCCCGCGGAGGGCACTCCGAACCACTTCAAAAAGATGCTCGAGGGGCTGTGTCCGAACCACGCCTCCCTGTGAAACACCTGCTCAAAGATTGCGGTCTCATGCGCAAGTTCTTACTCAGGAGCACCAACAAAGGGGAGCAGGGGAAGGCGCCTGCCCCCGCCGCAGACGATGAGGAGGAGAAGGACGAAACCTTCCCAACGCCGAACGGCGCCCTTATGATCTTCGGAGGGTCAACGGCCTGCAACTCCAAACGGCGTCAGAAGGTCGCGCGCCACGAGGTCTACACGGCCGACCGGCCACGCCGGCCTTCCTCCGGTGGTCGGAATCCGCCATAACCTTCGACCGGACCGACCATCCGGATACCGTCCCACATCCGGGAAGGTACCCGCTTGTTGTCGACCCGATCGTCGGTCCAATGCGACTCACAAAGGTACTGATGGACGGGGGCAGCGGCCTCAACATCATGTACGCCAAAACACTTGACGAGATGGGTGTCGACCGGACGAACCTCCGCCCCATCCGAGCGCCTTTCCATGGCGTCGTACCTGGCAAACAGGCCATACCACTCGGACAGATCGATCTGTCCGTCACTTTTGGGGATCGGTCTAATTACAGGACTGAAATCCTCACCTTTGATGTGGTAGGGTTCCCCGGAACTTTCCATGCCATCTTAGGACGACCATGCTACGCGAAGTTCATGGCCGTTCCCAACTATATGTACCTCAAACTGAAGCTACCGGGACCCCACGGGATTATCACCGTCGGCACCTCCTTCCAGCAGGCCTACGAATGTGAGGTCGAATGCTGCGGCCATGCAACAGCAATCGTCGCCTCCGGGGAACTCGCCGCCCTCAGGGAAAAGGTCACCGAAGAAGCGCCCGACGCCGAGAAAGTAACCGGGTCGTTCAAATCAGCAGAGGGCTCCAAAGAGGTCATCATAGACCCCGGCAGCTCCGAAGGAAAAACGGTGCGCATCGGCACCATGCTCTCCCTCGAATAGGAAAGCGCGCTCATCGACTTCCTCCGCGACAACAAAGACGTCTTTGCGTGGAAACCCTCGGATATGCCAGGCATTCCAAGGGAGGTCGCTGAGCACACCCTAAAAATCCATCCAGGCTCTAAACCGGTGAAACAACGCCTACGCCGCTTCGACGAGGAAAAGCACAGGGCCATCGGCGAAGAGATAGTCAAACTATTGACCGCCGGATTCGTCAAGGAGGTACACCACCCGGAATGGCTGGCAAACCCCATCCTTGTTCGAAAGAAAAACAGAAAATGGAGGATGTGTGTTGATTACACCGGTCTCAACAAAGCGTGCCCAAAGGATCCGTTTCCTTTGCCACGCATAGATCAAATAATCGATTCCACCGCGGGGTGCAAAACCCTCTGCTTCCTTGATGCGTACTCCGGCTACCATCAAATTGCGATGAAGGAATCCGACCAACTCGCGACCTCTTTCATCACTCCCTCGGGCCGTTACGCTACGCTTTCAAATGCCGCTTTGGCTTGAAAAACGCTAGGGCAACGTATCAGCGATGTATGCTCAGATGCTTCGGAGACCTCATCGTATACCTGTTGAGGCCTACATCGACGACATCATGGTGAAGT
This sequence comes from Miscanthus lutarioriparius, assembly GCA_904845875.1. NCBI lineage: Eukaryota > Viridiplantae > Streptophyta > Magnoliopsida > Poales > Poaceae > Miscanthus > Miscanthus lutarioriparius. The sequence continues at coordinate 12,684,325 of CAJGYO010000005.1, forward strand.
CCAAGCGGGCTGACCACCTCGTTCTTTGGTCTCGAGCAAATCTTTGCGAAACTCCGAGCAAAGCGGTATCAAGCTCAACCCCGAGAAATGCGTTTTTGGGGTCTCGAGGGGCATGCTTTGCTCGGCTTCATCGCTCTCCGGCGAGCGCATCGAGGCCAACCCGGACAAGATTTTGGCCATCACGAGCATGGGCCCAATCCGAACGTAAAGGGGTACAGCGGATCACCGGGTGCCTTGCCGCCTCTCACCGATTCATCTCACGCCTCGTGAACGAGGTCTCCCCTTTACCGCCTTTTGAAAAAAAGCCGACCGCTTCAAGTGGACGCCTTGAGGCCCAGGAGGCACTTGACATGGTCAAGTCGCTTCTAACAAAGGCCCCGATCCTCATCCCCCAAGCAACAGAGAGGCACTCACTGCTATACGTGGCGGCTACCACCACATTGTGTGGTTAGTACCGCCTACCGTAGTAGAGCGGGAAGAAGAGGGGCACGCACTCAAGGTACAGCGACCCGTGTATTTTATCAGTGAAGTACTATCCGACTCCAAAACCCGCTACTCCCAGATCTAGAAACTCTTGTACGCCGTCCTCATCACCAAGAGAAAACTACGCCACTACTTCGAGTCACACCCCGTGACAGTCGTAACATCGTTTCCCCTCGGTGAAGTCGTCCGGAGCCAGGACGCCACAGGAAGAACCACGAAGTGGGCACTCAAGCTGATGGATCAAGGCATAACATATGCCCCATGAACGGCGATCAAATCCCAAGTATTGGCCGACTTCATCGCAGAATGGACCGAGATCCAAACGCCACCGGCGATCGTCGATCAGGAGTACTGGACAATGTACTTCGACGGGTCACTAATGAAGAAAGGCGCCGGCGCAGGGCTGGTCTTTGTATCACCCCTCGGGGTCCGAATGAGGTATATGGTCTGTCTCCATTTCCCCTCGTCGAATAATGTTGCTAAGTATGAAGCTCTCATCAATGGCATACGAATCGCCATCGAGTTGGGCATCCAACACCTCGACGTTCGGGGCGACTCCCAGTTGATCGTCAATCAAGTCATGAAGGAATCAAGCTGCCATGATGCCAAGATGGCCGCGTACTGCCAAGAGGTCCGATGGCTGGAGGACAAGTTCGACGGCTTGGAACTCAATCACATCCCGAGACGCCTCAACAAGGCAGCCGACACGCTTGCGAAAGCGGCATCTGGCCGAGAGCCGGTCCCCACGGGAGTTTTCGCCAGCGACCAGCACAAACCCTCAGTACGCTACGAAGGGTCGGGGCGGGCCGACGATGGCCCATCCGATCCTACCCCGGGGGCTGACCCACCAGCAGCTCCGCCTGACCCTGAGGTCATGGAGCTTGAGGAAGGCACAACGCCCGACCCTCCGAACGACTAGAGAACGCTTTACCTCGACTATCTTCTCCACGAGACTTTACCAGCGGATAAGATGGAAGGTCGATGGCTCGCACGCCGCGCCAAGTCCTTCGTTCTTGTAGGAGGCGAACTCTACAAACGAGGCCACACCGGGATCTTGCAGCAATGCATTCCCGCCGAACAGGGCAAGCTTCTGTTAAGCGACATCCACGGCGGGGTCTGCGGTCACCACGCCGCACCAAGAACTCTGGTTGGAAACACATTCCGACAGGGCTTCTACTGGCCCACTGCAGTAGCCGACGCCGAGCAAATCGTACGCACCTGCGAAGGGTGCCAGTACTATGCTCAGCAGACTCACCTCCCGGCCCAGGCACTCCAGATGATCCCCATCACATGGCCCTTCGCGGTCTGGGGGCTCGATCTAGTTGGACCTCTTGAAAAGGCACCCGGGGGCTTCACCCACCTACTTGTCACCATAGACAAGTTCACCAAATGGATCGAAGCTCGGCCGATCTCTACGATCAAATCCGAGCAAGCCGTGCTGTTCTTCCTCGACATCATCCATCGTTTTGGAATACCAAACACCATCATCACGGACAACGGCACGCAATTCACCGGCAGGAAATTCATTCGATTCTGCGATGAGCAACACATCCGGATCGATTGGGCAGCCGTCGCACACCCCCAGACGAACGGGTAGGTCGAGCGCGCTAACGGCATGCTCTTATAGGGCCTCAAACCCAGGATCTTCAACCGGTTGAACAAATTCGGCGCACGATGGGTCACCGAGCTCCCCGCTGTGCTCTGGAGCCTGAGAACAACTCCCGGCCGGGCCACCGGCTACACGCCCTTTTTTATGGTCTACGGTGCCGAGGCCGTCCTCCCGATGGACCTTGACTACGGAGCACCAAGGGTCAAAGCATACAACGAAGAAGGAGCCGAGGCATCCCACCAAGACGCCATGGACCAGCTGGACGAAGCCCGCGACATCACCCTCCTCCATTCGGCCAAGTACCAGCAGGCGTTGCGACGGTACCACGGACGACGAGTACGGGACCGAGCCTTCAACGTCGGGGACCTTGTCCTCCGCCTCGTACAGAGCAACAAGGACCGCCACAAGCTCTCCCTACCCTGGGAAGGGCCGTACATCATCGCGGAAACACTCCGGCCAGGCGCCTACAAGCTGAAAACCATCGTCGGCAAGGTCTTCACCAATGCCTGGAACTTTGAACAGCTACGTCGCTTTTACCCCTAAATAAACACATACTTTTCCATATCAGTCTTCTGTCTTTACAAAATCCCCGAACTTTAAGTGACGTCCGACCCCCAAAGCACAAAGGGTCCGACCTCACTCGGGGGCTGATACAAACTGGTACAAGTACGTTTATGCTATAAACACATTCCATATTACATTTGCAAACTTTTTCTGAGTTTTTTGATTCATCCCATGAACAAGTTCTAAAAATTAGGATTGCAAAAAATACGTCCTGAGTATAACTGGTAGGACCGCGGGAGAGCCACACCCCGGCGGTTACAATCTCTTTGCTCACCAGCGTAAATCAGGACTAAATCACCTGCGCCCCTAGTCTTTTTGCGAAACCATGGGAAGGATCGAAGGACACCGAAACCTCCTCCGAAGAGGAATTGTTTGCCACAACAAAAGATGAAAAATTTGTTCATTCTTTGCACAAATTCACCACTTACAAAGTAATTTCATCACGAAAATGGCTAAATGAGCTCCCAAAACCAAAAGCTAGCCGCTCAGGGACTCCCCCACAAACTTATTCGATTACAATCTCTGCTTAGACCGACTACGATTACTACCACGGTCTCCATGCCAATCTCGTCAGGCACAAGCACCAGAAGGAGCTCTTCGTCGCCGTCGAGGGCGTGTACACGGGCCAGTACGTCTACTGCGGCCGCCGCGCCACACTCTCCATCGGCGACGTCCTACCGCGCCGCAGGATCCTCGAAGACGCCGTCGTCTGCAATGTCGAGCGTCACGACCGGCGACTGTGGTGTCCCTCCACCGAGGCACCCGGGGACTACGCCATCGTCATCAGCCACAACACCGACAACGGCGCCCGAACGAGGGGCGCCCCCCGCCGGAGAAAGGCCGCAACGAACCACGGCAAGGTCAACAACGCTTGACACCCTCCGGTGCTCCCCCTCCTTCGGCGGCGGCGGCAACCCCTCCTCGGCGAAGGCGGCCCGCACCATCTCATCTACATTGGATGACCTCCAGCTCGACATCACGCTCCTGACTCACCGATGAAACTATGAGTATCTCCCTCTAGCATTACCCCCTCTCTCACCCAGGATCCGCCGCGACGCACGAGCGTATTCGGTGGAGAAGAAAAGGGAGAAAAGGTAGCGGCTCAGGGGCAGAATGAGAAGCGGACGAGAACCCCCCTCCCTCTCCCTATTTAAGGAAGAGGACCAATAGATAAGGAAAGGCGAAAGGCGGACCAAAAAACTCTCTGCCTGCCCCCCTATTCCATATAGGTGGCAAATCAATGCTTACAGGAACCCGATGGGACGCGTCTGGACCGACAGGACGCCGCGCAATTAATGAGACGCCGCCTGACCAAGCGGGCATGGCCCACCACCACCCACCGAGCGAGAGGACCGGGGCGCACCCGCGCAAGCAACTCTCCGTTCCCCCAGGCAGGACCGTGAGACGACCCAACAACGAAACCTCCGTCCAGAGGGAGCCCAGCAGGCCTCACGGGCCGATCGGACGGCCCAGGTAACACAACGGAGAAACGATCGCTGAAAGATAAGTACCTCTGCTTACTTACTTTAAGCAATAATTTCTTCACCGAACCATCAGACCCCACGCCTCGACGGCTACGGTGTTTTTTTTGTTCACCAGCATAAATCGAACTCATAGTTCCCCGCACCACTAGCCTCGGCTCTCACCTTCCCGAGAGGGGTTTGGAGGGGTCCCCCTGCAGAGCCTCCTTCACGGAGAGTCTGTCAGGACGACTAGGTCAATCGGGCGGTTCGAATCGCCACCGAGAGACAGAAACAAAAATTACGATGCTCGTGCAGGTCACGCCAACCCCGTTGTAAACAACGGAGTCGAAACCATGCGGACACATCTGATAGGAGCTTCCCGTCGCTCACACCACCAAGGAAACATTAATGAACCCTGTTTTCGTTTCAAATTTATAAGATATTAAACTCATGCAAACGCTGCATCGCAACACTTCATGTCGCGTCATGAAGTGGCAGTCACTTCGTCCTATACGAGCAACGAATGACCAAGGTTCGTAGGCCGGCCCGCGAAGGGCTCGAGGCCGCCTCGCGTCAAACAGAGCCAGGGAGAAATAACTGAGACGAGCCCCAGCGGCCCTGCCCGACCCCGCTCAGAAGCGGACATAGGCGTCTCGACCTTTTCTCGTTCGAATCTAACCCCGAGCCAAACCCACAGAATCTCCACCGAGGAGAGGCTAACGGGCCCCTAAGCCCATCGAAACGGGCTCAGCATCTGCCGGGAGGCGGGTTGGAAAAAAAGTGAAATGCCACCAAGAAGTTTCACCGACCCCATCAAGAAATGATGGACCCAGATTCTCACACGTAACGCATTAAGCGAGCTCATTGAGCGCGACACTCGAGCCGTCGAGGCAAGTGTCGTCAACTCAACCCCTCCGGTTGCGAAAACCAAGGATGGGGTAACGCACGAAACATGGTCGACCCCTATCAGACCCCAACAGGGCTCGGGGACTCAAGCCGCTCGATCCGACATCCAGAGACCGAGGTTCGTAGGCCGGCCCGCGAAGGGCTCGAGGCCGCCTCGCGTCAAACAAGAGCCAGGGGAGAAAACATAGATGAGCCTCAAACGGCCTTCGCCCATCCCGCATTAAGGCGGACAGGGTCATCTCAACCTTCTAAAAAGTTCGACCCAAACCCCCTGCCGAGCCCATAGGATTCCCGTCAGAGGGGGAATCTATTGGAAGGTAGGCCAAAAGGTAACGAAACCCCGCCCGAGGGCTTTGCCGCAAAGCAGCCAGACCAGGTTTTTTCGTCCGTACACCCCCGTTAGTAAGCTCATCGGACACGTCATTCAAGCCACCGAGGCAAATAACGCCGCCCCAATCCCTCCAAACGTGAAGAAAGATGGGCGGAACGAACACCACAAAACGAGCCGTCCCGTCTCCAGTAACATCCGACCCCCACAAAAACAAGGGGTCAGATCTCACTCGGGGGCTGGTAAAGTTACGAATACCTCCTCTCTCTTACCGAAATAAGTCTCTTTTTTGCCAAAAGGAAAGAAGGTAAGATCAAACAAAACGAAATCATGAAGCAAAATCATAAAACTATTTCCGAACACGACAGTACCGACATTAAGTTCGCATATTACGTATAACTACTCATCAAATTTATTTAACTAACTACTTCCGCGGGGGAAGAGCCATCTCTTTCAATCTGTCCGCCAGGTCCCGCGCAAAAGGTGCCACCGCCTTCTCCATCTCGTCCAGCTCAGGATCTTCATAAACAGGCGCGAAGCCTTAGCTCATCACCTTCAGGTTAATCTCCTTATCATAATGAGAATGGGCGATGGTAAAGGCTTGGGTGATCCCGACGCAAAAAGCATTTTCCTCAAGTTGGCTCACTCGCGCCGTGATACCCGCAACACGGGCCGCGAGCGGGCTGGTCTCCACCGGCTCCACCACCTGCAGGGCGTCAAGGACTTCCCCAACGGCGATCTGCAGAAGGTCGTGCCCGTCACTTTCAGCCTGAAGCACCCCTCGCACCTGGGCGAGCTCCCTTTTTAGTCCGGCGGAGACATTCTCGGCAGCCTACTTCCGGGTCATCACGGTTTCGAGATCCACACGAAGGGAGTCCGCCACCCGGCGTGCCTCGTTGCGCTCCCTGATGACCCGGTCGTGCTCCTCACGAGCCGCTCTGCCCTCTGAGCGAAATCTCTCCTCGACGCGGCGCGCCTCGTCCGCCCCCACAGCAGATGATCGATCAAGACAAATATGTCCTCGTCCACCTTCTTCCGAAGGGCCACGGCCTCGCTCTCGGCCTTCCGCCGAGGTTCCGCTCTCCGCCTCTAGCTCGCTTACGGGCCTCGACAGCCCCATCTTCGCTCTCGAGCATCCTTCTCGAGCAGCTCGTCCCGCCCCTTCGTTCGGGCGGCTTCTTCTTCCTCTTCAAGCTTCGACCTCGCCTTCAGTCCTCGAACATCCCATGAATCTCCTCCGCATCCCGACACGCCTCGGCCTCCCGCTCTGGCGGCGGCAAAGAAGTCAACGTGGCCATATCTCTACTGCAATGCCTCCTCTTCGCTATAAGCGGTCCCACTCCACCTTTTGCTCACGGAGGAAACGGGATTTATCCCGGCTCGAGCAGCAATGATAATCTGCAAAAGGAAACCAATATTAGAAGTTCAAAAACACAAAAACATATGAAGAAAGAAGAAAACAACGAGGAAGATCAAGCCGATACCCGGTCGTGGGAACAAAGACCTCGCGCAGGACTTCTCCGGCCTGGTTCAGAGCCTCCATCATGCTCGAGATCCCGAGGTCAAGGCTCTCCCGCTCCATGCTCTCGGCATGATCGTCAAGCGAGAGGGCAACCGATGAGGGATCCCGAGGGGACATCCACTGGAGCGGCGGCTCCCCCTGCGCAGGGGAGCGCATGCCTCCCGACAAGGGGGCCGAGGGCGGCTCCCTCCTGGTCCTATGCGCCACCACCACGACGCCCGACGACCCTCCGGCGATGTCCACCTCTATCCGGCTCGCCTCATCCATCACTACCGGGGCCCACCGGCACAAGACCGATTGCTCCATCCCCTCGACGCCAACACGGCAACGCCTAGCCCCACCGGGCTTGGAGTGGTCATGGCCATCTCCACTTGGATCTCCGTGGCGCGAGCTCTCTCCTCCCCCGACACCACCTCCGCCGCCGGGCGCGCGTCGGGCCCATGGCCGGCCATTGTCACCGCCTGCCTCTTGAAGATACCATCGGCTCGACAACCGCCGAGGGCGAGGTTCCACCACAGCGCCATCGGATCAGCCAAAGACGGCCTCGACATCGCCCGCCCCGCCCCCCAAAACAGGGGCGACGCCGGGGCAAGACCATCCATCCCGCCAATGGCGAGACTCTTCTTAGGCGCCAAATTTCAGGAGTGGCCCATCCGCAAAAACCTACACAAAGGTAAGAGGCGTCAGGTCAAAATAGAAAGGTAAAAGGATGAAAAAACGGGGGAATCAACGGCTTACATGGACGCCTTCGGTCGTCGGGAGCGCTTTGGGGATGAACCCCCAGGACCTTGCCCCAACTCGTCTGGACGGGGCCTTTTCGAGCCTGCCCCCTGCTCCGAGGTAGGGGGGCTCATCTCCATTACCGCAGGGGGCACGGCACCAGAGCCGCTTCTCTCCACCATCACCACAGGGTCGGCGGCGGCAGGCCTGCCTTCCTCCGTCCACCGATCCTCGCCCAAAACGCCGTGCGAAGCGGCGGACTCCCCGGCTCCCACCAACTCGCTTCCCTCCGCGTGGAACGCGAAGGGTCCCTGCGTGGACGGGTGGGCGTCTGTCGATGTGCCCTCATCCTCCAGGATGTCCCAATCCACGCCAACGGCTACCTCGCCATCGCCGTCGTCATCATCATCATCATCATCATCATCTGCTCACGCCTTCCCCCTCGATCCCGTGCTTCTTGCTTCCGTCGCATCTCCTTCTTCTTCTTCGCTCCCCGGTCTTCTATCCAGCCAAGCCACGAGGTGATTCCCCGCCGCCAGGGCCTTATTCTTCGACAACGAACCAGACTGTCTTTAAAGGCTAGCCTCCTCGGCTGGTCCCAACATCACAAAAACAAATATCAGAACCAGGGAGATTCAGGAAGAAGGAAAGTCACGGGGAGATAAGGCTTACAAATTCAAAGAACCCAGGTTCCGGCCGCATTGGGGGATGACCGGGCACCGGGTACACAATGTCTAGGACATCACTAGCAAAATCCTTCGTCGGCTCCGTCGCCTCCTTAACGCGCTGCGCCACTTCGGAATAAGGGAGCGCCTCGTCGACAAGTACCATCCCCTCGAACAACATCCCAGGCATCATCCGACATGAGGGAAGCGCGCATCCATCAGCAAAGTGCCCCTCCTCGCGTGGTAGGCGCCAATGATCCCCGCCCTTTTTACACCCCTGCTCCTTCGTGAGCTTGGAGACCGGCAAAGAAGGTCGGCAAGGTGCTTCTTGTCTTTAAGCCGACGCCCCAAGTCCACGACTCCGGAGCCTCTTCGATCAAGCGCCCGGTGTACTTAGGCAGGGTAGCACTCGGGTCATCCCTGACGTAAAACCACTGCGAGTGCCATCCCTTGTTCGAGGTCGCCAGACGCATGAGCGGGTAATCGCTCGACCGGGTATGGCGCAGATGAATGCTGACACATCCCATCGGCACATTCACCTCCTTCCCCCCGACCCGCCTCTTCGATAAACTGATGGTGAAGAAGTATCGCCACAAATCAAAGTGGGGATCGATCCCCAGGAAACCCTCGCACAGGGCAATAAAAGCCGCCATATGTTGAACCCCATTGGGAGTTAGATGTTGCAGCTCCACATCATAATAATCCAACAGCCCCCGAAGGAATCTATGCGCAGGTATGGCGAAACCCCGCTCATGGAAAACGGCGAAAGACACAACATACCCTTCGGGTGGCGCCGGCTCAGCCTCGTCACCAGGCAGCAGCCACTCCTGGACGGCGGACAGCGGACGGAGAAGGCCGCGGCGGACAAGGCCCTCCAAACGTCGGGGGTGATGCCGGATTTACCCCACAACTCCATCGAGGCGATTGGGAGAAAGGGGGGCTCGAGCTCGACGGCGGCGGCGGGGGAGCAGGAGGCTGAAGGCGAACTAGCGATGGAGATCCCAGACGCGAAGATGAGAAGGCGGGGTACAAGACCCCGGGGGCGAACCCCGTGGTTTTATAGGGGCGACGGGTGCGAGAAGGGCAACCGCCCGCCTCGATCTCCGGGCCTGCCACACGCGCCGTCCCGTCACGCCGCGGGACACGCGCCCGCAGTTCCTATCTTCTCCCACCATAAACCACGGCGGACGGCTCGACTTTCCTAGGCAAATCCGGACTCTCTTCCCACCCGGGGAAGCACGGGTCATAAAGATTTGTTCTCTCTTTGGCCCGCCTAAGGGCCCGGAGGCTCGGTGGCCGGCCCAACCACGGACGGGTCCGCGAACGACCCAAAATCAAGGGCGTAAGCATTACTGAGGTCCCTATCAGCGGTCAAGCCCCAGTTAGGCAAGTCTTGAATAAAATCCCCATGAACAGGATGCCACGATCCAGCTAACAAGAAAACCTAAATCTTACGATCTTACCCGCGGAGGGCCCACGCAAGGGCCCGGGGACTACACCCACCGGTTGCGCTCGCACGCACCCTCTGGAAAAGTAACTCCGACGAGATCGAAGAAACCCCCCGGATGATTCAACCCGAATCACCCAAGGGCTCGGGGACTACTGTCGGGGACCTAATACCGGGGTACCCCAAAGAGGAGGAATCAATGAACCATCAAACGGTAAGGACTCCCGAAAGCGCGGTTACATCTCTTGCCCGACCAAGCGGAAGTCTTGTTCCGCCTCGCCCGAGCGCCCATGTGCCCTTGGGACCCGCTCTACCTCGCCTGGATGGTGAAGAGAGACTCACGCCTCCCCGACGGTGGAGGCGACTCCGCCTCGCCCGGCAGCTGGCTTGGCTTCACCGACCCGCCGGGATGACTCCGCCTCGCCCGGCCGGTGGAGGGTGACTCACGCCTCGCCCGGCCGGCTGGGCTCGGCTTCACTCGACCCGCCCGGGGGCGACTCCGCCTCGCCCGACGGCCGGAGGGCGACTCACCCGCCTAACGGCCGGGCTCGGCTTCACCCGACCCCTGGGGATGAGCACCGCCTCGCTCGACCCCGAGGGCTGGGCTCGGCCTGCTCGACGGGCCGGGACAACTCCGCTCATTCCGGCGGTAAAAACTAGGTTTTACCTCATCCGAACGACCAATGACGAATCTCGCCTCGCCCGATAGCCGAGGGTCGCCCCAGATCTCACCGACGAACCATGCCTGTACCCTCATGATGACGATTGCAGGGTAAGACAAGATGTTCGGGTCAACCGCAGCGTTAGACGCCATGCCCTGCACCCCTGCAGGGAAGTACCGTCAAGATGTGACCAGCGAAGCGCTTGGACCCCGGACGCGGGCGAGCCTCGAACAGTGTTGTAGGCGCCTTGACCTCCGAACGAAGAACCCGACGCAGACATACGACAACCACTACGCTCCAAGGGCAAACCAACAATCATCGCGCCTCCCGACCCCCACGGGGTCGGGGCTCGGCAAAATCTCGTCTGACACGCCGCCCGCGGCAGGGCGGATGGGACGTACCCACTTGCTAAACAGTGGCCGTGGCGTGGCCCACGACGGTCTACAATCGCCTCAATCTCGACACGATCTCGCCATGATGGGCGGACAGCGTGGGGAAGAAGGAAGGACCGGGTTCCTCGAAGGACCTTCTATGCTCTTAGTGTTTTCTTCTTCCCCGTCTGTAAAAAACCCTGCCCCCTTTATCTATAAAAGGGGAGGCAGGGCTCCCCACTAAGGGATCGATCAACCGATTCTGAACAGGTTAGCACACACACACACGCACCACACGGCCAAGCGCCAACAGAGCTCTTGGCGTCCTTCCAATCACTCCATCAGGGACTTGGGGTCTCTCCCTCTCCCAACCGTTTGTACCCCTTACTACGAACCTCATTCGGTGCTAATAACACAAGCAGCAACAGACTGGACGTAGGGACATTCAGCCCGAACCAGTATAACCCTTGTGTCCTTTAGCGCACCATCCGGGCCTAACGCGCATCAATTACAAATTTACTCGCCGGTGTTTGTTCGAAACACCGACAAGTGGCATATGAAGCAAAATGCAGAATCCTTCTTGACACTATATTCAAGCCACTCATAATTATACAACCATTGTATACTGAATCGACGAGGTACGCCTCCAATGTTTCGGTATGGAAAATCATGTATATAAGGTTTGCAAGCACCTTTAGTAATATATGCTCTACGGATTGCATCTTGATCATTAACAGGATAATCTTCAATGGGCAGCCTTTCACTTGGATCATATGGTAGGCGATTGATGGCATACGCCAACGGCTTTGATGAGGGCGGTGGCGGTGATGCTAGCGGGGGCGAGGACAAATGATCTGTAATTTCTTCAACTTGTACTCTATCTTCTTCTTGATTCTGCTCTTCCACAATATTTTCATCCGGAGGTGGGTCAATAGCAGCCGCCTTCTTTGCTGCTTTCTGAAAAGGGGATCGAATGTCTCCGTTTCTTTTCATAATTCAAGACTCAAGAGTTCTGAAAAAAACACTCATCAATTATCAAAACTAACGATCGGAAGAAACCTGGAACTGAGGAAGAACGGGGATGGACGGGGAGTATCACCTGAGGAACTGAGGAAGGACTGGTGATCGATCTTGCGCCGATGGCGGCGATCCAGGCGGCCAGCGCCAAAGCGGCGACGGGCGATGATGTGCTCTGCTTGGTAGGGGCGGCGGCGGGCGCTCTGGGCACGGGCGCACGACACCGAAAGCGGTTTAGCTGGGAGCCATCGCTAGCGCACGCGAAAGAAACACGAAGTCCCGGTACGACACGTCGTGAAGCGAGAGGCTCGGGTCCAGCGTGCTTGGGCGGATGTGGCCCGAGCCCGTAGTCCATGTGCCCCACGACCGAAAGCGACGTCATGATGTATGGTTGCCCATGAGCCGCGCCGAAGCGTTGTTGTTTGATGGCGTGAGACGACGTTTACCGACCACCCTGTCGGCCTGTCACCCGGTTACTTCCGCGCCGGGCATGCACCTTGGCACTCGTCAGCTCACACACTGGCACACTGGCAACACACTGGCACTCGTCAGCTCACACACTCGCCATGCAACACCAACCACTCGTCAGCTCACACACTGGCACTGCACGACGACACGCTGCACGATATCTACTGCAACCTGCACCAGCTGAAATTAAAAGAAGCTCCATTGCTTCTCGATCGACGGGTGGCCCACAGGGTGGTCGGTGGACCACCCTGACCACCCACTAGGTCCGCCACTGGCTAGATCGACCACTAGTATGCCTTTTTTTTTCCTTGCCATGCACCCCACCTTCCATGTTTTTGAACTGAGCTCAGCAATTAGAAGGATCATGTATGTAAGTGCAGCCGCTTGACAAGTTGTTGAACTGAGTTGAGCAATTATAGAGATAATGTATCTAAGTGCACCCACTTGCCAAGTTTATGTACTAAATACGCGTTTTACTCTCTTTTTTAAAAAAAGAATGAACAAAGACACCTATCATACACCTATCATCCAGAAAAATGATGGCTCCACCCTCCCTGCTTGTAATATACACATCTTCTGGTAATGTCAGTGCCTCCCCTCAGATTGTCACTGGATCAATTAAGGTTTGATCCTCTTGCATTCCTCTTATAGTAGAATCGATTTGGAAGTGCCTCCCCTCATATTGTCACTGGATCAATTAAGGTTTGATCCTCAGTCTTGCATTCCTCTTATAGTAGTTTCGATTCGGAAGGTTGATGACAGAATTCTAAAGAGACCATCTGGGTTGTCTGCATGAACCTGGAAGGAAACATGCAAATAATCAAATCTTTTGGTTTGCAGCTTTATAGTATAAAAGAATAATAAAAAAAGGCAGATGCCAAAATACCCAGTGTCCAGCATCTTCAAGCACATGCATTTCAACTCCTCCACCCTCATCTGCAGCTAATTCCTCCGCAGTATGAATTCTTTGGAGGTCTTCAAGAGCCCATCTATGCAAACTTCGTTCAGCTTTTAGAAAATTAATATGAACACCCCTTGGTACATTCTCTACAATCCTCCTGAATGGAGCAGCATTCCATTAGTCACACAACATACTTTCTTTAGATGATCTCAACTGGCATCGCAGAAGATTTACCATAAGTTAGTATCCTCATAAGACTTGTACATCTCAGAGATGCCATTTAGGTCAAAAGTCCATGAGAAGCTTGAAGATGATCGCTGACCCAATGGACTGGTTCGATGTAGATTTGTGGCCACCCACTGAAACAAAAAAACAACACAAAAAAGGAATACCTGTTGACTGTTGTTTCATTGGAGACAACAAGATAGAGTAGCCTGAAAGGGCATCTCAATAAGCTGTTAACCATACCCGTGCAACATCAACAGAAAATTGTCCTTTAACAAGAGCATCGACAACCTCCTGTTTTGAAGAAACCTGAATTTCAACAATAAAATGCAAAAGAAAAATGAATCGTAAAGCTGTGACAGGGCACCAAAATGTATTGCCCAGTACAAGTTTTTAAGATACTTCTTAAAGTCCAACCTGCTCAGGCATTCTTCTGAGAAACTCAATAAGTTCAGCAGGGTGATCTTCACCATCTACCCCAGCACGAACTTTGCCAGGAGTAGCATCAAGAACCCATACCTTTTAAGGAACAGAATACCGAGAAAATAAGCATAAAAGAGAAGAACTAATCAATGCAAACACATTTCAATCACACCAACAACATTCAAAACAAGAAGTAGAGCTCACTCTAACAGGACGAGCAAGTGGTTTTGCAGCTTGTTCTACCATACTCAAGGCCACTGCAAAACTCATATATGAGTACCAGTACACATTTTAATTACTTTTGTTGTAAAGCATGGCATTTATAAAAGGTAAAGACATATATTAATAAAAACCTTTTCCGCCAAAGCTGTGACCAACCAAAACCCGAGGGGTTAGCCTGAGCTGCACTATCTGTTGGATTTTGATGAAGCAAAATATAAGTAAGCTAAAAAAGGAGTGAACAACCGAGAAATAACAAATAGCACCAAATATAACATAGAAGTTTTAAAACAGGTGTAGTGACATGCCACGAAATCACTTCGTCATTTACTTCATAGTGATGATTATTAAATTACAGGAACCTCAAATCTGCATTTTGTCATATGACACTGATGCATGTAACATTACATGAAGGGTTAGGTCTGTCTCCAAATGCATAAAGCTAGATTTGCAATAAGATGAATATGCAGATATTGCGCAAGCACATTGGACACAGATGCAGTTTGTTTTCAAACAAGCTACACATCTTGTTCTATTGATAAAAAATGAAGATTGAAAACATGAGAAGCCAAGGGGCGAAGACATAAATAGCTGACGCAAGAAGCTACAAACCAGCTTTAGAACATCAAGAGCAGTTGAGGCAACAGTGTGTGGTCCACGCTTCTTAATTGATGCTGAGTCGCCATGGCAGCGCAAATCAACCAAGAGGAACTGCATAAAGATAAATGTCAATCATTTTTCATATATGCATTGTAGAGCAATTCAGACCATCATCAGAACGATAGATATAATGACCTGCCACATTGGGAATTCCTGAGCCAATCTCTTCGCGAAAGATCCTTCACAGACAAATGGTTTGTTAGTCACGTGGTTCACAATCAGAACATAAAAGTATCACGTATGTTCCTATAACAAAATACGAAATGGGCCAATACACTATGAAGACAAATTATAAGCGCGTATTGAGGACTCCTCATTTACCCCAGTTTTTCCTGCTCCCAAGGATTCCATGAAGAAGAACAGCTGTTGGTGGATCAGGTATTGCTTTGTCCATAAATGAATTCCACTGCACCTGAAGTTAAAGTGTTGAATTTGATTTATGTTGATTGCACAAAAAATGTTTCAACACAAGCTAGTGTTACAACTAATGACAGATAATTTGCGTGAATGCAAAACTTACAAGGTTCCCTTGAACCAGTTCATAGGCCTGCAGATGAACACAAAACATTTGTCAGCACAAGGGAAGAGGACTCATCCCATACAAAAATACTCTGAAAGCTTCCATACCAGAACTCCAGCATGCTTGTCAACATCAGGCTGGTAAGGAATTCTTGTGTCGGCCAAAGCCATTTGAGCACAATTGCATGGAGGGCATAGCAAAGGACTTGAATTCAGACTAGACGATGTCAACAGGCAATTATTATGGAAATTCTCCTGAAACCAAGAGGCAAAGGTATAATCACAGTGATAAGTTGAGATTTCTGCTGATGATACATAAATCAGAAAAATTTGGACAACTGCATTAGCGGATGCCATCATGCAGGCAAGCCAATATTCATTTAATGTCATCTTCAACATTGTAATCTCTTCATCATAACCCTAATTTAAGTTCCAGATCTCCCTCCTATTGCATCATATGTCTGTTTTTGTTCTCTCTTTTTTATTAAAAGTAGCAAGACAGAACAATAGTGGAACTAGTAAATATGAATAAAATGTGGGATCTGAAATATTTAGTTATAGTCAAAGTAAGAAATGATTTGCTGTTTAGAGCCCTCCTTAAAACTAAATAAACTACAGTGATTACTACAGCAAACACATAAAATTGCCACAGAAGAAACTAATGACTAGTCACTAGTACGGCCATAAGAAGCAATGCTAATGATTTGTGAGTCCATGATCGTCAGTTCCATTACCCCAAAATTTCCTTCATTCTAGTGCCACTAGGTGACAAAAAAAGATTTGGAGGACAGTCATACGACAAATGAAATCGAGGCAATCCATGCTATGAAATAAAAAAAAATCCAGCTGCCAAAATGTATGAAATACATCGACAAACAGTTTGTACGCCTCAATAGCAATGTAATTCTACAGTGAAGTGACCCGATTGCATCTGCATTAGGCCGATCACCAATCCACCACCCGCCACCTCACACCCTCAAAATTGCAGCGAAAACCTCGCGTTTAGCTCGAAATCCAGCAACGCGAGGCGGTATCACACATAGCCCCAGCAAGCATTAGCTCCTCCAGCAACGACCACGACGACTAAACGGAACGCAGCGTGATTCTGGGCACCCGGAGCGAGCGCAGGCAGAGCCGTACCTCGCGAGGCCGCGCCGCGCCAACCCTAGCCCCGGGTCGCGGCGCAGAGAGGTTCACGGCGCCGAGCGGAGCTCTTCTCGATGGCGCGGAGAGCGCGCGCGGCGGCGGTGGCGCGCGCGCCGCCGCCGACATCAGATCACCGGGGAGGGGGGTCAGCAACGGGGGGCGAGCGAGTGGGGGCACGCGCCGAGGCCGAGACGAGCCAAATTGGTGCTTGTTTTCTTTGCAATAAAGAAATGGTAGGTTTTTTGGTTTGGTTTTGTGGTGTATAGGCGGGCGGAAAAAGGATGGAGGCGGAGAACCCAAAGCACTAGAGGCTGGCGCGCGGGGCCACGGAGTACTGCCAGGTGGGGTCGTATACGGGAAAAGTCCGCGTGGCGGCGGTGTGTGGTCGGTGGGCGGGCGGGCTGGGAGCCTGGGACCCGCCAGTCGAGTGGCTGTGGGCCTGTGGCTCCCGTTGGCCCTGGCGTGCGTCAGCCGTCGGTGCGTGGTGGGAACGCGGCGATGGCGACCAGACCACAGCACCAGGGCCATGCTGAATGTCTGGGCCGCAGCCGGGCCTCGTCCAGTGCTGTTCAAGCGCACAAGGCCCTGCACCGTGCACAAACAGGCCCGGTCCAGTTGGTCTGAGCTCGCCTTGCAGCTGGTTATTGATCGGTCGGCATTCTGCAATTAACCAAGTCGATCCTGTAGTAGAATTTTGCATCAGGCAGCCAAGGCTCAAGAGCCGATGTCCGTACAAATGAGAACGGCCGGGCTGCCGCCAGTAGTCTCCTCTTGTTTTCCCTGTGGCGGACCGCACGGTGCAAACGATGAGACGACACAGAGGAACGGCGCAAACCAGGTAGGTTGTCGAGGTCAATCGATCTTCGTTCAGAACGTTCGAAGACGAATCACGAATGAATATGCAATGCAAAATCTTCCAGACCAGTGATTGGGCGGCGATCTAGTGGAAAGGACGACGACGCAAGGACACACACAGAGACCCTCCGCGTCTATTTTATTTTCTCGTCCTTCGTTTTGCATGCGAGTGCAAACACGGCATCTCGCTGTCGTTCTTGGTCTACTGCGTACGATCGGTCGGTGTTACTGGTAGCTCGTACATCGCATTCGGCTCTCTGTCTTCCTCTACAAACAGCTGCACCTAGCTAGAGAAACAAACAATAATGCCGGACACGGATCTTGCTAGTAAGCGGCAACAAGCTTCCATGTGCTAGACTTAAATAACTGCATCGATCATGTTGTTTCAGTCTGCTGCAGTGCCTGTCGAATTTTCCTTTGATTCAAGACAAGGCTTACCCCCCGTGGGTCGAGTTTTTTTTTTCTTCAAGCCAAGGCTTGATAAATAAAACCTTCCCTTTTTTTTACTTTCTTCGCCACCTTCTCTTTGAGAGAAATACCTGGAGCTTTATTTCTTATTTTTTCATGTTCTCCAAGTCGTATCTTAATAACCGAAGCAAATGAAAGTCATGCTGGTCCAGAGTGCACACGATCGATCCTCCATCCGCAAGAGTCGCGTGTGTCCAACCGTCCAGGTTCAGCGATAATGGCTTGTGTGGTACACGTACACGTTTCAGGGGATCCTGATGGATCTCCATGTCTTCGGTTGCGGATATTCAATGGATAAGCAATGGGCATAGACCTCCTGTCCTGCCTGAGCTATCACTCTGCATGAATGCTTTCTCTGTGCGAACAAAGATAATCTAAGGAAGGAGAGCATTATCATCATACGAAATAATCTTGCCGTGGAGTATCAACGAATGATACATATGTATGTTCATTTGATACACCTGTTAGGTCTTAGGAGCACACTATGTTAAAGAATATTATAAGCTATATTTGCCATCTCATCTTCAGTCTACTGATTGATCGAAGTATACTGCTGTATAAACAATTACATTACATGCATTGTGGGGCTAAGCTATGAAGCTTCACGCATCCAGAGCAGTGCTGTACAAGGATTGCACTATCTTCTTCAAACCGCTATCTGTACGTGGCTGGCACACTGACTGTACACTGTTCTTGTTTCTAATCTCTTCCCATCCCAACTCCCGCCAACTGCAAAAGAAAGAAGCTAGCTAACTGTCCACTTCACAAACCAAAAAGGCCGATGGAACCTCTTCACTAACACATAGTTTATGCTGCTTAGCTTAGTCCTACTTGGAAGCTGGAAGCTGGGATTCCTCATAGGCATCGAAACTCTATTCTGCACCTAAAGTACTGGCAAGCTGCACGCCGTTTAAGTCTGGTGTTCTACTCCTGTCATCCTGTGATTCAGACCGTTCATGGCCTCTCTACATCCTAATGTGGATTAGTTCAGACTGTCCATGGTCTCTGCAGCAAGCAAATAGACGACTTGATCTGAGGTTTCAAATGGGACTTTTGAATGGAGAAATATGCTATGACCCTCGCATGTGTGAGGAATGATGGTGCTCACCTAATCCCTATGGCAAAACGTATCTTCTTCCTGTTTTATCTTAAGATATGGCTCGAACCGTACTGGGTTATTATAGATAGGCAATGGGAGGGCAAGTAGTAGAACCCAATTTCTGGTACGCAAACATATGGACCCCATTATTGACCGATGGAAAGGCAAGGCCCAACAACCTATCCCCATCCATGCTGCAGACGCCCCCATCTTCTTTTCCTTTTTCCAGGAAAAAATAGATCTGCGCCCGAATATTCCGAGGCGCCCATAAAATGTCCCATAAAATTTATTTGGACTAATAACAAATATATTTATACATATATACTATATTTTTAATAAAACCAGTCAGGACTCTTCTGCTCGAAGGAGCAAACGCCCTCGGAAGAGAGTGTTACTGACCAAAATTTAGAGAAGTTGTTTCTCCTTTTATTTAATACTAGTATATAGGTATATACTCTCTCCTAGAATGTAATTCTAATTTTGCGAGAAGTCAAACGGTTTCAAGTTCGATCAAATTTATGTAAAAAGTATTAACATTTATGTTACAAAAACAAGCATCATTAAATTAATGATAAAATATATTTTCATAGTAAATCTAGTTAGAGGCATAAATGTTAATAATATTTACTATAAATTTGATCAAAATTAAGCTTGTTTGACTTGCATAAATCTTATAATTGCACCTTTTTGTGGGCAGAGGGAGTTTATGAGAAAATGGACAAGCGAAATATGGCTCATTTTGTTCTTCTTTGAGTACAATTCACAAGTTGTCCCTAAACTTGCACAACTGTGTCATATAGATCCCCAACTCTAAAAATTTGATATTTGAGTCTTTGAACTTGTATAGCGGTGTCACTCGGGTCTGAAGCTATCGAATTATTTGGTCCCAAAACTTGTACTGGAGTGGCATCTAGATCCCCAAATTGTACATTAACACACTAGATGATGCTAACATGGCATGATAAATTTGTGTTCGCTATGAAAATCTGTGGGACTAAATGACACAACTATACAAGTTTGAGGATTCAAATATCGAAAATCGAGAGTTAGGGACCAGAGAATGACACCACAATGCATGTTTAGGGACTCAAATATCAAAATTTAATTGCTGTGCAAGTTTAGATATTGCTTGCGAATTTTACTCTTTTTCTTTCGTCTCCAACGACACCCAATTTTCTAGCAAATTCATTGCATTCGTAGGTTGGGCTAGCTCGAAAAGGAGGATGGGAGAATCTAACGAGGTCCAGTGCAGTGATGGTAGCAGCCAACAAGCGAAATAGCCAACAGATTAGATTCCCACGGATGGAGGGTGCCTTGGCCCTGTCACGGGCTCCCCTTGCATCATGCATAGGATTGCAGGTGGCCTCCTGTGCATGGACCAAACCGATCGGAAAGCAGCAGTGATCAATGATCAGGCAGCCGCTCGTGCAGCGCAAAAGGAGAGGACGATGGCAGATCGAGAGATCAGAATGGCAGCCTCGCCCTCACACGGTCACAACACACCTCGTCCTTTGCAAAAGCGCCGCAAGGTGCAAGCCCATCCGTTCGTTCTCCTCGGTGACCCGGTGTTGGGGTTGGGCACTTGGGTCTCTACTTTCTTGGCAGCTGGAGCCTGGGTGCCTGGGTCATGTCTCGTGGCAACATAGCCTTGCATGATTTGGTTTGGCGTTCCTCCAAAAAGAGAGAGAGAGAGATAGAGATTTGGTTTGGCGGGCACGGCCTACATGCATCTAGCAGACAGCACGAGCGGTTGGGCGGGCAGCAGTGGCCTGTGTGAGCTGAAGCTAGCCTTGATGATTGATTGATTATTAGTTGCGTTAGTTATGAACAAACAGTACGTTCACTGGCACTTTTTGGAAGGAGGAGCACGGTGCATGCTGTCCTGGGTCAGAAGTGACATTTGGACATGGCATCAGTCGTCGTACCAGGCCGGACTACTAAGCGCGTGTTCGGTTTCATGACCGATCCATGTCACATCGAATGTTTGATTTTAATTTGGAGTATTAAATATATTCTAATTACAAAACTAATTACACAGATGAAGACTAATTTGCTAGACGAATCTGTGAAGCCTAATTAATCCATTATTAGCGTATATTTACTGTAGCACTACATTGTTAAATCATACACTAGTTAGGCTTAATAGATTCGTCTTGTAAATTAGTCTCCATCTGTGTAATTAGTTTTGTAATTAAAATATATTTAATACTCTAAATTAGTATCAAACATCCGATATAACAGGGACTAAAAAATTAGTCCCTGGAACCCAACACCCCCTAATTGGTGGTTTGACCTTGGACGCACTGTGAATTCTGGTTCCGATGACAAGGTTTGACCTTTACTAGTGGTCTGGTTCTGTTGGCCTTTACTGGTCATCGTGGCTGAGTGCATGCAGAAGCCATTGTTTTGTTTGGTTGATGGGAGAGGGCAAATATACTCTAGTGCTCTCGATCCCTGTCATGTGTTTTATTCGATGCTTGTTATCCCTGGCGGATCGATCGACCATCGATCCATCAGCGATCAGATATGCCTATAATAATGCGTAACAGAGTACTCCTAACACTCCATCAGGGAAGATTCCTGCGAGTGCGCGCGCGCATGTCGTCGGTCAGAACTCAGACGCATTTATTCTTTCTTGGCTGCAACGCCATGTGGCCTTGCAGTGCAGTGCAGTGCAGGGCTCCTTGCCCTTGGACGCTTCTCGCCTTCTCCAAAATGCTTAGCAGACTACACTACACATGTTGACCCTAGCCAAGGCGCTCTTTGGGGCATGTTTGGATGAAGACCTGGCCCAAAATGCCTGGTGACATTCGCTGCCTGTGTACTGCTTGGGAGTCGTTTGGTTCAAACCCTGAATCTCTTGCCTGGTTCGAAGTTGCCTGTGCATGCTGGCTGCTGCCAGGCTTACAAAATCGGTCGCCGACTAATCAAGCCATTCACATCACAGGAAGCACTTCCACCAAACGCTGCCTGCCACTTTTCTTCACACAGGCACGATTTCAATATCTGAACCAAACAATGCTAGTTTGCCTGACCAGACAATTTTCTACTCAATAACCGGCAGGTGAAATATCCAGGCAACTACTCCAGGGTAGCATCCAAACGTGCCCAGTCGCCAGCGATGCTGCTCACACAGTCACACGTCAGATCTGACCAGCCCAACATTAGCTGCGATGCAAATGGTTTTTTCTACTGCATGCGATGCAAGTCGGCAGGCTGTTTTACTGACTGACTGAATGAAGAAGAATAAGGCCCGGCCAGGTTGCATGTCGGCAGAACATCCTGCTCACTTGAGCTATTTTTCAGTCGTGAAACAATATTTTTTTCTTTCACATCATTTCAGCATAAGTATTAGCGTAAGCTAAATTTCAGCATAAGCCAACATGGTGTAATTAGTAGAAGTACAGAGTACCGGTACGCAGCAGGCATGTGTAGTGTAGTGTAGTGCCTTTGACGAGCTTTCACAATACTGTCCACGACAAACAGACAGAGAAGCCGAGAAGGGCATGCTACTGAATCTGAACCCCAAGGGCGCGAGCCAATGGGCGACACGCCACGTTATGGGCGCGGAGTATTCCGCGGACGGGCCATGTGACGTCGCGCTCGCTGTACCAGACTACCAGTACCACGCTGCTGCTGCTCCGCCTCCATGATTGGGACTCGTCCTCTGCATGCATCGTCCAGACTCCAGAATACCGCATCCACTGGCACGATCGAGGCGAGTCCATCGCAGGAGCACGGCGCCCCGCGACGGCGACGGCGACGGCGAGCGTGCCTGCACCTGCCGTACTACGGGACAAGATGATGAGATCTTCATCGTCCGCAGCGCTCCCGCCCCGCGCGCCTGCCTGCTACGCTGGCGGTAGTGGAGCACGCGGAGCCGGATCGGCGGGGTAACATGGGCGACAGCGCCTCGTGGCAGAGCTGAGCGAGAGATCCATGCATCCATCCCACGGATCGGAGCTGCATGTGGCGCGCCCGGCGACGTCCTCCCGGTTCCGGTCGCGTCGCGGCTGCCTTTTCCCGTCGCTTTCTTGCTCGCTGCCTCCGTGCCTCGCTCGCTCCCGATATCGATCCAGACCAGACCCATGCGCTTTCCCCACAAGATAAGATAACCGTCACGATCACTGGATCGGCGCGCGCTGCTCACGTGAAAGCCAACCGATCTCGCGCTGCTCACGTGAGATTAGTGCTTGCATGCCGTGATGCCGGATCGGACATGGCTTGCATTGCATTACAGTGCGACGCACGAAAAACCTCCGCCACCCAGGCCGGGATGACGAAGAGGGACCGTTCCACAGCCTGTTCGCTTGCTCGTATACGATCGCGAATTATAAATTGGAATAGTATTTTTCTCTCATACCAAATCAGTGAACAGTAAATAATCCATGATCCTTTACGACGAAACGAACAAGCTGCCAATGCATCGCACCATTCATGTCGTCGTCCAATCCAATTAACCAGACGTATAAGGCACGGTTAGCTTTTAGAGTCTACCATACCAAGAGGCCTTGGTGACTTGGTGTGGTGATCCGACATTCCAGCGCTGCATCGTCTAGTGGATTACCTGCATGATACATTGATACAGCCTTATCTTGGACGTTAAAAATCTCGGGGGGGCCAGCGATTGAAGTTTAGCGCCGGGGAAGTAACATGGGGACCCACCTGAATTCTGCCTTGTGTTGCATTTGAAGATGATGATGGAGCATGCAGGGCATAACCACCTTCCATTTTTATCAAACAAAAAAAACCACCTTCCATTTACCCTGGCCAAGCAAGGATCAAGGAAAGGGACAAGAGAACTGCTGGCTGGGCCAGCAAGTGCCCCCACAGCAGAAATTGACAAGGTGATGATGAAAAATTTAGGGGCTTAGGTAGGGCATGGCAATGTGGCATGACAGGGAATGGAAATGCTGAGGAAGGAAGACTCTCAAAGTGAGTTTTCTATTTGTCATTGTCTCTCTCTCCTCCCCGGCCCTAAGATTCAATAATTGGGATCCATGCTTGCTGCCTGTGTCCCTGTGCATCCTTATCCTCGACCAACGTACCTTGGCCTCTCGTGTCCTTGCATTTGCACAGCTCAGAACTGTTCGACTCAAAATTAGTACCATCACCTTTACCAAATGCTAGTGGTAGCCTTTAGGATTTTTTTTAACCTTTTTTAAAAACAAATTCCAAAACCAGTTTGACATGCTGCTGCGCCACATGCATCAGCGCGACACAATCTGCCATGTTGTATAACGATTTTCTCATGGAAATACTTGCCGCGCCACTCTCGATGGCGTCGCAGCACTGTAGCACCAAGCCAATCAGACTGGCGCGGCAAGGTGCAACTTTAGAAAAATTATATCTTTTTTCATATGATCTTCGATGAAGATGATTTTTATATGAAAGTTGTAACTCTTGAAAAGATCTACAACTTTCCGATTTTGAGTTTTTTAATTTGAGGTCATTAAGATGCTCAAAAAAATTAAACCAAGTTTCACCAGTATATTAATCGCGTACAAGTGCTTGTCGCTTTGGAAAAATCGTATCTCTCTTATATGGTGTCCAATGAAGATACTTTCTATATGAAAGTTGTAGCACTCGACGAGATCTACAATTTTCTAGTTTTGAGTTTTTTAATTTAAGGTAATTGAGATGCTCAAAAAAATTAAACAATGTTTAGCAGCATATTAATCGACTTATCGCCTTGGAAAAATCGTATCTCTCATATATGGTGTCAAATGAAGATACTATCCATATGAAAATTGTAGCTCTTGATGAGATCTATAACTTTCTAGTTTTGAGTTTTTTAATTTAATGTCACTAAGATGCTCAAAAAAATTAAACAAAAATTTCAGCAGTATTTTAATCACGTATAAGTGCTTGTCGCCTTAGAAAATTGTATCTTTCTTGTACGGTGTTAAATGAAGATACTTTCTTTATGAAAGTTGTAACTCTTAATGGGATCTACAACTTTATAATGGGGATGGAGATGCGGCGTTTCCCGCGTACCCGCGGGCGCACGTGAAACGAAGATGGTGGCCAAGCACGGGCGTGTATCCGGTCAGCCCGGGCTCTAGTATCTCCGAAATAAAATTCCAAGCTGGCCACTTCCACAAAAAAACTAGCAGCAGGTGAAAGTAGCATCAGATATCGATGAAACCTTTTATAAATTCGATTAACCAACTTATTCAAATTATTAATGAATTTCCATCTTAGTGGAAGTTGCGCCTAAGGTGCGGCACTCAAATTCCCCTCCATACATTTAGCTAGTTTTGGCACAAATACACTAGAGCATCCTCTGTTTTATTTGGCACGCCCCAAGTAGGGCATGAGCCAAATGTGTTGTGGCATGCCGCAGCCGCGTTGCAGCAAGTTGCGGCAACGAACCAAACAGGCCCTGGGTACGGGATAGGAACAAAAAGATTCGAAGTTTATTAGACATTGCCAAATTTATAATTAACGATGGCTACTGTTAGTAACTTTTTTCACCATCTTTGGATTAACCTTTTATGCAAAGCGAGGATAAAATTATAAGTGAGATTGTAATAGTGTGTGTTGGGGGAACACCTTTTATGCAAGCCGCACCAACGAATCCTCGGCTGTCAAGAGGGACCTTCAACGGCTCTCAACGGAAGACCCCGGATAAGTAACAACCGTGGTGAAGGTTCTCCGACTAAGGTTGCCTCTATTCTATGCAACTGCAGGTCCATCGCCAGTCGTAGAGAGAAACCCCTATCGGAGACAAGATCCTCGCAATGGTTGCTACCTAGCGGAAGAAAGTTAAATGTAAAAACTTAATTCAACACAGTAAAAAAAAAGACAACGACCTTAAATGAAACAACTTAAAACTACAAAGTTGTAAATCTCATGAATAGATACAACTTTTATATAAAAGTATCTTCATTTGCCACTTTAAAAAGATATGATTTTTCGAAGGCGAAAAAAGCTTGTACGTGATTAATATGATGCTGAAACTTTATATTATTTTTTTAACATGTTAATGACCTCAAATTGAAAAACTCAAAACTAGAAAGTTGTAGATCTCGTCGAGTGCTACAACTTTTATATAAAAGCATCTTCATTTGACACCATATATGAGAGATACGATTTTTCCAAGGCAACAAGCACTTGTTCATGATTAATATACAGTTGAAACTTTGTTTAATTTTTGTGAGCATCTTAATTACGTTAAATTAAAAAACTCAAAACTAAAAGGTTATAGATCTCGTTGAGAGCTACAATTTTCATACAGATAGTATCTTCATTTGACACCATATATGAGAGCTACGATTTTTCCAAAGCGATAAGCACTTGTACGCGATTAATATACTACTAAAATTTTGTTTAATTTTTTTGATTATCTTAATAACCTCAAATTAAAAAACTCAAAACAAGAAAGGCGTATATCTCGTCGAGTGCTACAACTTTTATGTAGAAAGTATCTTCATTTGACGCTATATAAAGGAGATACGATTTTTCCAATGCGACAAGCACTTGTACGCGATTAATATACTGCTGAAATTTTGTTTAATTTTTTTGATCATCTTAATGACCTCAAACTAAAAACCTCAAAACTGGAAAGTTGTAGATCTCGTCGAGAGCTACAATTTTCATATAAAAACCATCTTTATCCAAGATCATATGAAAAAGATATAATTTTTCTAAATTGCACCTTACCGCGCCAGTCTGGTTGGCTCGGCGCTACAGTGCTGCCGCGCGTCAAGGATTTACACGTGGAAATCGTTGTTCGACGTGGCAGATCGTGCAACTCCGATGCATTTGGCGTGGCAGCGTGTTTTGGCTGCGCCAAAAGTTAGATTTGAAAATAAAAAAACAACGGTATTAAATTTAGAATTTGTTTTAGAAAAAGGTTAAAAATAAAAAAATCGCCTTTATCATGTCTTGGTCAATTTGCTAGGCATCATTCGCCAGGAGTAAAAACAGAGGCATTAGGAATTCTACCTGTCACCTTAACCAAATACAACCACGCTTCTTGTCCTTTTTTTTTGACAGATTTATTTATTGGTACTATTTTCACTTTATTACTGAACAAATGTTGTTCGAAAAAATTTAGCAACAGCCAATGGTGGTACACATATAAAACCGAAGGGAGTAGTATTTAAGTGCCTTCTGCAAGGTTTTCGCATTTCAAGCATGCTATAGACAAAGGTTCTGTGCTGCCCTCTATATATGGCTATCATTTAATAATATTTATCTTTTTCCATGAGAACAAATGTAAAACTAACCAGGCTTGGTTCTCATCACATAACCATCCGGAATCACTCGCCCACGCCGGCGTGGGTGCGCGCCGAGCGTTACTAGCACCACTCTCGCTAGTGAGCACGCTACGAATCGCCGTGGTAATTGCTCGGCCGCGGCGGCCATTAGAAGGCGCTAATCACGCCCAGAATTTAAGAGCCCCCGCCTTGGCCTCGGTTCACGCACCTGCCTACCACCAGCGTTGTTGCTTTCTTCGCTTCGTTCCCCCTGTGGGCTGTGGCCGCACCGCAGCGGCGGCGGCGGCAGAGGTGAACAGCGACCGGCGGGCGAGTGCGCATCCCGCGGCCTTGTCTGGTCCGGACTCCGGAGCCGGAAGCGGCAGCGCAGCGGCTCGCGGGATCCCCCCGACCCCCATGCGGCGTCCTCGGTGTCAGGTAATGGAGGATTCCACCCCTGTCGTCGTTCTATCTGGTCTCTGGTTCTACTACTAGGCCGCGCTGGGTGGTGGAGGCGTGGAACGGCACGCTGCTTGGAGTTGGAGGATTTTTGGCGGCTGGTTGTGTGACGAGGAACGGGTGTTTTTGGTAGCTGGTGCGGAATTCTGCAATGTGGAGCAGTTTTGTCGGGGTCTGGTGCCTTGATGAGCGGTTCTTGGTATCCTTCCGTTTTGATCCGAGGTGCTCAGTTGGAAAGTTTGGAGATCCAGTTCAAATTTGAACAGGCCTTATATTTCGCCACGAAATGCCCCTCGTCCAAACACTTCCTTAAGTTTTGGACCAGCGACGCGTAATTTTCTCCACTTCTTCTGCGCCGGGGGTCTGGTGTTTGATCTTCTCTTTGTTCTGACGCTGCGAAGTTGGAATTACGCACTGTCGATGCTGGGCCTTCGATTCAGCTTTTGCCTGACATAAATTTTGTTTTTGAGCGCCGCAGCTCTTCAAAAGTGCTCCCCTTTTCTCAGTCTCAGCTTTTTTGGGGGGTCTGTAACTGCTCGGTGGCCTCTCTTTTCTTGCCTCTGCCTTTCTTTTCTGTGGTGAAGTTTAAATTCCCGCTTTGATCGCATTTTTTAACGGATCTGACGGCTTCTGATGATTACCGACAGTTTCGCCTTTTTTTGGCCTCTCTTTCCTTTATATTTTTTTCACCCCTTCCCTTTTCTGCTCCGTTCACTGTCACTGATGCAGCGGAGCTTGTTAGAACGTGTCCTGATTTCAGCTTGTGTAGGCCAGAAGCCAAGTTTCTTCTTCTTTTCCCTTGCTCCAAACAGATCGCTAGTTGTGTTCCTGTTTTGTTCTGGTAGGGCTGAAAGTTGCTGGATTCTGCATATGCAGTCCTGTGATAAATTATTAACTTCGAGAACCTCAGTTTCAGCGATAGAAAATAGACACTTTCGGTTTCGGTGCTCTAGGGCCTCGTTTAGATTGAAAAAAATTTCAATTCGATGAATCATTTCACTTTAGTCTGTCTTCTGTTTTACTTGCGGTGTGTTTAGTTCCACCAACCAATTTCAAAAGATTTATCTTGTGATTTCCAACTAAAATGTTTTACAATTAGTTTTTTTTTACATTATATTTAATACTCCAAAGATAAACTAAAAAATTGATGTGATGGTGGAAATTAAAAAACTTGGACGTTTTGAGCCTAATTAATCAAGGCCCTGAACACTGATTCTTTGGGCCAAAGGAACGTTCTTTTCTTTCTTGTTCATTTCACTTTCCTCTGTCTTCTGTTTTACTTGGCTGTACATGTTATCCTTTCCTTTGGATTGCAACTCGTTTGAGTTGTTGGCATGTGAATGGGTTGTTGAGAAGAAGACTGTCGTTCCCGGCTGTATGCCTGTATCTGGTTTCGTGCTTAGGGATCCACCTGCAGCGTGGAAGGTTGGAATTTCGTGTCTGAAACCTTTTTTTTCTCGAATACGCAGTGTCTGAAACCTTGACCCAAAAGGAAAGGATAGGTGCTGCGATTGAGGGCTTGATGCTTCAAATAGAATTGACTCGGTGAAATTTATCATGCTATTAGCTACCACCTTCCAGTAACTGAAAATTCTTTCATATTAGTGTTCTAGAACCGTGCGCACTTTACCACTTCTCAGGTGTGGTGTTGTGCAAAAGTT
This sequence comes from Miscanthus lutarioriparius, assembly GCA_904845875.1. NCBI lineage: Eukaryota > Viridiplantae > Streptophyta > Magnoliopsida > Poales > Poaceae > Miscanthus > Miscanthus lutarioriparius. Next base: position 12,713,389 of record CAJGYO010000005.1, read on the forward strand.
TGAGAACCTTGTGTTCCTTTGTCCTGGCTATTATTTGTAGATTTACTAATGCATTCTGAAATCTTAAGATGCACCAAACCAAACAACGCCTTTGAACTTCCTTTTCGGTTTTTGTCATTTTAGATCAAATTTCAGCTATGCTGTTATGCCTGGATTTTAAATGTTCTGGCAAATGTTTTCAGGGTTTGCCAGCAGAGTCCACCCAATTATGATGAATTAGACACCCCATACATAATGGCGACGGAAGTCAATCAAACTTATTTTTCGTTGTCACAAGGAGAATCTACTGAACGGGATGGTCCTCAAGTAAGTTTTTATGGTACATTTTAGTCAATTAGCTTTGTTCAATTTATTTATGCTATGTGAAGTTAGCTCATTTTGGAAAAGAGAGAGAGAGAGAGAGAATAAGCACAATTTTGTTCTCGGCAACTATTACTGCTAGTAGTCTCACCACTCTTTTCTGTTGCATTTCTTTACTTTTGTTAGGGAGTATCTGTATCTCAGACACTTGATCATGGTTCCATTTCCTTCGGAAGATTTGAGTTAGAGTCACTATCGTGGGAGAAGTGGTCTGTATTTACTAATGACAGACGCACTGAAGAATTTGGAAAATTCAATGGTTTAGTCGCTCAGAAAAAGGCTTATTTTGAAGAGTATTTCAAGAAGATCAGGGAACTAAAGGCTTCACAGCAGCAAAACCAGCAAACTGAACTTATTCTGGAATACAGTGGTGATGGTAGTGACTCTAGCCAGACAGCAGAAGATGAGCAGGGTGCTGATCTTGAAACCCCCACTGGATCTGGAGCTTCTGTGGATGTTTATGTTGAAGAAGCTCTGCATGAAACTACGTCAGAGCACGGACTGCAGTGCTATAATGACCAAGGAAACAAAAACTTCGATACAGAACTTTCCTCATCTAATCTTTCTTCATCAGGTGTCCTGCAGCAAACTGACCATGATGTTAGAGGAACTGTTCGTGGTAACAGTTCTACCAGTAAAATGGATGCAGGGAAGCAGAATGCCGGTTCTGTTCATGGTGATACTAGAACAACATATGAAGCTGCAAGGACTCCTAGAAGAATTATTGAGAAAGACTCCAGGCTCAAACACAGTCCCAAGATAATACCGAAATCCATCAAAACCCTTTCAAAAAGTGCTATGGACTACACATTTGCTAGTGAGGTAATACCATGATTTTGTTTCTGCATTTGTTTATCTTATATATAAAATTTTGCTACTTTCTACTTCCACACACTATAACCTTCTGAGTAGACATACATACTAGCAGTACAAGTGAATTGGTGTTTATTTGATTCTGCTCTCAACTTTTCTGTTTCTCTGCTCACTAATTTGTATTCAGCTAACTAGATGAGTGCATGTTTTGTCTTGTATGCCCACCAATATGGATTGTTTATTAAATCGTTACTCATTACACATTTTACATGAATAATTTCAGAGGCCTGGTTCAGTGAAGCCCAATACAAGTATGAACCAGAAGGCTAAGCCGGTGCAAAGGCCAAATGCAGCAGCCCAGAAGATGTTTGGCCCTACAGAAGGGAGCAAGCTTACAGGTCTCAGAAGACCTTCCTCAGCAGGTGCGCAACGGCCCTCTACTGGAGAGCGACATGCCATTGCCAGGGAGAATTCACAATTGCCTGCAGTTGTTTCCACCCCACGACGACCTTCCACTGCTGAGAGATGCCCAATCACCCGAGATCATGCACAGAAGCAAGCCAATGTCACCACACCACGTCGACCTTCTACTTCTGAAAGACTCCCCGTCAAAAGAGAGAATGCAGCAAAGCATAATGATATTTCCGCTGTACGTCGACCCTCTACAGGAGAGAGGCGCGCTATTACTAGAGATAGTGTTCTGAGAACGGATGTGAAGACGCCTTGTAAGGCAAGAGCAACTGTGGCTCATCCGAAGGGTGAAACAACTACAGTGGTATGCTCCAGATCTTTGTTATCATATCGACTTTTTCAGCATAACAGTAACTGAAGCACCTAATGTGGCATTTGTAGTTTGAAGCATCTTTTGTTTAGGCAATCACTAGTTCATAGCATCTTCATTTGGACTGATGCATACTCACATGCTCGGTTATCATGTGAAAGCTCAACTGCAGCAAAACTTAACATTTTACTTGTTCATGCAGGGCAATACGAAAAAGGCTGTCACTCCAAATGCTGCTAGAAGTAGCAAGCTGGAAACAAAAAGGTTACTCCTACACACCAATTGATAGATTCTTGAAAGTGTTAGTTTTATGGTCGGATTTTGATTGCATTGTTTCTTTCCCTGCTTCATTGAACAGCAATAACAACAGACTGAAGGGACCTTCGGCATTGGATAGGCACTCTACTAGGTCAAAAAGAATGGACTTGCAAGTGTCTGGCAGGCAGAAATCGAGGTGCTAATCTGCATTAATATTGGAATATCTTATGATGCTTATAAAATATGATTGTAAAAGTTGTCTTTGCCATATTTCCTGATTATAACTTCTGGTTTTGTAGTTCTGTTAACCTTCCTCCAAGGAAAATTTTCAGTTCTACTGCCGGAGAACCAGCAGTTGAAACCATTTCTAGGTCAAAAAAGAAAGAGGTAATTGCTCATGATCTAGTTATGATTCTTGCCTCTTGTTTATGCATGTGTGTCGCACAAAATTGACAGTTTTAACTTTCAACTAAATGTTTACCCTGTTCACGTAAGTAGTTATAGCAGTCGCTGTTACTTTGAATAACTAGTATCTGGTAATATAGTGAACTATATCTCAATCCATTCTTTAGAAAAACAATACATTTCAATCAACAACGACAACAACAACAAAGTCTTTACGTCCCAAACAAGTTGGGATAGGCTAGAGTTGAAACCCAGCAGAAGCAATCAAGGTTCAGGCACGTGAATAACTGTTTTCTAAGCACTCTTATCTAAGGCTAAGTCTTTGGGTATATTCCATCTTTTCAAGTCTCCTTTTATTGCCTCTACCCAAGTCAACTTCGGTCTCCCTCTGCCTCTCTTCACGTTACTATCCTGGCTTAGGATTCCACTACGCACCAGTGCCTCTGGAGGTCTCCGTTGGACATGTCCAAACCATCTCAACCGGTGTTGGACAAGCTTTTCTTCAATTTGTGCTACCCCTAATCTATCACGTATATCATCGTTCCGAACTCGATCCCTTCTTGTATGACCGCAAATCCAACACAACATACGCATTTCCGCGACACTTATCTCGCTTGAACATGTCGCCTTTTAGTAGACCAACATTCTGCACAATACAACATAGCAGGTCTAATCACCGTCCTATAAAACTTGCCTTTTAGCTTCTGTGATATCCTTTTGTCACATAGGACACCAGATGCTAGGCGTCACTTCATTCACCCTGCTTTGATTCTATGACTAACATCTTCATCAATATCCCGTCTCTCTCAGAGCATTGATGATCCTAAATATCGAAAGGTATCCTTCCTAGGTACTACTTGACCTTCCAAACTAATATCTTTCTCCTCCCGAGTAGTAGTGCGAAGTCACATCTCATATATTCGGTTTTAGTTCTCTCGAGTCTAAAACCTTTGGACTCCAAAGTCTCTCGCCATAACTCCGGTTTACGATTCACTCTGTCCGACTTTCATCAACTAGCACTTCACATCGTCATGAAAAGCATACACCAAGGATGTCCCTTGTATGTCCCTTGTGACCTCATCCATCACTAAGGCAAACAGACAAGGGCTCAAAGCTGACCCTTGATGTAGTCATATCCTAATCGGGAAGTCATCCGTGTCTCCATCACTTGTTCGAACAATAGTCACAGTATTATTGCACATGTCCTTAATGAGTCCGACGTACTTCGTTGGTACTTTATGTTTGTCCAAAGCCCACCACATAACATTCCTTGGTATTTTATCATAAGCCTTCTCCAAGTCAATAAAAACCATATGTAGGTCCTTCTTCTTCTCCCTATACCGCTCCATAATTTGTCTTATTAAGAAAATGGCTTCTATGGTTGACCTTCCGGCATGAAACCAAATTGGTTCATAGAGACCCGCGTTATTGCTTTCAAGCGATGCTCGATAACTCTCTCTCATAGCTTCATAGTATGGCTCATCAACTTAATTCTCCTGTAATTGGTACAACTTTGAATATCCCCTTTATTTTTGTAGATCGGTACCAATATATTTCTCCTCCATTCGTCAGGCATCTTGTTCGATCAAAAAATATGGTTAAACAACTTGGTTAGCCATACTATAACTATGTCTCTAAGGCATCTCCACACCTCGATTGAGATACCATCCGGTCCCATCGCCTTACCTCCTTTCATCCTTTTCAACGCCTCTTTGACCTCAGATTTTTGGATTCTCCGCACAAAGCGCCTATTGGTGTCATCAAAAGAGTCATCCAACTGAAAGGTTGTGTCCGTATTCTCACCATTGATCAATTTGTCAAAATACTCTTGTCATCGATGTCGGATCTCATCCTCCTTCACCAAGAGATGCTCCATTTCATTCTTAATGCACTTAACTTAGTTGAAGTCCTTTGTCTTTCTCTCACGAACCCTAGCCATCCTATAAATGTCCTTCTCTCCTTCCTTCATACTCAAATGTTGGTAAAGATCCTCGTACGCTCTACCCTTTGCTACACTTACAGCTCGCTTTGCAGTCTTCTTTGTCACCTTGTACTTCTCTATGTTGTCTACACTCTTGTCATAGTACAAGCGTCTATAGCATTCTTTCTTCTCCTTAATAGCCCTTTGGACTTCCTCGTTCCACCACCAAGTATCTTTAGCCTATCCTTCACTTTCTTTGGTTACTCCACACATCTCTGAGGTCACCTTCCGAATGTTAGTTGCCATCTTCTCCCACATGTTTTTTTGTCCCCTTCTTTCTTCCAAGAGCCCTCTTTGATAACTCTTTTCCTGAATACCTCTAACGTCTCCCTTTTCAGTTTCCACCACTTTGTTCTTTCAATCTTAGCTTGTTTATCCCTACGGGCACGCACCTGAAAACGAAAGTCTGCCAGTAAAAGCTTATGTTGAGAAACAACACACTCCCCTGGTATCATCTTGCAACCCAAGCATGCCCGTTTGTCATTTCTTCTTACGAGGACAAAGTCAATCTGGCTAGAGTGTTGTCCGCTACTGAAGGTCACTAGATGAGATTCTCTCTTTCTAAAGAAAATATTGGCTATCATCAGGTCAAAAGCTATCGCGAAGTCCAGAACTTCCTCCCCCTCCTGATTCCTACTACCATACCAAAAAACAATACATTTCAATCCAGGGGCTAATTTCTGTTGTCTGCCGGATGCTGATAAATCCTATCAGTCCAACTGTATGTTTGTTTGTAGTAGCCATAGGCCATGGCAAACACATAAGTTTGATCATTTGGCTATACTGATGTGCCCAACAGTGTTGCTGGATGTCTGGGTTTTGCATAGTTTAGGGCTCCAGGACAAAAGGTTCTAAGAATCCTTTATCATGTCATAGGTTACCACATGCCACCAAATCTTAGCAAACCATCTTTCTGGAAACAGTTATAGCTGAACTGGGGTAGTGGAAGTAGTGTAAAATCTTGCATGAACAGTAAAATCGTGCTCGCTAACAGCTGCTGGCAACTTTTATGTAGGGCGTTCAGGCGACAGTGCAATCTCGAGCATCCACTTCAAAGAGAACAACAACTCCTTTGCAGACTGGAAACTTAAAGGCGAGGGCTCCAAATGTATGAATTTCTACACATCACAGCATATTCTCATTATAACTTATTAGAATTCCAATCTATAAGATACAGAGGCTGGAGCAATATTTCATCTCGAAATAAAGCTTCCTTTATCTACAAAAAATGGAATTCTAAGATATTCATTTGTTGGTGAGGATGTTTTCACATCAGATTTGACCTTTTGCCATACTCACTTTTGCAGCCACCAGCACCGCCCGCGCCACCTCCACCACGTCGGCCATCACGAATGATAAGCAAACCAACTGCCAGTGCCTCATCGATTGGCGGAAGAAAGCCAAAGTATGCTACTCATCATGAACACCAAAAAAACCATCTTACTACGTCTCACTGCAATCTTCTCAAATACGCGCTTTTCACAATCCGTGCATTCTCACCGAGGCCATCTCATCTCATCTCATCCATCCGATGCAGGGCTTCAGCACCACAATGGCACTGATGAAGTGGAGAGCAGAAAGCGTTCAGCCTAGTGGCCTGCAGAACATGATGGATCTGAGCGACGTCAATACCGGCATTCTTTTGTATGGTGTATCTCAGTATATCTGTAAAAATCTCAGTACCTCCGTTGGCCCGTCTCTTCCTTTGCAGAGCAGCTAGTCCCAAGTGTAGTCTAGTGTATGTAGTCGCGCGTATCATATCCACCGGTGCCTAGTTTCGTCGTCCACAAGGAACTTAGAACAGTGTAAATACCTGGAAATAAATTTGCGGTTTAGCTAAAGTAAGTTCAGCCCAAAATTTGTGAACGTCCATGTCTGTCATTAGCAATGGAAGCCCTCCTTTTTCAGCTTGTTATTGGCATTCTTTATTTTCTGCTTTTTTTTTTGAAAGGGTTATTGGCAACTTTGATTCTTCGATGAACCTGAGCTTCCCTGATTTCATCGGTTATTTTGGTTGCCAAAAAAAATGGAAATTTCGCTGTGTGATGAAATGAAAGGAGGCACCCCAGGGGCCAAGCGAACAGGGCGCTGATTGTTTGGAAGCCCAAATGCTCGATGGTTGAGGCTACGAAATTCCTGTTCCTGTGTCGCAAACTGCCAGAACCAGACGACCCTGTCCCCTTCACAAGGAAGGTCTCCCGCGTGTACAGGCAGCACAGCCGAGCCGACAGGGCACGACCGGAGCGTCAGGGCAGGAGGGGCGGAGAGGAGCGACGAGCGCTTTCCGATCAGAAAAGATGCGGGCGGGATCTGAGCGCAGGCCATATGCATCCCGCGTGCGGCGTGCAGTGCAGGCGGTACGAGGTTGGGGTCGGTCGTCTCCCCAGGACGGCGGCAGGACCGCACCGCACGGCGGAGCGGAGGCATCCAATGATGCCCACCTCGCCGCGTCGGCGCTCTCCCTCTCTCGCCAAAGTGAAAGCCGCTGGCGCGCCCTGCGCCCGCCCATGATTAACCGTGGCTCGCAAGGACTGTGAAAGATTTGAGGGAAAAGGGTCGTGAACCGATGACGACACTAATCGGCTGGTTTGCTTGCTTATAAGTCGTATTTTTCAGTGATCAGCTTTTTTAGCCATGGCAGCCGAGCGAACGGGGCAAATGCCCTTGCCTGACTGCCGGCGGATCCCCCACCTCCGTCCAGTGCTGCCTCCGTCGGCGGAGCGGGGATCTAGGGCCAGGGGACGTGCGATATATACGTGCGGACGTGCCTCCGTGCGTGCGGCGGTGCCGTCGCGTTGGAAGTTGGAACCCGTAGCAACTGAGCAGACCGCTCGAACCCGTAGCTCGGTATGCCTGCAGCTGCAGCTGCAGCCCGGTTGAATGGCTGAATGCTGATCTTGGTCATGATCCGATCCTGCACGTTTGTTATCAAAGTGAGACCAAGGACTTCTACCTAGAGCCAAACAGAACTTTTAACTGTATATAATTCCCAAACTAAATCACAGTAGAAGTTATGGCTACTTATGCAGCACTGAAACATAGCACCAAGCCATTCAAGAAGAGTATAAACAGAGTATGGGAAAATCCGGTTGCTAAAGCTTCCAGATGTGGGTTCTTCATCATTAGCACGGCTTCTATTTTACTCCGTCTATTTTAAATTATAAGATGTTTTGTCTTTTCTAAATATATTGTCTATACATAGTGTATATCTAATACATAGCAAAATCTATATATCTAGAAAAACTAAAACATCTTATAATATAGAGTTAAGGAAATAGTACAGAGATCACCACTCATTAATTGTTATGTCAGAGTCTCGTTTTTTGAGTTGGTTACCGAGATCTTATTGAGCAGCGTTGTCTCGACGATCTCTGCCTAGCAGGGCTGAAATACGTAGTTACAGTGCATTGGCACACAACAAAGACAGGCTTACAGTTGTAAGTGCAGTGCAAGACATATAATCAACAAAGAATGTATGCAAATAACATATTTTACCAAAACATATTACCAAGCGCACTGTGTTGTTACAATTCTTTCTATAGCGATTTCATTATTCAAATTCAAAAGGTATGTAGCATCCTAGCAAAAGTACATTATTTTACCCAATTTGAACTTAGGCCACCGGATGAAAATCAGGTTTATGCAAATCTTTTTGTTGTGCTCTCACATTTGCATGTTTGTTTTTTTTTCGCATCGACCATATATGATACTTGCATGGACTTCTATATATGGCACTGCACAAATTTTCACTCTCTCCCTTTTGTTTATTATGATACATCCTAATCTATTAAGCATGCGAATATCATGTGATTCCTCTTCTCCAAGCGTTAGTGTGTATGGATATGAAGAGTTTAGAATGCTAACGACGACAGTGGGAATCTAAAGGTGTAAGGATGAGCCATATTGTACTATGAACCTCTTTAGTAGTGCTTTCAAACTAGCTTCCCATGCTCCAGGTCCAACTCCGGTCTGCTCCTCAACACGTACGTTTGGTAGCGCTTCATGAGATTCTTCCTCCTCTTTGACTTGGATCCGTGATACTGCATCGTTGTCTGCCTGTTTGACCTCCATGAGCCCATGCCCATGTCATGGAGTAGCAGTTTTTAGGTCATCGTAATGGTGATTGATTGGACAATTATGATTTTCATGCCCCTTATTGATGGAAATCGTTTTCGGTTTTCGAAGGATGGACGACAAGGTTAAGGATGAACTAGTTCTAAGTGTCGGTTGACGTTGAGAGACACTTAGATTAGGTTTAGGACTTTGTTTTCTCATTTGGTCGTACTATAAAGGGGGGCATGGATGGATACCTTGACCTAGGCGAGTCCAGCGAGAAGAATGTGGTGCACATTTGTTTAATCTAGCACTAGGTAGCTGAAAGCCCTAGTTTGGTTTTGGTAAATTGATGAAACCCTAAGTGCTAACCTAGTTTATCTAAGTGATTATGAGATAGGTGGCACTATTCTAAGTGGTGGAGCAATGGTAAAGATCATGATGATGGTGTGACCATGGTGATGATCAAGTGCTTGGACTTGGAAAAGAAAGAAAGAGAAAAACAAAAAGCTTAAGGCAAAGGTGATATTTCATAGGAGCTTTTTGGTTTGGTGAACGAGACACTTAGCGAGTGTGATCACATTTAGGATCGATAACTGTACTATTAAGAGGGGTGAAACTCGTATCGAAATGCGGTTATCAAAGTGTCACTAGATGCTCTAACTCATTGCATATGCATTTAGGATCTAGTGAAGTGCTAACACCCTTGAAAATGTTTATGAAAATATGCTAACACACGTGCACAAGGTGATACACTTGGTGGTTGGCATATTTGAGCAAAGGTGAAAAAGTTGGTGAAGTAAAGGAGGTGATTTTCACTGAGAAACAGTGATCGGACGTAGGTCACGTGGTGACCGGACTCGGAGGTGCTACGTCCGGTCAATTATAAAATGAAGTTTGGCGTGCTCGGCCTCTGTCTGGTGCATGACCGGACGCTGGGGTAAAAGGTGACCTGACTCGACGCTGGTGCGTCTGGTTAGGCAGACGTACGCTGACGTCTGAGGTTTGAGTGAGCGTGGAGAAGACCTGACTCTAGGTGAGTCCAGTCAGTGGAGATCGGACGCGTTAGGTCGACATTTAGGCGCTCGGGGAGCTCTCTGGAAACGACCTAACGCGCGGGCACCGCGGTTGATCGGCGCGTCCGGTCATGTGTTTCCACGCGCGGGCAAGGCTGGCACCGGCGCGTCCGATCCCGTGTTGGGCGCATCCAGTCATCACTTAACCGCAAGGGCGCTGAGAATCGACCATTGGGATCAGGCGGCTGACGTTGAATTCGGGGGACACGTGGACGAATATCCGCGACTGAACGCTGGGGGCCTACGTCCGGTCGGCGTGACCTGTGCGTTTGGTCGCCCCATGAAAGCTGAGGGCAGAGAGCCAACGACTCTATTTTGAGAGGGCCTCTATTTAAGCCACATGGCCTGCTCAAGGTCACTCTCTTGGCCATTTGCATTGACATAGCAATCTTGTGAGCTTAGCCAAAGCCCTCCCACTCATCTCCATCATTGATTCATCATCTTTGTGAGATTGGGAGAGAATCCAAGTGCATTGCTTGAGTGATTGCATCTAGAGGCACTTGGTGTTTCTGTTTCACTGTGAGATTCACAAAAATGCATGTTGGTATTTACTAACACAAATAGAATTTGAAGGATTCCACAAGCGCACATAATACCATTGTAGCATTTTACCGGGAGTTTTTCAGGTATCGTTATTTATATTTTACCACAGGGAAACAATAGAGTAAAGACTTATTGAGTAATAAAGTAATGTCTACCTATCAACATACCAGCATAGGTAAAGCAGGGGTGAATGTAATGATAGGAATAAAGCATAATGACACTCAGAGGATAGGTCACTAAGATAATGTAAATTAGTCAACTAGAGAGAACAACGGGTGAGGTAGATTCCTATGATATTCCTATTACATTGTCAAAGTATATATACATCCAACTATAGTTAAGACTAACTCTATTCCTGTGCACTTCGGGACACCGCTTAGACGGTAGAGCATCAATAATAGATAACTCTACTGACGCGACTACGGTCCTACAATTTAAGAACATGTTCAATTCGGCATGGACTACAAAGGATAGATGGGGCTGTCACCTCCCGCTGCTACCACACAACCAGAGAATAGGGTGTACTCACAGGCAGAGCATCGTATAAGCACCATGCTTATACGAGGCTCGGCAACTTAGCCCAATCGATAAACTATAGCAAGCTAAGCGCTCTATGAACCCACACACAAAAGCAATGATAATCTTAATTAAGCAAGATATATATTCAAGGTAAGCATAGCCATGTAAATAGGAATATAATGAATTGATAATAAGTCTTACAAGATGTAGAAGTGAAGATACAAGGCTTCACCGAGCCTCTAAGACTAGATCCAGAACTTGAGCATAAGCCCAACTCAACCCTCACTCCTGAACTACTAATCTACTACATTGGAGAATCTAGACCTAATCCTCCTGGTGTATCTTGATCTCTGAATGAGAGATATGAATTAGGATTTTAGGGATGGCCTAAGGAAGGGGGGTAGGGGCTGGTATATATAGGCCGGTGCGTCTATCGTGAGCCCTTGGATCAAACCGACTTAAAGGACGACGTAGATGCATCCTAGAAGGCGGTGGAGACCGACATTATGACGTGAAGGCTGACAGTGGGCCCTAGGGCCCGAGCGGCCTGCAGGTGGGGCCAGCCAGCCCCACATGGCAGCCACCTGCCCTCCGCTTCGATGGTTTGCCTTCTGGAGTCTTCTAGAGTCTTCCCACATCGGTTTCGTTGCGGATAAACGTGATTTGCTTTGATGAATAGGCCCTCCTTGACGGTTTTCTGAGTAAATCCTCCTATAAACACAGATTCCCCAAAACTTATGTAATTTATTAGTTTAAACCCCTAGACCTATGTTGGTAATCCTTTTTATGCATTTATATAAGTTATATTGATGGTTTATGATGAGCGTTAACTACCGTCAACATTACTCTTGGTGGTTACCTCCACCTAGACGGTTTAGAGCAGCGAGGATCGTCGAGCGGAGGTTGGTGATTGTCTCTGGCTCCGATCATGATGATTGTGAGGGGTTCTTGACCTTTACCCGGTGAAGAGCCAAAAGGTACTCTAGTGGATTGCTCATGGCTTGTGTGATCCTCATCTTGTGTTGGTTGTGCGGCATCCTATTGAGGGTTTAGCGTGTGATGCCAATTAGCGCGTGAACCTCCAAGTGAGTGAATCACCACAACAAGGACTAGCTTGTCGGCAAGCAAGTGAACCTCGATAAAAACTCATTGTGTCATCATTTGATTCTGAGGTGATTGGTCTTCATTGATATTCATTCTTGTGATTGATTGGTTCATTCCTCGACTCGGCGGTATAACCATCTTGCTCTCTTTCTTTACATTACCATAAACTAGTTGTCAAGCTCTTTAGTGTAGCTAGTCATGAGAGCTTATTAGTTTGGTTAGTGTGGCTCTTTAGTTAGCCTTTGACAGCACACTAACTTAGTGTAGTGACATAGCCATTGTGTGGATAGAGACTATAGAAACTAGAATTGTGGTATGTGGCTTGCATTTTTAGTAGGCTAGCACAACACTCGCTTCGCCTCATATTTGTCTAACCGGTTTGCTAAGTGTTGTTGTAGAAATTTTTAATAGGCTATTCACCCCTCTCTAGCCATCAGGACATTTTCAAGTGGTATCGGAGCCATGGTCACCGTGATTTGAGGCTTAACAACCTTCGGTGTCAAAATAGCTCAAAACAACAACACCAAGAAGCCATCACAATTTGATGGCACAAATTATCCATATTGGAAGTCAAAGATGACCACACATATCAAGTCAATCAATAGAAATATGTGGAAGGTGGTAGAAACAAAAATTGAGATTGTCGATCCAGAGAATCCCACCGCGGTCGAAGAAGTGCTTCTCCAAAATAATGAAATTGCTCTAAGTGTTATTTATGATGCAATTGATGAGAGAATATTTGAGAAAATCAAGAATATTGAGATGGCTCATGAGGCTTGGAAGAAATTGGAAGAATCATTTGAGGGCACCAAGGCAATAAAAGATGCAAAGGCATACATTCTCAAGGAGAAATTTGCTAGCTTCAAGATGAAGGAAGATGAGAGTGTGCCGGGCATGTTCCATTGGATGGAAGTGCTTGTCAATGATCTTAAAGCACTTGGTGAGAAGGTGGAGGACAAGGACTTCTCTCATAAGTTCTTGAGATGCTTACTCGCAAGATTTGGCATGTTGGTCACCTTGCTAGTGAGGACTGGTTTGGACACAATGGCACTAAATCAAATCTTAGGAGATATCATGACCGATGATGCTTATAGAGATGATGATGAGAAGGAAGAAAAGAGGGAGAAAAAAGATGAGAAGAAGGATGACAAGAAGAAGAGTGTGGCATTCAAGGCTACATCATCCAAGGGCAAGGCAAAGCAAGAATCATCAAGTGAAGATGAAGACTTAAGCTTTGATGAGATGGATGATGAGAAGATGGCTCTCTTTGTCAAGAGATTTAGCAAGTTTATGATGAAGAAGGGCTATCGTGCTAGAAGAAAGAAGTCTTCATCCAAGAAAAAGGAAAAGTCAAGAAGGTGCTTTAATTATGGAAGCAAGGAACATCTTGTTGCTCAATGCCCATACAATAGCGACAATGATGATGACAACAAGAAGAGTAAGAAGAAGGACAAGAAGGAAAAGAAAGAGAAGAAGGACAAGATGACCATCAAGAAGAAGAAAAAAGGTGGTTCATATGTAGTCACTTGGGATAGTGATGCTTTCTCAAGTGATGATGATGATAGTGATGATGATAAGACCACCAAGAAGAAGGCTCTTGTAAGCAGTGCTATCAATGAGAAGCCTTCTCTCTTCGACACTCCATCATGCTTCATGGCTAAGGCCACAAAGGTACAAACTTATGATGATGGATATGATGAGGAACATGATAATGAAAGTGAAAGTGTCAATGATGATGAACCCACTAAAGATGAATTAATTGACATGTTAGAAGATACTAAAGAACATTTTGACATTAAGATAAGGGAATGCAAAGACTTGTAAAAGGAACTAAAAACCCTTAAGCAAGCCTTTGATGAGCTCAATGCATCTCATGAAAGGCTAGAGAAAGCCCATGAGAAGCTTGGCAAGGCTCACAAGAAGATTGAAAAAGCTCATCCCTCTTTACTTAATGAGCAAAATGAGAAGGAGCATATTGTAATATGTGACAAAGGCTTAACTTGTGATATAATTGATGAATCATTCTATAAGCTTATCATTTTTGCTCCCGCTAACCCTTCTTGTAGCACATCTACTTCTATCTCATCTAGTAGTGATGGTTTCACTTATGATGTCTCACTAATGGTTAAGAATGAGACCCTCAAGAAGGAGGTCAATGAGCTCACTCACGCTTAGGCAAAGCCTATGGTGGTGAGGACCGCTTGCTTATATGCTTAGGTAGCCAAAAAGCTTCTCTCTATAAAGAGGAATTGGGCTATACCTCCAAGAAAGTCAAGGCAGCATTTGCTCCTTACAAGACTAGTTTTGTAAAAAATAATGGTCGATTTTGCACTAATTGCAAGCAAGTTGATCATATAGATCAAAATGCATGAACAAGAAGTCTCAAGCCAATGTATCCTCAATTAAGCTTAATTCTTTCTATATTCTTACTAAGGGTGCAAATGGTATGAAGGCTAAGTTCATTGGTGCACCATGGATGGGCTCAAAGAAGAAAGTCATTTGGGTGCCAAAGAGCTTAGTCACTAACCTTCAAGGATCCAATCAAGTTTGGATACCTAAAAAGAATTGATCTTCTTTTGTAGGTCAATTACAAAGTCGTAGGAAGGCATTGGATTCTTAATAGTGGGTGCACTCAACATATGACCGGTGATGCAAGAATGTTCAACTCAATCAATACCAATGGCAATGATGGTTATGATAGTATCACATTTGGTGACAATGTCAAAGGCAAGGTCAAAGGGTTTGGTAAGATTGCAATATCCAATGATATGAGCATTTTCAATGTATTGCTTGTTGAGAGCTTGAACTTTAATTTGCTATACGTGGCTCAATTGTGTGATCTTGGATTCAAATGCATATTTTGGGTAGATGATGTAGAGATCATAAGTGTAGATGGCTCTAACTTGATCTTCAAAGGCTTTAGATATGAGAATCTATACTTTGTTGATTTCAATGCTATTGAAGCTCAATTGTCAACATGCTTGTTCACTAAGTCTAGTATGGGTGGTTATGGCATAGAAGGCTTAGTCATGTTGGAATAAAATAATTAAATAGATTGGTTATGCATGACTTGGTTAGAGGCTTGAAAGGTATTGTGTTTGAGAAGAATAAGCTTTGTAGCTCTTGTCAAGCCGACAAACAAGTTGGAAATACCCATCCTAAGAAAAGCATGATGAGCACTAGTAAAGCATTTGAGTTGTTGCACATAGATTTGTTTGGGCCAACACAATACACTAGCATTGGTGGAAACAAATATGGCTTTGTGATAGTGGATGACTATACAAGATACACTTGGGTATTCTTTCTAGTGGACAAGAGTAATGTGTTTGCAACATTCAAATCATTTGTTGAGGGTATTCACAATGAGTTTGAAACAACCATCAAGAGAGTTAGAAGTGACAATAGTAGTGAGTTCAAGAACACTAGAATTGATGAGTTGTGTGATGAATTTAGAATTAGACATTAATTCTCAGCCAAATACACTCCATAATCAAATGGCCTTGTTGAGAGGAACAATAGAACCTTGATTGACATGGCAAGATCAATGTTGAGTGAGTACAATGTGAGTCAATCTTTTTGGGCCTAAGCTATCAACACGGCTTGCTATTGTAGCAACCGCTTGTATTGTCACCCATTGAAAGAGAAGACACCTTATGAGCTCTTGAATGGTAGAAAGCCCAACATTGCATATTTTTGGGTCTTTGGTTGCAAATGATATATTTTGAAGAAAGGCACTAGATTGGGCATGTTTGACAAGAAATATGATGAAGAATTTTTGCTTGGATACTCAACCACTAGCAAAGCATATAGAGTTTGGAATTTGGCAAGTGGTACTCTTGAAGAGGTTCATGATGTTGAATTTGATGAAACCAAGGGTTCCCAGGATAAGAATGAGAACTTGGAAGATGTTAGAGGCATTCAACTTTAAAATGCCATGAAGAACATGGATGTTGATGAATTGAGGCCTAGGCAAGTGAATGATGATGAAGATGATCAAGTGCAAGTGCTCACTAACTCAAATGTGCAAGATGACACTAATCATGCAAGTACAAGTGGCTCTCATGACAATGTGCAAGATCGATAAGTGGCTAGTATATCATCTCAACCTAATGATCAAGCAAGTGCAAGCAATCAATTTCTAATACTCCAACCAACTCATATTGCAAGAGATCATCCATTGGACATTAAAATTGGAGATATCTCTAGAGGTGTGCAAACTAGATCAAGATTGGCTTCATTTTGTGAGCATTTATCATTTGTGTCATCCATTGAATCAAAGAAGATAGATGAAGCATTGACGAATGTTGATTAGGTGAATGCAATGCATGAAGAATTGAACAACTTTACAAGAAATTAAATATGTGAACTAGTTGAAAGACCAAAGAACCATAATATGATTAGAACTAAATGGGTCTATAGAAACAAGCAAGATCAAGATGGGATAGTAGTAAGGAACAAAACAAGATTAGTAGCACAAGGCTATACACAAGTTGAAGGTCTTAACTTTGAAGAAACATATGCCCTGTTGCTAGATTGGAAGCAATTATAATCTTGCTAGCCTATGCTTGTGCCCACAACATCAAACTCTATCAAATGGATATCAAGAGTGCATTTCTCAATGGCTATATCAATGAAGAAGTTTAAGTTGATCAACCTTCCGATTTTGAAGATGACAAGAAGCCCGACCATGTGTACAAGTTGAAGAAAGCATTGTATGGCTTGAAACAAGCGCCTAGAGCATGATATGAGAGGTTGAAGGATTTTCTACTCTCTAAAGGGTTCATGATGGGCAAGGTTGACACCACTCTTTCCACCAAGAAGATTGGCAAGGACTTGTTTGTGTTGCAAATATATATTGATGACATCATATTTGGATCAACCAATCAAGATTTTTGTGAAGAGTTTGAGAAGATGATGGCTAATGAGTTTGAGATGTCCATGATTGAAGAGTCGAGTTACTTCCTTGGCCTTCAATTCAAACAATTGAAGAATAGTACATTTGTGAGTCAAGGCAAGTATATCAAAGACATGCTCAAGAAATTTGGCATGAGTGATAGTAAAGCCATAAGTACACCAATGGGAACAAATGGCAATTTGGATAGTGATGAAAATGGCAACATGGTGGATCAAAAGTTGTATCGGTCTATGATTGGAAGCCTACTCTATGTGACCGCATCAATGCCAGATGTTTAGTATATGCATGTGTGCAAGATTTCAAGACTCACTAAGAAAAAGTTATTTGAAGGCTACAAAGAGAATATTGAGGTACTTGAAGCATACATAAAACGTTGGTTTGTGGTATCCCAAAAGAGTAAAGTTTGAGCTAGTTGGTTACTCTGACTCGGATTATGTGGAATGAAAAGTTCAAAGGAAGAGCACCTCGGGCACATATCATTTGTTAGGAAGATCACTTGTTTTATGGTCATCAAAGAAGTAAAATAGTGTTGCATTATCAACCGCCGAAGCTGAATACATATTCGCTGATAGTTGTTGTGCACAAATACTTTGGATGAAGGCCACCTTGAATGATTTTGGAATCAAGTTCAAGAAAGTGCCATTGCTATGTGACAATGAGAGTGCAATCAAGCTCACCAACAATGTGGTTCAACATGCAAGAACAAAGCACATTGATGTTCGCCACCATTTTATTAGAGATCAACAATGTGGTTCAACATGCAAGAACAAAACAATGTGGTTCAACATGCAAGAACAAAGCCATTGGATGAGAAAAGGTTTTGCAAGCTAAGTAATGAGTTGAATATATTGGATTTCTTAAATATGTGTTGATGCACCCCCCTACTTATATGACATGCCTCTCCTTCGAGCAATTCAAGGTAAAAGTTGATTGGCATACATACATCCTTTGCTAAGGACATGATTAGTGCATCTAGTCATTCCTCACATATTATAGGCTCATTCGTGAAAATCAATTAAATTTGATGCTTGTATGGTACCACTATTACTTCTATGCTTGACTTGATCTAGTGGTAGCATATGACATGTTTGTGGACTTGTGAACCTAATGTTTGATCTAGAAAATGAGTTATAAGTGTTTAACTCAACATGGCACAAGATAACCCTTGAAATAATATGTGAACAAGCTTGTCCTTGGATCAAACAGAGTTAAATATCTTTGGCAAGTGATCTAGATTGAACCAAATTTGAGAAAATAATCCTCTCCCCATTGATTGACATTGATAATCCTAACCTATCTAAAATTGAACCTTTGTGGTCATTGATGACAAAGGAAGAGAAATTGCACAAAGATAAGGTTAAAGGGAGAACTTTGACATAGGGAGCATAATACGACAAAGGAAAGGGATCAATTAAAATTTGAGCACACAAGTAGGGGGAGCAAGCTCATAAACTTGATTGATGCATTTGAATGTGCATTTTATATGTTTGCTTGCATGGCACAAGTTTTAAATTTCAAATATCCATGCTTGTGTGGTGGATGCTAGTTGTAGGTTTGAATGATGAAATGAAAAACTAGCATGTATAGGATGAGTAACTAGACTTGTATTTATATTGTAAAAACTAGACCCTTGCTTCTAATGTTGATCTCACGGGGTATTCTAATTTTTATGTATGTTTAGTTACTAATGATGCTAAGGATGGTATAATGGTGCACTCCGATTGGTATCACGCTTCAAAGGTCCATCTCTTATACCTTAGCATCATTTGGTAGACATTGCCCTCCCATATTTCCAATCCATGTATATGTGCAAGCTTCAATCCAAACTCTTAGCACATATGTAGGGGGAGCAAATGCTACCAATTGAGGTTCATGAAACTTATCCATATCTTTTTACACATGGTAAATATGCTTAGGCAAGCAACATGGATTCAAATGAATTTCAATTTATATCTTTGTGAAAGGGTTGTCATCAATTACCAAAAAGGGGGAAGATTGTGTAACACCCTCGGTGTTACGCCCTAAACAAACTACTAAATCATGTCATGAGCATCGTGTTTAGGTAATAATGCATGTGATAGAAGGTGTTGATAAATTCCTTGTAGCCTAAAATAACCAATAAAAATGTTAAATGAATGTTGATTTAATAGCTCATGTATATCAAGTAGGTTTGGAAACCAATTTTTATTAAGCAAAAATACTATAGAACATGTGTGTGATACTTAAATAAAGTTTGAAGTACAAACTTTGTAGATGACAATGCAACTCTTGCCGTAGAAAAATAATATGACTAGCTAGTATTTCTAATGGCTTGGAAATGAAACTTGAAGTCAAATTCAGCTCAAGACTTGGAAGAAATTTTAAGTTTGAAAACAGTGTGACAATGCCATGTTGGCGAATTAATTCTAGAAAATCTAGCTAAAGGTCAATGCCGTGTTTTTGCTCCTTATGGTAGACTGATGTGCCCTCGTTAGCATGGTCGAGGTAGATTAGCTTCAACTGTGTTAGGATAGTTTTTAGACGCACTTTAAAATTCATGCACGTCATACGCTTAGCTCGGGCGCAATGTCACCTCGCACGACCGCTCGACGTCGCGCGGCTGGTCGCGTTCCGCGCACCGCGGTGTCAGCCCCAGTCGGCCTATCTGGCCATGGGTTGGCTGTGGCTGGCTCCAGCGGGCCGCTGTCGTCGCCCTACAGCTGCTGGCCGTCGCGTGCTGCCCCACCTCACTATGGCGATACTGCCCCACTGCCGCCCTTCCCGCCTCGCGCTGTGGTGTTGTTGCTATCCTTCTCACCATCACGCGTGTGGGCTTGTCCCTGCTGTCAGTGCCGTCACATCCGCGCTCTCTGCAATCCTGCGCTGCTGCCTGGCCCTGCCCGCTGGCAATGTCTCTGTTGCGTGCGCGCTGCCGGGCAGGCCATGAGCGGGGCCAAGCCGACGCCGCGGCAGTCGTCGTCTGGCCATCGTGGCACTTGTCTCGCCACTCGTTCTACCTACCCGCCGAGTCATCGCTGTCTTGGCTGCCTCATAGCGCTACCATCTCACCACCGCTGCCCTGCCGCCCACGCACCATTGTCGCCTTAGCGCGCTGTGCCTGGCCCTCTTGATTGTCCCATTTCTGTCCTTATCCCCTCACTAACCGATGCAACTTTGTTACGCTCGCACAGCCCTATCCCCACGTGGCTGTGCCCTCGTCATGTCTTGGCCGGTCCGCGTTAAGTCGAGGCCACGGGCCATGATGCAGCAGCGGTAGTGCACCATCCCCTTCTAAATCCCCAGCTCGGGCTCCCAGTCCAATCCCTCGTGCTGTAAAGTAGTACAAGAAGTTAATTAGGCATCCCCTCCTCCTCAAGCCCGCTCGAGCACTACCGACCGGAAATTGGGTAGTTTGCTCGCCGTCGCTCATGTGCGCTGTCGAGCCGATAGGTTTGGGGGTAAGGCCCATAGGGTTAATAGCAGTTCAATTGCTCGTAGCCCTAAACTTGCCTTGACTCCCTCCATCCGGTGCTCGCGCTATTTTGTCTAGGGAACTCGTCGACGACGTGGTGACACATGGGTGTCTCTCCTAGAGCACCGCCGCCCGGCGGCTCACACATGGCCAGACCGTCATAGCGCTCCCCTACTTCAACCGTCAGTAGGGCATACACCACGGTGAGCCACTGATGCTTATCCGCCACTTCTACTCTGTCAAGAGTACATAGGTTCATCGGAACAGGCACGCCACCATCGCAGATAGCCCCTCGCCATTATAGCTCACGACAATGCACCTCTGAGTCCCTAACCGCCACCCATCCTTGCGCATTTAGTTGTAGATGATGGTCGGCTCCTTACTTCCGTCGTATCCCACCTAGGTTGCCCGACGTAGCCGCCTTATGCCGTTGGCCGCCGCGCCGGCGCGCACGGGGTTTCTAGGGATCTCCCTATGGTAAAGGATAAAACATCCGAGGGTTTGGTTGCAAAGTTACTTACGGTAGGAATAGCGCACATAGTAGTCATGTTATTATCTAAAAGAACATGGGCATAGTAGTTTGCAGGTGATCGGAGGATACTTAAAGCTAACTCTTGTGTGTGGAAACCTCCTGGTGGGCTCAGAGAGGATTCCTTCACGCTATAACCGTAGTGTTTATTTAAAACCCTCACTAAAGGTTTTTATAAGAAAAGATGTAAAATCTGCTAGCATCTCTTTTATATAAATGTCCACTATGTTAATACTCTACCATGTCATTAAATTAATCTTTGTTTCCTCTGTAACTCGTATAACATTCTTATATTCTGCTGTTATAATCAATTGAGGTAATATTCTGCTATTTTAATAAAGTGATGTAAGAAATGGCTAAAGTTGTTGTAAGCTTTATTATCTCATTTATGATCCTGATGGAAAAATATGGATTTTTGAGTTCTCCCTTGGGGTGTGCTCGATGGAACTACGTAGTTTAGTGTCCTCTCTTGAGTACTTAGTGTCTAATGAAAGACAAGTACTCCTGGGAGGCATTAGATTAGGCGGTTCTGCCTCAGATTGAAAGCTCTAGTTTGGTTTTGGTGAATTGATTAAACCCTAAGTGCTAACCTAGTTTATCTAAGCGATTATGAGATAGGTGGCACTATTCCAAGTGGTGGAGCAATGGTGAAGATCATGATGATGGTGTGACCATGGTGATGATCAAATGCTTGGACTTGGAAAAGAAGAAGGATAAAAACAAAAAGCTCAAGGCAAAGGTGATATTCCATAGGAGCTTTTTGGTTTAGTGATCGAGACACTTAGCGAGTGTGATCACATTTAGTATCGATAGCCATACTATTAAGAGGGGTGAAACTCGTATCGAAATATGGTTATCAAAGTGTCACTAGATGCTCTAACTCATTGCATATGCATTTAGGATCTAGTGGAGTGCTAACACCCTTGAAAATGTTTGTGAAAATATGCTAACACACGTGCACAAGGTGATACACTTGGTGGTTGACAATTTGAGCAAGGGTGGAAAAGTTGGTGAAGTGAAGGAGGTGATTTTCACTAAGAAACAGTGACCGAACGCAGGTCACGTGGTGACCGGACTCGGAGGTGCTGCGTTCGATCAATTATAAAATGAAGTTTGGCACGCCTGGCCTCTGTTTGGTGCATGACCGGACGCTAGGGTAAAAGGTGGCCTGACTCAACGCTAGTCTGTTCGGTCAGGCTGACGTATGCTGACATATGAGGTTTGAGTGAGCGTGGAGAAGACTTGACTATAGGCGAGTCCGATCAGTGGAGATCGGACGCGTCAGGTCGACGTTTAGGTGCTCGAAGAGCTCTCTAGAAATGACCTGACACACAGGTACCACGATTGATCGACGCGTCTAGTCGTGTGTTGCCTCGCACGGGCAAGGCTGGCACCGGTGCGTCTGATCCCATGTTGGGCGCGTCCGTTCTTCACTTAGCCGCGAGGGCGCTGAGAATCGACCATTGGGATCAGGCGGCTAACGTTGAATCTGAGGGACACGTGGATGAAGATCCATGACCAGACGCTGGGGGCCTATGTCCGGTCAGCGTGACCTGTGTGTCCGGTCGCCCCGTGAAAGATGAGGGCAAAGAGCCAACGTCTCTATTTCGAGGGGGCTTCTATTTAAGCCCCATGGCTGGCTCAAGCTCACTCTCTTGGCCATTTGCATTGTCATAGCAACCTTGTGAGCTTAGCCAAATCCCTCACACTCATCTCCATCAACGATTCATCATCTTTGTGAGATTGAGAGAGAATCCAAGTGCATTGCTTGAGTGATTGCATCTAGAGGCACTTGGTGATGAGGACATGACACCCATGCATATGACCATGTTTGGTGCATGGTATGGAGGGGAAGGAGGCCAGCAAGGATGTCCAAGTCAAGAAGGAGGCCCGAGGCTAATTTGGTTTGAGTCCCCGAGGTGGAGGCCCAAAGCAACTCAAGTTCGAGTATGCCTCGGTTTCTAGGACCAGTCTGCCTTAAACTGGTCACCTAGGACGCATACGGACTCTGTTTTCGACGATCCACATATGGATGGAAAGCTAATTTGATAAGGAAGCCAATCCAAGTGGTTTCACGTCAAAAGCTCTTCGGAATCAATAGGAATCGTCGAAACACGTCAGCGTCCAGAATCTGACAGTGTGCTGCGACACCTTCTTTTGGTCTGTTGGACCGTGTATCATGTTTGGGCCCATTAGGGGACGCGTCCAGGGTAGGCAACGACCCTAATACCTTTATAATCATACATCGCCGTCGTCATTAGGGTTTGGGTTTTGCTTAGATTAATCTGTCAAGAACAGTTTCGCCGTTCATCGGTTTGTGAGACCCCAACTTCATGAGATTAATCATAGATCTGCAATTTAGTTGCGTTCTTTCTTGTTCTTACTTGTGTTCTTCGTTGCGCAGGCAGGGATTAGCCTTCTTGGCGAGGTCAACCTAGTCTGTAACTCGGTTGATAACCAGAGGAGCTGTGGTGCTAAGATTGTAGGGTTCGATCTTTCGATCTAAAGCTGGATCGATGTGTCATTCTCCGCCACAACGATAGTTACCTCTACCTGACGGAAGATCGGGATCCCCATCTCCATTAAGTGGTATCAGAGCTTCAGGTATTACCGTCAGGTTTATCATTACCCTAGTTTTGTTTTGTCTTTGTCCTATAAATCTAGAAAATTGCCCCACAAAAATATTTGTGTTAATCTTTGTTTTCTCCCTATCCTATCACCCGTTGCGCCGTTGCAATATTTTTAATTTCAGTTTGCTTTATTGAACCGTTGTCCCTAGTAGGTCATCATGTTGCTATGTTTAATCGAGTCGCTGGTCTTGTTTGAGTCTATTCGAGCACCTAAAGTTGGCCGCCAGTGGTCAGTTCCTATATCCCTCCCCGATTGGTATTTTTCACTAGGTCGTTTTTCCTTGTCTAGAGCAAAGTAGCTTCACGGTGAAGGGAAGGAAGGAAAGGCATGTTTCAGTTTATATGAGTAAAATATTCCATCTTTGATTGGTCGTGCGGGAGACAAACAAGAAATAAATCCAATCTTTAGTCTGCTTGTTTCCTACACTATACACCATATTTTTCTGCTCAAGCATCTTGCGCTTTGTGTCTAGCTTGCAACAACAAAACTTGAGAGGGTAGTGCCAATCTGCTGCTGCTATTTGTCCTTTTTTTCTCTGTGCCACGGTTCCTAGTGCTAATCATCTATCTTATCAGCTCATATATTGCGGCACTTTCTGATTGAAAAAATAATAATAATAGCAAAAGGCAAAGTGCAAAAAAAAGAGAGCCACACAAAAAAAATCAGAGAAGAACAAAAGGTAGAAGGTGCAAAAAAAAGACGCATCAAGAAAAAAAATTCAGAAGTGCTTGCATCCTTTTGAGTCCTTGTGCTGAGTTGTATTGTATTGCTTGCTTGAACTAGGTCCACGACGAGTTTAGGCCAGCGACATAGACTAGCTTGGGACTACTTTTCAATCTTGCAATTTCTGAATTAAATTATTGCTATTCCTTGCTACCATATTTTAAGCCTCCCAAGCTCCACATATATACTTCAGATCAGTACAGAAAAAGGGCCTTGCAATCTTGGTACCACTGCCTCACAGGTATCACGAACCAGCCGCCGGTTGTACCGCCCACTGCTTGCGTTGGTAAGAACTTTGTAAGAGCTTGGTAAGATGCTTCCACTTGCTTAAAAAAGTGACACCACAACCTAAGTAGTTGATAGGGATAATACTTTTGTGTTGTCTTTTGCTATCTTCTAACAATGACAGGTTGTTCGTATCCACCAACTTATGATGGTATAGGTGCTGATGAGTACATGGAGTGGGAAATTGCCATCGACAACATATTTTCTACTCGCTTTATGTGTCCGAGGAGGAAGGTAAAAAATGCAGCTAGTGTTTTGCGATATTCTGCTTTATCTTGGTGGGAGTCTTTAGATCCTTCTGATAAACCTCAAACTTGGAATGATATGAAACTTCTTATGCGAGAAACCTTTGTTAATCCACCTCCTGTTTTGATTTCATATGAAGAGGTGCACCATTTAGAGGAAGAGTCTATTATTATTCCTCTTGCTATGACTAACCTTCTGCAGGATAATGTCCATAAGCGAGAGGATGACATGGAAGAAAATGAGGAGCTCACAACCTCATATGTAAATTCAGAACCATCACTTCACAATGCACCTATTACTCCTGCTCCTGCTGAGAACACAGGTAATGCCCATGGTGCTACACTCATAGAAGGTGAAAATTGTCTTAATGTACTAAATTTTTCCACAAGCCATGCTATCATAGAGCAATTGTTAGTGGAACCCTCTCTTGATTTATCTTTATCCCATGATAATTTGCTTGATGTTCCTTGTGATAAAGATGAATTAGTCAATGATGCTTTAGTTTTACATGTTTTGGAACCAACCATTTGTGCTGAAAATAAACATGTTATTCATATTGCTACTAAAACTAACGAGCTCAAACTGTTGTTTTCTTTACATACTTTGGGTTACAGTGAATTTGATGTTTTGTGTAACCTAGATTGTTTGGAGGAGAGCCTTTTTAAATATGTTGATTTGCCTTGGTTTTCTAAACACACATATCATGTTATTGGCAAATATAACAACAAGGGACAATATATGATACATCGAGTATACATTCGTAGTAATATGAATTCTCCTTTTGTTGTACAAGATTATGATCGTTTAGAGGGCAGCCATAATAATACAAATATTTTCTCATGTTCCTCAAAGAAACAAGTTCACTTCCAAGAAGAGGAGCATTGTTGGTTGCTACCTATGTCTGCTAGACCATCTATTCCTGCATTGTCTTTGGTTAGTTCTAATCTTTTGCAGGATAGTGTTGACATACATCGTGTGCATTCGGATCATGGAGTCTATATGCTTGCTGAAATTTTTAAGCAAGATGACATGCTAGAAACTTGGAAACATGGTCATGTTCTTTCTCACAAATATTTTAGTTCCCTTTGTTTTCGCAACCCCGTTCTCCTTTTATGTTATGCAGGATCAGTTTCAAGCATAATCGACGCCGAGGATGGCTTTTCGTCAAGAATGGGAGGATGATGAGGACATGACACCTATGCATATGACCATGTTTGGTGCATGGTATGGAGGGAAAGGAGGCCAGCAAGGGTGTCCAAGTCAAGAAGGAGGCCCGAGGCTAATTCGGTTCGAGTCCCCGAGGTGGAGGCCCAAAGCAACTTAAGTTCGAGTCTGCCTCGGTTTTCAGGACCAGTCTGCCTTAAACTGGTCACCCAGGACGCATCCGGACTCCGTTTTCGACGATCCACATATGGATGGAAAGCTAATTTGATAAGGAAGCCAATCCAAGTGGTTTCACGTCAAAAGCTCTTCGGAATCAATAGAAATCGTCGAAACAAGTCAGTGTCTAGAATATGCCAGGATGCTGCGACACCTTCTTTTGTCCGTTGGACCGTGTATCATGTTTGGCCATATTAGGGGGCACATCCAGGGTAGGTGACGACCCTAAGACCTTTATAATCATATGCCGCCGCCATCATTAGGGTTTGGGTTTTGCTTAGATTAATCTGTCAAGAACAGTTTCGCCGTTCATCGGTTTGTGAGACCCCAACTTCGTGAGATTAATCATACATCTGCAATTTGGTTGCGTTCTTTCTTGTTCTTGCTTGTGTTCTTCGTTGCGTAGACAGGGATTAGCCTTCTTGGCGAGGTCAACCTGGTCCGTGACTCGGTTGATAACCAGAGGAGCTGTGGTGCTAAGATTGCAGGGTTTGATCTTTTGATCTGAAGCTGGATCGGTGTGTCATTCTCCGCCACAACGATAGTTACCTCTACCTGACGGAAGATCAGGATCCCTATCTCCATTACTTGGTATTCGTGTTTCGCTGTAGGGTTCGCTTGTTACTCTTGGTGGTTGCCGCCACCTAGACGGGTTGGAGCAGCGAGGATCGTCGAGCGGAGGTTGGTGATTGTCTCTTCGGCTCCGATCGTGGTGATTGTGAGGGGTTCTTGACCTTTCCCCGATGGAGAGCCAAAAGGTACTCTAGTGGATTGCTCGTGGCTTGTGTGATCCTCATCTTGTGTTGGTTGTGTGGCACCCTATTGAGGGTTTGGCGTGTGATGCCAATTAGCGCGTGAACCTCTAAGTGAGTGAATCGCCACAATGAGGACTAGCTTGCCGGCAAGCAAGTGAACCTCGGTAAAAAATCATTGTGTCATCATTTAATTTCGAGGTGATTGGTCTTCATTGATATTTATTCTTGTGATTGATTGGTTCATTCCTTGACTCAGCAGTATAACCATCTTGCTCTCTCTCTTTATATTACCGCAAACTAGTTGTCAAGCTCTTTAGTGTAGCTAGTCGTGAGAGCTTGTTAGTTTGGTTAGTGTGGCTCTTTAGTTAGCCTTTGAGAGCACACTTAGTGTAGTGACATAACCATTGTATGGATAGAGACTATAGAAACTAAAATTGTGGTAGGTTGCTTGCATTTTTAGTAGGCTAGCGCAACACTCGCTTCGCCTCATATTTGTCTAACCGGTTTGCTAAGTGTTGTTATATAAATTTTTAATAGGCTACTCACCCCCCTCTAGACATTAGGACCTTTCAGTAGCTCAGATGAAGCCCAAGATCATCAAAAGGTTGAAGTCGATTCGAAACGACGTTTGAATCGGAGAGCAGCGCAGCTGATGGCATCGGACAGGGCGGTGTGCACCACCCTAGGTGCGGTGGTGCACCGCCCAGGGGGTGGTGGTGCCACCGTCCTATTTATCCAGATGCTCGGTTTTTCGGTGTTTTGCCCTGGAGGGGCACTAGACAGGGCACCGCCCTAGGGGTGCTGGTGCCTCCGCCATAATTTTCCAGAGAGGAGGGTTTTTGGGGCTCGGTCACTGCCACTAGGGTGGGGTGCACCGCCCAGGGGGTGACGGTGCTAGCCCTGCAACGACTAGTTTGAAAACTAGCCGTTGGGGTGGCATCGGACAAGGGGTGGCGGTGCGCCACCTTGTTGTCCGGTGCCCCTGAAAATGCTGAGTCCGCCAACGGCTAGTTCCATCCCTTGGGGCTATTTATACCCCTCCATCTCGTGCATTTAGGCTCTCTTGCCCATTTGTTCAGCTGAGGAAACACTTTGGAGTGCAAGGGAGAGCAAGAGCCTAGTGTGGTGATTGAGATTTGTTAATCTAAGATTAAGGACCTCATTAGTCATTAGTGCTTAGAGAGTAGCAAGTGTGCATCCACTCTTCTCATTAGGCTTAGTTGGGTGAAGTGAGAGTTCGTGCTTGTTACTCTTGGTGATCGCCATCACCTAGACAGCTTGGTGGTGATTGGAAGCTTGGTGATCATCTGGCGGAGCTTGTGAATGACCCAAGTCATGGTGTGAGCGGTTGTGGGAGATTCACCGTGACGGAGTGTCGAAGAATCAACCTGTAGAGAGCACTTGATCCTTGCGCGGATCAAGGGGGAGCTACACCCTTGCGTGGGTGCTCCAACGAGGACTAGTGGGGAGTGTTGACTCTCCGATACCTCGGAAAAACATCACCGCGTTCTTCTCCTTCTCTTTACTTTGAGCATTTACTTTTGAGAAATTCAATTCATGTCTTTACATTCTTAGAATTGTCATGCTAGAGTAGTATTGGAATCTAGGGTGCAAAACTTTTGTGCGGTAGAACAATAGAGAACACATTTAGGCACTATGGGTGAAATGGGCTAAGTGTAGGGCTTATTTATTGCAAGAAATTTTAGAATTATCCTAATTCACCCCCCTCTTGGGCATCTTGATCCTTTCAGTATGCAAGTATTCCAAGTTGTATTAAGTCTACAGTTCTCAAGTCCAAATGCCCATGAGCATACAAATGAGTGTTACAAGTGGTATGAAGCTGGTACTACAAGTGGTATTAAGTCGATTCTACAAGTGGTGTCCAGTTGGATGAGTTTTAGATGAGAATGTGAGGTTGTAAGGATGTATATATGGTAAGGCATCTAAGCTAATTTGTGGTAAGCTTAGTGCATATGTACTTCAATTGTTAATATTCTATTGCATTTTATGCTTGTTTTTTATTGTGTTGTCATCATCACCAAAAAGTGGGGAGATTTTAAGTATCATGTGCCCATAGCCATGATTTTATTGAGACTTTGGTGATAATGATGACAACATAATCACTACAACTAGCATATGTGTTAAGATAAGTTAGATAGACTGGTAAATCATAGGGATGCAAGAGAACAACTGGGATGAAGACCGACAAAGAAATAGAGTCGAAACGAGGAAGTGTGCAAAAATTGCACATGCTAGACGATTTGGCAAGCTAGAAAATGAACATGTTGGGCATTCAACAGATCGTCTAGCGGTCACCAGACAACACTTCAAAAGCACCCATCAAGACGGTCTGGCGGTAAAGTTCGTCGAGTTACATACAATTGAAGTGTTGGACAGTGGGTGAACAGAGCTAAGGCTCCACGAGAATATTTGATCGTCTGTTGAACAATCTACATTGAAGCGATGAACCGTCTAGCAAGATCTAGTAATTTTGTGACAATTGTACTATTGCTAATCAGAACATGCAACCTTTTGATATCACCACGAAGGTTTAAAATAAGGTGAACTTGTATCGATGTTTGCATGATGATATAAGTAAGAATTTGTTGTTGCCTAATGTTGGTAACTTGGTATTTTCAATGTGTTTAGGAACAAAGGTGATGATGACGCGAACTTGAGAAAGACACTTTTTATGTCCTCTATAACAGATGGGGCGTAGATACACCATGGACAAGATTGGTCTGCTTATTTGATAAGTTTTCAAATGAATTCAGTCCCACTTCAATAACACATAGTCAAAGCCTCTGAATCAGCATGACATATTGTTGTTGTTTTCTGTCGAGTGTTGTGGCATTGCCTTGGACCTTAACACATAGTCAAAGAGGAGATGAAAGTAGCAGATAGGCACAGATAACGAGGGGAATAGAGATATAATTAGTGGGAAATATTTTTTATAGCTCCCCACCTATAAGTAAAACGCAATGGATTCACGTGGATTCATGACTGATGTGTCAAAGAGTGGCAACATTTGGTAGCCCTCCGCTCGAGAATCACAGAGCAGAATAGAGCAAAGTGCTACTAAAGAGAACCTAAAGGCACAATGGTTAAGTTGGAGCAACACATAGAGGATCTAGGCAAGTAGTAAGTAGATGGTCAACATGTTTAGAGATATTTTCTTTTAAAAATAGAAAACCAACAAGTGGTAAGAATATAAGAAAATAACTTGTATGTAGGTTGTACAAAACCCAAAATTTGCAAGTGAGGTTTTGTCCCCCCTATTGTTTATGCACTTTATCATCAAAATCACAACCACTACAAATCAATACATACATAATAAGAGGTAGGGTGAACAATCGGTGGACCCCACAAGTCACTGAAGAATAAGTCACCATAACAAAAGGATGCAAATTGCTGGGCCTATTCAACCTACATTCACTTGCCATGTCATTGTAGTGGATCCACGTGTCACGTATGAGCCTAAAATGCTAACGAGAGTCATTTCCATGTGAAACGGTGTTTCAGTTAGCAAAAGCATCTTAGCTGTCATGCATAGTATAGCTCACTTTCAAGTTAACAATGTTTTGTTTTTAACTTTTTTACATATTATGTCTTTTACTGCTGGATCTAGATTTTTTTGCATTGAAGTTGTTTTCTTAACATGTAAAGAGAAAATTAGGGACCAAGCAACATTTTTAGTTAGTCGATATTTAATTTATATAATATTTTAGTAACTAGTACCATGTCAATTCTATAAATATATGTTTGTTGCAAGTTTAATGAAACTTTTGGCATAATTGTAGCATTTAATTTAGCTTGTAATAAATAGAATTAATGGAAGGTTACTTGAACTTAAATGAAAGGTGCCATTAAATATCTTATATCACTCTTTATTTTCTTCAACAACAATCTTCTATGTGTGAATAAATACACATTCTCAATCCTGTTATTTGATTCGATTTTTTATATGTACCATATCTATACTACTTTATAACTACATTTAAAAAAGCCTAGCTAGATGTGATGTTGTATCTACCATGCCACTTACCACTTAATTTTCATAGCTTCAATATCACTTTGATCTATCAACAAGACTCATCAATGAGAACTTCATGATAGATGTCCACTTTATCATCTTCATAGCTTTGTCTCTAGCGGTGAAGGATAGAACCAATTTAAGGTGTGACAAAGTTGATTCATCTTGGTGCCACGATGTGCTTGTAGGCTTATTTTTTACCTTAGTTTGCGGCTCTACCTATCCACTACTTTCGCTCCTCCTAGAGTGTGTCGATTTAAGCAAATGATACTAGTACTTTATGCCACTAGCTTATTTTCATGACGCTTAGCTCATGGGTTCACCACTCATAGTACTTGGACTGACCAACTCTTCCACGGATCCAGTAATGTTTTAGCTTACTTCTTATTGACCATTTGTTGTAGCCATGATGATAGCTGGCGATGTGATAGAAATCACTAATGAAAATGTAAAGGGGAAGCTGATATGTACTCCCTCGATTCTAGTATACAAGACGTAACTTCCTCAACGCCAAGATCAAGGAGGGAGTTTAATCACCGCGTTTTTTCAAGAAGGTAGGGCTTTGGTCCCGCCTCCAATTTACTATAATGGCCATGTTTCCCGTCACACGCCATTACTAGCTCCAAGCAGCCATGGAATACTTACTTTTCTCTCCCACATAGCACCATGCAGCCATACATGGTAACCGTGTTAACTTCACTTTGGCCCATGATCACAAGCGAGCAAAAGCTCCGAATTCACCGTTGTCCTACTGTCGCATGAAGACGGCATAGTCACACAACGCTTGCGCATTGGGAGCTCCAGTTGGGCTTCTTGTTGCGTGCATCGGGTATGCATACATTGAGCACTCATGACCAGCCGCCTCGCCTCGTGACCAGTTGCCTTGCCTATCCTTAAGCCTCCTCCAGCACGTTCTCTGCTATCATCATCACCTATGATAGAGTGCGAGAGTGAGTGGGAAGGTGGCACTCATTGTATGAGAGAGATGCAAATAGCATGATGGTTGCAGGAGTACTAATACATATACCTAGCTCACGTGAGAGGCTCTAATGTTTCCTAACGGAATGTGAAAGAGTCCAGCAATCGACAGAGCTAAGTGACGATGGTTGCATGAGTATTAGTATCGTAGTACATATACCTAGCTCGCGTGAGAGTATCTAATGTCTACTAATGAAACGCAAAAGAATCTAACAATTAGTAATAAATGTTGTATGTAGAGCTAAGTAGCGTATGCGAGCTCAGAAGTCGAGTGCCCTTTATCTTAGGACATGGAAAAAAGACAGAAAATATAATATTAAAAAATAATGAAGATATACTCCCTACGTCCCAAAATAAGTTGTGATTCTATGATTGGACATGGAAACCAATACAAGATGGCAAATTACATAAATACCCTTACTGTTGTAAAATTGCTAGTCCAAGGACCCACACGGTGTTGCAGCTGCTGCGCTTGCCATCCATGCTTAGCGACTGCTCGACTCTAAAGAGAGTCAGACAGATAGCCACGAGACGAGGACTCGCAGAGCATCCAGAGAGCCTCCGCAATCTAGAGATAATCTCCGTTGGTTCTTTTTCTTTCCTTTTTAACAAGATCTTTTTTCTTGGTCCCACACGAACTGGCGCTGTGCTTCTATTGTGCTGTCACGCTGGCACCATAGATGGATACAGTACCCTATATGAGCTATATGTACCTATTAATTTGGGACAAATTTTGAATCATAGAAGCGCTTTTAGGGTGCGTTTGGTTCTTAGCCTAATCGCTCCAGAACTCATCCTGCCACACTTTAGGCACGTTGTGCTGGTGTTTGCTTCACGCCGCAACTGTGTCATGCAACACACACGCCACAGCTTTGTAGCTCAATTTAGCCATCTCCACTGGCCAAAAGTGTGCGGACGTTCTGTCTACCACAGCTTTAGTGCTGTTAGAAGTTTGGTTCGGTGAACTGAGGCTATGAACCAAACACGTCCTTATTTTAGGACCGAGGGAGTACGATGTATATCCAGCCTTACCATGAAGACTACAGAGCCCTCAGCCACTGCGGTCTCCTGTTGAAGAGCATCAATGTTCAATGCAACGGAAACATAACCATTGGCAAATGCAAGAAGCTTGAAATTTTGTGGAATGTGTTGGTGCACGCACCATTTTTTGGAGTGCCACGTAGGCTCGGGTGGGGGCTACCGAGGCTGGAGGTTCGGCGCCTACCGAGCCGCAGGACAACTGGAGACAGCCTGTCTCGCACCCCCCCTCCTCTTCTTCGCTCTGTCTCCGCTCTCTCTCCTCCCCTCCCCGTTCACCCTTTCTCTCTCCTCCTCCTCTCCCCCCTCTCTCTTCCCCCATTCCCCGCTCCCCCGCCTCTCCGTCTCCGTCGCTAGGGCTCCATTCCCCTGCACCTCCGCCGCCGCCGGATCCCAGCTCGCCTCGCCGCCGCCGCCGCTTCTACGTCAGAATCACCGGATTCTGTGGTGTTTCTCGGCTGCCTCAGCTTCCGCCGCCGGGAGGCCCCTGGCGGCGCTCCCCGCCGCCCTCCGGCCTTCGCTGAGGTGATTTGCTCGGAGCTTGAGCAGTTTTTCCTAAGCTTTTCTTTGGTGATCTAGTGCTTACTCCGGTGGTTAACGGTCTGGGTTTGAGCCTTTTTACCCGTGGGGAACGAGCAAATATGTTGCCTATTGGAGTATTTAAGAGCTAACAAGTGCTATTCTTGCTAGTATTTCTGAAATGTTTAGGGGTTAAAAAGTTTCTGTGTTTTAGTGCAGAAATGGTAAGCTTTTAGCTAGCTGATTGCCTGATTCAAGTAATCTACCAACTTAAATGCCCTAGATTAAGTGCCTATTAATTTAGCTGATCAAGCTACATACTTCAGTACGATATTTTTTTATTTGTCCTGGTATGAGCACTGGAGGTTTAGGGTATAATCAGCTTAAATCAAATGAAATTTGCCATTGAGGTGTGTGTGGGGTGAAGACAAAATAGCTTCTTTGGTAATATTTAAGT
Source organism: Miscanthus lutarioriparius (assembly GCA_904845875.1). NCBI lineage: Eukaryota > Viridiplantae > Streptophyta > Magnoliopsida > Poales > Poaceae > Miscanthus > Miscanthus lutarioriparius. The sequence continues at coordinate 12,747,222 of CAJGYO010000005.1, forward strand.
TTGGTAAATATGCTCTAGTGTTGTCATTAATCTTATACAGTTATTAGTTGAATGCAGTCCTCTAGAAGCTGTCCATCGCTGAGATTTGAGAAGGCTGCTGCTGAGTATATGGTATTTGTTGGCCATTGTGCTGTCCATGCGAGCAGAGAGCATGCGTGGCAACTGTGCTTCGGGTGATGCCCCTGACCAGAGTAGCTGCCGATGCATTCGGTGTGTTGACAATCGCACTGTTTGCACTGTTTGCTGCTCTGGGCCTCTTCTGCATTTTCCAGTCGGTCTACTTCAGGTGTCGGATTCGGAGAGGACCCTCCTTCCTTCCGCTTGGTTACTTTAACGGTCCATGGGTGACTCGCATTGCTCTGATTCTGATCACAATTTGGTGGGGAGTAGGTGAGATAGTGAGATTGAGCTTCTTGAAGAAAAAGTTGTTCTCCAGCTTAACATGGCAGAGGAACATATGTGATGTGTACATACTTTCCAATCTAGGGTTTGCAGAGCCAGGGATCTTGTTTGCATTTGCTTTTCTGCTCCATGGCTCGTTACAAAAGAAGGAGCTGGGCACTTTAAACCAAAGATGGAATTGGAAGACCATGGCCTACATGTTTATTTTCTGCATTCCAGTGTTCTCGGTGCAGGCAATCCTAGTGTTTGTTGGGCCGAAGTTTGTTAGAGATGAGAACCATGATCTTGGGAGAAGGAAGATTGCTAAATACTTCATACGGACGTACTCACCGGTTGGAGATACCAGTGTTTGCACTTACCCATTGTTTGGCACCATTTTTCTTGGACTTGTAGATGCTTTGCTGATGAGCTATGTATCATATGTTGGGTCACGGGTGCTGTCCTTGGTTATTAACAAGTCACTGCGAAGGAGGGTTTATCTACTGATGGTGTCTGTGCTCTGCTTCCTTCCTTTTAGGGTGCTTCTCCTCGGGTTTTCAGTGCTGCCCAAGCCAGGAGATGTTGCCTTTGAGGGTATTATCTTCCTGTCATTTTTGATGATGCTGTCCTGCACAACTGTTGGGATACTTTTGCTGGTTTACTACCCTGTAGCTGATTCATTGGCCCTCCGAGATATAGGCCAGAGGGACATAGCAGAAATGGTGCCTTATGATGATTACTACTATGAAGGTGCATCACTTGTGGCCAACCAGAGTTTCCGAGAAATCGAGCGGAATTCTGACACTTCAACGAAGCGGGGATCCATATCCTTCCGCACAATGATCAGAGAAGACCAGCTTCAGCAGGACGGTACGGATGAGATTGGCTTCTCTTCTCGCAGTGGTGTCCATATTGGATCACCCTCAGGCTCTTCGCCAAGTGCAGCAATGCCAATGCTCCCTCTCAAGGAAATCCCTAGATACTAAGAAGTATTCACCTGTGCCTTTTGCCCCTCTACTATGTTCTCCCCCTTTTTTTCCTTCTCTTTCCTCTTACTACCTTAATGATAACAGTTTTGTGGCAATCAAAAGGTTTTTGTAAAGTTTTTTTCCAAGTAGCTTAACTCATCATTAGCCCAGTACTCTAATTCCATTTATCAAAGTAGCAAGTAGCTAGATCTTGCAATGGCTGATGAGCTGTGCTCTGGCATTGGCTGGAAGAGGCTGAGTTGGAATTCACTTTTGGTTGGTTTTGCTGCTCCACAACTCATAATATCTTAGCCAATAAATGGACTAGGCTGGAATGGGCCTCTGCTGTGTGTCGCTTATTCGCTTATTCCTTAGCTGTTCCTCTCTGCGACAGCTGTGCGATGAGTATATTATATTTGCTACTTGGTCTTGAATTAAAGCAGGGGCTGCCGGATATAAATCGGTTGGGGGATGTGCTTAGTAGTATATATATGCTGGGTAAGGACCAAGAGGACCACCACCAAGGCCTTCCATATCTGTTCAGCCCTTTCTTTTCTATTTGAAAAACAGTTTAACGGTGAAGATATCAAAGTAACTACAAATGTGTGTGACCAAATCAAGTCAAATAGTAATTGAAGTTAACTTCAAATTGTTTTTCACCCTGGTTTGGTGTATCATTTTCACCTGTATGTTCAATGAATTTGATATCAGTATATCACTAGATGTGGATGGCCAAAGGGCCCAAGAGCTCTGCAATGCTTCTAGCTGGCAGACAGCTTGGAGTCTGCGGATTTTGTCTTTGCGAGGATTTTGTCGTGAGCTGGCTTGGAGTCCGTCGCGGTTCACCCCCTCCTGTCTTTATGCCTGTTGACTATGCATAGGTCTGCGGATGTTTCTAGTGTAAATAAAAATGTTTATGCGTGATCTAGATGCCCGTTGCCTGGAATCCAAAGCACTCCTCGCTGGAGTTAGTCAACTGGACAAGTGCAGGCCGTGTTATTTTTGCCGTTGGCTTCTGTCCTGCATCAATTTTCTACTGCACCAGTGTTCCTGTCAGTACATCATCGGATGCCTCATGCCTGAAGCCGTTGGACGTATGGGTAATTCTTTTTTTTATTGCCTCAACTTTGATTAAAAGATGTAGTATTTAAACTCACGCACTAATTTACACCACACGCACACACCTTATCATACTAACACATATCCCTAGTGCGCAAGTTAGACCTACGACCTATATCTAAGGCTAAAAGAATACGGCTGAAAAAATATGACAGTGGTGACACAGAAAAACACTGTTCCCGGTGAGGCATCCGGTGCCGATGCTAGGCATGGAACCCGGGCGGGTGGCCTGCACACTCAGCAGCGCACACCAACTGAGCTAGCACTAGTTCTGCTAGTACTAAGCTACTACTTCGTTCGTCCTGATTTGTTCTTGATTTCTTTTTTAACCGGCCGTGCCTCCTCTGTTTTTAAGTATTAGTACTACTACTGCTAAAGTGCATGTGATGTGTGTTTTTTGATGGTCGGGTAGGTATGATTAGGTTTGTGGGGGCTGCGCTGTGCCTGTGTGTTTCGATTACTCTTTGGAATCACTTCTCTCTCAAACAGGAGCAAAGCAAAGTGAACGTTACTAATTGTACTGGGCAAATGTTGCAACAAGATGTCCTGTCGGCGCCTTGTTTATTCCATCTTTCTCTTTTGTTTCTCGGTCGTTGAATCTTCCAAGAGTTCGTGCTGGACAAGTTCGATCGATTTCGGCGCCTTGTACAATGGCTGGCGCCAGGCCGCCAGGAGAACTCTCAACTGCGCGATCTCTGCGTAAATAAACCAAGTTAAATCCCGAAGAAATTCATTCGTGTGGGCTGGCCGCTGGGCGCTGGCTGTATTGGACACATGAAATGAAACCAGGGGTTCTTTCAAGTTGCAACGCATGGGTCATGGGAGGTGCGTACGTTCAGTACAGACTGCATGTGCATCGGGAGCATCACAGCATTTCCTTGGCACGCCGCCTAGTACTAGCGCTGCATGTATGTGTTTGGCGACAAATCAATCGCCCGATGCCGTTCCGTTTGCTTAATCATCGAGCACTCCAAACTGTCCTAAGTGTATCGTAAAGAAACGGCGAGTTTTTCCTTTTTTGGTGACGATGATGATCCATCGCGTGGTCCCGGGCTCCCAATCCCAGGTGGATCGCAGGGTGGAATCGTCCTAGTTGGACGCGCATCTCTCCTGCTGAATCGTGGGAGTGTGAGCTCGCACTAGCACAAGTGGGGAACTCATGTGCCCGGTGCCAGCTTGTCGACGACATTCCCGAGTGGCTTGCTTGCCCGTGCAGCGGCGACCCCTTGGCCCTTGCTGTGGGCGGGCGGGCGGCGCCGCGGTGCTCGCTGCGCGAGTTTGCTCGGCGCACGCTCTCCGTCGCTCCGACTCCGAGCTCGATCACGTGCGTGGCTGGCCTCGTATTTCAGTTGGGCCTCTTGTGCCGATAAGCTTCCTCGTGGATTTAGACCCACGACGCAGCGTCTGGCGGCCCACCCTCCTCGCTCCGCCACACAACGCGCGAGCCCGCCGGCACCATCCAGTCCCAATACAGCCCGCTCTACTCGAGTCGAACCTCCGTATATTCGCGAACGGAAGGGCGTTACGGTAACTTGACGTGCCGGGTGCCGCTCGCGTTTCTCGTACGCGGTGTGTGCCTGCCTGCTGCATCGTCTCGTTTATACGAGAGAACGCGACACTGCAACAGGGCCGTCCGTCTCCCCGCCGCCGCCTCCAACTGCGAGCGGAACCCTAGCCCTAGCCCAGGCCCCCCTCTGCTTCGTCCTCGGCAGCGATGGCGTCGTTCTCTGAGGCACCCCCGGGGAACCCAACTGCCGGCGAGAAGATCTTCAAGACCAAGTGCGCGCAGTGCCACACCGTCGACAAGGGTGCTGGCCACAAGCAAGGTGAGCTTCGGGGCCAATCCCTGACGGCTGACCCTGAGAGTTCTTCTTTGTACCTGATGCCTTTGTAGACCGATCGCTTGATTTCAAGGGGTGACGCCGATAGGGATTTTTTTTCCCGGGAGGCACGTTGCTTCCGGGGTCGTAGTCGTAGCTCGTCCTGGGTGGCGGTCTGACGGAGGCTTCAGTTGCTGTGCTTAGTGTGATTATAACACGTCAGATCACACGCGATTGCATCACAGATGCACATTACTCTGGTTGCCAATCCAATCCGAGCTAGTCCCAAGCGCTTCCTTGTGGTCTCTAATTTGTTAGGTTCCTGCATTATACAGAACTCAAAAACGTTGTATGGATTGCGTGGTGTTGTCCACGTTAGTTAGCCAATAAATCTTATATGGGGTACTCCTATAGTCCTATTGTATATGCCTGTGGATTTTGAAGAGTCATTTTCCGTCCTTGGTATCAATGTACTCTTCAGCTGTTCAGGATACTGCAGTGTCAAGTGCGCATGCGCTGGTTTTAATGTTATTGTAGTGTATTACTAACTAATTAGACTTGGCTTGGTATTCAAACCATCTGAAGCTAGCAATGATAATCGTGTTGATACTTTTCAGGTCCTAATTTGAGTGGTCTGTTTGGGAGGCAGTCTGGTACAACACCTGGTTACTCTTACTCCTCGGCTAACAAGAACATGGCTGTGATTTGGGAGGAGAACACTTTGTATGACTACCTGCTTAATCCTAAGAAGGTATGGCTAGCATTGACACTCCCCAAACCATGATGATTTCTTTCACCATGTGTCACCAGCATATGTTGCATCCACGCATCCGCTTTGTATGTTGAATGTGTGGCTCCACTTTGTCTGTTCCATTTACCTGCTGTAGAGCACATGTATGGAATGAGTTGCAAGCTTTGTGCTCAGTTGGATATGTATGGAATGAGTTGCAAGCTTTGTGCTCAGTTGGATTGGTAGCACCCTGCAAGCTTGCTCCTAGGATTGCTTATAATACTTCTGTCTGTTTTTCAATCTACAATTTCCTACACATGAATCAGTGATATTTGCTATTCTAATAATCTGGAGAACAAACTCACTAATACCTGTATCCCATTTTAATGTTGATCTCTGGTTCAGTGGCTTTTTTTGTTCCCCCTGCTTCCGTACCCTGGTGTCTGTAGATGTTCATCAATGTAGAATGCTTGTTTAGTTGCTACTAATACTTGCTGTGAAAGGATGAACTACCAAACATGATCCATATAGTTTTGCATACCATTTGCCATATTTGTTCTCTCTTGATTTGTGTGCTGCCATTGTTTGATTCAGGGCCAAATTCTTAAATGAGAAACTTTCCCTTTGATTTAATATAGCACAGCAGCAATACTAAACTATTGTGTTTTCTCAGTCACAAAAAAAAAAAAAATCTATTGTGTTTTCTCTATGCAGTACATTCCTGGAACTAAGATGGTATTCCCTGGACTGAAAAAGCCGCAGGAACGTGCTGATCTCATTGCATACCTGAAGAATGCCACTGCTTGATGAGGGTGCTGCTGTGGCTTTAAAGATGAAGAGCAGCAATTCTTTTTGCAGTTAACATAATGATACAAATTTACTTTAATTTGACAGGTTGGATGAACAAGAAAGTTAAGAACTCCAGGTAGTTCTGTAACGATTTTGTCTATTGTTGGGGAAAAATACCCCAGAAGAGCTTTTGATTAGTGGTTGAAATGTGACACCACCATAATACTTTTGACCTGATGAGCATTCAAACACACATTTCGGAAGGTTAAGATACCTTTATTATTACGTTTTCATGTTCGTTTCTCATTTGCTGTTTTCCGAAAAGCTATCTGATTTTTCTTATGACTTATATATCTTTTAGGCCTTGTTTGGAGAATGGGATCCTAGGATCCTAATCCCTAGGATTTTAGTACTAAATCCTAAAATTTCTCAGAGCAGTTTCTCTTCTCCTAAATGGGCTCTTAATGTTAAGCCAAACTGTGGTAGGAGACTGTCTATGTACTGGGAAAATTGTGACATGGTTTGGGAACTGAAAAATAGCTGTGCAACTTCTTGAATTAGGTTATTTTTTCAGAAAGGACGGCAAAGGCGTTACCGCAATTTTTATTAGAAGAACAAAAAAAGATGATGGCCCAGTTTTTTGAAGTGAAAACTGGGCCAAAAACCACCGAACTAGCATACAACGACTCAAGCTCGAAGACTGAAATTGAATTAGGTTCAAAAGAGGTCATTATATCATTCCTGGTGTCGGTGCAGAAAGTGACCAACACGTAAATATTTGTAGTTTTGTTGTACGTTGTGATCGGAGGTGGCCTAGCACTCAATGACACAGGGTTTATACTGGTTCAGGCAACGTGCCCTAGTTTGAGTTGGTCGGTGATTTTATTCCTGAGTCCTGGTGCTCGAAGTTTGCGTGTTTACAAACGTGGTTACAAGATCCTGGTTAGAAGGGTCGGTTTCTAAGTGTTCTGGTTCGAACTTGATTCGATCTAGTGAACTTGATCGATCTGAATGAATCTTCTTGTTGGAGGAGAGCGCATCCACTTTTATAGATGAAGGGGGTGGCTTTACAAACGAGATGGAGGGAGTACGTTCGCTGCTAAGTTTTGCCGCTCACGTCGGCGGGTATAAGATGATGGTAGGCGCCCACAATACTGTAGAATGTCAGATGCACGTGGGAGGTTGTGTCGTCTTCTTCATGTATGGCAGATGTCGGTACCTGCTATACTGTTGATGCCCAAAGGCATGTGAAAGGTTTTACTGTGTTCGTCTGCTACGGTAAATGCCGGCGCCCACAACACTGTCGATGTCTCAGAGGCACGTGGGGAGCCTTACCGTATTTGTCTGGTATGGGAGTTGATGGCGCCCACAACATTGTTGGGAAAATGTCGGCGCCCACAACACTGCTTGGGTTCTGTTATGTTAGGGATGTCGCAGGGAAGTGCCCTGCAGATGTACAGGGTACGGTCCTCGGTATTACGGTTGACTTGGGTGTCCTGCCTTACCTTCTTCGTTTGTTTCCTGGTCCTTACCGAGCGGGTGTATGTGGTCGGTTGGTCCCAGTCGGCTCTGATTGCGTCAGCCGGAGCGGAGTTGTAAGCAGGGGTTCGGCGCATCCCGGGTCGGAGAAGCGGGTCGGAGTCGGAAGTGGTGTTGGACCAGGCCTTTCAGTCGGAGAGGCCGTCCGGAGGCGGGCTGGAGACCGAAGTGAGTGCTTCCGGTCGGAGAGGCGGACTGGAGTCGGAAGCGGATGTCGTTCCTACTCGGCCAGGCCTTTCGGTCGGTGATTGGATCGTCCTTCTGGCCTGTCGTTTGGGTACTTGGGTCGCCCCATGAGTTGTGCGTTGTTTGCAACGTTGTCTGCTTGGGCCGAGCCTTTGTTGGGAAGCCGGTCCGCGACGGACCCCGGGTTTATGAACCCGACAGGAGCCCCTGAGCCCCCGGACAATTCGGGTAGAATCGTTTGGGGATTTTTGTCTTGATGGTGGGTGAGCGCGAGCGCACCCGCGGGTGTAGCCTCCGAGCCTCCGAGCGATTCGGGCAGAATCATCTGGGGGTTTTTCGTGTTTGTCGGCAGGTGCACGTGAGCGCACCCGCGGGTGTAGCCCCCGGGCGATTCGGGTAGGATCGCCTGGGGGGTTTTGTCAGCGGACGTGTGTGCGTGTATTTTTAGTCGAGTCAGTTATTTTTATTTTTAGGGGTCGGACGAGACGGAGCTCGCGGGTCCTGGCGTCGGTGCGCGCTGTGGGATCGGACGAGTCGGAGTCGTGGATCCTGGCCTCAGTGCAGCCCACGCAGCTGAGGCAGACAGTTTAGGGATCGGACGAGACTGAGCTCGCAGGTCCTGGCGTCGGTGTGCGCCGTGGGATCGGGCGAGTCGGAGTCGTGGATCCTGGCCTCAGTGCAGCCCGCGCAACCGAGGTAGTAAGTTTAGGGATCGGACAAGACGGAGCTCGCGGGTCCTGGCGTCGGTGCACACCATGGGATCAGGCATGTCGGAGTCGTGGGTCCTGGCCTCAGTACATCCCACGTAGCCGAGGCAGTGAGTTTAGGGATCGGACGAGACGGAGCTAGCAGGTCCTTGCGTCGGTGCGCGTCGTGGGATTGGTCGAGTCAGAGTCGTGGATCCTGGCCTCAGTGCAGCCCGCGCAGCCGAGGCAGTGAGTTTTTGGGATCGGACGAGACGGAGCTCGCGGGTCCTGGTGTCGGTGCGCGCCGTGTGAAGCGACCTGATTTCTGCGAAGGAAAATCCACAGAGTCGAAGTGTAATAAGACCTTTGTAGATCATATTACCCAAATTCCAGTCGAATATCGCATCCATACAACGATAATATCATAGTACAAATAGTGCGGAATTACATAAATTATTACATCGCCGCATTGGCGGAATCAAAAGTAGCATTCATCCAGAACAGCTTGAAGATAATATCACCAAACTCGAGAGTAGGAACGAACCCCTTAACCGTCAAACTCCTCAGAGCTATACTCCTCAGCAGAACCTGTGTGCCAAAATTTATCAGTACGATTTGTACTGGCCACTCCCACCCCATGAGCATTGCTTTGTGGAAATTGGATACAAGTTGGATATAATCAAAAGGAACCTATAAGGCTGGGGTTTCCTATGTATTAGCATTTCAAGTATATAATAACAGTTTGTCAAGTTTTAACATCATTCCCACACCCATTCCACCCCATTCCCATTCCAGAGCCAGGTTTCGATCCTGGGATCGAAACACCACCATCTCCACACCATCACCATACCACACCCATACCATCGCTCAGTCGACAGGCCAACTACCTCTCGACACTGTCTCAAGGCCTGTAGCCCCTAGCTACGTCCGAACACTCACTCCCAGGGGGAGAAAAGAAGGACTCATCTCACTATCTAGTTTAAGCGAAACCCAGGAAAGGTCCATAGCCAACAAGTCGGCATATGTATCGATCGATCAACCATACATTCTACAGAGGTTTTACATAACCACAAGATCCGCCTTCCTCGCTGACCGTCGTCAACTGGGCTGATTCTGGCCGCTTGCTAGCCTCGGATAATGTCACTCTACCATTCAGCCCTGGTACACCCCAAGTCTAGTCTGGGGTGGCAGAAACTGTGAGTCATGAGCCGGGTCCACAAGGTCTCCATGAAGTCTCGGAAGGGTGTGGGGGAAATCCTCCGCGCCCCGTACCTCCCTCACACTGTCCGCCATCAACCTAGCAGTAGTGGCAATATCCTACCAAGTAGTCCGGCCGTCCCGCACCATATAGGGCGAGTGGTACGTAAGGCTTCCCGGTGAATCTGAGTACTAGTAAGTCCTTAGGGATGACCAAGCCAGAATGTCTTCATCAGGGTTTTCATTTACCGTGCCACCACAGCACCTCCACCCTGGGCTCCTGCCATCACAGGATCACACCCAGGGCCACCTCATATACCATTTACCCACCACAGGTATCCATTCCAGGGGTGCCCAGGTAGCACCCCACGGCAAGACTTGCCCCAGGCTTGTCGTATACTACAACTTGGTCGACACAACCCTCACCCTCCACGCACCCAACTCACACACGCAGCACTCTCCTCATAGTCCAGATAACACCAGTTTTCCACCACGCATCAATGTAGTACAAGCGTAGTAGAAGTAATAAGCAATGAAATATAGCAGCAAACGTGTGACTAGCCTAACAGTAGGGTGAGCAGGGGTAAGGTTGCGTCAAGGTAAAGGCCATCAAGAAAGCAAACTACCATGCAAGTCCTATCATAGTGTGATCATAACAATAAAGTAAAGCACTAGCATTTCTATTTTAGCCATGCGTAATAGGTGCTACGAGATTGGGTGGGATGTGGCACCTTCAGTGAAGTCGTCTCCATACTCCTCACGGTACTCTCGATCCTCGTCCGTCTGGTTCTCCTCTAAGTCTGCATATGATCGAATTATAGTCGCGTTAGCGATGCCTATAGAATAGCACAAAGAAGCAATGAAGATTCAAAAGAGCCAAATGCACTCAAACATGGGTTCATTGCGTAGAGCTCGATTTTAGATGAATTTTGGTCTTGGTCTTATATTTTTCTGAGATCGTATGGATTAGTTATATATTTCCAAAGATTAATTTAAGGCTGATTAATTCAGGGTTGACACGTGTCAAACTGTGACTGGTTCACGTGGCATGTAGGGACACAGCTGGTGTGGTGGTCGGAGAGGTCGCCGAAGTGGTCGGAGAGCTCGCCGACGTGGTCGGAGAGATCGTTGAGGTGGTCGGAGTGGTCGCCGAAGTGGTCGGTGGGCTTGCCAAGGTGGTCGGAGAGATCGCGGGGGTGGTCGGAGTGGTCACCGACGTGGTCGGAGAGATTGCCGAAGTCCTTGATGCTGGCGTGGTCTCTTCATCGGCATGACGTCAGCATGGCGCCATCCGAGCTAAACCGCGGTTGACAGGTGGGTCCGGGGTCAAACGGTGTCTGACGGGTGAGGCGCAGTTCATGGTGAACCCGCCTGTGTTGGTCCATAGACCGTAGAGCCGGTCTATGAAGAACTTGGTCCACTTACTCCTTCCAAGTGTTCGGTTCACGTGCACCAAGTGCTCGGACGTGTGGCCGGCGAGGGGAAAATCCCTTTCTCCTTCCTGGCGTGCTCCCGCCGGTGGTGAGCTCACCGGCGAGCCCCTCCAGTGGCGTGGGTGTGCAATTAAGGTGGGCAAAAGCTTGGCCATGCCATAGCGGGTGTCCGGTGAAGTTAACGTGGTGGTCGGGCAGCTCCAGTTGGCTGGCGCGTGAACGGCGACGTGGGTTCGTCGGCGTGCATGGACAGGCTGCAGTGGTAGCGAGAGCCCAGTTGGAGGAGCGTGTGAGCTCCATGGTGCTTCTACGACCATGGCGAGCAGGTCGAAGGGGCTTCGGGAGCTCTCAACGCCTCCGACCATAGTGGTTGGGGCATAGCGGAGGCGGTGGTGCTCCGACGAGGTGCGGTGCAGCAACACAGGGCTCCGGTGGGCTTCATCCTCGGCTAAGGTGAGCGCGGTGTGTCTTTCGTCATGGCGGAGCTAGTCAGGGTGTCAACGTCACCTTTACCGCGATGTAGAAGACGTGGTGGTCTCGCCATGGTTGTGCTCTGGCCATGGCGAGCGCGTGCGAGGCGTGCGAGGCGTATGCATGGCATAAGCAGAGCGCTCGGCGCTGGCGTTCCCAAGCAGAGGGCTCGGCATCGCCCCCTTTCTTCCCTTTGCTTCGTGTTTCCGTTTGACTCAACAAGAGGGTCATGGTGGTCCTTCTATGCTACCGGTTGGCTAAGCTGGAGCAAGAACTCATGCTCTGACGTGGTCCGTTCATGGCGTTCGAGAGGCTAGGTGTGGTCGTGCCGGTGTTCCCGAGCTGCTAGGGGTCGGTGAGGCCAGACATTGGGCTGGTGCGTGTGCAGCGTGTCCAGGAGCGGGAATGCTCCGCCTCTGTGTTTCCCAGGTGTGGGAATGCGGTGGCGTTCATGGCGAGTATGGCTAGCGCGGTGAGCGGCGAACGATGTGGCTCACCGTAGGGCTCGTGGCGGTAGGATGGCGGTGCGGTGGCGAGGTGAGGCCGTGATGAGGCGATGCAGTGCCGTGCCGAGCAGCTACGTCGCTGTAGCCGATCGGGGCGGCGCTCCTGGCTTCGACGAGGTCTGGTTCCGCAGCGGCTTCCTTCTCCTCCTTGCTTCTTCCTCCACCCTCTCTCTCGGCTTGACGCGGTGTGGTGTTGTTCCACCAGCGGCGGCGGCGAATGGGCTGAGGGTTAGGGCTCGTGGGCGTTGGCTTTTATAGCCAAGCTCCAAGGGCTCCAATGGCGGACGGTGATCGGGCGGCGGTGATGCGTGCGACGCATCCGACGGCCCACGTGCGGTAGCGTAGGCGCGGCGCAAGGGGAAACAGGGTCCTGCGATGTGCGTGACCCCAGGCCCGCGTCTGCTCCGTGGTCGGCTCCCGGTCGCGGAAGAGGTTGGTGTGGGGAGGAAGATGATCCTATTGCTGGGGTGCCTGACGCGTGGGGTCTGGTTTGTCAGCTTGTCCTGATGCGGCGGCGTGCGGTGCGTGATGGCTGACGGGCGGGTCTGCATCGTCAGCGGCTTGTGCGCGTGCGGGCGGTGATGCTGGGCCAGCTTTGTGGGCCGCGTGCGCGAGTTGGGCCGAACAGGCTGGGCTGCGAGGCCGAGCAGGCCTGGGCTGCGAGGCCTCCTGCTTCATTCCTTTTTCTTTTCTTTTTCTTTTCTTTTTGTATTATGTTACACTTCTTTCATGTATATAAATCAAAGTGGCATATTTCTCCTTTGGTATAATGTCCCATGGTGATAAACATTGGTCATAGTATATGTTGGTATATTAATCCCGTGTTAGTACATTTATTTATAACAAATATTTGTTAGCTTTTATTAATCAACACATAAACCCAAATAAAATCCAAATCACCATGTTGAATATAATGCAACTTGATGTATGCTATGTGATAAAATAAATTCAAGGTGATGAGGTGATATACTTGTGCAAGTCATATAGGTTTAGTTACATTATGACTAATGCAACACTTAGGGTTAGCTCCTACAAATGTCACTCATCATCACATGGGGTTTTGAAGAAAAAATTTTGTAGTTGTGATTTTTAGTGTGTGGATTTTTGGGTTGTTACACCGTGGGATCGGGCGAGTCGGAGTCGTGGATCTTGGCCTTAGTGCAGCCCGCGCAGCCGAGGCAGTGAGTTTAGGGATCGGACGAGACGGAGCTCGTGGGTCCTAGCATCGGTGCGCGCCGTGGGATTGGGCGAGTCAGAGTCGTGGATCCTGGCCTCATTGCAGGCCACGTAGCCAAGGAATGGGGAGAGTTTGGGGTCACAGACCCGTGTGTTGGTGTGTAGGTGTAGCCAAGGAATGGGGCGAGTTTGCGGTCGCAGACCCATGTGTTTTTTTGGTGTATTGAGCCCCTAAGCCCTGTTGGGCTTGGGGTCGGTTTTGAGTTTTGTGCGTCACCCCATCCTCAGTTTCTCACAACCGGAGGGGCTAAGTTTTGTCGCTTGCCTCGATCGCTCGGGCTTGAGTGACACGGTTGGTGAGCTCGCTAACGGATATGATCGAGTGGAATCTGGGTCCGTCGTTTGTGACGGGGTCGACATAGCCCTCTTGTGACATTCCACTGCTCCTTTACCTGCAACCCGGCAGATGCCTGGGTCGTTCCGGAGACCGACCCGGGTGGCCTACTGGCCTCCCCTCGATGGAGATTCTGTGGGCTTGGCGAGAGGTTTATGATCGAACGAGAAGGTTGAGATGACCCTGTCTGCTTTGGGGTAGACTAGGCGAGGGCCGCATGGGGCTCCTCTGTATTTTTCTCCCCTAGCTCTGTTTGACGTGGGGCGCCCTCGAGCCCTTCGTGGGCCGGCCTTTTAACCCCGGTCGGTCGTTGCTCATGTTTGAATGAGGCAACTGCCGCTTCATGACGTAACACGGAGCGTTGTGATGCATTTCGCTGCACGTGCGATGGCTTAGTTCCTGAGCCCCCGGGTGATTCAGGGCCCGAATCGTCTAGGGGGCACGGGCGTATGGAATGAATGTGTGTATGAATATATGAATGATTATATAATGAAATAGATGGGGTCGGTAGTGTTACCTTGATGACTTGAGTGACGGAGTTTAAAGAGCTCAAATCGGAAATGTCCGACCAGGACCCGTGCTTGTCGTTCGGGACAGAGTCGGCATAACCTACATGGGGCATCCCTTTGCTCCTTACCTGTCTCTCGGTGTGTTTTTCTAAGCCGTTCGATCGACTTAGGAAGCCCGATGGTCTCTCCTGGCGGAGATCCCGTTGTTTTGGGTTTTCCAAGTCTCCCCTGGGGAGGCGGAGAGCCGCCTGCGTGTGGTGGCGCTTTGGTTCTTACGCCCGGCGTGTGGTAGTGGCGGACCATACCTAGGCCACGTCCCGTCTGATTATGCGCCGTTCCGTCGGGCAGGGCGTATCTCATCGGTCAGGGCGCGTCCCATCATATCCCATCTGCATTAAATGGGGAAGGGACATGGTTTTTTGCCCGTCCTTTCGCCTTTCCCCGATCGGCGCGCCTTCCCCAACGGTTGCGCCCTTTTCCTTAAGTAGGAGAAGGGAGAAGGCTTTTCGCCCCGTTCCTTTGCCTATTCCTCATCTGCCGCCTCTTCTCACCTTCCTTCTTGCCGAGAGCGTTTGAGAGCCACGGCGGTTCCTAGGAGAGAAAAGGGAGAGAGCGAGGGAGAGGAGAAAACTCACAAATTCATTTGCGAACCCGGGGCGAAATGTCGGACTGGAGATCATCCACTGTGAGGGAGTCGGTGCTGGAGGCCTTCGCCGTGAAGGGGTTTCTGTCACCGAAGGAGGTGGTGCACTAGAGGGCTCCCGGGAGGGAGGATGTTCCGCAACCTCGGCCCGCGCGAGGTGGTTTCCTTCCTCGCCTTCCACGAGCGCGGGTTAGGATACCCCGCGCACTGGTTCCTGCGCGGGCTTCTCAATGAGGGGTCTGGAGCTACAACACCACAATCTGACGGGGGTGCTGCATATCACCGACTTCGTCACCGTCTGTGAGGCCTTCCTCGGGATGGAGCCGCACATGGACTTCTTCTGGCGGCTGTTCTCTGAGCGAACTTTGCCGGTGGGGAATCCGCCCGAGGTCGCGCCGGTGGGGGGCTTCGCCCAGCAGAGAAAACCGAGTGCGGGGGGCTCGTATCCTGCGTACATCCCCTATGACTTCAACAAGGTGTGGCATGGGAAGTGGTTCTATATTAGGAACCCAGTGGAGGTGCCATTCCCGGCGTTCACCGGCGGAAGGCCGGAGAGGCGCTAAAGTTGGTCGTGGGGCCCTTCCCATCGGGAGAAGAAGAAGGTGGAGATCATTGAGGAGGAGCTCCAGAAGCTCGTGCGGTGCGGCCTTGATGGGGTGCGGGTGTTCCACACCCTCTATCGCCGTCGGGTTGCTCCATTGGCGGAGAGGGCGCGGCTGATGTGGAAGTACGGTGGCCCGACGGACCCCGATCGTGCGTCGACGGAGGAGCTGCCGAACGACGAGGTCTGGAGTCGCCTCAATCGGGTGCTATAGCTGAAGCCCAAGGAGGATGTTAACGGAAAGCCCGTACCTCTCAATGCCGCGATAGTGTCCAAACTGGTATGCTCCGCCCTCTTTAGTCCGTGCTCTTTCCTCTGCTCTCCTATTTTTTTATTTCGAGTCGCCTGTTTCATAGGGACTTGGAGTTTACAAGTCCCGGCCGCACCTTCCGAAGGGGCCAGAGGGCATAGCTCGGCAGGTCGCCCAGAAGGTGGCGGCGGATACCAAGAAGAAGAAGAAAACCCAGGAGGCTTAGAGGAAGCAGCAGAAGGAGCTGGAGATTGCCCGGCGCGTGCGGGCTAGGGAAAATAGGAGCGATGTCGAGTCAGAGCTCGAGTCGGAGGACCCCACGGAGGTGGGTGATGACAAGCTTTTCTCCGAGGAGGACGAAGTTCAGGAGGTCGTTGTGACCTTGGTGGAGCGTCGCGACCCTGTGGCCACGTCCCCGCGCCGATGAAGCGTGCTGCGAGCTTAATCTATATAATGTGAGAGTCAAATTTTGTGAACTATTCCACTCTACACGCAAAGGATCACAAAGTTTGACCCTCCCTTGTGCTACTAATGTCTTCCTTTTTTGTGTTTGATTTTAAAGGGGGAGAATTTAGAGG
The DNA here is from genome assembly GCA_904845875.1 of Miscanthus lutarioriparius. Lineage (NCBI taxonomy): Eukaryota > Viridiplantae > Streptophyta > Magnoliopsida > Poales > Poaceae > Miscanthus > Miscanthus lutarioriparius. The sequence goes on from CAJGYO010000005.1 coordinate 12,763,198, forward strand.
ACCAAAAGCAAGCATTAATGTTGGTAATGGTCCGAGAAAGGGAGGATAATGGATTATGGATTAGTCTATGTAATGGGGAACATTTGTAGGAAGCAAGGCTTAAATCCATAATGCCACATGGGGACATTTGCAAGGGCAAGATAAGTGTTCAAGTAGTATCTTTTAGTCTTACAAGTAGTATCTTTTTAACATCATATAACCTTGCCCCTTGCATTGCATCCTAGCAAGTAGATAACCTTTAAATTTCAAATTTTTATTATTTGCTTGCTTTGGTCGTGTTGTCATCAATCACCAAAAAGGGGGAGATTGTAAGAAAAATGGATCCTTGGCCTATTTACTTTGAATTTTGGTGTTTGATGACCAACACAACCAAATTGGACTAATGAATTTGCATGTGATTGTTTTGTAGTTCAATAGGGTGCAAGACGTGACTTGGACGAAGGCGACGTGATGATCTGATGATCAACACCATAAGCAAGACCTTAGAAGCACAAGAGAAGACCCAAGATATCAAGCAAAGTCCAAACACGAAGATAGAAACCAAGCCGGACGCAAGATCACGAAGAAACAAGCTCACAGAGGTGACCGGACGCTGGCGGAAAGCAACCGGACGCTCCAATCAAGAGGCTCAGCAACAGGCGTCAGTAGCAGCGACTGGACGCTGGACCGTATGCTGGCGGCAAATCGACCGGACGTAGGACAGCAGAGTTCGATCGAGTACAGAGAGGTTCCAAAGCAGCGAAACTACGACCGGACGCGTCCGGTGGCAGGTGACCGGACGCTGGCAGCGTCCGATCAGTGGATCGTGGCTCCAATGGTTGGGACAACCGGACATGTCCAGTCATGACGTGATCAGCGTCCGGTCAGTAGCAGAAAAGCGGGATTTCGTCCCCAACGGCTACTTTCTCAGTGGGGCTTATAAATACAACCCCCAATCGGCCATTTGAGTGAGGTGGAGCTGAGGAAACATATCTAGGGTGTTGATACACTATTTTTGTGATCTCCACTTGCATAGTGCTTAGTGTTTTATTAGGGGATTAGCATAGGTGCTTTGCGAAGTGCTTAGGTTGATTAGACCACCGCTTATGCGCTTGCTCTAGGTTTAGGCCAAGTATTTAGTGAGGTTTGCATACCTCTAACCACTCGGTGCTTGCGCGCATCATTGTTGTACATCGGAGGAGCTTGTAGTCTTGCGAGATCACACCAACCGTGTTTGTGGTGTGGCCGCCACCGTGTACCAGAGGGAACAAGGCCAGCGGCGTTTCGGCCGGAAGCTTGATAGTGAAGACGGCGGGGAGCATCCGGGAGAGGCTTGCCGGAAAGCACATCGGAGACCCACTTGCGCGTGGGGAAGGCCTGAAGCTATCCACGGAGTTACCTGATCGGGGGCTTGGCCCTTGCGAGGGATTCCTTGCGAGGGGCTCCAACGAGGACTAGGGGGAAGCTTGTGCGCTTCTCGATACCTCGATAAAAATACTAGAGTCATCGATGGGAGTTTGCATATCTCTATCTTGCTCTTTAGCTTCCGCATTTACATTAATTGTATTACTCCTTTTGCGGTAGAGATAGCAACACACTAGCAAAACCGTAGTTGCACATTTAGATAGTTTATCTTTTGCATAGGTTTTGCTAAGGGTAGAAAAAGAGGCCATAGTTTAGATAGTTTATCTTTTATACAGTTGATCACTGTCCCCTTCAATGGGGACAGAGAAGGTGAACGCCCGGCTGTGTGAGTAGGTGGCTTGGCAGGCGGAGGGACTCTCCGCCCTCGAGAACTTCCACCTTGGTACATACCTTTTTTGTTTTTCATCGTGTTGGTTTCTTCCTTTGGCTTGTTTTTGAGTTTGTCGCCCTTCTTCCAGAGCTGAGCGGAAAGGTGGAGTCGTTGGAGCGGGACTTGGAGATGGCCAAGGCGATGTTTGGACGGAATGCGGAGGCACTGGCCAAGTCCCTTGAGGAGCGATGTGCTCTCAAGGGGGGACTTGACCAGATCCGCAATGTTGCCTAGCTCATCGTCTTGAAGGTCTTCGGGTCAGCGCCAAGTACTAGCGCGTCCGCCATCTAGCTGGCGGAGGTTCCGGATGAGGTCTGGGCCCTCATCACACATGGGCTGTTCTATGGAGCATCAGGGGTGTTGACTTCGGTGGCGACGTACCACCCGAACCTAGACTTCGCCACTATCTGCAGCAGGTATGCCGACGGCTTGAGCACGGAGGATATCCAGTCGCTTGGGGAGAGCTTGGTGCCGCACACAAGGTTAGTGGCAGAGCAAGTCCCTACACAGTGGGTGATGGATGCCCGCCATGAGGACATGGCCGGAAGTGTGCGCCAGGGGGACATCACCCAGCCTGCGGATGGCGCGGAGCCTGGGTCAGAAGTGGACATCTCCTCGCCTTCAACCGAGCCAAATGTCGTCCAGCCGGGGAGTGAGCAACCCGTGCCTTCGCCGGTCGCACCGATAGCAGATGCCGTTGGGCAGCCCCAATAGCTTGTAAAGTATAAGTAGTTTAGCAGATGTAAAAAGTTTAAGTTCTTGGCGGCCCCCGTGTGAATGTTCTCGTGTACTCAATGACTATAATCGATTTTGTTTTTTGTGATGGAGCCACTCTGTTAGGAAGCTTGTCCCTTTCGTTCCTTATTTTTACCTTAGCATAATTTTGTTTTTTATTCTTTCTTTTTTGTACTTGCCCGTTCGTTCCATAGGCTGCAACCTTAGGAGCCCGGGCATGACCCACGAGGCTCAACTGCTTGTAACAGCAGGTAGAGGCGGGGTGTGATCGGTCGGAATATTTTAAAGCAAAGCTACGTAAGGCAATTTAAAGAAATGAATTAGCCTTTTGTTTGGGTATGAAGGAGTTTTACCATATGATAGTAAACGAAAAGAGAGGTAGTAGTGCACCCTCATGGAGCCCCCGAGCGACCCAAGCCGAAAGTGTTCGGGTCGGGGTGCTTTTATAGGAGCAAACGTTAAGTAAACAATGGTAAGACTGAATTTTAGGGGAAGAAACGACATAGCTGTTCCAAGCGCTGGTGAGAATGTTGTCGTTGTCGTCCTTCAGTCGGTAGGCGTCCGGTCGGATCACCTTGACCTTTAGTCGTCCGGATCCTTGCTCGCTACGCCCCCTTTCTTGGCCACTGCTTCTTTGCCTTTTTCTTCCTTTGGCCCATCGGCCTATCGTAGAAGGCGCTTGAGGAGCTCGCAATCTTTATAGAGGTGTTTGACGGGGTAGGCGTGGTTGGTGCATGGGCTCTCTATGAGCTCATTGAAGTGGCCCGGAAGGTCCTGCTGGGGCTACTTGCCCGTGTGATCCGCCGTGACAACCAACGTGGAGTTGGCCGGTCGACGGTGATCTTTTCTGTTCTTTTTCCCCCTCTACGTGGGGGGGCCCTCATCCTGACCCTAGCGCTTGACCTTGCCTTTGCCTCGGCCTCCATCGGAGCGTTGCGGGAGCGGCGCTCTCTAGATGCGTTGGACAAAGGCCCATGGTCCCGGGCCATCTGGGTTGGGACTCCGGTCGCTGATGATGCTACGAGCGTCTTGGTTCGGCCCAAGCCGCTCATGTATAGGTGGTCGGTGCAGAGCGGTCGCTAAGTCAAGACGAGACGTAGATGTGGCCTCCTGTGCCGCGCTCGGCGACTGTAGTGGTGAGCGGGTGGAGCAATTCGTCTGTTACATCCCCACTCCCTTGGTGGGAAGAGAGGCCGCGAGTCGGTGTCACGATGCAGAGCTCTCCGCCTGTTGAACGGCGGCAGTCTCCACCAATGCACAGAGGTTCCAGTGGATCGCTTGTTCCTGGGGGTCATTCGGCTCGAGAAGGCCGCGTAGAAGCATTGCTGCAGCGTGGTGCACCGAGCGCCTGTGGGGCCGTGGCGCGCCTGCTCGTGCACCCACGGTGACGGCATCGGCTTTTGCTCGCGCGCGCGGGGGGGGGGGCTGTGACTAGCCTGTTTTCGTGCCTGTGTGGCAGGGCGGCAGCACCCGCCTGCACACCCGTAGCGGCGACGACGGTGCCTGCTCGTGCGCCTGTAGTCTTTTTTGACAAAATGCATTGGCAAAGGGCTGCTTCGTTGAGCCTAGTCATCATGCCACATTAGCACGAGAAGCCAACGTGGAGAGCTATGGACCTAAGTGATACGTTATACAAAGTTTATGGACCCAAAAAACCACTTTGAAAGTTGATGGACCTAACTGAAACATCACCACAAGTTAATAGATCTCTGGTGCATTTAACTCTATAATATATGTGGAATTAGCTAATCGAGTATTCCCTCCAAACTAAAAAAAACCTTTGGAGCATCTCCGATTATATCTGTTTCTCTTACTATGGGGTAGTACGTACTTCCTCCGTTCCAAATTATAAGTCGTTTTGATTTTTTTGTTACATCCATTTTGTTATGCATCTAGATATAATAATATGTTTGGATACATAGCAAAATGGATGAAATAAAAAAGTCAAAGCGACTTATAATTTAGAACGAAGGAGTACATCTCAGCCACACCTCTTTGGCACTAACATGTCAAGCCCACGTGTCAGTGTCTTTTCAATTATCTTCTATGATGATCATCTATGTCTCATTTTTCTGTGCTTTAGCACGAGCATAGTCAAAGCAACAACTGATGACCTTGTCAAACACTCCCTCCGTTCCAAAATAAATGCACGCCACTCCCTCCGTTCAAAAATAATTGCATGCGATGCTTCTCAAGAAATCAAACTTTGTTAAGTTTGACTATGTATATATAAAATAGTATCAATATTTGTACCTCCAAATAAGTTTATTATGAAAGTGCATTCCACTATCTATAAAATGATGTTTATTACACATCATAAATATTAATACTTTTGTATATGTATTTAGTCAAACTTAAAAAAAACTTCTCCTCATCTCTTCGATAAGCAAGAAGTACAATTACTTTGGAACCGAGGTAGCACGACGTTGCAGGGGTGCTTCTCCCAAAGATTTCATTGGAGGATGCAGCACTCTGTCTAAGGATCTCACCGCAGTTGGCCGTCCATGAGGAGGAGGTAAAGCAGATTTTAGGATTTTTAATTATATTATTTATCTATATAAAAATATTTAGATAAATTTTTGCAATTTATTTTTAGAATTTTAGTATTTTTTGAAAAGAAATATTTCTAGTACAATTTTATCTCTACGAATCTTTGACGTGGCGTTGTCAGCAAAACCACCCAAGAAAAACAAATGATTTTAATAGTTTAAGGGAGTGAGAAAATTTTGGGCTCTTGCATTTTTACCCCTATTTTGTATCGAAATTGTGATTTTGTCTCTGTTTTCTGACTTTGTAAATTTACCCCTGTGATTTCAAAACGAAGCATCAGTTTGCCCCTACTCCGTCATCCTCCCCTATGTTAAATTTTGTATAAAAAGACATAAATGCCCATGTGATTTTACCCTTGTTTGTTATGCCTATTTGTGATTGTACCCCCGATTTGCAATTAGACTTTTTTATTGTATGCTGATACAAATGATTAAATTTGGCCAAATATATTTTTGGCACAACTAGAAATTATTTCAACTCAGATTTCATATTGAAAAAACATCAAAATTTTGGCAGCAATGGCACCTTAGCTCCAGGGCCTCCCTCTTCACCCCCCTTGTGTGTGAAATGCCTCCCTCTTCACCTTAGCTCCAGCTCCAGGGCACCTTGGCTCTGAGAGATGGACTTGAGCACGCAGCCGTACGTGTACTCGTTGGTGTGGCCCCCACGGCGCGCATCTCCCCGAACGCGTCGGCGGCGGGGCCCGCTGCCTCGCCACGTCCCCGGCAGACGTGTCCGTGCAGGAGCGCGTTCCACGAGTTGGCAGTCGCCCTCGCCTAGTGTTGGTGCATCCCGTCGAGCATCCTACGTGCGTCGTTAGTGGCGCCGAGCGTGAGGTCGACGAGCCTGACGAGGAGGAACTCATTGGTGTCCAGCCCGTGGATGTGGAGGTGCGCATGGATCTAGCGCACGTGCGGGAGGGAGCATGCGGCTATCTACGCACCTTGACGCCAATCCCGTGCCTAGAAGAACAAGAGGCGGGCGCCCCTGAGCCGCACCCAGAAGAAGAATGGTGGGCGGCAGGAGCCGCCAGGAGTCGCGTCCGGGCACCGTGGACACCCACCGCCAGGCACCGCCGCTGCCCGCTCTCGATGCCGCGCCGCCTGCTCTGAGACGCCGTGCCGCCCGCCCCCGCGCACTATGCCCGAGCCCGCTCCACGCCGCCGCACTGCCACCAGGCACCACATCGCCCTACACCACACGAGCCTGCATCGCACCGCCGCCCGCTCCTGGTGGCGCGTGTTTGGACGAGTCGAGGAAGAACCAGAAAGAGATAAGGGGCACTGCGGTCATTTGGCTTTTTCTTTTCAGGTTTCAAATTTTTTTAATCCATCTATTGCCTGGGTATTTGATGGACATCCAAAAGAGAGGTAGACGGACAGTTCAATTCAAAATAACAAGGGTAAAACACACAAAGTTGAAAAAACAGGGGGCAAAATCACAATTGAAGGACTGGACAAAGGCAAGAACATAATTTTCCCAAAAAAATATAGTTTAAAAAAATCGAACGAACGTCGTAATTGAGGGAGGTAAAATAGTTTTTTTCTCTATTGAAACTAAACAAAGATATTTGTAGACCGACCACGTAATTGGAATCGCCCCTGGAGCTTCTCTATCTGATTCCCCTCGAAGAGACAGGCCGCCATCTCACGGACAAAAGGGACCCACACTACCGCTTCCATTTGTTCCGTCCGCGCCCTTCGCTGCCCCAAATGGAGCCACGTGCTCCTCTCTTCCTCTTCTCTCTTCTCTAGCGCCTTCCCGTTCCCCACTTCTTGCTCCCTTATCGCCTGGGATTTTTAACTTTTTGCCATCCTTACCGATGGCACTCCTCCGTTTGTCATCTTTATACACGCTCCTATACATTTATCATCGCAAACATTAACCCTCCTACGTTTTTGCCATTTTTGCTGAGGTGGCACGCCAGCATGACGCGTGGGCTCCTACAAAGCATGTGAAATGACCTATGTACCCCTGCTGCTTCTCTCCCTCCAATCGCTGACGCGTGGGCTCCACATGTCAGCTTCGTCTTCAACCCCCCGCCATCACCCGCTCAGCATCGACGGCGCCACGTTCAGCGCCATCCCGTCCTCGACGGCGGCCCCACCGGGCACCGCGCAGCTGGCCACGTCCGTCTCCATCATCAGGCGGTGTCGTGGTGGACAAGTCACCGCTGCTGCGTCGTCGAACGATGGGCAGGATGACGGGTGGGTGGTGTGCAGGGTGTTCAAGAAGCACCACCATAGGGAGTCATCAGGCGGAGGCGGGGGCGGGGGCAGCAAGCACGGCAGTAACAACGAGCATGGGCACGGCGGCGGTAAGGTGCGCGGCCGCTATCTGCGGCGGCAGCAGCAGCGGCAGCCGACCAAAGACCAAAGACCATGGTGGGCTGCGATACTCCTCCGATGATGACGCTACCGGACCAGATCCTGCGCATACATGGGCGAGCCTCGCAGCAAAGAACACGAGTTTCTTTGTCGCCGTTCTTTGCCACCGCCGGGCAAAGCGGCGTCCGTGTACCTCGCCCATCGAGACCGTCTTTGGCGGGCGGCGCGTGTTCATGAAGCCGCCCTCTTGAGAGCTCGTCCACGGGCGCAGCAATCTTGCAGACGACGCCGCCGCAAAGACGCTCGAACAGTAACGCCGCCGCGCGGCGGCGGTGGTCGTCGTCGACGACCTCCTCGGCCTCCACCACGCCGATAGGATCGGGATCACGGACTGGGCCATGATGGACCGGCGGGTGGCGTCGCACCTGAACGGGCAGGCGCCCGACGACGTCGTGCCCGCCGCGGACCACCTTGGCAGCTACTTCGACGATGCCACCGGCGTGGATGACGCCAACCTCGCCTTCTACTCCGCCGCCGCCAACCGGCTGCTCGGCCTCGCCGCCGGCTCCAACGGCGCTGTCACCGACGACGACCTGTGGAACTTGACGTAGTCCTCGGCTTCGGCAGCGGCGGCGACCGCCACGTCGACGACACCGCCTGATGATGGAGACGGACGTGGCCAGCTGCGCGGTGCCCAATGGGGCCGCCGTCTAGGACGGGATGGCGTTGTACGTGCCGCCGCCGATGCTTAGTGGGTGATGGCAGGGGTTGAAGACGAAGCTGACATGTGGGGCCCACGCGTCAGCGATCGGAGGGAGAGAAGCAGCAGGGGTATATAGGCCATTTCACATGCTTTGTAGGCCTTCTTAGGCTCCCTGTCATGCTGGCTTGTTCATCCGGTGTGTCACTTGAGCAAAAATAACAAAAACATAGGAGGGTTAGTGTTTAGGACGATAAATATACAGAGGCGCATATAAAGATGACGAATGGAGAGTGCTTAAGATGGCAAAAGGGTTAAAAATCCCTTATCGCCTCCGCGCTCTAATGGCCTTACACCCCGCCACGCAGTAAACGAAACGACGGGCCCACTCCCCGACGGCTGACGCCCTCCCACGCCCCATTCCATGAGGCAGCCGCACCTCTCGCCGCAGCTCTCCCCCTCCCCGGTCCTCTCCTTCCACTTCTCGCCGCCGGCGACGGGGGCCTCGCCCTGGCGGCGGCGGTTGCACCGGGGGCGGGCCTTCCAACCGCCGCTCTCCTCGCTGCGGGAGCCCAACAAGGCCACGCTCCGCAAGGCGTCGCCCAACGTCCCCTTCCGCCTTGGCGGTGGCGGTGGAGGGAGCGGCAGCCCCAAGGACCGCCGCCCCGCCGCCGACGACAAGGAGGAGGAGGCCGAGGGCGATGGCGGCGCTGGGGCACTCACAGGGACGCTGATCGCAGGAGCGCTACTGGTTGGTTTCGTAGGGGGGTTTGGGGCGGCCGGATACGTGTACAAGGACCAGGTCAACTCCTTCCTCACGCAGTTCTCAGGGTTCATTGACGGTAATGGATTACTCGAGCTTTGCTCGTCAGCTCGTATTTAGTTATTTGCTTATGCTTGTTTGAGCTTCCCTGATGATGGGATACCAGTGGTTTGGATTTGGATCAAAGCCACTGGACTAAGGCTTGCTTGGTGAGATGATAAGACTGCATGTTTTTATTGCCAGTTTCAAATAAATGCAAGTCTTAATTAGCTGGGTCGTGAATTGCTGTGGCAATTAGCTGAGTAGTTAATAGCATTACCATCAACCTTTACCCCTGTATCGGATCCTACTATAAAGTCGTTGCACTCTCTCTCATTTCAGTCATTTTGTGCACTGCCGCTGCGCAATAATATCTAACTGTGTTATAAATGGAAAAATAAGAACTGAACAGTTGCATGTCTTCGCTGCTCCTTGTTTGATTGTCATGGAATTTTTGTTCATATCCCTTAGTTGGATTTTTTAGCTAAACTGTTGTGTTGTCTTACATGGGCAGGCTATGGTCCAGCCGGATATGCTCTCTTCGTACTTGTATATGCAGGGTTGGAGGTATGCCCTCAATTTAGCAGCCCTCATTCTTGGTGGTGTTTGTTATAATGGCTTTTTTGGTTTCCATTGCAATAGCTGGTCAACTACAGATAGTGATATAAAGTTGAAAAGGTTTTGCCTCATGCATATCTTGGGTTGGGGCTTTAGCTTATGAATATTAATAATATTATTTTTCCTTCGTTTCAGGTTCTCGCAATTCCTGCAATACCTTTAACCATGTCAGCTGGTCTATTATTTGGTAGTGTGACCGGTACAATTATTGTTTCAGTCGGTGGAACAGTAAGTACTTCACATCAGTAGCACTTGTTTTGATAATTCTGCGCAAACTTGCATTTACTCACTGAAATTTACTGCCTCTGTAGCTAGCTGCAGCGGTGGCCTTCCTTATTGCTAGATACTTTGCCAGAGAGAGAATTCTTAAATTGGTTGAAGGAAATAAGAAGTTTCTGGCAATTGATAAGGCAATAGGTGAAAATGGATTTAAGGTTGTTACTTTGCTTCGTTTGAGTCCCCTGTTACCTTTCTCCCTTGGGAACTATCTATATGGCCTGACTTCAGTGAAGTTCTTGCCATATGTCTTGGGCAGGTTAGTTTCTACTCTCCTTGCTCCGATTGTGGCATTATCTGTGGATATCAGTGAATGTAATTTGTAATTCTAAGCAAGCTGCATTTAGTGATAAATTGTCTGTTGTTAATGTCATAGTTTCTTCTGCATGTTTCATGTGATGCAGTATGTTAATGCTTTTCTGGAAGAGTTGTAATTTAAGTGACTAAAGGAATAGAATATATGACTTATGCGAGTATCACTTTCTTGTTAACTATGCTTGGAACTTTAATTTTGTGAGGGATGATGCCAACACTATAGTTGTTTTCTTGAAAAGCCTTGTTTGCTCTGATATCCACTTTTTGTTATTCCCATGCAGTTGGTTGGGAATGCTTCCAGGTTCATGGGCTTACGTCAGTGCTGGTGCATTCGGGCGAGCTATAATTGTGAGTTCTTAAACTGCTGGTATTTTAAGTCCATCTTGAGTAAAAAAAAATGCACTGCCAAAATGGCAAAGGGGATTTGCTGTGTAATAACCACATTTTTGTGCCATCAAGGTTTTCAGCTTCTAATAGCTGCTAGGCAGTGCTATTCCTTGCCATATGGGTAGCTCCTGCTCTCCTATATAGGACTTACTAAAAGTTGTTAACTGTTTCTGTCCCATGTAACTCGGAGTCTCTCATTATGCTGATGGTCTTTCCTTTCTATAAAAGTATCCTGCATGACAATTCTTTAGATGTTCTATCATGCAATAATACTTGAGATGTTCACATCTTTTGCCACTTCAAGACATTGATTTGCAATTTACTTCCTGTTCCTATTACTGTTTCCATCTTTGGCATAGCAGTTCATACATTTCATGAGAATATCATAATCTGGTGTTGATAGTGAAGTATCCACATAGCTCTGTTGACTCTTAATATAATGTCATCCTGTCTGTGTGAGGGCTGGTGAGAAAATGCAACTGGAACTGGCAAAGTAATATCTATCGATTTTTCCTATTTGCATAGCAGCACAGCTTTTGTATGACTTGAAAAAAAAATGTATGACTAGCTCGAATAATGAAATTGCTTTCTTGTTTTGACAGCAAGATGAGTCGGAAATTGGTTTGGGAGGAAATGGACAGCTATGGACACTGGGTGTTGGGTTATTGTTTACGGCCATTGCTGCCACTTATGTAACAAGGCTCACAAAGGTGAGGACCTATTTTTGCATGGACCACATACCTATATAGGATAAGTGGCAATTCAAGAGGATTCCTGGAAAAAAGCATGATATAACAATATAAGTATATAACATGTTTCTGGTATCCCCCAATAACAAAACTTTGCGAATACTATTTGCATGTGTGGTTAATTTTTTACTCTTGCAATTGCTTCAGGGTTTAGTCAATACTGACTGCTCTCTTGCGTCTGCCTTTTTCAGGATGCTGTAAAGGAGATCGACGACTAGAATGGTAGGATACTCTAGTAGAAAGGGCCCTCTGGATAGTATACTAGCACATTGTACATCACTGGCACCTTTGGACTTTGGTGCAATCAATTCTAATAGAAATTCGGAGCAATTTTCTGAGGGAATCTTCTGTCTTCTTGACGCGGTGTCGATTCTCATTGAACAGAAATTCCTGTTTCTCGATACCACTAATTCGCTGTATGGTGCACATTCATACCAGCTAAGAATCTGCCAAGATCAAAGAGCCGAGAGCCGACTTAGCCGAATCTCCCTACCAGTAATCACCACAAGAGCACTCTCCACCTTTCATGTGGTGGAAGCAGTTCGCATCCCTCAAAATAATCTCTCTACCGTACACCTTGGCGACCATCTTGATCGCCGTGTGACAGTCGCCACACACTCGGAGGTTCTTGAACACGCGGATGGGTGCGGCTGCTGGCACAGCGAGCAGCCCGAAGGCCACGGCGAGTCTCTCGCTGTGGTACGCCAGCCCCCTCTGCCTCCCCTCCGGCGCCTCGTCCTGCAGCGCCCAGTCCGTGTCCGGCACGTACCCCTCGCCCCGGATCCTCTCGGTCATCTCCTCCACTTTGCGGTAGATCTCGGCCGCCCGCGGGTGCCCGCGGTCCTCGACGTGGAACAGGTGCGTGACGCCGTTCACGCCCACCCAGCTGCACCCGGGCTCCTTGGTGACCCCTCTCGCCTTCATCAGCGCGCGGATCCTCGCGACGTCGCCCCATCTCCGTGCTCGGGAGTAGAGGTTGGAGAGCATGACGTACGGCACGGCGTCCGTCGGATCCAGCCTCCACACCATCTCGGCCGCGCGCTCGGCGAGCTCCGCGTTCCGGTGCACCCGGCACGCGCCCAGCAGCGACTTCCACACCGTGGCGTCCAGCTCCGTGGAGCTCCGGTTTAGCAGGTCCATGGCCTCGTCCAGCCTCCCCGCCCGGCCTAGCAAGTCGACCATGCACGCGTAGTGATCCGGTCCGGGAGCGATGCCGTAGTCGGCCACCATGGACCGGAAGTGAGCCCGGCCGGCGTCGACGAGCCCGGCGTGGCTGCACGCGAAGAGCAGACCAATGAAGGTCACGTAGTCCGGCCTGCACCCGGACCGGACCATATCGGCGTAGACCTCGAGCGACCGCCTGCCACGGCCATTCTGCGCGTACCCGACGATGAGTGCCGTCCAAGTGATGGTGCACCGCGCGGGCATCGCGTCGAACACCGCCCGCGCGTCCCGCAGCGCACCGGTCTTGGCGTACATGGACACGAGCGAGTTCCCGACCGAGCGGAACGGCCCGAGCCCGAGTCGGACCGCGGTGGCGTGCACCGACCGGCCCACGTCGAGCATGGTGGAGCCCGCGCACGAGCTGAGGACCGCCGCGACGGCGAACTCGTCGGGCTGGACCCCCGCGGCGACCATGCCGTGGTACGCCCGGACGGCCGCGGCGTGGGCGCCGGCGCGCGCGAGCCCCGTGAGGAGCGAGGTCCAGGTGACGACGTCCCGGCGCGGCATTTCGTCGAACACGGCCCGCGCCGCGGCGGCGGCGGCGCACCCCGCGCGGGGCAGCCTGGCGTAGGCGTCGACGAGCGCGTTGGCGACGTGGAGGTGGAGCGCGAGGCCCGCGTGGAGGAGCAGCGCGTGCAGCGCGGCCACCGCCGCGGGCGGCGGGCCCCGCATGAGCGCCGCGGAGTTGAGGAGCGGCGGGAGGGTGTACTCGTCGGCGCGCAACCCCCGCCCGCGCATCTCGCGGAACAGCGCCAGCGCGCGTGCGTACAGCCCCGCGCGGGCGCACCGGGAGATGGCCGCGTTGTAGGACACCACCCCCTCGCCCGCCGGCAACGCCATCGGATGGCCGCCGTGGGATCGTCAGTTACTACTAGAGTGGAAAACGTGCGTCGAGTACGGCTGTACGGGTACGGCGATGGCGCTTCAAAGTTGCATGCTTCGTACACGTCCTAGCTAGTCGAAGCACATTCTTGGCGTGCGCAGGTCCACGGCGGCGCGACTTGTGCAAACCCATCCAACAGGAGTGCACCATGATGAAGAGGCGACATGGCCATGGCGCAAACCTGCTGGCTGCGGTCAACATCAAGCAGGAGTACTGGGTGTGCACTCCAAAAAGTCCAATCGACTGGTACAATCACAGTACCACACGCGTGGGTGGCAAAAAAACAGCAACGACGTGCGGTGGCACGCCCCGCGTTTGTTTTGCTGCCGGCGGCCTAACCATAGACTCTTGCCGACAAAATCGATCCTCCGCTGACGACTTCTACGAGGCTCTGTTTCGTGCGCATATATTTATCTCAATCTATATATGTTAAAGTGAATTAAAGTATAATTAAATTAAATTTAATTTTATTTCACTCCAATACATATGAATTGAGATAGTACACGTACCTCTAAACAAGGCCTAACGATGGGCAGGTTGATTTTCTTCGCTAACTGAGGCAGACAAACGTGTAAAGCGTACGCTAAGCTTCGGGATGCTGCAGCCTGTCCATGACCACCTCAGTGAAAAAAGTGAGACCATGGATCTGCTTATCGAAGAAATGCACCAAGAACGCCAGAGACAGACAAGGATGACAACAACCAGGCCGCTGGATTTATCACTTGTTTCCTCTCCTTTTAAAAAACTGACATCATTGACATGGCTTCGTTCGCTTCGCTGAAAAAACAAACCGAAGCACTGTTCCGGCTGATTTGTTGTGAGAGAAAAACACTGCTCCGACTAAAAAAATAAACTGAAAAGTACGGATTATAAGACAAGCAAACAGAACCATTGCAACTTGCAGGCACTACAAGAAAAAAAGAAATCTAGGGGTTAAAATTAAGCCCTTGAACCATATTCATTTTAGTTTATGCTGATGCTTATGCTAAAATACTGTGAAAGAAAAATACTATTGATTCGTTAAAAAGTACTGCTAAAATAATGCAGCAGAACGGGACATGATTCGGACATACCATCATTTGATTACGAGAAATCGACGTGCCGTTTTTGGACATCATTCCTCTCGACTCTCGTATTCTTGGCGACAGGAAACAACTGGCAGCCGTCGACGTGGACAGACTCGTGCCTTTCATCCCCTTCGTTAGTTCGTTTCTGGCTTCCAGCGCCAGCACTCCACTCCAAGGGCTTGGTGAACATTATCGCACTACTAGCACGTAAACGCATTGGATTCTCGTTTTGCCAATGATGACTGCCACGATCTGCGAGCTAGCTCGGTCCAAAATCTCGCTCTCACTCGACGTCTGTACACTCTACTCCATCACGGCATCACCCATCAGTATGGGTACCGGTCTACCACAGAAAAACAGCTGCAGACAAATTAAACGAGATGAGGGTGTTAGGTTGATCTCTAATTTCAAACTGGGTTCAATGGTATGGTCTAGTCGAATCTTTGGTCCGCGTCCTGTTCGGGGGCGCCTGGCCCACTATGGCTGGAGGGCCCCTGTCACACTGCGTAATAAATAGAGGTGGGGCGGTGGCTCAAGTCACGAGGTTCGCCTGAGCCGAGCTCCCCACCGACAAACCCTAAACCCGATCTAGACGACGCACAGCCAGTGACGGAAAGCCACCAGCCGCGTCGCCACCGGACTGCGTCACCGCGACAACTGCACTGCGCCGCCACCCGTCTTCCCCGACCGTCGCTGCCCTAGCGCAGACACCGACTCCATGGCGGACGCGAGCGGATCCTCCTCCACTGCGGTGTCAAATTTGACACGTCCATCTTCTATCCCTCTCTTTCTCTAGTTCTACCTACTGTTACTACACTAGTAGATGATCTAGGTTTCATGATTCTATTCAACAGCAAGTACCCGGCTAGATCTATGCTCCTTGTGATCCTATAGGTATAACAATGGTACCAGAGACTCATTTAGGTATAGATCTAGCTTATCAGTTTAGATCCGTTCGGATCTGAGAAAAGAACAGAGGGTTCGATTCGTTTTCGGATTGAAACCATAACCCTAATCGGGAAACGAACCCTAACCCATCGGGGAAGATGAACAGTAACCCTAACCCTAACCGTAACCAAACCCTAATCTCGATTCTAACCCCATCCCCAACCCTAAATCGGATAGATCCGAGAAAAGAAGAAAGGGAAATCAAAGAAAAGAAAAGGGGAAGGGGAAGAGGCCTACCTCGCCGCCGCACCGTGCTGCTGCCTCGTCGGCGCGCGGGCGGGTGCTCAGGCCAAGGGCGCCGCGGCCAGGCCGCTCGACAGCGGCATGCTCACCCACTGGGGAGCGCGTGCGCCGGCGAGAAGGCCGGTGACGGCACCGTCATCGTTGGGACCGAGACAGAGGAGAAGGAGAACAGGTCAGGTTAGATCTAGGGTTTCGAGGGGAGTAGGGCACCGCCGCTAGTCCGCTCGACGGCGGCGCGCTCACCCGCGTGGGGAGCGCGCGCGCCGGCGAGGGGGCCGGCAACGGCGCCAAAGTCGCTTGCGCTCTCGCTCTCGGTTGCTGCTGCTGCTTGCTGCGCTGAGGGAAGAAGACAGGAGCGCGGCGAAGAAAGAGAGAGGAAAGAATAGAATGGCGCTAGGGTTTCAAGGGTGCCGCTGCGGTCGCCGTTTTGATCATGCGACATGTGCGGACAGCCGTCGGATCGACGCGGACGGCTCAGATCGAGCGGGCCGTTTCGCGGCCCAGGTGGGCGCGCGCGGCCGCGGCACTTTGCCGGTCTAGGCTCACGTTGCGGCCTAGGTGCGGCCGAGCGCCGCGCAGAGGTGGTGGGGCGAGCCGAATTGCCGGCTTCGGGCCCAGTAGCAGTAAAGAGGGAGCCCAATTTTCCTTTTTTCTTTTTCAGTAAAATTGAAAAATGAAAAATGGCTCAAAAGAAATCAGGAAAACGAATTTTTTCTGTGGGTAAAATTCAAGAAAATGAGTTTATTTTTCCGTTGCGTATTTAAAGTTGTTATTTTCATTATTAAATTCGAACCAACGGGATAATTTAATTTTGAAAAATGGACATGTTTTTAGTTTATTATAATATTATTATTATTCTGACCAACGTTGATTAATGACAATATTATGATGTTTTGTCATGCATTAATTCTATTTTTGCCCAACAGTGATGTAGAATTAGTGTAGAGGATAATTGTATGTTTTAATTTTGACCAACGTTGGAACTAAGGCATGCAATTGTTATTATTATGTTCTCACTCTATATGAATTGTGTTTTCAGGCGGATATAACTTGATGGGTTGTATCAAAGAGATCCCCACTCTCAAAGGTGACAACTACATGGAGTGGAAGAAAAAGATTGACCTGGCCTTCATCTTGGCTGAAGTGGTCTGGGTAGTCACCTCACCGTGTCCCACTGAGCCTGTGGCACCGGTGAGGGAGACAAACGAGGCTGATGCCACTTGGGCAACCAGAGAGAGGGATTTTGTATCCCAAAAGATGCTCTATGACTTTGAGCATAGAAAATGGGTCACTGCCAACAAAAAATATATGGCTATGATAAAGAATACGATTGAGCCTGCAATTGTAGGCTCAATTCCAGAGTGTGACATCGTCACCGAGTACCTCGATAGAATAAAGAGTCAGTTCGCTGGCTCTTCAAAGACATATGCTACCCAGCTGATAAAGCAGCTGGTGACAGAGAGGTACTCTGGAAATGGTGGCATAAGAGAGCACATACTAAGGATGAATAATTTGGCATCCAAGTTAAAACCAATGGATCTGGCTCTCAAGAAAGAGTTCTTTATTCATCTGATTTTTGCTTCTTTGCCAAAGAAATTTGACACTTTTGTTGTCAATTACAACATACAACCCGAGAAATGAGATTTAAAGAGGCTCATGGCTATGTGTGTGCAAGAGGAGGAGAGAATGAAAGTTGCCAATGGTGGCACTATTAATTATGTGAAAGACAACAAGAAAAAGAATAATAATGCTAACTCCTCCTCAAAGCCAAAGGGAAATGGTCTCATGCTGCATCAGCCTCAGCAGAACAAGTTTACAGTAGAGAAAGATCAATGTTTCTATTGTAAGAAGACGGGACATTATAAGAAAGATTGTCCCGATTACTTAAAGATGATCATGGCAAAGAAATGTGAGAACATTATTACGTTCATAAATGAATCCCTATATGTACAGTATTCAAAATCTACCTGGTGGATTGACTCAGGTGCAACTGTTCATGTTGCTAATTCTTTACAGGGATTCCGTTCAACGAGGACTACGCAAAGAAGCGAAAGACACGTTAAAGTTGCAAATGGAGTCCGAGCAGATGTTGAAGCCGTTGACGATCTTTTTCTAGAGCTTGCTGATGGTTTCACACTTTTACTTAGAGATGTACTTTATGTTCCTGCTTTACAGAGAAACTTAGATTAGTGTTTCATGCTTGGACAATGATGAATATGATTGCCATTTTGGAAATAGCAAATGTAAGATAACATTTAATAATGCATGTGTTGGTCTTGCTATCTTACAAGATGAGCTTTATTTGTTATCACTATGTGATGATGTGAATGTTGTATGTGATGATGGGAACGTTGCGTGCGAAAATGAGAATGTATCCTCGTCTGCGGATGTAAACAGAAAAACGAAAGAGAGCTCACGATGCATTGTCGAAATTATAGCACTGTCGTTTAGGCCATATTTTGAGGGGAAAAATAGAAAGACTAGTTAAGAATGATATTCTTCCTCCATTAGAGCTCTCAGATTTAGAACAATGCAGAGAATGCATAAAAGAAAAGTATGTAAAGAAAATTAAGAAAGATGTCAAACAAAACGCATGAATTTTATAGATTATTCACACAGACATCCGTGGTCCGTTTCCTGTAAAGAGTGTGGATGGTTATGATTCGTTCATAACATTCATAGATGATTACTCCCGTTATGACTACATTTATTCAATCAAAGAAAGAACAGAAGCATTGGATAAATTTAAGATATTTAAGACAGAAGTTGAAAATCAACACAATTTAAAGCTCAAGATAGTCAGGTCCGACCGTGGGGGGGAGTACTATGGTCGGCATACCCCATATGGCTAAGTTCCTGGACCTTTTGCAAGGTTCTTACAAGAGAATGACATTGTAGCCCAGTATTCTACACCGGGCAAACCTCAGCAGAATGGAGTAGCTGAAAGACGCAATCGTACCCTGATGGATATAGTGCGCAGTTTAATAAGTTACTCCACCTTACCGTTGAGCCTATGGATGGAGGCGTTAAAAACCACCATTCATATTCTCAATAGAGTACCAAGTAAGTCGGTGTCCAAAACACCGTATGAGTTATGGACAGGAAGAGTACCCTCACTAAACCACTTACGTGTGTGGGGAGTCCTGCTGAGGCTAAAGTATTTAACCCCAACATTAGGAAGCTAAATCCCAAAATAGTAAGTTGTCATTTCATTGGCTACCCAGAAAAGTCAAAAGGTTTTCGTTTCTACTGTCCAAACAGACATACAAAATTTGTGAAAACAAGACACGCTGTCTTCCTAGAGGATGAAATGATGAGGGGGAGCATGCTAGCTCGAGAAATTAACCTTGAAGAGAAGTGGGTGTATGCGTCCACTCTAATGATTCATGAGCCATTTTTCTCACTACCTGCTGTCGCTGCACCAACAGTGCAAGATACTGTTGTGCCAGCACCTGTTGTTATTCCGCCTGTGGCAACAATGAATGACAATGAGAAACCTGTTCTTCAGGATCATATAGAACCTATTGCCACACATGAAGGGGAGCAACAACAGCCTTAAACAAAAGATGTGCCAAATGTGGAGGCCCCTAGAAGGTTTCAAAGAGTTAGAAAATCAGCTATTCCTACTGACTATAAAGTATACAACACTGAGGAATTTCAAATGGAGGATGATCCCACCTCATTTGAAGAAGCCATGAGAAGTGCTCATTCATCAAAGTGGCTTGAGGCCATGGAAGATGAAATGAAATCAATGAGTGCCAATAAAGTTTGGGACTTGAAAATAATTTCTAAAGGAGTTAAAACAGTAGGCTGTAAATAGGTCTACAAAACAAAACTTGACTCTCAAGGGAATATAGAGAGATATAAAGCGTGACTTGTGGCAAAAGGCTTTACGCAAAGAGAAGAGATTGATTACAATGAGACATTTTCTCCAGTCTCATGTAAGGATTCCTTCATAATCATAATAGCATTAGTGGCACATTATGATTTAGAATTACATCTGATGGATGTAAAGACGGTATTTCTCAACGGAGACTTAGAGGAAAATGTTTACATGGCACAACCGAAAGGTTTTGTCATGGAAGGAAAAGAACGAATGAGATGTCGTCTAAAGAAATCCATTTATAGATTAAAACAAGTTTCAAGACAGTGGTACTTGAAATTTGATCAGACAATAAAAAATTTTGGGTTTAAAGAGAATATTGAGGACAATTGTGTCTATGCAAAGTTTAAGAATGAGAAGTTTATCTTTCTTATCCTGTATGTGGACGACATCTTATTTGTTAGTAGTGATGTTAGTCTACTACTGGAGACAAAGAAATTTTTGTCCTCAAAATTTGATATGAAAGATCTTGGTGAAGCCTCGTTCGTTATAGGGATCGAGATTCACCGAGATATAAGTAAAGGGGTATTAGGACTGTCACAAAAGACATACATAGAATTTTTTTTAAAGAAATTCAGTATGCACAAATATAATCCCTCACCTACTCCTATAGTCAAGGGCGATTGATATGGGGATTATCAATACCCAGCAACTAATAAGCCCTTCCGCATTCATCATTATTATTTACCATCATTTGACTACGAGAAATCGACGTGCCGTTTTTGGATATCATTCCTCTCGACTCTCCTATTATTGGCGACAGGAAACAACTGGGAGCCGTCGACGTGGACAGACTCGTGCCTTCTTTCATCCCCTTCGTTTCTGGCTTCCAGCGCCACCAGTCCACTCGAAGGGCTCGATGAACATTATCGCACTACTAGCAGTCTTGCACGTAAACGCATTGGATTCTCATTTTGCCAATGATCGCTGCCACGATCTCGCGCTCACTCGACGGCTCTACTCCATCTGAAAAACTGCTGCAGTCTACCAGAGAAACACTGCTGCAGACAAATCAAACGAGATGAGGGGTCTGTGCTCCGCAAATAAAAAATATCTGAATCTGCTTTTTGACCGCCCCACAAATAAAAGAGACGAGGAACGAAATCGAGTCGTTGTAAAAGAGACAAGGACATTAAAATTTACAGGTTTGCAGCCACCGGCCGCCGCTACCAAGCACACGTTCTGCTTCCGCATGCAGGCCTCCAAAAATACTCCGGTACATTTCACATTTCGCTATCAGAATTCAGAATGACGGCAGATTCGACAATAACAACCGGTTATCTATCAGAAATACTCCGGTACAACCAAGCTAATAAATACGAAAAAAATCTCGACAAAGAAAAAATATTTCGAGTAGAACCTGCAACTGTCTACTAGTGTCTACTCCGTAGTGAAGTTCAACTGTGGACTTTCCGGGGAAATCAAATCAGCATGGTCTTTTACCTGAGATCTGAGATGGGATGCTGTAAATCAACTCATTGCATTTCCTGCTGAAGTAAAACCCATGTGAAAATCGAATGCCCATAGATCTGTAAAATTGGCCGGTTTTTACTGACGACCACTGACATCGCCGATAATGCATCATTCTGATGACTAGTCGCATTGCGCAAACAAAAAGGAATCGAATTCCTGACCCTTTCAGCCTTTCTCCCCGAAACGCCTAAACTCCAAGCAACAGCAAAATAACCACCGTTTCCTTGCAGCCCCGCGAATCTTCGGCCCCCTTCCCCACCCGACACGGCACACCACTCTCTGCCCCTTCCTTCACCTCCGCTCCTATTTGGCCTCCGAATCCCCGCTCGCGAACCCTAGCCGGCCTCCGCGACATGGACGAGGACTGGGAACTCCTCCTCGCGTCCCCCAAGACGGCGGCGGCGGCCGAGCCGTACGCCGGCGGCGGAGGCGGAGGCGGGGAGGACGACGCCGGCGCCATCAAGCACGACTACTTCGACCTCGGCTCCGACGCCAAGTACCCCCGGAGGGCGTCGCTGTCGAAGGAGGACGAGGACGAGGACGAGGACGAGGACGGTGTGGAGGAGGGGCTTCTCGGGGCGTCGGACGACGCGAGCTGGGTGGAGCCGGACCCTGACGACCTTCTCTTCCCCGGCCGCGACCGCGCCGCGCTCTGGTCGGACTCGTCCTCCGACGGGGAGAGGCTCGAGGTCGAGGCCACCGATCCAGTGGAGCGTGCCACGGAGGAGGCCGGGGTCACGGCGGCCGCCGCGGCTGATGCGGGCGAGGGGGCCGTGGCGAAGGGGGGAGGACCGGTCCCGTGGTGGAAGCTGCCGCTGGACACGCTGCGGGTGTGGGCGCTGCGCGCGGCGAGGAGCTTCTGGTCGGTGCCGTTCGCCGTCGCGCTGCTCGGATTCGCCGTGCTCGGGCGCCGGCTGTACCGGATGCGCCGCCAGAGCAAGGCCGTCGCGCGCGTCCGCCTCGTCCTCGATGAAAAGGTGACGCCTTTCCATCCTCTTCCCTGCAAGCGTCTTGCTTGTGACTTGTGGATTTCACCTTCTTCACACGCTGCTTCTTCCTGAGTCGCTTAGAAACCGATACGTACTGAGCTTAGCAGTTAGCAGTAACTAGTTTACTTGTGAGCTTAGATGCTCTTCGTATATATTTTTCTTTCACTGAATAAACGATGTGCTGCCTCACGGTAACTGACTGTCTTTGGAGATGCCCGTGTGCTGTTTATTCTGAAGCCCAATCACAGAAAAGAAACAAAATATAATCGATATAAGCTTGTATTCCTACTCCCACAATTTTGCATTTGTGGTTGCTTCAACTTATAGGACTTTGTTATAGAACGTGAACGGATTATGAATGGCAGAGCAGATGTAAAATATCAGAATATTCCTAGATCGACAATTCGACAAATCATTGGTTGGAATGTTGGGATTAGATGCTCGAATTGATCCTTATCCATGTTTCCTAGTTTTCTCATGCTTTATTGCTTACCTCTGTTTTCACTTTGCGATGCTTATTCTCTCTTAGACTCCTACTGACTGAAAGTTTTTTCCTGGGCTTATACGTCTCTGTAGAAGGTCTCCCAATTCAAGGGCCAATCATCACGTCTGAATGAATCCATGACGATGGTGCGGCGAACTCCTATCATAAAACCTATGCTTCCTGCCAATGGAGTGACTCCATGGCCTGTGCTGGGGCACCTGTGAGATGTGTGATCAGTGACGTGATAGAGCTAATAATACAACTGCACCAGCCATGCAGAGACGCTCTCACCTTGCTACAGGCCGGCATATTATGCAATGCCCAGCAGCAGATGTACTGGCTGCTTGTAATTTGGAACTACACACTTGTGGAAGACCTTGTAAGTTTCCGTTCACGCGGAATGATATTTAGGCCTGATCTAGTTTGTGTTTCTTTTGTGTATACCCATGTTTATATTTTTATTTTCTGAATCCATATACCATCGATCTTATATGCTGGAGATGTAAATGATTGAGTACCGAGTACCCATGGACCATGGTACTATGGTAGTGTGATGTATATGACTATTACCCATAAATCAATGCACAGGTGGAAGTTAGATTATGTGCTGGGCATCATTTCATCACCTTTGATCTAGTTTTTAGTCACTACATCGACATTTTCGCAGAAGTGCCTGGCTAAGGATTTCAGTGTATCTTTAGAAAAAGGTTTTGTCGAGTAACAGTACGTTTGGACTATCTGAAAAGTGAGGAAACACAAAGCGCAATGTGTCATGGCTATGATAGATTTATGTTGAAATGCCACCGGTTCCTACAAAACTGGGTTGATCATCCCATCGTTCAGCATTTGGATTCTCAGCAGTCAGCACTCAAAACAACTGTTCTACAGGTTCTCTCTTGAACACTAAAGCTGAAAACAAGGTTCCTGATTTCCATGTAATTAGTAAGAATCTACATGATGTATCAGTCTAGAAACATTCCTTGAATCCAACAAATCTGGCAGAAACTGGCTGCATTCGCTGGTCTGAAAAAATCAGACCAGCCGGCTGCTCCTCCTCACACGCTACAGTGCATATTTCAACGTTACATTATTTTTCACTCACAACAACCCGTCGCCGTTACAGTGTTTTTGGCTTCTTTTTTCAGACAAGCACGGGCCCCTTAGGATCTGAGAATGGGCCATGTCTTGCCGTCTAGTTTTCGAGCAATGGCATATAGCCAAACTCGAAGTCTGCATGGTAGGTCATCAATGCCATAGTACTATCTACGTGATGCTAGGAAAAATGTCGTGCTACATGAGTTATCAGGGGTAACTTAATTTTACAGCATGCAGTGGACTTAATTTTACAGCATGCTGCATGCATACGCATTCTATTGAGTGTTCGATGACCCATGACATCAAAGTGGTCGTGCCGGAGTGGTTATCGGGCATGACTAGAAATCATGTGGGCTTTGCCCGCGCAGGTTTGAGTCCTGACGACCACGTTTTTTAGTTAATATACTTTTCATTTTTTTTCCTTCTCTACTATACTTTTCATTTCCTCACACTGTTCATGTTTGATTGCTGCTGGCGCCGAGGCAGTTCGTGCATATTTTCTTATTTTCTTTTTCATTTTATTTTTTCTTCCCTACGGAGTACTATACTTTTCATTTCCTCAATGTTTGATTTCTGCTGGCACCGAGGGAGTTCATCCTTTGGGCTTTGTCTGTAGGCAGGACCGTCCCTGTGGCTATACGCTCTTGTGTACATCCCAATAATATAGTTTTTAGATAGTAGAAAAATATTTCGGCTGCATCCGTTTTCAAGAAGAGAAATCAATTCAAATTATTACATGCCGTGGCACACACCACCCAAACAAAGTCAAAGGTTATGAAAGAGTTCCATGTTAAAATTCAATTCTAAAAATAAACAACCATCCATGGAATGTTAAAAATAGCACTACCGCTGATTCCTAAGTGCATCAAGCTTGGATCAATAGCTTCTTTTGGTTATCACATCGATGCAATCGCCTAGAAATCGTTGCAATTGCGCCTAGAACCGAAGTCGAAGTATCCCCTGACCAAGACCTACAAAAATGTATTTATTTGTATGCACTTGTCCTGAGATAACCTCACTTCTTGTCAACCAAAGCACCCAACAAAATGTTGTCGCCCTTGTGAATAAATAGTGTTTATAATTTCTACCCACTTGATTAGACTATTGGTTGAACATGTTATTTAGGTCCTTTCCAGTACACCTTTTGTGGGGTCTTCTCTACTAGCTTAATTAAAAGCCCTACCAAACAAGTACAAATGAGAACAACCTTTAAAGTTAAAAACAAGTCAAAAATCATGAAGCTAAAACCGTTTTGGGGCGAGAAGTTGAAGCCACCAAAACGTGGGTTTTCCTGTCTTCTTTGTTTTTGGAGAAGCCTGGGCCCTGCCAAAATGGGCCTTGCATTCACTGGTGGTGAAATTGCAAAACGTAACATGCACAGGACGCCAGAGAAAATTTAGCAAATGGACTGTCCAAAATAGATGCTGGATTGATTTCTAAATTATTACATAAACCACAAACTCCCATGGCAATTTCTGCGAGCAAGATTTATAAGGATAACCCCCTTTTTGAAGAACCACATGAAAAACTTCATTTTAAGTGGTATATTCATCTGCCAAATCTCTTACGTATGTCTAACTCAAGAGTTGACAAAAAATATATACATCGATGTCATATAAAGAAATTGTTTCTATGTAAAAAAAAACAAATTTTATCATCCTTTTCTCCCTATAATAAATATGCCTTTTTTTAGGAGAATCAAAAACCTTTATTGAGCTTCATAAGAAGTACAAACGCCATTCGGCGGGGATACAAACCAAACATGCCTACCAAGTTCATTGTAGACACTACTTCTAGCTAAGACATGGGCATCAAAATTTGATTGCCTTCCTTCATGAACAAAATCAACGAAATTGAATTCACGTGATCTAGCTCTAATTTCCTGAACAATATGTCCATAAGAGCCCATGGTACCTTCCCGGATGCTCCTGATAACTTCTGCATTGTCACACGATAGACTAAAATCTCGGAGGACCAGATCCCTAGCAAGCGCTAGGCCCTTTTTGCAAGCAATTGCTTCCACCGTGTTAGGCTCCAAAAGGCCCTCCATCACCACGGCTGAGGCACCCAGGAACTTCCCCACAGCGTCTCTTGTGGCCGCTGATGCAGCGACGACTCCCGAATTTTTAGCCAAAGCAGCGTTAACATTGATCTTCATCAAGCCGATCGGTGGTGGGATCCACCGAACCGGGCTTCCATGTGCTTTAGGCCAAGCCCTCCCTTGAGGCTTCACGAGCTCAAGGTTTGCCACAAAATTAGAAACAAACTGGTGCGTCGAGAGCGGGCTTTGATAGATATTTTCATGAACAACTTTCCTCCTTGCATACCAAATTGCCCACAAGGTAACAGTCACCCGGACCAGTTCCTCATGTCGCAAGGACTTCATCATCACTACCAGCCAACCCTTCGCATCTTGTTCCTCAATTTGAGAAAGGTGCTCAGTAATCTCCTCTTTCTCCAAAGCCCAAACACAACGTGCCATGTTGCACTCAAGTAACGAGTGTCTCCATAAGTCCTCCGCTCCACATATCTGGCAAGCGCTATTCTCTGCCATGTTCCTGTGATGGAGTATATCCTTTGAAGGGAGAGAACATCTTGCGAGCCTCCATAGGAACACACGCACTTTAGATGGTACCCTGATCCCCCACAAAGTAGACCACTCCTTCTCAGTTGCTTGTCTGTCCGAGGCGCCTACATTCCCTGCTAGGAACTTGCACTTTATAAGCATTCTATATGCTGATCGGATAGAGAAAAAACCACGTTTCTCGAAATGCCATGCCCAGAAATCCTCTTGACGCCGTGTACTTAGAGGAATACTTGTGATTGCTTCCACATCAGCGGCGTAAAAAATTCCAGCAGCTTCCCTCGGTCCCAGCTTGTTGTTATTTGATCAATAAGTTCGCTAGCCCATTGAAGGGGGTTCGGCCGAGTGCAAGGCACCAGCCTCCTCAAACCCGACGTCGGCAGCTAGTCCATCGACCAAATATTGGTTGATTCACCTGTACCAATCCGCCTTATAAGGCCGCCCTTGAGTACCTCCCTGCCTTCCATAATGGACCGCCAAATCTTTGAAGGAGACTGGCCGATCACTACATCTAGGAATCTAGTGTCCGGGAAGTAAACGGCTTTTAGAACCCGTGTACTCAAGGAATTTTCATCCTGTAGCAATCGCCATGCTTGTTTCGCTAAGAGTGCCAGGTTAAACATCTCCATATCCCGAAAGCCAAGACCGCCAAAGTATTTTGGCTTTGTCATGTCTTCCCACGCCACCCAACAGGTCTTCCTCTTTCCATTTCTGGAACCCCACCAAAATTTACGTAGTAAACCATCTAAATGTTGGCACAAACCACGAGGCAGCTTGAAGCAAGACATAGAGAAGGTTGGAATAGCTTGCGCTACCGATTTGATAAGAACCTCCTTTCCACCGGTTAACAAACACCGCTCCATCCATCCTTGAACCCTACTCCAGACCCGATCTTTAAGAAATTTGAAAGCGCCGTTTATAGCTGAACCCACATCAGAAGGCATACCCAAATATTTCTCCTTGAGAGCTTTAGTGTGCACCTTAAGGATATTCTTGATTTCTCCCTTCAAGCTCTGGCTGCACCCCTTAGCAAAATGTATCGACGATTTTTTCATGTTTATTTGCTGGTCTGAAGCTTGACAATAAATATTTAACACCTCCTTCACCTCCCCGAGCACTCTCCCCATCCGCCCTGAAAAATGGCAGGCTATCATCTGCAAAGAGTATATGACTAACCGTCGGTGCCGACGACGCCACCTTAATGCCATTGAGCGCTGATGACTGATTTCTTGATTTCAAGAGGCACGAAAGGCCCTCTGCTGCTAACAAGAAGAGATAGAGGGAGATCGGGTCACCTTGTCTGATCCCCCGTGATGGAGTAAACGGTTCTAGAAAGTCGCCATTGAGTTGAATTGAAAATGATACTGATGTAACCAACCTCATAATCATCTCAATCCACAACCGGTGGAACCCCAATCGAAGCATAATTGCTCTTAGGTACGGCCATTCTACACGATCATAGGCTTTCTTCATATTCAACTTGAGAGCACAACACCACAAGTCGCTGGCACGCTTCTTTTTCATAAAATGTAAACATTTATAAGCTGTTATTATATTGTCCGTGATCGGTACAAAGGCCGATTGTTCCTCGGAAATTATTTCTGGCAAAATTACCTTCAGTCTGTTCGCAACCGCCTTGGAGGCAAACTTATAAATCACATTGCACAGACTGATCGGTCGAAACTGACCTAGCTCCTCCGGGTTCTCAACCTTCGGTATTAACACAATGATCGCATCATTGATCACCTTCGGGTCGTCATCCCCACACAGGACACGCAACACTCTACTGAGGTCACATGTGCTCTGTAATAACCCAAACATCCACACACCAAAAATATCAACTACAAAAATTTTTCTTCAAAATCCCATGTGATGAGGAGTGACATTGTAGGAACCAACCTAAGAGATGCATTAGGTCTAACCCCAACCCAAGTCAACACTTAAGCATGGCATGTCATTTGTTGAATATGATTATTTAATTTCTAACAAATAAAATGTTGCATACGATGTTAACTCAAATTGTGATTTGGATTTTCATTTGCTTTATGTTATGCTTAACCACTCCATTAAAATAATAAACCATAAAATAATTATTAATCAAATCAAAAGCATAAAAGCTTAAAAAGAAAACAATTTCTATTTTTTGTATAACCAAAACTACACCTATTTTTGTTATACAAAATAGCTAAATAAATTTCTAATAAATAAATAAGAATGTAGAGGGCCATATCTAAAACTCCAATGAATATGCTGCACCAATTTAGAATTCAAATTTCGAACCAAATTTGAATTCAAACAAATGGAAAAGAAATGAAAAACAGAAAATAGAAAAGGAGAAGTGGGCCTCTCAGCCAGCTGCTCGGCCCGCGCCAGCCAACCAGCCCAACCGATCGGCCCAGCCTTCACCCCTCCTCTCCGCTGGCCCACGCGCGCACAGTAGTAGGCCGGCCCCAACTCGCGCGCAACAGCCCAACTCGTGGCCCAGCGCATCGCCCACGCCACGCGCGCCCTTCTTCTTCGCCCGCAGCCGCTGCCCGCTGGACCCTGCATGACAGCCCTCCTGTTCATCTTCTCCATGCCACGCTCAACCGCCGCGCGACCAAGAGCCGACAGCGGTGGCAGGGGCGGGCCAGGGGTCATGCCCGGGGCATGGTCCTGTCTCCCCCTTGGCGTCGCGCCCACGCGACCTCCGCGCCAACCACCCCACACCGCAATGCCGTTCGATGCCCACGGTGCATCACCAACCGTCCGCCCGTCCGCCGAAGATGGAGCTCAGAGCTCTGGCTATAAAGCCACGCCCAGAGCCCTAGAGTTCTCCCATCGCCCCGCCGCCACTTGGTGGCCGTCCACTACGCACCCGAGCCAAGAGAGAGAGCCAAGAGAGGAAGAAGGAAGGGAGCGGGAGGAAGAAGAGGGAGCGCCCAACGTCGTCGGAGTTGCCGCAGCGGAGGGCGACGCCGCCGTCCTCGTCACGGTCGAGGGTCGGCACGGCACTGCTTTCGGAGCTACACGGCTGCAACTCGTCACCGCACCGCTATCCCCTCTTCCACAACACCCACGGTGAGCCCCCTTTCGGTCTTTCTCTGCCCGCCGCCGAACCTCACCTTGTCAGCCATGGCGCTCCACACCTGGAGCGCGTAGGCTAGGGCCGTCTCTGACCGCTGGGAACACACGCACCCACGCACACGTCTGTGACCCCGCCGTGACCACCCCGCTGGAGCCCCGTGGTTCACCCGTGCGCCTCGCCGTCGTCTTCATGATCACCGTGACCGCCGGGATGTCCCTACCGGCCACAGGAGAACCCGAGCCTCGCCTTGAGCCTAGACGTCCTCGCCGCATCCCCACGAATCCGTAGAAGCATACACGCCCCCACCGAGACGTTTCACCATGACCGTAGCCACCTCACCGACGCCGCCGTCGTTCTCAGAAGGCCGCCGCAGTGGCCAAAGCCACCGGAGGCCCTGGAGGACCTCTCGACCTACCCAACATGCCCGCTGGAGCATAGTGTCGCCCACACGCACCACAGAATCGGCCTATGCCGCAGCACCCACACCATTCCCGCACGCCGGTGGAGCTCGAGTCGCCGTTCGCCGTGGCCAGCGCCTTGGGAAGCTTTGACCGCCACTTTGACCCCACCGACGCAGTCGCCACAGTGAGTGGAAGCTTTTCCCCTCCCTAATCGGACACCAGCGCTGCCACAGGAGGCTCGCAGCGAGCTCGCCGCCGGTAGGAGCACCGCCGCAGGAAAAACAAGGGGAATAGCCCCCTCGCCGGCCACCCGCGAGTACACCTGGTGCACAAGGACCGCGCCTGAGAGATGGAGGGTGGACTCGGTCCACCGTAGACCTATCTGCGGTCCATGGACCAGCCCTCTGATCCACAGTGAGCCGCGCGCGCACGCCGCGAAGCTATGGACGAAGCCCAGTGAGCCCCAGCCGCCGTGACGTGCAACGCCACCAACTTGCCACGCGTGTCCGGCCAGTTCGCCCAGCACCGCCCAACCCGAGTCCACCAGAGCCCAGTTCGGACCCAGCCCGTATTGACCGTTGACCTGGCCCCACATGTCAGTGGCACAGACACTCTGAACCCATATGTCAGATGGTGACGTCATGCTGACGTCACGCGGGACCCACACGTCAGAAGCCAGCGTAGCCGGGGTGACGTCATGCTGACGTCACACTGACATCACCGCCGTCGGCAGCCTGCCCCCACACGTCGCGATGACCACGATCGTTGATCAAGACCGTTGACCGTTGACTCGCCGTTGACTTTGACCGGACCCACCTGTCAGTGACTCAATAGCCTCTGGCCCCACCTGTCGGTGAGGATGACGTTGATGACGTCATGCTGACGTCAGCTGGACCCCACCTGTCAGCTCGGAACCGCGATGCTGACGTCAGCAAGCCACGTGGACCAACCACAGCGTGACACGTGTCAGCCCAGGATTAAATCAGCATTTTCTATTTTTAGAAATGATTTAAACTTCGGAAAATCATAACTAATTCATACGACCTCAGAAAAATATGAAACCAGGACCAAAATTCATCTAAAATCGAGCTCTACGCAATGAACCCATGTTTGAGTGCATTTGGCTCTTTTGAATTTTCATTGCTTCTTTGTGCTATTTTATAGACGTCGCTAACGCGACTATAATGCGATCGTTTGTAGACTCGGAAGAGAACCGGACGGACGAGGATCGTGAGTACCGTGAGGAGTACGGAGACAACTACACTGAAGGTGCCACATCCTACCCAATCTCGTAGCACCTATTACGCATGGCTAATATAGAAATGCTACTGCTTACTTTATGATCATGATCACACTATGGTAGGACTTGCATGGTAGTATGCTTTCTTGATGGCCTTTACCTTGACGCAACCTTACCCCTGCTCACCCTGCTGTTAGGCTACTCACACGCTTGCTATTATATTTCAATGCTTATTACTTCTACTACACTTACACTACATTGATGCGTGGTGGAAACTGGTGATAATTGAACTATGGGGAAAGTGCTGCGTGTGTGATTTGGGTGCGTGGAGGGTGAGGGTTGTGTCGACCAAGTTGGAGTATACGACGAGCCTGGGGCAAGTCTTGCCGTGGGGTGCGACACAGGCACCCCCGAATAGAGATACTGTGGTGGGTAAATGGTATATGAGGTGGCCCAGGTGTGATCCGGTGATGGGAGGAGCCAGGGTGGAGGTCTTTGTGGTGGCACGGTAAATGGAAACCCCGATGAAGACATTACGCTTGGTCATCCCTAAGGACTTACTAGTACTCAGATTCACCGGAAGCCTTACGTACCACTCGCGCCCTATATGGTGCGGGACGGCCGGACTACTTGGTAGGATTTTGCCACTCACTGCTAGGTTGATAGCGGACGATGTAAGGGAGGTACAGGGGTGCGGAGGATTTCCCCACCCTTCCGAGACTTCATGGAGACCTTGTGGACCCGGCTCATGACTCACAGCCAAACCACCCCTGCATCGGACTTAGGGTGTATCGTATGAATGGTAGAGTGGCATTATCCTAGGCTAGCAAGCGGCCTAATCAGCCAGTTGATTGGCCGGTCGGCGAGGAAGGCGGATCTTGTGGTTATGTAAAACCTCTGCAGAGTGTATGGTTGATCGATCGATACATATGCCGACTTGTCGGCTATGGACCTTTCCTACAGTTTTTGCTTAAACTAGATAGTGAGATGAGTCCTTCTCTTCTCTCCACAGGAGTGAGTGTTTGGACGTAGCTGGGGCTACGGGCCATGAGACGATCTTAGAGGAGTTGGCCTTGGCTGTCGAGTGATGGTATGGGTGTGGTATGGTGATGGTGTGGAGATGGTGGTGTATCGATCCCAGGATCGAAACCTGGCTCTGGAATGGGAATGGGGTGGAATGTGTGAGAATGGTGTTAAAACTTGACCAACTGATATAATGTACTTGATATGCTAATACATAGGAAACCCTAGCCTTATAGGTTTCTTTTTTAGTATATCCAACTTGCATCTAATTTTCACAAAGCAATGCTCATAGGGTTGGGTGTGGCCAGTACAAATCGTACTGATAAATTTTGGGCACACAAGTTCTGCTGAGGAGTATAGCTCCGAGGAGTTTGACGGTTGAGGGGTTCGTTCCTACGCTCGAGTTTGACGATCTTATCTTCAAGCTGTTCTGAATGAATGCTACTTTTGATTCCGTCAATGCGGCGATGTAATAATCTATGTAATTCCGCACTATTTGTACTATGATATTATTGTTGTATGGATGTGATATTCGACTGGAATTTGGTTAATATGATCTACAACGGTCTTATTACACTTCGACTCTGTAGATTTTCCTTCGCGGAAATCGGGATTGTTTCATGCTCCATACAGATCCCAGTGTCGCTGGAAAAATGTGCCGGGAACCACCGGTCCCGGTGCTTTTGTGGGAAACATCAGAAAAAGAGCCTCCTTCACCTCTAGTCCCGTGAAAGGCATCAACAATTTATCATTCATCTCAGGCATGACCTTCACAGGAACTGTACCTAAGACAGCTTCCATATTATGCACTCCCTCCGAGCGAAATAAATTCCTGTAGAATTCCCTTGTCACATCTCTCATCTCTTGCTCGGACTCAGTAAAATCACCATTGGCCTTCTTCAGCTTACTAATCTTGTTTCTTCTTTTTCGGCGGCTTGCACGAAGGTGAAAAAACCGTGTATTTCGGTCCCCTTCAGCTAGCCACATGATCCTTGATCTCTGCCGCCACATAATCTCCTCTCTGTGATTTAATTCCATTATGCGTTCCTTGATCTTCAACTCAGCATGTGATGGACCAACTCGCAATGGATCGGACTGCGGACGCTCTTGCTCAGCAGCTAGCTTACGCAGCTCCCGACGAACATTGCCAAAGGTCGTCCTCTCCCAGCGCTGTAGGTGGCCACTGACCTCACCTAATTTGCGCCGGAGATCTTGCATGCTGGTCGGTTCCTGCCCCCTCCTAGGCCTCCGCCAGCGTCGACGAAAAATCATCGTGGGTTTCCCACATCACCTCGTATTTAAAACTCTTCTTTTTGCTGCCACTCGGCTCGTCCGATCGCCAAGAAAGGATGATCGGATCAACTAGAGGATAGCGCTTTCATATGTCCAGTTCCTCCCCTCGAAGCCAAGATCCGCCAAGCCACACACATCAATAGCTTCTCTAAAGCCCTCCGTCTGTGCGTTACTCCGCTCCTGCACTCCAACATGTTCGGACCTGTCCAAAACTTCGTTAAAATCACCTATGCAAACACAGGGACGCGGAGACGTAGATTTTCTGAATTTCAGAACATCCCACGTCTTGTGCCTCTTACTGGTACGTGCCTCCCCATACACACATGTCAATCTCCAAGGCATAGAATCACCTTTTAAGATAGCATCTATATGATATTATGAGTATGGTAAAATCTGCAAATTTATATTATTCACGGCAAACGAAAAATCAAAACCTAATGTGGTTTTCAACTGCTCCACCCTCGCCTTGTGCACTTGAGTCTCCAGAACACAAAGTACAGAAGGGGCAAACTGCTTCATCAGATCACGAAGCTCCTTCACTGTCGCGTCGTTGCCAAGTCCGCGACAGTTCCAACTCAAGCAACTTATTGGGGGATGGCGGCACTCCTCAAGGGAGCCCGCCCCATCTTCCATTATGCGCTTCCAATCTCCCAATCACGAACAAAATCTTCCCCGAGATCGAAACATCACCTCCTTCTCGCTGAAATCCTTCAAAGTCAGCAGCTTGGTCACTGCCATCTGGACGACGCCGATGCAGCCACCGTCACGTGATCCACTCGGCCGTTGGTCCTCTACCTTCCTGCCAAGGCCGGGCAGCTGCGCAGGGCAACCCCGTAGTCAGCCCGAGCGATCAGGTAGAGGGAAACGTCGGGGGAGTGGCTGAGATCCTCCTACGGCCGGCCACCGGAGGGGTCGGCAACCCTAGGCGGTTAGGTCGCTGCCGCCATGGGGGCGTCGCTCGGCTCTCAACAGGTCGTCGCCCACTCGCACCGAAACGGGAAGTTATAATAAATATGCCTAATAGTATATAGGCCTGGCCTATATTTCTTGGCCCAAGTTCTTCTCATGCATCACACAGGCTAAGCCCAAAAGCAATATGGTGCGGTGCTGAGTTGGGCTCGCAATCAACCATTCTGTAACGTCAGCACTGCCTCCCCTTCCACACTTCCACGAGAACGAGACGGACCGGCAGAAGGAAGGAGGGCGAGAAAAGAAGCGAGCCAACCAACAAGGAGCCAGAGCCACGCGTCACGCGCGTCGCGCGCCGGTAGACCCCCGACCGCCCGACGGTGTGCTCGGCGCTCCGGCGGCCCGCGCGGCTCGAGCCTTTCCATTTCTTTCCCCCACGGCACCGGCTGGTTTCACTCGCACCAGCCACATAGTCGCCCGCTCCTCTGCTCTCACGAATTCGGACCCCACCAAACCCTCACTCACCCAGACCGCCCGCCTTCCGCCGCCTCCATTTGCGCCGAACGCCGTCATCCGGGCAAGGATCGCGGCGGCGAGGGTGACCCGGTGTTTTGAGGAGGGTTTTGGGGGTTTAAGTCCGGGCCGCTCCGTTCGCGCGTCCAGGGGAGGAAAGGATGAGCGGGAAGAGGCAGAGGCAGGAAAAGGACAAGATGGCCGAGGAATGCTGCTTCATTTGCAAGGACAGCGGGCACGACCTCCGCGTATGTGACTCTAGGTAAGCCTTCGTCGTCCTAGATACGTGTGATTCAGCCGCCCCGATAGCTGTATTGATGGTGAACATGCCGGGTTTTTTTGGGGGCTTTTCTGTATCGATCGGTTGGCTCCGCCGCCCCGATAGCTGTACTGATGCCTGATGGTGAACATGCGGTTTTTTTTTGGGGGGGTGTTCTGTGTCGATCGGTTGGCTCTTATGGTGCGAAAAAAAGACTAGAATTCATCGCGATTGCTCTTTAATCGGTTGCGTGATTTCGTGCTGCTGGCTTGTTCCGGCGTATTTGGATGGCTGTGCGGAATGCAGCTGGCTAGATGTTGGTGCAGCGATTCTGCATGGTGAATCCACCCAGTCCCTTGGGGAAAACGTCGCCTGGTTCATTTTATTTTTCAGTCCAATCGTTGCCAACAGCTTTGCCAGCTAATTTTGCGTCCTTGTCCTTTCCAGGAACTGCCTCAAGGCTTACCATCCAGGCTGTGTCCAAAACAAAGATGAGGGGTTCATATGCGGTGAGAACATGTTATCATGAATGCGTGAATGCTATGTTAATGTCAAACAATAGTTTTGATTGGCGTTTTGCATCACACATGTGCTGCGCGATCATGATGACCATGCATCCTAAATGTGAGCCTGGTTTTATGAATCTGTAATGAGCCCGTACAGGGAAAAGTGTTTCTGGTTAATTAATTTGTTGGCAGCAGTATACACTAACATTTCTAGTGTTTTGACAATGCATCATCATCAATGACTGCTACGAAAGGACAATGTCCTTCAATAGTTCTGCAGATGCTCATGTCTTGAAGGCTGGTATGATCTGTTGCAATTAAAAATAGTACCCCCTTCTGTCACAAATACTTGTACTTGGATAACATCATAGTCTTAAGAAGATGTACTTTTCACGAGTATTTTATATTGATGTAAATTTGTAGAATCCATAAAATTTGTACTGTGGAAGTGTTTTGCCCCAAAAAAAAAACACCACACATATGCTTTTCATGTTTCTCATATGTATGTTTTGGAATATATTGATAACCATAGCTTTAGAAAGGACAAAAATTGGTTGTCACTCATGTTCACTTGTTTGTAACTTGGTTATGGCCACATATCCTGAAGTACAAACCACCTTATGAAATTATCCTTGTTCTTTTCTGGACATCTTTTTTTTTTTCAAAGTTATGCTGCTGGACATTTACTTTCAACTGTTTACTATTTTACGGAGCTACCTGTTCCAGCATTATGCAACATGGAACAGAAATACAACTAGCATTTCAGTGCCTCCAATAAAAACTTGTTAACATTAACTACCCAACTTCTTTTGTCTGACAACACATCAAGCTAACCAGGACTTAAATAGTTGCACATAATAAGAATTTTGTGCCTGACATATATGATCAGGAATTGTGGAATGTCTATTTTAGCCTCTTTTATGAAAGACGTTTTAGCTTCTGTACTCTTAAAATCTATTGTAATTCATTCGTGGGCCTAATTTTGACTTTGTACAGATTGGCACATATGTGTCCATTGCAGAGGACGTTCTGATTATCAGTGCCTGTGCTGTCCACTTTACTCGGTTTGCTGTGCCTGCCTTGGAAAAGTAGAATTTGTGCAACTGAGAAAGCAAAATAAGGGATTCTGCAGAACCTGCTTGAACCTGGCTATCGCGATTGAGAAGAATGATCCTCATGTGGTAACTGCATGCATGTACCCAACTATTTTTCTGAATCATGATACTGTTCTGAAATGCACTGGAGGCTGCATGCCATTTCATTAATGAAGGAGAAAAAAAAAATCCATGTATAATCCACACAGCCAGACTCACACGTGCATTCAAACCCAACCATCACACACATGGGCCATAGGGGGCTGCAGCCCCCCCCCTGTCTGAGGGAGTTTTCTGATGAGCCAGATGTCAGTGTTTTAGGCATTATATATTTTGTAGCTTCCCATGGCAGTTGCCTGCTGTTGCGTACAATAATTGCTAAGTAAGACAATGTATGTCTGACACCCACTGCTCTCCTGCATTTGCTGCTCATTACGGCTCTCAAGCATTTCTCTATTCTTAAAGCATCAACGGGCATTGTACTGAATGATGTAGGAGCTCATACACAATGTCATCAAACGAGCTTTACATGCACAAGCACGTCATCCATTTTTTCATCTTACTTGCTGGCTTATCTTGCTCATTGACAAAGCACAACCTGGAAGGTAGTAACAGCTAGCTTAGGTGTAGCATGAGCATATGGAATTGGCCCCCTCTTGATTTTAGCTCACGCTCCGCCACTGATCACACACCCACAACACTCCTAGAACAAGAATGCCATAGTCTAAGTGGATAAAACAGCCCAGATTCCTCAAGTACAATATTGGGTCTTTACTAGTCAGTTCTCGAAAAGAGTTTGTTGCTTGCTATAAAGTTCACTTTTAGTTCTTCCCCTCCGTAACTTTGTTGGATTTCTTTGTGGAAAGAATTCCAAACTAGTTTAGACTATATAAAAAAAATACAATTTGACCTCTGCAACATGTTTTTTTCCTTCTTCTGTCTTTTGACAACTGTTCATGTGCATCTCCAGGCAAAAACATATAACTACGAAATTTTGTTTAAAGACTACTGGGAAGGAATTAAAGATGCAGAACATTTGACATTGGTTGACCTGGAAGAAGCTAGTGATATTCTGAATAGAAAGCTTAACTGTAAAGAAGGAGCGAATTTAGAGAGATTTCCAGCTGTTGATCACAAGTCAGATGAAAATACATCTCCTGATAATGGCGCCAATGATCAAACAATTCCTTTTGACTCTAAGGGCAAACAGATTAAAGCGAACACATCACAGAAGAACAAGTCAAATAAGAGAACCTATGTTGGGTGGGGTTCCAGAGAGCTAATTGGATTCTTGTCAAGTTTTGGAAAGGATACGTCAAAACCTCTTGAAGAATTTGAAATTATTGGAGTTGTCAAGGGGTACATCAAAGAGAAGAAACTATACCAGGACGATAAGAAACTTCGTTTCTTGTGTGATGATAAGCTGCAACCCCTGTTTACGAGAAGAAAAGTGAGATGCAAAATGATCCGTAGGTTCTTGGCAGTTCATCTAGCTTCAAATGCAGTTTCAGAAGATGAAAGATTTTGTAGTTCTGAAGATGATGATGACGCCCCAGTTATTAAAAAGAGACCTCGGAATAGTCTGGAGCCAAAGATTGCTAAGAGGGTCTCAGAAAGAAGCAAGAGACATTTTGCCTCCCTTACTCAGAATAATATCAACCTAATCTACCTGAGAAAAACTTTAGTTATTAGTCTTTTGATGAGTCAGCCAGACATATTTGAACAGAAAGTTGTTGGCTGTTTTGTTAGAGTCAAGTGCGGCCAAAAGGTGCACAGCTATGAAATACCTAGAAAAGCATACCTGCTTGGACAAGTAACAGGTATGGATCACTTGCAATCATTCTTTCTTAGGTTTGATGGTTTAGTTCATTTGTG
The DNA here is from genome assembly GCA_904845875.1 of Miscanthus lutarioriparius. Classification (NCBI taxonomy): domain Eukaryota; kingdom Viridiplantae; phylum Streptophyta; class Magnoliopsida; order Poales; family Poaceae; genus Miscanthus; species Miscanthus lutarioriparius. Next base: position 12,801,484 of record CAJGYO010000005.1, read on the forward strand.
AAGAAAGGAAACAACTTTCTCACGTGCTGTTGGATAAATCTGTAACAGGCATCATGAAGTCTGAAAATGAATACAAGATAAATGATACATGTACAAATATTCTCTTATGTGTTACTGGTTTGTTGGATGATGTCAGTATATCAATGCTCTCAGATGAGGATTTAGCAGAGGTACTATTTTTTTTAATCCAGTAGCATTTTAATGCTATTATGTTAGTTGTTGCTGATGGAAAATTAAATTTACTGCTACATTTGTTCTAAAGTAGCTTGTCATTACTAAGTAGTTTGTGCAACATTGGTTCACTAATTCAATATTTAGCCTTTTTTGCCTGAATAAAAGATGTGGTGGAATAATTATGTCTTTTCCCTTGGTAACAGGATGAGTGTGATGATCTTATTTCTTTGGCTGAGAAAGGACTACTGAAACGGGCCACTGTTGTAAGATCATATTCTGAATTTTCTTCTTTTTAATGCAGTGGCAGTGCCTAACCATTTGAATATGTGGCACTGGTTAGAGTAGACTTATCATGCTGTTGAATAATGATTTCTTTCTTTCACCTTTGACGTCCATTGCTCTAGTGATGAGAATATTTTGTATCTGAACTGCATGTATTGTATGTGTGTGTACATTTATTGTGAATCAATATTATGGCTCTCATTCTAACATATTCACATGGCTAATTACTAATGCAAATCTGTTGCTGTATCTCATGTCAAACAAATAGCAGATTCTTCTAGCATATTCCAGTGCTAAAGTAAGATAATTCATATACAAATTCATTAGGGGATCTATGCTTCTTATGCTCTAAAGAATGCTTAGTACAATACAGAAGGGCGCTTGATTTGCAGGGGTAGACTGGCCTTGTCCAGGGAGACCTTTATTTTTGGGATGTTCCCTGGGAGTGTGGTTTGTGAAGGGAAATCTCTATGGTTGGCAGTTAAGCCACAGTCTTGTACATAAACTCTCTATTCTGCTTAATTGAAATGCAGAGCTCCTGCCAGTTCGTTAAAAAATGATCTAGGCAATTTTCCTTGGTTGCTCTTCCCATTGGATGTTTAACACTAGCAAATACTGAGTTATGAGGGCAAACAAACCAGATTGTTTTGTTAATAGAAAGGAAATTCACTAGTCCATAGAGATGAAGGACCACAGTAATATTTTCTATATGTTATATGCTAGCTAGTTAGAATGATGGGAAATGTTTTGGGTATTGCGAAGTGTTACTTTGTTTGTGCCAGGTCATGTCATGGATGGTTCATACTCTGTACTTGTTGATAGTCGAGGATCAATTTGTTTCCGGTTTTCCACTACTCCCTTCAGCCATTAAAAAAAATCTTTGGACACTGGCAGTCTTGTAAAGTGTAATGTGGGCTACATGGGTTCATAGGTTAAAAAAGTCCCGTGGGAGCGAATTTTCAGGCTAGGGTTAAAAAAGTCCCCTCGTCTGTCCCACACCAAAGCACAGGTCTAAGGTCCGGCCCCGGTCGTGGTCGTTCTCACATGGGCTACGGTGCCGCTGTGTATGGGTGGGGCAAGGGTTCATAGGTAGACCTACATGGGTTCATAGGTTTTCTCAACCTACGTGAGAAGGTCTTCTTCTTAATCCAACGCCTGGGGGTTGTCTTACCCCCCGCTGGTCGAGTTTTTTTTTAAGGCCAACCTGTTTACACCTAAGTTTGAACCTGTCAAGCTTCAAAAAAAAGTTTGAACCTGTCAGCTGGAGGCAGGGGTTCAGAGGTTTTATCGACTTGCGTGAGAAGGTGTTGTTCGCCCGGGGGCTGTCTTACCCCCCGCAGGTCGAGTTTTTTTTTAAGCCAGCCTGTTTACCTAAGTTTGCACCTATTAATATCTGTCAGCTGAAAATACTTAAAGATAGCATGTCTCCTGTTGTACTTGAGCTTCTAATGCATATGCTAAGCTCCTTTGTTAGTTTTCTGAGTTCGCTCTTTTTGGCAGACTGAGTTGGAGGAAAAGGTGGCAACAGTACATAAAGACATAGTTAATCATGTAAGTGCACTTGGCAGTTCAGTGAATGCTTATTTTGCTACTTCATGCTTGTGTATGTTGGAAGGAAAATGTATGCAGATAGATATAAATTAGAAGTTTAACAAGTAACTGGTTGTCTGAATCAACTGAAAAGGAGTACTTTGTAACTCATACTGAGGACATAGTGCTTTTCATGGACACGACATAGTATCAATATCAGCATTTCTTTGCTTTGAAACTTGTACACAAATATTTTATTGCTGTTCTCCTCTTTTGCTTAGAAACTTGAATTATTTGTCCACCATACCCTAATTGATACGGCTATTTGTTTTTGGAAATGCTGTAGTTCTGAATGGCAATATTACCTGCATCACATACTAATCTTTTGCATCTATTAGACAACATTTGATGTCTTAAAGCAAAATTTTAAATTCTCATGCTAGATTCAGCTCTTCATTAATCCTACTATTGTAGTGATATATCCTTTCTTTCCATGTGTTTGTTGCTTCTAATCTTATTGATGAAATTGGCATTTTCCAGTGGATTGAAAGAGAACTTGTGAGACTAGAAAGAAAGATCGACATTGCGCAGATGAAAGGGTTACACGTAGAATATCCTTTTTAGACTGACTGTGATCATCATGTAGAATAGTATAGTGTTTCATTTTGTTAATATCATCTTGCTTTCATATTTCACTGTTAGTACTTTAGAGGACCATTGAAGAAACTTCCCACAAGGTTTCTTCCTTGACGCATTCTTTTCTTACATTGGTGGAACTACTGGACCAAAAAAAACTTTTAAACACACCAGCTGAAAGACGGCGTCGTCTTGAAGAGGTTCCAGAAATTGTTCCGGATACAGAATACAGAGAAAAGGAAACTGAACTCCAAGTTGCAGCAAGCAACTCATCTCAAGAGAGTAGAGGTGCCAACACTTGAAATTTTGGTCTCTCGTAGCACTTTTTCCTTTGCATTTGTTTCACATTCATAATGGCCCTGAATCCCTAAGTTGTTACATGCTCAATCCAAATGGCGCTGTGGAAAAGTAAGCACAGTTAATTTATACAAAATGAAGCTAATTATTTTGTCAGTGCATCATTTTGTTGTGAAGTAACACCATAATTTCCCATTACAATTGAAGTATGCATATATATTTGCCCTTTCAAAAGCTGGCTACCTATACATGAAATTCTGTTCCTACAAGGTTGCAGTTGTTCATTAGCTATATTTAGAATGCAAGTATTCAGGCAAGTTGATTTGGAGATGATACAGCAAGCCATGTGACATCTGTTTTGAAATATTAGAAGTGATATTTAGTTATGGAAACTTCAGTTTAGCGTGCTGTGAGTTCGATTTATTTAGATTTTATACTTACTACTCCATGGCAACCTATGCTCCCGCACAGGCTAGAATCTTAGGAGATACAAGCATTAGATGTTACTGTTTAATACCTATGACTAATAAAAAAATATTTATATTGATAAGCCATAAGCAGCTTATAAGCACCAAACAGGCTCATAATCCTGCAACATGCCACGGAGTAGGGGCTCATCCAAACTTTTTAGTTTTCCTTCTTAGTTATCCTTCATAGTGTGCTCTGGTATTAGTGTGATTAAAGTATTTGCTTTGGCCATGCTTTGCACTTAAAGTTCGATTGTATTTAAGGATTTCCCATTCTCTTCTTTTAAGACAATGATCCTGCACATTTGACGGAAAATAAGCAATTTCGCATTCTGCATCTCTTGCCTTTTCTCCCTTTCCTACAAGTTATTTTAAACTGAGTATAGACAAAAGTGAAACTAATGGTAGTTTTCCTTGTCACTCTCTGACACTAAGACCTGCTTGTCTTGCTTGTTTTCAGGTGCCACTCATCAAGCAGTTGATTCTTTGAATGTTCTCAATGGGGAACCATCAAAAGGTATGATTAAAATCTACATTTGTCTGCCTTAGATCCTTTTTATTTTTGAATTTTATATTTTGGGAGGACCCAAGGTTCCGTTACAATTCTCTGTTCTCCACCTTTTCCTTTTAAGTAATTTCTATTCTGAACTTTTACTGCTAAACGGAACTAATGTCAAGTTTGGTTGATCTCTTTCTACTTGCTAAGGGCTAGGCTGTGGTTGCTACGTTGTGCTGTTGAATCTACTTAGTTGGGGAAATCATGACTAATTGTAATAAGATGTTATACTGTTGAAGCTCCACAAAACATGCTATCAACTAATTACTATATCCAAACTTAGAAATAAATTAGTGGTTTTGAAAGCCATTATAATGCCATTGGAGGCAAAGACCTGCTTATCTTGCTTGCTCTCCATCTAATACTAAAGCCTACTTACTTGCTTGTTCCAGGTGCTACAGAGCAAATACATGATTGTTTGAACGTTCTTAACAAAGAATCATCAGAAGGTTTGTTTCAGATATGGTGTTTTGAAAATTACGCTACCTGTTTTCCTTTACCTTATAACTTCCCTTATGTAACTAATCGCTATCTATGGGCTATTTTGCTGATTTCGTCTGCCATCAGCTGCATCTAAGCAAGTTGATGCTACTTGTGAAGCTCCTTCTGAAGGTTCTGTACTGTGATTCTTATCTAGTGCTAACACTTATCAGACAAACAATTTGATTTGTATGTTGATTCAACTTTTGATGTTCCCAAAAACAATGGAACCAGTCCGAGATATTTTATGCGCATATAAATTTTAATTAGAACTTGATTGAAACTAATAAGGATAATAAATGATGGAATGCTTAAATGTTTTAGGGTCGTTAGTTATATTGAGTAACTGGAATTCTGAAACCAATTGAACACCAAAGCCATAGGATCACTTAGTCATGTGGGTTGCGCTAGATACTAATAGACCACCAACTGTTACATACTTACATTCAATAGCAGGGATAAGGTAAATACCTTCACACGTATAATTCATTTGTTTGCATGCGGGTATAATGTTGATAGAAAATTGAATATATTGTCTTTTCTTAAATCCATTATGAACTGCTTGATCATGTCAGTTATGAACTGCTTGATCATAAATCCATTTCTTCTGATATAATCCTGTGCAATTAATGCTGCTAGTTTTGGATCTTATGTATTCATTTTATCCATGTAGCTCATGAAGCCTGCCTCAGTGGTGTTACTCCTGATCCTGCACTACATTATCAAATGGACGATACTCAAGGTTTGCTACTCAACACCTTTGCTAATGTGATGTATCCTTGCAAGATCTTCTAGAGGTTTCTAATATTTGCATGGTTGGCTCCCATTTCTTAATAATTCCAAGTTTGATCATATTGGTTTAGTGTCAAGTAGAATCTAGATGACTGGGCATTTGTTGCATTTTCCCCATTCGAACACATGGATTGCTATTCTGATTATATTGGTGTTTATCATATCCTGCTGCAGAAATAGCTGTGCATTTGCTCTTTGCTGTGAAGACATTGCACAGTGACATGCTATTCTCAATCCTGTCGTTAACTTTCTAACAGTCTCCTCTTTTTCTGCAATCACATTTAACTTTATTTGTAAAGTTAATGCAGATGGTAGCCCAACTCAAGCCATGAACATTGACCAAGATGAAAGTGACCACTCCCGGCAAGCTGCCGTGGCAAAGATTAATGAAGTTGTAGAAGTCATAGATCTAAGCAGTGATGACGATGAGGACCCTAGCACAGGGCAACATAAGCCAGAAGGCAAGGCGATGCATGCTCTAAGGGCCATGAATGGGGATGTTCACCTGGAGCAGCGAGAGCCAGCACCTGCAACCATGAATGGGGTTCTTCAGCCGGAGCAGCGACAGCCAGCTCATACAGCCATGAATGGAGTTCTGCGCCCAGAGCAGCACGGGCCAGAACATGCAGCCACGAACGGCGTGTCACCTTCGGCGCTCCTGTGGCAGTGGCACTACAGAGACCCTCAAGGAGAGACCCAAGGGCCATTCACGCTGATGCACATGTTGCATTGGAAACGGCTGGGCTTCTTCAACAACGAGGGCTTCCGAGTGTGGAAGACGGGGCAGACTTCTGAGCAGGCTATCTTACTTAGAGATGCCTTCTTGTTGCATCTGTAGCCTGCTCTCGTCGTCGATACTTTTTGGACCTCGTTTCCTTCCCGGTCTGGACCTCATGAACATGGAACACCTTTGGTAGGCTCGAGCATTGTGCCATTTTTGGATGCATGAATGTTCAGTGTTCAGTCTGGATTGGACGTCGAAATGGATCAACATGAGCATTTTTATGGTTAAAATAGGAACATTTTCAGACGGGCTAGTACTGTGTTGCTACCTCCTACTCTCCTAGTGTGCTAATGCGAAAGGGTTTTTTTGTGAGTCATTTCGAAGACGCCTTGCCCTCGCGGCCCACCCCAAGCCCGATGCTCACTGACACTGACTGGTCGACAACCCCGCGCGTAGCTGCCGACAGCCGACGGCCTCCGGATTCAAAGACGCCGACCGCCCAGAAGACTACCGCCACAGCCCCTCGCCGTGCCCTGTGCGTCGGGACCCCTCCTACGAAGCCGGCCGCCAGACATGAGGCCGGAGCACCGTCCTAGGAGTCGAACATGCACCTTTATGTGGCTTCCACGGATGGATTAGTGTTGAGACTTGTGGTCTCAGACAACGTGAGGAGGTGGAGGCCTCCGCCCGTCAAGCGCTGCCCTCAGGCTGAGGCTCGGGAAACAAACACGACAAGCGGGCGTGTAGGGAAATGGAACGTAAAATTAGGGTTTCATTAATTCATTCACCAACCTCTTGTACTGTTACAAGTGTTATCTATTTATAGGGCTCAACTACCACTTTTACAGAGTTTACAATAATACCCTTCTATTGCTACAGTACATTCTCGGAATATCCCACTACTCGTTTTTCTTCTTGGGGTGATCTTGTCTTGCCGCCCTCAGGTACTGGGCCTGCGCGATCAGCTGGCCCATCAGGCCTCAGGATTCGGCGATGGGCCTTTAGGCCTCCGCCATCGGTCTCCGCCTCGACGCCGGGCCGCCGCATGCCCCGACGCCTGCCCAAGATTGTCGCCCTCCCCGCTTGGGTCTCTGCCTCGCTAGCGGAGGCCAAACCGCGCCTTGCAGCGCCGCCCACGAGCGCCTTCCTCTCGTTACTGCACACACACATAGATAACGTTGGCACTTGATTAGCCTTGCGGGCGGGCGGCCTCCCCCTCGGCCGGAGACGCCACGAGCTAATCAAGGCGGAGGCTGCGCCCGGGTCACCGGCGGCGCCCCCGCAAGCGATCTGCGAAACCGCTATCTTTCGGGTCTGCAGGCGTGGTAGCCGGGCCTTTGCTTAGGTAGTCGGTCGGAGACGTCTCTGCGAATCGCTGGCAGCGTGGGTCTCCGCCACTCTCGGAGGCCGTGTTACAACAGCTCCCCTTTTTGAGACCACGTCGTGCCTGAAGCGTGTCGTGAACTCAAAACGCCCTAAGCAAGGATGTCCGCGGGGCGGAGATCACAGTAGTCACGTCTCCGACCGATCCCCGTAGGTTCCCCCCTGGCCCGCTCTGGCGTGGCCGCTAGTCTTGTCATAGTAGCCGTTAGGCTGCAAAACTAGCTGTTGTCCTACGCTGTGGCTGTTTACGCCGTATTGCTTTTCGCTGTATACCTTGCGACTTCTTTAGAGATGACCATTGGGCGGCAGGCGAATTGTCCGGAGATGACCGTTGTACGGCGGTAGCCAAACCGCCCGCCCGCGTCCTATATAAGGGCGGGGTTGGTTGCGGGTTCCCCCCCCCCCCCGCTGCTCATTCGCTTTCCTTGCCTCTGAGAAATCGCTCTCTGCTCTCTTCGGTTTCGCCTAAGCTGCCTTCGCGCGTTCCGTCTTTCCGTTTGCGTCTTCCACCTAGGCTGCTGCTGCGGTGGCTTCCTTTTTCGCCTCCGCCCATACTCGCCGGCCTGCCTTCTTCAGACCCTATCGCCACCTTCTCGGCGTTAGGGCCGCCGGCTAGAGTGCGCGCTTTGAGGAGTGCATGCTTGCCTCCGCCTCCGCGTTGGAATTTGAAAAGCTAGCGGAGGAGGATTTGGGGAGTGTCTCCGCGTCCGTCGGAGACCTGATCGCTGCGGATTCTAGAGACATGGCGATAAAGTCATGGGATTTCGGTCCCTCCTCCATTACTGAAGAGGCGGTCGCGGAGATGTTGAAGGAATCGTATTTTCCTTCTTCGAGGGTAAAAATCTCTCCGCCCGGCCAGACCGTTCCGGAGCCGGAGGAGGGGTATGCGGTGGTGTTTCGGGACTTTTTCACCTGCGGCCTCCGCCTTCCTTACGTCCCCTTCCTCCGCCGGTTGTTGGAGACGTTCAACGTCCAGGTTCACCATCTAACCCCTACGACCTTCCTTATGCTCAGCAAATTTTGCTGGGCGTGTGTTTCTTATGGTGACGAGCCGGATGTGGACACCTTCTACGCGTACTACGAGCTGCAAAAGCAGCCGAAGAAGAAGAAGGAGGTGCGGGAGGGCAAGGAGGTGGAGGTGACCTACCAATATGGTAGTTGCACCTTTATGTCGAAGAGGAACCAAGGCGTAGACCGCCTAGAGCTTTCTTTTTGCCAGAAGGGCAAGTGGGACCGCGGCTGGCTTGAGCAGTGGTTCTACGTGAAGACCTACGGGGTCCGCGGCACTACCGAGGATGGTGCGGAGGTCGTGGAGTATCCATTGACTTCAAGAATGGAGGAGATGGTGCCGCATACGCGCGTGGATCCGCCGGAGGAAAAGTCTCCGGCGAGGAAGGCTTGCGACCGGGCTTTTGCGGCTGCGTGCCGCTACTCCGGGGGCCGCGACCTGGTGGAGGAGATTATGGCCTCCAACTACTGGCCCCTAGGCAAGGACAACCCGGCCTTTCGGCTGGAAAAGGTGAAGGTTCCTGTTTTTGGTCCGGAGGCCGGGATTCCTTTCCCCCGCTTTGGTCGGTCTTTAGGGGAGGGGGTGACGGAGGACAGCTTCGTTGCCGACGTTGAGGAGGCCGCCGTCGGGTTGGTTGACAAAATTTCCGAGCGTGAGTACACGTCTCGGAGAGCCATGGCAGGCACCATGCCGTGGCTCAATCGTGTTTTTGAGGAGCTCGGGATCGTGTACCGGGAGCGCGAGGTTCCCGCCGAGGTCCTAGCTTCAATTGACAAGAAGAAGAAGAAGGCCTTCGCGAAGAATGTTACGGCGGAGGCCGAGTCCAAGAAGAGGAAGGGCGCCGCTGTAACTCAGGCGCCCGCGAAAAAGAAGAAGAAGGCCGGTGCTCTGGTGATCGCGACGGCCGCATCTTCGGCCAGTAGTGCTAGCATTGCCTCCGCCGGCAGTGAAGACCCTCCGTCCCGTCAGTGGACGTGCGGGTCGCGAGCGGCGAGGATCGCGGCTCTCTTGGAGCTCCGGTGCGCCCTGTGAGCGGTGCTAGGCGTCCGGAGGCCAGCGCTGCTCCGGCGTGCTCCTTGCACGGTGCTGCGAGTGTCGCCGAACAGCCGGAGGCTAGCGCCGCCGATCCTATGCCTGGCATTTTTGGCGGGTTGTATTCAAGTTCTGAAGATGGCGCGGAGGTGGCCTTGCAGCACGCTCCTTCGTTTCCTGCTGTTGTTGCACCTTCCTCCGCGCCAGCGGCAGACGTCGGGCAGCCGGAGGCCGTGCTTGCTGAGCAGGCGCCGGCGGCTCAGTCTTCTTCGAGCCCTTCGCCCGCCAGGCCGCTGGCTGAGGAGAGCCGGCCCTTTGGGCCTTCGCCGCATGATATGGCGGAGACATCTGCCCAGGGGGCTCGGCAGGCGGCCCAGCCTAGGCTTTTTATGAGTAAGCTTGTTTGGCGCATATTTTTGTGTTTACTGTCTTCGCCCGGTTTATTTGTTTATGTATTGTACCAAGTGCTAATACTGTGTACTTGTTGCTTTGTAGGTGATGTAATGGCTGGACTCCTCACCCCGGAGGAGCGAGCGGTCGCTGCCAGCGTCAGGTTTGGTCCGGGGCAACCGGGGCTGATGGCGCCGGGTCCGAGTGAGTATAGAGTGTTTTTATCTTACTCGTCTTTTGGCCTGTTGTTATTGCCTATTTCTGATCGGCCCTCTGACCTGAGTTGTTGTTGTGTTTTTTTGCTACGCAGGCTCCTCTGACACTTCTATCTCAGGTTGGGAAGAGTGCTATCTTGGGGTTCTTGGAGACGTCGGAGGTGGTCTCTGGTAGTTGGTGTATTTATTGTGAGATATGCTTTTCTCACCTTATTGTTTTGTGTTTGTTTGTTCTTCTTTGAACAGATTGCTTCAAACAGCGTCTGAGGGACATGGATTTCTTCCAACTTCTCCGTGTTCATCTAGAACACCAGAGCTTGGTGTGTCTTCGGCGGTTTGCCTTTTTTGGTGTATGTTTGCCTTTAGACTTGTTTTTGTTTCTATTGCTGATCGCCTTGGTCTTCTTCTTTCTGATCGCAGGGGTATCACATGGCCGTTGTTATGGAAGAGCGCTGCACTCATGAGGTCTCCAATCGAGATACTGCGATTGAGGCCCTCAAGGCGGAGATCGAGCGCCTAGAAGGTGAAAAAGGGGGTTTGGCCAACTCCCTTGCAGCTCTCTGCCTTTCTCTGGCAGAGAAGGAACAAGAAAAGGAGGCTTTGAGGGCCGATCTCGCCAAGGCCCGGGATGCGGAAGCTTTGTCCGCCGAGCAGGCCTGCAGGGCGAACGAGTTGGTCGAGGGTCTCCGGCGAGAGCTGGAATCTGAGAAGGAATCCGCGGCTGCGGTGGGGGAGCAGCTGTCTTTGTCGACGAGGCGTTTGGACTCAGTCAAGGGGGTCCTTGCTGCAACCGTTGGCCATTATCGGGCCATCGTCGCCGAGTTCGGAGGCGAAACCTCCGCTCCTCCGGAGGAAGACAGCGTCTACGCCCTCACCTCCTGGCTAAAGCATCACCTTGCGAAGCTCCCTGGTCTGATCAATGGCTGCACGGACTACGGGGCGCTAGCGGGAGTAGCGAATTACGCCAAGCTTTTGGTGTGCGGCGGGTGCACGCATACCGAAAGTATTCCAGAGGGAGCGCTGCCGGGTCCGGAGGAGCTTGGTGAGACTTCTCTTGGTTTGCGAAAAACCTTGAGAAATTTCATTGGGTATTTTTGGGCTCCGTTTGGGAGACCTGCTGCCTAGAAACTGGCGGAGGAAAAGAGGGCGAAGGTATTTCTAGTCTTTGTAGCCGCTATTTTTCTCTTCTTGCTTTTTGTGAAGCTACGAAGGCTTTCATTCCCTATGCCACTGATATTTTAACCTGTGCCACAGGATGCGCAGAAGAGTCTTGCGGGCAGGCCTCCGCCAGTTCCGCGTTCAGCGACCGTGGGCGACGCCTCCGCCGCCGCTGGTGCTTCGGTGGGCGCTACGATCGGCGGCGGTGATGGTCGGAGGCCGCAGGCGCCGTCCCCGCCAACAGTTGATGCGGGCTCCGTTCCAGGGACTTCTGCTGTGGCCGATGCGCCGGAGGTCTAGGCTCTTTGTAGGACTTAGTTGTTTTGACTTGTATATTGTAGTCTAGTTGGACTCTTGTAAATAAAGTTTCTTTTGTTCTGAATGATTTTGTGGAAAATTTTAACCTTGCGCAGGTTCCGGATCGGGAGCCTGCGCAAGATGTTACGCCTTTGACTCTGTACAACGACGGTATTTATGTGAGCGGAGAGCTTTGGGAGTATTGGCGTTCGGCCTTTCCCCGCAGCGTTGCGCGCGACGTGTTTGAGTCAGTTAAGTTTGACATAGACGACGAGCGCGCTGGGTTTACTCGCGCTCTTGCTTGGCGCGGACCTCCGCCACAATAGTTTGGATTTTATTGTAAGTTTGTGTCCTGTAAGAATGCTACTTGACGTTTTATGGAATACAAAACAGGTTTACTTTCTTGATTGTTTGTGCGGGGGCTTATGTCTGTTGTGCTTGTTTACATATCTCGTCTAGTCCCGAGCTTGCACACCGTGGGCCTTTGCTTGGGCGAACGTGCGTGATACAGAGGTGGTGGCCAGGACCTCCGCCCCATGTTCTCTCCTTCTCTGTGCTTGCTTGATGGCCGGGGTAGAAGTGTTTGCAGTTTTTTGGCCGGCGGGGGCGTACTTGAAGTCTGCCTGGTGAGGCTTGCTGAATCGGTGTGTGATCCGATAGGAGATTTGGCGTAGCTTGTGCAAACGATGGAGACTTTTGGTATTTCTTTAGCTGGGTGTTTTAGCTATCTGGTGGTATGGGCCTCCGACGCTGCACACCCGTGGGACATGTTTCATTTGTGGAGATGGCAGGTTAGGTCTCCGGCGTCAGGGGGATGTTACGAGATTTCGTGCGATATCCCCCTTCTTCCGTAGGCCTACGCTGTTCATCACCATGCCGTAGCTCCTGTCTCTTTTCCCACTGCCTCCGACCATTTACTGGTGCCTCCGATTTTACTAGTTTTCATACAATATCTATGGCCGACTTAGATATCTAAGGAGACCCCTGCCTCCATGGCCATTGCTGTGGCTTGTGTTTGTGCTCTGCCTTCTTCCCCCCTTGCGCCTTCTGCTGACTGAGGTTTTAAGGGCGTGGGGGGAACCCGTTTTATAGCGGGGTGGTGGCTTTTGGTTGTTAAATTTTTTGGTACGTTGTTTGTTGGAACGTATCTTGGCTTTAATCGTCTATATCTTGCTTGAATTATTCTTGCCTTTTGATATCTTTTGAAGTAAATAGGCTTAGTGCCTAAGTGACAGGGTTTTGTTAGACCTTTTTCTCGTTTTGCTGTTTTCGATGGCGGAGACCTTCCTGGTTCTAGCGCCATAATGGTGTTGCCCCTGATGCTTGCGGTGGTTTTTTTGTTAAGGTCGGAGGCCTGTTTGGCCGAGGTTGTTTTTGCCTTGATGCCTGAATTTGTTCAGGTCTTCGTCAAGTTCGGAGGCCTGTTTGGCCAAGGTTGTTTTTGCCTTGATGCATGAATCTGGTTAGGTCTTCGTCAAGGATCGGAGGCCTGTTTGGCCAAGGTTGTTTTTGCCTTGATGCCTGAATCTGGTCAGGTCTTCGTCAAGGGTCGGAGACCTATTTGGCCAAGGTGGTTTTTGCCTTGATGCTTGAATTTGGACAGGTCTTTGTCAAGGTCGAAGGCCAGTTTGGCCAAGGTGGTTTTTGCCTTGATGCCTGAATTTGGACAGGTCTTTGTCAAGGCCGAAGGCCTATTTGGCCAAGGTTGTTTTTGCCTTGATGCCTGAATTTAGTCAGGTCTTCGTCAAGGGTCGGAGGCCTGTTTGGCCATAGAGGTCGTTTCAAATTGCCAATGCCTGTGGCTGGTGCTTTGAAAGGACCTGTGCTTATTTTTGTTCACCGAATATTGCGGCGCCAGAGCTGGCCGCTTTCGGTTTTGAGCTTTTCAAGCGTTCTTTTGGGGAATTGCCTCTTTATACTTCTAGAGGATTTTTACATTGAGCCTGCCTCGTTAAAAACCTCACTCCGCTTGGAGTTCCCCTGTGAGGAAAAGAGTACAAGCTCTTTTATATTTTTTGGTTTGAAGAAAAAAAAGAGCTAAAAGGTAAATGAACGGAGGGGCCTTCGCTTATTATTTGTGGAGGTTGCCCTTTAGTACATTGCCTAGATGTAGTATCTGCGGAGGCTGTCAATATTCCAGGTGTGGGTTGTCATGACACCTTCGCTGTCGGTCAAGTGGAAAGAGCCCGGGCGGCCTGCTGCCGTTGCTGTGTATGGGCCTTCCCATTTCGGCTACAGTTTGCTAGCAAGTTGTGCGTTGGGTTTTCTTCTGAGTACGAGGTCTCCGTGTTTTATGTCTTTCCTTACCACCTGAGAGTCTCTCCACTTCTTGGTTTGGGACTGATATTTTGCAATGTTTTCGACTGCTTCCAGTCTTATGGCTTCTATTGTTTTTTTTGCATATTCTTCATCTTGTAACATTAGCTGTCTCGTTGTGCGGAGGCTTTCGTGCTTGATTTCCTCTGGCATCATGACCTCTTCTCCATAAAGCAGTTTGATAGGTGTGAATCCTGTTGTTCTTGAGATAGATGTATTGTGTGACCAAATCACTCTGGGTAATTCATCTACCCATTTTCCTTTGCGTAGGCCCAGCAATGTTTTTGATATTGCTGAAAACACTATTCTGTTTGCTCTTTCCACAGCATCATTGGACTCTGGGTGGTATACTGAGGCGAAGGCTAGTTTTGTCCCAATGCTTTTGCATAATTCTTTGAAGTTCTCTGAATCGAATTGTTTTCCATTGTCTACTGTTAGAATCCTCGGTACAATCGAATCAAGAAATGATGTTTTGCCGTAAGAATTTTCCGGACGCTTTACGAGGTTATCTTTGCCGGTGACTTTGCTTCTATCCATCTTGTAAAATATTCTCCGCCACTCATGTGAATCTGCTTCCTCCTTGGGATGGTGGTAATGGGCCGACCAGTCCATACCCCATCTTTGTAGCGCCATGTCGAAGGTATAAGTTTGGTCTCCGACGCGATGGTTTTGACTGCCCTGGAGATAATGTTTGGCATGCTTTGCATGTTCCGACTGTCTGCTCTGTGTCTTGTATGTGTGTTGGCCAATAAAAGCCTTGTCTTATTGCCTTTGCTGATAATGCTCTAGAGCCAATGTGCGACCATAAATTCTGAGTGTATTTCTTGAAGCAACTCTATGCCTTCGCTCTGCGATATGCATTTGAGGAGAGGTGGACTACTCCTTTCTTGTACAATACACCATCTATGATTGTGTAATTTCTTGCCCTAGCTTTGTATTCTTGCCGCTTTTGCTTCATCTTCTTCTTGGTGTTTTGCCTTCTAAGAATTCTCATTATCGCCTTTCTCCAATCTTCATTTTGCGGGTGTAGTATGGGCTTAGGTGCCTTAGATGTCTCTGCAGCTTCTTGGGAGACTTCAAGATCTGGTAAAAAGTGTTTGGTGGCGATGGCGGTTGTTTGCATGACTTTTGCCGCCATCTGCCTCTGCATTTTCGATCTTGGGATGTGCTTGGGGTGAAGCCCTCGAATCTCCGCTCCAAATTTCTGACAACGGATAGGTATTTGATGAGTTCTGGCTCTCTTGCTATGTATTCTTTCTCTACTTGGCCAGTAAGCACTTGAGAATCTGTTTTGACTGTCAATGTTTTTACTCCTAGGGCCTTTGCTTTACTGAGCGCTAGGATCAGGCCTTCATATTCTGCTATGTTGTTTGTTGATTTGAACTCTAGCCTTGTCAAGCATATTTCATCGGCGACGGAGGGCCCGTTAGGACGGCGGAGGCTCCTGCTCCGGCTTGGCCCCAGGCTCCATCCGTGAATGCTATCCAGCCTTGAGTGGTTGGTTGTATTTTGGGCTCTATCGGAGGTGTCCAATCTGCTACAAAATCGGCTAGTGCTTGTGATTTGATTGCTGTTCTGGGGACATACGAGATACCAAATTGTGATAGCTCTGTAGCCCATTTGCCTATTCTGCCAGAGGCTTCTTTGTTTCTGAGCAAGTCTTGTAGTGGCAGCGATGTTGGAACTGAGATTTCGTGGGCTTGGAAATAATGCTTTAGTTTTCTTGATGCCATCAGCACTGCGTAGGTAACTTTTTCTACCTCAGTGTAGTTTAGCTTGGCTCCGGACAGTGCTTCTGAGATAAAATAAACTAGTTTTTGAGTTTTGCCTGATTCTTTTTCCAGCTCATGAACTAAGACTGCGCTGACTGCATGGTCCGAGGCCGCCACATATAGCAATAGGTGGCTGTTCGATTTTGGGACGGAGACCACCAGTGAGTTTGCCTGATACTCTTTCAAGTTATGAAATGCCTCCGATTGCTTGGACCCCCACTCAAAGTTGTTTCCGCCCCTCAGGGCTTGGAAGAAGGGGAGGATGCGTTCTGCTGATTTTGAGATGAATCTGTTGAGCGCTGCTATTCTTCCCGTCAGCTTTTGCACTTCTTTCTTGTTTTTGGGTTCTGCCATTGTCATTATTGCTCTGGTTTTGTCTGGGTTCGCTTTGATGCCTTCGCTGCTTATGATGTATCCGAGCATCTTTCCTTTTTAACTCCAAATATACATTTTTCTGGGTTGAGGCGGAGGCCAGCTGTCTTGAGGTTGGTGAAGGTCTCCTGTAAGTTGGAGACATGATCATCCTTGTTCTTGCTCATGACCACTATGTCGTCGACGTAGGCTATGATGTTTCTATCTAGTTGTGAGCCCAAAACTTCCTTTGTCATTCTGGCAAAGGTTGCTCCGGCATTTTTGAGGTCCTCCGCCATTCTGGTGTAGCAATATGTCTCGAATGGAGTGGTGAAACTTGTCTTGTCTTCGTCTTCTTTTTTCATCCAGATTTGGTGATACCCAGAGAAACAGTCGAGGAGAAAAAAACCTCTGGCATCTGGCTGCCTTGTCGACGGAGGCATCTATTCTTGGCAATGGGAAAGGGTCTTTTTTTGCAAGCTTTATTCAGATCTGTGAAATCTATGCACATTCTCATTTTGCCATTCTTCTTTGGTACCAGTACTACGTTTGCAAGCCATTCTGAATACTTGACTTCCCTGATGACTTTTGCATCTAGCAACCTTTGTACCTCCGCCTTTGCTGCCAGGATCCTGTCCTTCGACATTTTTCTCTGTTTTTGCTTTTTTGGCCTCATGTTTTCATTGATATCCAGTTCATGCTGTATGATGTCCCTGCTGACTCCCTGCAGGTCGGAGGCTGAACAGGCGAAGATGTCTTTGTTTTTTACTAGAGTTTCCATGAGCTCTTCCTCCTCTGCTTTGCTCAACTCTGAGCTGATTGTTACTTTTCTGTCTGGTAACTCCTTTTTTAGGGGGGTCACCTTTGTCTCTTCTTGACCTACCATATCTGTTTTTCCTCTGGGCATATCCGGAGGCTCTAGTTCTTTGTCTGATGACTCGACTGCATTGATGTTTCTTTGGGCTCTGTAGATTGCTTTTTCTATGTTTCTTGCTTCTTTATGGCTGCCTCGGACTATGATAATACCATGGAGTGCTGGTATTTTCATGCATGCAGTAGGCCATATATCGTGGTCATGTTGAATTTAGTCATGAATCCTCCGCCCAAGATGGCATTGTATGGTAATACTGATCGACGACGTCGAAGGTTATGTACTCTCAGTTCTAGCATTTGCTTGGGTTCCAAACGACACCGGGGTGAGATTTTTCCTAATGCTTGTAGAGTTCGCTTGCCTCCGAATCCTATCAAGGGGGATTCGGAGGGCTGTAGTTGATTTCTGCTGAGCTTCATTTGGTCGAAGGTATTTGCGAAGATGATATCTGCTAAACTGCCAGTGTCAATCAGTACTCTGCTTATCTCCCATGCTGCTATGTTGGTCTTGATTACCATTGCGTCTGTGTGAGGGTAGCTTTCTAGTTGGAGATCTTCTTCTGTGAAGGTGATTGGGACTCTGGACCAATCTATGTATTTTGTTGGGCCTTGGACTACTACGTTGTTTACCAGGCGGAGGTGATCCTTTTTCTGCTTTTTCGTTTGAAACTCCATTGATGATCCTCCGGCGATTGGTAGTATCATGCCTATTGTTGGTAGCGGTCCATGGGGGTTGACTTGTTTTTCTAGGTTTGGCTCATTTTTTGGTGCTGGTGGTTGGTTGTGAGGTGGCGGTGGAGGCGATTCTTTGCGTGTGGTGTCATGTTCGCGTGGAGGCTCGAACTTGATTTGGTTTTGTGCCGGTGGGTTTGTTTCGAGGTAGGTTATGTGGGGAGGTTTTGGGTTTATGTAGGTCAAGCTTGCCTCCGACCTGTAGTTACCTCACCCGGAGGTCACTGCAAGCGCCACACCGCCATCTTTGTAGGAAGTTTGGGTAATAGGCGAGGCCAGGTGTGGAGGGATGTATTTGGGTTGCGTTTAGCGCTGGGTACATTGGACAATGATCTGCTGGGTGGCCAGTTGTGTAGGTGATGTTGACCTCTCTTGCACTCTCATCGTGTTTCCGAGGTTGGGCGATCTGCTTGTTCTTCATCCTTTCTGTGTCTCTTTTTTGTCTCCTGGACAATCTTTGGTGTCAGGTTCCTGCGTTTTTACCGTGAAAACGCAATATGGCTCAAGCGTGTTTTACGGCTGTGGTTTTTGTTCCAGCTTTTTGCCTTGGTAACCTTGCCGACCTTGGTTCCCGGTCTGGTCTCCGGCCGTCTTGGCGCCGCTGCTGCTGCCCTTGCTCTCGGTGAGGTTGACCCTCGATCTTTGAAACACTTGCCCTGTGCCCGGTTTCGATTTGATGCATTCTGGTTCGTATAGGTTTTCCGGGAGTTTTTGCTTGCTATGTTTGTCAGTTCTGCTTTGACCCCGCCCTCCAAATTTTTTTGGAGGTCATTGTCCGATCTCATTTTCTCGAACTCGTCATACAACCTAACTTTGTATGGAAGTTGGTTTCTTTCTTGCTAGGTGTGTTGCGAACGGCCCAATTCGGAGACCTTTGATCGCTGCTTCAATGGTGATCTCGTCTGAGACGTCTAGTGCCTTCGCCTTTAGTTGCATGAATTTCTAGAAGTAGTCGTGTAGTGTCTCTCCCTGCATTTTCTTGCACTAGAACAGATCTGTGGAAGTCAGCGACTGTGCTGTTAGCCCCTTGAAGTTTGCCAATATCTTGTCCCGGAGGTTCTCCCAAGAATAGACTGTGCTTAGTTTGAGCATAGAATACCAAGTTAACACGTCGCCTTTCGGTTGCAATGACAAATGACTTTGCCAAGACGGCGTCGTCTCCCGCCGGGCGGAGGCTATCGCGCCTCGTAACTCATAATGAACTCGATGGGGTCTCTGCTTTCCGTTGAACTTTGGTAGTGTGATTGGCTTGTACGCCGCTGGCCATGGCGATCGTTGTATGCCTTCGTAGAGAGTGAGGACTTGGGATCGATAGGCCTCCGCATCACCCGAGATGGCATCGTGGGCGGGTGATCACTAGCGGAGGCCCTTGTGGTATGGTTGCGATTGGTGTTGCTGCGGAGGCCGGGATTATGGAGGTTGACGCTGGTATCGCATGTCGCATACTTAGCATCTCAAAGATGTAGGACCGCCAATCGCTGCCTTATTTTCGCCATTGCCAGCCGACGCTTGAATAGCTTGCGATTAGTCTGCGAATGTTTGCGCCATTCTCGTCCCTCTCTTGTTGCGCTCTTTGCAAGCTGTGCTTGCAAATTGCAGCTTCTTGCTCGAGTGTTGTGGCTGAGTTTGGTTGGGCCTCCAGATCTTGAATCTCTGGATCTTGGGGTTCCGTGGTTGACCGGGCATCTGCTCTGTGTCATCCTCACCGGCGAGGGCGTAGGTGCTGCTACGAGCTGTGCGCCTAGTCCTTCCTCGCTGACCCGTTGTCGTTGCTGCTCTGGTGGTGGTTTTTCTTTTCCCTGCCATCGTTGGTTTGCCTTGGCCAAACCACGGTGGGCGCCAATGTTGCGACTTGCGGTCTCAGACAATGTGGAGGAGGTGGAGGCCTCCGCCCGCCGAGCGCTGCCCTCAGGCTGAGGCTCGGGAAACAAACACGACAAGCGGGCGTGTAGGGAAATGACACGTAAAACTAGGGTTTCATTAATTTATTCACCAACCTCTTGTACTGTTACAAGTGTTCTCTATTTATAGGGCTCAACTACCACTTTTACAGAGTTTACAATAGTACCCTTCTATTGCTACAGTACATTCTCGAAATATCCCACTACTCGTCTTTCTTCTCGGGGTGATCTTGTCTTGCCGCCCTCAGGTACTGGGCCTGCGCGATCAGCTGGCCCATCAGGCCTCAGGATTCGGCGATGGGCCTTTAGGCCTCCGCCATCGGTCTCCGCCCCTGGGACGCCGAGGCCGCAGACCCCCGACGCCCAGTATTGTCGTCCTCCTGCTTGGGTCTCTGCCCCTGCTAGCGGAGGCCAAACCGGCGCGCCCGCGCCGTCCACGAGCGCCTTCCTCTGGTTACCTGCACACACACGTAGATAACGTTGACACTTGATTAGCCTTGCAGCGGGGCGGCCTCCACCCCCTCAGGCCGGAGACGCCTACGAGCTAACCGGGCGGAGGCTGCACCAGGGTCACCGGCGGCATCCTGCAAGCAGTCTGCGAAACCGTCATCTTTCTGGGTCTGGAGGCGTGGTAGCCGGGCCTTTGCTTAGGTAGTCGGTCGGAGACGTCTCTACGAACTGCTGGCCGCGTAGGTCTCCGCCACTCTCGGAGGCCGTGTTACAACAATTAGCTCCCATCAGTTCTTGTATGGAGTAGCTTCCGCAATCAAGCAAAAGAGCAGTGGTGCAGTGCAGGCAATCAGAATCAGGTGTGCCGATGTGCAGGGAAGAAAACTAATGTAGTTGGATAATGCGGACATCTTTGCCTCCCGCTGCTGCTCTCAGTACTCGGCAAACAGAAATATCAGTTAAAGACAGTAGTCCTGAAATCCTTGTTGAGATTTATAGAAGCCAAACTCCTAACTAGAAAGCTTCTAGAAATTGCAAATACTGATGCAGGATGAGAGTTCTAAAATTACTTGGAAGCCAACAAGATTTACAATAACTTGGAAGCCGACAAATTTTGCTGAGTAGGAGTACTGAATCCAAGTTATAGAAATTGTTCACAAAAGTACTAACACAACTTCTATGATTTGTCAGAAGCAGGGAACAAAGTATTGAAGGAAATCAAATAAATACAGAAACACTATGAGATAAATAATGACACCTACTGGCTCAAGTAAGTGGAAAATAGTGACAGGTACTAACAACAGCTAGAAATATGTCAGCATCGTTCACTATCCACTAATGCTCAGCACTCTATACTACTAACGCCGATGAGAGTAGATAGTGAAGAAAAGTACTAGAGAAATGCTAAATACTAAATAATACTGACAAATACTAAACACGATGAGATGTCATTTCAGCGAATGGTATAAAAAATTGCAAGCTATGGGGTAAACAATAGTCACGTCCCCTCAACAATGCTCAAAGAAGAAAAAATGATTACGGTTGAAAAATAGCACGAAATGTACAATGGAGACGTCTTACTCTTCAACCACTCGCTACCCAAGAATATCACTACTACCCTACGGTCACTACGGGATGTACACCACTTGCTCAACCAGCATGGTCGCGCAAGAAGGCAAGGAAAAGCAATCATAGTTACATCAGAGGTTAAGTTACGCCCGCAACAATGTCTGAATTTAGCGCCTAACGACCTTGCCAACTTGACGCTGGTTGCGAAAATAACTCAGAAGGACCTGTGCCTGAACATACAAAACTAAAATAGTAAGCCGACGCGTTTGTCTTGCAAGTTTTCACTTCTCAAACATGAAGTACAGAACCGAAAGTGTCAGTTTATGCTTATGCCAATATGTGCAAGTGCAACTGTACCTTCTCTCTTGCACGGGCCGTGCCTGATTGCGACAATGCCACCAAAGGAGGCATGGCGCCTTCCTGGAGCACCAGGCTGCAGAACCTGCTGTTGTTCGTGCAGAGCTGCAGCAAAGCAGCAGCAGCGTTCTCCTTCGCCCGTGCGGAGCCCAGCTCAACAACCTCAACCAACACCGGGATGCAACCTGCCTGAGCAATATCATTCCTTCCCTCCTGCACTGTGGCAAGGATTGCCAAAACGGAGACGGCCTTGTCAACCATCCCAGCTGCTGGGTCCATCAGCTCCACCAGGTGCTTTACAGCCCCGGCCTCAATAATCCGGGCTTTGTTCTCGTGAAATATCGATAGGTTGAAGAGAGCTGTTGCTGCATCCTTCTTCCCCTGCGCACTGCCATCTTGCAGCAGGTCGACCAGGGGTTTGATCGTTCCAGAGCGTCCAATTTTGGCCTTGTTATCTTCATTTACTGAAAGACTGAAGAGAGTTGCAGCTGAGTTTGCTCTTGCCTCAGGGTTACCCGTCTCAAGAACGTGGATGAGAGGCTTGATGGCATCCACACTTGCGATGGCGATCTTGTTGTTGTCATCTAACGACAAATTCAGGAGTACTGTTACAGCATTTTCCTGCATGCTGGGATCTGCAGAATAAAGAAGATTCACCAAGAAGGGTATAGCACCGCAGTTTGCAATGGCAATTCTACTCTCCATGCTGTGCCTTGAAAGAACCAGGACCTCTCCTATTGCTGCCCTTTGGACGTCACTACACTCATTTTTCAGGTCCTCAATAAGTTTACGAACTTTATTATCGGCACTAGCAAAATCAGATCTTGACTCCATTGGAACAGCTTTATCTGATTGTTGCTGCCAGACTAATTGATTTCGAGAACGAACACCACCCAACCTTGGCAGCCAATTTGGTTTTGAGCAGGTGATCATTGGACCATTTCTTGTATTTTCTGATGCAATGCCGTTACTTGAGACCAGTTCCTCCTTATTCTTCTCAACGACTTCAAGATGGTTGCTGCTGGAAGAAGCACTTGTGCCAATATCACTACTGATACCATTACTTTGGAGATGCTGTTCAACATCAGAAGCATGGAAACCATCCTTTCTCAATTGCTTAAGGGCTTCAGAACCATCAATAGTCGCACTGCATATTAATGTGTTTACTTCAGTAGCTGCAATTAGTAACTTCGAAGAATCAGTTTCAGAATCATCTGTGTCTTCAGGAGATGAAGTCTTGGAGATTTGATCATCTGAATCAGAATTCTCATGCAGCAAGTTAGGATGACAACTGTCATCTGATGATATCATATGATCTGGTGAGCCAAACTTATTTGTCCTTGGAGAGTTTTCAGAGGAAGGAGATTTATCACTTGTTCTACCATTAATCGGCTTGAGGGAAACTGAAAAGCTCAAACTCAAGAGTTTCACAGGGTCTGGTAGCACTACACCATGTATCTCAGACCAATTTTCAATCAACTGTTTGACAGTGTAGTTAGGAATCAAATTACTGTGTCCCAAAGTTTGACGTGTCTTGGGGCAGACATTGTAACCCAAGTCAAGCCATTTTCTGATGAAAACCCGTTCATATGTTTGACCAGAAGCCACAATCACTGGATCTGACATTAGTTCAAGGGAAAGGGGGCAGCAAAAATCAGCAGGTATGGGCACTCCATTAATACTATGCATCTGTTTTTCTTCCACATGTTTCTCAAGCATATGGTTCACTAATTCAGAGATATGGTTGATACCATCTAGTTCTGAACTATCCTCAGCATTGACTCTTGTTCTAATCTTGGCAAGGGCAACAGACTCCATCAGCAACTCTTGATTTGTGGATAAGCTCAAAGAAACTTGGATATTTGTCAATGTCTCTGACTTTGGCATATATTTTCCGACAAGATCCCTGGAAGCCTCCTTGATGATACCCATAATTTTCTCACATTGAAATTGCTTTATTTTCTGAAATTTGCAAGAACCAAAGTGATTAGAATATGAGATCATCTGAAAGGAGTACAACTGATATGACAATAAAGCTTTTTCACTACCTCCAAGTACACTGAAACACAACTGGTTTCTGGTGGTGTCACTTCAGAATTGACAACTTGGCACACTTCAAGGACATAATTTTGCATCTTGGCAATAAGGGACTCCACCTGCATAACCTTCATATAATAATTTGCAAGTATTAAATAACGAAAGCGTTGTATAAGCTATAAGTTGTGTCTTATGTGAATGACAGTAGTAAATGGAAGGGATAAGGGAATTACGAAATAAATTTTGCTCATCATCAAATCCCAGCTTCCAACTAGCTTTATCGCATCATTGATGGTAGAATCCAGTTCCTCAAGCAGCAGAATTTTTCTATCATCTAGAGAAATCTGGGGGAGGAGAACTTCATCGAGGACCAGCTTCAGAAGACCCAAGATTTCAACGATCTTCTGGCAGTATCTCTTAATTAGCTCAGTTTCTACCACACTACTGGTAGACAGTTTACGAAAGTTTGAAATACTGCTGATTATTGACATTGGCACTGACTCCTCCATTGACCTGTATGATGATTGAAGAGCATAATGCAAGTCTACTTCAGCTGCAGAACTCACCAAAGCATAAAGGATGGACTGGACAGTTCTGGTACAGCTTAAAGAAATTTCAGAGCCATTTATGGGTCTTACTCCACTTAAGGAAATGTAGACAATCCCACATGCAAGCACATCACATCTCATAAAGTCATCACTGGTATAGCCTATCAAATGTATTTGACCTTAAATTGCACATGCTTTCGTTCCTCTCTCTTGAAATGTGGAAATTTAGGCATGAGAACAACGAATTATTATCATACTCAACGTGTGCAAAAGCTGGCGATCAGAAACTCCATCTAGTACAAAGAGTACTCTACCCATACGCCCATTAAATCCCATTCCCCTCCTAAACCCTAAATCTGTCGTAGTCACAGGGCCTCTAGCCGAGTCGAAACGCAGGATCACCTCAAAAAACCTCCTGCTAATCCCGATCCCAGCCTCAGAGCGCGCATGCGAGCAGGTTTACGCACTTTGGGCACGAAATCAAGCTTTCATCCCCTATTCCCCTCTAATCGCAGCACTTGAACAACCACCAAATCACAAATGCAGCAGGAACCGCACGGCCCGATGCCAAAGCAATCAAGCGGGCACGATCACGATACACGAGGACCGGGAAACGCTAGGAGCGAAGAAAGCTAGTCATTCAAGGCGGGGGGAGAGAGGCGGGTTTCGTACCTCCGGGAACTCCAATAGTCCAATGGCGGTCGCCGCCGTGAGCTCCACGCGGCTCACGAGGCTGAGACGCGGAGGCGAGGACGAAGACCGTGAGGCCTCAGGCGCCTAGAGGAGTGTGAACACGAGGGGGAGGCGGCAGCGACCAGAGCGAGGGGGGCAACGGACGGAGTGGTTGAAAGTGGAGCTTGGGTGATGCAGGTGCGCGGTGGTCCGGGTGATTTCCTCCACTGACTGGTGGGGGCCAACTTGGAGAGGAGCGACGGGTCTCCGCTAGACCCGGTGCACCGACGCGGTAAGGTCCGTCTGCGGGACGGCAGCAACTGCTCCCCAAGTCGCGGGCCCCACAGCCGATCGCTGATTCCCGGCGCTGCTGGGCCTTGTTTAGTTAAAAAAAATTTCAAAAAAGTGCTACAGTAGCCATCACATCGAATCTTACGAGCATGGAGTATTAAATGTAGAAAAAAAACTAATTGCACAGTTTGGTGGGAAATTACGAGACGAACATTTTAAACCTAATTAATCTATGATTAAACACTAATTGCGAAATAAAAACGAAAATGCTACGATACCAAATTAACAAATTTCGCGGAACTACTTGTACCGGCCTGCACGGACTGGGAGGTGGGGCGCGGTTTTTCTCTCAGGGAGTGGGGCCCGTGCGGCGTGCTTTTTATTCGCCCATGCCGCGTGTACGGACCGAGGTTCGTACTGACTGGGGGGCCCAGTGAAGGCCCACGGGGTTTGAATACTCGGCTTATTTTATGCATTGGAAAAACAGGACAGGGGTTCCTATAAAAAAAACAGGACAGGGGTTTACACATCGTACAGCACGCAGTACAGCACAGCACGCAGCAAATGGCAAGATTTCACAAAGCCGTTGCCCGTTTCAGAGCAGTGGACTGGCTGCACCAAAACAACTCCCTAGTGCTACTGGACTGCAGAACACAACTCATCAGAGAGCATGTGAATCCTCAACATTCAGAACCTTTCGGCAATTCAACATGGGCCTTGGCCATCAGGCCTGCCATCAAATACTCCGTAGTGTTTCTCAAAAAAAAAAAATCAAATACTCCGTAGTTCAAATAAAATGTGTGCAAATGGCACGTACTGTAACAATTTTTAAATCGTGCACTGCACTTGTTCGCTTAACATATTCCTGTGCGGTACAGGTCGACGACAGCAGCTGAATGCAGCCAGCGAGAGGCAGAGGCGGCCTTCTCCCAACCTGAAAGCAGACACGTGATCACAGAGAATGTCGAAACCTGTCTGCGTACTACGAGTCACGGTCCTGCCGTCACACTGATTATTACTCGCTAATGGGCCACTAGCGAAGCCATTGCAGTTAAATTAATGGGCGATCGACCTCATCAGGGCAGCAAAGCGTAAAGAAACCGTTGGAAGCGTCTAGACCCCCTTAAACAAATGCCCGCTGGCATTATCGCGGACTGAGATCGTACATGGAGTTAGGTTAGCGAGCGCTTTCGCCCCCAGCTGGGCTTCCTAATCAGACGCCATTATATTAGAGAATATTACTTCTTTTTCCCTGTGCCGAGTGATCCAGAGACAGCCAGCCAGGACGTACGCAATTCTAACACATTGTTATGGTTTAGTATCTTAACTAAGTTCGATCAATTATAGATAAAAACTATTAATATTTATGATATCAAATAAATATCATTAGATTAATTACGAAATATATTTTCATAATAAATTATTTTGAAACTGTAAATGTGAATAGTACTCACTAGAAATTTGATCAAACATGAATAACTTTTACCGGTATGCAACCATAGTTGTATTCTTTTCCGAACGGAAGGAGTACATAAGTATGGATGTATTAAACTGCTTCTAGTTGTGTGTATTAATAACAGAATGGAAGCAGCTAGGTGACCCCTTTTTTTAAACTGAGGAAGCCGTCACGTACTCCACTTACTACCTCCGTCACGTACTCCACTTACTACCTCCGTCCTGAAAAGTAGGTTACATGCCACGAAAAATAATTTATGATTAACTAAGTTTCTAGTAAATAATATTTATATTTATGGTTTTAAATTAATTTATTATAAAATATATTTCGTAAAATAATCTAATTATATTTATTTAGTATCATAAATATGGATATTTTTTATTTATAATTAATTAAACTTAAGATACTAAAATGCGACGTTACGCTAGAATTGTATTTTTTTTTTTAAGACGGAGACGGTACCTACTACTATATGTGAAAAGCTAGGAAGCCATGGTTAAATACTGTAGCTGCTATAGTTAGAAGTAATGATGCTAGGTGGTGCTTCATGCATACGTAAACATGTACGTACTGCTACTGGTTTCTAGATAAGAACAGCGTGTGGGTATGACTCATCATGCATGCCATGCATTCCTGTTTCTTCTTTCCGGCTTGCCTTTCATGCCAGGCCTTGTTTAGATTGCATCCAAATTCGAAGTTTTTTTACTTTTTTTTTATCACATTAATTTTTAGATGTATGTATGGAGCATTAAATGTAAATAAAAAAAATAACTAATTACACAGTTTGGTTGTAAATCACGAGACGGATCTTTTGAGCCTAGTTAGTCCATGATTAGACAAAGTTTGTCAAAAACAAACGAAACATACTACAATGTCTAGGTTGTAAAAATTTACAATCTAAACAAGGCCCCAATTAACTGCGTGTGTGTGTGTGAACTCACGCGTACACCTTTAGCGAAAGGTGCATCGTCTTTTCTTTTCTTTTGTTGCCACACGGTTCATCTCACCGTGCATGCATAAATAATAAAGCATAATTATGCCCCCGATCAGATGATCATCAGTTCATCGCAAAAAAAAAAAAAAGATTTTATCAGGTGTTTGGAGGTGATCGAGAGAACGAATACTTTACCGTGCAAACTAATAGGAAAAGGTCTACGTAACTCCTCTAACTATTTAGGATGAACTACTTCACCCTTAAATTATAAAATCAGATTTTTTATTTCTGAACTTTTCAAAACCGGTCAAATAACTCCCCAAACGGTTTTGGACGGTGTTTTTGCTACAGTGATGGTGGTTTTATCTTCATCTTTTTTTATTTATTTCCGCTAAATCTTTGAAAAATCATAGTAAATCACATTAAAATCATAAAATAGAAAATCTAATTTTGTTGGACTCTATATGAGTAGATCTACACAGTGAATATATAATATGGTATGTTTTAGTACAAAATTTTTGCTATAGTTTTAGATCTATGCTTTTCTGCAATTAAATGGAATAATTCATAGCTGCAGCTTATATGGTCCAATTTTAGTAAAATTTTTATGGTGTACTAATTATTGTATGCTTGAATTATAGTAAAAATTTTATACTCATTAAATCATGTTTAATTTAGTTATAGATAAAGCATAGATTTAACCAGCATAAACCTAAATAAATCTATTTAGGTTTATGCTTGTTAATTCATAGCTACGCGCGGGCAGAAGGAGACCAGTCACGCACATTAGCCACCAATTTCCTGGTGGGCATCCGCGTGATGGAACACACACACGCATGAAGTAATCTTGACATACTAGCTGTTAGCCTCTGGTTACCAGTTCGTTGATTCGCCTGCCCAATAAGCATATTCCTCGGCCAGAACGATCGGACAGCGGATAGGCACGGGGAGAAGGAGAACGAAGACGTGACACGAACCCGTACGCGAGACTGACGGGACGACACGTCGTACCAACGAGTCAGTCAATGTGCACACGATGAATCGTTGTCTTCCCGATCGGCCGGCGCCCGGCCCTGCCGAATGGCGATCGACCTGGTGGCCTGAAAGCAGCCGCGTGCGTGCGTGCGTCCCAGCGCGATCGATCGAGTCGCTGAGTTGGGCGAGGACAGGCGATCCGCGAGCGTGAAGGAAGAAAAAGGTTGGGCGGTGCTGACTGTTGACTAACGCCGCAGCCTGACCTTGATGGATTCTTAGCTAAATGCGGGCAACCTAATCCACCGCGCGCTGCGTCGTCACCGGTATCAGCTGAGCGCGCGCGTGGGTGCGTGCGTGCGGCTTTGAGCGAGTCGTCTCGTCTCTCGTGATTTCGTCGAGCATATCCGCATGGCGCATGCGTGCGCACACGGCACACACATTTCTTCGTCACGTGTGATTTACAGGGTTCGGTGTTCGGTCGCGAGCTTGTTCCACCGCCTTTCAATCAATGGTCTTCTCTTGTGTGCGGCATCGGCACTCCTGGATATAATAAATGCTTGCTACGTCCGTTTTTAAAGAAAAAATATTTTCTCTATTTTGTTATTCATCTAGATATAGATAAAAAAAATCAAAGTGACTTATAATTTTAAACGAAGCGAGTATAATCCTAACAATAATAATTAGTTAATCCATCTTATAATAGTTTTTTTATAAAAATATTAATGTTTATAATACCAAATACTAGATAGAATTAGATTTATTATCAAATATTTTTGTAGGTTGAGGCTATATTTTCCCTATGAACTTGGTTAAACTTAGAGTAGTTTCGTTTGACGAAATCTAAAATTGCACTTTTTTTAGACGAGTGGAATAGATATATCAAAAATACAAAACATCTATAACCAAAATAGATTCATCCATGAAATGTATTTTGATAAATGCATTTATTTACTATCGTAAAAGTTGATATATATTTTATGAATCTAACTAGAGTCAGACAAGTTTAATTTGATTTAGGACAAGATCTAAAAAAACTTACATTATATTTTAGAATTGAGGGACTTGTGCATAAAGACAAAAGATATACTGATATAGCATAACTGCGTCTACTTTCAGAATGTATAGGGTATGTTTTCGAGATCATATCACTCCGTTCGAAAATATAGTGTGTATCATAATTAGTATTGGAAATAATCAAACTTAGTAGATTTTGACTAATTATTACTTAAAATATATTCATATGTGTGATTACTTAAAAATGTATTCACTCTGTCCCAAAGTAATTGGAGTTTTGCTATTCGAATTTTGTCCTAAAATAAATACATAGATGGTGCGAGGTCCAACTCATGCTTGTGTTCTACTGTGTACTTCTAAATAAAATAACTGTGGACCAGCGTGTGACTAAAAAATAAAAAAAATCAATTTTCAGAAAAAAAGACTGTGGTAGAACCGCCCGAAATAACACACCTTCGAAGGCGCTCGTCTTTCACCAGACACTAAGCATCCCGAAAGCAAGCTACATCGGACGGATTCCGTCGAGCACACCCCAAGGGAGAACTCGAATAATCCACGTTTTTTCTCCATGATCCAATAATGAGAACGAGTTTATAATACTTAGTTCATTTCATACAACCAGAGTTCTTAGAAATACATTATTACAGTACCAAGTTCAGAGTGCAGAATTTAAACAACGGAATTACAATAAACATCTAACGATAGAATACAAGGATCCGTCTGCGTCTACCAGAAGAATCCTCCACACAATAGCTACTCTTCAAGCTGCACTTGCAACAGGGTAAATAAACCCTGAGTACACAATGTACTTGCAAGACTTATCTGACTAGTGGAAATAATTTTCTGACTCCAAAAGATATGATAAGCTTTTTGTGTTGCTGGGTTTTCTTTTTACGGAAAGCAATATTAGTAGTGAATCCTTATGTATGTTTCTTATTAGCAGTCATGATTAGTTCATTATCTAACCATTCTAGGTAAGTACCTATTCTACTTTCAAGCAAGAGTTGAGCAAACAGATCCATTTCACCATCTTTCATCTTTCAGTTCTTACTACGGTGTTAGATTGTAGACAAGTCGTACCGGATTACCCAGCGATTCACGAATCAATATGCCCAGCTGGGTACCCCGAAACACACGTCCCACTTGTACCCCAGGACCAAGTATGACCAACCCATCACTCTCCTGTCAAGGGGTCTGGGTCTCCGTCCAAACTTGGACTCTAAGCCCCCACACCTGAGTCCCGAACTCAGTGTAGTGCTTAGACCTCCACTATCCCCGCCTCCAATCAGTCGGTCCAGAAAGAGCTAGAGCCCACGACAAGAGAGCTATGAGCCTTCCCTACTCCCATAAATAAGTATGTGCTCATGATAATAAGGCTGTGACCTGACTAAAATTCAATGCAGCGATCGGTCCTTAACCGACACGGACAGAGAAAATAGTGTAAACAAGCTCTGCCCCGTTGGCCGCAGGACACAACCTCTTACACCCACCAATACTCGTACCATATCCCTACCCGGTCTTCATTTGTTTTCACCATTTTATCATGAGAGTGATAATAATAATCACCTATTGTGAGTAACGGCAGATTATTCACGCTACCGAAAAACCTAAGCATAACAGCTACTCGACCTAAGCTAGTAGAACTCATAGGTAGGTATATCTATGCATGTAGTTTCAATATAAATCCTGTAACGTAAATGCACATCATATATATATATATATATATTTCCGGTGATTATTCAAAATAAGGGTTGATGTAACCACATCGACCTAGTCTAGCCACTAGCGAACGAGCACGCGTGTGTTCACGCCGGCCCGGCCCACGCGCCGCAGCGCCATCAATGACGTGACGACGGCGGGTGCAACCACGTGCACGGAATCAAACCGGACCAGGGCGTAGAGCATTGCGGCGCAGACACGAGCGCGGGGGTGCGACGACAGCGGTAGTAGGCATGTTACGATGCACAGCGGACTTGGCAGCATGGCAGGGTGCAGGGCGGGCATCAGTGTGGCATGGCCTCACACGACAGCATCCATGACTATTCCCATGGCACACGACCAGCCCAGCGCGGTAACACGCGGGCGTGCGTGAGGCACACCGACGCGGCGACGCCGACCACTGACGCACGATGACCGCGTCCACACGGGGGAAGCAAACCGAAAACGTGTTGTGCATGGATTTTAAAGCTTCTACCGCGACCAAACCGTTACTCCTAAACATAAACGGTCTTCACTACACTAAGATGGTATATGAGGCTACTTTATCATGCTATAACACTACGTCGCTCTTTAACCCAATTCCTCAAAATAGTTTGCTAAACATAGCAATATCTAACTGTCAACAGACTTGAAAATTTTTCTAAGTTTTGAGTTGAACTGTATTTCAAATTGTATTTCTAAGCTATTGAAAATATTAGCTAGCAAGGTTATTTTTCAACAGCAAGTATTTCATCATTTTCTACAAAGTTCACGCTCCAAACTTTATTTAAGCCCCATATATAAGTTCTATAGTAATTTTACTCTTGCTTTACAACCATACTTGATAATTGTACGAATCGTTGAGTAACTTTTCCTTTTGCATTCTTAATGATCGTTTTAGTTGAAATACTTCACCTATTCGTTTCATCACATGCATTACCCCATAAGTATGATGCTCATGACGTGTTTTAGTAAATGATTTAGGGGGTAACACCGAGGGTGTTACAGTTCTTTTCCCTAAACAAAATCTCGTCCCGAGATTTCGTGTGCCTAGTGTGGGAAAAGAGATAAGAAATAAATTCTGATTTAAACAATTACCTCAGTGAACTAGAAAGAAGGTGGGGATAATGCTTCAAGATATAGCTTTCTTGCTCCCACATTACTTCGTCCTCCAAGTGATTTTGTCACTGAACTTTGTAAAACTTCACCACACTGTTTCTAGTCACTCTTTTTTTTGTCCTAGATCTTGACAGGATGCTCAATATAAGACAAGTCGGGTTGGAGGGGAAGTCCTTCAGTTTTCATAGCTTTATCAGGGACCCGCAAACATTTCTTTAACTGAGAAACATGGAAGATATTATGAACTGCTGACAAAATATCCGGGAGCTAGATACGGTAGGCAGCAGAACCACACCGGGCTAAAATCTTGTAAGGTCCAACATAGCGAGGGGCTAGCTTTCCCTGGACACCAAAGCGATGCACCCCTCTCATGGGTGACACTTTGAGATACACATGATCACCAACTTCAAATTGCAAGGGCCTTCTTCGCTTGTCCGCATAAGTTTTCTGATGATTTTGAGCTGCCTTTAAATGGCTCTGAATAATGCTAACTTGCCCTCGAGTTTCTTTGATAAAATCAGGTCCAAAATATCCACGGTCACCTACTTCAACCCAGTTAAGTGGTGTTCTACATTTCTTGCCATACAGGGCCTCAAATGGTGCCATACGAATGCTTTCTTAATAGCTATTGTTATAAGAAAACTTAGCTAAGTTCAAGCATTCATCCCACTTCTCAGAAAAAGAAATGGCACAAGCTCTCAACATATCCTCAAGTACCTGATTTACCCTTTCTGTTTGGTCGTCAGTTTGCGGATGATAAGCTGAACTTCGGAGGAAACTAGTACCAAGACACTCCTGAAGTTGCTCCCAAAAATGAGAGACAAAGACTGACCCTCTATCAGAGACAATCGTAAGAG
The DNA here is from genome assembly GCA_904845875.1 of Miscanthus lutarioriparius. Classification (NCBI taxonomy): domain Eukaryota; kingdom Viridiplantae; phylum Streptophyta; class Magnoliopsida; order Poales; family Poaceae; genus Miscanthus; species Miscanthus lutarioriparius. Next base: position 12,834,324 of record CAJGYO010000005.1, read on the forward strand.
AAACTCCATGCAGGGTCACAATCCAATCAAAATACAACTTGACATACTGCTTGACTGAATATATGGTATCCACCGAGAGAAAATGATCGTACTTGATAAGACAATCCATAATGACCCAAATAGAGTTATATCCCTTGGACGTGCGGGGTAAACCCACAATGAAATCCATGGAAATCTTCTCCTATTTCCAAATAGGGATAGGCAAGGGCTGCAAAAATCCTAAGGTACGCATATGGTCTGCCTTAACTCTTCCACAAGTGTCGCACTCCGCGACGTACTTGGTGATATCCTGCTTCATATTTGCCCACCAATACAAGTGGCGCAAATCATGGTATATTTTATTACTTCCTAGATGGATAGACAACTTAGAATGATGAGCTTCCTCCAAAATCTTTCTTCTAAGTTCCTCACTTGAGGGAACAATCAATCTGTTCTTGAACCTCACTACACCTTGATCATCAATACTAAAATGAGGACCACACCCTTCGACAATTAACTTCTTAATGTGCGGGATTTCTAAAGCATCATGCCTTTGCTCTATAATAATTTGCTCAAGTAAATCCAAGACTAGAGCAATATGGGCTAGCACCTCAACATGGTTGAGAGACAAGGGTGCTTCTTCAACTTGATACGACTTCCAGCTCAAAGCATCAGCTACCACATTAGCTTTTTAGGATGGTAATTAACCTCCAAATTATAATCCTTGATTAGCTCCAACTATCTCCGTTGTCTCATGTTCAGCTTGGACTAAGTTAAAAATATATTTGAGGCTCTTGTGATCCATAAAAATGTATACTTTATTTCCCAACAAATAATGCCTCCAAATTTTTAGAGCGTGCACCACAGCAGCCAGCTCTAAATCATGGGTGGGATAATTCACCTCGTGCTTTTTCAGCTGATGTGAAGCATAAGCTATCACATGTCTATCCTGCATAAGCACGCATCCCAGTCCAATCCTTGAGGCATCACAATACACATCAAATGGCCTGTCAATATCTGGTTGAGCATGAACATGAGCTGTGGTAAGAAATTTCTTCAGGGCTTAGAAAGCTTCTTTATAAGCCGGACTCCATATAAACTTGACATCTTTCTGGAGCAGCTTGGTCATCGGCTGAGCTATTTTGGAGAAGTCAAGAATGAAGCACCGGTAATAACCAGCAAGACCAAGTAACTAACAAATCTGATGCACCGACTTAGGAGATTTTCAATTTAACACATCCTGTACTTTGCTTGGGTCTACAGAGATACCTTCAGGTGTCAGAACATGTCCTTAAAACTACACTCGATCTAACCAAAACTCACACTTATTGACTTTGGCATACAACTAAAGATGTTGTGCATGTTCTTCTTGGTTCTTGGAGTATATCAAAATATCATCAATGAACACCACTACAAACTTGTCCAACTCTAGCATAAAGACTGAATTTATGAGATATATAAAGAATGCAGGAGCATTGGTGAGACCAAAAGACATGACTAGGTATTCATACAACCCATACCTAGTAGGGAAAACTGTCTTTGGTATATCTTATGGCCGGTTCTTAATTTGATGATACCCAGAATGAAGATCAATCTTTGAAAAGACTTTGGCACCAGCCAACTGATTGAACAAACTATCAATACGAGATAAAGGATACTTGTTCTTAATGGTTACCACATTGAGAGGGTGGTAATCCACGCACATCCATAGAGTACCGTCCTTTTTCTTCACAAAAATAGCTGGATAACCCCATGATGAAGAGCTAGGACGGATAAATCCATTCTCCATTAATTCCTCTAACTGCTTCTTCATTTTAGCTAGTTCTTTAGGAGCCATAGGTAGGGACACCAGGAAATAGGAGCAGTGCTATGTTCTAATTCAATAGAAAACTTCACATCTCTATCCGGTGGTAACCCGGTAGATCTTTAGGAAAGACATCCAGAAACTCACAGACCACAGGAATAGAGGCAAGATCAGGAGAAGCGTCAATATGAGTAGCAACTGGTAAGGCTGTGTGGCAGAACAACCTAATCTAATGCCTCCTAGGAGTATTTGTCCTCCATTAGACACTAAGTACTCAAGGGAAGACACTAAATTACGCAGTTTCATCGAGCACACCCGAAGGGAGAACCCGAAAATCCACATTTTTCCATCAGTATCACAAATGAGAGAATAAAACTTACAACATTTTAGCCATTTCTTACATCACTTTCCATGCAACATTAGAGTATAATATTTATTGATTATAACAGTGGAATATACCCATATTATCAGAGTTATGAACAATTTAATTTAACAGCAGAATATAAACATGCGATCAGAGTTAGAGCGGAAATAAATATCTATTCATTACATGATAAAGCATTGATATATAAACTATGACAATAGATTATAAAACTTCTATTTATAAAAACATTTAGCGAGAGTTATAAATAAAAACTATGATCGCAGCGTAAATGAATCCTCTCTGAGCCCACCCGGAGGGATCCACACATAAGAGTCAGCTCTAGCATCCGCCTGTCACTTGAAATAGGGGGAAATAAAACCATGAGTACTCAATTGTACTTAGCAAGACTTACCCACCAGGAGGAAATAAAAGACTCTAAGGATATACAAGGCTATCTGGTTTGTGAATTTATTGCATCTGCTAGAGCATTACTAAACGTGCGTCCTTATATTCAATTTTATTAGCAGTCATCATTAGTTCATTAACTAACCATTCTGTGTAAGCATCTGTGCTACTTTCAATCAGGTGGTAAGCAATCGAAATTGTTTTGCTATCTTTCATCTTCTAGTTCTTACTACGATGCTAGACTGTAGACAAGTCGTACCGGATCACTCGGTGATTCGTGAACCAATGTATCCCAGCTGGGTACCCTAAAACACACGCCCCACTTGTACCCTAGGCACAAGCAAGACCAACCCACTACCCTCCTATCATGGGGTCTAGGTCCCCATCCAAACTTGGACTCCAAGCCCCCGCTCCTGAGTCTTGGACTCAGTGCGGTGCTTAGACCTCTACCATCCTCGCCTCTAATCAGTCGGTCTGGAAAGAGTCGGAACCCATGACAAGAAAGAAATGAGCCTTTCCACGCCCATACACAAGTATGTGTTTAGGATAATAAGTCTGTGGCCTGACTACCATCCATTACAACGGTAGGTCCTTAACCGACACAGACGGAACAAGTGCAACCCGAGCCTCGTTCGAATGCCAAACCAAATCTAGATCCAAAGTACTATTCTGCCCGGTCTCCAATTATCATTCATATATATGTTCTAGGTGATGATAATATAATAACAATAATAATATATTTCCTATTTCTCACGAGTGATAGGCAATCACTCGACTTCTATCGGAGTCCTGTAGCATAGCAATCTACACGATCCTATCATACTAGTAAAACTCATAGGATAAGGATATATATATATATATATATATATATATATATATATGCAAGTGGGTTTCATTCAACTCCTTAAACTTAATGCACAAGCATAAATTAAAGTGCAGAATAATAGGGGTTATGCACCGGGGCTTGTCTGGGTAACATATAACCAAAGTTAGTATTCCATCTTTGTGACTTGATCCCTGGCACTATCTTTTTAGCTACCCCAGTTGATCCCATCGATCCATCATCGTTCCTAAATGATATGCAACATGCAATGCATTCCCAAGTCAAACAAGCATAACAAGACCTTTACAAACATTAAACAACAAACAACATGCTAAGCATGCAATTATTACCAAACAAAGATGAGCAACACTTTACTTAGTCAAGCATGGAAAGCAAGTAACATATAAAGCATTTATTAACGTTATTCTAAACATCTAGTATATATAAAAGCTTAATTGCATACAACGTGGAGTTAATAATCAATAAAGCACATGGCATCATGAAACTTATATAATAACATTTTATTAAGCACTAGAGCCATATTATGGGTTAATGGAACACAATAATTGTAAAAGTACATGATGGAACCACATTTTCTATTTTTGTTTACTTTTAATAATTTTAAAACCATTAAATAAGCATATTACGAGATAAATCAATAACTCAAAAACTATGTATCATCTATGCATGAAATTTTTACCAGAGGACACACACGCCAACACTAGTCTACCATAAAATTTTCACTACATTTAGATTACTAGAACATCCTCTAACAAATAAACATAAAGACCAGACTACACAAACAACCAAAAACTTTACACTAAAGCATATGATATTATATCTCTACTGCATAGAGCTAGTCACAAGGATTCCAAAACATATTCTTTTTCCATTTTATGATTTTTCTACTATTTACTATGAATTTCCAAGCATTCAGCCGATTACTGAAATTAACAAAACACCGAAAAAGGAAAAAGGGTCCTTGGGCCCGGGCGGCCCAGCTCGACCCGGTCCAGCGGGCAAGGCAGCCGAGCCCAGCCGGAAGCAGCTGGCCCACGCGTGGCCCAACCAGGGAGGCGCCAGCTCTTTTGCGAAGAGACCCCTGAGCTTCTCTCTATTCAACCCGCAGTACATCACACACTTTGCATCACTATTTATATGAGTCACGATTTTGCATTGGGAACCCTGGAAAAGTTTCTATTCTATTTTTATCACCCTTCTCCTTCCTTTGAAGTAGTAGAGGAGCAGAGGAAGGACGGCTTCGGTCGATTCCCACCGGAGGGGCGGCTGCTTGGCGACACAGGAGCAGCAACAGACTTGGCCGTGCTCACGGGCACCGGCGGCATGGCCAGGGGTGGCCCAAGGCACCCTGGCCACACACATCTGTGAGCACCATTGGCGACGGTGGCGGCGGCACAGCCACACAAGGCGTCGACTGGCCTGTAGTGGGAGGTGGAGCGGCCATGGCACCTGCGAGCACAGGAACCGGCCGGCCGGTGCCGATTCAGCCCAGCCGAGGCCACGTCGGTGGTGCGGGCGAACCGGCTAGCTTCGCCGAGCCCACGCTTGTCAGCAACCAACTATGGTCTGGCTAGAGGTCGCCCGAAGCAGTTGGCCACGGACGCAGCCAGACGGGAGGTGCGGTGCGGCGACGGTGGCGCGTCAGCATGGCAGCGGCACTACGGACTGCGGCAAAGAGAGAGAGCACGAGGGAGCTCGGAGGCATGAGAACAAGCGATGGTCATGGAAGCTTCCCTAGCGATGGCGGCCATGTCGTGTGCTTGTGAGCAGAAGAGCAAGGGAGACATGAGGGGAGCCAGAGAGGGAAGCTGGGCAAAGGATCGCGAGAGCGAGCGAGGAGCCGTGCGTGGCTCACCTTGTCCTTAAGCCAGACACAGGAGCCAGAAGGGGGGTAGGTGAGACAAGCGGCTATGATCGCGTGCAATAGGGCGGGGCGAGGCCGGTCAATGGCGCAGCTGAGCGCGATGGCAACACACGACCCGCCAGACCACAGCTAGGCCGGGGCCGGCCAATGCACGGACGGCCACAACCGACCAGCGCGCTGCGCAGCCCACACGAGGACATGGGCATGGTGACCACGCCCAAGGGCTCAACTACGAAACCTAGCACATTTTAGGTACTTAAACACATTTTTTAATAGCTAAACCAAGTTCTAACAACACTAACCATCACATCATCACAAAGTACTCACTTTGGTGCAAATCACTAAATAAAAATATGGCACTAGTGTTTAACTAAATTTTTAGAAATCAATTGCCAAAATGGCATTGTCTGCTTTCATTTGATACTTAAAAGAATTCAAGGTTTCAGTTAGAACTAACATTCCTAAGCACTTTGCCATAATTTTTGCAAGGTCTAAACCTCGACGATTTCAACTAAGAAACATAGCATGACATAGCCCATACTCCATACTAACCCACAGGAGCAAAACATTTGAACGCCTCTTAATTATTTTTCTTAATATAAATAGTCAAAATTAGCATCCTAACTATAATTTCAACTTCCTGCCGATTCACGAAAGGTCTAGTTTAAATGTCAGGTTCGATTTCTAAACTATCAGATATACTATTGAACAACTTTTATTCACCAAAACAAGAGTTGCATTTTCATCTATTAAACTTGCGCTCCAAATTTTATTCAAGTACTAAATACAAGTTATATTTTATTTTGTTTGTTAAAATTGCTTCCGTGCCAATGTTTAGAACTACTTATTCTACTCTCCGCGTTAGGATTGTTCATTAACACATATCAGCATTTACGTAAGTAACTCACTATATTTATAGATCTATCTCAAGCTATAATCTCAGTACTAAGCGAGCTCGTAACACCAGAGGTGTTACAGGCTGGATCTGAGGGTATAGGAAGAGACATCCTATCCTCGAAAGAAGGAAGCCGTAACTCAACAACTCTCTGCTTAAGGTTCAAGACTACCCCATAAACTCGCAACCAGTTCATGCCTAGAATTGCATCTATGCCTTGCCCAGGCAGCACCATGAACTGGAGGCGATAAGTGTGAGTGGCTAGCACTAATCCAACTGTGTCTGTCCGAGTATTAACGCACAACTACGCACCCGGAGTACTGATTCTATAGGCAATAGGAATAGTCATAAGAGATATATTGTGCCTCTTTGCAAACCCCATGCTTATGAATGAATGTGATGCACCAGAATCAAACAACACATATGCTGGGTAGGAATCAATTGTAAACATACCAGCCATCACCGGTTCGTTCTGCAAGATTTCCTCAGCCTCAGTAAAGTTAACTTGCTCAGAGCGGCTTACGGGCACCTTCTTCTTGATAATCGTCCGCTTGATCAGACGGGAGTTAGCTGAAGGCTGGGAAGACTGCACTGGCTGGTTCTATGGACACTTCCGAGCATAGTGGCCTTCCTTGCCACACTTGAAATAAGCACCAGACTTGTTCCCCTGCCCCTGACGAGGCGAAACCTGCTGTCCCTGGGGCAATTGTTGTTGCACCTATTAAGTAGGTGCATTGTACTGAGTGGAAGGTGCCTGGTAGGTCTGCTGAGGCTGACGGAACAACTACCCACCCGAAGACTGATAGGGCACCCGCCTGACAACATATACCTTCTGAGCCTAGGGGTGACTAGAAGACCCAGTAATGACCTGCTTGCGCTTCCACTCAGCCTGGGAGTCACGCTGAAGTCCCTCCATGGCAATAGCAGTATTCATTATAACACCAAAAGTCTGGTAGTTCCCTGTGTATAACTCCTACAAACTGCAAGAGAGGCCGCGATAGAAACGGTCCCTCTTTCTTCTCATTAGTATCGATGTGGGTCCCAGCATACTATGACAGATGGTTGAACTTGTTCACATAATCCATCATAGACATACTCCCTTGCTTTAGGTCTAGGAACTCTGTCAACTTCCTGTTCAGCGACACCAGCAGGAATGTAGTACTCACTGAAAGCAGCGGTAAACTCCTGCCAACTCACATGGTGATCCATCAGCTGCATGGCATTGAACATGTCCCACCATGCACTGGCAGAACCCAACAACTGTTGCACTGCAAAGCGCACCTTCTGCTCCTCAATTACAGTGAGTAGTAGAAACTTCTGCTCTAGAATACGACATCAATGCTCCGCATCCAGAGGATCAGCAGTCGGCATGAACGTGGGTGGGTGCGTCTTCAGGAAATCCTGGTAAGAATAGGGCCTCTCGGGACCGCGGGCACCACCCTCGTTCCTGCCATTGCCTTTGTGGCCCCCACGAGCGAAGATACCAATCGCCTGGTCTAACATCTCCAAGGCACGGGCTGACTCACGCCGAACAGCCATCGTCTTTGCCATCATCTCCGCATGGGTCATCGGAGGTGGTGGTGGCGGAAGAGGAGGATCCAGAAATGGGGCCTCATGGCTGTCCCCATTGGTGTGGTCATTGTCCTCACCACGACCGTTATCACCCTGGTCTGCCCCAGCACTGGTACTCTCCCAACCAGACCTTAGATTCATCTATAAATAGATAAGAACCAACCATTAGGGACAACCCTTCAGATTAGGAACAAGAGACTTAGAGAAATGATAAGACTTTTATTAAAGCATTCTTTTAGATTATCCTATCAATTTACTAATCCATATTATACGTGTGGGGGAAGTCTAGTTTAAGCAAGATTCTCTTTTCATGATGCATGCATCGGCCTACCCGTTCACTCAAGCCAAAATATAGCGGCATTCATAAAAAAATTTGGCACATCGCACACTCACTTTCCGCTTGCTAAATGATTCTTACGCAGCGTAAGTTAGTGTACCTACAGAAACTTGATTAGATAAAACCAGTGCCGCTATCCTAGATAGACCATATTGCTAGGGCTTATACTTATTTACATAATTTTATCGCATCCTACTTTTCGCAAAACTTTGGTTGGTCAAATTTTAGGTTTTGAAAAGAGTTATGAAACTCGTAGAGTCAACCTAGCTCTGATATCACCTGTGGCAGAACCGCCCGAAATAACACACCTTCGGAGGCACTCATCTTCCACCAGACACTAAGCACCCCGAAAGCAAGCTACATCAGACGAATTCCGTCGAGCACACCCTAAGGGAGAACTCGAATAATCAACGTTTTTCCTTCAGGATCTAATAATGAGAATGAGTTTACAATACTTAGTCCATTTTATGCAACTAGAGTTCTTATAAATACATTATTACAGTACCAAGTTTAGAGTGTGGAATTTAAACAGCAGAATTATAATAATCATCTAACGGTAGAATACAAGGATTCGTCTGTGTCCACCAGAAGAATCCTGCACACAATAGCTACTCTTCAAGCTACACCTACAACAGGGTAAATAAACCCTGAGTACACAATGTACTCGCAAGACTTACCTGACTATTGGGAATAATTTCCCGACTCCAAAGGATATGATAAGCTTTTTGGGTTGCTGGGTTTCCTTTTTGCGGAAAGCAATATTAGTATTGAATCCTTATGTATGTTTCTTATTTGCAGTCATGATTAGTTCATTATCTAACCATTCTAGGTAAGCACCTATTCTACTTTCAAGAAAGAGTTGAGCAAACAGATCTATTTCACCATCTTTCATCTTCTAGTTCTTACTACGGTGCTAGATTATAGACAAATCGTACCGGATTACCCAGCGATTCATGAATCAATGTGTCCAGTTGGGTACCCCCGAAACACACGCCCTACTTGTATCCCAGGCACAAGCAGGACCAACCCATCACTCTCCTGTCAAGGGGTCTGGGTCCCCATCCAAACTTGGACTCCAAGCCCCCACACCTGAGTACCAGACTCAGTGTGGTGCTTAGACCTCCACCATCCTCGCCTCCAATCAGTCGGTCCAAAAAGAGCTGGAACCCACGATAAGAGAGCAACGAGCCTTCCCTGCTCCTATAAATAAGTAGGTGCTCAGGATAATAAGGCTATGACCTGACTAGAATCTAATGCAACGGCCGGTCCTTAACCTACACGGACAAGGAAAACATTGTAAATAAGTTATGCTCCGTTGGCCGTGGGACACAACCTCTTACACCCACCAATATCCGTACCATATCCCTGCCCGGTCTTCATTTCTTTTCACAATTTTATCATGAGAGTGGTAATAATAATCACCTATTATGAGTAACGGCAGGTTACTCACGCTACCAAAAAACCTAAGCATAACAGTTACTCGACCTAAGCTAGTAGGACTCAAAGGTAGGTATATCTATGCGTGTAGTTTCAATATAAATCCTGTAACATAAATGCACATCATATATATATATATTTTCAGTGATTATTCAAAATAAGGGTTATGCACCGGGGCTTGCCTTTGGCAGGCGTGGTGTCAGCTCAGTCAGTCAGTGGTGGCTCTAGAACCTCCTCCTACAAGAGGATCTCCTCCTTGTACTCTTCGATCACCTCTTCGAACTCGTGATCTCCGATGGTCACGATCTCCACCAACTCGTTCTCTACATGCATGCGATGATGATGCAACACTTAGCATTTCGGCAACAGCAACTCTTAAAAATAAAAATAGACATGGTAAACTACTAAGCTAACTCTAGTGACTAGGATACTAAGCTAACTATCATGTTCATCAAGTAAAGTGTTGGGTTCAACTAACAAACACCTAGCTTTACAAATGAAGAATATATCTTTATTTCTACTAATGATTTAATGTATATTTGAAACAAAGAGCATTTAACTACCCTTATGTTAAGTCTATTTTAAAGCTACAAAAATTATAGTGAGCATATAATAATATAATGAACCTACTGTAAAAATTTCAGGGTTTTTGCTATAACCAATCTACCAAAAAAATTCCTACAATTATTTAACCTAATCATATTAAGCATTCTCAAATGATTCAATAGCCACTGGTATCAAAAATATATATGAACTAAATACACTAACAGATAGAGCACAATTTTAGGAACCTAACAAAATTGGTTTCACATTTTTTGAACATCTACAGAATTTGCTATAATTTTCCAAAGACCAGCTCAAAACTAAATAAGAAAAACATTTGCTAATTCGTTGGAAAAAGGAAAACCAATTGTTGTGCGGCCCATCTGTGCGGCCCGCAGGCACGGCCCACGCGAAGCAGGCCCACGCGCGAGGCGGCCCGCGGTGGGAGAGTCCAGCGAGCTTTTGTAGTTTTTGCAAAAAGAGACCTTGCATTTCCCCCAATACGCAACCAAGGACCAACACTATTTTACTTACTCACAGATCCTCTCACTTAACCCCCAGCCTTTCTCTAATTTACCCGCACGCACGCGGTGGCTCAGTGCGCGGCGAGCGGTGGCCTAGCATGGCTGTGCCGGCCACCTAGGACCGCCACTGGCCCGATGGTCGGACCGGCCTCCATCCCCGGTTCAACCCGCTACACCTAGCGGTAGAGAGATGGGAGACAGAGCGAGGACGGTGGAATGAGGCCAAGGCTCTGCTGTGACACGCCTTGGCGGGACGCGGTTGATGTAACCGTAGCGACCCAGTGTACCAAGTAGCGAACGAGCACGCGCGTGTTCACGCCGGCCTGGCCCGCGCGCCGCAGCGCCATCAATGACGTGACGACGGCAGGTGCAACCACATGCATGGAATAAAACTGGGCCAGGGCGTAGAGCATTGCGGCGCAGACATCAGCGCGGGGTGCGACGGTAGCGGCAGTAGGCATGTCACGATGCACGGCGGACTTGGCAGCACGACAACGCGCAGGGCGAGCGGCAGCGCGGCATGGCCTCACACGGCAGCGCCCATGACTATTCCCACGGCACACGGCCAGACCAGCGTGGCAACATGCGGGCGTGCGTGAGGCGCATTGACATGGCGACGCCGACCACTGACGCGCGGTGACCGCGTCCACACGGGGGAAGCAAATCGGAAATATGATGTGCACGGATTTTAAAGCTGCTACCGCGACCAAACCGTTACTCCTAAACATAAATGGTCTTCACTACACTCAAGATGGTAAATGAGGCTACTTTATCAAGCTATAACACTACGTCGCTTTTTAACCCAATTCCTCAAAATAGTTTGCTAAACATAGCAATATCTAACTGTCAACAGACTTGGAAATTTTTCTAAGTTTTGAGTTGAACTCTATTTCAAATTGCATTTCTAAGCTATTGAAAATATTAGCTAGCAAGGTTATTTTTCAACAGCAAGTATTTCATCATCTTCTATAAAGTTCACACTCCAAACTTTATTTAAGCCCCATATATAAGTTCTATAGTAATTTTACTCAATAAAAATTGCTTTACAACCATACTTGATAATTGTACGAATCGTGGAGTAACTTTTCGTTTTGCATTCTTATTGATCGTTTTAGTTGAAATACTTCACCTATTCGTTTCATCACATGCATTACCCCATAAGTATGATGCTTATGATGTGTTTTAGTAAATGATTTAGGGTATAACACCGAGGGTGTTACAAAGACACTACTATAGAAATCTTATTGGAGGCGGGCAATCCAACCGCCTCCAACAAAGGTCACAGTTAATCCATGACCTGCAGAGACGGTTCCTTTGCCAGTCTCCATAAATGAAATTAAAATAATAAAAAAGCAGCTGAGCCCAACGCCAGCCCATACGGGCCCGATGTCGAGGCCAGCCACGCCGCCACTGTCCTGGAACCCTCCACCATCGGATCCGCATCTGGACGCGCCGCCGCCGCCGGATCTGCACCTGGACGCGCTGTCGGTGGAGCCCCTACAGCCAGATCTGGTGGAGACGGGGAGGCCTCACGCTGAACCGCCTCCTCGCTGCAGATCCAACGCCTCCATTGCCGTCACGACCTCCATGCCGTGCTCCAGCTTCAGATCCACCGCCGCAAGGGCCCCCGCGAGCGCCCGTTTCAGATCCATCGCCGGCACGACCTCCCCATCGTCATCCATGCCCTCCGCAGAGGTCCCTCCGCCACCAGGGCCCTCCGCCACGCCAGGGCCTCCGCCTCCGCCGTCTGGGACTTGCGCCGCCGTGTGCTGAGAGATGTGAGAGGGAGTGGCGCGGGGGAGAGAGAGGGCGCGGGGGAAAGGGAGGGGCGCGGGGGAGGGAGAGGTTGCGGAGGAGTCGGAGGGGGCAGCCCGCTTGGAGGGAGTCGGTGGGAGAGTGCCGCTCTCGGCTGAGGAGGGAGAGGGAGAGGAAGAGAGAGTGACTGAAGGAAGAAACCCTTACTTCCTCTATTTATATGAAGATGGCTATCGGGCCTCGTTGGGCCCGTTGGGCCTCGACCTTTTTCGGAGGCGGGCACCTTAAGATGACCGCCTCCAAAAATAGGCCTTTTTTGGAGGCGGTTGTCTTAAGACGCCCGCTTCCGTAAATTAATTTTAGGAGGCGGCTGGATTTTGACCGCCTCCGTAAATCGATTTTACGAGGCGGGCAAACATGACCGCCTCGGTAAATAAAAATGACCGCCTCCGTGAATAGCCCAGCATTTTAGGAGGCGGTTGGATTTTGTGCTCGTCTCCGTTAATGTTTGGGCACTGCCTACTAAAATCATTTGTGTAGTAGTGAGAGAAAACTAACGGGACTTGAGGCTGCAAGAATATCCTTGCCTTTTATACGGGGGTAGAAGCGTATTTTTTCCACCAACCTTGGTCTACGGGCGGAGTCCTAGAATCCCAAATTATTTTGGGACTAAGGAAGTAGATTATAAGAACATATTCACATTATAGGTAACTCTTAATATACAAACAATTCTTTTGTATAACTGATGAACAAAAATAATGATTTCAATGGTATTTTCAAATCCTACTACGCTTTATAGAAAGATCTAGGATGTAGTACAAGAAGTCTACACACTTTCTCACATTTATTTTAGTCATATAGGCTTACGTATGCTGGTGCCCTGATACATCCATGATAAGCAAGCTAGGGATGCTAGTCCATTTGATTCCTATATAAATCTCAAATTATAGTTGTAGCAATTAATTTTATATACTCAATAAAGGATCAAAATCTCATATATAGCAATCATAATCCTAAATGCTCCAAAATCAGCTAGCTGGCTCTCCCTTATCTTCGTTGTTTTTTCTTTTCCTCCTGAATGAAAAGAAAAGAAAACGGCCGGGCGTGGTACTAACTCCCAACTACGCACCTACCGCGCGCATAACTCCTGCCCGCCTTGCCTCATCATCTCCAGCGTCGCCGTCGACTCATCCTTATCCTCCCCCATCACGCTCACGGCTCAGCCCGCGGCCGCACCGCGCCATCCGTACTCTCCCGGCCGCCCCACCGCTGGCCGCCCCGACGTGTTGCGCCGCCACAGGAAGGTCCCGGGGCCGCCTTTCGGGCGGGGCAGCGCCAGCGGTGGACCCGCGCCACGCTGACGCGAGCGCGCGTCCGTCCCAGAAGGCTGACGTAAGCAGTGACAGAATTGGCGCCGCCTCTCGGTGTCCACGTGTCGCGGTCAACCGGTCAGAGCGGGCCTCCACGTGTCGTAGTCGGCCGCGGCTATAAATGCCCGGCTCCGCACCCGGAACAAGTTTCAAGCCCTCCTCTCCTCTTCCTACCATTAGCAGCAGCAGCCAGCAGGGAGAGAGGGAGACTGCGTCGACTAGCAGAGCAGCCAGCAGCGATTGAGCGAGGGAGGAACACGATGAGCGGCGGCGGTCAGGATCTGCAGCTGCCTCCGGGGTTCCGGTTCCACCCGACGGACGAGGAGCTGGTGATGCACTACCTCTGCCGCCGCTGCGCCGGCCTGCCCATCGCCGTCCCCATCATCGCCGAGATCGACCTCTACAAGTTCGACCCATGGCAGCTCCCCAGTACGTCCTCGATCGATCTGCTTGCAGCAGCCAGCCGGCCGTGAACAATTTCAGTTTTCTGTGCGGCCGTGATGATGGTGATCGAGCTGACCGCCGATTGATGACGTGATCTATTTGTGTGTGCAGGGATGGCGCTGTACGGCGAGAAGGAGTGGTACTTCTTCTCCCCTCGGGACCGCAAGTACCCGAACGGGTCCAGGCCCAACCGCGCCGCCAGGTCCGGCTACTGGAAGGCCACTGGCGCCGACAAGCCCGTGGGCACGCCCAAGCCGCTCGCCATCAAGAAGGCGCTCGTGTTCTACGCCGGCAAGGCGCCCAAGGGCGAGAAGACCAACTGGATCATGCACGAGTACCGCCTCGCCGACGTCGACCGCTCCGCCCGCAAGAAGAACAGCCTCAGGGTAAGCAAAAGCACCTCGCCGTCCGTCCGTCCGTCCGTGTCGACGACGAACGTAACGTAAATTCGTGTCGTCGTCGCGTCAAACAAAAAAGAAAACGAAGAACTTGACGACAATGTGTCGCTTTCGAAATGAATGCGGGGATAAGCGTGGCCCACGGTTTTGGGCCGCTGAATTTTTTCGGAATGGGCCGGCTGCACCGGCGCAACTTGCCCAAATGATTCCAATGGGTCGCTGTCCTCGGTGTGAGAGCATTCGATGCCATGGCTGATGGCGAACCAATCATTTTCGCCCGTCGCGCCCTGCGACGGCGGCGACGGCGACGGCAGCAATGAACGAATAAAGTTCTTGTGGGGTCTGGGATTAGAGATCGAAATGACGCTTTGTGATTCTTTAGTTCATTCATTTATCAGTTTGCACAACTGCACTAGTGCTTACGTGCATCTGACAAATTGTTTATTCCGGTGATCCGTGCAGTTGGATGACTGGGTGCTGTGCCGCATCTACAACAAGAAGGGCGGGCTGTTGAAGCCGTCGGCGGCCGCCGGCGACCACAAGCGGATGGTGTTCGCTGCGGCCGCGGTGAGCTCCCCTCCGGAACAGAAGCCGTTCGTGGCGGCGCTAGGCGGGCTTCCCCCCGCTGTGTTCCTGGCCGACCTGGCGGCGTACTACGACCGGCTGTCGGACTCGATGCCGTGGCTCCACGCGACTCCAGCTGCTCGGAGCAGGTGCCGTCGCCGGAGCAGCTGGCATGCAACCGGGAGGTGCAGAGCCAACCCAAGATCAGCCAGTGGGAGCGCACCTTCGCCTCCGACCCCGTCAACCCCGCCGTCTCCATGCTCGACCCCGTCGTGGGCGGCCACAACGGCGACCCGCTGCTGCAGGGCATGATAGACTTAGTGGATCACCTAGACATAGATTTAGCGGGTACAACCTTACATATGGGATGACAACTTCCTAGAACATGATTTAGAGAGAGGAAGGGAGATGAGATATCACCGACCATCCGCGGGCTTGGAGGAAGAGCTCGACGTAGCCATGGCGAAGGTGATGCGGTCCGGGTCGGCGGAGTCGTAGTCATGGTGTTGAGGTCGGTCGCAGTGTAGTGGTGGCGCAGAGGCAGCGGTGAAGACGTCAGTGGAGCTTCCCATCGTTCAGCGCCTTCCTCTTAGATCGGATTAGGGTTAGGACTGTAGGTGGGAGAAATGTGGCTCAGGTGAACCTCGTGACGCGAGCCCCGGCCTCCCACCTCTTTTATATTGCGTTGCGCGACGGGGGCTCATCAACTATGGAACGGTTGGGAGCCCCCGATCAGGGCGCGGATCAAGGCCCCGACTTGCTCGTTGGACCGAGCCGAGAGGAGATCAACCTAACATTCTCTCCCTTGATCTTACCTTATGACTTAAACTTAAAATTCTTCTCTTTTTTCCATTCCATCATAGATTAGCGTATAGAGCGTGTCTCGTCACAATAGTTAGTACCATTGGATTAACAGCTACAACACACCGCTCTGTTTTGAAACAGATTTTCTCAACTAGGCCCTTATTGTTCAGGAGTCATAGACTTTTTCTTAAACCCACGTCGGCTAAGTGTTCTCTGAACACGTTGGGTGGTAAGCCTTTTGTAAGCGGATCCGCGAGCATCTTTTCTGTACTTATGTGCTCAAGGCTAATTATATGATCCCGGACTTTGTCTTTCATATAATATTTTATTTTAATATGTTTGGTAGCACCACTTGACTTATTGTTGTGAGCATAACATACTGTTGGATTATTGTCGTAGTACAACTTGAGTGGTTTATGTATGTCGTCTTCCACTTTCAACCCGGGCATAAACTTCTTTAGCCAATTTACCTGCCCCGTGGCCTCATAACACGCTACAAATTCGGCATATATTGTAGACGATGTAGTGACGGTCTACTTGAAACTTTTCTACGATATAGCTACTACTGCGAGAGTAAATATATATCTTGACGTGGACTTTCTATCATCTCTCGCATAATCTGAATCTGTATACCCCTCTATGTGTAGGGAATCAGATCTTCTGTACGTTAGCATGAGGCCATTTGTGCATTGCAAGTAACGCAAAACTTTCTTTATCAGTCTTCCATGTTCTATTCCTAGATTACTCTGATATATGTCAAGTAACCCGGTAACAAACGCTAAGTAAGGGCGTGTACACACTTGATCATACTGTAAACTTTTCGACAGCTGAAGCATATGGAACCACTTTCATTTGATCGATCTCATATTGATTCCTGTGATATTGGAATTCACCAAATCTATCGTCCTTGACTATGGGAGCAGGTGAAATGATGGATCTAGGATCTTCCAATGTTCCAGCCTCAGTGTTTATGCGCATAACTGAGCTAGATTGTGGATCACTTCTATCCACAGGACATTGTATGTCCTCTAGGTGTCTTTCAACCAAAGGTTGAGTTGCATTTCTAATCTTCTTTTGCTTGCCAGCAACCCCATCTTACCTCTTGGAAGTGCTTCTCCCCCTCTTATTGCTAATTTGAGGGTGAGTGGTTTTATTCGGTACATCCACTCTTTCGGGCACATTCCTTGTAGGATGGAGAGACTTTGTAACACATTTATAATTAGAGAAAGCGCCTGGCAGATTGTTTGCAATATATTGCAAATCATTAATTCTTTGAACTTATAGTTCAGTTTCTGTAGTACGTGGATCAGAAAATAAAATGCCTTCTGCATTCCAATCAATTTCCTAGCATTCCTTTTCTTACAATTCTCCCCCTAATGTCGGGAAATGATCCTCATTAAAAATACAATCAGCGAACCGAGCTGTAAATAGATCCCTTGTTAGAGGTTCTAGGTACTTAATGATCGACGGAGATGAATATCCCACATAGATCCTCAGTTTCTTGTGAGGACCCATCGATGTCCGTTGAGGTGGTGAGATGGGTACGTATTCTGCGCACCCAAACTTACGCAAATGGGAAATACTCGGAGGATTCCCACGTACTAACTGGAAAGGGGATTTTTCGTGATATGCAATTGGTCGTAGTTGGATCAGGTCGGCAGCGTGCAGAACTGCATGACCCCAACATGACATAGGCAATTTGCAATTTATCAACAAAGGTATTGCAATGAGCTTCTTTTAATCAACGATTTAGCCAAACCATTTTGAGTATGTACATATGGGACAGAATGCTGAACTTGAATTCCCAATGCCATGCAATAAACATTAAAAGCATGGGACGAGAATTCAGCAGCATTGTCTATTCTGATACATTAAATCCGATGTTCAGAACAATGTGCCTTCAACTTAATAAGTTGGGCCATTATTTTGACAAAATCATAGTTGTGTGTCGATAAAAGAGACGCGTGAGACCATCTAGTAGATGCGTCTATCAAAACCTTGAAGTACCTGAACGGCCCCGATAATAGTTCGATTGGACCACAAATATCTCTTTGAATTCTTTAGAGGAATTTGAGTGGTTCAGCTCGAATTTTAAGATATGATGGTTTTAAAATTAATTTTCCAGTTGCACAAGCACTACAACAAATATCTTTATTTTGGGGAAATTTGGCATTTTCCATATCATGACCAATAGAATTGCTGATAATTTTCTTCATCATCCCTATTCCAGGGTGCCCAAGTCAATCATGCCAGATTCAGAATGTATCGACATCTTGGAAAATTATCTTATAAGCAACATGTTCTATGGGCTTTATGTATGTAAAGTACAATGCAGTTTGGAGTAAAGAAATCTTTTCACAGATTTATTTGCCATATCCAGTAAGTTTGGTAAAGAGAAAGAATTCCTCTTTATTATCCATATGTGTTTCCACATGTGTTGACACAGAATTTCGTCCCGTGCCGAGGACACACGAGCAAACCGGAAGGGTCCGCTCGATGGAGCTGGAGATCCGCCTAGCTTCAGCACAAGGGTGGTTGATCCTGCGCACTCCTCCTGAGATAAGCCAGTCAATTTGACCCTACAATTGACAAGAAGAGAAAGCTTATCTGTAATTAAGGGTGGAACATGTCGGTGTTGCTAGGCAGTCCTGAATATGTGGCTCTGAGAGCCGATATGAAAGAAGATCGACTAAATAGTCGATTCTAGCATATTCGTAAGAATAAATCGATTAAAGCTCATGGAGTTGTGTAAGAAGAATCGGTTATCATTATAAATATCATTGTTTAAACAAATACTGGTCACTGGTGTCGGATACCATAAAAAGGGGTACCCTAAGCGAGAACTGAAAAAATTGCTTAGCCCTTGTAAATATCAAAGCCAAGAAACAACGACGAGGCCTCGGCCGATTCTCCGATTCGCCCGAGGCCCGCGCCGCACAGCCTCTGATGAGGTGCCGACTATCCGCCTCACCGAGGCCCCCTAGCCCGAGGCCCCGCGTCGTAAGGTCTCGGACGAAGTACCGATTCTCCGCCTCGCTCGAGGCCGTCTCGGCAATGACCCCGTAACCGCTGCCTCGACCGGCTTCTCTGACAAAACATCACGTCCAATTAACGCGTCCAACCACTCCCGCAACGTCAGCCGCGCGTCGGCATAGTACAGCGGAGTGGCCGATGGGACTGGATTCACATCGACGCCATGCAGTCAGGGACATGACAGGGCAGGGGTTACCGGCCGCTGTGCTTGGCACTGTGCCCATGACTAACGCCCATACTGCACTGTGCTATCTAACTCCTGCTCTGAGGACAGCACGGCGTGGAGAGTCAGGTCCGGGTCCTTGTAGCCTCGAAATCGGTGTACAGGACCAACTGCTCCCTCCGAGCCTCGGCAATCCGCTTCAGGGTCTCGGCAGCCTCGGGATTCACGCCCGCCGAGCCCCCCACGATGGCTCGGCCTCAGCACCAATTGAGCCTCCGCTCTTTATGCTGTTGACACACAGCGACCGGCACATCTTCTGCAGCACGCACCGTACCCTGCGCCAAGCTGCACCCACGTCACGCATAGGGCCAAGCTCCTGTATCCTCGGAGTCAGCACACCCGCACCATCCTGTCAGCCCAGCCTCGGCACTCCGCGCCAGTCAAACATGCAGCAACTAGCACGCCTCCGACAGAGGAAGACGCGCCTACCGCCGCAGGAGCTCCCACGTCTCATAGGACCAGGCGTGACCGGCACGCCGCTCCAGTGCACCAAGGACAAGACCGCTTCATCAACCATGCCGCCATAGTGAGAAGCTATAGGGCTTGGCACGCCGCCTCCGCTCACAAAATGCCACGTAGCAATCCATGTACCGTCCTTGTGTCTTCCTTCGACTATAAAAGAGAGTGACCGGGGCCGCTTCTAAGCATCAAGAGAACAGATCGAAACCACGCTTGCACTCACGCGCAAAACGCACTCACTCAACCCACACACGCTCCCCCGCTGCCTGAGAGCAACGTCTCAAGCAGCCCACGCCGTTCCACGCAGAGACCTGGGACTAGCTCCCTCTCTTGCCCTGCTTGTAAACCCCTACTACGAGCACCTCAGTGCAAGGAATACAAGATCGCTCTCTCAGACTGGACGTAGGGCATCTATTGCCTGAACCAATATAAACCTTGTGTCTCTTTGCATCACCATCCGGGATTAGGGGCACGCAGTTCAAATTCACTAGTTGGTTGAGGACCCCCCGGTCCAAAACACCGACAGTTGGCGCGCTAGGTAGGGGATCATACCGCGTGTTAGCTTAGTCATCCCAACAAATTCCGGATGGCAGACCCCGTGTGACCTCTACATCTCGGCACGGTGATCTGGTTTGGGAGCCTAGAGTTCATGTCTCTAGGATGCGAGTACGATATGGTACTCCTCACGCCTAGAGCCCCACCGACCGATGACGACGTCATGCACCAGCAGCCCAGGCGCAGGCGGCGCCCGGGCCGCCGCTCTCGTCGCGCTCGCCAGGCACGACGCGAGCGGGACCACCCCGAACACCGCACGAGCTCAGGGCGACGCGTCGCGCTCCACCGGTATCCCACGCCCGGCTGTTGGTACAGAGTCCCTGGTTGGGGACCTGTCTAGCTTAAGCCTGGGCAGGGGAAAGACGCCGGTGACATGCAACAATGCCCCGTCATCGAGCTCCGCCCCGCCACCTCCTGAGGAGTCAACTCCAGCGGAGCGGAGCCCGACGATGGCACCATCCCCGTACCCCTTCGGGTTGAGCAACGCCGCCGCCGCATTCCCCGCCGCATTCGCTTCCGCCTTTGCTTCCGCTCACGCGGAACCCTCAGGACGCCACCAACGTTTCGCCCTCGACCTCTTCGCCACAACCTCGACCCACACCCACGCTGACTCCTCGGAGGAGGATGAGGCGTGGGCCAGAGCAAACTTCTCCGGGCTTCGCGACCCTGAAGCTATGCGCCACTTCTTGGTCGCGAACGACTACTGTTTCGGCTACTCCGACTCCGACGATGAAGGCACTTACGATCCCACTCGAGAGTGCTTCCACATCGGGCTCGAGATGCTAAGGGCGAGCAATGAGAGTAAAGGGGCAGGCAACCGCTCCCCGCTCAGCCAAGGGGCAGGCGACACCACGCCTCTACTCGTCGAGCCCCGGGTAGCGTGGAACGAGAACCCCGCCCCCGAGGAACTTCAACGCCTTGACCTAGAGCAGCTCCGTGAGCTTCAGGCTACGGTCGAACAAGACCGATTCCTTCTGCAGCAGCTCCGAGACACTCTCGAGCAGGAGCAACGAGGCCACGGTGATGGCGGAGGATCCCGGCGAAGGGCCCACGACGTCCACCACCGCATCAACAACGACGAAGGGAGTGAGCAACCCCCAATCTTCAATCACGCTAGCCAGAACGTCGTGGCAGCAGCAATGCTAGTCCAAACGATGCCCGAGCCCTCTACCACATCGAGGGGCGATGGGTCCGCGGCGAGCTCTGGGATCTCCTCGAAACCACCGCAGTATAGCAGGCCGAAAGTTCCACCTCTCGACGGTGTGGGGGTGCCTCAGAACTACCCACAGCATCGCCTCGGTGGGATAGAGAGGCCTCGGTTCGTCCCGAGCCCGCTCGGGCACCGACTGCCAACAGGGCCACCTCGGTGCACGACCGCCTCGGCTACCGACGCGAGGCGCAAGGCGACCACGATGTGGTCAGCAGGCGATGGCGCCACGACAATGATGGGCCAGCCCGAGGCTACCACCTGCACCGAGGTGGTCGCTACGACAGTGGGGAGGACCGCAGCCCTTCTCTTGGGCCACCTGGCCCTCGAGTCTTTAGCAGGGCCATCCACGGCGCTCACTTCCCGGCCCAGTTTCGACAGCCAGCCAACCTCACAAAGTACAGCGGCGAGACCAACCCCGAGCTTTGGCTGGCCGATTACCGCCTGGCTTGTCAGCTAGGCGGTGCGGACGATGACCTGCTCATCATCCGCAACCTCCCGTTGTTCCTGTCAGACTTGGCGCGAGCCTGGCTCGAACACCTCCCTCCCTCGCAGATTCACAACTGGCGCGACTTGGTCAAGATGTTCGTCGGGAATTTCCAGGGCACATACGTGCGCCCCGGGAACTCCTGGGACCTCAAGAGTTGTCGCCAGAAGCCGGACGAGTCTCTCCGAGACTTCATCCGACGCTTCTCCAAGCAGTGCACTGAGTTGCCCAGCGTCGGTGACTCAGAAATTGTCCAGGCTTTCCTCTCTGGCACTTTCTGCTGAGACCTGGTCCGAGAGTTAGGCCAGAACATAGCGACCATGGCAGCCGCGCTCCTCGACATCGCCACCAACTTCGCCTCGGGCGAAGAGGCTGTCGGAGCCATCTTCCCCGATGGCGACACCAAGGGGAAGCGGAAGGACGAGGCCCCCAGGGCCTCAGCCCCCACCTCCCCAAGAAAAAGAAAAAGGGTCTCTAGGGGAAGCAGGAGGTCCTCGAGGCCGGTCTAGTCGCGGCCATAGATCGCAAGAATCCCCGAGGCCCCGCTAGAGGCCCCGAGCTCTTCGACGACATGCTTAAGAAGCCATGCCCTTACCACCAGGGCCCGGTGAAGCATACCCTCAAAGAGTGCACCATGCTCCGACGTTACTATGCCAAGCTCGGGCTCCCCAACGAGGATGCCAAGAAGAAGGGCACCGGCGATGGAGACAACAACAAGGACGATGGGTTCCCCGAGGTGCACAATGCCTTCATGATCTTCGGCGGGCCTTCAGCGTGCCTCACGGCACGTCAGCGGAAGATAGAACGCCAGGAGGTCTTCTCGGTTGAGGTAGCCACTCCCCAGTACCTTGACTGGTCTTGATAGGCGATCACCTTCAATCAGGAAGACCACCCCAATTATGTCCCAAACCTCGGGCAGTACCCGCTCATCATCGACCCGATCATCGGCAACACCCGGCTCACCAAGGTACTGATGGATGGAGGCAGCGGCCTCAATATCCTCTACACCAACACCCTGGAGCTCCTAGAGCTCGACTAGTCATGGCTCCAAGGCGGTGCCGCACCCTTCCACGGCGTCGTGCCGAGGAAGCGCACGCGACCCCTCGGGCGCATTGAGGTGGTTGGGTTCAAGTGGACCTATCACGCCATCCTAGGGCGCCCGTGCTACGCCAAGTTCATGGCGGTCCCAAACTACACCTACCTCAAGCTCAAGATGCCGGGCCCCAACGGCGTCATCACTGTCAAGTCCACGTACGAGCACGTGTACGACTGCGACGTCGAATGCATCGAGTATGCCGAGGCTATCGTGGAGGCCGAGGCCCTCATTGTCAACCTCGACCAACTCGGTAGCGAAGTGCCCGACTCCAAGCATCATGGTGGGACTTTCGAGCCCATAGAGGCCGTCAAGCTCGTCCCGATCGACCCCAACTGCTCCAACGGCCGAGCGCTGAGGGTCAGCGCCACCCTCAACAGCAAATAGGAAGCCGTGCTTGTCGACTTTCTCTGCATGAATGCCGATATATTCGCATGGAGTCCCTCGGACATGCCGGGCATACTGAGGGAGGTCACCGAGCACGCCTTGGTCATCCAGGCCGGCTCCAGACCGGTGAAGCAGCGCCTGCGTCGATTCGACGAGGAGAAGCGCAGGGCCATCGGCGAGGAGGTTTAGAAGCTTTTGGCAGTCGGATTCATCATGGAAGTGTCCCATCCAGAGTGGTTAGCTAATCCTGTATTAGTTAAGAAGAAAAATGGAAAGTGGAGGATGTGTGTGGACTACACCGGTTTAAATAAAGCATGTCCAAAGGTTCCATTTCTATTGCCTCGAATCGACCAAATCATTGACTCCACTGTAGGATGCGAGACCCTATCCTTCCTCGATGCGTATTCCGGTTACCATCAAATCAAGATGAAAGAGTCCGACTATCTCGCGACTTCTTTCATCACCCCATTTGGCATGTACTGCTATGTGACTATGCCATTCGGTCTTAGAAATGCAGGGGCCACATACCAGCGGTGCATGACCCAGGTCTTTGGCGAGCACATCGGGCGAACCATCGAGGCCTACGTGGACGACATCATGGTCAAGTCCAGGAAGGCCGGTGACCTCGTCGATGACTTGGAAGAAGCCTTCAAATGCCTCAGGGAGAAGGGCATCAAGCTTAATCCTGAGAAGTGTGTCTTCAGGGTCCCCCGAGGCATGCTCTTGGGGTTCATAGTCTCAGAACACGGCATCGAGGCCAACCCAGAGAAGGTCTCGGCCGTGACCAATATGGGGCCAATCCGAGACCTCAAGGGAGTGCAGAGGGTTATGGGATGCCTTGCGGCCCTGAGCCGCTTCATCTCGCACCTTGGCGAAAAAGGCTTACCTCTGTACCGTCTCTTGAGAAAATCCGAACACTTCTCTTGGACCCCCGAGGCCGAAGAAGCCCTCACCAAGCTCAAGGCACTGCTCACCAACCCTCCCATCCTGGTACTGCCAACCAAGGATGAAGCCCTCTTACTCTACGTCACTGCAACGACCCAAGTGGTTAGCGCGGCCATTGTAGTCGAGAGGCAGGAAGAGGGGCATGCTCTACCCGTCCAACGACCTATTTACTTCATCAGCGAGGTGCTTTCTGAGACTAAGACACGCTACCCCCACATCTAGAAGCTGATCTATGCCGTAGTCTTGACTCGACGCAAGATGTGTCACTACTTCGAGTCCCACCCGGTGACCGTGGTGTCATCCTTCCCTCTGGGAGAGATAGTCCAGAACCGGGAGGCCTCGGGTAGAATAGCCAAGTGGGCCATCGAGCTCATGGGGGAAGCCCTGTCTTTTTCACCTCGGAAAGCGATCAAATCCGAGGTCTTGGCCGATTTTGTAGCTGAGTGGACCGACACCCAGCTACCCCCTGCTCAAATCTAGGCGGAATGCTAGACCATGTACTTCGACGGGTCTCTGATGAAGACTGGGGTGGGCGCGGGTCTGCTCTTCATCTCACCCCTCGGAGTGCACATGCGCTACATGATCTGGCTCCACTTTGCCGCCTCCAACAATGCAGCCGAGTACGAAGCCCTCGTCAATGGCTTGTAGATCGCCATCGAACTTGGAGTGTGGCGTCTCGACGTACGGGGCGATTCACAGCTCATCGTCGATCAAGTGATGAAGGAGTCAAACTGCCATGACCCCAAAATGGAGGCGTACTGCAAGTTGGTGCGTCGCCTAGAAGATAAGTTCGACGGTCTCGAACTCAACCACATCGCGCGAAAATTCAACGAGGCCGCGGATGAACTGGCAAAGATGGCATCGGCACGGGCCCCGGTCCCCCCGAACATCTTCGCCAGAGACCTCCACAAGCCTTCCATCGACTACGCCTCGGCAGCGGAAGAGGGCCCACCGGTCGAGCCCACCGTAGGGCCCGAGGCCCCCTCGGTCACCGAGACCCCTGCTGCCGAGCCCGAGGTCGTGGAAATCAATGTGGAACCTCTCGAGGCCAACCAGGGCATGGACTGGTGAGTCTCATTCCTTGATTGCCTCGTTCGAGGAGAGCTTCCTACAGAAAGGACCGAAGCCCGACGGCTTGCACGACGAGCCAAAACTTACGTCCTCAGCAATGACGAGTTGTAGAGGCGAAGCCCATCTGGCATCCTCCAACGGTGCATCACCACCGAGGCAGGCCAAGCCCTACTTTGGGACTTGCATGCGGGAGCCTGCGGGCACCATGCAGCGCCTCGGGCGCTCGTCGGAAACACCTTCCGCCAAGGGTTCTACTGGCCAATGACGGTTGCCGACGCCACCAAGCTGGTACGCTCCTGCGAGGGATGTCAGTACTATGCGCGGTAGACGCACCTCTCGGCCCAAGCCCTCCAAACCATCCCCAGTACATGGCCATTCGCCGTATGGGGGCTGGACATGGTTGGGCCTCTACAGAAGGCCCCCGAGGGCTATACCCATTTGTTGGTAGCAATCGACAAGTTCTCCAAGTGGATCGAGGCTCGACCGATCACTCGAATCAAATCCGAGCAAGCGGTGCTGTTCTTCACTGATATCATCCATAGGTTCGGGGTTCCAAACACCATCATCACTGACAACGGGACACAATTCACCAGCCACAAGTTCCTAACGTTCTGTGACGACCACCACATCCGTGTGGTCTGGTCGGCCGTAGGACACCCTAGGACAAATGGCCAAGTAGAATGTGCCAACGGCATGATCCTACAAGGCCTCAAGCCAAGAATATACAACCGGTTGAAAAAATTTGGCAAGAAATGGCTTGCCGAACTCCCGTCGGTCATCTAGAGCCTAAGGAACACTCCGAGCCGAGCCATGGGGTTCACACCGTTCTTCCTGGTCTATGGAGCCGAGGCCATCCTCCCCACTGACTTGGAGTACGGTTCCCTGAGGCTACAGGCCTACAACGAGCAAAGCAACCGCACTGCCCGCGAGGACACCCTCGACCAACTGGAGGAAGCCCGAGACATTGCGCTGCTACATTCGGTCAAGTACCAGCAAGCCCTACGATGCTATCAAGCCCTGCGCATTCGAAGCCGAGACCTGAAGGTGGGCAACCTGGTGCTGAGACTGAGGCAGAACAACAAGGGCCGCCACAAACTGACCCCACCATGGGAAGGGCCGTACATCGTCGCCCAAGTGCTAAAGCCCGGGACCTACAAGCTGGCCAATGAGAAGGGCGAAATCCTCACCAATGCTTAGAACATAGAACAGCTATGTCGTTTCTACCCTTAAATTTCCAAGCATTGTATACACTGTTTCTCGAAATACATTAAAGAAGCGTTCTTTAGTTGTTCTAATTTTTCGAGAAACCCCCCCATCGACGGGGGATCGACGTTACGATAACGCTATAAGGGAGACTCGGCTCTGCCTCTGCAGAACCGAGCCTCCCTCGGGGGCTAGAAGGGGGGAACCCCCCTAAGTCCTAGACACTATTTTTTAATCGTTTTTCGAATAAATTTCTACACCAAACTCTCTGGCGTGCTCTGACAGATCGAATGCAAAAACCTAAGGATCGAAAGTCTGTCTCAGGGCCAAAAGGCTGGCCGAGCCACGAGAACGGCCTACGCCTCTGGGCTACGGCAACTCCCTCACCACCTTTTACCCGAGGGGCAGCTTAGGCTCCGAGGAAGTTTTCTGGAAATGATATGTTCAGAGGTGAGACAGAGGGCAGAGGCTCAAAAATACAATAAAACGATTAAAAAGCGTATGCACATAAATGCTTTATAAAGGCCTTGACGGCTACAAACATCACGGTATGATAATAATCCTAATCTGTTTACATGGCCCCTTTGGCCCAGGTCAAGGCTCAGGGTGTCCTGCATCGGCGGTCGACGCAGGAGGAACCACCTCCTCTTCGAATAGACTAGCTAGCGCCGTGCTAGGGGCCTCAGCCGCCTCCATCAGCTTCGTGACCTCCTCATTGGCCTCCTCGTCATCCTCAGCCAAGACGTAACCGTCGCTGACGGCCACGAGGCCGACGCCGGCGTAGTGCGAGGAGACGACGGCCAGGGCGCGCTTGACGCCCATGTGCAACGCCCCCTAGAGTCTCTCGCGCACTTGGCCACTCAACGCAGTCAAGCAGCTCCTAAGGGACCTACCCGAATCAACCCCCTCAACCTCCAGGGCCTCGCAGATGGTACGGGCGGCGCTCTGCAGCGCGTTGTGCTCCCCGATTTTGGCCTCGAGCACCGCCTGCACTGCGATAGAGGCCTCAGCCGCGTGGGAGACCTCCTTCTCCAACCCTATGCCAAAACAAGCAGGGTGGGGTTAAGCGCAAAAGAAAATAAGCCAAACAGGGGCGAAGGCCTACGGGACTCACCCTCAGTTTTCTCTTTCCAGCGCTGAACTTCGACCCGAGAGGCCTCGGCTTTGTCTTTCCAGTGCTGGACCTCGACTTGAGAGGCCCCGGCCGCCCTAGAAGCCTTCTTCTCTAGCTCTGTACCACATCAGGGAGTTAGGGGTCGAATGCAAGAAAAACAAATAAAACAAGGGGAACATGACTCACCCTCGGCCTTTGCTTTCCAAACTAAAGCCTCGGCCCGGGAGGCCTCGACCACCTTGAGGGCCTCTGCCAGGGCACTTTTCGTCTGCAGGTGCTCACCCTGCTCCATCCCTAGCTGCCCAGTGATGGCCTTGGCAGAGACTGTCGTTTCTTCAGCCTGGGACCTAAAGGTGTCCCATTCGCTAGCCACCCGGGTCAACTCCTCCTCTAGCTCCTTGATCCGTGCCGCCAAAGGGGCAGCCTGCTCCCGAGCCATGGCCGCCTCGGCCTTCATATCAGCACAACGAAGGCGGAGATCCTCCACCTCCGCACTCCGCGCCGACAGAAGCTCATTGACATTGGCGAGCAAGTCCTTCTGCTGTCGGAGCTAGTCCCAGACATCCCTCTCCCGCTGGAGGAACAACGACTTCCCGAGGGATCGGGCCTCGAGCTCCTGGATAGGCAGAACGGACGTCAAGCGCTGCGAGAAGACTCGGGAAAAAGACGACACCGCACGAGAAACGAAAGCACGTACCTGGGCAACGCCGAGCAGATCGTTGGCCATGACGGACAGCGCTATTCGCAGCGACTGCACCGCCAGCTGGCGGAATTGCTCAAAGGAGCCCCAGCGCCCCCCCCTCGGCCGTGTCCTCGAGGGCGAACAGAGGCTCCCCCTCAGGGTCGTCCCGGCTCCGCCATAATACACACGGGTGATCCCACCCGTGGGGCTCAGGTTGTACCCGCACGAGGGCCGAGTTTCCCTTGCCAGAAGTCAGAGCTGGCTGCTCCACGATGCTGGCCACCTCGGCATCTACCACCTCCTTCCCCCAGGAAGTATCATCGGAGAAGATCGAATGGACCTCCACTTCCCGGGTGCTCTCCTGCGAGGGCGACGGGTCTTGGACCAGGGGTGGTACCGAAGCTTGCCCCACCCCCATCTCCACATCCTGGTACACCGGCTCCACCATGCCAAAACTGGCCTCCGCCGCCTCAACCTCGATAGCCCGGGGAGCCCCGACGCCCGCCACAAAGTCCTCCGAAGCCCTAAGGGCCTCGGCCTCAGAAGTCCTAAGGGCCTCGACTTCGACCTCGATGGCCTCAGTGACTGAGGGTACCCCGGCCCCATCTAACTCATGGGCCTCGACCTCGTGAGGCGTAGGCTCTTCCCCCTCCGCTTGCTCCGTGGCCGCCCCGGTAGCCTCTCCCTGGGCGACCGGCTCCTTCGGGTCAGCCCTCGCCGACGCCGCGCCATGCTGCATGGCGGCTTGCGCCTCCACCACCCATTAGGCGGTGGAGCTAGTGCTCACCTTGAGAGCCTTACGTGGCGACAGGGCAGGCACTTCCGCTTGACGCTTCCGGCTGAAGGCAAAACGTTCACAAGGTCAGCATACGACCAAGGGACAAGCGAGAGGTGTTGCAAACATTGACAAAACACTTGCCTCGAACAGGGGACACAACCGCTTCGGCACGGCGTCCCTCCTCCTCTACAAACGGTGGTGGCGGCGGCAGTGGTACAGCCTCCGTGTCCGCCGGTGCCGGCCGACCTCCGCCGGACTCCGGCGCCCCCTCGACCCTCTGCGGAGATGGTTGCGTCGCCCCCACCGTCGCCGGCTCCACCTCCGCTATCGAGCCCACTAGGCTGACGGCACGCTTCCCTAACGCCCGTACCTCAGGCGCGTCGGCCTCGGACCCGGGGCGAGCGATCGCTGGCCCTCAGGCGTCCTCTCCTCCTCCCCCTAGAAATGCCGGGCTGTTCGCCGATGCCCCAAACACCGTCCCCCTGATGCCAAGGAGATCGTCCCGGATACCCCACCCCACCTCACTCTCATCGTCATCGCTCGAGGAATCCGACAACGACGGTGACGGAGACGGCTCCACCTGGAGACCCTCATGCCTCTGATGCCGGCGATGTTTCTCCAGCTCTTCGCGCTCAAGGTTCTTCCTCTTGCACTTTGCCTCCTCGGCATCCTTCCGCTTCTTTTGCGCCTCGGCATGCGCCCAGTTCACCGCCCATCGATCTGCATCCTCGGGAACGGGCGGCGGGGAGGCTCGCACGTCCCTCATCCCTTGCAGGAACAGCGAACACAAATAAGGGATTAGGAAAATGCAAGGAGCAAGGAGCCCTCGGGGGCTGCAGCAGCGCGTGACTCACCAGAGAGATGTACCCCCATGACGGGCACATCGGGAATGGGGACAAACCACTGCTCCTCAGCCGCCCCTCCACCGTCTCTTTCACCCGAAGAAGAATCTCCTCGTCAGAGGGGGCGACGGCGGACATCCAGACGCCTTCGATCGGCCCGTCCAGTGTCATCTTGAACAGGCGCTGCTGCCAAGCCATCAGCGGTAGTACGCTCCGGCGGTGGAAAGCCGCCACGACCACAGCTGCCATAAGGCCACGGCCGCACAGCCTCTCCAGCGCCTCCAGGAGCGGCCGCAGCTTGGGCTGATTAGCTATCGGGACGCCGTACCTCCACATCTCTGGCTGGCTCTCCACGATCTGCCCGGTGTAGGGGGGAAGTTCGCAATCATCGTTGCAGAGGTAGAACCAGCTGGTGTACCAGCGACGATTGGTCGACGCGAGCCGGGCTAGGATGTAGAGGAGCTGCCGGTCTTGGCGCACTTGGAGAGTGCAGCCGCCGGCCCTCATCGCCTTCCTAGTGCCCGTCGTGCCCATCGGCTTGGTGGTATGCCCCGCCCAGAAGAGGTGCAGCCACAGCTCCCAGTGGGGGGCAATGCCCAGATACCCCTCGCAGACGGCGACGAAGATGGCTGCCTACGCAATGGAGTTGGGGTTGAAGTTGTGGAGCTCCACGCCATAGTAGTGCGGGAGCGCCCGCATGAACCGGTCCGCCGGTAGGCCGAGACCGCGCTCGTGGAAGGCCACGAAGCTCATAATGTAGCCATCACGCGGCCTTGGCTCTGGCTCGCTCCCTGGAGCAATCCACTCAGGCCTACTGGGGTCGGTGACCGGGCGGAGGAGACCGTCATCGACAAGCGACTGCAGCTCCGCCGCGGACACGTCGGACGGAGCCCAAGGATCCGCCTGAAGGACGACAGCGCCGCCGGCCATTGCGCGGTGGAGAATGCGGCTACGGTGGTAAGGCTCGCTCTCTCTCTCTCTCTCTCTCTCTCTCTCTTCCTCACCCTTGTCCCTTCTTCTCCCCGGCGCTCTCTATTCTAAGCAACAGCTCAAAGGCAGAAATGGCGAATGCAGGCAAGGTAAGGAGAGGGGCGAGGCTCGTCACGTATTTATGCACGAAGGGGGTGAAACGGATGGGCGACAAAATCGGGAAGTTTCCCTCAGATCTGGCGCAGTTAATCCGGATCTGATTAAACTACCCACGCACCCACCTTTTCCTTATTAATCGCATGCACAGTAACGTCCCATCTGCTGACATCGCGTCGCATCCGACCACAGCAAGGGCAGGCGCCATTCCGTCTCCCCGAGAAACCCGCCTCAAAAGGCGCACCTGCCGTTGTCAGTAGATGGGAGGGGAATATCCCCCACCCGATTCCTTGTAGACTAAGGAACTGGGCGCCGAGCCCGTTACGGTCCAGGGGTTCAAAGGCTGGGCCCCCGAGGGCCTTGACAGCTGCCCCAGGACAATAGAGTCAGGGATGACTATGGGTGAGCCCATACATGGCCGAGGCCCAAGCAAGCGACTGCTTGGGATGCCCTAAGTCATGTTCGAGACCAGCAGGGAGGTCTCTAAATGGGATCCCATCGTAGGGACGCATCGAGCCCCCGGGGCCAATCGAACGGCCCTAGGACCCACTAGAGAAACCCTCTGGTACTTTTGGAGTGCGTCTCTGGACCGCTAGCCAACCCCTATCGAATGGGGCATGGGCCTCCACTCAGACTTACCCGATAACAGCTCACCAAAAGTGTCACCGCTCGCGCCCACCGAGGGTAGCCTGACATATTCCACCCCTCCTTCCGAGCGAAAAGGATGCGCGAGGGTCACACAAAAAAGACAGGGAAACTCCTGATCGCCCTCTCGCTCCGTGCGGAGGCTCGGGGCTCTTCCTGCAACCAAGCCTAGACCCAGCGACCCAGGCTCGCACTCGAGGGCTCGGCAAACAACCCCTCCTTCTGAGCGAAAAGGATGCGCGAGGGTCGCACAAAAAAGACAGGGAAATTCCTTATCGCCCTCTCGCTCCGTGCGGAGGCTCGGGGGCTCTTCCTGCAACTAAGCTGAGACCCAGCGACCCAGGCTCGCACTCGAGGGCTCGACAAACAATCCCTCCTTCCGAGCGAAAAGGATGCGCGAGGGTCGCACAAAAAAGACATGGGAACTCCTGATCGCCCTCTCGCTCCGTGCGGAGGCTCGGGGGCTCTTCCTGCAACCTCCTTCCAAATGAAAAGGATGCGTGAGGGTCGCACTTCCTGCAACTAGGTCGAAGACAAGCAACCCGAACTCGCACTCGGGGGCTCAGCAAAATGTGATAAAGGGCATCGAGCCCATTATGGTCTAGGGGTTCGAAGGCTGGGCCCCTAAGGGTTTGGACAGCCGCCCTAGGACAACAGAGTCAGGGATGACTATGGGCGAGCCCGTACGTGGCTGAGGCCCAAGCAGGCGACTGCTTGGGATGCCCTAAGTCGTGTCCGAGACGGGCAGGGAGGTCTCTGAATGGGATCCCACCGTAGGGAGGCATCGAGCCCCCAGGGCCAATCGAATGGCTCTGAGACCCACTAGAGAAGCCCTCTGGTACTTTTAGAGTGCGTCCCTGAACCACCAGTCGACCCCTATCGAATGGGGCACGGACCTCCACTCGGACTTACCCGATAACAGCTCACCGGAGGTGTCACTGCTCGCGCCCACCGAGGGTAGCCTGTCATACTCTACCCCTCATTCCGAACAAAAAGGATGCATGAGGGCCACCCAAAAAAGATAGGGAAACTCCTGATCGCCCTCTCGCTCCGTGCAGAGGCTCGGGGGCTCTTCCTGCAACTAAGCCGAGGTCCAGCGACCCAAACTCGTACTCATGGGCTCAGCAAACGCAATAAAACTCCTCACTCAACGGGGAAAAAGCCCCTGGAGGAGTAAATCCACTCCTCCAGGACCTTGGGGGCTACACCCGGCGGGTGCGCTCGTGCGCACCCATCGGAACCACGAGTACAAAACGCAATCCTGATGGGAGCTGTTGCAAGCCAAGTCTCGACAAAACCTCAGGGAGAGTGCTCGCACTCCCCCCAAGGCTCGGGGGCTTCTGTCGGATACCATAAAAAGGGGTACCCTAAGCGAGAACCGAAAAAATTGCTTAGCCCTTGTAAATATCAAAGCCAGGAAACAACGACAAGGCCTCGGCCGATTCTCTGATTCACCCGAGGCCCGCGCCGTACAGCCTCACCGAGGCCCCCTCGCCCGAGGCCCCGCGCCATAAGGCCTCGGACGAAGTACCGATTCTCCGCCTCGCTCGAGGCCGGCTCAGCAACGACCCC
Source organism: Miscanthus lutarioriparius (assembly GCA_904845875.1). Classification (NCBI taxonomy): domain Eukaryota; kingdom Viridiplantae; phylum Streptophyta; class Magnoliopsida; order Poales; family Poaceae; genus Miscanthus; species Miscanthus lutarioriparius. The sequence goes on from CAJGYO010000005.1 coordinate 12,867,609, forward strand.
ATCACCGCTGCCTCGACCGACTTCTCTGACAAAACGTCATGTCCAATTAACGCGTCCAACCACTCCCGCAACATCAGCCGCGCATCGGCACAGTACAGCAGAGTGGCCGACGGGACAGGAGTCACATCGATGCCATGTAGTCAGGGACAGGACTGGGCAGGGGTTACCGGCCGCTATGCTCGGCACTGTGCCCATGACTAACACCCGTACTGCACTGTGCTACCTAACTCCTACTCCAAGGACAGCGCGGCGTGGAGAGTCAGGTCCGGGTCCCTGTAGCCTCAAAATCGGTGTACAGGACCAACTGCTCCCTCCAAGCCTCAGCAATCCGCTTTAGGGTCTCGGCAGCCTCAGGATTCGTGCCCGCCGAGCGCCCCATGATGGCTCGGCCTCGGCACCAACTGAGCCTTGGCTCTTTACGCTGTCGACACACAGCGACCGGCATGTCCTCTGCAGTACGCATCGTACCCTGTGCCAAGCTGCACCCACGTCATGCGCAGGGCCAAGCTCCTGTATCCTCGGAGTCAGCACGCCCACACCATCACGTCAGCCTGGCCTCGGCACTCCACGCCGGTCAAACATGCAGCAACCAGCACGCCTCCGACAGAGGAAGACACGCCTACCACCGCAGGAGCTCCCACGTCTCATAGGACCAGGCGTGACCGGCACGCTGCTCCAGTGCACCAAGGACAAGACCGCTTCATCGACCATGCTGCCATCGTGACAAGCTACAGGGCTCGGCATGCCGCCTCCGCTCACAAAACGCCACATAGCAATCCATGTGCCATCCCCGTGCCTTCCTTCGACTATAAAAGAGAGTGACCGGGGCCGCTTCGAGGCATCGATAGAACAGATCGAAACCATGCTCGCACTCACACGCAAAACACACTCACTCAACCCACACACGCTCCCCCGCTGCCTAAGAGCAACGTCTCAAGAAGCCCATGCCGTTCCACGCAGAGACCTCGGACTAGCTCCCTCTCTCGCCCTGCTTGTAAACCCCTACTATGAGCACCTCGGTGCAAGGAATACAAGATTGCTCTCTCAGACTGGATGTAGGGCATCTATTGCCTGAACCAGTATAAACCTTGTGTCTCTTTGCATCACCCTCCGGGATTAGGGGCACGCAGTTCAAATTCACTAGTTGGTTGAGGACCCCCCCCGGTCCAAAACATCGACAACTGGCAAAAAGATGTCAACAGTAATTAGTTCATGCTAAGCCAATGACTACAAGTAACCGAACCCCTTTTTATGACAGAAACAATTCATCATCATTCAACCATTTAATAGAGACAAATCTAATAAACATATGAGATCTCATCTATCGCCATGACCAGTGCGGCATGAGGCAGAATCATGCAGGCCATAGAAATAACAATAGACTCGACGACCCTAACTTATTACTAATATCAGTGGGGCATGAGGTAGAACCATGTAGGCCATAATACAATAATAAGATCATAGGCCTAACACATCTTTCAACCTATCGCTACTTCAACGATCTCGTGATGCGAACTATTCGTGAAAGGGCTCGATATCGGCTAAAACAACCGATTCAGGCATAGCGCATAGTTAAGGTCATATCCTCGCAGGAACAGATCTACCAAATAATGATCCCCACTCCACGATGCTACAGTGGGTGTGAGGTAGAATCACACAGGCCATGATAACAGGCCATTGAACAGTTTTCGCTAGCCAATAGATCTACTCATGATCAAACACGCCTTAACCGCACGCTATGCACGATCAAGATTGATGTAAAATAGCCGATAAAACATAACTCATCATTTAAAGTACAGATTAGATCAGTTTAAGTTAACAAACGATGGGTTAAAAAAGATATAAGGCCGATCTAGATCAATCCCAATCGGACGAAGTGATATTGCTATAATTAAATAAACAATGGAAGCAATAAGCAATATTGGTAACTTAATGAATCTATCCGAAGGAACGCCACCATTAGATAGAGCCGATAACTTGACCTTAATCTAGTTCGAGCAGTGGAGGTCGACCGGATTGATACAGTCGTACTTAAACTAAACAAGAGTCGATAACTAACTTATACCAGAGTCGCAGTGGAGGTCGACCGGATCGATGCAGCCGTATGAACAGAGGTATAAGCCATGACGGTACTTACAGACAAGTAGTGGAGGTCGACCGGATCGATGTAGACCTACTTGCTGAAGAACTCACCAAGATCTACTCTACTCCTACTCCTAAGGGGTGGCCGAAGCCAAAAAAGTAAATAACTTATATTTGATTGATTGTGTGTCCTTTACAATAGCCGGGCTTTGATATTTATATCCGGGACCTGCGCATGACTCCTGTCTAAGCACGACTCATCACAATTTTTGACCCTAGAGAAAACATTCCTAATTTAAGATAACTTGGACTCTAATCTTTCCCCTTTTGTAGAGTCCATCATGTTTCGACCTGACGCCGAACGTAGCCTTTGTCATTATCTACGGCGCTGCCTGAAGAAAGTCGATTCCAGTGCTGCATTTGAATCAGCTGATCCCAATCTGCATGCAATTGATTCCCTACTAACATGATCTTGGGAGCTTTCGAGTCCCTCTGACTCTTCTTCCAAATTTTGGTGTAAACACATGACCCCCAATTTTGGGATAAAAGTAATTTTATTCCAAAATTATCACGTCAGTGCCCCCGATAGGTCCACAGTCACGGGTAAAGAATCTCGATCTGGGGCCTACTGTTCGTCATCATCTATATCTGCTCATGAGCCTATGCTTCAAAACTTTTACGAGAGCATGAGTGCTTCATGGGCACATGGACTCATCTTTCCAGGCCGGCTATAAAATGCCTATCTGACCCTGGCAGGAGCAACTCAATAATTCAACCATGTTTCTCTTCTATCTACCTCCTCGAGTGCTCCCGACTCCGCTGGACCCTCCATGGTCTATCTTTTTGCTATGAAGATCTCAAGCGGTTAGAAGAATTCTTGTGCATAGGGTGATTGTGTCGCTCATTCTAGCGCCTCGTTGAGCAAGAAGACCAGCCATTGCAGTTAGAAGAATTCTTGTGATATCACATAAGTCTTCTCTCCATGCTCGCAAAGCTGTTCTAGTGTTTGCGAGGGCTAAAATGTGTGGACACCTTCCCTTTGTTTGCTCCTCCAAACGCCCACTGGGAAAGTCATAGGCTTCTTTTCCACAGTTCCTCAATTTATCGAGAAATCTGCTGATCATATGTTAGGCGGGCGACCTTTCCTCTTCTCTGGCATAATTTTATCAACGAGCCGATGTGACTCGGTTCACGATGAGTTTCGGCCTTGTGGGGATCTGGACTCCCTTCAATCCAAAGAAGCCCTGGTGGGTTAACCTCTGGTCAATGTAAATTCTTCTTATCCGTCCCACGATATTTTGTAATTTGGGGAAGCAATAAGTTCGAGTCCGTTATCTCCTCGTTATCCATCCCTCGAATTTCTGGAGTGTTGGTCCGTTTCTATTTCTGATTTCAATTTCACACCCCCGGCGAGATCTACCTTCTCGCTTTCCCGGGCTATATATACGGGCCACGGCTATGGCTCAAAAAATAACCCGCTTCGTCTCAAACCTTCTTCGTCTTCAGTATAGTTCCTGTCTTTCCGTAGGTTTGAGGTCATGGAGAACAACAAGAGGTCTGCTGAAGAAGCCCTCAATAGATCTGCATCATCGCGCCAATGCCTTCGTCGCCAAGAGGACACAACTTGGGGTACTCCCATTGCTTCAGATCAGAGGGCCGACTCTGCCTAGCCTTCGGGGTCATCTTTGGCACCAATTCACCGCTAGCTTCCTCGTCACTCGAGGAGGCAGATCGACAATGACGATCTACTGGCCTCCATTGATCAGACCGATCAGCATTTGGCTAACTGCCTCTCCCTAGCAGAATCGACTTTAGCCATGATTGAAGGCCGATCACCCCCCGAGGTTGGCCTGGTGGGAGAAAGGTTGGCTAGGGCTGAAGCTAGAATCATGGGTGAGATGTCTGCCATAATTTCTCTATTTTCTTCTTGATTTTGCCCTCAAGATTTTTATCACTCTTTCCTTGAATCTTTTAGATCTAACTGCTCAGTTGGAGAGTCTTCGATCAGCTGCGGATCATGCAGCGGGATTTGTCAATGTTAGGGGCACCATTTCGGTGGTTCGTTTGCATGACATCTCGAATCATGTTAGGGAGGTTGCCCTTCATGGCGTTCGTCATGGTGCCGCCATGGCGCTGGCTGCTGCACAAGCCCGTTCTGGTCACAATCTTCGGCTTCTTCCCCATGGTTTCCTAGATGCAGCGTACCCTGGGGAGCATGAGCGCTTGGTTTGAGGACTTCATGAGCGCCGCCAACTCTATAGCCTTCAACACCCTGGCGGATGATATAGTAGGCAAAGTCTTTTCTGGCCCGTAGCTTGTAATAGGTGACGTTTAGCAAACAACTTCTTCGTCTTGAGTGATTTTCCTTTGTTTCGTGCTTCATACACATCACTTCGTCCGTGTTTGCTTTGCTTCTATAGGCGATACACATCGTACCAGCTTTTACCCCTTTGGGTTCATTTTTGCACTGGAGGCGATACCTTTCCAATATCGGCTATTAAAGCTATCGACCAAACAAATCGCTTATTAAGTATTGATCCAAACGCTAGGATAATATTTCTTTAAATATTTCCCGTTGATTGCTCGGCCAAATTCTTCCTCTCCTTTTAGTGTTTCCAAAATATAAGCATTACCAGGCGCACAACGTTTGATCCGATAAGGTCCTTCCCAGTTAGGTGACCATTTGCCGAATTTACTGTCCTTTGACCCGATCAGCAATTTCACTTTCCATACCAAGTCTCCTTCAGAGAATTGCTTAATCTTGACCTTTTTATTGTAATATTTCGCAACCCTCAGTTTATTGGCTTCGATATTTTCAAGAGCACGCAGCCAAAGGCAACTTAAGTCTTCCAAATTGTCTATCATAAGATTCTTGTAGACTTCGGCTAACAAATCATTCTGCAGTGTAACACGCCTCGATCCAGTCCAAACTTCCCAAGGAAGAACTACATTATGGCCATACACAAGTTCGTAAGGTGACATTTTAATTGATCCATGGCAGGCCATCCTATATGCCCACAACGCCTCATTTAGCGTCGAATACCACTTCCTTGGCTGTTCCTCGATCTTTTTCTTGATCAGCTTAATCATAATCTGGTTGGACGCCTCTGCCTGGCCATTAGCCTGGGCATAGTAAGGAGAGGAATTCAGTAGCTTGATCCCCATACTGGCAGCAAAATCCTGGAACTCTTCTGATGTGAACATTATTCTTTCATCTGTAGTTATAGTTTGAGGAATCCCAAAACGATACACAATGTGTTCCCTGACAAAATCAATCAAGTTCTTTGAGGTTATCGTCTTCAAAGGAATTGCCTCAACCCATTTAATAAAGTAATCTGTTGCTACCAATATGAACTTATGTCCTTTGCTTGAAGGCAAAAAAATCTAGCCAATTAAATCAATTCCCCAGCCTCAAAATGGTCATGGCTTGATTATTGGATTCATGGCCGAGGCAGGTGATCTCTGGACATTACCAAAACATTGACAGTCCTGGCACCCCTTGTAATATTCAAAACAATCTTCCAACATCGTTGGCCAGAAATATCCAGCTCTGCGGATAATCCATTTCATCTTATAAGCCGATTGATGAGCTCCACATATCCCTTCATGCACCTCACCCATCAACACCTTAGCTTCTTCCTAGTTTAAGCATTTGAGCAACACCCCATCGACTGTTTTATAATATAACTAAGCATCTAACAAAACGTACTTAGTCAATTTATACCTTAGCTTTCTGGTAACTTTCTGAGACGGATCTCTAAGATAATCGGCTATTTTGACTCTTCAATCATCACTTGAGGTTTCACTACTTAGGACTTCTTGAAACACTCGATATCCCGATGCACTTTGAGCTAGACGGTTAGCTTCTTGGTTTTGTGCTCTTAGAATATGTTGGAAAGAGATATGAGAAAACTTCTTGAGTAACTTTTGACACTCATCATAGTATCCTTTCAAAGTCTCTTCTTTACACTCATATAGACCGATCAACTGATTAATGATTAACTATAAATCTCCAAACACTTCAATTGCTTTGGCCTTTACTTCATAAAGAAGTTGAAGTCCCTTGAGAATAGCTTCGTACTCCGCTTGGCTCAGTTGGAAGAGCAAACTCAAAACTTGCCCCCTGAGGCAAAATAATAACAATACCAATGCCACCACCCTGCTTGCATGATGACCCATCAAAGAATAACGTCCAAGGCATCGATTCTACATAACCAATGCTTGGCTTATGATGCTGGGTGACAAAATCGGCCATTACTTGTCCTTTGACTGCTTTAGTCGATTCATACTTCAAGTCAAATTCCGATAACGCAAGAATCCACTTTCCCACTCTTCCATTCAATATTGGCATTGATAACATGTGCTTAACCACATCAGCCTTGGAAACAACTGTACACTCGACTGATAATAAGTAGTGTCGCAATTTAGTGCAAGAGAAATATAAGCACAAGCATAACTTTTCGGTGGGAGAATATCTCGTCTCTGGATCTAGTAGTCTTCTACTCAGATAGAAAACAACTCTCTCTTTTTCTTCAAATTCTTGCATCAAGACCGATCTAATTGTCTTGTCATCTGTCGATATGTACAATTTAAACGGCTTACCTTGCTGAGGAGAGACCAGTACAGGTGGACACTTCATATATTCTTTTATCTCTTCAAACGCCTTTTGTTGTATGTCACCCCACTTGAATTCTTGATCATTTTTCAACTTCAACAAGGGAGAAAACAACAGGATCCTTTTCGACAAATTTGAAATGAATTTTCTGATAGAATTAATCTTACCAAGCAGAGATTGCAACTCTGTTTTGGTAGTTGGAGAACTGCCTCATCAATTGCTTTCATGCTTTTCTGACCAACTTTGATTCCTCTCTCGTGGACCATGAATCCTAAGAATTGTTCAGTTAATACTCCAAAGGCACACTTATTAGGATTCATCTTTAAACCATGCTTTCTTGTGCATTCCAGAGTCTCACGCAAGTCAGCCAAGTGCTCTTTGTACCCTTTGGATTTTATCATCACATCATCGATGTAGATTTCAACAATCCTGCCGATTAACTTATGAAAAATGCAATTCATTGCCCTTTGATAAGTTGCACCGGCATTCTTCAGACCAAAGGTCATCACAACCCACTCGAACAGACCGATTGCACCGGGCCACCTGAAAGCGGTCTTTGCTATGTCTTCCTCAGCCATAAAAATTTGGTTGTATCCTGCATTACCGTCCATGAAGCTAATAACCTTGTGCCCGGATGCTGCATCTACTAACATATCAGCTATTAGCATCGGATAACCATCCATGGGTGTGGCTTTGTTCAGATCCCTAAAATCGATGCAAACTCTCAATTTTCCATTCTTCTTATATACAGGGACAACATTCGATATCCACTCTGCATATCGGCACGGTCGGATAAATTTTGCTTCCAGTAACCTTTCAGTCTCATTTTGATATCATCGAGTATGTTCAGGTTAAATCTTCTCGGAGCTTGTTTAAACGGCCAATATCTAGGTTTGATTGGCAACCGATGTTCAACAATTGACTGGTCTAAACCAGGCATCTCATAGTATTCCCAAGCAAAGTAGTCTTTAAATTCCTTTAATAAATCAATTAATTCCCACTTATACTCTAGATCCAACTTAGCACTTATATATGTTGGCCTAGGTCTATCTCTAGGATCAATATCTACTTCTTCCAATTCATCGGCTGACGAGAAGCCATGTCCTAGTTTGTCATCTATACCATCTATTGGATTATCCATTAATACAAGTTTTCAAAGACGACTACTTGGATCGGTTGTTGGCTTTCACTAATGACTCTAAATTCTGATGACAACAGAAAAGCCATTTGGATATTAGCTGATGGTTGCTTTCTATCGGCTGTTTGCTTGGTACGCTATACTTGAGTTTTACCGGATGCCTGAGCCTGTTCCATCTCTTTATTCCTTAGGCATCGCACCCTTCTCTTTTGGCTTCTTTTTAAACCTCCTGGACACCATTAGCCTTTCTGCCAAACATATTTTATTTTGTTGCCTTCTTCTTTATAATTAGCCCAGTCCTAGTTAACAACACTTTTTCCCAGCCGATTATGAACACTTTTATTTTTAAGCGCCGATCCATGTTATTACGATGATATGCATCTTGAGCATGGATAGACCGGCGGTTGGTTTGAAACTGCCTAAACTCCCACTATTGATTGCTACATTCTGGACAGTCATGTCTGGTAGGCAAATTCAAACCTTCATTCCAGCAATGTCTGAAGAAAGGACAATTCTAATGTAATTCGGCTTGTTTCCTTTCATACCTCTCTTCTTTCAGTTGATGCTGGTATGCTTGATCCTTTAACCATGGCTGATAATCTTTTTTCCTCTGCCGCTGCCACTTATTCAACAGAACCCGAGATGTAACTCGCGGCTTTGTCGTCCCTGCTTTTGATGTCTCCCCCTGCTCGTATCGGCTCTTTTGTTTGGTACGACGTCTTCTAATCTCTCTGTACTCCTCAACCGATATTTGCATCTTGAGATCGACTATTCTAGTTTCTTTTGATTTGGTTGATGTTAGGACCTTAGTCTTTCCTTTGAGTAGCCCAGCATCAACCATGTTTTGATCTCCTTTGAAAGGATTATCATCAACTTTCATTTTCTGAGGCGTATCAAATTTGAGCCTCCCCTGCTGAATAGCCCTCTATATATGTTGACTGAAGATTCTGTATTCATTAGTGAAATGAGTGGTAGCGTTATGGAACTTGCAAAACTTCTTATTCTTCAACTGATCAGGAGGCAACATAACATGACCATCGGACAACTTGATATGTCCCTTCTCGAGCAAGAAATCGAAGAGCTTGTCTGATTTGGTGACATCAAAGTCATAGCTCTCCTCGACTCCTCTTCCCCAAGGACTTGGCACCATTACTATCTTCTTGCCCCAATTCCATTTAGCCGCAGCAACCTCTTCTTCTTCATCTTCATAGCCATCATCGACTGAGTATGGATCATAAGCTTCGGCTATTGTGTTACTCTTCTAGAACCGGGTATCTCTGCGCATACTCTGGAATTGGCTGTTGAGCGTTGCTACTCGTTGAGCCAATTGACCCAAGTTATCAAATTCTTATCCTAGCAGCTTTTCTTTCCACATTGGCAGTATTCCTTGAACAGCTAAAGCAGCTAGTTGATCATCAGCCAAGTTTAAGGAGAAGCATAAGTTCCTAGTTTCTCGAAACCTCTGAAGAAACTTAGTGCCCAATTCATTAGTCTTTTGTCTTATAGCTGTTAGATCGGTAATCTTCTTTTCTCCGGTCCCAGTGTAAAAATATGTATGAAACTTCTTCTCTAGGTCAGCCCAATTGGCAAAGGAATTGATTGGTAGTGATGAAAACCAAGTGAAGGCTAGCCCTGATAAGGACAAGGAGAAGAAACGAACTCGATGGGCATCCTCAACTGATGCTTCACCCAATTGTGTAAGATACCGACTGATATGTTCTATCGTGCTTGTACTGTCTTGGCTAGTGAACTTAGCGAATTCTGGGAGCCTATAATTTGTGGGAAGAGCGACCAAATCATACCATTCTAGATATGGGCGTTTGTACGAAAAGGTTAGCCCTTTCGGCTTCAAACCGAACTGATTTTTCATCATCTCAGTCACCCTCAACAATAATTCATCAGCTTGCGGATTTGGATTCCTCTGCACTTGCTGACCCATCTATGGATTGAAATCCCACGTGCCTTGATATCCTGGATTTTGCATCATATGAAGGGTGTTATAATCTATGCCATAGTGCTACCCGTGTGGAATCTCGATCTGCTAGGTCATTTGCTGGCTTGCTGCTTGAAGTCTTTGATTGTAGACATAAGGATCTATATCTCTAGGGATCCTTTGAATTGATGGTGCTATTTTTTGAGCCGACGATGGTATGTGGCCTGATGTGCCAAAATTGATCACCTGGTTCTGACCTTGCCCCGCCGACTGTTGCACATGCTGTACTGGCGGTCCAGGATTATACTGTATCTGATTCGCAGTAGTTCCTTAAACCTATTCAGATGAACCCTGAACTGTCTAGACATCACCATTACCAGCTGGTGCTGTTTCTTGATGGCCGGTACCGACTTGATTAGTCCCTTGGGTCGACGGATCTAGAATGTTATAATAAGTCAGCCCACCTCGACCAACTGGAAACCCATGAATTACTTCTCTCATGGCGTTGTGAAATATGTCCAAGAAAGCTTCGTTATGGCTTGATATAGCATCATGAATAGATTTGTCTACAACTTCCTTAAAGAAACGCATGTCTTCATCTTTAGTTGTATCAGTCTGCCCGTGTAATAGAACTCTTAGTAGTGGAAATTTCTAAACAATTGTGTTGTCACGTGTTTTGGTGTATGACAACAAACACTTATTCTGAAACTCTTCTGTACCTTTGCTGATGATACCCTTATCCCCATCAGGTAGATCTTTATAATGCAGCATAAGGATGTCGTTGTTGTTGTGAACCGCCATGACGATTGTGGGGTCCCACCGGGCGTGCCAGAAACACGTGTCGACATGGAATTTCGTCTCGCGCCGAGGACACACGAGCAAGCCGGAAGGGTCCTCCCGAGACGTGCCAGTTAATTTGACCCTACAATTGACAAGGAGAGAAATCTTATCAGTAATTAAGGGCAGAACATGCTGGTGTTGCCAGACAGTCTTGAATATGCGGCTCTGAGAGTCGATATGAAAGGAGATCGACTAAATAGTTGATTCTAGCATATTCATAAGAATAAATCGATTAAAGCTCATGGAGTTGTGTAAGAAGAATCGGTTATCATTATGAATATCATTGTTTAAACAAATATTGGTCACTGGCAAAAAGATGTCAATAGTAATTAGTTCATGCTAAGCCAATGACTGCAAGTAACCGAACCCCTTTTTATGAAAGAAACAATTCATCATCATTCAACCATTTAATAGAAATAAATCTAATAAACATATTAGATCTCATCTATCGCTATGACCAGTGGGGCATGAGGTAAAATCATGTAGGCCGTAGAAACAACAATAGACTCGATGATCCTAACTTATTACTAATATCAGTGGGGCATAAGGCAGAATCATGCAGGCCATAATACAATAATAAGATCATGGGGCTAACACATCTTTCAACCTATTGCTACTTCAACGATCTCATGATGCGAACTATTCGTGAAAGCGCTCGATATCGGCTAAAACAGCCGATTCAGGCATAGCGCATAGTTAAGGTCATGTCCTCGCAGGAACAGATCTACCAAATAACGATCCTCACTCCACGGTGCTAATAGTGGGGTGTGAGGCAGAATCACACAGGCCGTGATAATGGGCCATGGAACAGTTTTCGCTGGCCACTAGATCTACTCATGATCAAACACGCCTTAACCGCACGCTATGCACGATCAAGATTGATGTAAAACAGCCGATAAAACATAACTCATCTTTTAAAGTACAGATTAGATTAGTTTAGATTAAAAAACGATGGGTTAAAAAGGATATAAGGCCGATCTAGATCAATCCCAATCGGGCGAAGTGATATTGTTATAATTAAATAAACAATGGAAAGCAATATCGGTAACTTAATGAATCTATCCGAAGGAACGCCACCCTTTGATAGAGCTGATAACTTGACCTTAATCTAGTTTGAGCAGTGGAGGTCGACCGGATCGATGCAGCCGTACTTGAACTAGACAAGAGTCGATAACTAACTTATACCAGAGTCGCAGTGGAGGTCGACCGGATCGATGCAGCCGTACGAACAGAGGTATAAGCCATGATGATACTTACAGACAAGTAGTGGAGGTCGATCGGATCGATGCAGCCCTACTTGCTGAAGAACTCGCCGAGATCTACTCTACTCCTACTCCTAAGGGGTGGCCGGAGCCGAAAAAGTAAATAACTTATATTTGATTGATTGTGTGTCCTTTACAATAGACGGGCTTTGATATTTATACTCGGGGCCTGCGCATGACTCCTGTCTAAACACGACTCATCATAATTTTTGACCCTAGAGAAAACATTCCTAATTTAAGATAACTTGAACTCTAATCTTTCCCCTTTTGTAGAGTCCATCATGTTGCATCCTAGCGCCGATCGTAGCCTTTGTCATTATCTGCCGGCGCTGCCCGAAGAAAGCCGATTCCAGTGCTACATTCAAATCAGCTAATCCTAATCTGCACGTAATTGATTCCCTGCTGACATGATCTTGGGAGCTTTTGAGTCCCTGTGACTCTTCTTCCAAATTTTGGTGTAAACAACATGAAAACCATTCTTACGGACGTCTCTAAAACTTAGAAGGGTGAGTCAAGTTGGGATACAACAAGGCATCCTCCATTGTAATTTGTGTACCCATAGGGAGAGTAATAGTGGCTCTTCCTGAACCAACTATTAACGCATCGCGACTAGTGATGGTCATAATATTTCCTTCTCTTTTCTTAAGAGTCAAAATATTTCATCTCTCTAAGTATAGAGTTTGTGGTACATGAGTCCACAAGGCATAATTCTTTCTCCTTTAGTTTGAGATCAATAGACATCTATATGTAAAACAAATATAATTAAAATACTAAAATGTAACATATAGAATTATACATACAATATATTGAATATCAAGTACAAGAGTATGATATTACAATATCAATAAGTTGGTACAACTTAACAATAATATAAAGAAGTTTGTACAACTCTCAAGCACACTAAATAATACAACCCAAAACAACTATATGTTTGTATGACTTAAACTATTACAACATTTATCAAGTGAGATATCAAATGTTGGACCGAGATTACTCCAAATCTCCAAACATGTCTCCAGAACCAAAGTCTAGGAGCATGTTGTCCGTCGATGGAAGGTTCTCTTCAATGTTAAGAGAATTGTTGTTCACTTGTTCTTTAGAGGCCTGATTGGAACAACCCTCTTTCGGGACAGCCGCAGATGCAAGATTGAAGTGTGCCTCATATCTTGTGTCTCCTGCTGGCTTGACCTCTTTTAAGGACTTTTGGTACAAAGCAACCAGATGCTTAGGTGCACGGCAATTCTTGGCAAAATACGAAAAATCTCCACATCTATGGCACTTATTGTCATTTTTGGATTTCACATTGTCCCTCTTCCTCTTGTTTGAATTAGGCCTTTGTCTCCTATTGTGTTTGTGTTTACCAGTTTTGTTCTTTGGAAAAGATCCATTGAACTTATTCCTAGTATTTTTCTGTACGTTGTGAACTTCAGGCAAAGGCGCTGTAACAACAGGGCGCTTATGATGACTCTTCAGAAGAAATTCATCATGTTTTTCTGCCTGAGTCAATGTATGAATAAGCTAGGAATAAGGCTGGTAATTATGAGCCATGTATTGCTGTTGCAATACTCTATCATATGGAAGCATAGTGGAGAGTGTTGTCTCTATCTAGTCTGCATCCTTTGGCTTTCTCACAAAACTTCAACTTAGAACAAATCCTATGGACAACGTGATTATAGTCTGCCACATATTTGAAATCTTACGTAAATGATTCCATTCATGATTGGCGTCAGGCCAAATAAGTTCTTTTTGCTGCTCATATCGCTCTTTAAGAGCAACCCATAATTTGCGAGGATTTTCAATCATAGGTATTTAGATTTAAGGTCCTTATAAATATAAAACCGTAGCAAAACCAAAGTAGTATAGGTATGCTTATCTTGCAGGACAACCCTAGGTTGGGGTTCCTGAATTGTAGCCAAAAGACAACGAGATGCAAGCACTATCTTATATCAGAAGCCCATGTAGGGTAATTGCTGTCATTTAACGCGAGTTCCTTGAACTCCTTAGTGGCCATGATCCTACATGGACAACCATGGATTAATTAATTTACCGTATGGTAAATTAAAATCAACATGGTAATTTTGTAATACTAAATGCAATATTTTTAAAGTTTATATCTTATCATAGTTTTGGAGTGTTGTAGGTAATCACAAAATTGTGTAGACCATATAGCAAATCATCATTAATTTTTGATATACACAAGACAGATAGTCTCTAAGTCAAAGACAAATATTAGATCTTTATGGTAGGCAAATATATTGCTGCCTAAGCATGATCTCTGGGTAGGATAATTCAAAAGTGAATTAAACACAACCATTGCTTAGGTCTCTACCATCTTGTGTAATAGAAAAATAATATGATGAAAATGGTAATCATTGCGTGGATGTAGATCATTTATAACAACCCAAAAACCATTATTTTGGGTAAAAACACAATGTAGGTAAGCATCAAGTCTCAGAGGAAATATGATGTAGACCTCTCAGTAACGGGTGATTTAAACACTGCTATGGCACGATCTCTAGGCAGAATAATTCACAAGGAATTAACCGCAGCCAATGTCATAGACTCCATTACCTTGTGTTAATTAACCAAAATAATCAAGATATATATTGCAATGTTAAACCTACAGTAATTAAAGTTTTTCTAATTCTGTGAATAACTTTATTAAATTACATCTAAGTCACTACCTAATTTAACATGTATGTGGTGCGAAAGTGGTTTGGGGGCACCAATATACCCAATTCTATTATAAAATTACAAATGCAACATATATGTTGGTGCAAAAATAGGGGGTTTGGGTGCGCCAACATATTCCAATTTAATAATCAAAGTTACAAGTGTAATATGTATGTGGTGTAAAAGGGGTTTTGGGTGCACCAACATACTCCAAAATATAATAAAATCACATATTGCATTGTAATATAATAAAATCAAACCACATTTATATACAATGACAAGGTACAACATGTACAGAGCGTGAAACTGAAGTTCTTGTAGAAAATTAAATTAGTTAAACTGAAGTTCTTGTAGAAAATTAAATTAGTTAAACCATATGCTAATTAATTGTACTACTGCCGAAAAGAAAATAACAAAGAAACAAATTTTCTAAGCATGAAACAGGCAAATTTGGCCCAGGCGAGTGGTAGTCAGAGCTCTGCCGGCCCAGCAAGCTGCCCAGCCCAAAGAAGCAGGCATGGCCCAGTGACCAACTGTGGCATGGCCCGGCCCACCCGGCCCAGCGGCCCACCAAATAGGAGGAGGCGCCAGGCACCATGTCAGAACCTGAGGCCTAGGCCACCGTTTGACCCACTCAGCCACCACCACGGGGCCTATCTGAGGTGGCGGTTAGGGTTTTGGAAACCCTAACCGCACCAACCTCCAGCCACCGCCGCTGCCGCCTGGTCACCGCCGTCGCCGCCGCTGCTCCTACCGATGCCTCTTGTCGTCGTGTGCCTCCTCTTCCTCCTCCCCCTCCTCTCATGGCGGGCTCAGGGCGAGGCCCTTACTTTGGCCATGGAGGCCGGTAGGCAGGGCAGATCCCACCCATCCCCAACGAGCTCCGGCCATAAGGGCCATCGCTGCGAGCCAAGAACGACAGATCCGCCCCCACCGGCCCGTCCCAGACCTCTCAAAGGCGGGGAACCGCCCCCTCCTCGTCCGAGGAGGAGACGAATCTGGCTCCAACAGTGTTTCTGGGTGGGAGGACGTTCTGGTGCAGGCCCTGGCGGCGGTTGGCCGCCACGTCGGCGTAGGAGAGCGACCGTGTCGGTGGAGGTGGCGGTGGGAGGGTAATGTCGACGTCATAGGCAAAGCCGGGCGGCCACCGCACCACTCCAGCGCCATTGTTGAAGGGCGAAGGGGCCCCACGACACGCAGCCATGGTGCCGCTACCGCGGTTCAAAGGCAGCGCGAGGGGAAGCGACGGCATCGGTGGTGGTGGCGGTAGCAGCGTCGCCGGCGGCCTCGGCAACGTCGATGGCATCGGCGACGTCATCGGCGATGCCCCCACGCGCCTGACGAAGATGGTAGGACCATGCGTCGGGCAGACATCGGGGGTGAACTACAGCGAAGACTCCGGGCATGGCGATGAATGGCGGCCACTGCTCCCTCTAGTGCGAATGCCATGGAAGCGGCGAGGAGGGATGCGGTGGTCGGAGATGTCCCAGAGGGCACGGCGGACGGCGCCCTGGAGCATGAAGCGGCGAAGGCCTCTAGCGTGATGGCCACGGTGGATGGCGGACTCCACTGCATCGGTGATGGAGTCGACCATGGCATTCATGGAAGGTTTGGGGTTTGCCATCTTCTACCTTGGGAAACAGCAACACCGGCGAAGTCTCCGGCGAGTTTTCCGGCGAACTCTCTCTCCTTCCTTCTCCTATTCGCGTCAGCAGTGTGGAGCGTGCGTGCGTGATAACGTGTTGAATGAAAATTGACGGATGTGTATTCCCTGATGAACACTGTTGTGTACATATGTACAAGCCCAATGGGCAGTTGTGTGTTGGTGAAAAGGTGCCTCTCTATGCCTAAAAGGTGTCTCTCTCTGCCTATTCTGGAACCATCATTAGCAACTGCTAATGACATGATTAACAATAAATTGATCACTAATAATAATTCTTAACATTTACTATATATCTAGATATAAGTGTATATATAAATGCATAACAAAATTTATGTACCTAGAATATTAGAACGTCTTATAATTTAGAATCGAGAGAGTAATATTTATTTTAAGAACAACTTAAGAAATATCCAAATGACACATGTGCCCATGAATTAAACCTAATTATGAAGTTTTTTTTCTCAAATTATGTTTCCTTTAGCAATTATTTTTGTTAAATTTGAGCATAGGCACCATATAGAATACCTCATATTCAGTATGAATTTTAGAAGTTATAATACATTATATTTCAAAACGGAGGAAGTACCTGGCTTCTCAGCAATCTGTTGAGATGATGTCCGGTTTGCTTAGTGGATCTTCTCGCTACACCATGTCTTGCCTTATTAGATGGGACTAAAGTTCTACTCCTGTAGCTAGGCAGTTCGCTGTTGTGGTGTCGACATGTTGCATTGTGGTGTTGACATGTTGCATTGCGTGCGCATGACTTGCTACCACAACTCTTTAATGTTCTGTTTATATTATTATAGTAATATACTCCTTTCGTTCCCAATCTATAGATTATTTTAGTTTTTTAATATATAGGTTTTATTATACACTTAGATATACTGTATACCTAGATACATAGTAAACAATTTAGAATGGGGGAGTATTTTTTATATTTATTTTGTTTTGTCCCTTCTTATACATTTAATATTCCAACGTTTATATTTCCTGCTCTTTTCTTTCTTATATATATATATATATATATATATATATATATATATATATTTTGTTTTAATTCCCCTGTTCCCATCTTCATTTCCCTATATTTTGTGATAATATAAATATATTTCATAGAGTTGTTTGACTCTTTTATGTTATGAACCTAGTTATGAATCGGTATGACTACGCCATAAGTTATAATGTCACGTAAATCGAGTACCAAAAGGAGTTAAAAAAAATTCGAGTACCAAAAGACAACAGGCTTAAAGTAAATGTCATGCCAATGCACCTGATGCTATTATCTATTGTATTAATTTGCTTATTTCCAAGAAATATTTGTAACCGAAACTATTCATTCAACTTGTCCCATATTGGGAACATAATTATTTGTATTTGTAGTCGGGGCCATATTTGTACTGTATTCAACAGCTATCCGTGTTCCACTCCAAATCTAAAAAAAAATATCTATAGCTAATATTAAATAACGAAAAATTCTTCCTTTTGTCTCTCACTCTCTTCGCTCTGACGCCCTCCATCCCTCTGTCCCTCACTCACTCTCTTTGTCCATGGAAGCCTTTCGCTTTGAGTTTAGATTTCTTCCATCTCTCATTGCATCTTTTTTTTCTTTGAGTTTGGCTTTGTTCCATCTCTCACTCTCTCTTTACTCTCTCTCAGGCCCCTTCTACCCTTGCTCACTCCTCTATGTCTCTTGGGTCATCGCCCTTCACTCTTATCATCCTTGCTTTGAGTTTAGCTATTAATCTTTCATTGGTGTTACGCCACTCATCTCTTGTTTTGGCTCTGTGAGCTCATTCGCGTCTTCACACGTGTGTGGGCATATGTCTCACTTTTAACCTTTGTTAAACTTACACATGTGCATACAATAGCTACATGTTTGAGTTGAGTCAATCTCATGCCAATTTTTCATATAGGATTAATCATTTACTGTAATATAAGGTTAGGCTAAATCTCAAAAAAAATAATGAAAAATAGCTAGCTTATTATTATTGGGACAAGCACCGATAAATTATACTTGTTATTATCACGCACAGAATCAATAGTCACCCTGTTTTTCAACAGTACTTTTCAGCGAACGAACAGTGTTTTTCTCTTACAACAAATCAGTATCACAAACAGCCAAATTTCAGCGAAACGAACATCGAACAGACATCCTGTCTAATTACACCCCTACTTAACCACGCCCGCGATCAGGCTTCTGGCAAAAAAAAAAATAATAATAGACCTTGCCAGACATGGTTGTGTATGTGCTGCTGCAGATCACTCATTCGGAGCTAGCACTTTAGCCGGAGTGTTGCTTGCTTCTGTTTATAAAAAGGAGCCTTGCCTATTCTACCGCCTCAGCCGCAAAAACTTCTTTTTCTAGAATCAAACTATTTTAAGTTATAATATGTACTCCTCCATTCCAATCCAAATTATAAAATATTTTAGCTTTTTTTTAGATACATAGTTTTTGCTATACACTTAGATACATAATATATTTAGATACATAGTAAAAGTAAGATATTTAGGAAAGCCAAAATGTTTCATAGTTTAGAACGAAGGAAGTAATAATAAATATCACTAGATGAATTATACAATATCCTTTATGTTTTCATAATGAATATATTTGACTATACAAATATACTATTTTATGTAAATCTAGTAAAATTTAAGATCATTTGATTTCTAAGGAGTTAGGAATCAAGATATTTATTAGTTTTGGGACAGAGGAAATATGTTTAGGTCTTGTTTAGATCCAGCCTGTAAAGTTTTGGGGGTGTTATATCGGATGTTACATGGGGATGTCGCATGGGGTGTTCGGATACTAATAAAAAAATAAATTATAGAATCCGTCAGTAAACCATGAGACAAATTTATTAAGACTAATTAATCTATCATTAGCACATGTATGTACTGTAGCATTTTGTTGTCAGATTATGGACTAATTAGGCTTAAAAGATTCGTCTCGTAAATTAGTCGTAAACTGTGTAATTAGTTATGTTTTTAGTTTATATTTAATACTCTATGCATGTATCAAATATTCGATGTGACAGGTGTAAAGTTTTAGTGTGGAAACTGCTGATAGATGAAACCGTTTTAATTGGATCTGAATCTGTTAGAGGACTAGAAGCTCGGTCAGAAATGCAGTCCCCCGCTCCGCCCACGGCACACAGCTTTTGGTCTCGCACCAAAGCCACCAACGAGTAACGACACTACGACAAGCCCATCCAGTTACCACAAGCAACAAAAAAAAGTTGATGAGGTGATGAGAGAAAAAAGTTACAACTAGCAAGGGACAAAAAAAAAGCTGATGAGCTGATCGCGGCTCCTCCTAAGCAGCCTGTTCGTTAAGTCGTGTTTGGCTTATAAGTCATGACTTATTAACGGAGGAATAATATTTTTCTCTTACACCAAATCAGATAATAGTACTTTCAGTCATGGCTTATCATAATATTTTTCTCTTACACCAAATCAACTAATAGTACTTTCAGCCATGGCTTATCAGCTAAACAAATCCAAACGATCAGGACTAAGGATAAGAGAACACCGCTCTCAATCTTAGAGTTAATGACTATCCCGATGCCAACAAACGGCGGCGTCGCCATCGCCGAGCTCTATCTCCAGCAAAGGTTTTTGTCCGGTCCAGGCGTCCAGCCACGAATTCTTGGGTGTTTCTGCGAGCGTCAGGTCGGGCTACGGCGGCTCGGATAGGAATTAGGAGCCGCCGAGGCGCCGAACAGAGGCGCGCCGTATAGTGCTCACGCTCTGCGGTCTGCGCCGTGGTTCTGCTCGTCGCCGATCGACTGGTTTCGCCTTTTTCCTTTGCTTTGGAGACTGTCCTCATCTCCATCCTTACAGTACTCCAAGCAACACAGGACTGTTATAAAGGAAAGGATAGTCAATAGTAGTACTTGCGTAGCGTTTTGTTCAGAAAACTTATTCATTGGTACATCCGTACATGTTACTGGCACAACTGCACAAAGGTTAGCGTACAGAAAGATCTGAGAATCTGAGATTATTATTGATCTGCAGGTAAATTCGAATCTTGTTGTAGTATGTGCTGACTGCTGAGCAATCTGGAATCTGGAAATGTTGTCCTTTTAACGAGAAAATACTCTAGGAATTCTCAACTCTTATAACGAACTCCACGTGTGACAGACTTCCACTTTGAAGCTTCACATCTGTGATTTCTATGATCAGGGAAGTTATAGAGTAATCGTTTCGCAGAAAAAGCAGTAAAAAAGAAAGGTAAATTGACATGTATTCCCGTGTTGGATTTCCACTTAGGCCCATCCGCACATGCACGGTACTAGCAGAAAGCAGATAGAGCAACGGGCCCTTTGCGTAACGTTTCCGGCCTACTTAGGCCCATCTGATCGACTCAGCTCGACTCGAAACCGGATTGGACCTCTATTCGTTCCAGATGGGGAGGAGGCCGAGAGACAGGCCCTCACGGGCGGACGGCAGGTCCATATTGGGCCTGTTGGCTGGTTGGTGCTGGTGCTGGTTTGGGCTGACTGGTGCTAGTCTTTTGGGAGAGAAAAACACTGTTGGCTGGCTGGTTTGGGCTGGCTGAAACCAACAAGCGAACAGGCTGATTATCTTCTTTGTCCTCCCCCAACCGGCAGAAAAAAGAAAAGAAAAATACTGGAGTAATTCACAAGTTCAATTCTTTCCTACACCTACACTGGCACTAACTGTTGCTTTTCACAGAGGCGGTATTTCCTCCGCACCGTACATTCCAAATTGCATATCCACGAAGCATGAATACTACCTCAAAATGAAGCATCCAGATCTTTTCTCAGGTTTACACATCATATATACCTTCCTAAAATCTGATGGCTCGCTGTCATGGAGTCTGACAAGGAGCTCACCATACGTTATTACATGTAATAAAGTCTGTTTTGGAGACCAGCCCGTTTTCTCTTTTCTCTTGAGACAGAAAATTTCTGTGCAGGCCTATTATACTGGTGTAATGGTGTTGGGTGCGCTGCTGAGCTGAACTTGGATGTAGGGCAGCTGTGAAGCTGTGGACCCTCTAGTGGCCGGAATCGGATATGCTCGCACTCGCTTCCTTGCCACGTCCGGAAAGGAAAAGATACGAAGAGGCAAGCAAGCCAACTGCCAGTTGACGTGACCTGCTGCGAATTAAGGGGAGAATGATGATGTCGATAGGAAAGGATAGGAAGCTGCTGGGTGGGTTGTGGACGGTCACTCGGTCAGGTGAATCGAGGTGCGTTCCATTCCAAGCAACTGAAACCTTGCACCTTTCTCTACGATGATCTTTTACCAAACACTCCCTCTCCGGTGCGGTTTGCAGGACGCGCCGTAGAACGACATGCTCACGTTGGGAACGCGTCCTAGCTACCTGGAGCCTCGCTCATCGCAGCACATGGCTCTGGCGTAGAGCAGCGCAGCTCGTACCTGATCCTGGAGCATGACCCAAACTTTAGGAACGGATGAGAGCGCCCCCGACTGATCAGGGCACCACCGAAGGAGGCTAAGACAGTCTCGATGGTGTATTGATGATGATTTTTATCTTTATTAAATGACTTGTTATATAGGTAAAATGTTGACATCGCAACGTAGTTAATAAAGAAAGAGAGCAAAAATCATAGAAATTGTTTCCTCACGAAGAAACCAGGTCTTCTCTTGACCCAATGCACCAAGAAACCATGAAATCGCCATTAAGGAGAAACCACCAGTTTCTAGGGGGCTCGTGCCGCATTCCCATTGGAGAAAGAAGATAGAGTTGGGAGAGAGAAAGAGAAAATAATTATTACTCATAGAAACCATGGGTTGGAAAGCAGTACTTTTTTGGTGCGGTATCCTATGTTATAGAAACTACTAGTTTCTTTCATTAAGACTGCTCTAATACATCTAGTGGTTCTAAGTATAAATAAAGTGATCTATATAGATTAGTAAATGTTGATATTACTATTCACATAATGCAAACTATTACTACATGTGATTTGCAAAAAAAACTTTTCCTTTCATCATACCTCATCTTTATTTCATCCCTCTCTTCTTTTTTTAGCATGGACCACCTTCTCTCTCCAAATATATATAGCTTATACAAGCTAATGTAATAAACATAGAACATTTACTTTTTTTTATCCTATCCTATATGACATTTGGAGCTACGGTAAAAAGACAGAGTTGGGGAAGCCCTTTGGCAGCTTGCAATGCATTCATTGATGGCCGCTAAACGGGGCCATGCATCCCCGTGTCAGCGCGTCGCGGTCGGCAAAGCGCCGTGGCTTTCTCTGTTTCCGTTCCGCCTCTGCAATGCAAGATGACGTAACGTCCAGCAGCGCGCGCGATCATTGCCATCGCTGCTGAGGCCGATCGAGTCGATCTGGATCGGATCCAGGAGAGCAGCACGTGCGCCGTGCTTCCTTTCGTTCGCAATCCTCTCCGGATCTTGTACGCAGCTCTATATTCTGCTCGGCGAACCGATAGAACAAGAACGAGAAGGGTACGCGCCGATTGGATGATAATGAGATGACAGGTTTTTTGTTTAAGATTAGACACAGGCGGGACAGTGTATGTACGTACAAAAACGGAGTTAAAAAAGGACCTGTGCCCATCGGTGGGCAGCTTTGCACTGCTGCTTTGGAATTGAAAAGTCAACCTACTGATCCCCTCATAAGCCACTGTTCATCAACCGGCCGCTACAGTGTTTCTCTCTCACAAAAGCAGCCAGTTTTAGTCAAGTTTTAGACCAGCGAACGGAGCCTCCAATGAAGAAACAGTCAACCGGACTCTGCCCGTAGACGAAAGAAGGGTACGCGCCGGCCGATCAGCACAAATCAGGGGCAGTTTGGTGACCCTCAACTCATGGAGCGTGGCAGTAGCAGGCGGCAGCAGCAGTCCACCATGGCGCATTGGCACGCACCCGTCCACAGGGGTTGGTTGTTGGGCAGGCGGCATTAGCCAGCCCAGCCATGAGCAGCCATTAGTGACTAGTGGGCCAGCCTCAACCTGGTGGGCCGGATGGGAATGGGATTATCCCCAACCAGCCCCACTCGCTCTCTCCCAATCAGGCAGCCTCGTGACGCTCCGGGCCTCCGGGGCCGAGAGATGCGTCGATGCCGACGGCCGCCACCGACAAGCAAGGGAGGGGCAAGCTGGTTCGCTGCCTGAATTTTTTTTATTTTTTGTCTGTTTTTAAAAGTTTTTCATAAATATGTCACTGGAGTTATGTTTTTAAAATCTAGACCCTAAACTCGGAGCCGAGATTATACGTATCGGCGCCAAAGTGTTTGGCGCCTAGGTCGGGGGCCACGTCGACATCAAAGTAGAGCCGGAGATGACATGGCAGCCAACTCGGCGCCGTGGATCTTGTCGCCAAGCTTGACGTCGTAGATCCTGGCGCCGAGCCGCCCTTACAAGCGCTGGTTGTTTTCTTTCTCTCTTCCTTTCTTCCTTTTCCTATCTTCCGTTCTCTCCCACTCTCTCTCGCGCCTGACACCTCCCGCCACCGGCGCCGCTCGTCCTCGCCGTCCCCCGCCCCGACCATCGTAGCCGCTCCCGGCCGGCCGTGCGCCCCGCCCCGCCGACTGGTTCGGCGCCCCATCCCGCGCAGGCCGGCGCGGCCGCACCCCGCTCTCCCATCCCCAGGCGACGCGCCGACCTCCTGTGGCCGCCCACCCCCACCCGCTTGGCCACTCCGGTTGTCGTCGCGTAGCCCATCGTCGTGCCGGCCGCGCCGCGCATCGGCTCCTTCGACAAGGTGCCCTCCCGTCCTCGGTGCGCAGTGTGACAGGGGCCCTCCAGCCATAGTGGGATGTGCGCCCCCGATCAGGGCGCGGATCAAAGGCTCAACTGGGCCGTTGGGTCCAGTTTGGGATTAGACATCAATCTAACAATCTCATCCTTGATCTCCTACCATCTTTCAATTTCATATCATTTACTTTTATTGATTCCATTACAGATTAGCGCATAGAGCATGTTTCATCATCACGATCAATTGTCAATAGATTTAACAGCTACAACACACCACTCTGTTCTGAAATAGATACTTAACTTGGGCCTTCTTTTGTCCAGGAATTATAGGCTTTCCCTTAAACCCATACCGGCTACATGTTCTGTGAACACGTTGGGTGGTAAGCCTTTAATATCAGATCCGCGAGCATCTTTTCGGTACTTATATGCTCAAGACTTATGACATGATCCCGGACTTTATCTTTCACAACATAATACTTTATGTTAATGTGTTTAGCAGCACCACTTGACTTATTGTTGTGAGCATACTGTACTGCCGGATTATTATCGCAGTATAACTTAAGTGGTCTATAGATATCGTCAACCACCTTAAAACCGGGTATGAACTTCTTTAGCCAGTTCACCTGCCCCGCTGCCTCATAACATGCTACAAACTCGGCATACATTGTGGACAATGTAATGACGGTTTGCTTTAAGCTTTTTCATGAAATAGCTCCCACTGCGAGAGTGAATACATATCCAGACGTGGATTTTCTATCATCTTCCGCATAATCAGAATCAGAATATCCCACTATATAGAGTGAATCTGATCTTCTATACGTCATTATGTGGCTTTTCGTTCCTTACAAATAACGCAAGACTTTCTTTACCAATTTCTAGTGTTCTGTTTCAGGATTACTCTGGAATCTGCCAAGTAACCCGGTAACAAATGCCAAGTCAAGGCGTGTACATACTTGAGCATATTGCAAGCTTCCGACAGCTGAAGCATATGGAGCCGCTTTCATTTGATCGGTCTCATATTGGTTCCTGGGGCATTGAAATCCCCATATCTGTCGCCCTTGACTATAGGAGCAGGTGAGGGACTACATTTGTGCATACTTAATTTCTTTAAGATCTTTTCTATGTATGCCTTTTATGAGAGTCCTAATATCCCTTTACTTCTATCTCGGTGAATCTCGATCCCTAGAACGAACGAAGCTTCACCAAGATCTTTCATATCAAATTTTTAGGATAAAAACTTCTTTGTCTGCAGCAGTAGACTGACATCACTACTAGCAAGTAAGATATCATCCACATACAGGATAAGGAAGATAAACTTCCCATTCTTGAACTTTCCATAGACACAATTGTCCTCTACATTCTTTTTAAACCCAAAATTCCTTATTGTCTGATCAAACTTCAAGTACCACTGTCTTGAAGCTTGTTTTAATCCATAAATGGATTTCTTTAGGTGGCATCCCATTCGTTCCTTTCCTTCCATGACAAAACATTTCGGTTGTGCCATGTAAACATTTTCCTTCAAGTCCCTATTGAGAAATGTCGTCTTTACATTCATCTGATGTAATTCTAAATCATAATGTGCCACTAATGCCATTATGATTCTGAAGGAATCCTTATATGAGACTGGAGAAAATATCTCATTGTAATCAATCCCTTCTCTTTGCGTAAAGCCTTTTGCCACAAGTTGCGCTTTATATCTCTCTATATTCTCTTGAGAGTCAAGTTTTGTTTTGTAGACCCATTTACAGCCTACTGTTTTGGCTCCTTTGGAAATTATTTCCAAGTCCCAAACTTTATTGGCATTCATAGATTTTATTTCATCTTCCATGGCCTCAAGCCACTTTGATGAATGATCGCTTCTTATGGCTTCTTCAAATGAGGTGGGATCATCCTCCATTTGAAATTCCTTAGTGTTGTATACTTCATAGTCAGCAGGAATAACTAATTTTCTAACTCTTTGAGACCTTCTAGGGGCCTTCATATTTGGCACATCTTTTGTTTGAGACTGTTGTTGCCCCCCCTCATGTGTGGCAATAGGTTCTACATGGTCCTAAAGAATAGGTTCCTCATCGTCCTTTATTGTTGTCATAGGCGAAATAACAACAGGTGCTGGCACCACTGTATCTTGCACTGTCGGTGCAGCGACAGCAGGCAGTGAGAAAAATGACTCATGAATCATCAGAGTGGGCGCATACATCCACTTCTCTTCAAGGTTAATTTCTCAAACTACCATGCTCCCCCTCATCATTTCATCCTTTAGGAAGGACAGCGTGTCTCGTTTTCACAAACTTTGTATGTCTGTCTGGACAGTAGAAACAAAAATCTTTTGACTTTTCTGGGTAGCCAATGAAATGGCAACTTACTGTTTTGGGATCTAGCTTCCCAATGTTTGGGTTAAATACTTTAGCCTCAGCAGGACTCCCCCCCACACGTAAGTGGTTTAGTGAGGGTACTCTTCCAGTCCACAACTCATATGGTGTTTTGGGCACCGACTTACTTGGTACTCTATTGAGAATATGAATGGCGGTTTTAACGTCTCCATCCATAGGCTCAACGGTAAGGTGGAGTAACTTATCATACTGCGCACCATATCCATCAGGGTACGATTGCGTCTTTCAACTACTCCATTCTGCTGAGGTTCACCCGGTGTAGAATACTGGACTACTATACCATTCTCCTATAAGAACCTTGCAAAAGGTCCAGAAACTTGGCCATATGGGGTATGCCGACCGTAGTACTCCCCCCACGGTCAGACCTGACTAGCTTAATCTTTAAATTATGTTGGTTTTCAACTTCTGCCTTAAATATCTTAAATTTATCCAATGCTTCTGTTCTTTCTTTGATTGGATAAATGTAGCCATAACGGGAGTAATCATCTGTTAATGTTATAAACAAATCATAACCATCCACTCTTTATAGGAAACAAACCACATATGTCTGTATGAATAATCTGTAAAATTCCTACGCTTCGTTTGGCGTCTTTCTTAATTTTCTTTACATACTTTCCTTTTATGCATTCTCTGCATTGTTCTAAATCTGAGAACTCTAATGGAGGAAGAATATCATTGTTAACTAGTCTTTTTATTCTCCCCCTCGAAATATAGCCTAAACGACAGTGTCATAATTTCGACGACGCATCGTGAGCTCTTTTTCGTTTTCTGTTTACATCCGCAAACGAGGATACATTCTCATTGTCGCACGCAATGTTTCCATCATCGCATACAACATTCACATCATCACGTGGTGATAACAAATAAAGCTCATTTTTGTAAGATAGCAAGACCAACACATGCATTATTAAATGTTATCTTACATTTGCCATTTCCAAAATAACAATCATATCCATCATTGTCCAAGCATTAAACACTCATGAAGTTTCTTTGTAAAGAGAAAACATAAAGTACATCTCTAAGTAAAAGTGTGAAGCCATCAGAAAGCTCTAGAGAAAGATCTCCAACGGCTTCGACATCTGCTCGGACTCCATTTGCAACATTAATGTGTCTTTCTCTTTTTTGCGTAGTCCTCGTCGAACGAAATCCCTGTAAAGAATTATCAACATGAACAGTTGCACCTGAGTCAATCCACCAAGTAGATTTTGAATACTGTACATACAGGGATTCATTTATGAACGTAATAATATTCTCACCTTTCTTTGCCATGATCATTTTTAAGTAATCTGGACAATCTTTTTTATAATGTCCCGTCTTCTTGCAATAGAGACACTGGTTTTTCTCTACTGTGAACTTGTTCTGCTAAGGCTGATGCAGCATGGGACCCTTTCCCTTTGACTTTAAGGAGGAATTAGCAATATTATTCTTTTTCTTGTTGTCTTTCACATAATTGATAGTGCCACCATTGGCAGCTTTTATTCTCTCCTCCTCTTGCACACACATAACCATGAGCCTCTCTAAGTCCCACTTCTCGGGCTATATGTTATAGTTGACAACAAAAGTGTCAAATTCTTTTGGCAAGAAAGCAAAAATCAGATGGATAAAGATCTCTTCCTTGAGAACCAGATCCATTGGTTTTAGCTTGATGCTAAATTGCTCATCCTTAATATGTGCTCTCTTATGCCACCATTTCCAGAGTACCTCTCTGTCACTAGCTCCTTTATCAGCTGGGTAGCATATGTCTTTGAAGAGCCAGTAAACCGATTCTTTATTCTATCGAGGTACTCGGTGGTCATGTCACACTCTGGGATTGAGCCCACAATTGTAGGCTCAATCGTATTCTTTATCACAGCCAAACATTTTTTTTGTTGGCAGTGACCCACTTTCTATGCTCAAGGTTATAGGACATCTTTTGGGATGTAAAATCCCTCTCTCTAGTTGCCCAAGCGGCATCAGCCTCGTTTGTCTTCCTCACCGGTGCTATAGGCTCAATGGGACACGGTGAGGTGACTACCTAAAAGTGCATCTAGCCCTTTAGTGAGTTTTGGATGATTGAATGACAACACGATTAAAGGACTAACATGTTTGCTAAGTGTTAGACAGGAAATTGATTATCTCACAGATACTTGATGAAATTGTATAAAGCCAAAATGATGTATTGTTGTATAAATAATCTAGTTCAAGCACAAGACAACAATGCAAATGGAATTCATGCAAAGGCTTATTTATTGTGGGATTTCAATGATCTATGTGAAAGCAAGCACGATAAGAGTTAATTAATGAGACATGAGGGATTGCATATGGAATGGTCTCATATTTGAAGCTTGCTAAATTAAAATGAAAAAGGCAACAATACAAATGAATGGTTGATTTAATACAAGATGTGACTTGACGGCTTGAGATGGTGAAGATAGCAAGAAAAGGCTTCGAGGTACTAAGCAAGGGTGAAGGGCAAGCGACGGCTGGATGGCCGAGGAACCTAGCTAGGGTGAAGAAGAAAGTACTTGCATTTAGTTGAGGTACTAATCAAGCTATGATGGTCATATTGATGTGGAGGATCAAATTTATATTGGACAAGTTAATGAAAGTGACTTGATGCATTTGGAGCTGTTCATATTTGATGAATGGAATCAAGTCACGTGCTCAAGATGGCTATGCTCAAGTGAAAAGATCAATATTGACATGTTGGCACCCTCACTTGATGAAGATTGAAAGACACGGCATAAATTTAAAGAAGATCAACTCAAAAGGTTTAATTTCGTTTTTCTTTTGATCTTGAGTTAATAGGTATGCCGTACTATTAAGAGGGATGCAAAGTTAGGTGGTATGAGGAAGATAGAGTGCTCAAGCATAAAATTAAAATTAAAAGAGAGACACTCTAGCACTTCACGAGCACATAGAATAATTTTATGTGACTGTCGGTGTCGGAAGTCCCGACGTAAGCCGGAATTCCCGACAGTCAGAAGTCATGACTCTTGCCGAAAGTGCTGACTCCCAGTCACAGCCAGCGCGGTGACTGTGGACGTCGGAAGTCCCGACGTGAGTCGGAACTCCCGACTGTCGGAAGTCCCGACCTAAGCCGGGAGTCCCGGCATCGATGGTTCTTCTGACCTGTTGCCTGTGCCCGTCGGAAGTCCCGACGTTCGTCGGAAGTTCCGACTGTCGGAAGTCCCGACCCATGTCGGAAGTTCCGACGTTGGCTGTCTCGAGTGGACTTTGACCTCACGTGAACAGTGTTTTCTTCATACGTCGAAAGTCCCGAGATCTGCGTCGGAACTTCCGACGTAGATCTGAACGGTTAGATTTTGCCTTGGAGTATATATACCCCTCTCCTTCCTTCTAACCGTTGCCCACTCATTTCATTCCGACGAACACTTGGCCAAAACAGCCCCCAAGCATTCTAGGCTCCCCTCTCTTCACTCCTTTGCTTCCAACTTCGATTCCCAAAGGGTTTGAGTGATTGGAGAGTGGATTGAGTGAGAAAAACACTTTGAGCAAGCTTGAGCACTTGATTTCTTCGTCAAGCCGGTTTGATTTGCATTTGTTACTCTTGGGGATTTTCCCCTAGCCAGCTAGGCGTCGCCCAAGACCTTCCATCTTGTGGAAGAGCCTTGGGAAGTTTGTATTACCCTTGTTTTCTAGTGAAGAAACTCAAGTGACCTTTGTGGTATCCTTGAGTGAGGCAAGGAGGTGGAAGAGACTCCGACCAAAGTGGTCACCTCAACAACGAGGACGTAGGAGCTCCTTTGTGGGGCTGCCGAACCTTGGGATAAATTCTTGTCTCCCGCGTGCTTGTTGTTGTTGTGATTTGCTCGAAATCACTTGTATTTGGTTGTCTCCCTCTCTCTAGCTATTTCTTAGGGTTTGGGACTCGATCTACGGAGTGGTGGCTTATCAACGTCAAGAGAGTGACCCAACACCTTACCTTACCACTAGGAAGTGGGTTTGTAAGTTATCGGCATCACAAAGTTTATTTTAGCACTTGTAGTTCATTTCCCGTTTGCGTCGGAAGTTCTGACCTAAACGTCGGGACTTCTGACACGTCGGAAGTTCTGACCCAAACGTCGGGACTTCCGACATTAACTGACTAGTGCATTTTGATTCAACTCTTTAGTTGCAACTGTTTGCCTCCCTAGGTTTATCTAGTATCTTTTATATACTTTGTGGCTAACTTGTGAGGGGTGGTATTACTCTGATTTAGAGTTTCCATTTTGGAAACTCCTATTACTAATCGTTTCCGCTTTTAAAGGTGTTGATTTTTCAGAAACGCCTATTCACCCCCCCTCTAGGCGACATCCTAGGTCATTTCAATTGGTATCGGAGCAAGGACTCACTACAAGTTTCACCGCTGTGAGAAAAGGATGTCGACGCCTATCGAGTTGGAGCCGGTGCTTCTCCAAAATGATGGTTCAAACTTTCTACCTTGGTCAATTCATGTACTCAATGCTTTTAGAGATATTAGTCCTCTTGTTGAGCATATTGTGTTTGCAAGCATAACTCTTCCTATAGTTGATTGGAGCAACTATAAGAATTTATCAAAAGAGGAAGAGATATGCGTGTAACTCAATGCTCAAGCTATTAATATCATTTTGAGTACATTGAGTGCAGAGGTTCAAGATGAGGCAATATTCAATGGACACCCACCTCCGGAGAGTGCTCATCTCATTTGGACCAAACTCGTTGAGTTATATGGAAAATCCAAATGCGATGATGCACTTGAGGTCGAGTCAATGGAAAATATGTCCATTATGTCTTCATGCAGCGAAGAAGCCTCACAAGATCTCAAGAGCGCCGAGCCGGAGCAAGAGGTGCAAGCCAAGGCGACTGCGCTGTCTGCAAGCACATGCCAGACGTGTCCGGTAGCCCTACCAGACGTGTCCGGTGTGGCTGAAGCAGCCGAACAGCAGGCAGTCTGTGATGATGAGGCTCAAGCCCGGTGGCGGCCAAGTGATGAGTCAACCTCAGTATCTCATGATACTCATCACTTGTGTCTCATGGCCAAGAAAAGCAAGAAGAAGGCTAGCAAGAAAGATCAAGCCAAGGAGATAGCACGAGTAGATGATCAAGAAGAGAGTGATATTGAAATTGAAGATAGCTACACTCTTGATCATCTAAGCAACAAAGACAAGCTCATTCTCATGAAGCTAGTTGAGAAGAATGATGAGCTAGAGGAAGAGAATGAGAAACAAGAGCAATCACTTCAAAATCAAGAAAAGTTTCTCATCTCCAAATTGCAAGAGCTAAAGGCCATAAATGAGAGGTATGAAAAATTATCAATTGAGCATGCTTTAGTTACTAACTCCTCTTCTAGTGTTTCACAACTAGAGAAGGAAAACTTTGAGCTCAAGACAAAATTAGATGAACTCTCAAGCAAATATAATGTGCTACAAGCAAACTATGTACATCTCAAGTGCTCTCATGAAGAATTAGTAGAATCAAGCATCATGCTTGAGGTGGCTCATGAGGTTGTGATTACAACGGTAAAATCATCTCAACCTTCCACTCACACACTCACTTGTATGCAATCTCAATTGAATATTTCTTGTGCTAATGAGTGTGCTTCTCAAGCAAGCCAATCTTCGATTGAGCAAAAATTTATAGAAATGTAGAGCTTAAGGAAGAAGTGGAAAGGCTAAGAAATGATGTGATTCGATTGAAGGGTAAGGAGAGAGCACAACCTTCTCAAGATAACCGTGTTAACATGGTGAAAAAGATCGAGAAGGGTTCAAACCTTGCTTCCTCCAAATCCCAACAAAAGAATCACATTTCAAGCAAGGCCAACACAACCAAGAGCAAGAAACATGGAAAAATACTATGCTATGGTTGTGGAGTGAATGGACATGAGATTACCATGTGTCCACACAAGAGTTGGGCCGATAAGTGTGAAGTGGCCGATCAAATGGCCTCAAACAAGTTGGCCAACCAAAGGAAAAGTGATGGACAAAGCACTTGTCTCATGTACAAGAAGTTGGGGCATCCAACCAAGAAATGCCCAATGTACAAGGAGGCAAGAAAGGAAGCCCAAGTTGCAACAAGAAGATGCTATGGATGCAATGAGATGGGCCACAAGGTTGATGGATGTCCATACAAGCAAAACAAGCATAGAGCAAACAAAGGTCGCATATGTTATGCTTGTAGAAGAAAGGGGCATCTAGGCTATGATTGCCCAAATGGTAACATCCCTAAGCCAAACACATTTGTTTATGATAATATGCTTAGGAAGATCACAAATGGAGTTAGTACTAGCAAGGTGATGTGTTCACCACAAACTAGTACTAAGGCCATTTGGGTGCCTAAGCACTTGTTGACTAACCCAAATGGACCCAACAAGAGTTGGGTACCAAAATGTGCTTAGGTTGATAATGTAGGTACTTGGTGGTGAGATGAAAGCTTCGGGGTGGTTGAGCAAGCAAATTGAAAATATTCACTCAATCTATCAATCAATTCTTATCATAATCTCATATATGGTTGACCCGAAGATAAATCAATGACCATATCGTTTACTTCATCTCTACCATTGGTAACAAGTACCTAAAACCTTATAGGATAGCCACTTTGTGTTTAGTGCTCAATGGCTCACAAATAAGCATATTTGTGAAATAATTGGAAGTGGCTAATTAGTTTCATTTAATAATTATCATGTTTGCCATGTGATGCTTTTAATGGCTCTCTAGTAGAGCAATGCATTTGTTCAGATGCAGGCATACAAGAAGTACTAGAGCTAAAACGAAGAATCACAAGCAGCGCTTCAATTGTTTCTATCCTGCACCTACCGGACGTGTCCGGTATGGCCAGGGCAGAAAGGAAAAGTGTTTATGTTCTTCACATGCCGAACATGTCCGGTATGTCTACCGGACGTGTCCGGTATGGCAGGAACCAGAGCACTAATTGGGATGCAATTGAGGTTTGATCCATTTGATTTCATATATCCTTAATTTGCTCAGAAGCTTGTGATCTATCAAACTTAAGTGGGTTGTGAGTACGTCTCAACGAAATTTAAATATGGCAAATTACTTTGTGTTGGTCAAAATAGAAAATTGACTCCCAAATTCTTAAAAGAATAAAGTGCTTGTTGAAAGTCATTCAAATTACTTGTGGTACTCATTTAGGGGGAGCTCAGTTTTTATTTTGCACCATTGTGGACTAACAAATTTATCTAGCATTATTTGTAGTCCTTTGGATGAAAATTGATTTCATATATGGTATGATTATTTGACAAGTGAGGTCAACATGATGTTGTCATGCCATGTATTATCTCAGTGGTGATATTGTGGAAAGGTATGTATTTACATACATGCATTGTAAGTGCATCTAAGGCCCGTTATATGCTAGTGTGTGCATTTGTGTAATATAGGATAGATGTTTTTCAAAATCCCTAACTAGCATGTGTAGGTGGTGTGGTTTTTCAAAATCATATGGTTTTTGGGTCTCTGTGACCTAGTCATGTCATATTGTGATTATTGCTACCCTTGGTTGATTATTTGCCTAATCACATATGACATGCTTCTCTCAAGTCCATAAAAATCCCTATGTCCCTCTAAAATCTCTCTCAAGTTTTGAAAATCATAAATTTGCCAAATATTCAAAAAAGAGAAAATCAATTCTTGGCTAATTCATGTCCCCTAAGTGAGAATCCTAAGCCTATTTCAATTGATGCAAATATTATGCCTAGGAAGGTTTGTTATGGTATCTTATTGGTTAGTATTGCAAAAAATTCCACTATTCATACTAAGGCTATGCCTACGTATGTTGTGTCTAACATGAGAGGACCCAAACTAGTTTGGGTACCATAAAAAAGTGGATGATCGTTTGTAGGTACCATGGCGTTGGAGACTTGATTCAATGGAATTATTATTGTTCATCTTATGTTGAGTCAAGTATTGAAGCCTAGTGCAATTCTATCCCAATGCCAAGTCAAAATTGAGTGAAGTCCATATGCTATCAACATACAAGTGTCATATTCAAGTTGTGGGAATTTATTGACATATTTGAAGGCCTACAAATAAGTGAAGTTGAAGCTTGCAAAGATGATCATAAGCTATCAAGGTGTATCTCTTGTTGATCAAAGTTTATTTGGGTGCATATGAGTTAATTGAATTGGATATATATGAATATGTTGCTTGCTATGAGATGTTTGAATGGATTAAATGCTTAAGTAATCAAGTTTGAAGTTGGTTTGATTGGATATGTTCATAAGATTTTTTCTAGTAAGTGGTTTGAATGGACATATGTCTTGTGAGAGTATTCAAACAAGTTGATTTCAAGTTTGGTTCAATTTGGAGAAAAATAGCTCAATTATTGAAATATGTCCAATATTGAAAATTTGAGCTAGCAGTGATCATAGACATGTTTAAGTAATCAAATCTATTTGTATTGGCTTGAAATTTGGTCTGCATGCTCTACACTTATGGTATTAGTTGCTGTGCAAATTTCATGAGATTTGGATAAGTGATACTTCGGATTTGGAGTAGATCTTGTCAGCTATAGTGCAGCAGTTTTCAGCATGTAGCAGTGTGAAAAGATGTGAAATCTGGTATCAATATAGAAGTCAAAAGAAGCTCAATTTTTTACAGATACTAGAAGACTTAGTGTGTCACATCTTCACCAAATTTTGTGGTTTTTGGATATGTACTTTGGGAGATATGATTTATTCTTTGAAGAGTACAGAATCTGCCAGGAAAGTGACAATTATTGGATTGATCAAAAGTCACTTAGATTCAAAGGTCCTCAAATTAGAATCATATCTATAAGTGATTGAGGTACCTATGTTTTGGTTTTGGTTTGAGATAGAAGCATGACAAATGATGAGTACAAGACAATTTGTTTGAAGAGTGTATCTAGTACACATTTGGTACTCAAGCTAGAGATCAAGACCAAGATCAAGATGAAGATGGAGTTTAAATTCTAGTGATAATTGGAGATCTTTTGATAGAAAGAAAAGGACTTAAACAAGTAGAAAGAAAATGACTTAAAGAATGATTCAAAGTTATTCATCAAATTAAGTCCAACAATATGGATCAATCAAACAAAATCTTTCAAGTGGATCAAGTGATTTTCTTTCAAGTTATTTCAAGTGAGTATCAAGGATGGTTCTTTGGAGAGAGGTCACTTCGCTCTAGGCTTGGATGGCTAAAATCGAAGTGGTAATCTAAAGGGACATTTGAGGTACTTGGTTGAAGAAAATCAAGAGATTGGTCTAGAAAGCAAGCAACACCCAAAAGAGAACAAGTCATGAAATTTCAAGTGGTATTACAAGTGGTGCATCTTTCAGTTTTCTCAAGCAAGCAATGATCAAAGAAGAAGCAAGCCAACCACAACAAGAAGAGTGCACTTGATCATTAGTGATTCTCAATTCATATGGGTGAAGAATAGGAATTCAAAGAATTGGTATCTATTGGTCTTCACCAAGCTTATAATTGGACTTCATGGTGCTATTGGAGAAATGAATTGAAATCTATATGACTATATTTCTCTCCAACATAGCAAAGGTATCATTGTATTGTGCATGATCATTTTTCATCCCTTACTAGTATGCGGTTAGTGCATATAGTACATGCTTATAGGATCATGCATTACAAATGAAAATTTTTAGATTCATAGACTACCACTATTGCTTGAATGATTATATGATCTAGTGGTTAGTGTATGAGTTTGTTCATGAGCTAGTGAACCCATGTACTAGATCTATTTTGAATTGCAAACAAGTGACAAGTACAACCTCTTTAAGATGACAAAGGGGGAGTGACAAGTAATATGACCCATGCCATGACAAAGGGGGAGAGTTTAATACAAATGGGAAGAGATTAGTATAAAGTTTGAACCTTAAGCACCCTTTGTGCTTTGTGTGACCCTTTTTGGCGATAGATGACCAAGGGGGAGAGATATGATTAAAGCTTAAGGGGAGAGAGATGAAAGCTTAAGGGGGAGAGATATGTTTAAAGCTTCAGGAGTGCAACCTTGTGTCTAGCTATGAAAGGGGGAGAGTAGCTATGACAAGGGGAGAGATATGACTTGAGAAATCTTTGTGATGAGTGCTATGTGTGTGATATATATGAGATATGTTTAAAGCTTCAGGAGTGCAACCTTGTGTCTAGCTATGAAAGGGGGAGAGTAGCTATGACAAGGGGAGAGATATGACTTGAGAAATCTTTGTGATGAGGGCTATGTGTGTGATATATATGATGTATTTACTTTCATAAGGACCATGCATGTTTTAGAGTGACTTTGTAAACTTGAGAAATCTTTGATATAAGTGTTATGTGTGTGATATATGTGATGTATTTACTTTCATAAGGACCATGCATGTTTTAGAGTGACTTTGTATGGTGTGATGCTTTCTGTTTAGTCTTGTGTGATATATCATGTCATATGCATCACGATTTTTTATTTTGACACACACTTGCACCCCACGGATGCAATGATTTAAGGGGGGTCTCCTATGTGTTTTAGTATGTGCAAATTGACATTTGAGGTCATTTATGAATTCAATTCATATTGCACACATTAAGGGGGAGCCTCTCATAAATCATTGAATCCAAAAGCCTAATTGTTTATATCTTTTTGTAAGCTTTAATCGGGTTGTCATCAATCACCAAAAAGGGGGAGATTGAAAGTGCATCTAGCCCTTTAGTGAGTTTTGGATGATTGAATGACAACACGATTAAAGGACTAACATATTTGCTAAGTGTTAGACAGGAAATTGATTATCTCACAGATATTTGATGAAATTGTATAAAGCCAAAATGATGTATTGTTGTATAAACAATCTAGTTCAAGCACAAGACAACAATGCAAATGGAATTCATGCAAAGGCTTATTTATTGTGGGATTTCAATGATCTATGTGAAAGCAAGCACGATAAGAGTTAATTAATGAGACATGAGGGATTGCATATGGAATGGTCTCATATTTGAAGCTTGCTAAATTAAAATGAAAAAGACAACAATACAAATGAATGGTTGATTTAATACAAGATGTGACTTGACGGCTTGAGATGGTGAAGATAGCAAGAAAAGGCTTCGAGGTACTAAGCAAGGGTGAAGGGCAAGCGACGGCTTGATGGCCGAGGAACCTAGCTAGGGTGAAGAAGAAAGTACTTGCATTTAGTTGAGGTACTAATCAAGCTATGATGGTCATATTGATGTGGAGGATCAAATCTATATTGGACAAGTTAATGAAAGTGACTTGATGCATTTGGAGCTGTTCATATTTGATGAATGGAATCAAGTCACATGCTCAAGATGGCTATGCTCAAGTGAAAAGATCAATATTGACATGTTGGCACCCTCACTTGATGAAGATTGAAAGACACAACATAAATTTAAAGAAGATCAACTCAAAAGGTTTAATTTCGTTTTTCTTTTGATCTTGAGTTAATAGGTATGCCGTACTATTAATAGAGATGCAAAGTTAGGTGTTATGAGGAAGATAGAGTGCTCAATCATAAAAATAAAATCAAAAGAGAGACACTCTAGCACTTCATGAGCACATAGAATAATTTTCTTTGACTGTCGGTGCCGGAAGTCCCGACGTAAGCCGGAACTCCCGACAGTCAGAAGTCATGACTCTTGCCGGAAGTGCTGACTCCCGGTCACAGCCTGCGCGGTGACTGTGGATGTCGGAAGTCCCGACGTGAGTCAGAACTCCCGACTGTCGGAAGTCCCGACCCAAGCCGGGAGTCCCGGCATCGATGGTTCTTCTGACCTGCTGCCTGTGCCCGTCGGAAGTCCCGACGTTCGTCGGAAGTTCCGACCATCGGAAGTCCCGACGTTCGTCGGAAGTTCCGACGTTAGCTGTCTCGAGTGGACTTTGACCTCGCGTGAACAGAGTTTTCTTCATACGTCGGAAGTCCCGAGATCTGCGTCGGAACTTCCGACGTAGATCTGAACGGTTAGATTTTGCCTTGGAGTATATATACCCCTCTCCTTCCTTCTAACCGTTGCCCACTCATTTCATTGCGACGAACACTTGGCCAAAACATCCCCCAAGCATTCTAGACTCCCCTCTCTTCACTCCTTTGCTTCCAACTTCGATTCCCAAAGGGTTTGAGTGATTGGAGAGTGGATTGAGTGAGAAAAACACTTTGAGCAAGCTTGAGCACTTGATTTCTTCGTCAAACCGATTTGATTTGCATTTGTTACTCTTGGGGATTTTCCCCTAGCCGGCTAGGCGTCGCCCAAGAGCTTCCATCTTGTGGAAGAGCCTTGGGAAGTTTGTATTACCCTTGTTTTCTAGTGAAGAAACTCAAGTGACCTTTGTGGTATCCTTAAGTGAGGCAAGGAGGTGGAAGAGACTCCGACCAAAGTGGTCACCTCAACAACGAGGACGTAGGAGCTCCTTTGTGGGGGCTGCCAACCTCTAATAAATTCTTGTCTCCCGCGTGCTTGTTGTTGTTGTGATTTGCTCGAAATCACTTGTATTTGGTTGTCTCCCTCTCTCTAGCTATTTCTTAGGGTTTGGGACTCGATCTACGGAGTGGTGGCTTATCAACGTCAAGAGAGTGACCCAACACCTTACCTTACCACTAGGAAGTGGGTTTGTAAGTTATCGGCATCACAAAGTTTATTTTAGCACTTGTAGTTCATTTCTCGTTTGCGTCGGAAGTTCTGACCTAAATGTCGGGACTTCTGACACGTCAGAAGTTCTGACCCAAACGTCGGGACTTCTGACACGTCGGAAGTTCTGACCCAAACGTCGGGACTTCCGACATTAACTGACTAGTGCATTTTGATTCAACTCTTTGGTTGCAACTGTTTGGCTCCCTAGGTTTATCTAGTATCTTTTATATACTTTGTGGCTAACTTGTGAGGGGTGGTATTACTCTGATTTAGAGTTTCCATTTTGGAAACTCCTATTACTAATCGTTTCCGTTTTTAAAGGTGTTGATTTTTCAGAAACGCCTATTCACCCCCCCCCTAGGCGGCATCCTAGGTCCTTTCACTACCCAATCCACCTTAGCCAAGATGAAGGCCAGGTCAATCTTTTTCTTCCACTCCGTGTAGTTGTCACCTTTGAGAGTGGGGATCTCTTTGATACAACCCATCAAGTTGTATCCGCCTAAAAACACAATTCTTATAGAGTGAGAACATAAATAATAACAACAATTGCATGCCTTAGTTCTAATGTTGCTCAAAATAA
The DNA here is from genome assembly GCA_904845875.1 of Miscanthus lutarioriparius. NCBI lineage: Eukaryota > Viridiplantae > Streptophyta > Magnoliopsida > Poales > Poaceae > Miscanthus > Miscanthus lutarioriparius. Next base: position 12,907,052 of record CAJGYO010000005.1, read on the forward strand.
AAATATACAACTGTTTTTATACACTAATTCTACATCACCGTTGGGCAAAAATAGAATTAATGTATGAAACATTATAATATTGCTATTATCAACGTTGGTAAGAAAAATAACAATATTATAATTTACTGATTAAAATTAACTACTCTTCAAATTAAATTCTCCTGTTAGTTCGAATTTAATTAGAAGATCATTAACTTAAATATTGCAGCGGAAAAAATAATTCAATTTAATAAATTTTACCCACAGGAAAATTCTCTTTTCTATTTACTTTAAGCCATTTATCCATTTTCTAGGAAATAAATATTCACTGGAAAAAGGAAAATAAAAAAAATTGATTCAAAATGAACACTGTTCTTCAGCCCAGCCGGCAAAACGGCCCGGTCCACTCTGCTTGCGCGCGCGCTGCCCGCACCCAGGCCGCAACCTGGGCCTGGGCCGGCAAAGCCGCGCGGTCACGCGCGCCCGCCTGGGCCGGCCTTCGGCCCAAGCAATCTAAGGCGTCCGCTTTCATCCGACGGCCGAGCGTGTGCATCGGTCGAACGAAACCCCGGCGCAGCAGCCTCCCCGAAACCCTATCTCATTTTCTTCGTTTCATTTCTCTTTCCTCCTCAGCGCCGCAGAGAGAAGGAGCAGCGCAGCAGCCATGGCGGCCGGAGGAAGTGGCGGCGCCGCCGCGCACCCCTTCGCCGGTGCGTGCGTCCACCCGAGGCTGAGCGCACCGCCATCGAAGGGCTGCGCTGCGGTGCCCTTGACACCCGAGCCCGAGGCGGAGCCACGCGGTGGCGTGACTTGCCCGGTCGGCGCCTCTGGTTCATCCCGCGCGTCGGCCATGGAGATGGCTGACAGCGAAGACGGGACAGCCGGGCCCCAGGTAGGAAGCCCCTTCTCTATCGTCCCCTTTCTCTTTCTAAGGTTAGGGTTTCTTTTCTTTCGTTTTTGATTCGAGATGTGTGAGATAAGCCCCTTACCCTCTTTCCCTTTCCTTCTCATGTCTTTGATTTTCTTTTCTTCTCTTCTCGGATTTGTTCGATTTGAGGATTAGGGTTTGGTTAGCGTTAGGGTTTTGTTCAACGTTGTTTTCCCCCGTGACTGATTCGTGGGTTAGGTTTCGGCTTTGAGATCCGAGACCCTTTCTTTTATCTGTTCTTCACCCGATTAGGATTAGGGTTCAGTGACCCTCTTCTTTTCTCAGATCCGAACGGATCTACTCTGTTTCTTACCCCTGACAGATCTACATCTAGACAGAGGATTCCGATAGGCTAGATCTACATCTAGTTAGGCTCTGATACCATTGTTAGACCTTGAGCAGGATCTATAGGCATAGAACTAGCATATCTATTTGCTATTGAATGAAGTCATGAGTCCTAGAACATCTACTAGTGCAGTAGCAGTAGATAGAACGAGAGAAAGAGAGGGGTGAAGGGTGCAAACCTTCGGCCGCCTTGGATGAAGATGGGCTCGCCATTGCAGTGCTTGGCGATAACCCAGTGGCGGTGTCGAGTTGAAGGGCGGCGGTGCTGTAGCGGTTGCAGGGCAGCCCGACGACGTAGCAGCCCCTCGGTGTAGATGCAGAGGCGGTGGCGATGAGGCTGGTGGCTTCCCGTCACTGGCTGCGCCCTTCTGGATCGGATTAGGGATTTCGATGGAGAACTGTAGCTCAGACGAACCTCGTACTCATAGCCATCGGCCCCACCTCTATTTATTGCACAGTATGATAGGGGTCCTCTAGCCATAGTGGACTGGACGCCCCCGATCAGAACGCGGATCAGAGACCCAGCTGAACTGTTGGGTCCAGTTTGGGATTAACACTTCTGTCGCCTTGGGTGTTGTGGTGGTGATCGCTTCATTTCGTTTGTTGCTGTCGTGGTGGTGGCGCCAGGTGCTGGAGGCGCTGATCGGCGGGACCGACTTCTCGGAGGAGGACGCGGAGACGACGCGGCGGCTGCTGCTGGACGAGAAGGACGAGGCGCGCATCTCCGCCTTCCTCGTCCTCCTCAGGGCCAAGGGCGAGACCTACGAAGAGGTGTGGTTTGTGTTCGGGAGGACGCGGCTGATTTCGTTACCGGCAGTCCGGGACGGCTTGGATTATTTCTGCGGATCCCTGATTGGGTTTTTGTCGCCGACTTTGTTTCAGATCGTGGGGCTAGCGAAGGCGATGCTGAGCTGCTGTGTCCGGGTCGACGGGCTGGACAACGCCGTTGACATTGTCGGGACCGGCGGCGACGGCGCAGACACCGTCAACATCTCGAGATCTCCAACATCTCCCACCGGGTCCACCATCCTCGCCGCCGCGGCCGGCGCCAAGGTCGCTAAGGTATCGTGTTTTTGCGCTTTTGGGATTATCGACCTTGGGTTTGGACGCTGGCGGTCCTGCTGATGCGTTGATTGCGTTGAGCAGCAAGGAAGCAGGGCCAGCTCGTCGGCGTGCGGCAGCGCCGATGTGCTGGAGGCGCTTGGGGTCAACATCGAGCTTGGACCTGATGTACCGACCCATATTTCTTAATCTGCAAAAGTAGACTGCAATGGGCATCCTTTTATGCGATATCATTTTATTTTGGTCGCATCAATTTGCACTTCCAACTCATATTGTCTGCTTTCTTTTCTATGTTATATATGTTTGGTTACTGCTGAAGTAGGAGTATATGATAACCAAATCAATGAACTAGTGGATGAACGGAAACAATATAATTCTTTGATCTAACATCTTCTGTATGTATTGCAATCTAGTGGATTTTGGCATTCCTCGTTGCACATTGGAAGATCTGAAAGGAGGTGATCCAGCATTTAATGCAAAAGTTCTCCAGGATGTTCTTGCTGGTTAAAGGGGGTCCATTGCAGATGCCCTTGTAAGTTAGCCCTAGCTACCTCTCTTCAGTTTTGTGCATTTTATACTTACTGAAGAAATGGCTGCATATATCTTAATGGATTCACAATGTTTTATACCCAAGATCTTTTTAAGCAGCTGGCTGACTAAAATTTGGTGTCTTGATTACCACTTTTTTTGTACAAATCCGTTTTCATGTAGTACCTGCTTAAAATAAAATGATTAAAAATTGTTGGACTGCACTTGTAATGATCAATTGGTGTCTATAAGCTTAGACTAATTCCTATCTTGCTACACAGGTTCTAAATGCCGCTGCATCCCTACTTGTCAGTGGTAAAGTGAAGAATATAGCTTCTAATGGGTCTTCTTCATTAGCTAAACGTTGAACATGACACCTTTCCCATACCTTGTTACAGAGTTCCAGAGACTGAGTGACGTTGAGTAGCAATAGATGGATTTCTGCAATAAGACATGAGGAATGGTGGCAAATAAGGGCTCTGCTAAGTCCATCTGTAATCTGTCGATGATTGGGTTTTTCTTCTCGCGTTTTGTTGTGAACTTCAAGTCTGCTTTATGTATTAGCGGTGCTGTTGTGTAGAAAAATCTGTCAAGAAGAGATTCTAAGCTTTTTGGATAGAAAGGCACGGTGCGTGCTTCATTCTGCTTGACGCGGTAGATGAACATAGGTTAGATGTTGTGAGCTTGTGGTGCTGCATTACGTTTGCAATGGATCGTACATTCTGCAATGGCATGGGAAGAAATACCCATTTGTAACGGAGAGAATAAGGACTTAAATATTTTTGCAATGGCATGGGAAGAGTTATCCCCATTGGTAACGCATGTCCTAAAATTAGAAGAAAGCTCTGCAGTCAGTTCAAATTTTGCAACTGAAAGTTCCTATCCCCATTGATTATATCAACCACACTGCTTTTGTCTGACCAGCTGTATTTTCCATTTCTTTTCAATGGAGCCAGCCCCGGGAAGGCCAAGCCTCTGTTGTACATAACAGTCCAATCCAAGTGAGAATATTACTAGTATACTAGAAACACTAGAGTGAGTAAGCTAAACAAAACTCATCAGTAAATTCAGTATATCACATCACACGCAGAGCATATATGTAAAGACAGTCGTACAGCACAGAGCTGCAACTGGAAGCCAGCAACGCATCCGGCAGCAGACGAAAAGGAACGGCTCAGATTTTGGACGGCGGAGCGGAGAGCTTGGCCGCTTTGAGGATGGCGGCCGACGCGGTGCGGATGGCGGAATCGCTCTCGCTGGGCGGCGCGCCCGGGTCCCGCCGGCTGGACTTGCGCCACCGCCGATCCCACAGCAACGACCAGCACTTGTAAGGCCGGCTCGGCGCCAGGATCTTTGGCGCCAAGCTCGGCACCAAAATCTACAGCGTCAAACTTAAGCTCGGCACAAAAATCTACGGTGTTGGCGTCAAGATCCACAGCGCCGAGCTGGCTGCCATGTCACTCCCCGGCTCTACTTTGATGCCGACGTGGCCCTCGACCTAGGCGCCAAACACTTTGGCGCCGAGACGTATAATCTCGGCACCATTAACGATGACGCCGAGTTTAGGGTCAAGATTTTGAAAACATACCTTCAGGGACATATTTGTGAAAAACTTTTAAAAAAAGGACCAAAAAATAAAAAATTTGGGTTCACCGCGCTGTGTGCGCGGAGGACCCGCAGCGCTGAACAGCGGACGGTGCACTGGACGACGCGCTACGTCGTCGCAGAGGGGGGCACCGGCGCCAGGCACGCACGCACTTACTACCGCCGTGTGCCCACTCGCACCGTCGCACTCACACCGTGTGTGCCCTTGGCCTAATCCTACTCCTACAGTATTTGCATTTGCAGTCCACTCCTTTGTTAGAACAAAAAATTAGTTTCCATGTCCTTTGATCATGGTCTCGGGCTTTCGGCTAAAGATGGCAACGGGTATGTTATCCGCGGATACGAGCCTCACTGGCCAGCGTCGAAGGCTCGGAGGATGGTGAAAGCTCTAGTTTGGTTTTAGTTAATTGATGAAACCCTAAGTGCTAACCTAGTTTATCAAGATGTTTATGAGATAGGTAGCACTACTCCAAGTGATGAAGCAATGACGAAGATCATGACAATGGTGATAGCATGGTGATGATCAAATGCTTGAACTTGGAAAAGAAGAAAGAGAAAAACAAAAGGCTCAAGGCAAAGGTATAAAATATAGGAGCCATTTTGTTTTAGTGATCAAGACACTTAGTGAGTGTAATCACATTTAGGATAGATAGCCGTACTATTAAGAGGAGTGTAACTCGTATCGAAATGCGGTTATCAAAGTGCCACTAGATGCTCTAACTCATTGCATATGCATTTAGGATCTAGTGGAGTGCTAACACCCTTGAAAATATTTGTGAAAATATGCTAACACATGTGCACAAGGTGTTTGCAGGGTTGAGATGGGTTTGGGTCCCTCTCTCCCTCCCGCCGAGCTTGCGAGGCGGGATTCGGCGCTTTTGGAAAAATGAAATGTCCATTTTCTATTACGCCGGATGCAAAATTCTTGGTGGTTGGCACACTTGAGCAAGGGTGAAGAAGTAAGAGTTGAAATGGAGTTGATCGAAATGATGTCAAGCGTCGGTCTGTGTGGACCGGACGCCGAAACCGTAAGCCGGACGCCGATCGCTCTGCGTCCGGTCAAGGCTGACTTCGAGTGGTACAAATGGCTAGGGGTTGAGCACCGGACGCCGTCTCTGCGTCCGATCAAGGTGGACCGGACGCTGCGTTGGTCGAAAAATCATGCCTCGGGAGTTGAAACGACCGACGCGGGCTTCAAAGCCGGTGTCCGGTCGATTCAAGGAGCGGCGTCTCTGGTCGAGGCCGATGACCGTTGAGTCTGGACACGTGGTGACATCGAGCGACCGACGGACGCCGAGAGCCGTCGTCGGTCGGTCGACCGAAAGGCGTCCGGTCGAACGCGCGTTTTGCCCAAAGAAAGAGGTATAACGGCTCTATTTGATGGGGGCTCTATTTATAGCCCCATGGCCGCTCAAGGGAGCTCTCTTGCACATTTTTCATTGACATAGCAACCTTGTGAGCTTAGCCAAAGCCCTCCCACTCATCTCCATCATTGATCCATCATCATTGTGAGATTGGGAGAGAATCCAAGTGCATTGCTTGAGTGATTGCATCTAGTGGCACTTGGTATTCGTGTTTTATTTCCGCTGATTTCGCTTGTTTCTCTTGGTGGTTGCCACCACCTAGACGGTTGGAGCAGCGGTGAAGGATCGGCACGAGTTGGTGATTGTTCGTGGCCGCCTTCGGGTGATTGTGAGGGGAGTTGTACCCTCCCGTGAGTGCCGAAAGGTAACTCTAGTAAATTGCTCGTGTCATTGAGTTACCTCACTTGTGGGTCGGTTCTTGCGGTGTCCTATCGTGTGGACGAGGTTTGTGAAACACCTCTTAGCCACCAACCACCAAATGTTGGTCGACACAACGGGGACTAGCGTGTTGGCAAGCACGTGAACCTCGGGAGAAAAATTGGTTGTCTCTTGTCATTTGCATTCTCCCGGTGATTGGCTATATATTCATCGTGTAATTGGTTCACTCCACGACCCGGGTATAATCGCCTCACTTACTCATTTACATTTCATAAACTAGATATAGCAAGCTCTTTAGTGTAATTAGAATTGAGAGCTTGCCTTGTGCTTTAAACATATCTAGTGGAGCTCTTTAGTGTAGCTTTTGTGAGAGCTCTTAGTGAGTAGTGGTCAAGTAGATTGTGTGCAAATAGATCATTGCAACTAGAATTGTTGGATAGGTGGCTTGCAACCCTTGTAGAGCTAGAGCAAGTTTGCATTTCGCTATTTGTCTTACTAATCAAATTGCTCTAGTTGATTTGTAGTTTTTAAATAGGCTATTCACCCCCCCTCTAGCCATATTAGGACCTTTCAGATGGCGACCGGCATCGGAGTGCGCTGGATCTGGAGAGGAGTCACGCGTGGAGACTATGAAGGGTCGAGATGGCGACTAGAGGGGGGTGAATAGTCTTTTCTAAAACTTAATCGCGCCGGCTAACCGATACAACTGCGGAATTAAAACTATCGGTCTAGCCAAGACTATACCCCACTATATATGTTCACTAGCACCTTACAAAGATAACAATTATGCAACAAAGGTGCCGGGCTAGCTAGAGCTCTCTTAATCAATTCTAGGATCAAGGTCACATAAACCTATGCCACTAGTACTTTAAGCAATGGGGGAGCTCCTACACATGCTAGTAAGCAAAAGCACAAAGCTAAATAAGCTCATTAGCAATGCTCAATAACAAGGCAACCAATGCCTAATTAGAGAGCGTAAATACTTAGCTACACAAACTAAGCAATGTGACTAACAAGGTTACTAAAACCAAATTAACCACGCACGGGAGCTACTTCTATGCTACACAAGCAAGAAGGTAATAGCAAGCTTGTGTAATGGGGATGCAAACCAACGGGAAGAACAAGGTTGACACGATGATTTTTCTCCCGAGGTTCACGTGTTTGCCAACACGCTAGTCCCCGTTGTGTCGACCGCTCACTTGGTGGTTCGGCGGCTAATTAGCATCACCCGCTAAGCCCGCACGTCGGGCGCCGCAAGAACCAACCCCTTGAGTGAGGGTAGCTCAATGACACGCTTTACTAAAGTTGCTCTTCGCGGCTCCCGTGGGGCGAGCACAATGCCCCTCACAGAGCTCTTCTCCGGAGCCCCGCACAAGCTTCTTACGGGCTTCGACGGAGACCACCACCAAGCCGTCTAGGAGGTGGCAACCTCTAAGAGTAACAAGCACCATCGGCTTGCAACTCGATCACCTAGTGCCACTCGATGCAACCTCACGATGCAATCGCACTAGAATCGCTCACTCACACAATCGAATGATCACTATCAAGTATATGTGTGATGGAGGGCTCCCAAACACTCATAAGCATGGACACTAAGTCCCCTCAGGTGCTCAGCTCTAGCCATGGCCGAGGCACACTTCTATTTATAGCCCCATGGGCTAAACTAGCCGTTACCCCTTTACTGGGCAAAAGTCGAGCCGACCGGACGCTCCGGTCATGTTGACCGGACGCTGGACCTCAACGTCCGGTCGTCCGCAGACGGCCACGTGTCCCGATTCCAACGGTCATTTGCCTTGACCGGACGCTCCGGTAAAACTGACCGGACGCTGAAGCCCCAGCGTCCGGTCATTTCCAGTAAGCTGCCCGAGGCGTATTTCTTCGACCGGACACGTCCGGTCCACCTTGACCGGACGCAGACCAGCGTCCGGTGCAATACCCTCGATACTGTGCGGACCTGTCAGTTTGACCGGACGCACGCTGCCAGGGTCCGGTGCTTTCAGACCCAGCGTCCGGTCAGTTGACCGACACCAGCGTCTTCGCGATCAACTCGTTTTCACTTCTAATTTCTTCACCCTTGCTCCAACGTGCCAACCACAAGAATTTGCATCCGGCGCAATAAAAAATAGGCATTCCATTTTCCCAAAAGCGCCGAATCCCGCTTTGCAAGCTCCCATCTTAACCCTGCAAACACCACCTCCTTTGTAAATGTGCCAACACCACCAAGTGTACACCATCATGTATATGTGTGTTATCATTTTCACAATCATTTCCCAAAGGATGTTAGCCACTCAACTTGCCACGCCACTCGATCCTGGCGATGATGCAAAGTTAGATCACTCGAGTGGCACTAGATGACCGATATGCAAACAAGTTTGCTTCTCTTGATAGTACGGCCATCTATCCTAAACCCGGTCATAAACTTCTCTACACACCTATGACCGGTGAAATGAAATGCCCTAGGTTATACCTTTGCCTTGCGCATTCCATTCCATCTCCTCCAATGTCGATGCAACACATGCACCAACACGATCAACAATGATATGATCCACTTCATATCATCACGTAATCATATTGGTTCATCGATCTTGACTTCACTTGCTCTTCACCGTTGCCATCGTCCATCGGCGCCAAGTCTTGCTTAAGCTTCACCGTCACGCGGTCCATCACTCCAAAGCCTTCGACTTGCCCTTCACGCTTGCAACCGGTCCATCAAGCCAAGTCTTGTCTTGATCTTCTCCACCTTGATCACATGACTCAATGTCATGTCTCACGTGCAATAAGCTCCTTCATCATCATATGTGTGAGCTTTGCAACATCTCCAAGCCATTTTCACCTTCATGGCATATGTTGCTCACACACATGTACCTGTGGACTAATTACCTGTGTATCTCATATAAACACAATTAGTCCACCTAGGTTGTCACTCAATTACCAAAACCAAACAAGGACCTTTCAGACTAGAGAGGAGGCGTGCGAGGCCGTCGAAGTGCGCTGGATCTCAGAGGATTCACGCTAGTGAGGGGAGGCACCGCGACCGCGAGTGGGAGCCTCGGAGCGGGAAGGCCGGCGTCCGCTAGCTGTTGGAGTAGGGAGGTCGGAGGCCGGCATCGGGGTGGCGCGAGTGGGGGAGGCACGACGCCCCGTGTGGAGGAGCCACGCCGACGCCGCGAGTGGAGGAGCCGCGCGCGACCGCGAGTGAGGGAATGGGGAGGCGGGGTCACGGGTGACGGGCTGGTGGTGGCCGCTGGTGGGAATGCGACTGTGAATTTGGGATCAATGAAACACTAGGATGAAGAATATATACCTCTTCTGCAATGGCCCCACATGTCAGCGCGGGTTTGGCGGGTTTGCGGTAGCGGGCATGCTATTTTCTTACCTGTAGAGCTTTGCCCGTTGGATCCAATTCTATACCCGTGTCCGCGCCCGCGGGCATAGGTTCATGCTCGTAACCACGCCCATCGGGTCCGGTGCCCTCGGGCACACGGGTTTTTCCTGCCCGTTGCCATCTTTACTCTCGGCCAACTTCCTCCTACGGATAACTCTTGTTGCCCCAATTAAAGCATCGCCATTTCTTCTTTCTGAGCCTCGGGAGAAATAGCAACATCCTAAAAGGGCAAATCCGCAAACTACCAAACACTCAGAGCAGACATTTTGGTCAAGATCTCCCGAGTAATCTAACCCGTACCACATATAGCGTATTATAATTACGTACGGTCGTCTAATGCGAACCCATCTCCTCCGCTTCCGCTCCTGCTGTGGACACACTACACAACATGTTGCACTCCACTCACACTACGCTGCCCACCCACTTTTATAAGGGTTATTTGGATTGGTACCATTCCAATTCTCAGAACTTTGAGATCTACCATTAAAATTCACCTATTCTGAAACTTGCCATTACAATTCTTCTTCTACCTGATACTTGCTATTTTCTATGTCTTCCTGGTGTCTGGGCCCACTGTCAGGCCGTATACGTGTATACATCTTCCGTATGGACCAAAACACCCCCGGCTGCTTCTCTCCCTTCACTCACTGACGTGTGGGCCCCACACGTGAGATACACACGGAAGATGTGTACACATATACAGGCTGACAGTGGACCCAGACACCCAAGTATCAGGTAGAAAAAGAATTGTAACGATAATTTCCAGAGGTAAATTTTAACAGTACAAGACAATTGTAACGCTTCGCCTCCCGTCCTCTCACTCCTCCGTCCCCTCACCACTCTTCGAGATCCGAGCGGAGGGCCACCGCGACCGCTCCGGCGGCCGGTTCCGGCGAGGTACCAACCCCACCGCCTCCGCATTGCTGCTCCGTTCTCTCTCCCTGCACCCGCTTGCCGCCCTGGATCCAGCAAAGCTGGTTCCGCCCTTCCGCCGATGAGCTAGCTAGCCAGCGAGCGAGCTGCCGGATTAGCTATTCTTTTACTCTTCTTCATTTTCTGGAATCGGACATTGATTAGTGCGCGTTTTGCGCCCAGCTGAGAACCAGCTCAATTGGAAGATGCGGTAGCTCTCCGCGGAAGGAACGCTTTACTAAATTTCTTTCCATGTTTGGCCACACGGGGGGATTTCTTCGCGTTTTCCCGTGTTCTTATACCGGGAAAGAGCCGCTGTAGTACTAGCAAACAAGAAGCTAATAGCACCAATAGCGGATCTTCTTTTCGGTGTTGCTTCAGTAGATCCAGCGTTTCCTTCTTTAGATCCAGCAGCTTGATTTAAAAACCCGCAGCGATTCTAAGTTCGTTTTGTGGTTTGCTGCTTCAGGTGCCGCGCGGCTGTAGCAGCATAGAGAGCAGACAAAGCTGCGATTTTTGGGGTTCTTGGTCCAGCAGTAGTTGGTGGAGATAAACCGCGTGAAGGTCGGTGCTCCGGTACATGTTCGCCAGGCACTGATGGCATTTGGCCGAGGTGGGAAGATGGACGGCCGCCGGCCGTCCTCGTCGTCGTCGTCGTTCTGCACGACCACCACGGTCGTCGTCTTTGTGGCGCTCTGCCTGGTCGGCGCGTGGATGATGACCTCGTCCACTGTCTTCCCGCTGGAGATCTCGTCGAATAAGAAGCCGGTGGTGAAGCAGCAGCCTGCGCCTGGCAATTTCGGGGCGTCACAGGAGACACCATCTGGCAATGCCGGTGAAGGTTCTGAGAAATTTGAGGACACCGACAACAACAATGCCATGGTCCCGGAGGAGCCGAATAACAAGGATGCCCCTGAGGAAGAGAAGTTCACTGAGAAGCCTGAAGAGAAGGAGCCGGAAGTGCCGACAGAGAAAGCGGAGACCAAGGATATGTTTGATGATGCAAATGGAAAATCAGAAGGGCGGTCAGATGACACGAAGAATGATGGTGATAGGGAGAAGAAAGATGATGAAATCACAAATGAGAGTGGTGATGAAAAACCTGATGGTGAGAGTAAGGACGATCAAGAAGAGAAGTCTGAAGGTGATTCCACTCAGGAGGAGCAACCTCAAATAGAAGAGAAGGTGGAAGAAAATGGAGAGAAGGATCAGAGCTCAAACTCCAACGAGGTATTTCCTGATGGGGCCCAATCAGAGCTTCTGAAGGAATCAAATACCCAGAATGGTTCATTCCCCACATAGGCTGCGGAGTCCAAGACTGAAAAGGAAGTCCAAGCGTCATCGAAGTCTTCAGGTGATGCAACCAGCTATACCTGGAAATTATGTAATAGCAGTGCCTCGACAGATTACATACCTTGCCTTGACAACTAGAAGGCTATCAAGAAGCTTCGAACTACCAAACATTATGAACATCGTGAGAGGCATTGCCCTGAGGAGCCTCCTACCTGCCTTGTTCCACTCCCAGAAGGATACAAACGCTCTATTGAATGGCCAAAGAGCAGGGACAAGGTGATTCTGTCTATTCTAAATTGTACAACACCGAATCATCTTTAGCTGACCAAGATGTATGCTTGCTTATTACCAAGTTGTTCTGCTTTTTTCAGGTATGGTACAGCAATGTTCCTCACACTAAGCTCACAGAGTACAAGTGGCATCAAAATTGGGTTAAGGTCTCAGGTGACTATCTCCTGTTCCCTGGGGGTGGGACTCAGTTCAAGAATGGTGCCCTCCACTATATTGATACTATTCAGCAGGTATATTATCATCATCCCAGCATCCCATATTAGTCACTCCTTAGACTTGTACTTATCTGCCTCACACTTTTTGAGCATCAGTGATTGATTCATTGTTTTACTATTCCACAAACATAATTTGTCAAATGCCACCATATAGAAATCTGCATGTGTTGAGGACAGTTTGTAACTTTGTATGTGCTAGGCTAAACGACATCAGGCTTTCACAGTCATTCCTGTGTTTTCAGCCTCTCATTCTGGCGGATAAAGCTTTCATTTTTTTAGTCATCCCTACATTGATCTAGCAAATAGCTGAGTACTGTACCATGATAATGAAAGTTTCATGTTGCGTCTTTGAACTTGATGTTATCACACATCACACTTGCTTTCATCCCATGCTGATTAAACTGCCGTTCACAGGCATTGCCTGATATTGCATGGGGCAAACGAAGCCGCGTCATTTTAGATGTCGGTTGTGGAGTTGCCAGCTTTGGAGGCTACATGTTTGATAGAGATGTGCTTACCATGTCTTTTGCTCCGAAAGATGAGCATGAAGCTCAAGTACAGTTTGCATTAGAAAGGGGAATTCCAGCAATTTCAGCTGTGATGGGCACCAAGAGACTTCCATACCCCAGCAGAGTCTTTGATGTCATTCATTGCGCTCGTTGCAGGGTCCCTTGGCACATTGAAGGTTTGTCTTATTGCTGACATGTCTTCCTTTCTTTTATTGATTTGCTATAGAAGTGAATCTTATTGCTGACTCCTGCTACTTTTAGGTGGCATGCTTTTGCTGGAATTGAACCGCTTGTTACGCCCTGGTGGTTACTTTGTATGGTCTGCCACTCCTGTTTACCAAAAGCTCCCAGAGGATGTTGAGATTTGGAATGGTATGTCCGTAACTGCTTAGTTTAGTTTCATCCTAACTGAATGAAGTTCTTATGTTAATGTCACGTATCAAAACTGCGTACCATCATTTTGCGAGAAGTGTATATCCATAAGTAGGGTATAGCTGGTAACTTGATTTGTTATGTCGAAATACCATACAGCCTCCCATCTTTAATAAGGCTCCCTACCAAAATTTATGTTTTGTACACTGAGACACATAAATAGAAGATCAGACTATTGCTTGTGTAAGTTTAGCTACTCTATTCCCCCCTTTCTTGTATAGCAACTATCGACAGAACAAATTCAGCAGACATGAGTAAAAGTACTGAATAATCCTAAGTATGAGGGGTCAACTTCTTTCATGGATGGGGAAGGATTGCATTTGTTCAAAATACATGCTATGGGCCAACTGTGCAAAATTTAATTTTATTTCTAACATAACATGTGACCACTTACTCTTTTCAGCCATGTCCACTTTGACAAAGTCCATGTACTGGAAGATGGTCAACAAGACTAAGGATAAGTTAAACCAAGTTGGTATGGTCAGAAACCAATGGACAACATTTGCTATGAGAAAAGAACTGAAAACAGCCCACCATTGTGCAAGGAATCTGATGATGCAGATGCTGCTTGGTATGGTTTCGGTTCTTTGAGAAGAATATATTTTCAATGTGGAAAAGTGCTTCTCTGCTTTGCTTACACAACCTTTTGATTTGCAGGAATGTACCTTTGCAAGCATGCATGCACAAACTGCCTGGTGGCTCAAAAGTTCGAGGATCAAAATGGCCAGAGTTATGGCCGCAAAGGCTTGAGAAGACCCCTTTTTGAATTGATGGTTCCAAGGTTGGTGTCTATGGAAAGCCCGCAAATGAAGATTTTGAGGCAGATAATGCTCACTGGAAACGGGTTGTAAGTAAAACGTATGTGAATGGCATGGGAATTGACTGGTCCAAAGTGAGAAATGTCATGGACATGAGAGCCGTGTTCGGAGGAGGGTAAGTAAATGGTTGTCTTAGTTTCTTGGGCATGTTTTTTTTTTCTCTTTTCTTTTTGGTAATTCAGATCACACTACATAACTACTAGTTACCCAAACTGGCACATAGCTAGCACAAAACATAGCGGGCAACTTGTCCACCATAGTCATTAAGCATTTTTCTTTCGTTCAGTTAAGCTGGAGAAATTATGTTTCTTGGTTTTGGTTTAAAAAACCCACCTTTTTTTTTACTGAAGACTGTTGACAACGAGAAATGCATGTTGCTACATTCTTCTTGACTAATGCTTTACATCGGTGCATGGCAGTTTTGCTGCAGCTCTGAGGGACCAAAAGGTCTGGGTCATGAATATTGTGCCGATTGATTCACCAGACACACTGCCCATCATTTACGAGCGTGGTTTGTTTGGTATGTACCATGACTGGTGCGAGTCTTTCAGCACTTACCCAAGAACTTATGACCTTCTGCACGCGGACCATCTATTCTCAAAGCTCACAAAGAGGTTTGTATCTCTTGTTCTTGACATTATTCTATCCTTCTGGTATATAATACTAGTGAAACTCAGAAATTGAAACCAACTAATGTGATTAGTTCAGCAAGAAAACAATAATAATGATTTTCATGCGTTGAGTTTGACATGTTTCTTTGATATGTACAAGTAGCATTTTTGCTTGCTTTATGCTTCTTGCAACTAAACCTGTGTTGTTTACCTGCAGTGTTTCAGATACTAAATCTGTGTTGCTTGTTTACAGATGCAAATTGACGGCAGTTTTTGCCGAGGTTGATCGTGTCTTGAGGCCACAAGGCAAACTGATTGTGAGGGACACTGCAGACACAATTAATGAACTGGAAAGCATGGCCAAGTCCCTGCAGTGGGAGGTGCGAATGACCTACACCAAGGGCAACGAGGGCTTGCTCTGCGTCGAGAAGTCGATGTGGTGGCCCAAGGAACTTGACGCAAGCACGTGAAATATATGTGTTGAAGAGAACTGTTACCAAGTAGGGTAAATTAGAGGAATTTTGTCTCTAGATATGCATATGATTCTTGTTGATGCTGAAAGAACAAACTCTTTGCTGTAACTGTAGAATAATACACATCTGTTTCCCCCCATTTGTTGTTTGATTCACAACGCTGCTGTAAGATAGTGCTGGAAATCACAGGTACATTCAGTTCAATTGGGCACCTTGTTCACTTGTCGGATAGCAGTCTGAACAATCTTGTGCATATGCTATATTTGAACTGTTGTGCAAGTCGTTGTTTAACGGCCAGCAGTCTACAGTGACATGCTTGGTGCTACCGACCTGCTGTCCGTGTGACAAGTCAATCCCAGTACACTGGATTCGGTGGTGCAAGACTGCATGTTATCAACTGCGTGAGAACGCAACGGAGCACCGGGAAAGATACAAAACTGTTCAGGATGCGGCATGGTTGGAAGAGGTTCAATGCAGAGAAGATAAAACTGCAGTAAGATTTTTTTTTGTTGCCTTCTTTTTTTGGACCCTCTTTTTTTTTTGTCTCGGTTCTCACTGAAATGCAGGTACACGTGGATGGTTTTCCCTTGTAGATAATCCTGCTGTTTGCAAAGTTTTTTTTTTCCAGCTATCAGTGCAAGTAGTGGCCTAGTTGGTCATGTCCGAAACAAGAATCTGGGCAAGCCAGGCCTCTGGTTAGTACCTGCAACCTCGGTTTGTGGATCTGAAGTTCTGAATTGAGGGGTTTCCTAAATCTATCTGCCTCTCCCATCGGCCCATGTCCAAAGATAAATAGCAAAGAAACATGTGCACAAAATTTAGGGATACTAGCAATCAGTCGAAATGTCGAATGTTCCAACTCTAAATTTCTTTGTCACAGACGGGGCAATAGTGGCGCCCCGTGACAAGACAGGAGAGCAGCGAATGGTAAAGCGACGAGGCAAATGAATCTGGGAAGAAGGTGATGTGAAGCACGAAAATTTGGAACCTGGAAACGTCTTGGAATTTTGGGGCGCCCCATGGACGCCACAAAACGTCTGGAATTTGGCTCTCTAGCGATCTCGTCGCAACGTCCCCTTCTTGACCGTGTATAAAATCTTATAGTATATAGACGCTAATTTTACTTACAAAACGAAATTAAATTCAATAATATATTTTAAATTTAACATGTCTGATAATTATCGAGGAACAATTTATATTAAGCAATGTATTTGTAGATGTATGATAATTATCGAGGAATAATGTAGATTAAAAAAACAATATATATGTTTTCTTTTCTCAACCATGACAAATGTTTCTCAGATAACATTCTAAAATTCTAACACCTAAATTAGAAGAAAAATACGACTATACGGGTACAAGGTATTAGAAGTCTGGAATACTATACAAATAATAATTTAGATTAAAAATAAAAAGGAAAAAATACCTTGGGCCTAAACAATTGATCGGTGATCGCAATTCGTAAGAAGCCAAGAATCAAGATGTCATCGTCGTGGAGCCATGCCTGGTCGCTGTCCTCATGCGCCGTGTCCGTGTCTCCAGTAGTCTAGCTCTTCACGGCGGTGCGGCTCGCCAACTCCGCGTGTGTAAGGCACACGTCGCCAACTCACGATCAGAGTGTGCTGTGTGCAGCGTGACTCCTCGCCTCCTCTCTACCCGAGGGCCGTGGGGAAAGAAAACTAGGAAAGAAATACCGATGTTGTCTTTTTGGGCCATCTGGCCAGTTCTATGTCTTTTCTCATTAGTTTGCTAATGCCTAATGGACTATAGGACCTGAGGGTTTGTATACCTGGGCTTGGGCCCCTCCTCCGCTTGGGCCATCGGCCGTCGCACCTCGTGCCCTACCCCTAGGGCCGGCACTGGAATTTGGAAACGTCTGGACTTTCGGTGCAGCATTTGCCTCATTCATTCACCGCTCACACAGCGTGAGAGGAGAAGCGATTCTCTTCCGAGCCCAGGAAACATTCCGCACCCGTGCGCTACCGCTACCAGACGCGGGTGACGCACGTGACTGTTATAAGACACGTTGCCAGTGGTTATGACAATCCTCTCTTCGTCTCTCATGATGAACACAGTAGGTAAAAGTAGAAGAATAAATAGGCATAAGATATGGAGACTATTCTTTATTCATCTAAATATTGGTGATTACAACATAGAACTCCCACGTATATATAGTCCTACCAAGGCTTAAGAGTTTGATAAAAGCCTACATATAAACGGACTAGGATTAGGATTTCTCCTTTCCGTTTAGGATAGAGTCCGTATGTTTTACAAGATTCACCTTTGGGCCATTACCACGATATGCACATGCCTCGTTAAAAACTACATCTGAAAATCCAGTGGAAAAAATGGTTCTTGAAGAAAAGAGTACATCGCATTCGTTAATTGCATTGCACATGTTGTCTCATTAAAAACCTTGTGTGAGAAACCTTCAAGTAAAAACTCACATAGGGAAAAAGAGTACAACATTTAACCTTCTTCGTCATGTATTCTTTAGGATATTCTATTCTTCATGATAGATATTGATCTTCATGATCTACACATAAACTTCAGTGTTTTAGCAAATATGATCTACTTGATCTTTGTAATTCTAGTTATTTACCTTCAAGATAAATTCAATAAAAACATGCTCCCCCTTATAAAGCCAAATTTTGAACTTCATTGTTTAAACCACACTTTTCATAAATATGTGCTTAATTAATGGTATGTAGTACCACAATACTATATTTTTCAAAAGTTGGCTCATAATTCTTCTATGAATTATATGGAAATAAACAAGAGCAATATGCTTCATGCATAATAACCACTTATTAGTTGTGCAAAACAAATAAATTTTTATCCTTCAAAGTAATAAATCTTTTCAGAGGATTATGGGGTAAATAAGTTACAATATTCAATATCTTCTAGATAGTGCATCAAACTTATACTAGAGTTTAAGTACTTATAATTCTTTCTTAGTGGATTTTCAAATTATATGTTATATAAATTTTCAGGATTTTGATTGTACCACTAAATAATAAATCAAGTCTTGTATTTGTCATTTAGGGGATAATCCAATTGTCAAAATCACCATTATTCTCATACCTTCTATGATATTTAGAGCATATCAAAACTTCATTGCTAGCTTTACAATATATACTTTCTGAGTGTTTGTATGACACCTTCATGGTATTTAGGATTCATCATTTTCTTTCTCTCGGGTCTTCATTTATTTTAGGGATTAATGGTGTTTTTTAAGATCGACTGATAAATCCTTCATGAATTAAATCCTTCGAGGGTGTTCTCATTCTTAGTGAATAACATTTCTTTTCTATGAAATATATTCTCTGCTACATAAGAGATTATTATGTGATATACACAATGAGAGTGTTATTCACTATAAAGTCATTCGATGACTCTATTCCTTATATGACATGCTCTTCTTGAGACTTCAATATTCATACAGAAATATATATTCTACCTTAGACTTTTTAATATTTAGTATGAGATTTAATTTCCATATGTTACGATTTTTATTCTTCAAGAACTATATGGATTTTCAGAATACACTTACTGCATATTTTATATTCATTCATTTCATTTGCTAGAGGTATAGCAGAACATTTATTTCTTCTTAGTAGGAGATTCGACCTCAATTGCTTTCTTCATTGACCCGATATAATCGCTATAGACGACTTTGCCATGGACTTTGTTTTCCGGATCCGGGTTCTCATAAGAGAACATTTGCAATTATAGAGGTAGCGTTGTCGACAACTATTATTTTCTCCCAATATTCTCACAATGTGAGATTATTCTATCTCTTTGTCATTTTCTAAACAAGAGATGATTTGTTGTTATGTATACCCAACACTCATAATGCGCACGCCTAGTGTGTTGAATTTCATCTTCATGATGATCCTCTTCACGAAGTGCTTAACCTTCTTCATGAGGTGTTCTCTTCATGAGAATGGAGGAGTTTGTTCTTATTTCATTTGATAAGTATACACTAAACTAGAATCCACAGGCGTCCCCATAGATTTTAGCTTGATAGTTTACAATATTTAGTTTACTACTAGTAAACACAACTTCTAATTTATAACTTCAAGTTACTCCTCTCATTTTTTAAAAATATCTGGCATATGCTCTGCTTCATGCTTCACAAGAGCATTAGTCAAACTATTATTTGATTTAGTGCATGATATTATTCCTTCTTCAAGCTTCGAGGAATATTTTCTTTAGACTATTTTCCTTCTGTGGAAATAATATTTGGCATTCAAAATAGGCTTTCTCTCCTCCTAATGCCAATATTAGATCTTTATAGCATACTTCAAAAGATATCCCCTATCATGGACTTAAAATAATCAAATTCATGTTCTTCAACTACAAGCGGAGGCCCATTCATGTATGCTATGATAAAATTTTATGGGAAATATCCACACACATATTTAAATATGGGGGTTATTACACATTAAATGCAGCGTGCTAGAATATATAAAGTGCACTTAAGAATATTTAGCATTCCTATAAACTCAGGGTCTCCCTCTGATTTGCACATATCATAGTTTATAAAACTATTTTATTATCTAGCCTTTTTATTGTTTAGCCAAAAAATTGATCCAAGTACTCATACCATATATATATAAATGGATCATATACTTCATATACATAAAATATGCAACATTCAAATTCACATGGAATTTCTTCTACATTTTTCTAATTGTTATTAATGCAAAATTCCCCAAATGTCTTTTCTTCATGAATCCCAAATCATCATAAGTGTTTTATCTATCAACTCAATTTCCACTATAATACACCCCATTCAAATGGGTCACTTCTCCATTTAGCCAATTTCAATTTAAGCAACTCACCTTGGTCTTAGGCTACTTGGCCCTATACCAATTTATTGCTTATCATGCGATCCATTGAAAGCAAAATATTTCTTAGTTCAACGGGAACTATAGACATAGCGTACTAGCTAGCCAATCTAATTATGGGGGAAGTGCAAGGTAGCTACTAGCTACAAATATAGCTTCTATGCTAATATTCATACAGGAGTGAAGATAGTTGCAGCTCGATGAGAGCACAACTTAGTGATACACATTCGAGTGTAATGTGGAATGTTGGTATTCGATCCAACGTAATAGATAACAACAAAATGCAAAGCTACAAGCTTGCTTGTAATTAGTGCAATGCAGAGAAAGTTAACTCGGCCGGAAGGGACGCAGCTAGGACTTCAAGTCCTGATACACGCACTTAAAGATAGATTTAGGAAGGCTATGCCTATTAAATATATATTACCCACAATTTCTTAGGCCTTTATAAAAAAATTCCTTCCCCTCATGCCATAATCACTTCAAGTTGTAATATGCTTCATGCATCATCTATGGATAATCATTCCCAATATTTCATAGAATCCAATCATATTTCTAGTATTCATTAGTTGTGGCATGAAATTCATACATTCAGCGTACAACAACATATTTAGGGTAGGACATAAACTTCTAGTTTCTGGGCTAAAGTATTAAGTACTTAGTTTTAGGATTATACAATTTCTTGGCTAAATTGATCCTTCTAAGATTAGTTAATATGCCAGTATACTCCAATTGTTCATGTGCTTCTAGAAACTTCCACCCTGTTCGCTTGATCATTTCCGTGGCTTATAAGCCGGCTGATGCTGTTTTGTTGTGAGAGAAAAACACTGTATCGTGGCTGATAAGCATGGTTGATACGATCAAGCGAACATGATGTTCGGTTTTCCTTCTACCTCCATGGTGATAGTGCACAAGGAACTGTAACATTCATGATTAACTGAGGCTTCTTTGTGGATAAAATTGATGCAAAACTTATTTAAATAGGCAAAATAGGCAATTGTTTATATGTGAAATATATAAATCTAATTTATTCCATGAGAAGTTAACACATGCTACTTTAAGTAAGAATTACAACCGAGAATATCAAATGTTCCGTATTAGTCTTCAAGCTTATAAATTAACCATTATCCACTTAATTCAACGGGAATTAAAACTTAATGCACCAGTGCAGCTATACTAATACTTATATATAGTATAAGTTTAAAGACAATATAAGTATATAAGCACATGGTTTAAGTTCTTCTAGACAAACCTTAAAAATTCATTACCCATTCTTACATGTCTTAGCTTCTATGCTTTACATTTAGCAGCTTCATACATGCTTTATTTCATGGTGGTGATATGTAATCACGATCCTTATAGGAGTGCAACATACATATATCCTGGTTCATCGAACTGTCTAAAAAAATCAAACTCGACTTCTGTTTGAGTAATTTTTGATGATAAATTTAAATACTTCATGTATTATATTGCTCTTTGATAATCTATATACAAGAGACATTTCTTCGAGAATATTCATCGATAAAATCTTATTTACCATCTTGTGTTTTAGACATTTAATACAAAGTTTTAAGCTATTGTTTATATAGCAGCATTATACCTCAATCTATAGGCATACAAGCTTGAAAATTCAACTTTCAGTGCAATATGATATTCTGTAATCATAATTTAGGATTTTTCTCATGAAGTGAGTCCCACAAAACCTTTAGGATTTAGTTTGGCCACATACTCATTCTTTAAGAGTAATATAAGGAATTACAATGCTTAAGATTCACTCTACTTCAGTGGTAGTAGAATATCCTACTAGGATTTAACAATGACCATGCTATATAGTTCTGCCATTCAGAGCAAGTCCAGGATATTCCTTCTTCATGAAGGTATGCATATATCATTATAACTAAATCATGTGCATATAAGTTTACTACATGTAAACAAGTAGCAAGGTGCAAAAAGGTAGTTGATGGTTATTCAATAATATTCTTAGCAGCACCCTATCATTTTTCAGGATCTAATCATGGTACGTGCTAATTTTCAGAATTAATACCAACCATTCATTCATCCCAAAAATTCATTATGCTAGGAAAAACAAATATGAGTCTCTCAAAGGTGACAAGTCTAAGGTCTGCAGGATTTAGAAATCTTTAAGATTTTATACTTGCAATTACAAGATATATAATTTATAATGTGTGATAAATAAATGCATTCAAATGAGCATAAAAAAATATCACATGGCATACATCATCAGCTAATAGATACTATGAAATGTATAAAATAGATGGGTTTATGCCTACACAATTTTTCTACAGGAAAAATCAAAATTCTCAACGATTTATTTTCCAAATAAATCAAATCCGTGAGGCACTATGCAGTAGCGACTTGCAGGCTACAAACGTCCAACGTGGCTTCGAGCCAATGCATTGCAATGACAATCGTACGAAAACAGACACAGATTCATTGATGGCACATACATTACTCGTAATGCGGTTCGACGTACTACAACAAGCTGGTAGTCATCAACATCTTGTCCCGTGCTGCGGCGGATGACGTGCGGCCGTGTAGCGAGCTGACCCTGCGTGGATCGCTCCAGGCTTCAAGCCGGAACAACGTGGCGACTGCGTGCACCATCTGACCATCGTGTCGAGTACTGGCTTCAAGCCCGAGCAAATTCATGATTACTATATATATCACGACCACAACAAGACACACATTCAGGCTATGTGTCATGGATGATAAACATGGCGATCGTACGTGATCGGCTTTATGTCGCGAGTATGCATTGATCTCGTTGATGTGCGTTTTTGTCATGCATGTATACGGGTGTACGTACATGTTGGCTGGCTGGTTGCGGATGCGTCGGAGGCGGCATGCGGGCCGCGATGCTTGGGTGTGAGGTCGTTCAGCGACTTGCCGACTTGCACTACTTGCTCGAGTGTAGATGGCAGCGGCATCGTGCACTGCGTGTGCATGTGCGGCATAGTAGATGCGTTCAGGCAAGCTACTAGCTAGGAGTCCATAAACAATATCGTTGTTGCCATGGTCCCTTTATTTTATTAAATTAACCCTAGATTCACATGAGTTCGGTCTTCATACCGTTCGATTTAGGATTAGTCGGACTTCATGCCGGTGATGCACCCTATGGTCCGTCGGTCTTCCGTGCCGACAATTTTTCTTTTTAATCTTCCTATGCCCAATATTTAGTTGTTCAACCCTAGATGCAATCCGGTTCAGACGGTAGGGACAAAATTCTTATAGATTATGGTGAGCAAGCCATAATATGTAAGCATGCCAGCATGTGTAGGTATACGTGTTGTCCATGTTAGTTTGATCTCCACCGGCCAATTGGGCCCTTGGATCAGCGTCCTGATCAGAGGCGTCCAACCGCTGCATAGTTGGTGGCCCCCCGTCGTACACACCATAAAGGGAGGTGGGGGCCGGGGCTCTATCTACGAGGTTGACCTGAGCCACCGTAACCCACCAACAGAGAAATCCTAACCCGATCTAAAGAGAACGTGCTACCAGCGACGGAAACCGCCACCGACTTCACCGTCGCTTCTGCATCGCCAACGCTGTGCCGGACTTCACCGCTCTCATAGCATCACCGACATCGCCATGGACGGCTCTAGCTCCACCGCCAAACCCTTCGATGCCCAGTGACGTCTCACCTCTCACCCTTCCCTCTCTGTCTCTCTCTACCGAAGCATGCTCTAGGTCTAATTGATTTAATCAGAAATGAACACACCCTCTGATCTTCACCTAGATGGATACTAAACTTCTAACAATGGTATCAGAGCCGGGTTACCAGTGTGTAGATCTAGTATGGGGTAGAGAATTGAAAATAAATCAAAGAGAAGCAGAGGGTTCCATCCGGTTTGGATTGAAACCCTAACCCTAATCGGGGGGAAGAAAAAGAGATGCAGAGGGTTCAACCGAACCCTAACCGTCGGGGAAAAAGAACAGTGATGTAACCCGAAACCCTAACCTAACCCCAAAATCAGACAAGATCCGAGAAGAATAGAAGAAGACCCAAAAGAGCAGAAGAAGGGGAAAGGGGAACAGCTAGGAAGGGGCTTACATCGCCGATCTCGAATCAAATCCGAAAGAAAAACCGAATTGGGTTAATCCTAACCCTAACGAAACCCTAACCCTAACTTGCGATGAGGAAGGGGAAGAGAGCGAATTGAACAAGGGGAAGGAGATCCTGCCTAGGGTCCGCCCGCTCCGTCTCCACCGCCGGCCGTCGCATTGACGCCGCGCGGGAAATCAACCCCAGCCACCGGGGCGAGAGAAGCGCTGCGGCACGGTCTCCGCCTCGGGCTTGGACCAAAGGGCACCACCGTGGTGCCGCTTGACAGTGCCACCCGCGGCTCCAGCCGCACGCATGCGCCGACGAGGGGTGCCACGGCAGAGCCGCCATCCCCTGCGTCGCGTCCTCCTTGAGCTCGGCTACGCTGGCTAAGCCGTGCGGCGAAGAGGAGAAAGGGGAGCAGAGAAATGTGTTAGGGTTTTCTAGGGAACGGCGCGGTGAGGTTTTGTTCCGCCGAGATCAACGCTCCGCCATCGGATTCGAGATCAATGGCCAGCGCTCGCTGGGCCGACAGCTGGCCCAGGCAGAGCGGTGCAGGGCGCGCGCTGTGGGCCAAATTCCCGGCCCAGGCCTAGGTTGCGGCTTGGGCGCGGGGGAGGGGGCCGCTCACGTTCGGCGTGGGCCGATTTCGCTGGACGGGGCCGCGCGCTGCTGCGCTATGAAGGTGGGCCGCGTGCTGTTTTTCCATAGGCCAGGCCAAATGAACAGTAGCTAATGTTTTAAGTTTTTATTTATTTTCAGAAGCAGTTTTGACAAATTTCAGAAGCAAATTTCGATGAATTTTGTCAAGTTTTAAATCTCTGTCAAAATTTGAACCAACGGGATAATTTTATCAGAGAGTAGATGAGTAAAGTAAAATACTTCTGAAAAGTAGATAAAGAATTTCTCATGTTTCCGCTGCAAAGTTTAATTTTTATTATCTTCCAATTAAATTCGAACCAACGAGAGAATTTAATTTAAAGAGCAGTTATATTTAGAAAATCATGATCATGTTGATCCTCTAATTAAATTGGAGCCAACGGGAAAATTTAATTAGATGAGTAGTCCGTTTTGTTTAAGTAAGATTATGGTATTATCATTTTTTGACCAACGCTGATGATGACAATATTATAATAAATTTAAGGTTGAAGTTTAAATCTCTGATAAATTTTACACCAACGTGGTCAATTTTTCAGAGAGTAGATAAGGACCGAGAAATGCTCTTGAACTAAAAGAATATATTTTATTAAGTTTTCGCCTCAATGATGTTGATTATCTTTCAATTAAATTCGAATCAACGAGAGAATTTAATTTTGAAGAGTAGATATATGGATTTCAAGTTAATTTATGAGTTTCATGCATTAATTCTATTTTCTGCCCAACGGTGATGTAGAATTGATGCAGAAGCATGTTGTATGTTTTATATTAACTGATGAGATCGCTTGGCTGCATGCCAACGGGCTGCAATGCTGGGGGTATGTGAATGGAAAGGCTTGAGTCAAGTCAGTTCTGGACAGTTTTTTGTTAGTTTACTAATTTTCTGATTAAATTACAACCAACGGGAAGATTTAATTGAAAAATGAAGTATAAGTGAAGTTTTAGTCGTCATGACTAAGTTTTCGTATAGACGTATCCCGCATGGGGAGAAGTTTTGGCATAGTACTTATACTAGTCAATCCTGCATGGCATGAGAAGTTTTCTGATGATTCACATGTTTTTGTATCCCACATAGCGAGAGAAGTTTGGGTAGCTCTAATACTGTCCTAGTATTGACCTTGGCACAATAGAAATGCATCATCATGGTCAATACTAACCAAAAGATAAAAAAGATACAAGTGTGACTTGCAAAAGCACTGCTAATGAAAGACCTCGTTGAGTTCTCAAAGTGAAATAAGGAAAGTGTACTTCTAAACGGATCAAGAAATAACTTTGTTTACATGACACAATCATGTGAATGAAGTAAGTTATAAGTGTCTCTTCGTTTATAGGCTTTCTGAATAGTTATCGAAATTATGGCAGTAAAGTTCAAGCCATATTTTGAGAGAGAGAATATTAAGATCAATTAAGAAAAGATACTCTTCATTAAGAGTGAGATAAACATTAATTAAGATAAAACCGTTGGAATAGTACAACGGTTATAACAATGATACCCCTAAGCAGAGAAATTGCTAAATTTCTGGACCTTTTAAAGTTCCGACAGGAAAATAGCGTAGTCAGTCTCAAAGATGTTAAGGTGGTGCTAAAAGCGCCATATGAGAGTTTAATGGATTAAACCCAAAATAAGATATTTAAAGATACACTATCTTTAGAAAAGATGGAAAGATCTGGGGGAGCATAGTATGTAGAGGTATGTAGAGACCTAAAACTTGAAGAGAAGCGGAACTGCGTGCCCACTTTAGTGATTCAAACAATGAATTTCTCAATACCTATTGATGTTGTATGACCAATACAACACCTGTTGTTAGCTCTTCGAAGAAGATGAATAATAAGGATCTTGTTATACAGGAGCATGTAGAATCAATTGTCTCTTGGCAATGAAGAGCAACAACAGCCCCATATGAAAGTGCCAGTAGCTGAGGCCCTAGAAGGTCTCAAAGAATTAGTAAACCAGTTTTCTGATGACTATAAAGTTTATGTTAGTAAAGAAATTCAAATAGAGGGTGATCCCACCTCATTTGAAGAAGCCATGAGAAATGTTTACTCGTTTAAATGGCAAGAAGCTATGGAAGCTGAAATGAATTCGATGAATACCAACGATGTTTGGGACTTAAAAGTAATTCCTAATGGTGGCAAAATAGTAGGCTGTTAATGGGTCTATAAGACAAAATGTGACTCCAAAGAAAATGTAGAAAGGTATAAAGCACGACTTGTGACAATATGCTTTAAGCAAAAAGAATGAAAAGATTACAATGAGAGTTTTCTCTCCAGTCTTATGTAAGGATTTTTTTAGAATCATAATGGTGTTTAATGGCACATTACGATTTAGAGTTACATCAGATGTATGTAAAGACGGCATTCCTCAACGGAGATTTATATGAAAACGATTATATGGCACAACCCAAAAGGTTTCGTCATGGAAGAAAAGAACATATGGGATGCTGCCTGTGGAAATCGATTTATGGGTTAAAAGTAAGTCTCAAGACAGTAGGATTTGAAGTTGATGAAACAATGAGAAAGTTTGGGTTTTAAGAAAAATGAGAAGGACAATAGCGTTTATATGAAGTTCAAGAATGGAAAATTATTTTTCCACATCCTGTGAATAGATAACGTTCTACTCACTAGTAGTGATATTAATCTGTCATTGGAGAAGAAGAAGTTTTGTCCTCAAGTTTCAATGTGAATGATCTTGGTGAAGCGTTGTTGGTTCTATGAATCAAAATTCACCGAGATAGAAGAAAATAGGGTATTAGGACTATCACAAATGCATACTTGAAAAAGATTTTAGAGAAATAAAGTATGCATATGAGTAAACCTACGCCTACTCCTATAGTCAAGGGTAATAGATTTAGGAATTTTAAGTGTTCTTAGAGCCGATATGAGATCGATCAAAAGAATATGGTTCCATATGCTTCAGTTGTTGGAAGTTTGATGAGTGTACAAGTACAAGTAAGAACTTACCCTGACATAGTTTATGTATCTGGGATATTTTGGCAGAAGTCCAGTCCAAATATAGATTATTGGAATAGAGTTGAAAATGTCTTGCAATTTTGCAAAGTATCATAGGACTTATGCCGAGTAAGAAAGAATAAGTACTCTCAAATAGTTAAGGGTACAAAAGGTTAAATCTTGGCGAGATGTGTAGTGAAATTCACAACAGTTGCTAACACTCGCAGTTGGAGTATTTTGTGAAAAAGCTCTAAAGAAATAGTTATGGTATCATCAGTGATGCATACCATAGTATAGTTTGTCATGAGGCTTAAGGAACAGGCAAAATGAGGTTAAGGGAATTAGTATCCGGATTTAATAATGGTAGACAACAGCAATAACCATTTAATACAAGTTAACTCCTAAGACAACAAGTCAAGTGTGCTACCAAACATATTGACACTAAGGTATATGTTGTAAAGGAGAAAATCTAGAATCATGTTGAAAGCATTGAGCACATAAGTACCGAGTGAGTACTTGCGGATCCGCTTACCAAAGGCTAACCACCCAGTGCGTTTAGAGAACACACAGTCGACATGGGTTTATGGGAAAGCCTATGATTTCTAGATACTAAGGGCCTATTTGAGTATTTGTTTTAAAACAGAGAGGTGCGTTGTAGCTGTTTAATCTAATGGCAACTGACCGTGATGATGAGACACGCTCTATGCACTGATCTGTGATGGAATAGAAATAAGATAAAGTAAGTTAAGTTTAAGAAATAAGACGAGATCAAGGGGGAGAATGTTAGTTTGATCTTCACCGGCCAATTGGGCCATTGGATCAGTGCCCTGATCGGGGGTGCCCAACCGCTCCATGGTTGGTGGGTCTCCGTCGCACAGCACCATAAAGGGAGGTGGGGGCTAGGGCTCTATCTACGAGGTTGACTTGAGCCACCGTAACCCACCAACAGAGAAATCCTAACCCGATCTAAAGAGAACGTGCTGCCAACGACGGGAAGCCGCCACCGACTTCACCGTCGCTTCTGCATCGCCATCGTTGCGCCAGACTTCACCGCTCTCATAGCATCACCGACATCGCCATGGACGGCTCTAGCTCCACCGCCAAACCCTCTGATGCTCGGTGACGTCTCACCTCTCACCCTTCCCTCTCTGTCTCTCTCTACTGAAGCATGCTCTAGGTCTAATTGATTTAATCAGAAATGAACACACCCTCTGATCTGCACCTAGATGGATACTAAACTTCTAACAGTTCATATACCCTTGCATTACGTACTACTTGTACGTCTATCTACTACACGTAGAGATAATTAGATCAAACATCAACCCTACTTGATGGTTAGGGTTCTTTCATACCTTAAATAGGATGCCAATTTTATCTACCTCACATGCCGCGTAGGATAGTGGTTAGTAGATACATATCGCGTAGGGTGTTTGGCATTGTCGTAGATCTACCTGCTTGACGGCGACGCTACATGCCGATGTAGTGCAGATTAGCAGCAGGTAGAGGTAGCAGATCCATTCTGCTAACAACGTTGGGGAACGTCGACGTCGTCGAAGTAGTCACGGCAGGGACGTCGGCATGAGTGTCGACGTCGAAGATCGGCGGCAACTTCAACAGCGATGTCGACGTAGAGCTTGTCGTGCTGATAACGTGTTATAAAACATGTTGCCAGCGGTTATGACCTTCCTCTCTCCGTCTCTCATGATGAACACAGTAGGTAAAAGTATAAGAACAAATAGACATAAGATAGGGAGACTATTCTTTATTCCTCTAAATATTGGTGATTAAAACATAGAGCTCCCACGTATATATAGTCCTGCCAAAGCCTAAGAGTTTGATAAGAGCGCATATACAAACGGACTAGGATTATGATTCATCCTCCTTTCCTTTTAGGATAGAGTCCGTATGTTTTACAACAGTGACGTCCGCGTCGATCCAGTTTCATCACATGAGCCCATCTAGTGTAGAGTACTTTTTCCATCCATAAAAGAAAGCAATTCTCGCTCTTTGATCAAAATATTAATATTATTTGCTATAAACTTGATCAAATTTAAGATACTTTGACCGACACCGATTCTGTAATTGCATTTTTTCTGGAGAGAGGGAGCAGTTGGTTACGTGGAGCACTTACCTACAAACATGGAACCATCCATGGTCCATACAAATAGAATGGGACCAAAACACTTGTCGACAAAAGAAAAAAAAAAGGTCACCGGGCCGCCTTGCTTATATATAGAAAATACGTACTGTATATATGTATTTTTGCATATGTACACTAGTAGTCGCAGTAGTAGGGCCGTCGACGCACGCATGCGGCATGCGCGGCAGCGTCCAAAAATGGGAAGGAGGCGGCGCGGGGCCCGCGAGCCACATGTCTGCCACCTGCCCGCGGCCAGCGCCCACCTGGGCGCGCACGTGGGCGAACCCCCGCGCGGGCCCCGGCGAAAGAGATGGCCTTGTTTGGCCCGGCTCGCTAGGTGCAGGGAGCCGCCGCCGCTGCCTCCTGGGCCGGGCCGTGGGAGAGCCAGCGGGTGAAGGCGTCCAGCGTGCGGGTGTCGGCGCGGTAGTGGCGCTGCGTGAAGCGCATGAGGTCGGCCCAGGTGAAGTCCGGGTACTGCCGCGGCGTGGCGCTGCTGGCCGGCGGGCGCACCACCCGGTCCTCGCGCGGGCACAGGAAGAAGGCCAGCGACCGCCGCTCCTGCCGCTGGTTCACCACCGCGCGGTGCAGGCAGCTCTTGTACCGCCCGTTGGACAGCGCCTGCATGGCATGCGTACATACAGGGGTGGGTTAGTACAGTGCACAAGAATCATCGTGTCGGACGGACGGACAGACAGACAGACAGACGTGATCATTTTCCGGGTGCCCGCAACATATATACACTGAATTCTGAAAACAAGTCTTGTCGAAAGCACAGGAAGGATTGTCTATTGCGGGTGCGCCCGGCGGCGGGCCAGGTCGCGGAAACCGGGTGCATGCAAGTGCCTGGTACCCACATGGCCAAGGGGCCGAGCTGGAGCCCCGGTGTTGCAAAGCAGCCACCACCAGCGCCGGTGACCAGCAGGCAGCAGTAACCCAACCCAACCCAATTCCAACCAACCTTGTACCACTTTCTACTACTCCACGGCCCTCGCGCTCGTGCG
Organism: Miscanthus lutarioriparius; assembly: GCA_904845875.1. Taxonomy (NCBI): domain Eukaryota; kingdom Viridiplantae; phylum Streptophyta; class Magnoliopsida; order Poales; family Poaceae; genus Miscanthus; species Miscanthus lutarioriparius. Next base: position 12,937,840 of record CAJGYO010000005.1, read on the forward strand.
GCGCATCGCATAGGACCGCGGAGCGGATCAGATGGGACGGGCACCGAGCGGACCCAGTCCACCACCGCTGGGCCTCGGTCGAAAAAACCCATTCTCCCGTTCCCGGACACCGAGAGGCGGCATCAAAAACAGGGGAAGGCGACGAGGCCGCGCGCACCTGGCACGGGGCCCCCGCCGAAAGCGTCGCACGGGCACCCATCGTATCGTATCGTATCGCGCCCGTCCCCGCCGCCGCGCAGGCCTCTCCGCAACGCTCCAACGGCACAAACCAACACGGAGCAGCTTGCTACTGCTACTGCTAGCCGACCCCGGTCCGTTCTGTTGTCGCATCGCAACTTTCCCGCGGAAGCCTGGGCCTGGCCGCCTGGGCGCGGATAGGGAGCGCGCGCCCCTCCCTACGAGCCGCGTCCGTGTAGACTGTAGCTGTAGCCCGCCGAGATGGAACCGACTGGAACGCATGTCGGTCTCTATTGCATCGCTATGTACTACATGCCTACGTGTGCGTGCTGTAATCTGTCCAGTTAGGTCCACTAGGATTCGGGAAAAAAACAGAGAAGTGAATGGATGAATGAATATACACAAGCACAGGTCAGGACAAAGAGCTAGGCCAAGAAAAACAGAGGAGCGAGCGAGCGAGCGCTTTCGTTCGTTACCATGAAGGTGTCGCCGATGTTGATGACCATGGCGCCTGGGACGGGCCGGACGGGGCGCCACTCGCCGTCCACCAGCACCTCCAGCCCGCCGACGTCGTCCTGCAGGAGGATGGTCAGCGCCGTGGGGTCGCAGTGCGGGCCCGTGCCCAGCGTGCGCTCCGGCTCCGGGCACGGCGGGTAGTAGTTGCACCGCATGATGGAGCGGCTGTCCTCGAAGAACTCCCGGTAGTAGCCGCGCTCCACGCCCAGGCTCAGCTCCAGCAGCTCCATGATCGTCAGCGACAGCTCCTTCATCTTCTCGCAGTACCTCTGGTACACCCGCCTGTGTGCATGGGATTGGGACGGGGGTTCATACGTATCATATCCCGAGCTGCCGACCGTATGCAATGCTAGCTAAGACCCAGGCCAGGCCCCATGGGCTGACGTGCGGTAAATGTAAAATCGGTGCTTCTTCTTACTCACTTACCCCATTGGCTCGAAATCTTGGCCGAGGGTGCCGGTGAAGTAGTCCACGACGACGGGCGACGCGGCGCCGTCGTGGAAGCCGAAGGACAGGGTCTCCTTCCAGGGGAGCTTGGACGCGAACCGGTCGGCGTGCGCGCTCGTGTACCCGGACACGGTGCCGGGGACGCGCCGGGCGCGCTGCTTCTCTGCCAGCGGCAGCCGGAAGAAGTCGCTGGCGCCGTCCAGCGCGGCGCGCCCCAGGGCCGCGTCCACGCCGTGCCCGCACACCTGGAAGAACCCGTGCGTCGCGCACGCCGCCGAAACCTGCGCCGCGGCGCGGCGCAGCCCCGCGCGGTCGCCATTGCGCAGCACGCCCACGTCCACCACCGGCACCTCCAGCTCCGCGGCCGAGGTCGGGCGCGCCTCCTCGTGCGTCCACAGGAATGGCGCCGGGATCTTGGGCTCCCGCCGCAGGTCGAACACGGCCGCGGCCTTGCTGGCCGCCGCGTCGGCCCTGTCCTTGCCAGCGGGGAGGTCAATGCTGGGACTGGGAGTGGGGGCGAGGAGGAGGAGCGATGGGGCCTGGCTGGCGTCCATGGACGCGGCTGCTCGCTTGGCGCTGCTGCTGCTAGGCAGACCTGGCTCTTGCCGTTCTTGGGACACCATGAGATGTGCGAGCTGCGAGTGTGCAGGGAAGCTGTCCGGGCGGGTGGGGGTATTTGTAACAGGGGAGGAGAGCGAGTTCACGAGCAACGACAAAGACGCAGCGAGGACCGAGCGTAGCTCGGTTGGCTTGCTCGCCAGGTGAGCCAGCGGCCGGGCGTGAGTTCGATCCTGGGATCTGACACTCGCGTGCCTCGGGGTTTTTTCTCTTTAATAAATTTGCGGGACCTACGTATGAGTAGTCTCTTTGTGTAGGTGTAGGTTTAGCTTACACACTAGAGTGGGTGGGTGTGCGTGAGTTTAGTTCAGATATTAATACCTGTGCACAAAGAGCTGAGCACAAAAAAAAAAAACGACAAAGACGCAGCCAGGGAGAGAACATTTGGAGGTGCGGCCTCATGTGGGACCCGCCACCCTGAATTAACATGTTTTTTTTCTCACAACACGTAATCAACCACGTAAATTATAAACCATAGACGCTTAGTACTCAGTTTCCAAAAAAAAGGCTATCTATCAACCGGTTGATTTAGCCCTTCCCATCAACCGATTTTCCCTTATACGTTGTATAGCCTGGAACAGTGTCCAGCCGCGCAGTTGTTGAGTACCTCCTGGCGTATCTTTGCTTCTGTCCTGTGTCCTGCTCCAACTGGTCGAGACCCGAGAGCCCGAGAGAGAGAGGGCTCGGGGCAGCTACACGCCAGAGCCTCTCTCGTGCGTGCCTTCGAGCAGGCAGACGCAGTAGAGCTAGCTAGGCATGTCATGTCGAGATAAACAAAAGCAAGCTAGGCAGAGACAAGTTACAGTTACGGAGTACGTATGAAATGACGGTGAGAAAATGGTCTCCGTACTGTACGTAACGCAGGTGTGTCTCATCCTCGTCTCTAGACGTACTACTTACCCTGCATGGGCAATGGGGTTTGAGCTATCAGTTCTGTTCTCAACTTCTGTTATTCCATTTGTAAATTTATAAGTTTATGAATAATTTGATGATATTTATGAACAATTTGATATATATTTCTCTGGTATTTGGAATCCATAGAAAAAGTTTGCAGTTTTTTTTTTGAAAAATTGGCATATACTTGTCTAAGGTCTTGTGTTATCCCCAAATTACACCACTCTGTCCAATAAATTACATTGAATAAATCATTGTAAATATAGTAATAAGCCGGTGTAAATATAGCTATAAGGTGGTGTAAGTGCATAAAAAATTCAGTTGATGGGAGGGGCTAAATTAACCAGTTAGTGGCTAGACATATCAAAAAAAAATGGACGCTTAGTACTCTGTTCTCTCGCAACACAACGGAGAGTTCAATTTCACACGCACTAATACTTTGATGAAACCTCTAGCTATGCATTTTCTACTTAAAAGATGACTTTTGGAGTTTTGGTTCTTTATCAATCTAGCAAGCTAGTACTATTATGGTTCGTGTCCAAAATTGGGTTTCCACTATTGCTACACTAACATGCTACAATCAAATGATGTGGGCAGCGTATCATATCATCAAACTATAGCCAGTGGAGGAACAACCATGCATAAACATGGCCATCATCATATCATTAGATATCTATTGGCCCAATGTTCCATTATGAATGGCTTCTCACTACGCACAAAGTCCATGTAGTACTTTCTTTATACCCCCTCTGTCCATAAAAGTATGTAATTCTCATTTTTCGAGGAGTCAAATTGTCGGTGTTTCGGACCGGGGGTCCTCAACCAACTAGTAAATGTGAACTGCGTGCCCCTAATCCCGGATGGTGATGCAAAGAGACACAAGGTTTATACTGGTTCAGGCGGTCGGTGCCCTACGTCCAGTCGAAGAGATCGATCTTGTATTCTTTGCACCGAAGTGCTTGTAGTAGGGGGTTACAAGGTGGGTGAGAGAGGGAGCTGGTCCCAAGTCCCGACGTGGAGTGGTGCGGGCTGCTTGAGACGTGGCTCTCAGGCAGCTTGGGAACGTGGTTCTATCGTATGGCCTTTTCCCCTTTTTTCTCCCTCCCCTAGCTATCCCTGGCTGCTTCCTTTTATAACCGCAAGGAAGGAGCCAGGAGTACATGGGTAAGCTACGCGTGGAGCCTACTGTAATTGAGTCCTGTAACCGCATGACGCTGGGAATGGAGATCGGTACTTGACCGGCGCGTCATGCTGGCCAGGTTTGAAGTCGTTGAGGTCGTGGGTGTCCTTGTCGATGTCTAGTCAGTATGGCCTCTATGGCCGGAGACATGCCATGCCTGGCGGGCTCTTGTCCTGGTGGAGTGCCGAGGCCTAGCGGGTGCTGGAACTGATCGTGCCGAGGCCTGCTTTGCCGAGGCCTGTTTCGCCGAGGCCTGCTTTGCCGAGGCCTTGGAGGTGACCCGTGTGTGGCGCGGGGGTCTCGGTGATCCGTGTTGTACTTGGTTCGGGTAAAAAGAGTGCGGAGTGGGTGTCCGCAGGGTACGGTAGTCCCTGCTCCGTCAGTAGGGAATGGTAAAAAGGGGATTTGACCGCCTTCCCATCGCCCCTGTTGCCATACCCTACCAATCGTGGCTGACGTAGGCGTAACCAGGGGTATTTACACAGATGGGATGGCCCGCCAGAGGGGCAGTTGAGGCGGAGGCGACGAGAATGCGGGACGAGCCCGGCCTTGGCCGAGGTGGAGAAGGAACGACGCGTCCGAGGCCCTGCCGGGGTGTCTCGGACGAGGCTGAGAACGAGCTGCCGGGCTCTCCTGCTGTTTCCGAGACTACAGGGACATTGACTCAACCTTCCATGCCGCTTTGTCCTTGGCGCAGGGGTTAGGTAGCAAAGGTCAGTATGGGTGTTAGTAGGGAGCACAGTGGTGAGCACAGTGGCAGGTAACCCCTGCCACGCCCGGTCCCTGTCCCATCGGTTGTCCTGCTCGTACTGTTCCCGCGTGCGGCTGACGTTTGTGAGAGTGGTTGGGCGCATTAATCCGGTCGTGACGTTTTGTCAGAGGAGTTCGGTCGGGACGGAGGTTACGAGTATGTCCGCCGAGCCCGGCCTCGAACGAATCGGAGAATTCGCATCCCGCCCGAGGCCTTTCGGGGCGAGGCCTTGGCGAGAGGGTCTCGGCGAGAGGGCCTCGGCGGGGCGGGAAGCTTTGGGCCTTTCGCCTGAGGCCTCGGCGCAAGGCCTCGGGCGAATCGGTGAACCGGCTGAGACCTCGCGGTAGTCTTTTGGCTCTGATTTTTGCAAGGTTTAAGCGATATTCTTGGTTCTTGCTTAGGGTACCCCTTCTTGTGGTATCCGACACAAATAATTTAAAGTTTAACTAAATTTATATAAAAAGTAATAACATTTATGAGATACCCATCAAAGTCCAACCCATACTTCTGCATGGGGTACAATATGAGATACAAGTATTAGATGTTCATATTCAGTATACACAAACTAATTATAATTACTTATCTTTGTGTTTTCTTTCTCTCTATTTATTCATTTTTCTAGTGTAACTTGTTGAGTTATGATAAACTTATCTATATATACACATGTAATGATATATATAAATATAAATGATATTTTTCATTAGTGCCTATAGCTTTTTTTCTCATTACTTGGCACATTGGTCCATAAATTTGCATCTATATTACCCACCTTGCCTCCCTAAATTTGCACGTAAATTATCTATCTCTGCTATTATGAAACATAATACTAATTAATCCTAAATTTGCTTTTTAATTACCCACCATACCAATATAAAAGATAATGATATTGTAATATCTTTATTTTGTATCTAAGCTTGCAAAATATTCCATCATAAAAAATAAATTAAATATCCCTCCAATGCATATATAAATACAATATAAGATATAAAAGAAAATAAATTCAATAATAATAAAACATGCTATATATATATTTAATTACATACTTATACCATAGTAAATTAAAAATAAACATAAATGTTATCTGCTACCGTACAAACCAAGTAAACATGCATATATTGGGATAAATGCAATCATGAAAAATGTTTCATTAACAATCCACATACTAATATACTAACAATTCACTTTAAATCATATTAATACTCCATGACAATAAATTTTGTGTGTTGTCATTTTAGATAAGTTTATACATTTTGATTAAAAAATATGACATCAACATTGGAATTAATTTTAATCTCTTTATGTTTTTTATAAAAGAAAACTACTACACATATAATTCTTTGATGTAGAAAATAAAACATCTTAAGTGCCACCCTGTAGCATGAAACAAATGGTCATGGCACCGTGGTACCTAAGAATGTAGTTAGGACCTAGAATATATTTTTAGTCAAGCACAAAAGAATTTTTTTGAATAAAAGGTACGACAAGCACCAGAGGTTTAACTTAACACGAGGATACAAAAGACTTAACAACTAATAATATCAAAAGTTAAAAGCCAAAATATATATTCATGATGTCATAGAATTTGATACAATAGTAAATATGGATGGAAATGGACTAGGTCAACCCACTAGGTAGTTGACCCGACACACAAAAATAAGGTCAATGGGCCATATGGGGCCAAACACAAAACCTCAAATGGACACATGAACCCGGAACCTATTGACCTAATGGGTAAGATGGGTCAACCCAATCGTCACATAACAACTCTTTTTAATTTGTTGTTTTCTTCATTTTTCTCAATAAGCACGGTTGGCCATAACCTCATAACTTGGAAGCATCTCTATTCTTGGAAGTAGATCGAGGAATATCATATTTTGAAAGTAAAATAGTTAAACTTAAAATTATGGTTCACTTGCAAACTTATTTAATTTGATGTATCGCTAATAACCATAATATGTCATCATGATACTTTTTATTCATGTATCTCATCTTTTTTAGAAGTGTCAATTTTATTCATGGCCATGATAGCACAAAAAAATATTTAGGACGATTCATACTATCCAATGGGTTAGGGAGACCTTAGCATTTTAGGTGAAATATATCAACCCCACATAAACACTAAAATTGGCCTCAAGGCCACTAGGCCAGGGTTAGGCCTACCCATTCCCATCCCTACAATAACTGATATAACTCGACCTATGGAGGATAAGACAGCTCGAGCATTTTGCTAAGAAGAAGACCTTCTCACGTAGATCCATAAAACCCCTGAACCCCTACCCCACCCATATAAGCTTATGTTCAACTAAATACATATTGAAGACCTAGGGGTGCAATGCAAAACATGATAACACATATCTTAATATTACTAACTAAAAGCCCTCAGCAAACCCTCCATATTTATCCTAAAGAATATATTAGGAAAAAAGACAAAATCTAGAATTTTCAAAGTACTTGGAAACTTCTAGTCATTAATTTTTGTGACTCAAATCATCATGGAGGGTTTTTTATTTTATTTTCTAGAAATACTACTCACTTATGTAGTTGTGCCACTAGAAAAAACATAAACAACCCCCTACATATACATCAAAACCACCAAACTCTACCATTTTGAAATATAATTTAATTTAGGACCTATTTTTCTTTTAAATTATCCACCTTTGACAAAAAACAGTATATAATAGCCTCTTTAATTTGCATCTATCTAACTCTGTTGTTATAAATTATAAACTTAACTATCCCTCAAATCTATCTAAATTATCAATGTAAGCTATTATGGAAAAGGATAAAATAACCATAGATTATACTAAATACGTTTCTAAATTACCTATGTATACCAAGTACACATGCACACAATAGTGAAAAATATGTATTTTATAGATTATCGAAGGCAAAAATAAGTTTCTTTCACAAACCACATAGCAGTGACCCTAAAAATTCATTTTGAATTATATTAAAACTCCACAATAGTATTCTTGTAAGTTGTTGTTTTAAATAAGTTTATACATTTTGATGTATCAATACTGGTAGTTTAATTGTAAGCACTCTATTTTTTAAGAACAATACTACTACACATATTAATCTTTGGTAGATGAAAATTTAACGCCTTGAGTGCCATGGTGTTCGGTGTGGGCTAAACCAATTGTTTATGCAATTGTAGTAAGTCATAGTGGAGTCTAGGATCTATATTTTTAATAAATTATAATGAAAATAACACTTGATTTTGAACTTAACGCATGGATGAAAAAATTTCTACAACTAATACTATTAACATTTCAAAGCCAAAATATCAATTCATGGTGCCACAGAAACGATGCAACAAGAGCCCATATAATTTAAGCTATGGTTTCAACTAAATAAATATTAAAAACCAATAGAGGTGCAGTGCAAAGATGAAACCACATGTAGAATAATTGAATTTTTTAATCAAAACATACATTATTACCTTAGTAAGGAGCATGCAATTCTAGTTACATCCTTAGTCAAAACTATCTATAGTTTGACCAAGTTAATATAAAGGTACCAAGATTTATGACACAAAATTGGTATATTATGAAAATATATTATAGGACTAGTCTAATTGTAATTATTTAGTATCATAGATATTGATAATTTTATTATAATTAGACTTGGTCAAATTCTAAATAGTTTGACTTGGTACTATGTTAGAATTGTATTTTTTAGGACGAGAAATATCTAAATAAATATTATGTTAGAAAATGGGTATAAAAGAGAGTATAATAATTTTGGCTAGTTGTATGGATTAAATTTATCACTAAATTTTTAATACTTAGATAACATACGTCCTCCGCCCCTACAAAGAGAGTCATCATAGGAGTTGGCGAACATACTGATGCAATCGCAAAGTCTAAGGCGCGCGGGGTCGCGCTCCTGGTGGAGGGAGCGACCGCACACGGCCTGACCTGCGTGCTGGGCCCTCCCGAGCCTGCCGCACTCGGCCTTCCTCGTTCAAACTCACGCGAGTTGTAAGTAGCTGCTAGCGGCTCGGTTCCATTCCGTATCTAAAAATTCCGGAGACCACATGCTGGTGATGCCAAAGCTGTAGCCTGTTGCAAGCACTTCGAACGAATTGCTGTGAGCGTTGAACGGCGTGTCCAACTGTATTAGCTCTTGCAGGTTGCTTGCCTCTGCTCCTACTTGCTACTCTTAATTTTATTTAGTTTTTGTTTTATGTGAGTTTTTAGTTTTCTTTTCATTTTTTTATCCTTCTTTATTTTTTTTTTCTTTTGGTTTTCATTGTTTTGTCTTAGTTTTCATTTTCTATTTGTCATTTCTGTTTCATTTTCCAGTAATTTCAATTTCTTTTTTTTCATTGTTCACACTTTAGTTTTCATTTTTGTTGATTTTCTGGTTGTCAATTTCAGTTTTAGTTTCTGGTCATTTCTGTTTCAGTATATTTTTTTTCTGTTTTTCATCATGTCTACTTTAGTTTTCAGTTTCTATTTGTCACTTTTAGTTTTATTTTCCGGTTGTCAATTTTAGTTTGTCTTTGATAGCTATTTTCAGTGGTTCAATTTCTGCATATTAACTGTTCTTCAATATTTCCTTCCTTTAAATATTTTTTCAATGTTTATTTTAGTTTCAGTTTAATGAGTTTTGAGTTTCATTATTTTATTTTTCCTATCAGGTTCGAATGCAGTCCTAAATCCTGCATATTAGTTGTATAATAATTTACCCTCTAAGTTAGCACCTTATGCAATGCTTCTTCCAATAATTTGTCTCTCAGGGTGCAGCTTGTCTTATTTTGGGCCGTTAATCTTGTTTTTTAATAAATGTCCCTCATTTGTCAGCTAGTCATGTTTTCCCGGCTTATATAGTGGGTTATATAATAACTTGTCCCTTTAGTTGGCAACTTATGCAATGTTTGTTCTAATAATTTGCCCCCAGGTTGCAACTTGTTTTGTTTTGTGCCATTACCCTTATTTTTTAATAAATGCCCCCAGTTGGTAGCAAGTCATGTTTCCTGCCGTTTGTAGTGTGTTGTATAATAACTTGCCTCCCTAATTGGCGGCTTATACAATGTTTATTTTAATAATTTGCCCTTTCATATTGCAGCTTGTCTCGTTTTAGTCCGCTACTCTCTTTAGATGTTAGTACCTTTATGTAAATACTATAAAACAAATTTAATATATTCTCATGGTAACAATTGATGTTCCATATAAATACTTTAGTTTATTTTTGGAGTAGCAAGTTTAGTATTACATGGTAGCAACTTATTTATAAATCTCCTAGCACATTTTTACATATAAATTGCTACTAGAAAAAAATTATTTGAAACATATGTAAGTGGAGTCTAATTTTGTTCGTGTCACCATGTATAACACACCTGTACAGACAGAATTGAAAATAGATACACCATTCACAAGTACTCCCTCCATCCCAAATTGTAAGTCATTCCAAGAATCTTGGAGAGTCAAACTTTTTCAAGTTTGATTAAAATTATAGAGAGAAACACAAAGATTGATGACATCAAATAGGTATAATATGAAAATATAACTAATGAAGAATCTAATAATACTTACTTAGTATGATAAATATTATTATTTTGTTATATAAATTTGGTCAAACTTGAAAAACTTTGACTCTCCAAGATTCTTGGAATGACTTACAATTTGGGATGGAGGGAGTAGCAATTTAAAATAAGCGTTTTGCTTTCTTCTAGCATGCGTAAGCATGACATGCAACTAAAGCGACATTTGCGTGCCTCCGACCGCTGGTTAAAAATGGATAATGGCGATTGGGCTCGTGCATGCCTTAGAACCGCTGGTTGAAAATGAACACCCTATTTGCTTGATCACCCTATTTACTTGATCAGTGGCTTATAAATCGATTGGTGCTGTTTTATTATGAGAGAAAAATACTATGTCAGATAAGCATGAGCACGCTCGTCGTCGGACGCACGCCGGACGTCCGCGTGAAATAAAGCAGGTCGCGCGCTTGGCTTACAGCGTGACGGGTCACGCGTTATCTGCGTCCTAATGCAATTGGAAAATGACCAAAAGGTTAGCTTATTATACTGCTTTTAGTGAGTTGGAATAGAAAGTATCTAGGTGAAACCTACATATTATATAATAATATATATTTTTTGGAGTAAAATTTAAACAAATACTAGAATGGCATTTTTTATGAGATAGGGGGGAGTGAGAGCATAGATTTTTGTGGAGCACGAGTTGGGCTAGTACACCTAATGATTCACGTGTACTACTTTGAGCACGCGGCAGCTGATTTATGGCGAGCCCGACGCAGACACGTCAGTGAGTAAACATTACTTTTTCCGTTCCAAATAAATCCACATCTCATTTTCTGACAAATCAAAAATCTTTTAAAGTTTGATCAAGTATATATAAAAGTATACTAATGTTTATGTTATATAATAAGTATTGCTAGATTGAGCATGAAATATATTTTTATAATAATTTATTTAGAGACGTTGATAGTATTTTTTTTATCTCTCTAGTCAAAATTTAAAACATTTAAATCTTTGAGAATTAAGATAAGTGTTTTTGTATGGAGAGAGTACGTGTTTGTAGTAGCAGGGTGCCACAGACGACAGCTTACCTAGTATTTGGACGTTAGGATAGGATGTGCATCGACGGGCTGGCGACGGTGGGACTGCTCTGCCTGTTTTAACGTATTTTACAGCAGCTTGCATCTCTGTAGCCAAGGGAAAAACACCACCGGCAGGGATGGTTTGATGGTTGCATGCACAGTCTCGCCGTGGTACCATTTGTATTATCAACTCTTTCGTTTCAAATTATAAAATATTTTAATTTTACCTAGCTTTTGGTTCTCTTTCTATTCTATAATAATCCAATAAGCCCATATTTACCTTTTAATTCTCTTTCGATTCTATCAATTTTTTCTTGTTATATAGCTTTTACACTTAGATGCGGACCAGCCATAGCTCGGTTGGTAGCCTCCCGGTGGTGGGAAGCTCTAGGTTGGGAGTTCGACTCCACACCTCCGCATGCACAGCTTTGCGCGTTGTAAAAAAATCTTGTCATCTGTCCCACACCAAAGCACCGGTCTAACGTCCGGTCCAGTCTCACGTGGGTTGCGGTGTCGCTATGTATGGGTGGGTAGGGGTTCAGGGTTTTTTTCGACCTACGTGAGAATGTCTTCTTCTTAAGCACAATGCCCGGAGGCTGTCATATCCCCGTGGGTCGAGTTTTTTTTATTATGCACTTAGATATATACTATATCTAGATATATATAGTAAAAGTAATATATCTAGAAAAGCTAAAATATTTTATAACTTGTAATGAAGAGAGTAGTATATGATATTATTAAAATTAAAGTCGATTCTATTGTCCATCATCATATTTTACATCTCATAATGTCCTCACATAACCAATTTTTTTCCTCCGTGAGTCGGACTGAGGATCCATGCTTATATGAGTTAAAATAGTGTGTATCTAGCCATCATTCGGAGTCCGGTTTTGAAACGTATTGAAATAGATGACGCGATTATTACATAAATCTTCTAGCTACAAGTAATTCATATAACTATGCAACAAACTATATGTTCAGTTACAACACACAAACATTTATTCGTTATTTTAAAAGATAATAATATAAGGTCATGCTTAATTGATACAACCAATATGACAGCTATATATTACATGAGCATCTAGCAAGAGGATATATAGTTGCTGGCTTGCTGCACGCGTGTCCAGCCACATAAGTGACAAAAGATGTGGGTCAAAGATGGGACAAAAGCTGCCGAGTTCAACTCACACTGGCCACACTTGAGGCAAATAATGGTAATGCTATGATTTTGCAGATGAGGTACTCTTGTGGTCTGATTTTGATGCCCATTTTCATTATTATTTGAAAGCTTTTCCAAGGCTTCGCAACAAAGTATGGTTCTATTGGACCTTATATAAATTTGTTCTACCTTGTATACATTCTTGTCCCTTCCACCGGGAACAACTTATGTGTTAAGATAACTCTTTTGGGTGAGAGTGAGGGTGAGCCAATGGGTTCACATTGGAGAGGTCGAAGAGAGGAGATAAGAATCTTCTCTTCCACGGCCACTAATTTGTTTGTTTGAGTCATGGACCTATCCCAATTGGAGCTAGAGCTGAGAGGGTCTGCACAGCTCCACTGCTGTTTGCTTTAAACTAATGGCGTGTGCTTTTAACGGCTGCTGATCATAGTTGGTGCCTTGAGGGCAGCCACGCCAATGCCTTGTGATGTGAGGTCCCATTAGGTTTCCTTACAGGGCAAAAGGCTATCTTTTCCTTTCATTCACGTCGGATCACTATCTACCCCCAACATCTCATTTCGATCTCCTTTAGTTCATTCATCATCTCTCCAACATCTCATTTCGACCTCCTTTAGTTCATTCATCGTCTTCTTTTCCAAATTTCCTTCTCCCAATCATTAATTTTACGTCACACCGTCCAATAAGATTCCATGCATGTTGCTTGGATTGACATCATATATGATATCAAGTTATCAATTAAATCTAGAGAAATCAATAATAAGACAAACATTTGGTTCTCAGAGAAAGTGCCATAGATTATATTTTGGCATATATATTAGTGGGAATGCAAGAGTACCCCAAGAAGCCTATGTTACACATATGACATAATATCCACGCCACCTGTAATCATCAGGATGTTTATATCTCCTTGCTTGAGGACTTGAAATCAAACAAAGGCGTGGTAAGCGCATAAATCTTGAAGAACAATCAACTAACTACGGGAAGATAGATTTAGGGAAAACATCTCACGCCTTTAGGGTTGGACGACCTTTCGTATATATAGCTTGTATATAACTTGAGGTACAAGTCATGTACAACTAGGGATGACAACCAACGGGACTGGTCGGGATAAACCCTCTCCCATTTCCACTTTTATATTTTATTACGGAAATGGAATCGAAATCGGGAAGGCCAAAAACAGGATTCACCGAAAATTGAAAAATGGATCAATTAGAATGGAAACTTGTCAATAATGGTCGAGATATGAAAACGTTGACATATAGAATCAAGATATGGTAACACTGCCAACACATAAATAATTCTAATTTATAGGTAAGATTCATAAGATGACAAGAGTATAAGACTGCAAGACCGTAAGTCCATAACCCAACAAGCCAAACACCAGCCTACCATGGATAGGATTAATATAGTGTGGCATGGCCAACTATGTTGTATTATTTCACTTATGAAAAACAAGATATCCTAAGTGGAAAAAGCGGTAATGCTACCCCGCAGGCGTCCGCCTCGCGCCCGTACGCCAGACGCTACATGGCCTCACGTTGTCCACGTATTGTACTCCCCACACAAATATCTGATACTCTCGCCAGGTGGCCACTTAGACTTATCCTCTCCGATTCCATCTCGTCTATCTCTCTCTCCTCCATCTCTTCATTCAAAGCAACAGGGAGAGGAAGAATGTCGTGGAGCTTGTGCATCTCCTCCCCGTCTCGAACTCGCGCAGCCACCCGCGCCGCACGTGTCATGGCCATACCCCACCCGCTCTCTGCACGCCGCCGGCAAGCTCCGCGCGCGCTGCCGCTGGAGAGCCCCGTGTTGCCAGCGAGCTTCATGCTGCCGACATCCATGCGTTGTCGCTGAGCTCTGCACGCGCTGCCTCTGGCGAGCCACGTGTTGCCGGCAAAGCTCTGCGCTGCCGAGATCCGCGGCGCCAATGAACTCTGCACTAGCGACCTCCGTGACATCAAGCTTTGTGCCGGCGTCGAGCTCCGCATCGATCATCCTCGATTCGCCCAAGCAACAAGAAGATGTTGCGGTGAAAACGCATGTTGCAAGCGTATGTGTCAAGTGTTTCAGTTGTTTCATATGCATGTTGCAGGTGTTTCATGTGGTTGTTGCATATGTTGCTATGGCTATACACGTATGTTGCAAGTGTATTGTTCCAAATGTTCAGCTATTTCAGACAAGTGTTTTATATGGATGTTGCAAGTGTTTCATCTGGATGTTGCATATGTTTCAGACATACGTTGCAAGTGTTTCATCTAGATGTTGCATATGTTTTGCAATGGCTACACACATGTTTTCCTGGTGTTTCCGACATATGTTGCAAGGGTTTCAACTGTTTCATACGTATGTTGCAAGTGTTTCATCAAAGTTGCAAAAGTAGATCTGATGTTGCACATATTGCAGTGGGACCCATCTGCCGCAGCCGCCTGCTACAGCTGCTGGGCCCGCGTGCATGCACGTGGGTGTGGAGGGGGTGCGAGCGACAGGCATGGAAACGGTGCGGGCACAGATCGAGACGCGGCCCTCGCGTGGGTGCGTGCGGGCGTAGGAAACGAAGCGGCACGGGTCCCCACATAAAGCAAGCGCAGGTGTGCGGGCGGGCGCAACAGCATGCGTACGCGGGGGGCGCGGCCAGGCGCACCAAGCGCATGCGTCCGGACGCTAGGCCCTGTTCGAATGCCCGGACGCTAGCCCCGTTCGAACGTCCGGACGCCGTTCTTATATATGTGGACAAATGGAAAACTCAGAGTTTATTATATTTGTGACGGCGGGATTATATTCTACTCCCACCGTCATGTAACACAATGCATCTCAAATTTTTTAAGATAACTTCAATGGAATAATCGATGCATGTATTTACGGATTAAATACAAATAAGTTTCTCCTTAAATTTTGGTTTCCTTTGTAGCAAACTTTGCCAAATCTAAGCACGGGCACCAAATAGATTGCCTTATGTTTCAGTAGAAATTTTAGAGCGAAGTCATACTGCAATGTATTGGACAGGAGTAAGATTGAGGGGAACCTTTTTTGCTTAATAGGCAACCTGGTGACTTATAGTAACCTTCAGCCGTTTGAAGCTTTGCCGAATATGGCCATAGTATAGGACGTCAAACTTGGAATTTCGTCTCTGACAGGCAGGAGATACAACCACCTGCACTGGCCAAGCAAAACAGTGTGTTTGCTTCTCATGTGTGGTACTGTACTTAATTATAGTGATTAAAAGCACTAAACTTGATTGTCCAATTCTGAACTGATGGATCCAAATCTGGGCGCAAAGAAAGACATGAGCTAGGTGTCCCATTCCAATCGAGTTGGTTCAAATTGTGATGGAGCACGTTGCTCCATAACCATAAAGGGACAGGAGCATCTTGGGCACCCAGATAGCACTGTATGATACTTCTGGCACTGACTTGGACGTTTGCGATGAGTTGCTTGCTACGCCCCGAACTTTCACTGAAATTTTTGCCAGTACTGCAGCCACCATACGTTTGCACCTGTACCTTCTGTTGTTTTCCTTGTTTCGTCGGGCCTTCAGCTGCTCATTACGTCATCCCTGCACCCCTGCACCACCTGATCTGATCACAAGAGAACAGTGCTTCGCTACACCCACTCCAACTACTGACCGTTGAGCCTACCAGTTCGATCGATCAAGAGCTGACTAGCCGGGTAGCAATGATGTATATGATCTTTCAGGTTCCAGGAAACGATCTTGCTACTATTTTCGGATGAGTGTTCAGCTGCACCAATGAGTGACGTGCATGCCACATTATTTATCCGAATATTTTTTTTATTGGGCATAGGGTGGTGTTTTATTAATTACCGTATTACCCATAACCCATGAGTCATATATATATATATATATATATATATATTCTTATTCTATATCTATATGTATACTAATATTAAAAGAAGAAAATTTCTCTTCTCGCCTTTTTCATCCATTACCCATCGGCCGCTGCCACCCCTGCCACCTGCCGTGTGCTTTGGGCCGCCCGCAGCGACGCCGGGCATTGGTGGCACGAACCTCTGACGGCCGGGGTGGCGGGGCGCTGCGCCGGTGCCGAGGGGCCGAGCGAATCTGCGTCGGGGCCGAGCGGATCTGCGTCGGGGCGCCGCCAACCGGGGGCTGGGGAGCTCAGCGGTCGGGCACCGGGCGGTGAGCGGCGAGCGGTTAGCCTTTTCCGTTTATCCTCTCCCTTTGAACTCATCCCCTAAGAGGGCTTCAGATCTGAGCATACCCATTAGTGTGTAGGGTATTGGTGCCTAGATTTTGGTGTGAGCGACTGGAAATTTGTTTCTGCTCTGTACACCAGCTGGAGCTTCTCCAACATTGACGGTAATGTGTAGTTGTGCTCTTTCTTGGCGTAATTTATTCTTTCTTGTATGGCAAAATTTTTAGTTTTGGTTTGAAGTAAATGAATCATGAATGGTTCCTTTTTTTGTCTTGTTTCAGATGTAGGGAGGGGTTGGAGATGCTCATGCCAACCAACTTGGACAATGATGATGGCCATTTAGTAGCCTTGTATTGTGTGGTGAGTAGCCTACTCAAAGCATGCGTGCTGGTATTAGCATCTGCATATTGTCATCCAAGAACCTGTTAGGAAGCACTAAGAGTTTCTTATATGTTGAGGTGTGGAAGCAAGTCCTGTGTTCTGAGAGAGCTGCAGCGATTAGGGTGAGGCAGAAGAACATGAAACAATGATGTCGGCGCAGAATGGGCATGTCGATGGACATGAGTGCTTTAACAATGTCACCTTGGTCAGTTCCTAATTCTTTTAATTTACTATGCACGATGATGATTCATTACACATTTATTTTGTCTGATAGAAATATAGATGTAAAGGCATTCTCCTATTGATGTGTATCCTGATGTGCAGTTTATTTGCCCTCACTAAGCTGTGCCTTATTACAAACATAGAGCTTCTGCATAGTGCCGTCCAACACCGTATGTCCTAGGCCTTCCCCATCTTTGCAACACGATGGTGAGATCCCTGGTTGTGCTTGGTTCTGCTGTATGGTGCACATATTATTTTTCTCTAATGCAACTCTCTATGTGTTATTTACAATAATTGGATAGGAAAATTTTCAAAATGAGTTAAGCTTCTTGGTAATTACTAATATTCAACATATTCAGAACTTGCCGATCAAACCATGGAAAATTCCAAAATGAGATGAGCTTTTTAGTAGTTAATAAAATTATAAGATCATTCACTCTGTAGTCTCTACCCTCAAATCGATTACCAAGACTCACTGTAAAAGCTGATGACTATGTGTGAATATACTATTATACTCATTTCTAATATCATACTAATATGGGTGAATTCTTTTATAAAACAAATCTGGTGTACAGTTTTTATTAAGTATGCACTACTATTCATTTTGGTAAGTTATCTTGCACACTTCTGTAACACCTCTGGTGTTACGAGCTCGCTTAACACTGAGGTTATGGCCTGAAAAATAGATTTATAAGTATAGTGAGTTAGTTTAATCAAATGCGATAACGAAAAACCTAATCCCTAGTTATATGGATAAGTTAATAGTTTGACTTAAAAAGTGATTTTTATAAAGCAATAATAATATAGAATGTGTGTTTGGGATTTTAATAAAAATTGAAGTACAAGTTTCGTAGATGAAAATGCAACTATTGATTTGGTGAATAGATGTTGTTCCATGGTATTTTTGATAAGTCAAAAATCAAATTGGAAATTAAAATTTTCCTTTTTCGTTGAATCGGCAAAAATTTGAAGTTGTGTTGAAAGTACACTTTTTGGTGAATTATAAAATGCAAAGTAGTGAAATAATGCCCTGATGTTTTGGTTCTATTGTTTGGTATAAAATATGGGCTATGTTGTGAAATGGTTGTTGGTAAAGTTCGGTAAAGTTTTGACCATTTAAAAATTCAATCAAAAGTGCTTGGAGTGTTAGTTCTAACTGGAACCTTGATTTCTTTTAAGTATGAAACGAGTGGACAATGCCATTTTGGCGTTTGATTTCCAATCAAATTGTTAAGCACTACATCTATGTTTTCGCACGATCGGTTGCATTTAGGTGTATACTAGGACGTGGTGCAGGTCGTGGTTACGTTAGAGTTACCATGCTCACGCAAAAATTGACCGAACTTCACTAGAACGCATTGAACCGTGTCGTTGGCGCTCTGTTCGTGAACCGGCACCTGTAGCGATCGATCTCAGCCGCTCACCTCAACTACCTCACCCCGCTCGCTCTAGGCCGTTCATCCCACCTACTCACCGAGCTGCTGCTGCCCGCGTCCTTGCCATGTTGTCTGTCTGTCGCTGCTATCCTTGCCCCACTCCTCATCCTTGCCCTCGCTCTCTCCAGCAAGAAGCACCGTCGCTGGGTCCTGCAGCCGCACTGCAGCCGGCCGTGGACACACCACGGCCGGCCTGATGCCCCATGTCTGCACTACACTGTGGCCACCCCGAAGTGCGCTTCTCCCTCTACTCGGTCACTGTGAGCCCCTTGTCCCTCCCTGCAGTGTGCACTCTGCCACCGGCCTCTTCCTCGCCCACGGACATGGGAGCCACGCCACCAACTCTGGCCCTTGGCCTTGGCCTTGCCTTGCCATCGCACCGAGCCTCGCCGACCCAGCCTCTCTACTTCGAGCGTGGCCGAGCCCCACAGCACCCCCGCCGTCGACTGCGCCATGGCCGCCCACACGTGCGGCCTGAGCCACTGATTTGTGCTGCCGCCGTGCATAGGACTGGCTCGCTGCAAGCCCCTGTGGCCACTCCGCAAGCACCAGGCGGTGCAGTCGGTCACTGCGAGGCTCACCGCCATGTCTCCTCTCCACCGGTCTAGATTTCCGCGCGCATGAGCTCCTTCGCCGTGGCCCGCTGCCGTCGTTGCGCCTGTCGGTCGTCGTCGCTCGCGGCTAGACTGCCTCGGGACACCTCTAGCAAGGCCGTAGCCACTCACCGGTGTGCCGTGGCCGCCCGCCGCTGCCCCCGCGTGTCCTCCGGTAGACCTTGCCGGGTCGCGCCACCATCGCCCCTGGCCATGCCGCCAACGCCCACGAGAGCGGTAGACACCCTCGCTGCCTCTGCGCACCGCCTCCATCGTCGCCACCCGCCCCCGTGTTGAATCGGCCGCCGGCCGGTTTCCCCTGCCGTGCTCTGTTTTTGAGGAGGGAGAGAAGGTGAGAAAGTGTAAATAGAAGCTTTTCCGGGGGGCTAGGTGTGAAAACTATGACTCTTATGAATAGTGATGCATAGTGCCTAAAGTACTGCGGGTTGATTTGAGGAAAGCTCAGGGGCCTCGGTGCAAATTGGTGCCACCGCCGCTGGGCTCGCCGCGTTGGGCCAGCCTGCCGCCGCAGCGCCTGGGCCGCTCTCATCCACGCCGCGTTGGGCCTGTCGTCGCCGTGCCTGGGCCGCTCACGCCTGTGGGCGCGCCCCGCCCCGCCTAGGCTGCCTTGCCCGCTGGACTAGGCCGAGCTAGGCTGCTTCGGGCCCAAGTCCCCTTTTTCCTTTTTCGGTGTTTTATTAATTTCAGTAATCGACTAAATGCTTGGAAATTGAAAATAAATCATAGAAAAATCATAAAAATGCCAAACCAATTTTGTTAGGTTTCTAAAATCATGATCTATCTATAGTGTATTTTGTTCGCATAGGTTCTGTATGTTTTTAGGGTTGCTCTAATTATTTTAAGAGTGAAATACACTGGTGGCCCTTGAACTTGTCGGCCTGTGCCAGTTCGGTCCACGAACTTGCAAACGCGGAAAATGGGCCCCTGAACTTGTCAAGTTGTTCACCGCAGGTCCATTTCCCATCTGGCGCGGCCTCCAGGCCATGTAGCAGCGCCAGCATGGCGGACGAAGCATGTGAGCCGCATGTTTCAATGTAGGCCCCTCACGTCAGGGTCGCGGCCTGTGCCAGAATCCGGTGCCCTAGAAGCTAGCCCAGACCACCGCCTCCGCCTCGGCGAGATCATCGCGCTTGGCCGCCGCTGCCACCACGGGCCAGTAGCAGAAGTCGAGGGTGTCGCCGTTGCTGTCCTTGGCCGCCGCCGCAGTCGGGGACATGGCGCCCGACACGAGGAGCCCCGCCATCTCCTTCTTCTTGGCCGCGGCGACGTGGGAGGCGCGCCTGTGCCTCGCCCGGGCGCGGAGCGCGTGGCGGCACAGCGCGGCGTGCACGCGCACGGCCACGAGCACGACGAGCTCCACCACCGCGCAGGGGAAGCAGCAGCACACCGTGGCGCACTCGGCCGTAGTCCCACCCGCCACCTCCCCACACCGCGGCTGCTCCCGCGCCCGCCACCACTCCCGATCCCGCCGCGCCTCCACAGGCGGGGGCTGATGCAACCGACGCTCCTCCTCCATCGCCGTCGCAGCCGCCGCGTGCGCGTCCGGGGAACCTGTTAGGCCGCTCACCCTCCACGGCAAGCGCGAGCCCGAGGTGAAGAGCTTCTCGCATGAGCTGAGCTCGTGGGGCGGCGGCTACAGAGGAGGAGGATGCGGCGTGCTGGCCATGCACAAGATGGTGCGCGGTGGCGGGCTCGGGATCTCCACCCTAGAGGAGTTCATCGGCGCCATCCGGTCCAAGTTCATCCACATCAAGGAGGAGGTGGACTGCGAGCTGGGCGTCTTCGTGGGGGACCTCGTTGATGTGCTAGCGCGGGCGGGCGATGGCGAGGGCGCGGTGGTGGAGGATCACCATCCGGACGACTGGCGCGTCGCACTGGAGGACCTGCTGGTGGTGGCGTAGCAGTGCGCGGAGATGAGCCCTGAGGAGTTGTGTACCCACTGCGAGGGCGTCGTGTAGGGCCTGGACGACCGCCGGTAGGAGCTCCCCGTGGGGCTCCCCAAGCAGGCGCACACGCGGATCCTCTTCATCCTCACACGCTGCACCCGCCTGCTGCAGTTCTGCAAGGGCACCGCCGTGGGCGGGTGCCGCTACGCCGACGTCGATGACGACGACGTCAGGCGCAACATGCTCGGCCTGCACCAGCTCAGTGACCTCGGGCTCTACCCGATCCACATCGACGGCGGGGACCTCGGCCACAAGAGCACCTCCAGCCTCACTGAGCTCAAGGTGCGGCTCATCAGGCGTCGGATGCTGGAGCACAAGTAGCTCACCGTTGACTTCTCCCCGGCGAGGATCTTCTCACCGTCATCCGGGGACGGATCGGCCACGGCTGACGGTCACTCCCCCAGCGGCAAGATGGCATCGTGGAAGAAGCTCCCTTCCCCCACCGAGAAGAACAAGATCAGCAAGAATGCCGCTATCGCGGGTGATGCTTCTGGGGATGCTGCCGCCACGGCCACCAAGACCACCGCCGCCGCCGGCGTGGGCGATGACAGCCCTGCGAAAAAGAAGCCCATCACCTGGCACGGCAAGACGATGGTGGACGAGGTTGTGGAGCATGTGGACGCGGCGAGCATCCACATCCACCCGGACGGGCTAGCGTGCGTGGGCGGCGACGCGGCCATGAACCTAGCAGAGATCCCGTCTCGGTACCCGGAGGCGTAGCAGATCATCATGGATGGGAAGCCCTAGATGATCTTCCGGATCTATGACTTTGAGATCCCCATGGCGTGCGCTGAGGGCCACTTGGTGGTGTGCACGCTCGCCAACCGCTATGACGCCAAGGGCCATAGTGTGGACCAGCGCCTGCTGCATGTCGCCAAGGTGCTCGCCTGCTTCGACACTAGCGGTGGCGGCTCCCTCGGTGTTGGTGGTGGCAGGGCGAGCACATCGTCCGAGTCGGACTCCAACAACGCTGCCGGCGACGGCGTTCGTCTAGTGTGGAGCGGGAGGTAGGGGGCGACCCTAACGTGAGGGGCCTACATTGAAACGTGCGGCTCACGTGCTTCGTCCGCCACGCTAGCGCTGCCACGTCGCCCGGAGGCCGCGCCGGATGGGAAATGGACCTGCGGTGAACAACTTGACAAGTTCAGGGGTCCATTTTCTGCGTTTGCAAGTTTGTGGACCGGACTGGCATAGGCTAACAAGTTAAAGGGCCGCCAGTGTATTTCACTCTTATTTTAACATACTTAATATTGTTAAGACATAAACTTGTAGGAATTTCCGTGATAAATCGGTGATAGTGTTAGCTCTAAAATTTTTACAGTAGGTTAGAAGTGTTATTAGGTGTTCTCTATAATTTTCGTAGCTGTAGAGTAATTAAATTGCTAAGATAGCAAATGAGCCCTAGTTTGAATATATAGTAAATCAAATAAATGAAATAAAGAAACACCTTGGAATTGTATAACTAAAATACTTGTTGGGAAATGACACCTTTCTCGACGATGTTGATACATAGATTAGTACGTTAGTCATTAGAGCTAGCTTGTTAGTTCATAGTATGTACTATGTTTAAGAGTTGCTGTTGTCTTGTTAATTAACTGTTGCATTATCTCTGCAATGCATTGCATATCATAATAGGAACAGCGATGGATCGGGGAGTCATCTAGAGTATCGGAAAAGTTGGTGTCTCGATGGTCGTGTCATCATGATGGAAAGCTAACTTCTGATTAAATCTTACCCAGGCAAGCCCCGGTGCATAACCCCTACTTTTCTGCACTTTATATTATGTTCGTGCATTAATTTTTAAGGAGTTGAATGAAATATATATATATATATCCTACGAGTCTTACTAGTATGACAGGATCGTGTAGATTGCCATGCTATAGGACTTCGGTAGAAGTCGAGTGATTGCCTGTCACTCGCGAGAGATAGGAAAAATATTAATAGTGTTATTATATTATTATCACCTGGAATATATATATATATATATATATATGAATGATAATTGGAGACCGGGCGGACTGGTACTTTGGATTGGGACTTGGTTTGGCATTCGAGCGAGGCTCGAATTGCATTTGTTCCACCTATATCGGTTAAGGAACGACCGTTGTATTGGGTTCTAGGCAAGTCACGGACTTATTATCCTGAACATATACTTGTGTATGGGCGCAGGAAGACTCATTGCTCTCTTGTCATGGGTTTCGGCTCTTTCCGGACCGACTTTTAGGGTGTTTTTTGGGTGGAGGTCCAAGCACCGCACTGAGTCCGGGACTCAGGAGTGGGGGCTTGGAGTCCAAGTTTGGATGGGACCTAGATCCCGTGACAGGAGAGTGGAGGATTGGTCCTGCTTGTGCCTGGGGTACAAGCGGGGCATGTGTTTCAGGGTACCCAGCTGGGCACATTGATTCATGAATCGCCGACCAATCCAGTACGGCTTATCTGCAGTCTAGCACCATAGTAAGAACTGGAAGATGAAAGATGGTAAAATGATTCTGATTGCTTACCACTTGCTTGAAAGTAGCACATGTGCTTACATAGAATGGTTAGTTAATGAACTAATGATGACTGCTAAAAAAATTGAATATAAGGACGCACGCTTAGTAATGCTTCCTGCAGATGCAATAAACCCACAAGCCAGATAGCCTTGCATATCCTTGGAGCCTTTTCTTTCCTCCTATTGGGTAAGTCTTGCTGAGTACAATTGAGTACTCAGGGTTTTATTTCTCCCTGTTATAGGTGATAGGAGGATGCTAGAGCTGACTCTTGTGAGTGGATTCCTCCTGGTGGGCTCAGAGAGGATTCCTTTACGCTGCGATTTTAGTTTTTATTTATAACTCTCACTAAATATTTTATAAATAGAAGTTTTATAATCTGTTGTCATAATTTATATATATCAATGCTTCATCATGTCATGAATATATATTTATTTCCGCTGTAACTCTGATCACATGTTTATATTCCGTTGTTAAATTAAATTATTCATAACTCTGATGTTGTATTAAAAGTGATGCAATAAATGGTTAAGAATGATGTAAGCTTTATTCTCTCATTCGTGATCCTGATGGAAAATATGGATTTTTGGGTTCTCCCCTTGGGTGTGCTCGACGGAACTGCGTAATTTAGTGTCATCCCTTGAGTACTTAGTGTCTAATGGAAGACAAGTACTCCTGCGAGGCATTAGATTAGGCGGTTCTGGCACAGGTGGTATCAGAGCATAAACGAGGAAATAAAGCTTCAAAAACCTTTTCTAAAATAAAATTTGACAATAATTTTTTTTTCAAAAAGCTAGGACATTACATGCGAAGTTATATAAGTAGCCCTATTACTATGGTTATGTATCTAGGATAGATGGCACTCGGTTGACTTAGGTAGGCTTAATCAATTTTTCTGTAGGTACACTGACCCCGAGCATAGTCCGATAGTATCGACTAGCTACAGGGAGAGAACGATGTGCGAAAAATCTGAGAACGGTTGCCCTATATGTTGGCAACAGTGGAAGGATGTATAGGGCATGCATTCATGCATATCCTATTTATGCAGTGTCGTGCCCGTATTGCTTGCAGATACGCCATCCATAGGTGTCACGCGTGTCGTATTGTGCACGACTGACCTGTCCTTGTTCTAGAGTTAATTCTGCACTGTGGCTTCGTGCGTCACGTTCGCATGTAGTTCACGCCTGTCGTGACCCACGTCTCCACATACTCTTTTCTGCGCTCTTGTCAGACCCTTGCCCTATAGTCGTACTAGTCAGTAATGGCCTCGGACATTGCTCGCCTCGAACACGCGGAAATTTGGTCGATTCATTCGTAGTGATCCCACGCAGGAACCTGGGTGGACCGCGCTAGGACCACTGACTGCTCTGCCTTTATAAGTAGGGCCTGGCTTAGCCATTGGTACCACCACTCGGCGCACTTTAGCTCATCTAGTTCTTCTTTTGAGCAAGCTTTCCGCTCAGTCCTTCCTTGCAACCATCGCCAGGAATGGCAGGAGCCTAGGTTAGTTGTTACTGCCTGAACGTTGAGAGTTTTCCCAGAATCCTGCATGCCACCCTACAAAAGCTCGGAGTCAAAGATCGTCCCGAGTATGAGGGCCGTGAGAATGAGAAGCATGGCACTGAGCGGTGTGAGGTTACCGTCTA
This sequence comes from Miscanthus lutarioriparius, assembly GCA_904845875.1. Taxonomy (NCBI): domain Eukaryota; kingdom Viridiplantae; phylum Streptophyta; class Magnoliopsida; order Poales; family Poaceae; genus Miscanthus; species Miscanthus lutarioriparius. Next base: position 12,963,079 of record CAJGYO010000005.1, read on the forward strand.
CATTGGGAAGAGTGTAGAGTTCCCCAACATCACTAAAGCCTAGAATGTGACCGCAACCGGGTTTCGCTTCGTCGACACCTACTAGGTTGTGGCCCGCAAAGCCTTGCGGTACCTTTGCCAGATCTATGAAGAGCCCATTGCTCATACCCCCATGAGGTTCTTTCCACCTTTGGAAAAGAATCGACGGGCATGGAGGGCTCCCATGGAGGCTTTGCAAGGGCTGGATGTGCAAAAAATAGTCCTACCATGGTGCACTTGACCACGTACCTGCTTGCTCTAGATGAGCAGTATGACCGGCATGCCTCGGAGCTGAGGAAGTGCCTCCATCGAGCCGAGGAAGCCGAGATCTTCTCCAGGATGCTCAAGGTGCAACTTGCTGAAGCGCATGCCAGTGCGGCAGCCACAGAGAGTCGGGAGATTGCCATGTCGGAAGCTCTAAAGGAGGCTAAAGATCGACATGCCCATTAGTTGGGGGAGGCCTACCTAGTCACCAGGGCCAAGCGGAGGACGCTGGCTGCTGAAAGGCAGGATCCCTTGATCGTGGAGGGAATCCTTGTCCATCCTCCCAAAAGAAGGAGAACTGGTGTTGCAGTGCCTCCAGCACCTCCATCCTCGGAAGTGTCAAAAGTAGAGCCTTTACTTCTCCTCACTCAACCCCTGCCCAGAGAGGAGGCAGATCCATAGCTAGGACGGTAGAAGAATCCACCAGGCCCGGGAATGAAGATGCGTGGTCTAGAGTAGCTTAGTGCCTTTGGGATGATGTACCCATAGTAGTAGTGCCTTTCGTCGCTGTCCACCGGTATTGTAATCTTTCCATTGTATTTCGTCCGTAGTGTTGAGGTAGTCCGACCGTAGGGAATGATGTGTCGAAAATGGGAAAGTGAGTGTCTGTATGTTGCACCAGCCTAATGACGTTTGGAATATGCATTTTATTTATTTTGCTATGTTTATTGCGTCCATCTACCCCTAGATCTCAGTAGACGTGCTTACGGTTTTCAAGGATGATGATTAGTGGGTTACAAGAGAAGTTACCATTCAGATGCCAGCAAACTAGTTGTGATTGGAGAACATAGGACACTGTATCGACTAATTGTGGATGTCCCAGCAGAACACTTGAATCTCCTTAAATCAAATCCATCGTTGGATTTGAATTCCTTGTCCCTTGTTGTGAAAGGATCCCTTGTTGTTTGAATCTTCCCTTGCAATACTCCTCTTATTCTGTGGTCTATGACCCCACCACCTTCATTGCGTGTACGTTGGTAATAGTTGTCTGGTTAATAGCTTATGGTGCCACGATCAAACCTAGGGCCCCTATGGAACAGCAGCCACATGGTGACGCTGCTCGGCACGCGCTGGTATCGAGGTTATTGACCAAGTACCTTTACCGAGTTACACAGCCGTACTGCTTTTGCTACAAATATTCTCCTTGGAAATATTCGGGTGTTCGGACGGGAAATCCACAACGGGTTGATGAAATAGTGTTCTCTTAAAGTAAAAAAGAGGAGGTGGTTTTGGAGGAAGAACGTATGACATGGTCTTAATCTACATGAAAGACGTATGTGGTCAAGGAAGGGAAAGAAAAAGAAGAGTAGTAAGGAAAGTTAGCCATGTGTAGTCAGGAGTGATTGTAAAAGCCTAAGTGGACGTCTTATTCCAAGCCCTGTGTCTAGCTTGACTACACTACGCATGTCGGGTCATTTCGCTGCGTGCCCTGCGGACGCCGTCTGTGTCGGGGCCTTTAACAGCCTGTTCTCGCGTGGCCGCGACGTCGTGCCGCACTAGCCGTCCTCGGGTACTGTGTGCTTTCCCTTTTTCTCGCCATCCGATCGGCTCTCGACCCCCATGCTCTCGTCCCCGTACCAGACCCCCCTTTCACTCTCCTTTTTCTTCTCTTGGGGACACGGTCGCCCGCATGGCTTCCTCATCGAGCGAACCCTCTCCTCTCCTCTCTTATCCCTCTGTTCGCTCGCGCAGGGAGCGCACCATGGCCGACTTTATCCCCATAGCGTGAACCGTCTGTGTACCCCATCCATGCTATCTCCACTTCCGGTGTGTTGCGCCCCACCTCCGTTCGCCACTATAAGATGCCCTTGGTCCTTGCTCTCCATCCTCATCCCCATCCCTCTCGAATCCGAAGCAAAGCTACGAGATCCAGTCGTCATTGTGGAACTAGGCTCGTCAGTCCAAGGTGATTGTGTAATCTAAGAAGAAGAAAGGATCTGGTTTTCGAAGAAGTTGAAGTCTACCATTGGTTAGTTGGTCTTAGGGTTCATGATGGTTGACTTCTCAGTCTCCTTTTTCTAGATCTATTGGTCATACGCCATGTTTTGGATAATCATTATCTTGTTGTTTCTCCATTGTCCTCGTCTATCCTGACTTTTGGATTAAGCTTGGTTGTATTAGATTGCTCTTAACCATGTATCTCTAAGTTCCCGTGTGGTTTAGTATTCAAAGTCGTGTAACCTTTCATGTAATTTCTGATCTACGAAATGAAGTCGCATTTCCCCTCTTCTGATTCTTGCTTCAAATCTCGGGACGAGATTCTTTTTAGGGGGGGGTTGGTTGTAACACCTTTGGTGTTACAAGCTCGCTTAGCACTAAGGTTATGGCCTAAAAAATAGATCTATAAGTATAGTGAGTTAGTTTAATCAAATGCGATAACGAAAAACCTAATCCCTAGTTATATGGATAAGTTAATAGTTTGACTTAAAAGTGATTTTTATAAAGCAATAATAATACATAACGTGTGTTTGGGATTTTAATAAAAATTGAAGTACAAGTTTAGTAGATGAAAATGCAACTGTTGATTTGGTGAATAGATGTTGTTCCATGGTATTTTTGATAGCTCAAAAATCAAATTGGAAATTAAAAATTTCCCTTTTCGTTGAATCGGCAAAAATTTGAAGTTGTGTTGAAAGTACACTTTTTGGTGAATTATAAAATGCAAAGTAGTTAAATAATGCCCTGATGTTTTGGTTCTATTGTTTGGTATAAAATGTGGGCTATGTTGTGAAATGGTCGTTGGTAAAGTTCGGTAAAGTTTTGACCATTTAAAAATTCAACCAAAAGTGCTTGGAGTGTTAGTTCTAACTGGAACCTTGAATTCTTTTAAGTATGAAACGATAGTGCACAATGCCATTTTGGTGTTTGATTTCCAACGAAAATGGTTAAGCACTACATCTATGTTTTCGCATGATCGGTTGCATTTAGGTGTATACAAGGACGTGGTGCAGGTCATGGTTACGTTAGAGTTACGATGCTCACGCAAAAATTGACCGAACTTCACTAGAAAGCATTGAACCGTGTCGTTAGCACTCTGTTCGTGAACCAGCACCTGTAGCGATCGATCTCAGCCACTCACCTCAACTACCTCACCCCGCTCGCTCTAGGCCGTTCATCCCACCGACTCACCGAGCTGCTGCTGCCCGTGTCCTTGCCATGTTGTCTGTCTGTCGCTGGTATCCTTACCCTCACTCCCTCCAGCAAGAGGCGCCGTCACCGGGTCCTACAGCCGCATTGCAGCTAGCCGTGGACACCCCGAAGTGCGCTTCTCCCTTGACTCAGTCACTACGAGCCCCTTCTCCCTCCCCGCAGCGTGCACTCTATCGCCGACCTCTTCCTCACCCACGGAATTTGGAGCCATGCCACCAGCTCTGGCCCTTGGCCTTGGCCTTGCCTTGCCGTCGCACCGAGCCTCGCCGACCCAGCCTCTCTACTCCGAGTGTGGCCACCCACGCGTGCGGCCGGAGCCACTGATTTGTGCCACAGTTGTGTGCATGGCCGGCTCGCTGCAAGCCGCTGCGGCCACTCCGCGAGCAGCAGGCGGTGCGGTCGGTCACCGCGAGGCTCGCCACCATGTCTCCTCTCCACCAGTCTAGCTCGCTACGCGCATGAGCTCCATCGCCGTGGCCCGCTGCCGCCGTTGCTCCCTATCGGCCGTCGTCGCTCGTGGCTGGACCGCCTCGGGACACCTCCAGCGAGGCCACAGCCCCCACCTGTCCTCCGGCAGACCTTGCTGGGTCGCGCCGCCGCTGCCCGGTGGTCGCCCTACGTGCGTGCGTGGCCAGGGTGCCTCGGGTTGCCCCTAGCCATGCCGCCAACGCCCATTAGAGCGGCAGGCACCCTCTCTGCCTCTGCACACCGCCTCCATCGTCGCCAACCAGCCCCCCATGCCGAATCAGCCGTCGGCCTGTTTCCCCTGCCGTGCTCTGTTTTTGAGGAGGGAGAGAAGGTGAGAAAGTGTAAATTGAAGCTTTTTCGGGGGGCTAGGTGTGAAAACTATGAATCTTATGAATAGTGATGCATTGTGCCTAAAGTACTATGGGTTGATTTGAGTAAAGCTCAGGGGCCTCGGCGCAAATTGGTGCCGCCACCGCTGGGCTCGCCGCGCCTTGGCCGCTCTCATCCGCGCTGCGTTGGGCCTGTCACCGCCGTGCCTGGGCCGCTCACACCTACGCGCACACCCCGCCCCACCTGGGCTGCCTTGCCCGCTAGACTAGGCTGAGCTGGGCCGCTTTGGGCCCAAGTCCCCTTTTTTCCTTTTTCGGTGTTTTGTTAGTTTCAGTAATTGGCTGAATGTTTGGAAATTGAAAATAAATCATAGAAAAATCATAAAAATGCCAAACCAATTTTGTTAGATTTCTAAAATCATGATCTATCTATAGTATATTTTGTTCACATAGGTTCTGTATGTTTTTAGGGGTGCTCTAATTATTTTAACATACTTAATATTATTAAGACATAAACTTGTAGGAATTTTCGTGATAAATCGGTGATAGTGTTAGCTCTGAAAATTTTATAGTAGGTTAGAGGTGTTATCAAGTGTTCTCTATAATTTTCGTAGCTGCAGAGTAATTAAATTGCTAAGATAGGAAATGAGCCCTAGTTTGAATATATAGTAAATCAAATAAATGAAATAAAGAAACACCTTGGAATTGTATAACTCAAACACTTGTTGGGAAATGACACCTTTCTCGATGATGTTGATACGTAGATTAGTACGTTAGTCATTAGAGCTGGCTTGTTAGTTCGTAGTATGTACTCTATTTAAGTGTTGTTGTTGTCTTGTTAATTAACGGTTGCATCATCTCTCCATCGCATTGCATATCGTAATAGGAACAACGATGGATCGGGGAGTCATTTGGAGTATCGGAAAAGATGGTGTCTCAATAGTCGTGTCATCATGATGGAAAGCTAACTTCTGATTAAATCTTACATAGGCACGTCCCGGTGCATAACCCCTAGTTTTTTGCACTTTATATTATGTTTGTGCATTAAGTTTTAAGGAGTTGAATGAAACCCACTTGCATATATATATATATCTTTATCCTATAAGTCTTACTAGTATGACAGGATCATGTAGATTGCTTTGCTATAGGACTCTGGTAGAAGTCGAGTGATTGCCTATCACTCGTGAGAGATAGGAAATATATTAATAGTGTTATTATATTATTATTATCACCTAGAATATATATGAATGATAATTGGAGATCGGGCGGAATGGTACTTTGGATCGGGACTTGGTTTGGCATTCGAGCGAGGCTCGAATTACATTTGTTCTGCCTATGTCGGTTAAGGACCGGCCGTTGCATTGGGTTTTAGGCAAGTCACAGACTTATTATCCTGAACACATACTTGTGTATGGGCGTGGGAAGACTTATTGCTCTTTTGTCATGGGTTCTAACTCTTTCCGAACCTACTTTTAGGGTGGTTTTTGGGTGGAGGTCCAAGCACTGCACTGAGTCCGGGACTCAGGAGCAAGGGCTTGGAGTCCAAGTTTGGACGGGGACCTAGACCCCATGACAGGAGAGTGGTGGGTTGGTCCTGCTTGTGCCTAGGGTACAAGCGGGGTATGTGTTTCAGGGAACCCAGCTGGGCACATTGATTCATGAATCACCGGGCAGTCCGGTACGACTTGTCTACAGTCTAGCACCGTAGTAGGAACTGGAAGATAAAAGATGGTAAGATGATTCTGATTGCTTACCACCTGCTTGAAAGTAGCACATGTGCTTACATAGAATGATTAGTTAATGAACTAATGATGACTGCTAATAAATTGAATATAAGTATGCACGCTTAGGAATGCTTCCTACAGATGCAATAAACCCACAAGCCAAATAGCCTTGCATATCCTTGGAGTCTTTTCTTTACTCCTGTTGGGTAAGTCTTGCTGAGTACAATTGAGTACACATGGTTTTATTTCCCCCTGTTGCATGTGACAGGCGGATGCTAGAGCTAACTCTTGTGTGTGGATTCCACCTGGTGGGCTGAGAGAAGATTTCTTTACGCTGCGATCTTAGTTTTTATTTATAACTCACTAAATATTTTATAAATAGAAGTTTTATAATCTGTTGTCATAATTTATATATATCAATGCTTCATCATGCCATGAATAGATATTTATTTTCGCTGTAACTCTGATCACATGTTTATATTCCGCTGCTAAATTAAATTGTTCATAACTCTGATGTTGTATTAAAAGTGATGTAAGAAATAGTTAAGAATGATGTAACATTTATTCTCTCATTTGTGATCCTGATGGAAAAATATGGATTTTTGGGTTCTCCAATTAGGTGTGCTCGACGGAACTACGTAATTTAGTGTCATCGCTTGAGTACTTAGTGTCTAATGGAAGACAAGTGCTCCTGAGAGGCATTAGATTAGGCGGTTCTACCACAACTTCCTTGTAGTTGACTTCTATAGGATCTCATGCTCATGCTATCACTACCACATACCGTTTTTCTCTCGACTCTGATGTTTTTATCTCATATATCTTGCTGTAAAGTTGGATACCAATATTTTTTTTATCATGACTCTGATGTGACATGAGCTGTAAATTTCTAAGAGCTAAATTGATCTAGTTCTCTATTGTTGTCATTTTTTTTCTGCTTACAGAACTGGTTTTTGCCTTCAAAGTTACAGATCCTGTATTGAGCAGTAGCGGTATTGGTGCTTCTGAAGTACTTGCTAGTCACATTATTCTTAGAAAACAAATCTGCACAATCATCGATCTCAATATTATTCTTAATTTTTTTGGGAGAGAACTAAATCTGAACATATATTCTAATGAGAAATCGTCGATCTCATATTTGTCCAGGGGCTGCTGCCATATCCTTCCAGACCTCACTTAAACGATAGACATTTTAAATAGGCAATAAGTTTTTCCTCTGATATCTTGCCTTACATCACTATAAGTGATATTCTTCTCATAAAAAAAATTGAGACTTTAGCTGTTGCATAATTAGTAGGGTGTGATGATATTGTATGAACTGCTGTGTGTGATAAACTGCTTTAGTTACCATTAGAATGCTTGTTAGTTACTGTTTTAGCAGGCCACTTGAGGTATAGTTCTACTTTGGTCAATTATCTGATTGCAGCCTTATGCCCAAAACATGTATGGATCATATTGGTACTTTACTTGTAGCTCATTTGTTAAAATTTTCAAATAGGCATACCACCAGAATTAACTAGCCCTTTTGAATCACAATACCTGTTACATCACTGGTGATACGGTTACCAACCTACAAGTAGACCATTATGAAATTTTTATGTTCCTACAAGTATTAATTTACTATATACACAGCAAATATGAATATGACTTGTTTCCACATTTCATGGTTCATGTGCGAAATGTAAATATATATATTCTGGTCGAATTTGAAATATAAATTTAAATTTTTTTGGTTGAAAAATATATTGTAGGGTGGTTCTAAACTGAACCGCCCCTATAAACAGGTATTATAGGGACGGCTGGTACTACAGCCGCTCTTACAAATCGATTTATAGGGGTGGCTGATAACATCATCCGCCTCTACAAATGCATAATTTGTAGAAACGGTATTGTAGGGGTGGCTGACCGAGCTACCTCTATAAAGCCTCACCAGCCGCCCCCTAGAAACCATTCATGTAGTAGTGATCACCCGTCACTCTTGTCATCCACACGTTTTCATTCTAAATTTCACACGATATCACATTTCCAATCCAAAGCCAGCACAATCCAAATCGAACACAAGACAATACTTTGAACAGCGCACGTCTAGCCACAGTATGGTCTAAGACGTATTAGGATGACATGATTGTTATATAAAGTAGCGAGTGCCCGCACAAATAACACGGGTAGCTAGTTTGCTTATTGTAGTATTTGTATTTTTTATTCGAATATCCTTTTTACAAATAGTTTCTTTTATTTATTTGACTATAAGTGTATTCTCTTGATACGTCTTTACTCTATCTACCATCATGAATTCCAACTCTGATTTAGAGATATTGTCATCTTTCGTGTCTTCCTAGTATTACTATCGCGTGACTGTGTAATTTCAGTTGAGGCCAAATCCCGGTCTCATCTTGGTGAGTCCTGTTGGCGATAAAAACCATTTTTCAAGTCTTTATCTAGCTCTTGGTTCTGCTATTTATATCTATACCTAATAATAAAGAGGTAAAATTTTAGCCCAATTTTTTGATCCGTCTCCCTATAACTACCGGACAACAAAGAGTTTCTTCTGTCCGCTTTTGGGTCGTCTCTCTATAACTACCGGCCAATGAAGAGTTTCTTCGGTCTGGATTTATATATATAATCCATGCTTATACGAGTTAAAATAGCTCTTATCTAGCGTCATATGGAGTTAGATTCCGAAACATACTGTTGTCCGCGTAGGAGTTACGACCAGCCGCCAACCAATTAGAGTTTTCTATTCTTCAACTGATTCGTATCACAAACAAAAACATAACCGATTCCTTTTCCAAAAAGAACTAAACAAAATTCCAATATGACACAACTCCTTATAGCAGATATCTATATCTATACCTATATAATAATAAAGAGACAAAATTTTCGCCAATTTTTTTGTTCCTTTATTTTTTTTGGTTCGTCTACCTCCAACTACTGGACAACAGAGAGTTTTTTCCGTGCGGACTTATATATATAGCTCGTACTTATATGAGTTAGAATAACTCTTGTCTAGCACGATATGGAGTCCATTTCCAAAACATATCGGGTCGCTCCTGCTTTCTTTTTTTAGTTTGTAAGTCCGCGTAGGAGTTTGTCGCTACTTTCATTTCATATTTTTAATTTGCCTGCAAGTAGAATCCGACTCTTAGACTTATTTATTAAGTCGGCTGCTTCCGTACTTCTTCACTCCCATCGTCGCTTCTTCAGAAAAACATAACATGGATAAAAAAGGACACAAAGAAAAGGAAAAAACTGATCGTGAAAAAAGTGTAAAAAATAAAGAAAAGAAAAAAAGAAATTGGGATGGACGCGGTACCACGACTCTGATGGACGGAAAACGAACGTGAATATATTTCTATTTGAGGGACTCCGGATTGGAGTCTATTTGGAGTAGGATAGATATAGAAGATATTCTTATACAGAGGACGTTCAAATTTTAATTTTCGTGCGCCTGAACTCCCGGCCGGCCTAGAACGTTCCGATTTTTCTAAGACCTCGTCCGTCTGTCAAAGGTTCTCTAGACTAACATGGTTTCGACGGCATCTTTAGGTCCTGAGTTCGATTCCTCACGGGACGACTTTTAGGTTTGAGAATAAAAAAATCGTTTCATCTGTTCCACACCAAAATATGGGTCTGTGGTCGTTCTGTCTGACGGGGATGCAGGTGCTGCTTTATATGGATGAGACCGGGGTTTGAAGATTTTCTAGAGCTACGTGAAAAATTCTTCTTCTTAATAAAACACCTCATGCAGTTTTTCTTCTTAATAAAACACTATGTGGACGTCTCTCCCGTGGCTCTAGTTTTTGTTTAAGACCTCGTCCGTCTCGCATCCACGAGTTTCTCCCGACAGTTTTTTAAGTTACTGTTCCCCAATCTGTCACCGCGTTTGTTTCTTTCATTTTCTTTTTTGGTTTCTCTTCAATCCGTTTTTTCGGTGAACATCTGTCCGTCTCCGCATCCAATTCTTTTCAAGTTCCGCCAGCCGTTCCATGAATTTTTTTAATTTTTTTCTTTTCTTTTTAAGCATGTCCAATTTCTTCTTACAAACATTAAAAATAGGTAATATCTATTTACGAACCATAGTTCAAACATAGATACTTATGCATGCACACGCATGCTCACTTCTATGAATGTACTCACACATCATACTCCTATAATAAGCATCTCGAGAGACTAATAAAACACCCTATTTGGTAAAACATTGAAAAAATTGTTTCTCTAAGAAGCTATACAAATGATGCAAAAGGCGGTCGAATAAGTTGGTCTGATCCCGTTTCTATGTTTTAACATAAATAGGTGTTGTGGGGAGAAGTATTGCTAGAAAAAAGCTATAAAAAGCATACCATTTGGCTTTCAATTTCAACTTATCTTGGCCACAAACAGCTTAAGTTGCACCAAACAGAACATCTGAGCCTATAGATCTCAAGGTTCTCAAAAATTTCAACCACTAAATTGTTAATATAGTTTTAATTAAGAATAAAATTTATTATTATTAGAACTTGCTTCAACCAATGGTTCAACTAATCGAACTGTAAACTGAAATCTTGAGAAATAGACATGTAACAATCCCATCTCTATTTTCGATAAATGTTTGATAGGTCTTTTCTTCTCCCGTTGCAATGCACGGATATGTTTGCTAGTAATATAAAACAAAAACCAGGAGAGGCAACCAACGAGACAAAACAAAAATTCAAGCACTTATTCGTTCAGGGTCTACATGACCAGATCAATTCTTTGACTAATATAAAATACGTCATCAGAAAAACACATCATCAGGAGAAGCACCATCTTCCAGCAAGGAACTGCTAAAACAATGGCGGAAAAAGATACATCCACGATGGTAAAGTGAATTTTCAAAAAAAAAAACTCTTCAAATTTCATTGCATTGTAATACGATATACATATAAATACTTATTATTCATGAAAAATATGATTCTCGTTATAGGAATACATATTTTCTTTTTATAAGTTATTTTGCCTGCAAGTCAAATCCGACTCTTAGACTTATTAAGTCGGCTCTTTCTGTACTTCTTCACTCCCATTGTTCCTTCTTCAGGAAAACGTAACATGGACAAAAAAAAAAGACGCAAAGAAAAAGAAAACTGACCGTGAAAAAAAAACAAAAAGCCACACGTGTAAAAAAACAGAGGAAAGAAAAAAAAAACGGATTGACACGGTACCACGGCTCGATGGACGAAAAAACAGAACAGGTGTTTTGTGTTGTTTTGTGTTCAGATCCATGAAAAATAAAATTAAACTCGGTAAGAAAAACAAAAGAGCCTATAAACTCTTAGTGTTTTTTATATTAGGGTGATTTCTATTCTTATCCTTTTCTATTTGGATTTGAATTTGAATTCGGATCCATATAGATATAGATGTAGATATAGATTAAAGTTATGATTTATTTTGAGTAAATACTTTTGTGTCTAACAATTGAAAAAAAAATCAAGGTTCAACTCTCTTTATTCTAAATTGTAAATCGTTCTGGCTTTTCAATATATCTATACCTTGAAATTTTTTACTATGTATTTAGATATACGGAATGGCTAGCGCCCAGACATTCGGATGCTAGCCCCCGTCTGGACGTCCGCACTTGCCCCGCCTCGTGCACAAGCTGCTACGCCTGCCCACCCGCCCCGCGCCTACTGCTGTGCCTACCCGACGTTCGTGACTCCGCGCGCTCATGGGCTAAGTTCGAACTGCGACCGGTGATGTAGGGAAGGGAAGGGAGGGAGAGGGAGAGGAGAGGGCGAGGCGCGCCGTGCAAGGAAGGCACGATGTAGGAGGTGAAGCCCTGTGGCAGGCCACCGTCCGCCAGCCACCGGCGCCATTGCAACATGTGCAACACCCGATCAACTTTTGAAACATCCACACGAAATATCTGCAACATATGTATAAAGTCAAATGAAACACTTGAAACATGGGACGAAACATGCGTGTATAACCATTTGCAACATGTGCAACACTAAGATCTACTTTTGAAACATATAGATGAAACATTTGCAACATGCGTCTGAACACCTGAAACATAGGCTTGCAACATGTGTATTTTGTCATTGCAACATATGCAATATCCAGATCTACTGTTGTAACATCCAGATGAAACACTTGAAACAAAAGTCTAAAAACGTCTGAAACACTTGAAAACATACGCATACAACATGCGTACATAGTCATTGCAACATATGCAACATCTCAGATATACTTTTGTAACATCCACACCAAACACTTTGAAACACGACGTCGCTAGTGACCACGGCCTACCAGGTGGCGAATTGCTGTTGCTAGCAAGCTTGGGTCAGGAGACATCGACCCAGCGTTGTAACACCCCTAGTGTTACGAGCTTGCTTAGCACCGAGATTTAGGTCCGAGAGGAATTAGCCAAACGAGTTTTCGGGTTTTAGAAATTTATAACGCACGTGAAATGATAAGCGAATCCTATGTGACTCACTTTTGTGGTTGAGAAAAATCAAAATAAATAATGTTAACTAGTGCTCTTAGGAGCTCAAAAATCAAATTTGACGTTAAGATAAGCTCTTTTTGTTAAGTCGGCAAACACTTGAACTATTGTTAAAATACCATTTTTGGCGAATTATATTGAGCAAAATAGTTAAATGGTGCGTAAATATTTTGCTCCTATGGGTTAGTATAAGGTATGGACTATTGCATGAAGTATTTGTTGGTTGAAGTTGACAAGGTTTAGACCTATTAAAATTTGCGACAAAAGAGTTAATGGTTACTTAGCCCCAACTGAAATCCTTAACTTTTCTAAGTATGGAAAAGTAGTAAGACAATGCTATTTTGATATTTAAATTCTAGCTAAAATGTTTAAACACTAGATGCATGTTTTGGTATTGTTGATTGCATCAAAGTGAGTACATGACGATGGTGTAGGTCGAAGTTGTGTGGGATGTCATGTTGCTCTCGTAAAAATTGCCCAAACCTTCTTATAACACGCTGTGAACCATGATTTGGTGCTCGGTTCGTGAACCGACGTTCAGCGTGATTGCGCCGCAGGGCTGCTGCGGCATGGCTGTCGCGTGCGCGCTGTCGGCCAGGCCATGCGTGGGCCAAGCCGATGTCGCGATAGCCGCCGCATGACTGATGTGGCACCCGTCTCACCGCTCGATCCACCTACCATCGAGTCGTTGTCTGCATCCGCTGTTCCGTCGCGTTGCTACCCTTGTCGCGGTGTCAATGCTTTTCCCATGCGACTGTTGTTCCACTGCCACCGTCCACGTCCTGCCAAGAATGAGCAGTAACATCTCGGCACCCCACGGCACGCTCACTCTGAGCCTCACCGTGCGGATGCTCCTGCTCATTTAACGCAGCCTTGGTCGAGGTTGTCCGAGCCTTGAGGCCGCTGCCCCGTCCGCCTTGCCGCCAATGAAGCCGAGCTGCTTCGCAAGCTTATACGCACGGTTCGTGATACCCCACCTCAATTCAGTGCTCCAAAAGCTAGGATTGGTGGCTCGCTAGTAGCCCGACGCTCACTTGGGCACAACCGAGCATTACAGGCCGCCGATTTGGTGTTTTTCTCGCCGCCAGCCAGGTGCACCGTCATGCCAGTGAAATTGGGGTAAGGTCCGAATGGGTTCAATTGTTTGTATCTAGGAGCTCGCTTTGACCTCCTCTATCTGGTGTTCGCGCCATTTGGCCAGGGCACTTGCCGCAGACGTGGTGACGCGTGGGTGTCCATCTTGGAGCACCGCCATCCCGGCGGCTCGCACGTGGCCAGACCGCCACAACGCTCCCCAGCTTCAACCATCACTATAGCGTACACTACGGTGAGCCACTGATGCTTCTCCGCCATCTCTACCTTTCTATGAGGGCGTAGGCTCGCCGAAACACTTGTGCCACCGTACGGACCACCGTCATCGAGGCTAGGGTTGAGTAACACACAGTTGGACCTTCCACTGTCTGTCACCATTGCGCGTTGGCCCGTGGGTCCTAGTAGGTCCGATGGACGCGCCGATTTGGCCCTCGGTAGGCCGACATGGTTGTGCTGTGCTGGTCAGAGCCACACCGTCATGCACGGGGATGCCAGAGACCGCCCCGTTGCAAAGGCGACACAATCCAGGGTCCTAAGTGCAAAACTTGAATCTGTTGTAATAGTGTTTCATTGTGCCGCTTAATTGTCTAAAAATGCGAGTCCTATTTTGCAAAATGAGCACGCGGGCGCAGGCGCCCCGGCCTTGGGCCGTACTGGGCCGCCACGACGCATGCGCAGCCACGCCGTGCTGGGCTGCTGGGCCAGATGGGGTGGCTACCGGCCCTTTTCCTTTTCTAAGTATTTTCTAATTTAGTTTCTAAGGTAAACTTGTAAATTTAATATAAATTTGTGTAGTTGGCCAAAAATTGTGAAACCAATTTTGTTAGGTTCCTAAAATCATGATATATCTACTAGTATATTTTGTTCACATAGTTTTATAATATTTTGAGAAGTGATCTAATTAATTTGAGATGCTTAATATTGTTAAGATATAAACTTGAAGGAATTTTTGTGAAAAATTGGTGATAGTGTTGGCTCTGAAATTTTCACAGTAAATTCCTAACATTATGAGGTGCTCACGATAATTTTTGTAGCTCCATAATAATTAGTTTGCAAAGGTAGCTAAATGAGCCCTAGTTTGAAAATATATGTTTAATCAATAAAATGCGAAACATCTTGGGATTTTAAAACTAGAATATTTTCCGAGAAACAAAGTATGTGGATACATAGACTAGTACGTTAGTTATTAACGCTAGCTCATTAGCTTGCGAAGCGAAATCGTATTTTAGAGTTGCAGTTGCCGTTGAGTATTTACGTCTCTGTGTTGCACCCACGTATGTCATAATAGGAACAACAATGGATCACGGAGTCGACTAAAGTAGCGGAAAAGATGGTGCCTTGATGATTGTGTCATCATGATGGAATGCTAACTTTTGGTTATATCTTACCCAGGTAAGCCCCGGTGCATAACCCCTATTATTCTGCACTTTATTTTATGCTTGTGCATTAAGTTTTAAGGAGTTGAATGAAACTACTTGCATATATATATTATTATCCTATGAGTCCTACTAGTATGTCAGGATCGTGTAGGTTGCTATGCTATAGGATCTAGTAGAAGTCAAGTGATTACCTGTCACTCACGAGAGATAGAAAATATATTATTGTTGTTATTATATTACTATCGCGTGGAATATATATGAATGATAATTGGTGATTGGGCGGAATTGTACTTTGGATCTAGACTTGGTTAGGCATTCGAGCGAGGCTCGGATCGCACTTATTCTGCCTGTGTCGATTGACGATCGTCCGTTGCTGTGGATGGTAGTCAGGTCACAGACGTATTATCCTGAGCACATACTTGCTTATGGGAGCGGGAAGGCTCGTTACGCTCTTGTCGTGGGTTCCGGCTCTTTCCGGACCGACTGATTGGAGGCGGGGAAAGGTGGAGGTCTAAGCACCACATTAAGATCGAGTCTCAAGTGTGCGGGCTTGGAGTCCAAGTTTGGACAGGGACCTGGACCCCTCTACAGGAGTGGAATGGGTTGGTCTTGTTTGTGTCTGGGGTACAAGCGAGGCGTGTGTTTCGGGGTACGTAGCTAGGATACATTGATTTCGTGAATCGCCGTTTCTGTGAGACGGTACGACTTGGCTATGGTCTAGCACCGTAGTAAGAACTAGAACTATGAAAGATGGTAAAATAGTTCTAATTGCTCACCATCTGCTTGAAAGTAGCATAGGTGCTTACATAGAATGGTTAGTTAATGAACTAATGATGACTTCTAATAAAATTGACTATAAGGACATACGTTTAGTAATGCTTCCTGCAGATGCAATAACCCACCAGCCAGATAGCCTTGCATATCCTTGGAGTCTTTTATTTTCCTCATGTCGGGTAAGTCTTACTGAGTACAATCGAGTACTCAGGGTTTTATTCCCCCTGTTGTAGGTGACTGAAGGATACTTAGAGCTGACTCTTGTGTGTGGAAACCTCCTAGCGGGCTCAGAGAGGATTCCTTTCACGCTATGACCATAGTGATTATTTATAACCCTCACTAAAGGTTTTTATAAGAAAAGATGTAAAATCGGCTAGCATCTCTTGTATATAAATGTCCCCTATGTTAATACTCGACCAGGTCATTTTATGAATCTTTGCTTCCTCTGTAACTCCGATAACATTGTTATATCCCACTGTTATAATCAATTGAGGTAAATTCTGTTACTGTAATAAAGTGATGTAAGAAATGTCTTAAGAATGTTGTAAGCTTTATTATCTCATTTATGATCCTGATGAAAAATATGGATTCTCGAGTTCTCCCTTGGGGTGTGCTCGATGGAACAGCACATTTTAGTGCACTCTCTTGGGTACTTAGTGTTTAATGGAAGACAAGTACTCCTGGGAGGCATTAGATTAGATGGTTCTGCCATAGGTGGTATCAGAGCATAAATAAGGAAATAAAGCTTCAAAATACTTTTTCTAAACTAAAATTTGACAACCTATTTTTGCAAAAAGTTTGGGCATTTAACTACGAAGTATATAAGTAGCCCTATAGTTAAGCATCTGAAATAGGTTTAACTAGGTTTTCTCTAGTGAACTAACTCTCGTGTAGTATATGATCTTTAAGCCAATCTCATTGGTACTGCTTTAGTCATCGTGACCGTATTGCTGGTAGATGTGCCATTCATAGATGTCACACGAGTCGTATTGTGCACGACTGACCGGCCCTTGTTCGGTAATTACTGCTGAACTGTGGCTTCGTGCTTCGTGTTCACTGGTGGTTCACGTCTGCCGTGACCCACGTCTCTCCGTACTCCTTTCTGCGCTCTTGTCGGACCCTTCCCCTGCATCCATACTAGTCATTAATGGCCTCGAACTTCGTTCGCCTTGAACGCGTGAAAAACTCAGTCGATTCATTTGTAGTGATCCCATGCAGGAACCGAAGGTGGACTACGATAGTACCACTGACCGCTCTGCCATTATAAGCAGGGCCTAGCCAAGCCATTGGTACCCCCACTCGGTGCACTCTAGCTCGCCTAGCTTTTCCTTTTGAGCAAGCTTTTTGCTCAATCCTTCCTTGCAATGACCCACTAGGGATGGCAGGAGCCTGGGTTAGCAGTTACTGCCTGAACACTAAGAGTTTTCCCAAAATCATGTATGCCACCCTGCAAAAACTCGGAGTCAAAGATTGTCTCGAGTATGAGGGTCATGAGTATGGGAAACTTGGCACTGAGCGGTGTGAAGTTACCGTCTATATTGGGAAGAGTGAGGAGTTCCCCGGCATCACTGAGGCCTGGAATGTGACCGCAACCGAGTTTCACTTTGTCGACACCTACCAAGTTGTGGCCCGCAAAGCCTTGTGGAATCTTTGCCAGATCTATGAGGAGCCCATTGCTCGTACCCTCATGAGGTTCTTTCCACCTTTGGAAAAGAATCGATGGGTATGGAGGGCTCGCATGGAGGCTTTGCAAGGGTGGGATGCGCAAGAAGATTGTCCAACCATGGTGCACTTGACTACATACCTGCTTGCTCTAGATGAGCAGTATGACCGGCAAGCCTCGGAGCTGAGGAAGTGCCTTCGGCGAGCCGAGAAAGCCGAGATCTTCTCTAGGATGCTCCAGGTGTAGCTCGCTGAAGCGCATGCCAGTGTGGCAGCCATAGAGAGTCAGGAGACTGCCATGTCACTGTCTCGGGTTGGTTGGCGCTGGGTGCGCGGTCACCGCATGGCCTCCTCATGCCGCGCACATGTTCATGCCTCGTGCAGTCGCTCTATGCCACCGCGCTAGGTTGATCGGGCCGTCCGAGCTTGGCCGAGGCCTGCTGTAGCAAGCCATTGGCCCCGCGCCCTGTTGCTCTGCCTCGTGTTGCCGTCTTGGGTGCTGCCGCGGCCGCGCTACGCTGCCATCGCATCGGCACTGCCGACCCTTCTCACGTCGCGACGCTACTGATGCCACTGCGACGCTGTGCTGCGCTACCACTTGCCTTGTCCTAGCATGCACGTGGGCTGTCTAGGCTGCCCCGCGCCATCGCCTCACCTTAATGATGCTACGGCCGCGCATGCCACGCCCACCTGCATCCACACGCATGTGGTTGGCCGTATTGTTGTGTAGCAGATGCGGAGCCCACCTGCCGCGCCATCTCTCTCTTTCCCTCTTTCTCCCTCTGTTTTTCGTCGCCATGGAGTCGCGTCATGGTGAGCCAGAGAACGAGCACCTCTCATTAATTCCTCATGCTTGTGTCTTCGCCTTCATGTCCCCTCTCTAGCCGACCCCACCCCGCCTTGATTACGGCAAGGCCAAGCTCCAAATTTTGGAGCTTTCCTCGCCACCGTGCCGTTATGAACCGTCACCGCCCGCATCATTGCCAACCTCCACTGCTTCAACTCGCACAAATTCCTATGCACCACTAGCTCGCTTTGGCTCCCTCTCCACCGTGTGCACGCCTATTGGAGCGCTACTACCTCCCCGCTGCCGCTGACATGGCCGTGTGTGCCATGGCTCATCGCCGTGCTCATCACGCGCACGTGGCCTGCCCTATTCAGGTAGTCGCCGGCCGAACCACCACTTCGGCCAGATTCGCAGTGTGCCCCTGGTGTTTATCCCCTATCTCTACCGTCATGTTAGCGCTGTGGCTCACCGGAACGCGGTTACCGCCGTTGTAGGTCGCCGCCGCCGGGGAGAGCCCGCTCTGCTTCACCCCCATTCGTGCAACCACTACCCATCGTCGTGCGTCATCCCATAGGTGAGCATCGGTCCCCTAGCTAGGTCTACAAGGGTCTCAGGTGGCCGGCGTACCGCCTAGTGCCACCGCCCGCCACGCCAGCGAGCGCGGGGCGTCCCGGGGACCTCTCCGGTGCGAAGGTGAAAATATCCAAGGGTTCTCTTGCAACATCGTTGTCTATAGAAATAGTACATGTAGTGTTTGCGCTATTGTCTGATAACACGAGGGCATTTTTGCAAGAGTGCCAGCGCATGCGGACTTCCTCGCCGTGGGCCACCTCACGTGCGTGGGCTGGTGCTGCGTGGGCCGCACCGCAAGCCGCACCACGAGCCGCCGTGCACTCTCGCGTGAGCGCTGCGTCGCGTGGGCCGCGCGTGTGGCCCACGCGAGAGAATCCGTTTTTCATTTTCACAAGGAATTAGGAATAGTTTTCTAATATAATTTTTGAGCTAATCTTTGGTAAATCATATAAAATCTTGCAGGTATCCAAAAATTGTGAAACTAATTTTCTTAAGTTTCTAAAATTATGCTCTATTTGTTAGTGTATTTAGTTCATATTATACTTGTTGATACTAGGAGCTATTAAATCATTTGAGAATGCTCAATATTATTTAGTTAATTATTGTAGGAATTTTTGTGGTAGATTGGTGGTAGCAAAAAACCTGAAATTTTAATAGTAGCTTCATTGTATTATTATGTGCTCACTGTAATTTTTGTGGCTTTAGAATATGCTAAGTACTAGCGTAGTTAGGTGCTCCTTGTTGTAATATAGGTTAAATCGCTAATAAGAGTAAGATTACATTTTAGTTGCTAAGTTAATATCCGTTAGATGAATCCATACCTGTTTTTGCGGAAATGATAAGTGGTTAGTATCTTAACCTTTAGAGCTAGCTTAGTGGCTTAGTAGATGTATTCTTATTTTAAGAATTGTTGTTGCCTTAATATTAACGTGTTGCATCATCATCGCATGCATGTAGAGAACGAATTGGCGGAGATCGTGACCATCGGAGATCACGAGTTTGAGGAGGTGATCAAGGAGTAGGAGGAGGAGATTCTCGTGCAGGAGGAGGTCTCAGAGCCACCACTGGCTAACTAAGCTGACACCCCGCTTGACCAAGGCAAGCCCCGATGCATAACCCTTATTTTAAATAATCACTGGATATATATATGTTATGTGCATTTACGTTACATGATTTATATTGAAACTACATGCATAGATAAACCTATCTATGAGTCCTACTAGCATAGGTTGAGTAGTTGCTATGCTTAGGCTATCGGTAGCGTGAGTAACCTGCCGTTACTCACAATAGGTGATTATTATTATCACTCTCATGATAAAATGGTGAAAAGGAAATGGAGACTAGGCAGGGATATGGTACACGTATTGGTGGGTGTAATAGGTTGTGTCCCGCGGCCAATGGGGCATAGCTTGGTTACACTGTTTTCCCTGTCCATGTCGGTTAAGGACCGGCCGTTGCTTTGGATTCTAGTCAGGTCATAGACTTATTATCCTAAGCGCATACTTGCTTATGGGAGCGAGAAGGCTCATTGCTCTCTTGTCATGGGTTGGTATTGCTTGTGCCTAGGGTACAAGCGGGGCGTGTGTTTCGGGGGTACCTAGCTAGGATACATTGGTTCACGAATCGCCGTGTAATATGGTATGACTTGTCTACGATCTAGCACCGTAGTAAGAACTAGAAGATAAAAGGGAATGAATGGATCTGATTGCTCAACTCTTGCTTGAAAGTAGAATAGGTGCTTACATAGAATGGTTAGCTAATGAACTAATCATGACTGCTAATAAAATACATACATAAGGATTCACTACTAGTAATGCTTTTTGTAAAAAGGAAATCTAGCAAACCATAAAGCTTATCATATCCTTTGGAGTTGGGAAATTATTCCCACTAGTTGGGTAAGTTTTACGAGTACATTGTGTACTCAGGATTTATTTACCCCTATTGTAGGTGAAGCTTGAGGAGTGACTATTGTGTAGAGGATTCTTCTGGTGGGCATAGATGGATCCTTGTATCTTATCGTTAGAAGTTTATTTCAATTCCGTTGTTTAAATTCCGCACTCTGAACTTGGTATTGTAATAATGTATTTTCGAGAACTCTTGTTGTATGAAATGGACTAAGTATTGTAAACTCATTCTCATTATTGGATCCTAGAGAAAAAAACATGGATTGTTCAAGTTCTACCTTGGGGTGTGCTCGACGGAACTGTCCGATGTAGCCAGCTTTCAGGGTGCTTAGTGTCTGG
Organism: Miscanthus lutarioriparius; assembly: GCA_904845875.1. NCBI lineage: Eukaryota > Viridiplantae > Streptophyta > Magnoliopsida > Poales > Poaceae > Miscanthus > Miscanthus lutarioriparius. Next base: position 12,983,996 of record CAJGYO010000005.1, read on the forward strand.
TGGAAGATGAGCGCCTCTAGAAGTGTGCTATTTCAGGTGGTTCTACCACAAGTGATACCAGAGCCAATAACGAGTCTTCAAGTTTCATAACTCTTTTCAAAACCTAAAATTTGACCAACAAAAGATTTGCGAAAGGTAGGATGCGATAAAATTATGTAAATAAGTATAAGCCCTAGTAATATGGTCAATTTAGTATAGCGGCACCAGTTTTATCTAATCAATCTTCTGTAGGTACACTAACTTATGCTACGTAAGAATCGTTTAGCAAGCAGAAAGTGAGTGTGCGATGTGTCGAAAAATTTAGCGAATGCTGCTATATTCTGGCTTGAGTGAACGGGTAGGCCGATGCATGCATTATGAAAAGAGAATCTTGTTTAAACTAAACTTCCCCCACACGTATAATTTGGATTAGTGAATTGATAGGATAACCTAAAAGAATGCTTTAATAAAAGTCTTATCATTTCTCTAAGTCTCTTGTTCCTAATCTGGAGGGTTGTCCTTAATGGTTGGTTCTTATCTGTTTATAGATGAACCTGAGGTTTGGTCGGGGAAGTACCAGTGCTGGGGCAAACCAGGATGATAACGGTCGTGGTGAGGACAATGGCCACACCAATGGGGACAGCCACGAGGCCCCACTTCTGGCTCCTCCTCCTCCGCCACCACCAATGGCGGAGATGATGGCTGCTCGGAGTGAGTCAGCCCGTGTCTTGGAGATGCTAGCCCAGGCGATTGGTGGCTTCACCCATGGGGGCCACGTAGGCAATGGCGGGAATAGGGGTGGTGCCTGCGGTCCCGAGGGGCCCTGTTCTTACCAGGATTTAATGAAAACGCACCCACCCACGTTCACGCCAACGGCTGAGTCTCTGGATGCAGAGCATTGGCTTCGTATTCTAGAGCAGAAGTTTCAACTACTGACTGTGACTGAAGAATAGAAGGTGTGCTTTGCAGCACAGCAACTGTTGGGTTCTTCTAGTGTATGGTGGGACACATTCAATGCATTGCAGCCAATGGACCACTGTGTGACTTGGCAGGAGTTTACCGCTGCTTTCAGAGAGTACTACATTCTTGCTGGTGTGCTGAATAGGAAGTTGATGGAGTTCCTAGATCTAAAGCAAGGGAGTATGACTGTGATGGATTATGTGAACAAGTTCAACAATCTGGCATAGTATGCTAGGATCCACGTTGATACTGATGAGACAAAGATGGATCGTTTCTATCGCGACCTCTCTTGTAGTCTGTAGAAGGAGCTATACACAGGGAACTACCAGACTTTTGGTGCTTTCATGAATGCAGCCATTGCTATGGAGGGACATCAGCGTGACTCTTAGGCTGAGTGGAAGCGCAAGCGGGTGATTACTGGATCTTCTAGTCACCCCAGGCTCAGAAGGTATAGGTAGTCAGGAGGATGTCCTATCACCCTCCGGGTGGACAACCGTCCCATCAGACTCAATAGACTTACTAGGCACCTCCCACCTAGTATCGTGTGCCTACTCAGCAGGTGCAATAGCAGCCTCAGGGACAACAAGTTTTGCCTCATCTGGGATAGGGGAACAAGCCCTGTGCTTGTATCCAGTGTGGCAAGGAGGGACACTATGCTAGGGAGTACCCATAGAACTAGCCTGCTCAGTCTTTCCAGCCTTCAGCCAACTCCTGTCTGGTCAAGAGGACGATTATCAAGAAGAAGGTGCCCATAAGCCGCTCTGGACAAGTCAACTTCACTGAGGCTGAGGAGATTTTGTAGAATGAACCTATGATGGCTGGTATGTTTACCATTGATTCCCACCCAGCATATGTGTTGTTTTGATTCTGGTGCATCACATTCATTCATGAGCATGGGGCTTGCACAGAGGCATAATATATCTCTTATAGCTATTCCTATTGCCTATAAAATCAGTACTCTAGGTGCGTAGTTGTGTGCTAATACTCAGACGAACATAGTCAGCTTAGTGCTAGCCACTCACACTTACCGCCTCTAGTTCATGGTGCTGCCTAGGCAAGTGTGGCAGAACCTCCTAAATTATAGGGCTCACATGCATCTGTCACTTTCCAACGACCTTTGACATCTATGCATATGTTCCCGGTAACTTAAGAAGAATGTCGAGTGTCCTCGGAGAACCCCGAATCATCCACGATTTCCGAGCAGGATCACATTACAGAGTCATTGCATTATTACAACATTTATTCAAATATCTACACCAGAGTAAATCAGCAGAAGTCTTACAATAACTTAGTTTACAAAACAGTAGTTTCAAACCTTACAACTTAGTTCGATAATTATTACAAAACATAGTAGTGGAGTGGCATTATAACATAATACAAAACACACAATTAAACTGCCCTGCCCAAGGGCCACACATTTACTTCTCGCCATCGGATCGAACAACCGTCATGCAACACGGCCCAAAACAAACCTGCTCATGAGGCTCACATGCAACAAGGGTCAACAAACCCTGAGTACAAAAGTACTCAACAAGACTTAACCGAAATAAAAACTGATAGAACTCAGGAATGCAGGCTTAGGTATTCAAGGTATGGCTTTAGCAATAATCAAAGTTCTTTTGCGTAAAAGCTCTTTAACAAAATTCTTTATATCAACATTTTTATCTTCAAAAAGATCATATACAAAGCTGACACGATCCGAAATGAGATCATGAAACTTCATATCCAACACTTTCTCAAACTTTACTCAAGTTCTAGTTATTAACTACGATGATGAACAGTGAGTTGAGTCTCCATAACCGAGGAGCAACGACGATTCGAACCGATTAAACCCAGCTGGGGATTCTAGACCACACGACATATGCAGGTCCCCGACTTACATATATCAACCTACCCTCGGATCCTCTAAAACAAGAATGGGTCCACACCTCCTGAGAATACAGTACTCCACCAATCCAGCCCATTGCCACGTGGGTACACGCTATTCCCGCCATCTCTCCACTCCCAGTGCGCGAGTAGCCATTCTCGTAATAGAATAGCCAAGTTAAGGCTTACCAGAGTATGTGGTTAGTACTACAAAGTCTCACCTCATGCAGTTCAACAACGGACGGGCCTCAATTGACACAGGCGAAAAGAACCCGCTCACAAGACCTCCATAACTTGTGGCTCCCCTACACCGAGTCCGCCCGGTCTAGATTTATTACTCCACATGCTCATATTTCATGATCACATAAGTAACCAAGCGTAACCAAAAGATCCATTTAAATCTCGCAGGTGACAGGTAATCACCCGACTTTTATCGGTCTAAGCATGGCTAAGCATAACTAGGCATTTACGAAGTAAAACTGGTAACAAGGTAGATATGGAAAAACAAGGTTGGTAATGCACCAATTAGGTTTTCACTCAACTCATAATCACTTAATGCAGTATTAAAAAGCAAAAGCGATATAAATTTGTAAAACACATGGTAGGTTTAAATGCATCCGGGGCTTGCCTTCGTTGACGGAAAAGTCCGGTTCCGGAGTCGTTCCACCGATATCAAATCCGACGTCAACAGGCGGATTAACTTCCTCTACAACTTAATTAACTACCACGTGCTTACCTTCGTTCACTACACGTAGTAACAATGCTATGTTTAATATGATGCGAGATATAAAACATGATGCTTGATGATGGATGCGAAAGTTAAAAACTTGAATACAACTTTCCTTCGCGGTACAGTTACAAGTCAAACTAACTAAACTTTTTTCGTAACACTTACTTCAATTGCCAAGGATCATTACCAACTAATGACCCAAGGTCATCACTCAATCAAAAATTCAAACAAAAACCTAAGTCATTAAAGGTTACTATTTGCTTTTATGAATTAATTATTTAATTAAAAATTATGAAATAAATCAACTTGTTCCAATTGAGCTCAAAATTTTTGTAAAGGTTCATCACATGATAACTAAGTGGCAAAACAATTTTCATAATGTTTGGATAATTAATTAAGCCTAGAAAAATTATGGAAACCCATTTATTAATTAATTGAGCAATTTTTATCACATTCAAAAAGTACTGAAAAACAACATTTCATATTTTTCCTAAATAACATACATCACAGAGAGGTCACATAAAACATTTCATAATTTTTGGAGGTCTAAATAAATCTACACAAAAATAACAAAAACTTATACTATTCATCCATTTCTGAAAATAGAAAAATTCCATTTTGAAATCACCCGCCCACTGACAGAGCGACCCCACATGTCATCCCCGACCTTCGCGCAGACCACGGCAATGACGTGCGCTGACCGGCGATTTCTCGCCACCGGTGAGACCAACGGCGATGGCAAAGGTACCACTGTGATCACCACGACAAGGCGCATCTACTGGTGTCATAGATTGCATCGATAACAGCTCAAACCGAGCTCGACGCCGGCCATGGCGGCCACGATGGTGCGGCTGTGCTATGCCGGCGAAACAAAGCCGGTAGCGGTTAAATAAAGTGCAGGGGAAGGTTCAGCAGCTCACCCCGAACTCGATGGAGCAAAGAGCGGGACCGGAGAAGCAACTGAGACGCCGGTCGTCGATCACAGCGGCCACGGCGGAGCAACGGTCGTCGATGGCGGTGTTCCGGCGACTGCGGTGGAAGAAATGATCAATCAATAGAGCACAAAGCTACACGCCCACAAGGCGAAGCTGGAGCTACGCTGAGCAAGAGCAAAGGCGCACCGGAGAGCTTTGGCCACGGTGACACACGCTCGACGAAGATTCTGCCGGCCGCGAGGAAGGAAGACATGACCAGCGTTATCTCAGCAAAATCAAGCTGTAATAGTTGGTTGGCTGGACGTGCAAGGAACAAGCGGAGCTCAGACGGTGCTTTGCCGAGGATGTGAAGGCGCTACGGCGACGGCAAAACTCAACGGAGCAGCGGCGGCGACGACTGGAAAAGCAGAGGAGGAGAAGAGAAGAACGGCGACGGCGCATGGGCTATAAACGCGACCAGGAAGCAAAGAGAAGCCACGCAGGGGCCTTCTCCACGCCAGCGCGAAGCCAAAGACAGCCACGACCACGCCTGGAAGCAGAAAGAAGATCACCGGCAGTGAGGTGGCTTCCGCGGCACTGTTCAACTTATTTACAAAATTGCCAATCGATTTAAAACCCAAATTACTCCCAAATTTATGTAACAACTCAAAAATATCCAAAAATAAAAGTTGTCCAAAATTCAAAGTTCTACAACTTTGCTTTTATAACCACCCCCTAATTCGGTTTACATTTTGAAATGCAAATTTGAATTCAAAAAGGGGACATTTAAAGAATTACGCCTTTTCAAATTACTTCAAATTTTATAAAACAACTTTGAAAACTCCAAAAACCAACTTTGTACAACTCGACAAGCTCTTCATTTTTGCTTTAAGGCTCAACCCCAAAATGTTCTTAGATTTTGAAATGGGTTTTCCAGGGCAAACTTAAATGCTGAAATTAGGGTTTTTGAAAATTCAAATCCAAACCAAACTTTGAACTTGATTCAAACCATACAAGGCAACACATATAACATAAATGTAAACTTGTTTTAGTGAATGCATATCAAAGTTTTCACCAAGACCAAATGCTTTGCAATGCATATGATGACATAGCAGGTTTTAGTATTTAAAACACCTAGGGTGTTACAGCAAGGCATAGATGCAATTCTAGGCATGAACTAGTTGCGAGTTTATGGGTGGTCTTGAACCTTAAATAGAGAGTTGTTGAGTTATGGCTTTCTTCTTTCGAGGATATGATGTCTATCCTTATGCCCTCAGATCCAGCCTTACCAGTTGTTGTTCATGTTGAAGCTTCTCCTGATCTTGTCTCTATTCCTGTGGTTTGTGAGTTTTCAGATGTCTTCCCTAAGGATCTACCTGGGTTACCACCAGATAGGGATATAGAGTTTTCCATTGAGTTAGAACCTAGCACTGCTCCTATTTCATGGCATCCCTACCGCATGGCGCCTAAAGAACTAGCAGAGATGAAGAAGCAGTTAGAGGAATTATTGGAGAAGGGCTTTATCCGTCCTAGTTCTTCGTCATGGGGTTGCCCAACTATTTTTGTGAAGAAGAAGGATGGTACTCTGTGGATGTGTGTGGATTACCGCCCTGTCTGTGCGGTAACCATTAAGAACAAGTATTCTTTACCTCGTATTGATACTTTGTTCGATCAGTTGGCTGGTGCAAAAGTGTTTTCAAAGATTGATCTTCGTTCGGGATATCATCAAATTAAGATCCGGCCACAAGATATACCAAAGACAGCTTTCTCTACTAGGTATGGGCTGTATGAATACCTAGTCATGTCCTTTGGCCTCACCAATGCTCCTGCATTCTTCATGTATCTCATGAATTCAGTCTTTATGCCAGAGTTGGATAAGTTTGTAGTGGTGTTCAATGATGATATTTTGATATACTCAAAGAACAATGAAGAGCATGCACAACATCTTTGGATAGTACCGACTCGATTAAGGGAACACAAGCTGTATGTCAAATTTAGGAAGTGTGAGTTTTGGTTGGATCGAGTGCAGTTTTTGGACATGTTCTGACACCTAAAGGTATCTTTGTAGAGCCAAGCAAGGTGCAAGATATGTTAAATTGAAAGTCTCTAAAGTTAGTGCATTAGATCCTTTAGTTCCTTGGTCTTGTTGGTTATTATCGGCGCTTCATTCCCAACTTCTCCAAAATAGCTCAACCAATGACGAAGTTGCTCCAGAAAGATGTCAAATTTGTATGGAGTTCGGCTTGTGAAGAAACTTTCCAAGCCCTGAAGGAATTTCTTACCTCTGCTCCTGTTCTTGCCCAACCAGATATTGATAGGCCATGTGATGTGTATTGTGATGCCTCAAGGATGAGATTGGGATGCATGCTTATGCAGGATGGACGTGTGATAGCTTATGCTTCACGTCAGCTGACAAAGCACGAGGTGAATTATCCCACCCATGATTTAGAGCTTGCTGCTGTGGTGCACGCTCTAAAAATTTAGAGGCATTATTTGTTGGGAAATAAAGCACAGTTTTATGGATCACAAGAGCCTCAAATATATTTTCACTCAGTTCGAGCTAAACATGAGGCAACGGACATGGCTGGAGCTAATCAAGGATTATAATTTGGAGGTTCGTTACCATCCTGGAAAAGCTAATGTGGTAGCTGATGCTTTGAGCCGGAAGTCATATCAAATTGAAGAAGCACCTTTGTCTCTCAACCATGCTGAGGTGGTAGCTCACATTGCTGTAGTCTCAGATCTACTTGAGCAAATTATTATAGAGCAAAGGCAAGATGTTTCAGAAATCCCGCATATCAAGGAGTTAATTGCCGAAGGGCGTGGTCCACATTTTAATATTGATGATCAAGGTGTAGTGGAGTTCAAGAACAGATTGGTTGTTCCGTCAAGTGAGGAGCTTAGGTGAAAGATTTTGGATGAAGCTCACAACTTCAAGTTATCCATCCATCCAGAAAGTAACAAGATGTATAATGATTTGAGTCACTTGTATTGGTGGCCAAATATGAAACAAGATATTACCAAATACGTCTCTGAATGTAACATTTGTGGAATGGTTATGGCGGACCATATGTGCACGCCTAGATTTTTGCAGCCCTTGCCTATCCCTGTTTGGAAATGGGAGGATATTTCCATGGACTTTGTTGTGGGTTTGCCCCGCATGGCAAAGGGGTATGATCCTATTTGGGTCATTGTGGATTGCCTTACCAAGTCAGCTCATTTCCTTCCGGTGGATACCAGATATTCAACCAAGAAGTATGCCCAGTTGTATTTTGACCGGATTGTGACCCTGCGTGGAGTTCCCCTTACTATCGTCTCTTATAGGAGGTCAGTCTTTGTCTCTCGTTTCTGCTAACAACTTCAGGAATGTCTTGTTACTAGTCTCCTCAGAAGTTTAGCCTATCATCCGCAAACTGACGGTCAGACAGAAAGAGTCAATCAGGTACTTGAGGATATGCTGAGAGCTTGTGCCATTTCCTTTCCTAAAAAGTGGGATGAATACTTGACTCTAGCTAAGTTTTCTTATAACAATAGTTATCAAGAAAGCATTCGAATGGCACCATTTGAGGCCCTGTATGGCAAGACATGTAGAACACCTCTTAACTGGGTTGAGGTGGGTAATCATGAATATTTTGGGCCTGGTTTCATCAAAGAAGCTCAAGAGCAAGTTAGTGTTATTCAAAGCCATTTGAAGGCAGCTCAAAATCGTCAGAAAACTTATGCCGATAAGCGAAGAAGGCCCTTGCAATTTGAAGTTGGTGATCATGTGTATCTTAAGGTATCTCCCATGAGAGGTGTACATCAATTTGATGTCCATGGAAAGCTAGCCCCTCGCTATGTTGGACCTTACAAGATTTTGGCCCGGTGTGGTTCTACTACCAACCGTATCCAGCTCCCGGATATTTTGTCAGCGGTACATAATATCTTTCATGTTTCCCAGTTAAAGAAATGTTTGTGGGTCCTTGATGAAATGGTGGAAATGGAAGGACTCACTCTTCAACCCGATTTCTCTTATATTGTGCATCCTGTTAAGGTCTTAGATGAAAAAGAAAGAGTGACTAGAAACAATGTGGTCAAGTTTTATAAAGTTTAGTGGAAAAATCACTCGGAGGACGAAGCAACATGGGAGCAAGAAAGTTATATCTTGAAGCATTATCCCCACCTTGTTTCTAGTTCACCAAGGTAATTGTTTAAATCGAAATTTATTTCTTATCTCTTTTCCCACACTAGGCACATAAAATCTCAGGATGAGATTTTATTTAAGGGGGTAGATTGGTAACACCCTCGGTGTTATACCGTAAATTATTTACTAAAACATGTCATGATCATCATGTTTATGTGTTAATGCATGTAATAAAGTATGTAGATCAATTTTTGTAACTCAAAGCGATCAACAAAAATGCAAAACAAAAGTTGATTCAATAGTCATGTTATATCACTTAAGGTTGAAAACCAATTTTTATTAAGCAAAAATGCTATAGAACACATATGTGTCACCTTAATAAACCTGGATGTACATACTTTGTAGATGACAGTGAAATACTTGCGGTCAAAAAATGATATTACTAGCTAATATTTCCACTAGCTTAGAAATCGCAAATGGAAATCAAATTCAGCTCAAAAACTTAGAAATTTTGAAGTCTGCCGACAGCTAGACATTGCTATGTTTAGCAATTTATTGTGAGAGATTCGGTTAAGGAGTGGTGTAGTGTTATAGCTCGATTTGGTAGTCTCATGTACCATCTTGAGCATGGTGAAGATGGTTTAGGTCCTAAAGCAACCGTTTGGTCGTGTTGAACTCTTTAAAATTTGTGCGCGTCACTGTCTCGGGTTGGTTGGAGCCTGGTGCGGGGTCACCGCGTGGCCTCCTCATGCCATGCACATGGTCGCACCTTGCGCGGTCGCTCTGTGCCACCACGCTGGGTCGGTCGGGACACCCGGGCTTGGCCGAGGCTGGCCTTAGTGAGCTGTTGGCCCCGCGCCATGCTGCTCTGCCTTGTGCAGCCGTCTTGGGTGCCGTTGTGGCCGCGCTGCGCTACCGTCATGTCCACACTGTCGACCCTTCTCGCGTCGCGATGCTGCCGCTACCGACACCACTATGACATTGTGCTGCGCTGCCACTCGCCTTGTCCTAGCGCGCACGTGGGCTGTCTCAACTACCCCGAGCCGTCTCCTTGCCTTAATGACGCTGCGGCCCGCATGGCGCGCCCCACCTGCCTCCACTCGCACATGGTTGGCCGCATTGTTGTGTAACGAGTGTGCAGACGCCGCCTTAGGTCCGGTTGGCCGCGTCCCGCCAAGGCTTGGACGAGCTGATCCCACCTGCCGCGCCGTCTATCTTTCCCTCTTTCTCCCTCTGTTTTCTACCACCGTCGAGTCGCGTCATGGTGAGACAGAGAACGAGCCCCTCCCATCAATTCCTCTTGCTCACATCTCTGCCTTCACGTCCCCTCTCTAGCCGACCCCACGCCGCCTTGATTACGGCCAAGCCGAGCTCCAATTTTTGGAGCTTTGCCCGCCATCGTAACGTTATGAACCATCACCGCCCGTGTCGTGGCCAACCTTCATCACTTCACCTCGCGCAAATTCCTCTGCACCACTAGCTCGCCTTAGCTCCCTATCCACCATGCGCACACCGGTGGGAGCGCTACCGCCTCCCCGCTGCCGCTGACGCGGCTGTGTCCGCCGTGGCTCCTCGCCGTGCTCGTCGCGCTCATGTGGCCTCCACTGCTTAGGTAGTCGCTGGCCAAACCACCACTTCAGCAGGATTCACAGTGTGCGCCTGGTGCTTATCCCCTATCTCTACCGTCCTGTTAGCATTGTGACTCACTAAGACGTGGTTGCCGCCGTTGCAAGTCACCGCAGTTGGGGAGAGCCCACTCTGCTTCACCCCCGTTCGTGCAACTACCGCCCATCATCGCGTGTCAGCCCATAGGTGAGCATCGGTCCCCTAGCTAGGTCTGCAAGGGTCTCGAGTGGCCGGCGTACTGCCTAGTGCCACCGCCCGCCGCGCCAGCGAGCGCGGGGCATCCTGGGGACCTCTCTGGTGCAAAGGTGAAAATATCCGAGGGTTTCGTTGCAAAGTCGGTGTCTATAGAAATAGTACGTGTAGTGTGCGCGCTATTGTCTGATAACGCGAGGGCGTTTTGCAAGAGTGGCAGCACGTGCTGGCTTCCTCGCCGCGGGCCACCTCGCGTGTGTGGGCCACACCGCGGGCCACCGTGCGCTGGCGCGCGCGCTGCGTCGCATGGGCCGCGCGAGAGAATACGTTTTTCTTTTTCATAAGGAATTAGGAATAGTTTTCTAATATAATTTTTGAGCTAATCTTTGGTAAATCATATAAAATAATGTAGGTATCCAAAAATTGTGAAACTAATTTTGTTAAGTTTCTAAAATTGTGCTATATCTGTTAGTGTATTTAGTTCATATTTATACTTGTTGACACCAGGAGCAATTAAATCATTTGAGAATGCCCAATATTATTAAGTTAATTATTGTAGGAATGTTTATGGTAGATTGGTGATAGCAAAAACCCTAAAATTTTTATAGTAGCTTCATAGTATTATTATGTGCTCGTTGTAATTTTTGTAGCCTTAGAATAGGCTAAGTACTAGCATAGTCAGGTGCTCCTTGTTGTAATATAAGTTAAATCGCTAATAAGAGTAAGATTACATTTTAGTTGCTAAGTTAATATCCATTAGATGAATCCATTCCTGTTTTGTGGAAATGATAAGTGGTTAGTATCTAAACCTTTAGAGCTAGCTTAGTGGCTTAGTAGATGTATTCTTATTTTAAGAATTGTTGTTGCCTTAATATTAACGTGTTGCATCATCATCGCATGCATGTAGAGAACGAATTGGCGAAGATCGTGACCATCGAAGATCACGAGTTCGAGGAGTATGAGGATGAGATCCTCATGTAGGAGGAGGTCCCAGAGACGCCACTAACTGACTCAGCTGACACCCCACCTGACCAAGGCAAGCCCCGGTGCATAACCCTTATTTTGAATAATCACTGGATATATATGTGATGTGCATTTACGTTACATGATTTATATTGAAACTACATGCATAGATAAACCTATCTATGAGTCCTACTAGCACAGGTCGAGTAGCTACTATGCTTAGGCTATCGGTAGCATGAGTAACCTACCGTTACTGACAATAGGTGATTATTATTATCACTCTCATGATAAAATGGTGAAAAGGAAATGGAGACCGGGCAAGGATATGGTACGGGTATTGGTGGGTGTAATAGGTTGTGTCCTGTGGCCAATGGGACATAGCTTGGTTACACTATTTTTTCCCTGTCCGTGTCGGTTAAGGACTGGCCATTGCATTGGATTCTAGTCAGGTCACAGACTTATTATGCTGAGCACATACTTACTTATGGAAGGAGGAAGGCTCGTTGCTCTCTTGTCATGGGTTCCGGCTCTTTCCGGACCAACTGATTAGAGGTGGGGATGGGGGAGGTCTATGCACCACACTGAGTCTAGGACTTAGGAGTGGGGGCTTGGAGTCCAAGTTTGGACTAGGACCAGGACCCCTTGACAGGAGAGTGGTGGGTTGGTCTTGCTTGTGCCTGGGGGACATGCGGGCGTGTGTTTCGGGGTACCCAGCTAAGATACATTGATTCGTGAATCGCCGTGTGATACGATACGACTTGTCTACGATCTAGCACCGTAGTAAGAACTGGAAGATGAAAGGGAATGAATGGATCTGATTGCTCAACTCTTGCTTGAAAGTAGAACAGGTGCTTACATAGAATGGTTAGCTAATGAACTAATCATGACTGCTAATAAAATACATACATAAGGATTCACTACTAGTAATGCTTTTTGCAAAAAGGAAACACAACAAACTATAAAGCTTATCATATCCTTTGGAGTCCGAAAATTATTCCCACTAGTCGAGTAAGTCTTGCGAGTACATTGTGTACTCAGGGTTTATTTACCCCTGTTGCAGGTGCAGCTTGAGGAGTGACTATTGTGTGGAGGATTCTTCTGGTGGGCACAGAAGGATCCTTGTATCTTATCGTTAGAAGTTTATTTTAATTCCACTGTTTAAATTCCGCACTTTGAACTTGATATTGTAATAATGTATTTCCGAGAACTCTTGTTGTATGAAATGGACTAAGTATTGTAAACTCGTTCTCATTATTGGATCCTAGAGGAAAAACGTGGATTGTTTGAGTTCTCCCTTGGGGTGTGCTCGATGGAACCATCCGATGTAGCTAGCTTTCGGGGTGCTTAGTTTCTGGAGGAAGACGAGCGCCTCCGAAAGCATGCTATTTTAGGCGGTTTTGCCACAGTAAGAGGATCCACCGAGCCCAGGAATGAAGATGTGTGGTCTGGCAAAGTAGATTAGTTGCTTTGGGAAGATGTACCCGTAGTTAGTGGTGTCTTTTGTAGCTGTCCTCTAGTATTGTGATCTTTCCATTGTATTTCGTCCGTAGTTGTTGAGATCGTTCGATCGTAGGGAAGGTGAACGATGTGTCGACAATGGGAGAGTGATTGCATGTATGTTGTACCAGCAAAAGGACATTTGGAATGTGCATTTTATTTATTTCGCTGTGTTTATTGTGTCCATCTACCCTTAGGTCTCGTTAGATGTGCTTAGGGTTTTCAAGGAGGACGTTAAGTGGGTTACAAGAGATGTTACCATTCAGATGCGAGCAGACCAGCCATGATGAGATAACGTAGAACACGGTATCGACTAATTGTGGATGTCCCAGCAGAACACTTGAATCTCTTTAAATCAAATCCATTGTGGGATTTGAATTCCTTGTCCATTGTTGCGAAATGAACCCTTGTTGTCTGAATCTTCCCTTGCAATACTCCTCTGATTCTGTGGTCTATGACCCCACCGCCTTCATTGCATGTAAGTTGGTAATAGTTGCCTGGTTAATAGCTTATGGTGCCGCGACGAAACCAAGGGCGCCTGTGGAATAGCTGCCACATGGCGACGCTGCTCGGCACGCGCTGGTATCGAGGTTGTTGATTGAGCACCTTTACCAAGTTACACCGCCGTACCGCTCTTAATACAAAATATTCTTCTTGGAAATATTCAGGTCTTTGAATGGGAAATTCACAACGGGTTGATGAAATAGTGTTCCCTCAATGTAAACAAGAGAAGGTGGTTTTGGAGGAAACACGTATGCCGCGATCTCAGTTCATACAAAAGGTTGGCGCATATTATGAACACGGAATGGAAGGAAAAGAAGAAGAACAAGGAAAAGTTAGCCCTCGGGTAGTAGTGAGTGATTGGAAAAGCCAAAGTGGGCGTCATGTCCCAAGCCCTGTGTCCAACTCGACCACGCTATGCACGCTGGTCACTATTGCCGCGTGCTCTACGGACGCCGTTAGTGTCAGGGTCCACTAGTACCCCATTCTCATGTAACCACGGTATTATGCTGCATCCCCCGAACTCGTGAACTATGCGCTTCCCCTTTTCTCGATCCCTGCCTCACTCCCGTACCGGACCCCCCCTCCCCTCTCCCTTATCCTCCCTCCGTTCAAGCTCACGCTAGGAGCACACCATGGCCAACGCTGCACCACCACCTCCATCCACCAAGCTATAAGTTGCCCTTGCTCTCCTCCTTCATTCCCATCCCCTTCGAATCTGAAGCAGAGCTACGAGATCCAGTTGTCATTCAAGAAACTAGGGTCACCAGTCAGAGGTGATTGCGTAATCCGAGAAGAAGAAAGGATCTGGTTTATGTCGAAGAAGTTCAAGTCCACCTTTGGTTAGTTTGGTCTTAGGGTTCACGATGTTTGAGTTCTCAGTCTCCTGTTTCTAGATCTGTTGGGCATACGCCATGTTTTGGATAATAATTTTCTTGTTATTTCTCCATTGTCCTCGTCTGTCTCAACCTCTATATTAAACCTTGGTTGTACTAGGTTGCTCTTAACCGTGTATCTCTAAATCCCGGTGTGGTTTTGTGTTCGACGTCGTGTAATCTTTCATGTAATTTTAGATCTGTGAAGTGTAATCGTGTTTTCCACTTTCTGATTCTTGTTTCGAATCTCGGGACGAGATTCTTTTAAGGGAAAGATTGTAACACCCCTGGTGTTATGAGCTTGCTTAGCACTAATATTTAGGTCCGAGAGGAATTAGCCAAACGAGTTTTTGGGTTTTAGAAATTTATAACGCACGTGAAAAGATAAGCGAATCCTATGTGACTCACTTTTGTGGTTGAGAAAAATCAAAATAAATAGTGTTAACTAGTGCTCTTGGGAGCTCAAAAATCAAATTTGACGTTAAGATAAGCTCTTTTCGTTAAGTCGGCAAACACTTGAACTATTGTTAAAATACCATTTTGGGCGAATTATATTGAGAAAAATAGTTAAATGGTGCTTAAATATTTTGCTCCTATGGGTTAGTATAAGGTATGGACTATTACATGAAGTATTTGTTGGTTGAAGTTGACAAGGTTTAGACCTATTAAAAATTGCGACAAAAGAGTTAATGGTTACTTAGCCCCAATTGAAATCCTTAACTTTTCTAAGTATGGCAAAGTAGTAAGATATTGCTATTTTGACATTTAAATTCTAGCTAAAATGTTTAAAAACTAGCTACATGTTTTGGTATTGTTGATTGCATCAAAGTGAGTACATGAGCATGGTGTAGGTCGAAGTTGTGTGGGATGTCTCTTTGCTCTCGTAAAAATTGCCCAAACCTCCATATAACGCGGTGTGAACCATGATTTGGTGCTCAGTTTGCGAACCGGCGTTCAGCGTGACGAACTCATGTTGGCACCTCCCTATCTCCCTCTCTGGTCGCTCTCTGGACGTGAGGTTTGCTTCGTCAATTGGGTGTTAGTATCGACTTTAGGTTAGGGGAATTAGTTGAACCTCGATCGTGATCGTTAGCAGCTTTTGCAGCGCTTCAAAATTCATGCACGTCATCGCTCGTCATTGCGCGGCTCATGTATGTAGTCACCGCGTGTGTGCTACTCGTACCTGTCCATTCTTGGCCATGGTCGTGCCCATGGCCGGCTTTGCGGGCTACTGGCCACGTGTTGGGCTGAGTTGGCCTCGATCGCCTCCGTGGGCCCGAACTACGCCGTAGGGCTGCTGTGGCGTGGCTGTCGTGTGTGCGCTGCTGGCCAAGCCATTGCCGCGACAGCCGCAGCATGACTGATGTAGTACCTGTCTCATCGCTCGATCCACCTACCATTGAGTTGTTGTGCTAGGGGCGCCGCCGTGCCAGTGAAATTGGGGTAAGGTTTGAATTGGTTCAATTGTTTGTATCCACGAGCTCGCTTTGACCTCCTCTATCTGGTGCTCGCACCATTTGGCAAGGACGCTTGTCGAAGATGTGGTGACGCGTGGGTGTCCATCCTGGAGCATCACCGCCCCGGCGGCTTGCACGTGGCCAGACCGCCACAGCGCTCCCCAACTTCAACCGCCACTATAGCGTACACCACGGTGAGCTACTGATGCTTCTCCACCATCTCTACCTTTTCGAGAGGGCATAGGCTCACCGGAATGCTCGCGACGCCATACGGATCCACCGTCGTCAAGGCTAGGGTTGAGTAGCACACCGTTGGACTTTCCGCTGCCTCTCACCTTTGCGCGCTGCCCCGTGGGTCCTAGTAGGTCCAATGGACGTGCCAATTTGGCCCTTGGTAGGCCGGCGTGGCCGTGCTGTGCCGACCAGAGCCGCGCCGTCGCACGCAGGGACGCCGGGGACCGCCTTGTTGCGAACGCGACACATTCTAGGGTCCTAAGTGAAAAACTTGAATATGTTGTAATAGTGTTTTGTTGTGACGCTTAACTGTCCAAAAATGTGAGTCCTATTTTGCAAAATGAGCACGCCCGCGGGCGCCCCCGGCCTTGGGTCGTACTAGGCCGCTGTGACGCGCGCGTAGCCGCGCCGCGCTGGGTTGCCAGGCAAATGGGGTTGCTGCCGGCCCTTTTGCTTTTCTAAGTATTTTCTAATTTAGTTTCTAAGGTAAACTTGTAAATTTAATATAAATTTGTGTATTGGGTCAAAAATTGTGAAACCAATTTTGTTAGGTTTCTAAAATCACGATCTATCTGCTAGTATATTTTGTTTATATAGTTTTATAATATTTTCAGAAGTGGTCTAATTAATTTGAGATGCTTGATATTGTTAAGATGTAAACTTGAAGGAATTTTTGTGATAAATTGATGATAGTGTTGGCTCTAAAATTTTCACAGTAAATTCCTAACATTATGAGGTGCTCACGATAATTTTTGTAGCTCCATAATAATTAGTTTGCTAAGGCAGCTAAATAAGTCATAGTTTGAAAATATATGTTTAATCAATAAAATGCTGAAACATCTAGGGATTTTAAAACTAGAATATTTTCTAGGAAACAAAGCCTTACTTGACGACGTTGATACATAGACTAGTACGTTAGTTATTAAAGCTAGCTCGTTAGCTTGCGGAGCGAAATCGTATTTTAGAGTTGCCGTTGATTATTTACGTCTCTGCATTGCATCCACGTATGTCATAATAGGAACAACAATGGATCATGGAGTCGACTGAAGTAGCAGAAAAGATGGTGCCTTGATGATCGTGTCACCATGATGGAATGCTAACTTTTGGTTATATCTTACCCAGGCAAGCCCCGGTGCATAACCCCTATTATTCTGCACTTTATTTTATGCTTGTGCATTAAGTTTTAAGGAGTTGAATGGAACCACTTTCATATATATATTCTTATTCTATGAGTCCTACTAGTATGTCAGGATCGTGTAGGTTGCTATGCTATAGGATCCGGTAGAAGTCGAGTGATTACCTGTCACTCGCTAAAGATAAGAAATATATTATTGTTGTTATTATATTACTATCACGTGGAATATATATGAATGATAATTGGTGACCGGGCGGAATGGTACTTTGGATCTAGACTTGGTTAGGCATTCGAGCGAGGCTCGGATCACACTTATTCCGCCAGTGTCGATTGAGGACCGTCAGTTACTGCGGATGGTAGTCAGGTCACAGACTTATTATCCTGAGCATATACTTGCTTATGGGAGCGAGAAGGCTCGTTATGCTCTTGTCGTGGGTTCTGGCTCTTTTTGGACCGACTAATTGAAGGCGGGGAAAGGTGGAGGTCTAAGCACCACATTGAGACCGGGTCTCAAGTGTGGGGGCTTGGAGTCCAAGTTTGGACAGGGACCTAGACCCCTGTACAGGAGTGGAATGGGTTGGTCTTGTTTGTGCATGGGGTACAAACGAGGCGTGTGTTTCGGGGTACCTAGCTGGGATACATTGATTCGCGAATCTCCGTTTCTATGAGACAATACGACTTGGCTATGGTCTAGCACCATAGTAAGAACTAGAACTATGAAAGATGATAAAATAGTTCTGATTGCTCACCACCTGCTTGAAAGTAGCATAGGTGCTTACATAGAATGGTTAGTTAAAGAACTAATGATGACTGCTAATAAAATTGACTATAAGTACACACATTTAGTAATGCTTCCTACAGATGCAATAACCCACGAGCCAGATAGCCTTGCATATCCTTGGAGTCTTTTATTTTCCTCATGTCGGGTAAGTCTTGCTGAGTACAATCGAGTACTCAGGGTTTTATTCCCCCTGTTGCAGGTGACCAGAGGATACTTAGAGTTGACTCTTGTGTGTGGAAACCTCCTGGTGGGCTCAGAGAGGATTCATTTCATGCTACGACTGTAGTGATTATTTATAACCCTCACTAAAGGTTTTTATAAGAAAAGATATAAACTTTGTTAGCATCTCTTGTATATAAATGTCCCCTATGTTAATACTCCACCAGGTCATTAAATGAATCTTTCATTCCTCTATAACTCCGATAATATTGTTATATCCCGCTGTTATAATCAATTGAGGTAATATTCTGTTACTGTAATAAAGTGATGTAAAAAATGGCTTAAGAATGCTGTAAGATTTATTCTCTCATTTATGATCCTGATGAAAAAAATGTGAATTCTCGAGTTCTCCCTTAGGGTGTGCTCGACGAAACAGCACGATTTAGTGCACTCTCTTGGGTACTTAGTGTCTAATGGAAGATAAGTACTCCTGGGAGGCATTAGATTAGGCGGTTCTGCCACAAGCGTACACCTCCGCTGCAGGATATCGGCCCGTCGCTCCTCCTACGATTATCCCATGCCTTCTCGCTGCCCAAGCTCGTGCCCGTTGGCACGACTTCTCCAGCGCCGCCGCTGCTCGGCCGCAGTTGTCCACCCTCGTCCGCTCGCTGGAGATGGGGCGCGGCGTGGCCAGCTATGGGGGTGTGGTGCGGTGGGGGAAGGGCATGGCCGGTGGGGGACATGCGCGCGATGGGGAAAGGGGGCGCGGTGGGGGTGGACTGGGCGGGGTGTATGCGCGGTGACGCTGCGACACCGATGCGAGTGGGGAGTGGGGAAATTTCTAGAGGTGGAAGAGACGTAGAGGTGCTATCGGGCCTCTACGCTGGGCAGGCCCAGGAAGGGTGTGTACGGATGGGATGGACCGTGTGCAAGCATTTCCGTTAGACATAATAAACAACTTTGGGATAATGGGAGTATTTAATTCGTTAGACTTAACTGGACATTATCATATTATTAATGATATTGATTTTATTATGGATGTCACGATCATCATAAAATAAATTATAGCCATTGAAATTTATGAAAAAGGTAAAATATAAATAGATATATAACACTTTTATCCTTTTTCTTATTGACATCTGATAGTTTATTTCTTCTGCTGTTGCAACGCATGGGCATATTTGCTAGTAGATTTAAAATCGAGATAATCTTGCATCTTCTATTATGGATCTATAGTTTCATGTTTTCCTATAGTATTGTTTGATGCATCACAATCCTTTTCATGTCTAGAGCCATTTGCTAGGAGTCTGACAACATTGTGTAGTTCCACATAATCATGAGTTAGCTTAATAGACAAATTTTATAGTGAGTTATCTTTTTATTTGTCTCACAGTAACTCAGAATTCCTCAATTGTGCATAGAACAAAAGAAACATTGTGAATTATATAACTCATACAATGGTGTAGGACTTGTCGCAAACTCCTAAATTTTAGTTTGTTGGTGGTTGTTTCACGAAATAATGACATCTTTCTCTCACCTTAATACTCTGCACATTATCAAAATTCCTACACGACTTTGCATTAGATTACCTATTAGACTGTTGACATGTAGCAATATACTTACCCTAGCTAAGTGGCAATGGGAGCATTTGGAGATGTTCAAAACCGGTTTCTCGTCATCCACGACTGGTATTTGTCATTGAATTGATGCTAATCATAATCTTGTTCTCGTCGATGTCGTTGGCCTCTTCAAGTGTTTGATTTATTTACTTGTGGTACCATCCAATAGTAATGAACCTAGAGAAGTTTAAAACAAATTAGTCCTCATTGTCAGATTTTTATTGTTCACCTAATTTTGCTTGAAAATGCAGCTGGAATCTTGTTCATTGTGGCTGATCCTCGTTGACCTTTAGTGCCCCCACTCGATGTTTCATACCTCCTATCATATTATCAAGGAGCACATGAAGGCTCGAAAAGTAATTCTTTACTATTCTTAGTAACTTTTTTCTTCCATTTAATTTCCACTAGAGCAAGTATTGTCAAAATTTGTTCCTTGATTAATAAAAAAAAAAGAATAGTAAAGTTACTAAGAATATTCCCGGCGATCGTTTCATCCAATTGCATATTCTTTTTTCGATTAATCTCATAATTTCTGTGTCTTCTTCAATCGTTAGATCATCATAAAATCGAATGGTACACATTCTTTTTTTTATACTCTATTTATTCTAGGCCGTTAGATCGTCATAAATCCAATGGTGCATATTCCTCTCTTTTTCTGATAGTCTATTTATTCTCGGCCATTAGATCATCATAAATCTAACGGTGCATATTCTTCTATTTTTTCTTATTAATCTTGTAATTTCTAGGCCCTCTTAGCGATCGTGGTGTATCCTTTTAACACTATTGTATTAATATAATAGATAGATCTCTGAGTAAGTTGTTCAAGTGACCACACAATAAGCTATATGTTGCGTTACAACATGCGAACATGTTTACTAGTTATATAGTTCATCACGACGCCCATAGAGCAAACAAACAGGCCCTAATACTATGCCTCGTGTTAGCTGGTGAGAGGAGAAGTTGTTCGAGAAAATCCCCTTGTGAGACACATGGTTCGATGACTGGGAGAAGGTAAGCTAGGGACTGCTTGGTTTTGGGACGTGGATCCCTTGCCTTGGGCTGGCGCGGAGCACGAGGAGCTTGCGTGGACGGGAGAGCCGATTCAGCCCTCTCAATCAGGCTAGCAAGATAAGGCAAAACTCGCCCGCACAAGCTACGAGGCTACTCCAAACAAGGAGGTTGACTCATACCCTCGCTTGGCAAGGCAAAACCGTACCGCGAAAAGAAACAAGCAACCTCATAGACCAAAGAGGCGAGCAAAAAATAGGAGATGGAGAAGTTGCCACACAGGCATTCGTGCAGCTGGCCGCAGTACGTCCAAGCATGCTGCTAGCAATTAGCTTCCCAAGGCGCATGCATGCATAATTGCATAGTGTGTCGGCTCGGCCCCATGCATGTCGCTCCCAAAATCCCTGCGCTCGGCTCAACCCGGCCTGCAAGTCTGCAACAACAACTCTGCAAGTGGGCATCTCGCGCAATTCGCAGCAGCTCTCACTTGTCTGATCGATCGGGTGCTGCCGGGGCATCCGATCCTGTGCTTTTCTTTTTTCTCTCTCTTATTTTTTTAAACGATCGCCAGGCAGCACTCCCAGTGACAGATGTAGAACATGATTGAAGAGGAGAGCTGGTCTTTTTTTCTTCCTCTCTCTATTTTTCTTCTTTCCTCCACCTCTTCTTCTCTCTCACTCTCCCCATATTTTTATTGATGCACCAGCTGCAGGAGCTTAGATCCGCCCCTGAGCACTCCTATGCCCGACTAATAATGAGAGGAAAGAGCACGGAGAGCTCCTGCGGCTGCTGATAGCAGCTAGCAGTACAGTACCTGTACCTGCAGGTGAAGTGAGTGACCATCGAGATGATCTACAATGCAAGGCTGCAAAAAATTCGTGAGAACATGTCATTTTCAGGTCATGGACCCCGGGAGGATCGATCGGTTGTTCCTCGCCCGTCGCCTGGCTCCAAATCGGGTTGGCATCAATCCGCTGTGCGTGTCCACGTCCGTGTCCCCCGGCGGCCCCTTCCTGCAGTGCGTGCTCGAGAGAGGAGAGGGGAGGGGAACTACTGATCAAATTGAAGCTAAAGGTCCCGCCATTATTGTCTGCGTGAGCATAATGGAGTCCTACATAGCTAGCAACTTGTTGCTGCTGCAGCTGCCAATACTTTTCGCCGTAGCACAGCTCTCCATCGATCGATCGATCGGTGGATGGGCCTCACCCTCACCTAGCTACAGCATGCTCCTTTCCGACAGATTTCACTTGCTATGACAGCTCAAGTTCAGAACTACAGGCCAAATGTGGAATGGAATCTCTCTGCACTAGAAAGGCATATGATAGCTGACACAAAAGCCAAACCACCGAGAATACATGGCACCCCTCCCTGCCTTCCCTTCCCTATTAATTAATTCAGCAATATCAGCACCATATAATACTCCTAGCTAAAATTTTCAAATAAATCCCTCATCAGGATATTGTCCCTAGCTTCTTCTCTCTCTTTTTTTTTTTTGGGGGGGTCCCAAGTTTCTGATGAGAGGAGCGAACGGGTGCCGAGAGCTCGGTCGCTTCCCGACTGTGTGCTTGTGTGTTCCGATTGGTTCGATGCTCGATGGGTTCGAGTCCGAATTGATGCGATGTGTTGCGATGCCCCATATAGGATGCCCTGCTTTCTCTTTTATAGGCCAAGGGAAAGCACGGGTTATAGTAGAGGAAGAGAAGAGAACGAGAGGAAGAAGTCCTTCAGGATTGCCGGGTCCTTCTTCTCCTCTATGCGGGTATCGCCGCCCCTGTAGACGTCAATAGGGACAACTTCTCGTCGTGGCCCTGTCCGTCACTGGCGCCATGTGAAGGCGTCGTCTGCCGGTCATGGCGCTCCACTCCGTCCTAGCGGGCGTCATGGTGAACTAACGCTCCCGTCAGTGTTCGTATGGGGGTTAGGCAGTACATCAACGGTACGCCTGACGTTGCTCCTGACGTGACCCCCAGATATGACCCATCATGGGTCACGGGCTACATCGAGGCGTGCCAGTCTCTTCCCTGGCGTTAGAGCTCCGACCCAGGCCCATACGCTTGGACCTGGAGTGGTTGGCGGCGGTATGGGTCTCCATCGAGCGAGACGGAGCCTCCAGCCTTGGGGTCGGGCGAGGCAGAGTTCCTGCACAGAGGCCAGGCGAGGCGGAGCGCAAACCCAAGGCTCGGGTGAGATGGAGCCCAAACCCAAGGGTCGGGCGAGGCGGAGCCAACCCTCAGGGGTTGGGCTAGGCAGAGCCAACCCTTAGGGGTCGGGCGAGGCGAAGCCAACTCTCAGGGGTCGGGCAAGGCAGAGCCCGCGGCATCGGTGTCAGGTGAGGTGGAGCCAACCCTCGGGGGTCAGACGAGGCGGAGCCCATGACCTCGGTGTTGGGCGATGCGGAGCCAACCCTCAGGGGTCGGGAGAGGTGGAGCCCACGGCCTCGGTGTCAGGTGAGGCGGAACCAACCTTCAGGGGTCGGGCGAGGCGGAGTTTGCACACCTGGGGGTCGGTTGGAGCTGTAGTCACGCTGTTGACTACTCGGACGAATCAATGTTGATGGTTATTAGCTCCTCTTTGTGTACCCTAGCATTGGTCCCCAACAGTCGCCCCCGAGCCTGCGGAGGAGTAGAATACTCCTTCGGAGGCTTTTCCGAACGGGAGGACTCTGAAGGCCTTGGCCTTCTTTTGTCGCCCACAGTGTGACCTGGGGACGGTGATTCCCTCTCCTCGAGCCCCTCTCGTAGTAGGGGCCTGGTCGCGGATCGGTTCATCTTTACGATTGTCTTCCCTTAAGCGTTTTTTCCGATAAAAATAGAGGGGCCGAGCCATGCCATGATTTTCCTCTAAGGACGAATCATGGCACCCGGTTAGCTGTTTAATGGGCTAGTTTGAGTGGGGTCCCTAGCATCCCATTCACGGGGATCTGGCTTGGGTTAGTTTGGTGATCGACTCCAGATTCTTGGCGGTCAATCCGTGTAGTTCTCGGGTCCGTTCGACCGGTCCTGAGGGCTATGTGCCTTTCTTCGAGGAAATACCACGGATCATAACCGGCCGAGACTCGAATGTGAGCCGGGATGCCCACAACGCTCACGCGCCCAGGTTCTGGCCGCTAGCAGGCCCATCCATTTCCACCTCTCACTCTAGAGGAGCCTAGAGCGGTTGTCGAACCCGTCGATGGGCTAACCTGTGGACTCCTCGGCCCACACAGGCCATAGAGACGTTTTAGATCCGTACTCCTCTTACCCACGACGAGCCGTCGCCCGTCCAGAGAGGCGAAAGGTCCGGCGAGTTTTCTGAGGGAACGGATAGAGAGTGCATGTGCACATCCCGCGACGGGACATTATGACAGATCATGGCAGGCAGGGAGATCTAGGCGAACGGTTGGTTTCTCACACCCATCGCCCCTATAAAACCAAAGGGTTTGCCCCCTGGGTTCCATACCTTACATCCTTGCCTCCGCAGCCATGACCACCGCCATGAATCGCCTAGGGTTCCCTATCTCTGCATCCCCATGGCCGTCAAGCCCGCATCCATCCGTCCCCACCTCCAATGGATCCGTGGTGCCATTCTGACATCACCATCCAGCGCATGGAGGGCCTCATCCATCGTGGTCTTCTTCGCGCGCGGACCTCGGCCGAGGAGTGGCTGCTGCCCGGAGAGGACGATCTGCCATCACCGCCTGATGGCTACATAGTGTTGTTCACCCACTTCCATGAGCGTGGGTTTGCGAACCCTACCCATAGATTCCTCCGGGGGCTGCTGCACTACTACAAGATCGAGCTGCAGCATCTCAACCCCAACAGGATCCAGCACATGGCAGCGTTCGTCGCCCTGTTTGAGGGATTCCTGGGGATCAGCCCCCACTTCAATTTGTGGAGGTACTTCTTCGCCATCACCCTCCAGAAGAAGAGGGAAAAGTGCGGCAGGCAGGAACGGCACATGCCGATGGGGTGCATCGGCATCCAGCTCCGGAACAACCGGGTCGGCGAGTACCCACCGATGCGGCTGTCAACGTCCAACAAGGGGTGGCATTCGTAGTGGTTCTACCTCAAGAATGCCGCCACCGCCCCTCTACCGGAGTTCACCAAACGCCTGATCGAAGAGGCCCCGGAGTCATGGAGGAAGTAGGGCGTTCTAAAGAAGGACAAGAAAAAGATCTAGGACCACATCGCCGCCATCCACATCCTGAAGGAGAGCGACCTGAAGGGGTCGGGCATCATTGGGGCCAACCATGCAAGGAGGGTGGCGCCGTTGATGATGTGTGCGCTCCCGCTGTACGTGATGGTACCCGAGGCGTCGTTCGACGGAACGGTGCTTGCCGAGGGAGCGCTCCCCCACTCCGAGGTCACGCAACGCATTAAGGAGGCGATGGAGTCTTCACAGGACAACACGGGCACCCCCCTCGATTTCGTCTACCTGGTGTCGGGACAACCTCTGATGCGTCCGAAACCAGGCCATGTCGTCTTTGTAAGTTTCCCCTCCTCATACCTCCTCTTCAATTGATTTCCTGACCTCTTGATGCTAACTTTGAGAGGGATGGGACCAGCCGAGGGACCTCATCTTCACGGATCACCCGGCGCCATTGCCGAGGGATTCGTCTGTGAGGACGGCGAATCACGCCGAGGGTGAGCGGCTGAGGAAGGTGGAGGAGGACAAGAGGAAGAAGAAACAGTGGAGGTGGCGGCGGCTGTGACAAGCGGGTCACAATCGGGCACTATCATGGCGGTGACTGAGGAATCGGCGCTACCCACGCCATCGGCGGCCCAGGTGACGGCGTCTGGCATGGGCCAAACGGAGGGGGACATGGCCGAGGTGTCCCTGGAGGTTATGGTGCTGGGAGAGGAGTCAACGTCCGTACCGCTGACCCCTTCTATCTCCAGAGAGAGTGTCCCCATGGGAACATCACGGCGAGAAGGGTCGGCGGCGATCAGAGCCGGTGGGGAGCCGTCCCTGGCCCTAATGTCGGTGGGCAATGACTCGCCTACACAGGGTGATCCCATGCTCCGGTGGGTGAGTCCAGAGGATTCGATGTCGACGCTCTTCACTCTCGATGATGCCGCAGAGAGCATGGAGCGGGAGAGCCTCGACGTGGGGATCGCGTCGATGCTCAAAGCCCTGGACCACGCCCGAGGTGCCTTGCGCGATGTTGTTGTTCCCTCCGACTGGGTATTCACTTGACCCTGCTTCTCACCCTTTTCTTTCTCTATATTTTTTGTTTTCTGGCCATCGTCTCCTTTCAGTCTCTTATCACTTGTAGCCGGGGGAAGTCTCGATTCCTTCGTGAGCAGAAGGAAACCTAGGACCGTTTCATCGAGGAGGTGTGGCAGCGTGGGGAGGTCACCTTTCAGCTTGTTGCCACCTAGCAGAGGGTGGCTGAGCTGACTCCCCTTGCCGAGGAGGCAGACAGTCTTCGATCACGGGTGGCAGAGGCCCGTCAGCATGCTAACGAGGTCGAGAGGGCATTCAAGGCCCTGTCGATGAGATCGCGGAGGGACGATGAGGAGGCCGCCAAGGTCAGGACGGAGCAGGACGAGCTACTCCAGAAGGACACCGAGACCCGCCAGTGGATCCTCGCCCTTCTGGCCAAAGTTGAGAAGGAAAGGGAGTTGAAGCTAGGGGCCGAGGAGAAGCTCGTGACCCTAGAGAAGAGGGTGAGTCTAGATGTCGCAGTGGTCGCCCGGCTGCGCAAGGAACAGGATGAGCTACCCCAAACCATGGAGAGGCTCCACTCATAGCGTGGCGCGGCTCACGAGGAGCGTGACCAGGCCTTCCAAGAGCGTAATGACGCGCAGCAGAAGGTTGGCTCCCTCTAGGCCGAGCTCGAAAATGCGACGGCCCAGAAGCTGGAGGCCAAGAGCACTTCTACCTGGTTGGCCGTGGACCTCGCCGAGGCGAGGAGGAATCTTCAGGCGGAGAGTGACGACCTCGGTATCCTGAGCGCCACCCTCGGAGTGGTCTGCGATGACCTTGAGGTGGTGCGGTCGGAGGGGACTAGCTCACTCGCGGCCTGTGTCGTCGAGATCATGGCTCGGGTGTGCCAGCTCGAGAGGAATGCCCTTCGTGCCAGGGTTAATCAATCCTTCATGATTGCTCATTCTCATTATGGGGACAACATCGACATAGAGGCGATGAGCCATGGCTTCACACCTGGCTATGAAGCCCACGAGCTAGAGGAGATGAAGACGGCGGTGGCTCCCCTTTCGCAGGACCTGGTGGATAGAATAGAGAGCATAGTTCTCCCCTAGAGGGGTTAGTTAGTGAGATAGGTCAGGCAATCATTCATGTAACAAGTGGACAAGCTCTCACCTCTCTGTACTATCCGAACAAACTTATCATTTTGTTTCGTTTGATCGAATTTGTTTTTCCTCCCTTTTTATGTGTGAAAAGGGGTTCATGTGTTCCGACCCTTCCGTTTGCTAAGACTGTAGGGCTCGAGGAGTAGGAGGGAAACTCTGATCACGCTGGTAAGCAAGAGTGTTGTAGTCGCTGGGACGTAGGTTTCTCATAGTCTGACCAGCCATGCTCAGTCATTTGTTTCCACGAACCTTGCCACTAGGTTTTTAACATGAGGGAGGGGTCGGGTGCGGCGACTGTTTCAGGAAGGGTGTATATATATACCCTTATCAGCCCCCGAATAAGACCCGCCCCCTTGCTGTTGTTGGGGTCGGGTGTCACTAAAGATCGAGGAGAGGATAGCGAAGCTAATAGGAGAAAAGCGTCTCTTGTTTTCGTGTGTACCCCCTCCCTAGGATCTAAGCCATCGTTCTACGACCGCGTGTTTGGTCTCCTTGCGTGTCCAACTTTCCTTGAGCCCCCATGTGTAGCAGGGGTCCGGTCGAGGGTCGGCTCATCCTTGTGATCATCGCCCTATCCGTGGTTTCCGCAACTGGAGGGGTTGAGCTAACGTCACTTGCCTCGATGGCTCTAGTGACACACTCGGTGAGCTCGCTAATGGGCATGTTCAAGTGGAATCCGGGTCCATCGTTTGTGATGGGGTTGGCAAAGCCCTCATGTGGCATTCCTCTGCTCCTTAACCCGCCTCCCGGTAGATGCCCGAGCCATTCCGGAGGGTGACTCGGGTGGCCCGATGGCCTCCCCTCAATGGAGATTCTGTGGGCTCGGCTCAAGGTTAGGATCGAACGAGAAGGTAGAGATGACCTTGTCTGCTTCTAAGCGGGTCAGACAAAGGCCACTGGTGCTCATCTGTGTTTTCTCCCCTAGCTCTGTTTGACGCAAGGTGGCCTCGGGCCCTTTGCGGGCCGACCTTCGAACCCTGGTCAGTTGGACTCCCGATTTAGGGTCGGGTGGCTGGAGCCACCAAGCCCCATGGGGGTCGATAGGGGTCGGCCGTGTCTCATGCATCACCCCGTCCTTGGTTTCCACAACTAGAGGGGCTGAGCTAACGACACTTGCCTCGATGGCTCGAGTGTCACGCTCAGTGAGCTCACTAACAGGCATGTTCGAGTGGAATCCGGGTCCGTCATCCGCTGATGGGGTCGGCATAGCCCTCATATGGCATTCCACTGCTCCTTAACCCTCCTCTCGGTAGATGCCCGTGTCACTCTAGAGAGCGACTCGGGTGGCCCGCTGGCCTTCTCTCGATGGGGATTCTATGGGCTTGGCTTGAGGTTAGAATCGAACGAGAAAGGTCGAGATGTCCCTGTCCGCTTCTGAGCGAGGTCGGGCAAGGTCACTGGGGCTCATCTCGGTTTTTCTCCCCTAGCTCTGTTTGATGCGAGGTGGCCTCGAGCCCTTCGTGGGCCAGCCTTCGAACCTCTGTCGGTTGCCGCTCATATCGAATGAGACGACTACCGCTTCGTGACGCGACACAAAGCGTTATGATGCAGCAATTGCATATGCAATGCTTGGATGTATGGGATGAATGGATGAATGAATGAATGTATGAATGCATGCATGAGAATGGATGAATGAATGATCATGCAATGGAAAAGGAAAGTGGGGGTTGGTAAAGCTACCTCGATGGCTCGAGTGACGGATTCAGGGAGCTCTTACCAAATGCGTCCATGTGGGGTTTAGGTTCGTCGTTCATGACGAAGTTGGTATGACCTGCATGGGACATCCCGCTGCTCCCTACCCGTCTCTCGGCAGCGGCCGGAGCCGTCCGATCGACTTTGGGTGACTTGCTGGCCTCTCCTCGATGGAGATTTCGCAGTTGGGCCTTCCAAACCCTTCCTGAGAAGGCGAAGGTTAAAGCTCGAGGTGCGGGGACAAAAACTCTGATCACGCTAGTGAGCAAAGACGCCATAGCCGCTGAGGCTTAGGTTTCTCGCAGTCTGACTAGGTTTACTCAGAGTTTGTTTCCGCACACCTCGCTTCCAGTTTTTAGCGCGTGAAAGGGGTCGGGCATTGAGAATATCTACCGAATAGACACTCTTGCTAGCCCCTGAGCAAGAGCCAACCCCTTATCGTTGCTGTGGTCGGAGGCTCGATAGCGAAATTAATGCGCGTAAAGTATGGGTGACCCGTCTCTCGGTAGCGGCCCGAATCATTTGATTGACTTGGGTGGCCTCCTGGCATAGGACTTGCCTCGATGGCATGAGTGTCGGGTCCAGGGAGCTCTTACCGGATGTGTTCGAGCAGAATCCGAGTCCATCGTTCGTAACGGGGTCGGCATAGCCCGCGTAGGGCATCCTGCTGCTCCCTTCCCGTCCCTCAGCAGCGGCCAAGCCATCTAGATGACTTGTATTGCCCCGCTGGGACAGGACTTACCTGCGGAGATAGAGGATGAGAACATCTCGCGCAAGAATTTAGTTAGGCAGATAAGCCAGGCGGTAAACTTGTAATAAATGGCCAAGCTCTTAAATTTTGTTATAGCCAAACAACTTTTTTGCCCTTCTCCCCTTTTATATAAAAAGGTTAGTGCATTCCGTTGTTAAAGTCATAAAGCTCGGGGTATGAAAGAAACTCCGATCACGTTGGTGAGCAAAGATGCCGCTCCCGCCGAGGCATAGGTTTCTCGCAGTCCTACCAGTTTGATTCAGCGTTTGTTTCCACAAACCTTACTTCTGGGTCTTAACGTGAGAGAAGGTTGGGCGTAGAGAATGTCTACCGGATAGGTACGCACTTATTAGCCCCCGAGTGAGGCCTGACCCCTTGCTGTTGCTGGGGTCAGGTGTCACAAAAGATTGGGGAGTTCGATAACAAAACTGATAAGAGAAAGTGTGTGTTTATTAAGGGTAAAAGCGACATAGCCGCTCGATGTTCCAGGCATTGATGAAGACTTCGCCGTCGACGGTCTTGAGCTTGTAAGCGCATGGTCGGAGCACCTCTGCGATGATGTATGGTCCCTCCCATGGCATAGAAAGCTTGTGGCGGTCCTTGTTGCTCTGGACGAGGCGAAGAACCAGGCCTCCAACGTTGAAGGCCTGACCCCACACTCGACGGCTGTGATACTGGCGCAATGCTTGCTTGTACTTGGCCGAGCGGAGGAGGGCGATGTCACGCGCTTCTTCTAGCCGATCCATGGCATCTTCGAGGGATGCCTCGGCTCCCTGCTCGTCGTATGCTCTGACCCTTGGCACTCCATAGTCGAGGTCGGTCGGGAGGATAGCCTTGGAACCATAGACCATGAAAAATGGTGTTAGCCGGTGGCTCGGCTGGGGTCATCCTCAGGCTCCAAAGCACCGCGGGAAGCTTCGCGACCCATCGTCCGACCAAACTTATTCAACTGGTTGAAGATACTAGGCTTAACGCCTTGTAGGACCATGCCGTTTGTACGCTCGACCTGCACGTTCATGCGGGGGTGCGCCACGGCGGCCCAATCGACCCAGATGTGGTGTTCATCGTAGAATCGGAGGAACTTCTTTTTGGTGAACTATGTGCCGTTGTCTGTGATGATGGAGTTTGGGACACCAAAGCGATGGATGATGTCGAGGAAGAATAGCACGGCTTGCTCGGACTTGATCGCGGCGATCGGCTGAGCCTCTATCCACTTCGTAAATTTGTCTATGGTGATAAGCAAGTGGGTGTAGCCTCCGGGTGCCCTTTTGAGAGGACCGACCAGATCGAGCCCCCAGACCGCGAATGGCCATGTTATGGGGATCGTCTGGAGCGCTTGGGCCAGTAGGTGAGTCTGCCGAGCGTAGTACTGACACCCTTTGTAGGTGCGCACAATCTGCTCGGCGTTGGCTACGGCGGTCGGCCAGTAGAAGCCTTGTCGGAATGCGTTTCCAACCAGGGTTCTAGGCGCGACATGGTGACCGCAAACCCAATCGTGGATATTGCTCAACAAACTCTTTCCCTGTTCGGTGGGGATGCAGCGCTGTAGGATCTCAGTGTGGCTTCGCTTGTAGAGTTCACCCTCAATAAGGACAAAGGACTTGGCACGGCGCGTGAGCCGTCGAGCCTCTGTCTTGTCCGTCGGCAACGCCTCACAGAGGAGGTAGTCGAGGTAGAGCATCCTCCAGTCGACCAAAGGGTCAGGCTTTGTCGCTAGCTCTTCCTCGAGATCCATGACTTCAGGGTCAGATGGAGCCAATGGTTGGTTAGCCCCTGAGCCCAGGGCGGGTGCCCCATCACCGGCTTGTTCTAGCCCCTCGTAACGAACTGAGGGTTTGTGCTGATCGCTGGCGAAGACGCCCATTGGTACCGGCTCTCGACCGGACACCGCTTTTGCCAGTGCATCAGCCGCCTCGTTGAGACGCCTTGGAATGTGGTTGAGCTCGAGGCCATCGAACTTGTCCTCCAACTGGCGGACTTCTCGGCAATATGCAGCCATCTTGGCGTTGTGGTAGCTCGACTCCTTCATGACTTGGTCGATGACCAGCTGGGAGTCGCCCCGGACGTCGAGGCGTCGGATGCCCAACTCGATGGCGATGCGTAGGCCATTGGTGAGCGCCTCATATTCGGCCACATTGTTGGAGGAGGGGAAATGGAGGTGGACCATGTACCTCATGCGTACCCCGAGGGCAAAATGAAGACCAGCCCCACGCCGGCGCCTTTCTTCATCAGTGATCCATCGAAGTACATCGTCTAGTACTCTTGGTCGACGACCGCTGGTGGCATTTGGACCTCGGTCCACTCTGCAACGAAATCAGCCAACACTTGGGACTTGATGGCAGTCTAGGAGCCATACGCAATGCCCTGACCCATCAGCTCGAGTGCCCACTTCATGATTCTTCCCGTGGCATCCTGGTTTTGGACGACCTCACCGAGGGGGAAGGATGTCACGACCGTCACCGGATGTGATTTGAAGTAGTGACGTAGCTTCCTCTTGGCGATGAGGACGGCGTATAGGAGCTTCTAGATTTGGGGGTATCGGGTATTAGAATTGGATAGGACCTCGCTAATGAAGTACGTGGGGTGCTGTACTTTGAGGGTGTGCCCCTCTTCTTCTCTCTCCACTACCAGGGTGGCGCTGACCACTTGCGTGGTGGCCACAATGTAGAGCAGAAGGGGTTCTCCATCGGTCGGAGGAACCAGGATTGGAGACTTCGTCAGAAGCTGCTTGACCGTGTCAAGTGCCTCTTGGGCCTTGGACATCCATTCGAAGTGGTCATCCTTCTTCAGAAGTCAATAAAGGGGGAGACCTCATTCGCTGAGGCACAAGATGAAGCGGCTGAGTGCGGTGAGGCACCCTGTAACTCGTTGTACCCCCTTTATGTTCTGAATCGAGCCCATCCTCATGATGGCCGAGATCTTCTCTGGGTTAGCTTTGATGCCACGTTCAGAGATGATGAAACCAAGCAGCATACCCCTCAGGACCCCAAAAACGCACTTCTCAGGGTTGAACTTACTGCCATTTGCTCGAAGTTTTGCGAAGGTCTGCTCAAAGTCGGCTATAACCTAGTCAGCCCATTTGGACTTGACCACGATGTCATCAACGTAGGCCTCAACGGTCCGCCCGATGAGGTCTCCGAAACACTTGAGCATACAACGCTGGTACGTAGCCCCAGCGTTCTTCAGGCACGCTGGAAGGAGGTGCCGACGGTGATGACCCCGCCTGGGCCCGGCATCTTTAGCTTTAGGTAGGTGTAGTTGGGGATGGCCATGAACTTCGTGTAGCATGGACATCCTAGGATGGCGTGGTAGGTTCCGTGGAACCCAACCACTTTGAAGGTGATGGTCTCCGTCCTATAGTTGGACGGACCCCCGAAGGTGATGGGCAGATCGATCTGCCTAAGAGGCACGGCCTGCTTTCTAGGCACGATGCCGTGGAAATGCGCTCCGATCAGTTGGATGCGCGCTCGGTCGATGCCCATAGCGTTGAGCGTCTTGGCATACATGATGTTGAGGCTGCTGCCTCCATCCATCAATACCTTGGTGAGCCACTTCGTGCCGATGATCAGGTCGACCACGAGCGGGTATCTCCCCGATTGTCAGACACTCTCCGAGTGGTCGGTCCGATGGAAGGTTATGGCGGACTCCGACCATCAGAGGAAGGTAGGAGTGACCGGCTCAGCCGTATAGACCTCGTGGCGCATGAGCTTATAGCAGTGCTTAGAGTCAAAGGCTGCCGACCCTCCGAAGATCATGAGGTAGCCATCCAGCATCGGAAAGCCACCGTCCTTCCCCTCGGCGTCGTCTATGGTCTGGTCAGGGTCGTTCCCTTCCTCCCCTTTGTTGGAGCCTCCGAACAAGAACTGCTTCATGAGGCCACAGTCCTTGTATAGATGCCTAATGGGAAAGGCATGGTTCGGGCATGAACCCTCGAGTAGCTTCTCGAAGTGGTTCGGGGTGCCTTCCACGGGCTTCCGACCCCCCTACGGTCGGCGGCGGCCACGAGCGAGCCCTCACACCACTGCTTGTTCTTCTTCTTGATGGGACGGTTGGAGGCGCCTTTGCCGACGTCCTCGTCCCGTTTTGACTTGCCCTTGAGACGGTCGAAGATCGCTCCGACCGCCTCGTCGCCCGAGGCATGGCTGGTGGTGATGTCAAGGAGCTCCTTGGTGGTTCATGGGCCCTTACATCCTAGCTTATGAACCAGGGACTCGCAGGCGGTCCTAGATAGGAAAGCTCCTATAACGTCGGTGTCGGTGATGTTAGGCAGCTCGTTGCACTACCGGGAGAAGCACCAGATATACCCGCGAAGGGTTTCCCTGTCCTTCTATTGGCAGTTTTTGGGATCCCATGGATTCCCAGGGCACTTGTACGTGCCCCGGAAGTTCACCACAAAGATCTTCTTCAGGTCCGCCCAACTTTGGATTCTGTTGGGCGGAAGGTGTTCCAACCATGTTCGCGCCGAATTGGCCAGGAACAATGGAAGGTTGCGGATAATGAAATCATCATTATCCACTCCACCGGCTTGGCAAGCAAGCCAATAATCCTCGAGCCATAGTCTGGGGTTTGTTTCCCTAGAGTATTTTGGGATGTTGGTTGGTGGTCGGTACCTTGGTGGGAAGGCAGCGTTGAGGATATGTCGGCCGAAGGCTTGAGGTCCCGGCAGGCCAGGGCTCGGGCTTCAATCCTCGTTGTTGTCATAGCGTCTGCCATGACGAGGGTGATAACCGCGGCTAGCTCCCTCCTTCGGATCATTGCGGGCACGCCTGCGGGCGTCGAGGGTGTCGTGCGCGTCACGGTTGCGGCCGAGACGCTCATGCACCGAGATCGCGGTGCGCAACCTGCCACCTTGCGGTGCCTGGTAGACTGATGTGTCCTTGTCGGGTCGCTCTAAGGGCGTGCACTGGCTGGCATCGAGCTCGCGTCGCTGAGACAGCGAGCTCTCAGCCTGCTGTGCCGCCGCACGCTTGAGTAGCGTGCGAATCTCATGATGGACCCATCGGTCTTTGGGCGTCGTGGGCCCCGGAAGCCCCCGGGCAAGGCTATTGTAGCAGCGATGTTCTGGCTCACGCGAGTGAAGTGGGGGAGGGCTTCATCATCCTCTCTGATCCTCTGGTTCACGTCGCAGGCCATGGCACGCCCACTGTCTCCATGGTGCTCGATCTCTCGATCGAGCTCCGGGTGCTCCTGCTCGAGTTAGAGTCACGCCTCCTCGAGCTCTTGGTCCCGAGCCTTTAGCTGCTCCACCCGTAGGCGAGGTGGTGCCCCTGTACCCCCCTTGACCTCGTCGTTGAGGTCATTCATCAGGGTAGCCTCCTCCTCGTGGATGCTTTCGACGTGTCCCTCGGGGGTACCTGCCATAAAACATTCACGAGAGGGGTGATGGCTCCCCCTACTAGAGTCAGAGGTGGAGTGTGACTCTGTTTTTTCCATGAGGAGGTCGTGGAAAGACTCCATAGCATATTCGGTCATCCCCACGAACTCATCGTTCACGGGGGATGGAGGCACGTGTTGCGCCACATGGTGGTCATCGGTCTCTGCAGCGTTGTGGAGACCGAACGAGAGCGCTGTCGGGGTGCTCCAGATGAAGTATTTCGGAGAGAGCGGCTCCTCTGCGGCATACTGTGCCATGACATTGGCGAACGAGAAGGTGAGGTAGTGCAGGTCCTTCTGGGATGGTCAGGGTCCCAGGAAGGTGCCGAGCTGGTGCTCTAACCTCCCGTGGTCGAAGTCAAGGAGCTGGTCGCCTTCGAGAACGCGGGCCACTCGTGCGTGCAATTGTAGCTCCTCAAGCACCTAAGCGATCACGTCGAGTCCGGCAGAGTGGAGAGGTCGGATGGTGACCGGAGCCATCGCCAACTCTCCCTCCATCGTGATGATGAAGTCCAGGTCCCCAAAGTGCACGTGCGCACCTGAGACCCAGTTGAGGTTGTGACTAGCCATCCAAGGCCTGGTGTGGATGTCGAGACGCGCAAAAGGCCCCTACCTGGTGCGCCAACTGTCAGTGTTTTGAGTTACCACCGACTAATAAATTTCTAATATTGCGCATCTGGCTCGGATGGTGTGCTAAGAGGACACGAGGTTTATACTGGTTTGGGCAGAATGTCCCTACGTCCAGTTCGTTGCTGCTGCTCGTGTTACTAGCACTGAAAGTTCGTAGTAGGGGTTACAAACGATCGAGAGAGGGACGGGTCCCAAGTCTCTGATGAGAGAGCGAACGGGTGCCGAGAGCTCGGTCGCTTCCCGGTTGTGTGCTTATGTGTTCCAATCGGTTCGATGCTCGATGGGTTCGAGTTCGAATTGATGTGATGTGTTGCGATGTCCCCTATGGGACGCCCTGCTTTCCCTTTTATAGGCCAAGGGAAAGCACGGGTTATAGTGGAGGAATAGAAGAGAACAAGAGGAAGAAGTCCTTCAGGATCACCGGGTCAGAGCTTTGACCCAGGCCCATACGCTTGGACCTGGAGTGGTTGGCGGCGGTATAGGTCTCCGTCGGGCGAGACGGAGCCTCCGGCCTTAGGGTCGGGCAAGGCGGAGTATCTCCCCAGAGGCCGGGCGAGGCGGAGCACAAACCCAAGGCTCGGGCAAGACGGAGCCCAAACCCAAGGGTTGGGAGAGGCGGAGCCAGCCCTTAGAGCTCAGGCGAGGTGGAGCCCACCCCAAAGATCGGGCGAGGCGGAGTCCGCCCTCAGGGGTCAGGCGAGGTGGAGACCGCGACCTCGGTGTCGGGCGAGGCGGAGCCAACTCTCAGGGGTCGGGCGAGGCGGAGCCCGCGGCCTAGGTGTCGGGCGAGGCGGAGCCAACCCTCGGGGTCGGACGAGGCGGAGCCCGCGGTCTCGGTGTCGGGCGAGGCGGGGCCAACCCTCAGGGGTCGGGAAAGGCGGAGCCATCCCTCAGGGGTCGGGCGAGGCAGAGCCAACCCTCAGGGGTCGGGCAAGGCGGAGCCCGCGGCCTCGGTGTCGGGCGAGGCGGAGCCAACCCTCAGGGGTCAGGCGAGGCGGAGCCTGCGGCCTCGGTGTCGGGCGAGGCGGAGCCCGCGGCCTCGGTGTCGGGCGAGGCAGAGCCAACCTTCAGGGGTTGGGCGAGGCGGAGTTTGCGCACCTGGGGGTCGGTTGGAGCTGTAGTCGCGCTCTTGACTGCTCGGACGAATCAATGTTGATAGTTATTAGCTCCTCTTCGGATACCCTAGTACTGGTCCCCGACAAAGAGGTATATTTACCATGGCTAAGGAAAATACTCCCTAGCTACATCCCACAAATATGAGGACTTAATAATAAAGCAGCTGGGCCAGCTTATTCTGACTGGACATCTCAGCTCTTATTCGTAATGGGATGCTAAAAAATCATTAGGTTAATTAATGGACACAAAACTTGAACAATAAAAATAATATTTTAATATTTGTGGTTGATTTTTTTGGACATGCGAACAAAGTTCTAGCCTTTACCATCCGCAGGTGGTACACAGCTGATAGTTCGAATACAAACTAAAGCATAAGGCTTTGCACACTTGGAAGAGAAAAAACAGAGTTCAGCCCAACTAGTGAGCGCTGCACACAAAAAAGAACTAAATCTCAATCTGATCCCTGAACTTCCAACCAAACTTCGCAAAGATGGCCAAAATCATGATCTCCCAGCTGTTGCACCCCTTTTTGAATAACGGCCAGTCTTCTCTCTATGCAGCATGGACCACTGTCGGATCCAAAACGCCACTCTAAATAGGGGGAGTAGTATCAAGATTTTGGGTCTGAGCTCCTCTCTCAGTACTGCCGCATGGGCCTTGCTCCGCCTCTTGCAATATATAGATGCTTTAGCTAATATAAAGAGTTAGTAATGAGGGTGTGGTGTGTCATTTAACAAGGTTCTTTTGCTCGATCGAGGGTTCAGCCGTTTTTCATTAAGAGGAAAGAAATTTCAAAAGTTACACAAGCGATCAGTAATGGTGGCGATGGGCCATCATTAATGGACCGCGAAAGCCCTAACTACCAGAGTTTTCATAGCGCTATTACCTTGGTCCTAAATTTGGCGACCAGAATTTAACAAGGTTATAAGTAGACAAACAAGAGCTACATATTTTGGGCGGATGATTAACCAACAATCAGAGATTATGTGTACACAAACAAACAAAACAACGCATCTCTAGCTAATTGCAACAAAGCTGAGCTTGGCGACTGCTGGTTTCAGGTTCCTATCAATCCATGGCGGCATCACATGCATTATTATCGTCTGTTCACTTGTCCTGATTTCAGGAAACAGCGTACACATCAACAGCTTTTCAATGAATAGTCTGGACTACTACAGCAGGATCTAACTAGCTAGCTAATTGAGCTTAGCTGAGATTGGCTTGTGATACAGTTAGATCTAACCAAAAAACAGGTGAGAGTGCAGTGGGGGGTGAGTGAGTGAGTGGATAAACGTGTGGGGGTATCCAATCGTTGTGCGTACTGGCGGGTCACGGCTGCTAAGCCACAACCTACGATCTCCCCCTACAATCCTTCATTGTACAGTGATGCCTAATTGTTTCATTCTCCATGTTATAACTGAGGTTTGGGGGTTGTGGGATGATGAACTTTTTTTAGACTGAGACAATGGAATTGTGCAATGATGATTAGTTCTTTCAATCTTCTATGATTCTTGTTATTTGCATTACTTTCGTGGTGACAATATCATTATATCTTACCAAGTTGCTTTTGCATGTATTGTTTCGTTTTCGTTAATCCCTACATTTTGTGTGTTTGTTACTGACCATAAGTCCATTGCCAGTGATGTCTTCACATGATTTGTTGATTGTTCTATTACTGACCACACCCCATAGCCGATGATGTATCTATTCCTATCCATCTCTGTCCACTTTCTTGCAAATCCACTTTCTTGCAGGTCTGAAACAACTGAACTAAGGTCCTGTGGATCAGCCAGATTACAAAGTGAACTGGTGAGCTCATTTGCTTCTATAGACTGTTGTAAGCAAATTTCTATTCCATTAAATGAGGTCCTGTGGATCAGCTACCCCGAGCAATATTATTATGTAGGCTGCTATAAGCAAATTTCTATTCCGCAACACACTTCAGCTGGTTTATTTACAGGTTTGCAGCTGGCTTGATATCTATTTACAGTAGGAATTTTTAGCTATTTTTTATTGCAGAAAATACCATCAGTTTACCTCTCACACTTAAGCATAGTTACTAAGCCTCAAATCTATTTGTTGTACCTGTTTAGCTACTATGCAAATCAATAGGATGATACCCTTGAGTATAGTTTCAGTTTGTGGCTTTTAAGGTACCTGTCTTTATATGACTGTATGTCTGTAGCCACTGTATGGATGAAAAGAATAGCACTTTGCACAATAGTATAAGATGGTTTTTACTATTATTGTTAATGGTATATTATGGGTGCTCAGGTTGTATGACTATGACAGTTCATTCCAGTTTAGTTAGAAGTGTCAAATATATTTGGCAGAGATGAAGCTTGCATATAATATCTAACTTACATCATGGATTGTAAAATAGATATGGAGGAGTACTTAGCACAGCAAGACTATTTCACCCAAAGGAAATACTCCTCCATTTTCTATGCTTTCCATTCAGATGCTGTCTAAAAATCACCTGCAAATCACTATAGTTCTACGGGCTGACAGAACATATGGCTCGTTTTTATGATTTCAGCACCTACTGTTGTTTATTAAAAGTTTGTACAGATTCGGAGCTTTTAAACGGCCACTCAGTTTCTATACATGGAAGCTCATTACAAAAATATAGGCACAGAGCGGTATTCAACAATCTATACAAATCTTGTCTACTTCTTGCACAAATGCTTAATTTACATATTACCTGGAAATTATTGTATACCTGAAACAATTGCTTAGTTTACATTTTTATAATCTTATCACCTGCTATGTCCTGAGGTTTAGGCAACCTGACAACTTCTAAATGCTCACTTCCCTTGATCTCATGTGTGCATGCCTTGTGGTGTCAGTTGTGGTGGTTCAGTCATGGTGTTGGCTGGCAGTGCCTGTCTTCGATATTGATTGGCGGACTGCACGTGATGATCAAGGAGCATAAGCCTGAAGGGAGGTACATATTTTATCTGTTTTCGTATCAGAAGAGGTGCATAGTTGCCAATTGCAGTTATAGGTTCCTCAGTATATATCGCTTAAAAATTTGTTGTTATAGCCAACTTTGGTCCATGTAGTTGCACACCTACAGTTCATTTTAAATTCCAAAAAAAAATAAAAAACGAAAAGCGAAACTTTAGAGCAACAAACATTCTTTTTCATTATATGAGTGGTGGCTATTACTCAATTTACCAAATGCACTATGAATCCAGCTTTCTCCGTTATTATCCTTTCATGTAATGCCAATCTCAATAAAATGTTGACTCTGCCCTTTTATTCTCTGGTTTCCAATGATAGACTTCAAATTTGATTTAAAAAAAGGATGGCAAACCAGAGATAGATGATGAGGCAACCTCCCGGCTACAAGGTATGCTGTTTCCACAATACATTCCATGTTCTGTTGTTACCGACCATCCATTACCACATAGAACTACAGAAATAAATCTATCTGACTCACCACTTCATCCTTATGTTACAGGCGGCACAACAAGATACTATGGAAACTCAGGTACCACACATTTCACAGCGGACCATGCCATTTCTCATTCCTTTCGCCGCATCTCTAACATAATACTCTGCATAAACAGACTCATCGGACTGGGAACCATGGACACCCTAATTACATACTACTGCAGTGATAAAGCACCCTTTTTCAAAATGCCCTAGTCTACATTTGTCTAACCACCAGCCCCTAACATCCTCTGATCTCTACACAGGAACATCAACGCAGTGTGGCAATCGCTTCTTCACCGCATTACTTAATGATGAAGCACTGACCTCAACACCAGCTGTAATCACCCAATGAGCCTAATAGTCTCTACGCAGCGTAGTATCTCAATATTACCTATATCATACATCTACCCATGTATGTTTCCGTAGTGATATCCTATGCCTATGCAGTTCTACCTGTACAACCCTAGAAACCCTACTTCTCTCTCCCCGCACATCTCTCTGGACCATGCACGTATGTATAATATGCACAACTTCCAACTGTGTAAACATCAGTGTAGCCTAATCATCGACTTTGTCAGTGTATGAACCATCAGACTTCCTGCATATGCATGACCGCAATCTGGAATCCCTGGAGCTGGAGGTGCCGGTGACGACCGGCTGTTTGCATGCTGGCTAGCTAGGTGCCCATACTGTGCTGATGGTGCTACCTCATCTCTTATCTTCCGTGTCCTCACGAGTCACGACACAATTCTAGCTTGTACTGTATATCCCTTCTCCTGTAGCAAACTCCAACCCGATTCTACTTAATTGGAAAAGCATATTTTGTCTGGAAATGCAGTACAATTATTATTATATTATTACTGGAATAGTTTATTGAATCGTCAGCTGCTTGTTGTCCTCTTCGATTCCTTTTCTTGTCCAATATTTGATCGAGCCTGGGGAGTGGGGACAAGCTTAAGAAGGGCTAGCTAGCTTGGGGACGAGACGAGTAGGCCAGTAGGGTATATTTCTGGAGATCCTGGACGCTAGGGTACAACAATGCAAAGATTGTTGTGTTGCCTTACCTGCGGGTACACACTTCATGGATTGTTTAGCTTTTCTTTTTTATTTTGGATCCAGATGAACTGACGAATAAATTTTTCCATTTGGCACTAACAAGATGGGTCGGCCCAGGCACCGGCACGGAAAAGCACAGCCCGGCCCAGCCAAAGATCGCGTGCTGCAGCACGGCACGTCCGTCAGTAGTGCCGCGCTCAGGCCGCCATTTCGACGCGATGCAGCCCGCCTGACACGACACGTTAACAGGCCGGCACGATCGCATGCACGCCCGAGCCGTTGATCTGCCTCCCCCGCTCTTCTCGACCGTTGGTTTTACCCGTTGGGGGGGTATATAAACCGCCTCACCCCCGTCACCTCGTATCCCACCTAAACCCTAATTCATTTTGAGCGTCGCTCTCTCTCTCTCTCTCTGTCTCGCTCTTCTCTCTGACTCCTCTCCCGCCTCCAACCTCCTCTCTTCTTCTCCCCCTCCGGTGGCCTCTTGAGCCACCGGTGGCCGGCACTGGCACACGACACGGCATAGTACCCCCCCCTCTTCTTGATCTCACATCGTCGATGTAGCCTTGTCCTCTCCTTGTCGTCCTCCTCTTCGTCTCTGTCGAGCTCATTGGATGCCGACTGCTCTGGTGCTCCGGATTCGAATCCATTGAGGAACCAGAGGGACAGATCCGTGTTTCGTCGACGTCGCCGACGATTCTGGTGCTCCGGCTGTGAAGGTAAGCCTAACCCTAACCCTAACCCTAACTTGCTAATCCTTGCTAACCCTAACCCTAGATCTGTACTGACGTTTCTTTTTTGTAGCTGTTGAGGAACCGACGTGCCGGCAAGAGATGATTGGCTCCGACGACGAAACGGTTGAGGTCGGCGCCAACGAAGAGAGGCGGTTGTGCGGGTTGGCCGGAGATGACGATGAGGACGACCTGCGCGAGGACGCTGAGGAGTTGTTCGGCCGTAGCGCTCAGGCTCCCATTGATGTCGGCGATGGTCAAGAAGGCGGGGCAGCAAACGACAAGGAAGGTGAAGAGGACGAGAACAGCGCCAAGCGCTCTCATCCCTCTACCTCGGTAGTGTGGCTGGATTTTAAGAAGCTCTTCAAAAAAGTCAATGGTAAGAAGGTCAGGTATGCCGCTAAGTGCACCCATTGCTCTAAGCAATATTCTGCTCTCTCTAGTGGTGGCACTGGTCACCTCATCCGGCATAGGGATAAATACCCCAGGAGGCGTGAAAAAATCGCATGTCTCAGTCTCAGATCTCTTTTAATCCTGATGGTAGTATGCATAATTGGGAGTACTGTTGTATGGTTGTGCGTACTGAACTTGTTCGATTACTTGCTAGGCTAGATGTTTCTATCAGTATGGGTGAAACTGATGCATTTGAAGAGTACATTAGAACTGCTCATAATCCTAAATATGTTCCTGTCTCTAGGCAAACCACCACTAGAGACATGGTTAAATTTTTCACTGATCGCAAGGCTAAGCTTGTTGAGAATCTTAGTTCTTCTGCTGTTAATTGTGTGTGCTTGACCTCTGATATTTGGTCTGGTAATGCCAAAGAGGACAACCTTAGTGTTGTTGCTCATTACATAAACTCTGATTGGCAACTAAAGAAGAGGGTGCTTGGTCTTGTGCTTATTGATGTGTCCCACAATGGATAAAACATTGCTGATCGTGTTGTATCTGTGCTTACTGATTATGGTTTGACTAAAAAGGTGTTTGCTGTTACTTTAGACAATGCATCATCTAATGTCACATCGGACCTGTGGTTCAACCTATGATAGACAAATATAATAAATACTGAAGGGACATACTCTTGCTTTATTCTTTTGCATTCATCCTGAACCCTAGAGCTAAAATAAAATGTTTTCAATAGAGTGCTTAGTAGGTTGGGTAACCTTACAGGTACAGATTATACTACTTACCAGCTTGGCACTAGAGCTCGACTTACTGATGTTTACAATAAGTATGATGAGAAATATGGAGCTGTTAGGTTGAGGAGGACTGTCCCTCATAACCTGTCTGGTAAGAAAAGGTACGCTTAGATAAAATCTATGATGATGATAATGATGTTGGTGGTTCTACTGGTGGTATGCATCCTCTAGGAGGTGCTACTCTAAGCATGGCTAGAGATATCTCTACAACTGCCCTGCTGCAGGCTGCAAGCTCTTCAGCTTCTAATGTTTATGAACTTGTTTCTTACTTGGACTGTGACACTATGAACTAGTTAAACGATGATTTTAACATCTTGAACTGGTGGCATCAGCACAAACTCACATATCCAATGCTGTCAATCATGGCTAAAGACATTTTAACTGTTCTTGTGTCTACCATATCTTCAGAATCTACTTTTAGTATGACTGACAGGATCATCGAGGAGCGGCGGAGGAGGCTGAAGCATGAGATGGTGGAGATGCTAACCTGCATCAAAGATTGGAAGGCTGCTGAAGCAAGGCTGCAACACATGGTGGAGGACAAGGAACTTGAAGAAGCATTTGAAGAACTTTATCTTGATTAGTGTCTTAGTGATCATTTATGTAATGGGACCGTAATATTCTGGACCTGTGAACTTTGATGTAAGGACAATGAACTTCTATGGAGCTAGGCTGTACTTTTTTTCCCTGTCTAGGGTTTCTCACAAGGGTGAGTTTTACCTAGACAAGTTTTTAATGAGGCAGCTATTGCACTAAAGCTCCTAATAAATTGTTATTTTGTTATCTCTTCCTGTGTTTGTGTGAT
This sequence comes from Miscanthus lutarioriparius, assembly GCA_904845875.1. Taxonomy (NCBI): domain Eukaryota; kingdom Viridiplantae; phylum Streptophyta; class Magnoliopsida; order Poales; family Poaceae; genus Miscanthus; species Miscanthus lutarioriparius. The sequence continues at coordinate 13,027,702 of CAJGYO010000005.1, forward strand.
CTTGTGAGTTTCTGTGATCTTAACATCCTATGATCTTAAGTTTATGTAAACTTGTAAGGTTGAATCTTTGATAAGTTTCCTGAACTTAACTTTGAGTCTGTATTGTATAAGTTTGAGATGATAAAGTTATTGTCCTTAATATTCTGGTCATTTTGAGGTGTTAGACACTTATAGTGCTAGTACCGGCACGGACACTACGGGCTGCCGTGTCCAGTGGCACCGCACGGCGAGCCTAAGTCACGATAATGCCGTGCCTAGGCCGCTACATAGTATCGTGCCTGGTCGGGCCGTGCCTGTCCGGGCCCGTGCCAGTGCCGGGCCGGGCGGCCGGTTTGACGTATACTGTCGAAGGACAGTCCAGGATGCAGGGCTACTAGCTGATGGATAGATTAATTGATTGGCTCTAGCTTCCTTGTCAGCACCATACTGTATGTATGTATGTGCAGATCCGTGCTTCATGCATGTTTGTGTCCCCATGAAGGTGCTTGCTAACCTCTGATCGATCTGATTATTGTATTGTTGAGACAACATAACAAGCAGGCATGGAGTGGCATTGACATGCTTGTTGGATCGACGTACGTGCTGGTTATATCGACGCTGACCGGCCTTGTTTGAGCGATCCGTGTACTAGTAGTAGCGTTCATCTCCCCCGGCCGCTCTCTGTACCTCATCGCAGCGCCGTACATGGCTTGGTGTGCACCGTGGAGGCATCGAAAACGCCGATTTTTCACGAGCTGTCTGTCTGTCCGATTGATGTGCCCTATCCTACAGGCTACAACTACTACAACAAATAATGACGGACGCAAACCCGGTCGTCCTGCCTCTGTACCTACTACTCACCTGTACGTGCCGGGGAAGCACCCGTACCTGTGTTACTGACCCACTTATTAAGCCCCTACCCACCTGTTGGCTGTTGTGCCCAGCCACCTTTATGCCCACTGACGCATGGGTCCCATGGGACTGGGAGGTAGTAGTACTGTTTGTCGGTGTCTTGTGGGGTTCAATGCCACTTTCCATTTTGGCATATAACCGTTTTTGTACTTTAACTTTCTACAAGTGATGCCTTAGCTACCGCTCCCTATCCTAAATTATATATAGACATAGCGTATATCTAAGTGCATAGCAAAACTATATATTTTAGTTAGAAAAACAAAACCCATACATCTTACCATTTGGAATGGAGAGAGTATGAAAAATGTTTTTACAATGTTGCCACTTTCTTTGATTGCATCACAGCAGCTTGAGAGTCTAGTAGCTGAATTATCTGTGATTCATTTGGCTGACAGGGAAGCTAATAGCTGGACCTATCTATGGGGTGATTCTTTTGTTTGCAAGCATGCCTATGCTTCTATTGTTGGCAGGACTCAAGCACCAAGGCAATTTGTTTGGCTCTGGAAGAGTGGTTACCGTGGTAGACATAATTTTTTCTTTTGGCTTCTGATTTTTGAAAGACTCAATACTAGAAACTTGTTGCATCGGAAGAATTTATATCTCCAGACATATTCATGTGTGTTGTGCAATAGTAAAGGCGAAGAAACCTTGGAGCACTTGTTCTTCAATTGCACTTTTAGTGCTTGGTGCTGGCGGTTAGTTGGGATCAACTGAAATAACACTTATCATGGAGAGACCGGAGTTTGCTCGAGCTGCGTTTGGCTTGCCCATCTTTATGGAGATTGTTATTTTGATGGCTTGGTGTATTTGGACAATGCGCAACAATATCATCTTTGATGGTGCATCTCCTTCTTTGTGACAGTGGAAACGTAGTCTTCGGGGGGAGATTTTTCTTTCTCTTCTTAAGTGTAAGTCCTTGAAGAAACATCTTCTTCAGGACTGGCTTGATCAATTTTAGCTTTTTGTACAGTTTTATTTTCCCTTTTGTATAGTCTTAATCTATAAAATGAGTTTAGTAAGCGATTCCCCTCCTGTTTCTAAAAAAACTATTCTTAAGCCCTCCTATCACAACCGGAAATTTGATATAGTTTGTACATATGCATGAGTGACAACCATGGGTGTTCGAATGAAAGTCATCATCAATACCCGGGTTTGTATTACCAACTGGTTGTTAAACTACAAGCTTTGCAACTGCTTTGAATGTGAGTAATAAATCCCTTTCCACCATAGCTTGGTTCCCACTTTTCCTCACTAGTTCCAAATATTGTAGAAGTTCCTCTAAAATGGCTAAGTCAAGATGAAAAACTAGTTCAGCTAGTTAAACTAGAGAGCGGCGATGGACACATTTAGGGTTGTTACTAATTCATATACAAACATACAGAGTAACATTCTCTCATCGATCAACAACCACACTTTTAATAATTGTTATAATTATATTACTTTGCCATACATAAGGACCGTGAGCGTCCAAATGCTGGGAGACCTAAGAGGGGGGAAAGAGGGTGCATTGAGTCTCTAACAACTTAATCTTAGGGCTTTCTTGATCTACACTAGAAAAAACTTAAACTAACTAGCATCATGTATATTTTGTCAAAAAAATATCAGTATGATGTATACATTAGATTTTTCTAGTGTGCGCTACATACCCAACCCACAAAGAGTTTACAGCCTAGAGGCAAACCTATCGACTAGCCTCTGCTAATATAGGAAAGGAACCTCTTGTATGTGCTCTGGGAAGTTTGTAACCTCTCCCTACATCTAGTAAGAACCCTCAATCAAGAGATAGTAAGAACCCTCAATCAAGAGACTTGCTCTCTTCACTTGAGAAGAGGATAGGGTTCGGTGAAACCCAAACCTTGGTGGCTTCCTCAACAACGTGGAGTAGGCAAGCATTAATGCAGAGCTGAACCACGGGATAAATACCTTGTCCTTGTGTTCTTGCTCTTTGTATTGTGCTCTCTATTATGTTGGTTGTGATTTAGGGTTTGCACCAGATCTACTTTTTTATGGCAAAAACTGTGGGGTAGTTCCCCATAGTGTAAATTTTACAGATTGAAAAACACAAGGGGAAGTTACATATTTACATAGCAAGCAGTAAAACAAAAGGAAGCTAGCTGATTGCATCTAACCAAAAGCAAAAGGAAGATCTAATATCTTCTTTGAAATGAATAGACTGGAAAAGTCCCTGGTTCTTGAAATTGGCAAACCAGAGATCATGACTTGGCTATCTTCTTTCAAAAAAAAATGTCGTTTCTGAGCTTCCACAGTTCCCAAGCGATAATCAGGATGGTCTCAGTGAAGAACGGAAAGTTATTTGTGCATAAGATTTCTACCTTGAAGAAGAGGTGAACTAGGCTCTATACACTACCAGGAACCTCAGTAATTTACCCGATCTACTTTCCATTGAGCAGATTTTGAATTGTAGGTTCGAAGTGCTCTGATACGCGGCAGCTCCGCAGTTGTGTCCAAAACTGCCACACCGCGGCAGTTTCGCACCCAAGAGCGTGAGTGTCGCACCTAGTACTAATTGCTGCATTGAGTTTAATTTTAAACGGACCTATTCACCCCCTCTAGGCTTGCCTGATCCTTTTAAGAAAATGATAGACTATGATGTCCCGCTCTAGTGCCGAAACAAAGTGTCGTGTTGTTGCTCATGTCATGACAAAATGTTGCTGGCTAGGACAGCTTCTCCAGGAGCTACACATCTCAGTTCCTTTAGAGATGGTTGTCTATTGTGACAATGTGAGCATTGTCTACATGATGGCCAACCCTATCAACCATCGTCGCACAAAGCACATCGAGATCGACATCCACTTTGTCCGTGAGAAGGTTGCCTTAGGGTAGGCCCCTGTACTTCATGCCCCTGAGCGTGCCAGTTCATAGACATCATAACCAAGGGTCTCCTTGTATAGTTGTTTACTGACTTCTGAACTGCTAGTTTGTGCGTTCATGATCCTACCACTACGACTGCGGACATGTATTAGGAGTATTGTATACTAACATTGTTATACCATGCTACTTGTAGCACCGGTTGTATTATCCACATGCACATGTGAAAGTGCATCTAGGCCCTAAGTGGGTTTTGGTGGATTGAATGACAACACGATCAAGGGACTAATATATTTCATGAGACTTGCAGGTACTTAGTCCCAGGTGTGTTCTATTATACTTGGCCTCAAATATGATCAAATGGCTAAGTGGTTGTTGGCGAGTCACTAAGGTGTGCTGCACGGCCGGAAGTTTGTGCGGGCTTGATCTTGCCTCTGAAAGAGGGAAAAGATCATCTTAGTGGAGAGTGGAAAGAGGTTGCTTTGGACCCAGCTAGAGTATACCTTTATTAGGTCACTCATGGCTTTCACAACGGAGACATAGCATTTACTTGGTGAGGCCCAAACTTCGGTCAAACAAATCGCTGTGTCTTCTCTGTCGTTTTGCTTCACTTTACATTTACATTCATTTCTTACGTATTTTGTGAGAATCCACTGCGTTTGTGCTTGTTTATGGGTATTCGGATAATTTGAGCAAGTCAATTAGGTCCCTACAGCACCAACAGACATCCTGGATTGAAGAAAGGGTGGAGGAGAAGCAAAATAGACTCACAACAGTTCGTGTGCAGCTTACCTCGAGGAAACCAGCCAAGCCGGTTCTACAGCTGCAGGACAGAAGAACCAGCTAGGCTGGTTTCCAAACCAGCCAGGCCGGTTTTGTAGGCTGAGCTGCATTTTAATATGTGTTTTGCAAGATTAATTAATTTTATAAAAGCTTATTCGACCCCCCTCTAAGCATAGTTCTGGTCTTTTCAACATGCCTATGTATACGAAAGGCACCCCCACAATGGATTTGTGATGATTCCTCCAATATCAACCTATTCTACATAGTCAACCTAAGAAAATAAACCGTGACTGAGGAGAAAGATGAGGGTTGAGAACCTATTAACCTAGGCTATACATGCAGTGTTTAGGTTTTTTAGGAATCACGAGGGGCTAGGGCCTGTACTGTCATGCAGTGTTTAGGACCAGTTTGTTTGAGCTTTTATCTGCTTCTGCCAGCAAAAAGCCAAAAATTGAAACAAACAACTCAGCTATTGAGTTGGCTTTTGAAAAGCTTGAAACCTAGCTCACGAGGAAATGGACTAAAATCTTAAAAACATGTTTTGAACATTTTTTTCTAGCTTTAGGTGTGCAAAGAAACTGAAATTTTTATTACAAAAGCTGATAGAAAAACAAAGAGCCAGAAGCCAAAAGACAGAAAGACACATTTTTTTAGCTAAAAAGCCAACCCATGACTCCTTGGACGAACGTGCTCCCGCAAAAAAAAAAAAAAAAAAATCCCGTCCGCTCGTTCTATTCCCCACAGCGCCTCCATCCTCGTCCCTGCCCGGACATCGCGCCCCACACTGCACGCTGCTGCTGCCTTCACCCGTCGCTCGCTCAAGCCCCATCCCGCCTGCGACGCTGCTGCTGCCTTCACCAGTCGCTCGCTCAAGCCACATCTCGCCCGCGACGCTTTGGCTCCCCCATCCCACACCGTGCTCCATCTTGCGCTGCGCCGCGCGCCCCATCTCCTCCCTCCTCCCTACCCCACCCACACAGGCACGGCCACGTCCGTCCCCACATCGTTGCTGCCCGGCCGATCGGCTCTGATGGGTTCGTGCTGTCGGCGGTGGCGAGGGTGCTGCAGCAGCGCACAACGTGGGGCGGCCTAGGAGATGGCGCCCCTTGCGGGCCCCTCTAGGCGGCGGACCTCCTTGACCTCCTACTCAGCTGGACCTCCTCGGCCTCCTCCTTCTCCGCCGTTGCCACTCCAATCCCCACCAGGTAGGTCGTGGCCGCGCGGCGAACACTGTGTTTCTAGTGTTTAAACACTGTGTTTCAAGTGTTTCAGACGTTTTAAAGTTATATTTCAAGTGTTTCATCTGGATGTTGCAAAAGTAGAATTAGGATGTTGCATATGTTGCAATGACAATATACGCATGTTGCAAGCCTATGTTTCAAGTATTTCAGACATATATTGCGAATGTTTCATCTGGATGTTTCAAAAGTAGATCTTGGTGTTGCACATGTTGCAATAGATATACATGCATGTTTCAAGCGCATGTTTCAAGTGTTTCATCCGCTTTCAGACGTATGTTGCAAATATTTTATCTAGATGTTTTAAAAGTATATCTGGTGTTGCACGTGTTTTTTTACTCTGGTGTTGCACATGTCGCAATGGCACCGGTAGCTGGCGTTACAGCGGCCTTCCACGCACGACGTGCCTCGTCCCTCTCCTCCCCTCCTCCCTCCCCCCTCCCTTCCCTTCCCTTCCTTCCCTCCATCTCCTTGCCGTGGAAGTTCGAGCTTGGCCGGGAAACCATACCCGACTAGCGCGCAGGCGCCCGCGGAGGTGGTGGCCTCGGGTGGCCCCGCAGCTAGCTGAGGTCCGCGCAGTCCGCGCACTACTCACGGGAACAAAGCAGCCGTGGGCGTCCGGACGCTGGCATCCGTCCGGACGTCCATGCACTAGTCCTGCCGAAAAGCCAAAAGCTACAGCTCAAACAAATAATCCCTTAGTGTTACTGCCATATGAGTTCTATGTATAGATTTTTTATTATATATTTATATATGAAGAAAACTTAATTTATTGATCAACAGTTACATAACGATGCAATATATGACCACTTCCGCCCTCTGCATAGGATGCACATCGCCCATATAGTTTAAGATTGAAGAACATCTATCTAGCAAACATCTTGCCCTCTTTACCTTTTTGTGCTTGAAACTTGTGTAGCAGCTAGGACCGAGCCGACCGTTCATGGCTGTAGCGACAGAGGCAGGGAAAACTCCATCTGGCTTTCGTGCCCTCGATCGCTCTCAAGAGCATCTCGATCTCTCTGTTACACGCGTCTTATAATCCGTATCTCTTATTATCAAACCGGGAGTTTATTATAAATTATTTTCACCAAAGGACGATTCTGATCAGACCGCCGTGAGCCAAAAAAAAACAGTCATTTCCAGTAATCAGACCTCTTTCAATTCCTGTTGTAAAATTAACACTAGACAAATGACAAGCCGGGCGACAACATGGCGCCCCTGTACCTGTAGTAGGGCTGCACCGTGTACCGTACGTTGCCCGGGACGGGGGTCAAATCAGCCGGCGAAAACCTTGCCGCCGGCGCCCATCGATCGAGGATACCGTGGACGACGACGACGACGGCATCCAGTGGAAAACCGTGCCCACGTCCGGGAAATTGCCTGGCGGGCCAACCGGACGCGAGATCGATCGATGGGAGCCGCAGGAACTATACGTGGCGCTCTGGCCGGCACGTAGCGGTCGGCACTCGCTCGGCGCCGCGGCACCATCACTGTCGCTGGCTCGATTCGATTCGAACCGCACGGGTACGAGTCCACCACCAGATATGATGGTGCTGCTGCTGCTGGCTAGTGTCGGACTCAGTGCTGAGTGCTCTTTTCCACCCCCGTGCTGCCCGCGTACTTGTCAAAAGAGAAGGCAAAGGCTTCGACGCTTTGTTGTGACGGTGGACCGAGAGCTCCTCGTACTGGCAACAAAGTACCATGGCATGTGTTGCTTCCTCATAGGCTGCCTCCAGGTCCTTACTTGCAAATGGATGCAAACTGGACTTTTTCCAATGAAGTTTTAGGAAATGGCTTTCCCAAGCTGTCGAAAACGCAGTGGCTAAACCATGTGCATTAACATCAGGGGCCAAGCTAGCAATGAAATCAAGGTGGTTCACTACTAAAGCAATACCTAAACATGTCATGTCATTAGTATGGTATATGGTAAGTATTAGTCAAATTACTAATGAAATTTGTTTGTACCGTGGTAGCATAACGTGGTGTCGCCCCTGACTAACATGTTGCATTGGGACGGTCACAAATTGTCAGTGTTTCGAACCACCGGCTAGTAATTTTGTATCTACGCGTCTGGTCAGGATGGTATGCTCGGAGGACACAAGGATTTATACTGATTCGGGCGGAACGTCCCTACATCCAGTCTGCTGCTGCTCGTGTTACCGACACTAGTTTGTAGTAGGGGTTACAAATGGGCGAGAGAGGGAGAAGGTCCCAAGTCTCTGGTGAAAAAGATCGAATGGAGTTGAGTCGTGTTGAGCTCGTTCAGCCGTGTGCTCGTGCCTATCATGGGGCGTCTTGCTTCCCCTTTTATAGGTAAAGGGGAAGGCGCAGGTTACAAAGAAAGAAAAAGAGAGAAAAGGAGAAAAGTGAGGGAGAAGAAGGCCTACAGGGTCACGACGTCCTTCATCTCCTTTATGCGGGTCCCGCTGGTCCGGTAGATGATGACAGGGACGGCTCCACGTCGCGGCCCTGTTCATCATTGGTGCTATACGCAGGCGTCGTCAGCCGGTCATGGCGTCCTATCCCGTCCCGGCGGACGACGTGGTGAACCGACATGCCTGTCAGCGGCCGTACGAGAATTAGGCAACACAGCGTCGGCACGCCTGACACTATTGGCGACGTGAGCCCCAGGTATGGCCCGTCGTGGCCATGGGTCACGTCAAGACGTGCCCGCTTCCTCCCTGTGTCAGAAGTTTGACCTCGGGTCATACTCTTAGACCCGTAGTGGTTGGAGGCGGTATGGATCCACGTTGGGCGAGACGGAACCCGCGCCCGAGGGTTCTGGCGAGACGGAGCCCGTGCCCTCGGGGCCGGCCGAGACAGAGCCCACGCCCTCGGGGTCGGGCGAGACGGAGCCGGCGCCCGAGGGGTCTGGCGAGACGGGGCCCACGCCCTCGGGGTCGTGCGAGACCTTAAATACGTCTTGGACCATCCGGGCAAATTAACGTTCGAGGGCGTTAACTTGCTTCCTCCAGGTATCCCTAATATCGATACCCAACAGTAGCCCCCGAGCCTGCGGAGGAGTAGAATACTCCTTTGGAGGCTTTTTTCAGGCGGGAGGACTCTAAGGGCCTCGATCTCCCTTTGTAGCCCGCGGGGTGTCTTGGTAGGGTTGCGATTCCCTTCTGTCATGATCGGACTCCTTGAGAACATGTAGCTGCGGGATTCGGGGGGCCAAAAAAGATTTCTCTTGATTCCGATCCCTCCCTAGGATCTGATCGATCCGCCATCGTCATGCGACCGTGTATTCGGTCTCCTTACGAGTCCAACTTCCCTCGAGCCTCCACACGTAGCTAGGGTCCGGTCGAGGGGTCAGCTTGTCTTGTGATCGTCCTCACTCAAGCGTTTTTTCGATAAAATAGATGGACTAAGCCGTGCCATGTTTTCCTCGATGGACGAATCATGTTGCTCGGTGAGCTGTTAACGGACTAATCCGAGTGGGGCCCCGGCTTCCCATTCGCGGGGGTCTGGCATGGGTTAGCTGGTGACCGACTCTAGATTCTTGGCGGCCAATCCATATAGTTCTTGGGTCCGTTCGACCAGTCCCAAGGGCTCGCTGCCTTTCTTCGAGTTAAAACCATGGACTGTGAACCGATCAAGACTCGAACGTGGGACGGGATGCCTGCGGCGTTTGTGCGCCCGAATACTGGCTGCTAGCGGGCCCATCCCTTTCCACTCCTCACTCTAAAGGTGCCCCAGAGCAGCTGTGAACCCATCGGTGGGCCAACCTTCGAACTCCTGGGTCTGAATGGGCCATAGGAGCGTTTTTAGCTCCGTATCCTTCCTTACATGTGGCGGTTCTCAGCCCATCGAATGGGGCAAACCGTCATCCAGCGCGTCCTTCGAGGGAGCGGACAGAGGTGGCGTGCGTACGTTTCTCAGAGAGGCGGTATGACGAGGCGTGGTGGGTGCGTAGATCTAGGCGGACAGTTTGTCTCTCGCTCCACCTTCCCTTATAAATAGCGGCCTTTCCCTTCATCTTTTGATACGCCCAACCGCAGCCTCGCCTTCTCCGCTTCTCCTCCGCCAGCGTTCGGATCTATTGCCTTCGCTTTTCCTCCACCAGCGTAGCTCTCGTTCTTCCGTCCTTGCCTCCCATGGAGTCATGGTATCGCTCCAACGTCACCCACGTGTGCATAGAGGGCCTCATCAAGCGTGGTCTTCTCTGTGGGAGGACCGACGCGGCGGAGTGGCTCGTGCCTGGTCGTGAGGAGACGCTGATGCCACTCGATGGCTACGTCGTGTCCTTCGTGCCCTTCCACGAGCGCGAACTCATGATTACTCCCCATCCGTTCTTCTGGGGACTGTTGTACCACTACCAGATTAAGCCGCAACATCTGAACCCCAACGGGATCTAGCACATCATGGCCTTCACCACGCTATGTGAGGGGTACCTGGGGATCAAACCCCACTTCAAACTGTGGAGGTACTTCTTCTCCATTTCCCTACTTAAGAAGACAGATAGAGCTGGGGACCTATCGGTGCCGATGGGCTGCATAAACATCCACCTCTAGGGGCAGCGGTCCGCCGAGTACATGCCCTGCCAGCTATCGAGGTCCAACAAGGGGTGGCATGCATAGTGGTTCTACGTGAAGAATGACGCCACCGTCCCCTTGCCGGACTTCACTAGACTCCTCATCGAAGAGGCGCCGTAGGTGTGGTCGTGGGGACCTCTCGAGAAGGAAAAGAAGAGGATGTGCGATATCCTTGATGCCATCATGTTCCAAAAGAGCCACGGTGTTCGTGGGGCTGGTGTCATCGGTGCATATCACGCGAGGAGGGTGGCGCCGCTGATGGCGCGCGCTCTCCCACTGTATAGGATGACGCCCAGCCGCAGCTCGACGGGACAGTGCTTGCCCAGGGGTCACTTCACGATAGCGAGGTCGCGCAGCGCATCAAAGAGGTGACAGAGGAGTCTGACGCCGTGTTCCCGATCTTGGAACATCTCACGATGCAGTCGGACGCGGGCTTTGTCGAGCTGCCGGCGGGGTTGGGCTTTCGGGCCTCCATCACGCCATTGCCAGAGCACGCAGCCGTGAGGGTGGCGAACCGCGCCGTGGATGAGAAGAAGAAGAAGGAGAAGGACGATAAGAAGGCGAGGCTATGGGCGAAGCAGCGAGCGAGGCTGAACCGAGGAAAGCGGTGGTAGGGTTCGGAGGAGGGAGAGGAAGAAGAATAAGAAGAAGGCGATTGTTCCTGGTTGCCCGTCTAATGGGACGAGCTGGGCGGTGGGGACGAGGATCTGTGTCTACCACAGATGGGGCCTTTCCCATGTTATGCCCTGGGGTAGGAGGGGGATGACGCGTCCCCGGAGCTGGCGGAATCAAGCCACCCGCTTCGTTCGGGCCTTCCGCGGCACCCCCGGAGTCGGCGGGAACCGGCCGCTCCACTCCATCCGGGCCATCCGAGCAGAGGGAGGACTCAAAGCAGCAACGTGCCGACAAGGAGCAGCCGAGGCTGGGTGGGCCGGCCCCAAAACATCATCGCCCGGTGGCATCGAGGTGAGTTAAGAGTTTTTGTCCTTTTGCTCTAACGAATTTTTGTCATAAACTGACCGTCATGTCCTTTGCAGCGTTGGAGGATTCGAGACTCTCCTGAGGCTTGCGCCGAAGAAGAGCCTTGCCCTCCAGCAGATGCGCCAGGAGCCGGCTGGCGTTGCGCCGGAGGTGAGCAGGAGTGGCACTGTGGGGGCCATGGCATAGACCGGGAAGGCGCAGCCGATGGCTGCGTCCACGGGAGAGCAGACTGAGGAGGGAACGTTCGGGGCGCCCATGGCGGACGTGGCGCGGTGGGGTGTGGCCACAACATCACAGGCGAAAGCGGCGCAGCCGGAGATATCATCCACGTGGGTGGCCGCCTCCCTAGCGGGGCGGTGGATGAGGATGCACCTAAGGCGTCCGTGGCGGACATGGCGTGGCCGGGTGTGGCTGCAACGTCATAGGCGAAGACAGTGCAACCAAAGTCATTGTCCGTGCAGGTGGTCGCATCTGCGGCGGGGCAGACGGAAGAGATCGCACCCAAGGCATCCTTAGCGGATGTGGTGACGGGGCAGGCCTCTGCATCCACATCATCCACCCCCTCTATCACTGGAGGGGCCGCTCCGGAGGAATTGCTGCCACAAGAGGGGTCGGCGCCACTTGGGATCGGCGCAGAGCCATCCCGGTCTCTGGTCTGGGTGGGCGGTGACCCACACGCGTGGGGAGGATCCCAGATCCAGTGGGCAGACCGGTGGGACCTGGGGGTGACGCTTTTTGCCCTCGACGATGCCGCGGAGAAAAGGGAATGGGGGAGCGTCCACACGGAGGTTGGGACCGCGGTTCGTGCCTTGACTACCGCGATGAGCTCGTTGCGCGATGTCGTCGCCCCGGTTGGCCAGGTATGAAATGATCATGTTTCCAACCCTCATTTTCCCTTTCTACGCCTCTAAGTCTTGTCCTCTCCATAGTCCCTTATGGTCCGCAACTGGGAGAAGTCCTAATTCCTTCATTGCGAGAAGGACGTTTGGGACCGTCTCGCCGAAGAGATGCGATGGAGTAAGGGGCTGGCCGCACATCTCGTTGTCGCCTGTCAGGAGGTGGCTGAGCTTGCCCCCACCGCCCGGGAGCTAGCCGACCTCCGAGTCAGGGAGAAGGATGCTCGCGATGATGCCCACGAGGCCAGGGAGAAGCTCATGGCCCTAATCGAGAGGGCATGCATAGACGCCATGGAGGCCGAGCGGCTACGGAAGGAGCGGGACAACTTGCTCCGGGCCATAGACGGGCTCCGCACGGAGTGCGACTTGGCTTGCTAGGAGCGTGCCGATGCCCAGTAGTGGATCGACCTCCTCGAGGGTGAGCTTGAGGGGAAGAGGGACCTGAATGTTGCGGCCGAGGGCGTGTCCGCCAGGCTCACCACGGAGGTCGGTTAGCGCCAGGAAGAGGTCCGGCGCCTGTAGGCCGAGGTGACCCGGCAGCGCGATGAGGTGCGTAGGCTTCCGATGGACGTGGACGGTAAGCCTCCGGTTCCCCTTGTTGTCTTTCTCCTTGGAATCCATGGTAGGCTTTTGACATGGTCGGTATGTGACTTGGATAGGTCTCGATGACAAGCTTGGGGCGAAGGTGATGAAGAGCCGCGGCCAGGAGAAGGAGCTCAGCGAGGTGAAGGCCTCCCTCCTAAAGGAGAGCGACGAGCATGATACCCTACGCGCCGCCGTCCAGTTGGTCTGCGACGACCTCAAACTGGCCCCGGAGCAGGAGACGAGCTCGCTCGCGGTTCGTGCCGTCCAGATTTCGGATCGAGCGCATGAGATCGCGAGGGATGTGCTTTGCTTCAGCGTTCACCGATCGTTTGTGATCGCCCGTTCTCATTACGAGAACATCAATCTGGCGACGATGAGCCAGGGCTTTGCGCTCGGTTACTCTAAGACCGAGTTGGAGGATATCGAGGATACGGTGGCCCCCCTAGCGCAGAACCTATCTATCAAGATCAAGGATGAGGTCATCCCCCCGTGGGGTTAGTTAGTTAGATAAACGAAGTGGTGGTCTTGTAATAAATGAACAAGTTTTAGTTCTTTTGTTTTATAAAAAGGTTACTGCATTCCGACCCTTTTCCATTGTTAAGGCTACAAAGCTTAAGGTAGGGGTGAAAGAACCCTGATCATGCTGGTGACCAAAAACGTTGTAGCCGCTGGGGCATAGGTTCCTTATAGTCCGACCAACTTTACTCAGTGTTCATTTCCATAGCTCTCGCTTTTAGATGTTAACGTGAGAAGGGGTCGGGCACAACGATTGTTTCTGAATAGGTATGCTCTTATCAGCCCCCGAGTGAGGCCCGGCCTCGTGCCGTTGCTGGGGTCGGGTGTCACTAAGGATCGAGGACGAGATAGCGAAAAAGAAAGCATTTTTGTATTTCATAAACACCATTCTTAGTTTTCATGGGAACATGCATATGCTAAGGGTAGAAATGACGTAGCTACTCGATGTTCCATACGTTAACAAAGACCTTGCCATCGATGGTCTTGAGCTTGTAGGTGTCGGGTCAGAACGCTTCTGCGATGACATATGGTCCCTCCCACGACGGAGAGACCTTGTGGCAGTTTTTGTTGCTCTGGACAAGGCGGAGTACTAAGTCCTCGACGTTGAAGGCCCAACCCCGCACTCGACGGCTATGGTATCGGCGCAACGCCTGCTGGTACTTAGCTGAGCGGAGGAGCGCAACGTCCCGCGCCTCATCAAGCTAATCCATGGCATCCTCAAGGGACGCCTCGGCTCCATGCTCGTTGTATGCCCTGACCCTCGGCGCTCCATAGTCTAGGTCGGTCGGGAGGATAGCCTTGGAACCATAAACCATGAAGAAGGGTGTGTAGCCGGTGGTGCGGCTATGGGTCATCCTCAGGCTCTAGAGCACCGCGGGGAGCTCCGCGGCCCATCGTCCGTCAAACTTGTTCAACTTGTTGAAGATCCTAGTCTTGAGGCCTTGAAGGACCATGCCATTGGTGTGCTCGACCTGCCCGTTCATGCGGGGGTGCACCACGGCGGCCCAATCGACGTGGATGTGGTATTCATCGCAGAATTGGAGAAACTTTTCCTGGTGAACTGCGTGCCGTTGTCCGTGATAATGGAGTTCGGGACTCCAAAGCGATGGACGATGTCAAGGAAGAACAGCATGGCTTGCTTGGACTTGATCATGGAGATTGGCCAAGCCTCTATCCACTTTATAAACTTGTCTACGGCGACAAGCAAGTGCGTATAACCCCTAGGCACTCTCTTGAGAGGTCTGACCATATCGAGCCCCTAGACCATGAACCGCCACGTGATGGGGATCGTTTGGAGTGCTTGGGCCGGCAGGTGAGTCTATCGAGCGTAGTATTGACACCCTTTGCAAATGCGCACAATCTGTTCAGCGCCGGCTACTACGGTCGGCCAGTAGAAGCCCTGTCGGAATGCGTTTCTGACCAGGGTCCTAAGTGCGGCATGGTGACCGCAGACCCCACTATGGATATCTCTCAGCAACTACTTCCCTTGTTCGAGGGGGATGCAGCGCTGCAGGATACCGGTGTGGCTTCGCTTGTAGAGCTCCCCCTCAATAACGATGAAGGACTTGGTGCGACACGCGAGCCAACGAGCCTCCATTTTGTCCATCGGTAGCACCTCACGGAGGAGGTGATCGAGGTAAGGCATCCTCCAGTCAGCAAGGGGGTCAGGCTCTGCCACTGGATCTGCGTCAAGCTCCATCCTTATTGGAGCCACCGGACAGGAACCTATAGGATCTCTAGTTAGCCTAGAGGGGGGTGAATAGGCCTATCAAAACAAACACTCAAACTTTTATCAAATTCAACCTGTGGCACTGCCGCCCTGACCTCGCGGCACTGCTGGACAGCGGCACTGCTGGGCCAGAATAGCGGCACTGCCACACCTGCAGACAACTTCGAGTCACAGTTCAAAATCAGTGAATGTAAACTTGAATTAGAGAAATTTCTTAGCTTCCTACAGGTATGAGATTCACAGATCGAGAGCTAGAAGTGGTAGGAACACAACACACAAGTAGATCGACCACAAACCCTAGAAATCACCTCAACAACAATATGAAGTGCAAATGATGTAAATCAAGCACAAGGTGACACGATGATTTAACCTGTGGTTCAGGTTGCCACCAAGGCTTGTCTACATCCACGTTGTTGAGGTTAGCCACTAAGGCTTAGGGCTTTGCAACCCTTCCTCATTCTCAAGTCAAGAGACTCAACTCTTGAGATGAGGGGTGAGTTTACTAGCTTCAAGAGATGGTTACAAACCTCCCGGGGCTGCCACACAAGTTGGCAAGCTCCACGAGCAACGCTCTAGCCGGGTAGGAGCCAAGGTCCAAGAGTAATAAACATAACCGCCGGCCAAAACATGAACCAAGTGCTCTTTTGAGTTGGGGAATCAAAGCATCTGCTCTCTAATCGTGTTTGGGACCTTTTTCTCTCAAGGATTGATGGGGAAATCAAAGAGAAAGCTTGGGAGCTCAAGGTCACCAATGGAGGAGAGAGAGAAGGGCACTCTTCTATTCTTGGATGAGCTAAATGAGTGGGAGAGAGAAGAGAGACGTTGGGGAGGAACGGGAAAGGTATAAGTACCCTCAGCCCCAACGGTCACTTGAGTCATGGTAGTGCCGCGGCTCAAGTGTGGCAGTGCCTCTCTCTAGGTGCAGCACTGCCGCACTAGACAAGACAGCAAGGGTAAGAGTGAAGTGTTGACTGTCTTGGCTGAGTAACTGAGGATGTATGTGTAAGATTGAGCACTTGGTAGCACATGTTAGCTTAAGCATTGTGTCCCCCATTATAGTATGGCTTTTCTTATACTCAAATTCAAAATATAAAAGAATTTAAACCTCCTTTGAGTTTAAAGCCATCAACATTTGTAATTGGGAGCTCCTCCGTTTTGTGTAACACCCTCGAATATAGATTTCCTGCTTGTCATCTCGATAAATCTCAATAGTTCTCTAATTGCGTGGTCATTATCACCAAAACCCACAATTAGCGCTTGATTGCGCTTTCAATCTCCCCCTTTTTGATGATTGATGATAACCCAATTAGAGCTTACAAAAGATATGAAATGAATATTGAGGTTTTTGAGCCATGGGTGTAGAGCCTGCCCTAAATGTGTGAATAGAGAATTGAATTCTCAAATTGGCATAAGAAGCCAAGAATCATATTTTAGTGAAAGTGATGGGGCTCCCCTACATCCATGCTCCAGCGGGGTGTTGCATACTATGTCAGGTATGTAGACGTAATGCGAATGACAGTTCATTCACAACAAGTTTTGCTGTAACAGCTGGGTGCAGCACTGCCGCACTTGCTGTAATAGCACAAATAAGAACCGGCACCACACAGTATGTAATACATATAAAGATATACCCGCTCATGGAAGTGAGTGAAGGAATTGGTGAGCAGGTATGGCGAATCCCCCGAAGGAATTGGTGAGCACCAACAGCCCCCGAAGGAATTGGTGAGCAGGTATGGCGAATCCCCGCTCATGGAAGTGAGTGAAGGACACGGCATACCCTTTGGGCAGCAACAGCTCGTCCTCATCACCGGGCAGCCACCACTCCTCGGTGGCGGTCAGCGGGCGAAGGAGGCCACGGCGAACGAGGCCCTCCAGGCGCTAAGGGGTGATGCTGGATCTTCACCATGGCTCCATTGAAACGATTGGGAGGGGAGTGGATGCGAGTTCAACGGCAGCTGCGATGTGGATGTGAGTTCAACGGCGGCTGCGATGCGGATGCGAGCCTGACGGCAGCCGCGATGCGAGTACGGGAGGCTCTGGCGATTGGCGACGGAGGTTGACGATGCGAAGGCGAAAAGGCGAAGTACGGAACCCTAGGGGCGAACCCCATGGTTTTATAGGGGCGGCGGATGCGAGAAGGGCAACCATCCGCCTCGGTCTCCGAGCCTGCCAGAACACACCACCGCGTCACGTCGTGGGATACGCGCCCATGATCCCTATCCTTTTCCACCAAAATCGCGTCGGACGGTTCGCCTTCCCGAGCGGATCGGACTCTTTTCCCACAGAGGGGACACGGGTCAGAAAATTTCTTCTACGGCCCGTATGGGCCAAGAAAGCCCAAGGGTCGGCCCGACAGTCTCGATGGCCATCCCAACGAGGGACAGTCCCACGAGCGACTAAGACGCAGGTACGCGAGCATCAGTAGGGCCTCAATCCACGGTCGAGCCCCAGCCAGGCTGACCCCGGACGAAATCCCCATGAACGAGATACCAGGGTTCCCTTAAAGCTGTCCAGTTGACAAAAACCGAGTCTCATAGCCTTACCCGCGAAGGGTCCGAAACACCCCCCGGGCGATTCTGCCCGAATCACCCGGGGGCTCGGGGGCTACACCCATCGGGTGCGCTCGCGTGCACCCTCTAGCGAACCGAAACACCCCCCGGGCGATTCTGCCTAAATCACCTAGGGGCTCAGGGGCTACACCCATCGGGTGCGCGCGCGCGCACCCTCTGGCGAACTAAAACACCCCCAAGCGATTCTGCCCGAATCACCCGGTGCTCGGGGGCTACACCCTCTGGCGAACCGAAACACCCCCAGGGCGATTCGGCCCGAATCACCTGGGAGCTCGGGGGCTACTGTCGGGGACCTAATACCGGGGTACCTAATGAGGTGGAACTGATGACCATCAAACGTTGACACTTCCGATCATACGAGAACGCTAATGCGCTTCTTGTCCGAACGACGGAAGACTGGCTCCGCCTCGCCCAACGTCCGAGGGCGGGCTCTGCCTCGCCCGACCCCCGAGGGCTGGCTCCGCCTCGCCCGACGTACGAGGACAGGCTCCGCCTTGCCCGACGGCCGATGGCAAACTCCGTCTCGCCCGACGATTACCCCCTGCTCCTTCATAATGAGGAGCACAGGGTACGACAGGACATTCGAGTCAAACGCAGTACCAAGGACCATGGGTTATGGCTCTTTCTGGACCGACTGATTGGAGGCGGGGATGGTGGAGGTCTAAGGACCACACTGAGTCTAGGACTCAGGTGTGGGGGCTTGGAGTCGAAGTTTGGACGGGGACCTGGACCCCTTGATAGGTGAGTGATGGGTTGGTCCTACTTGTGCCTGGGCTACAAGCGAGGCGTATGTTTTGGGGTACCCAGCTGAGCACATTGATTCGCGAATCACCGGGTAATCCGGTACGACTTGTCTACAGTCTAGCACCGTAGTAAGAACTGGAAGATGAAAGATGGTGAAACAGATCTATTTGCTCAACTCTTGCTTGAAAGTAGAACATGTGCTTACCTAGAATGGTTAGATAATGAACTAATCATGACTGCTAATAAGAAACATACATAAGGATTCACTACTAGTATTGCTTTCCACAAGAAAAGGAAACCCAGCAAACCATAAAGCTTATCATATCCTTTGGAGTCGGGAAGTTATTCCCACTAGTCGGGTAAGTCTTCCGAGTACATTATGTACTCAGGGTTTATTTACCCCTATTACAGGTGCAGCTTGAAGAGTAGCTGTTGTGTGGAGGATTCTTCTGGTGGGCACAGATGGATCCTTGTATTCTACCGTTAGATGTTTATTGTAATTCCACTGTTTAAATTCCGCACTCTGAACTTAGTATTGTAATAAAGTATTTCAAAGAACTCTTGTTGTATGAAATGGACTAAGTATTGTAAAATCGTTCTCATTATTGGATCCTAGAGGAAAAACGTGGATTATTCGAGTTCCTCCTTAGAGTGTGCTCGACAGAACCATTCGATGTAGCTTACTTTCGGGGCGCTTAGTGTCTGGTGGAAGACGAGCGCCTCCGAAAGCGTGCTATTTCGGGCGGTTCTGCCACAGGTGGTATCAGAGCCAGTAATGAGTCTATGAGTTTCATAACTCTTTTCCAAAACCTAAAATTTGACTTACAAAAGTTTTGCAAAAAGTAGGAAGCGATAAAATTATGTAAATAAGTATAAGCCCTGGCAATATGGTTTATCTAGGATAGCGGCACTGGTTTTATCTAATCAAGTTTCTACAGGTACACTAACTTGCGCTACGTAAGAATCATTTAGCAAGCGGAAAGTGAGTGTGCGATGTGCCGAAATTTTTTGCTAATGCCGCTATATTCCAGCTTGAGTGAACAGGTAGGCTGATGCATGCATCATTAATAGAGAATCTCGCTTAAACTAAACTCCCCCCCTACACGTATAATTTGGATTAGTGAACTGATAGGATAACCTAAAAGAATGCTTTAATAAAAGTCTTATCTTTTCTCTAAGTCTCTTGTTTCTAGTCTGGAGGGTTGTCCTTAATGGTTGGTTCCTATCTGTTTACAGATGAACCTGAGGTCTGGTCGCGGGAGTACCAGTGTTGCGTGGGCCGTGGTCTAGGAGAAGGCCAAGGTGAAAGTGGTCGTGGCAATGAGAACGGCAACGGGGAGAGCCACGAGGCCCCACTTCTGGCTCCTCCTCCTCCGCCACCACCACCCTCGATGACCCATGCGGAGATGATGGCGGAGATGTTGGCTGCTCGGTGTGAGTCAGCCCGTGCCTTGGAGATGCTAGCCCAGGCGATTGGTGGATTCGCCCGTGAGGGCCATGGAGGCAATGGTGGGAACGAGGGTGGTGCCCACGGTCCCGAGGGGCCCTGTTCTTACTAGGATTTCTTGAAGACGCACCCACCCACGTTCACGGTGACTGCTGAGCCTCTGGATGTGGAGCATTGGCTCATATTCTGGAGCAGAAGTTTCTGCTACTCACTATAACTGAGGAGCAGAAGGTGCGCTTTGTAGCGCAGCAGCTGTTGGGTTCTGCCAGTGTATGGTGGGACACGTTCAATGCCATGCAGCCGGTGGATCACCGTGTGACTTGGTAGGAGTTTACCGCTGCTTTCAGAGAGTACTACATTCCTGCTGGTGTGCTGAACAGGAAGTTGATGGAGTTCCTAGACCTGAAGCAAGGGAGCATGTCTGTGATGGATTACATGAACAAGTTCAACCATCTGTCATAGTATGCTGGGACCCACGTCGATACTGATGAGAAGAAGAGGGACCATTTCTATCGTGGCCCCTCTTGCAGTCTGTAGGAGTTGTACACAGGAAACTACTAGACTTTTGGTGCTATGATGAATGCTGCTATTACCATGGAGGGACTTTAGCGTGACTATCAGGCTGAGTGGAAGCGCAAGCGGGTGATTGCTGGGTCTTCTAGTCACCCCAAGGCTCAGAAGGTACAGGTTGTCGGGCGAGTGTCCTATCAGTCTCTGGGTGGGCAGTCGTTCCGTCAGCCTCAGCAGACCTACCAGGCACCTACCACTTAGTACCGTGCACCTACTCAGCAGGTGCAACAACAACAGCCCTAGTGATAGCAGGTTCCACCTCGTTAGGGGCAGGAGAACAAGCCTGGTGCTTATTTCAAGTGTGGCAAGGAAGGCCACTATGCTCGGGAGTGTCCACACAACTAGCCTGTGTAGTCTTCCTAGCCTTTAGCCAACTCCCGTTTGGTCAAGCAGACGATTATCAAGAAAAAGGTGCTCGTAAGCCGCTCTGGACAAGTCAACTTCACTGAGGCTGAGGAGATCTTGCAGAATGAACTGGTGATGGCTGGTATATTTACCATTAATTCCCACCCAGCATATGTGTTGTTTGATTCTGGTGCATCACATTAATTCATGAGCATGGGGTTTGCACAGAGGCACAATATATCTCTTATGGCTATTCCTATTGCCTATAGAATCAGTACTCCGAGTGCGTAGTTGTGCGTTAATACTCGGATGGACACAGTTGGATTAGTGCTCGCCACTCACACCTACCACCTCCAGTTCATGGTGTTGCCTGGGCAAGGCATAGATGCAATTCTGGGCATGAACTGGTTGTGAGTTTATGGGGTAGTCTTGGATCTTAAGTAGAGAGTTGTTGAATTATGGCTTCCTTCTTCCGAGGATAGGATGTCTCTTCTTATGCCCTCAGACCCAGTCTTACCAGTTGCTGCTCATGTTGAAGCTTCTCCTGATCTTGCCTCTATTCCTGTGGTCTGTGAGTTCTCGGATGTCTTTCCTGAAGACCTACCTGGGTTGCCACCGGATAGTGATGTGGAGTTTTCCATTGAGTTAGAACCTAGCACTGCTCCTATTTCACGGCGTCCCTACCACATGGCTCCTAAAGAATTAGCTAAAATGAAGAAGCAGTTAGAGGAATTATTGGAGAAGGGATTTATCCGTCCTACCTCTTCACCATGGGGTTGCTAAGCTATTTTTGTGAAGAAGAAGGATGGTACTCTGGGGATGTGCATGGATTACCGCCCTCTCAATGCGGTAACCATTAAGAACAAGTATCCTTTACCTCGTATTGATACTTTGTTCGATCAGTTGGCTAGTGCCAAAGTGTTTTCAAAGATTGATCTTTGTTCTGGGTATCATCAAATTAAGATCCGGCCACAAGATATACCAAAGATAGCTTTCTCTACTAGGTATGGGTTGTATGAATACCTAATCATGTCTTTTGGTCTCACCAATGCTCCTACATTCTTCATGTATCTCATGAATTCAGTCTTTATGCTGGAGTTGGACAAGTTTGTAGTGGTGTTCATTGATGATATTTTGATATACTCCAAGAACCAAGAAGAGCATGCATAGCATCTTCGG
This sequence comes from Miscanthus lutarioriparius, assembly GCA_904845875.1. NCBI lineage: Eukaryota > Viridiplantae > Streptophyta > Magnoliopsida > Poales > Poaceae > Miscanthus > Miscanthus lutarioriparius. The sequence continues at coordinate 13,049,543 of CAJGYO010000005.1, forward strand.
ATAGTACTGACTCGATTAGAGGAACACAAGTTGTATGCCAAATTCAGCAAGTGTGAGTTTTTGTTAGATCGAGTGTAGTTTTTTGGGACATGTTCTGACACCTGAAGGTATCTCTGTAGACCCAAGCAAGGTGCAAGATGTTCTAAATTTGAAATCTCCGAAGTTAGTGCATCAGATCTGTCAGTTCCTTGGTCTTGCTGGTTATTATTGGTGCTTCATTCCTAACTTCTCCAAAATAGCTCAGCCGATGACCAAGCTGCTCTAAAAAGATGTCAAGTTTGTATGGAGTCCAGCTTGTGAAGAAGCTTTCCAAGCTCTGAAAGAATTTCTTACCTCTGCTCCTGTTCATGCCCAACCAGATATTGACAGGCCATTTGATGTGTATTGTGATGCCTCAAGGACTGGATTGGGATGTGTGCTCATGCAGGATGGACATGTGATAGCTTATGCTTCACGCCAGTTAAAAAAGCACGAGGTGAATTATCCCACCCATGATTTAGAGCTGGCTGCTATGGTGCACGCTCTAAAAATTTGGAGACATTATTTGTTGGGAAATAAAGTACACATTTTTACAGATCACAAGAGCCTCAAATATATTTTCACTCAGTTTGAGCTGAACAAGAGACAATGGAGATGGTTGGAGATAATCAAGGCTTATAATTTGGAGGTTCATTACCATCTTGGAAAAGCTAATGTGGTAGCTGATGCTTTGAGCCAGAAGTCATATCAAGTTGAAGAAGCACCCTTGTCTCTCAACCATGCTGAGGTGCTAGCCCATATTGCTCTAGTCTCGAATTTACTCAAGCAAATTATTATAGAGCAAAGGCATGATGCTTCAAAAATCCCGCACATCAAGAAGTTAATTGCCGAAGGGCGTGGTCCTCATTTTAGTATTGATGATCAAGGTGTAGTGAGGTTTAAGAACAGATTGATTGTTCCCTCAAGTGAGGAAGCTCATCATTCCAAGTTGTCCACCCATCCAGGAAGTAACAAGATGTTCCATGATTTGCGCCACTTATATTGGTGGTCAAATATGAAGCAGGATATCACCAAGTACGTCGCGGAATGCGACACTTGTGGAAGAGTTAAGGTAGACCATATGCGTACCCCGGGATTTTGCAGCCCTTGCCTATCCCTGTTTAGAAATGGGAGGAGATTTCCATGGATTTCATTATGGGTTTACCCTGCACGTCCAAGGGCTATAACTCTATTTGGGTCATTGTGGATCGCCTTACCAAGTCCGCTCATTTTCTCCCAGTGGATACCAGATATTCAGCCAAGAAGTATGCCAAGTTGTATTTTGATCGGATTGTGACCCTGCATGGAGTTCCTCTTACTATTGTCTCTGATAGAGGGTCAGTCTTTGTCTCTCATTTTTTTAAGCAACTTCAGCAATGTCTTGGTACTAGTCTCCTCATAAATTTAGCTTATCATTCGCAAACTAATGGTCAGATAGAAAGGGTCAACCATGTACTTGAAGATATGTTGAGGGCTTGTACCATCTCTTTTCCTGAAAAGTGGGATGAATGCTTGAACTTAGCTGAGTTTTCTTACAACAATAGCTATCAAGAAAGCATTCGTATGGCGCCCTTTGAAACTCTGCATGGAAAGAAATGTAGGACACCACTTAACTGGGTTGAAGTAGGTGACCATGGATATTTTGGGCCTAATTTTATCAAAGAAGAAGGCAGCTCAAAGTCGTCAGAAAACTTATGCGGACAAGAGAAGAAGGCCCTTGCAATTTGAAGTGGGTCATCATGTGTATCTCAAAGTGTCTCCCATGAGAGGTGTGCATCGATTTGGTGTCTGTGGGAAGTTAGCTCCTCGCTATGTTGGGCCTTATAAGGTTTTGGAGCGATGTGGTCCTGTTGCTTATCGTCTCTAGCTTCCAGATAGTTTGTTAGCAGTGCATAATGCCTTCCATGTTTTCTAGTTAAAGAAATATTTGCGGGTCCCCGATGAAGCTGTAGAAATTGAAGGACTTCCCCTCTAGCCCGACTTGTCTTATATTGAGCATCCTGTCAAGATCTTGGACAAAAAAGGAAGAGTGACTAGAAACAGTGTGGTGAAGTTTTACAATATTCAGTGGCAAAATCACTCGGAGGACGAAGCAATGTGGGAGCAAGAAAGCTATATCTTGAAGCATTATCCCCACCTTCTTTCTAGTTCACCGAGGTAATTGTTTAAATCAGAATTTATTTCTTATCTCTTTTCCCACACTAGGCACATGAAATCTCAGGATGAGATTTTGTTTAAGGGGGGGAAGAGCTATAACACCCTCAGTGTTATACTCTAAATTATTTACTAAAACACGTCATGAGCATCATACTTAGAGGGTAATGCATGTAATGAAATGAATAGGTGAAGTATTTCAACTAAAACGATCAATAAGAATGCAAAATAAAAAGGTACTCCACGATTCGTACAATTATCAAGTATGGTTGTAAATAAATTTTTATTGAGTAAAATTACTATAGAACTTATATATGGGACTTAAATAAAGTTTGGAGTGTGAACTTTGTAGAAGATGATAAAATACTAGCTGTTGAAAAATAACCTTGCTAGCTAATATTTCCAATAGCCTAGAAATGCAATTTGAAATAGAGTTCAACTCAAAACTTAGGAAAATTTACAAGTCTATTGACAGTTAGACATTGCTATGTTTAGCAAACTATTTTGAGGAATTGGGTTAAAGAGCGATGTAGTGTTATAGCTTGATTAGGTAGCCTTATATACCATCTTGAGTGTAGTAAAGACCGTTTATGTTTAGGAGTAACGGTTTGGTCGTGGTAGAAGCTTTAAAATCCATGCACACCACGTTTCCGGTTTACTTCCCCCATGTGGACGCGGTGACCGCGCGTCAGTGGTCGACGTCGGTGCGCCTCGCGCGCACGTACATGTTGCCACGCTGGGCTGGCCGTGTGCCATGGGAATAGTCATGGGCGCTACCGTGTGGGGCCGTTGCTGCTGCCGCCCGCCCATGCTGCGCTGCCGCCCGCCTTGCGCGCTGTTGTGCTGCCAAGTCCAACGTGCATTGCAACACGCCTACTGTCGCCGTTGTCGCCCCCCCCCACGCATCGTGTCTGCGCCACAATGCTCTACGCCCAGGCCCGGTTTGATTTCGTGCACGTGGTTGCACCTGCTGTCGTCACGTCATTGATGGCGCTGTGGCGCGCGGGCTAGGCCAGCGTGAACATGCGTGTGCTCATTCGCTAGTGGCTAGGCTGGGTCACTGTGGTTACGTCAACCACATCCCACCAAGGCATGTCACAGCAGAGCCCTGGTCGCATTCCACCATCCTCGCTCTGCCTCCCATCTCTCTGCCTCCGCCATCGTCTTGCACCCACGAGTGCGCCAGAGATAGGTCACCTTTATTCAATTCAGCTCATCCGCACCTTCACCCTCACGTCTCCTCGTCACCTGATTCCACACCGCCTTGATGATGGCCCGAACAGGCGCCAATTTGGCGTCTTCCCGCTGATGTGCCATTAAGGCGCGCTGCGGCCAAGACTGAGGGTAAACCTCCCATCCCTCAACCCAAACCCAATTGCCCACGCCAGTAGGTGTGCCTTGCCTTCCTCTTCATCATGCATGCCTTGGCTTAGTTGCTACCAGCTCCACCCCACCACAGACGCGATCGTGCCACCACGGTGCGCCGCCACATGGCTCGGCTGCACGTGGCCAGCTCCTCTCCGCCACTCTCTTCGCCAACGAACACCGCAGCTAGGCTCATGGTAGACTGTTAACGCTCACTCGCTAGCTAGATGGGTTTGTTGATGCTTGAGTTCGTCGAGGCGGTCACGCCACCGTTGTGGACGGACGCGTATCGCCGTGGCTGGCTCCAGCGCATCCCGCCGTCCCGCGCAGCCGCTAGGTGTAGCTGGTTGAACCCGGGATGGAGGCCGGTCTGACCGTCGGGCCAGTGGTGGTCCTAGGTGGCCGGCGCAGCCGTGCTAGGCCACCGCTCGCTGTGCCGCCGCACACTAAGCCACCGGGGTGCGCGCAGGTAAATTAGAGAAAGGCCAAGGGTCAAGGGAGAGGGTCTGTGAGTAAGTAAAATAGTGTTGGTCCTTGGTTGTGAATTGGGGGAAATGCAGGGTCTCTTTTGCAAAAAACGCTGACACACACAGGACTCTCCCGCCGTGGGCCGCCTCGTGCGTGGGCCTGCTTCGCGTGGGCCACTCCTGCGGGCCGTGTGTGCACGCACGCTGCGCGCGTGTGGGCCGCACGGATGGTCCGCGCGAGAATTGGTTTTCCTTTTTCCAGCGAATTAGCAAATGTTTTCCTAATTTAGTTTTGCGCTGATCTTTGGAAAATTATAGCAAATTCTATAGATGTCCAAAAATTATGAAACCAAATTTGTTAGGTTCCTAAAATTGTGCTCTATCTGTTAGAGTATTTAGTTCATATATATATATATATATATATATATTTGTTGATACCAGTGGCTATTGAATCATTTGAGAGTGCTTAATATGATTAGGTTAAATAATTGTAGGAATTTTTGTGGTAGATTGGTGATAGCAAAAACTCTAAAATTTTTACAGTAGGTTCATTGTATTATTATGTGCTCATTGTAATTTTTGTAGCTTTAGAATAGACTTAATATAAGGGTAGTTAAATGATCTTTGTTTCAAATATACATTAAATCATTAGTAGAAATAAAGATATATTCTTCATTGTAAAGCTAGGTGTTTGTTAGTTGAACCCAATACTTTACTTGATGAAGATGATAGTTAGCTTAGTATCCTAGTCACTAGAGCTAGCTTAGTAGTTTACCATGTGTATTCTTATTTTAAGAGTTGCTGTTGCCGAAATGCTAAGTGTTGCATCATCATCGCATGCACGTAAAGAACGAGTTGGCGGAGATCGTGACCATAGGAGATCACGAGTTCAAGGAGGTGATTTAAGAGTATGAGGAGGAGATCCTCGTGCAGGAGGAGGTCCCAAAGCCACCACTAACTGACTGAGCTGACACCGCGCCTGCCCAAGGCAAGCCCCGGTGCATAACCCTTATTTTGAATAATCACTGGATATATATATATATGTGATGCACATTTACATTACAGGCATTTTATGGAAACTACATGCATAGATAACCTACCTATGAGTCCTACTAGCATAGGTCGAGTAGCTGCTATGCTTAAGCTATCGATAGCGTGAGTAACCTGCCGTTACTCACAATAGGTGATTATTATTATCACTCTCATGATAAAATGGTGAAAGAAAATGGAGACCAGGTAGGGACATAGCTTGGTTACACTATTTTCCCTGTCCGTGTCGGTTAAGGACCAGCCGTTGCATTGGGTTCTAGTCAAGTCACAGACTTATTATCCTGAGCACATACTTGTTTATAGGAACAGGGAAGGCTCGTTGCTCTCTTATCATGGGTTCTGGCTCTTTCTGGACCAAGTGATTGGAGGTGGGGATGGTGAAGGTCTAAGCACCACACTGAGTCTGGGACTCAGGTGTCGGAGCTTGGAGTCCAAGTTTGGATGGGGACCTGGACCCCTTGATAGGAGAGTGATGGGTCGGTCCTGCTTGTGCCTGGGGTACAAGCGGGGCGTGTGTTTCGGGGTACCCAGCTGGGCACATTGATTCGCAAATTACCGGGTAATCCGGTACAACTTGTCTATAGTCTAGCACCATAGTAAGAACTGGAAGATGAAAGATGGTGAAACGGATCTGTTTGCTCAACTCTTTCTTGAAAGTAGGACAGGTGCTTACCTAGAATGGTTAGATAACGAACTGATCATGACTGCTAATAAGAAATATACATAAGGATTCACTACTAGTATTGCTTTCCACAAAAAGAAAACTATGGCAGAACCTCCTAAATTATAGGGCCCACATGCACCTGTCACTGTCCAACGACCTTTGACAACTATGCATATGTTCCCGGTAACTTAAGAAGACTGTCGGGTGTCCTCGGAGAACCCCGAATCATCTATGATTTCTGAGCAGGATCACATTACAGAGTCATTGCAGTATTACAACATTTATTCAAATATCTATACCAGAGTAAAACAGCGGAAGACTTACAATAACATAGTTTACAAACCATTTGTTTCAAACCATACAACTAAGTTTGATAATTATTACAAACCAAAGTAGTGGAGTGGCATTATAACATAATATGAAACACACAATTAAACTGCCCTGCCCAAGGGCCATGCATTTACTTATCGTCATCGCATTGAACAACAGTCATGCAGCACGGTCCAAAGCAGACCTGCTCATGAGCCTCACCTGCAACAAGGGTCAACGAACCCTAAGTACAAAAGTACTCAGCAAGACTTAACCGAAAGTAAAACTGATAGAACTCAGGAATGCAGGCTCAGGGATTCAAGGTATGGCTTTAGCAATAATCAAAGTTCTTTGCGTAAAAGCTCTTTAACAAAATTCTTTACTTCAACATATAAAACTTTAAAAGATCATATACAAAGCTGACACGATCCGTAATGAGATCATGAAACTTCGTATCCAACACTTTCTCAAACCAGCCTCAAGTTCCAGTTATTAAACTACGATGATCAATAGTGAGTTGAGTCTCCATAACCGAGGAGCAACGACGATTCAAACCGATTAAACCCAGCTGGGGATTCCAGACCACACGACATATGCAGGTCCCCGACTTACATATATCAACCTACCCTCGGATGCTCTAAAACAAGAACGGGTCCGCGCCACCCGAGAATACAGTACTCCACCAATCCAGCCCATTGCCACGTGGGTACACGCTATTCCCGCCATCTCTCCACTCCTAGTGCGCGAGTAGCCATTCTCGTAATAGAATAGCCAAGTTAAGGCTTACCGGAGTATACGGTTAGTACTACAAAGTCTCACCTCATGCAATTCAACAATGGACGGACCTTAATCGACACAGATGGAAGGAACCCGCTCACAAGACCTCCATGTCTTGTGGCTCACACACACCGAGTCCGTCCGGTCTAGATTTGTTACTCCACATTCCCATATCACATGATAACATAAGTAACCAAAGATCCATTTAAAACTTGTAGGTGACAGGTAATCACTCGACTTTTATCGTTCTAAGCATAGCTAAGCATAACTAGGCATATACGAATTAAAACTGGTAACAAGATAGATATGGAAAAACAAGGTTGGTAATGCACCAATTAGGTTTGCACTCACTCCTAATCACTTAATGCAGTAAAGAAAAGCAAAAGCGATATAAATTTGTAAAATATAAGGTAGGTTTAAATGCATCCGGGGCTTGCGTTCGTTGACGGAAAAGTCTGGTTTCGAGTCGTTCCACAATTATCAAATTCGACCTCAACAGGCGGATTAACTTCTTCCACAACTTGATTAACTACCACGTGCTCACCTTCGTTTACTACACGTAGTAACAATGCCATGTTTAACATGATGCGAGACATGAAACATGATGCTTGACGATGGATGCAAAAGTAATAACTTGAATACAACTTTCCTTCGCGGTACAGTTACAGGTCAAACTAACTAAACCTTTTTCGTAACACTTAATCCCATTGCCAAGGATCTTTATCAACTAATGACCCAAGGTCATCACTCAATCCAAAATTCAATCAAAACCTAAATCATTAAAGGTTACTATTTGGTAAAGGTTCATCACATGATAACTATGAGGCAAAACAATTTTCATAATTTTTGGATAATTAATTAAGCCTAGAAAAATCATGAAAACTCATTTATTAATTAATTGAGCAATTTTTATCACATTCAAAAAGTATTGAAAAACAATATTTCATATTTTTCCTAAATAATATGCATCACAGAGAGGTCACACAAAAATTTTCATAATTTTTGGAGCTCTAATTAATTCTACACAAAAATAACAAAAACCATCACTATTCATCACTGTTCCTCGACAAAATCAAGTGACCAAGGTTGGTTGGCTGGGTGTGCAAGGAATAGGCAAAGCTGGGATAGGCTTTGCTGAGATGGCAACGGTGCTAGCTCGACGGAGCGATGGCGGTGCTGCCGGGAAAAACAGAGGAGGAAACGAAGAAGAATGGCGACGGTGGCTGGCTTTATAACGCGGCCAAGGAAGCAAGAGGAAGCCACGACGCGGCCTTCTCCGCGCCAGCGTGAAGCCGAGGGCGGCCACAGGCGCGACTGGAAGCGAGGAGAAGCACACCGGCGGTGACAGCTGCCCGCGGCTACTATTCAACGTATTTACAGAATTACCATTCGTCTAAATTTCCAAATTACTCCCAATTTTGTATAACAACTCAAAAATAAAAGTTGTTCCAAATTCAAAGTTCTACCACTTTGCTTTTATAACCAAACCCAAATTCGGTCTACATTTTGAATTGCAAGTTTAAATTCAAAATGGGAATATTTAAAGAATCACGCCTTTTCAAATTACTTCAAATTTCATAAAACAACTTTGAAAACTCCAAAAACCAACTTTGTACAACTCGACAAACTCTACATTTTTGCTTTTAGGCCCAACCCCAAAATGTGCTTAGATTTTGAAATGGGTTTTTTGGGGTAAAACTAATCACTGGAAAACAAGGTTTTTGGAAATCCAAATCAACACAATTGTTTTGAAATTGATTCAACCATACAAGGCAACACATATAACATGAATGTAAACTTGTTTTAGTGTATGCATATCAAAGTTTTCACTAATACGAAATGATGTACAATGCATATGATGACATGGCAGGTTTTAGTATTTAAAACACCCGAGGTGTTACAATCCTTCCCCCTAAAAGAAATCTCGTCCCGAGATTCAAAGTCATAGGGTAAGTAATGGAAAAGGAAATGTGTCAATCCAAAAATATCCAAAACTTGTTCATAAAACAGCTGAGGTTCCTTTACAAACATAGATCTCAATAACAAAGCAAAACTAACATTATCCTATATTGACGCAAGAAACTCTAGAAATTTTTCTAGCAAGTAATCTTCGGATTCCCAAGTAGCTTCTTCTTCTGAATGTTGACTCCATTGTATTTTGTAGAACTTGATTGTCCTCCTTTGAGTAACACGATCTTTCTGATCTAGAACTCGGATAGGATATTCAGAATAGGTCAAATCCGGTTCAAGTTCCACTCCTTCAACTTCAACATTCTGCTCAGGCACTCGGAGACACTTCTTCAATTGAGAAACATGGAACACATCATGTACAGCTGCGAGATGTTCTAGTAATTTCAAGCGATATGCCACTTTTCCATACCTCTCTAAAATTTGAAATGGTCCAATATATCGAGGTGCCAACTTGCCTTTAACACCAAAACAGGTAACTCCCTTCATTGGCGATACCTTCAGATATACAAAATCTTCCTTGTTAAACACCAATGGTCTACGTCGTTTATCCGCATAACTCTTTTGTCAGGACTGAGCTATCCTCAAATTACTTTGTATTTGCCTAACCTTGTCTTCTGTTTCTTTCACAAGGTCAACTCCAAAGAACCGTCTTTCTCCGGGCTTAGACCAACTCAGTGATGTTCTGCATCTACGACCATATAGTGCTTCAAATGGAGCCATTCTAATGCTTTCCTGATAACTATTATAGTATGAGAATTCAGCCAAAGGTAAGCATTCATCCCACTTATTGGAATAGTTAAGGACACAACACCTTAACATATCTTCAAGTACTTGATTGACTCTTTCAGTCTGACCATCGGTCTATGGATGATAAGCTGTACTATACAGGAGTTTGGTTCCCAACGAAGAATGCAATTGTTTCCAAAAATTGGAGACAAACTGTGTACCCCTATCGGACACAATGGTCTTTGGTACTCCATGGAGACTCATAATTCTTGCTAAATACATCTTGGCATATTGGATAGTGGGGTATATACTCTTGACTGGAAGAAAATATGTTGACTTGGTTAGTCGATCTACAATAACCCATATTGAGTCAAAGCCCTTTGATGTCTTGGGTAGACCAACAATAAAGTCCATACTAATGTCCTCCCACTTCCAAGCTGGAATAGATAATGGTTGTAATTCTCTAGCGGACCTCAAATGTATAGCTTTCACCTTTTGACAAGTATCACACTTGGCTATATATCTAGCAATCTCTATCTTCATTTTGGTCCACCAAAATCTTTGTTTCAAGTCATGGTACATCTTGTTGCTTCCCGGATGGATAGATAACCTAGTAGCATGTGCCTCTTCAAGGATTGACTAACGCAACTCAGGAACTTTTGGTACCACCAGGCGATCCTTGAACCACAACACACCTTCTTCATCTATGCTGAAGCATTCCGCTTTTCCATTCCTGACTCTTTCCTTTATATGGGCTATACCCTTGTTTTCCTTCTAAGCAGCAATAATCTGGTCTCGAATATTGGCTTCAACAATTATGTTGGTCAAACTACCTTGTTGAATTACCTCTACATTCAACTTCTCCATCTCTTGATATAAAGTCAGACCCATTGTTCTTACTGCCAGACAATTGCAATAACTTTTGCGACTGAGGGCATCTGCAACCACATTTGCTTTACCAGGGTGATAATGTACCTCCAAGTCATAATCTTTAATCAGTTCTAACCATCTTCTTTGTCGCATGTTCAATTCTGACTAAGTAAAGATATACTTTAAACTCTTGTGGTCTGTATAAATATGGCACATATTACCAAGCAGGTAATGCCACCAAATCTTCAGAGCATGGACCACAGCTGCTAACTCCAGATAATGAGTCGGATAGTGTTCTTCATGTTGCTTTAATTGCCTGGATGCATAGGCAATGACTCGGCCTTCTTGCATCAATACACATCTAATACCAATACCCGAAGCATCACAATAAACATCAAATGACTTCTCGATATCAGGTTGGGCTAATACTGGTGCAGTGGTCAATAGTCTCTTCAAAGTCTGGAAAGCTTCTTCACAATCAGATGACCAGACAAACTTGACTTGGTTCTTCAACAACTCAATGATGGACTTTGATACTCTAGAGAAATCTGGAATAAACCGACGGTAATACCCCGCCATTCCCAGAAAACTCCGAACCTGATGAACAGTGGTTGGCGGTTTCCAATCAAGCACATCCTTAACTTTACTTGGATCAACTGCAATTCCTTCAGCTAATAGGACATGTCCAAGAAACTGTACTTCCTTCAGCCAAAATTCACACTTACTGAATTTGGCATATAGTTGATGTTCTCTCAAGCGGGTCAGAACAATTCTGAGATGTTCTGCATGTTCTGCCTTGTTCTTGGAATATACTAGAATGTCATCAATAAACACCACTACAAACTTGTCTAGCTCAGGCATGAATACTGAATTCATCAGATACATGAAATGAGCTGGAGCATTTGTCAAACCAAAAGACATTACCAAGTATTCATATAATCCATATCTTGTGGTAAATGCCGTTTTAGGAATATCTTCAGGCTTAATCTTGATTTGGTGATAGCCTGACCTCAAATCTATCTTGGAGAAAACTTTGGCTCCGGCTAGTTGATCAAAAAGCAAATCTATCCGAGGTAAGGGATACTTATTCTTGATGGTCACTTCATTCAACGGACGATAGTCAACACATAACCTCAGGGTCTCATCTTTCTTTTTCACAAAAATTGCCGGACATCCCCAAGGTGATGAACTAGGTTGGATAAACCCCTTATCAATTAATTCTTGCAACTGAGTCTTCAACTCGGCGAATTCCTTGGGTGGCATCCTATAAGCTCTCCGAGAAATCAGAGCTGTTCTAGGTTTTAACTCTATGTTAAACTGAACATCCCTATCAGGTGGTAGACCATGTAAATCTCCAGGAAACATATCAGGAAATTCACACACTACCGGGATATCTCTAATCTCTTTGACGGCTGTTGCACAAACTTTTCCCACTGATCTTCTTAAGGTTGGAAGTTGGATAAGAAGTTGAGAAGTACTATCTGGCAAACTCACCCTTATGGTCCTATTCAAAGCATCTATAATAGCCTTATGCTGATACATCCAATTCATTCCCAAAATTACATCTATATCCTGATCCTTTGGGATAATCATGGTAGTGGGAAAGATATGCCCACCCAGGTTTATGGGTACCTGGTATACCATTTCCTTAGTACACAGATGTCCCCCGGGCGACTGTATAAAGAAATTTTCCTTTGTTGCCCCAATTAGAATTTCATGCTTCACGACAAATGTTCTATTGATGAATGAATGAGATGCACCAGAATCAAAAAGCACAACTGCAGGGTGATTGGCGACAGGAAACATACCCATCATCAATGGCTCCCCTTCCGGAATTTCCCCAACTTGAATATAGAAAACCCTTCCTGTCTTCCTTTCATCTTTGCCCTTCTGAGCATTCTGATTGTTGTTCTTATTCTGTGCTTGACCCTATTGTTGATTGCCAGGGGTCTTCTGATAATTTGAATTAGACTGCCTTGGATACGGACATTCTCTTGAGAAATGACCAGGCTTGCCACAATTGAAACAGGGATACTTGTGACCCTGGGGTGTTGGAGCACTGACACCAGAAGTATTCTGTTGTGGATTCTGATAAGTTGTAGCAGGACGAACATTGGATTGTTGCCCGACTTGAAATTGTGACAGACGATAAGGAGGACAATTATGATTTACTGGATGATAAATCACCCTCTGCCTCTTTTGATTTCCCCCAAAAGATCCAGACGGCACATTCTTTTTCTTTTTGATCTCCTTATGTTGCCGATACTTTTCCTCTGAAGCAATTGCAATATTCACTGCCTCATGATAAGTGACATTGGTACAAGTAGTCATCATTGTCTGCAACTTGGTATTTAGACCTCTCATAAACCACCTCTTCTTCTTAGCATCTGTATTGATATGCTCAGATGCATACTACGACAGGTGATTGAATCTTCCCACATACTGCATAACCGTTTGATCCCCTTGCTTCAAAGCAAGGAACTCATCCAGCTTTATGGCCATCACTCCCTCTGGAATATAGTGGGCTCGGAAGGCAGTACAGAACTCAGCCCAAGTTATGGCAATGCCAGCTGGTTGCATAGCCGCTAGGTTTGCCCACCAAGCACCTGCTGCACCTCTAAGTTGCTGGGCGGCAAACATAGGTTTCTGAATCTCCGTGCAGGGAATAAGATCAAATTTCTGCTCCATGGTCCGCAGCCAATCATCAGCCTCTAGTGGTTCATCTGCCTTGGTGAACACTGGTGGTCTTGTATCTATAAAATCTACATACGTAGCCTCCTGCCTGTTATGATTGCGACCACGGTTTCCTTGCACCATATTCTGATTACTCTGAGCTATTTCTCGAAGCAATCGAGCATTTTCAATAGTCACATTGATAAGGGCAGCGATAGCATCAGCCAAATTGGGTGGAACTGGTGGCGGATTAGGAATATCATCCTCATCTTGTGAAGTACCAGGAATATGTGAACCCCGCGTACGATGCATCTGTTCATAACAAACCAAACTTTACTCACAAGTCTTTATTGAATTGCAAAAAGAGCTTACTCCAAAACACATTACATAGGGTTTACTAATTTATACACAAGACCGCATCTAAACAAGACTACTTAACTTTAACTAGAACTAACTATTATCCAACTCTAATCTTCTCCTTGATCACCTCCAACTTTGGGCTCGGTAACCATTCCGGAAATATTTCCGCCCTCATTATCACTTTCATCGACCATTACTAATTCTTTAGGATCTTCTTCTTCTTCCCCTTCCGATTCACTACCATCGACAAGGATGACACCTGGGTCCATGGCATCAGCTTCGGGTTCATGATTTGGATCCAGGAGGTTGCTTAGCCTATGAACTTCTTCATGCAGATAAGTATTGTGTTCTTCTAAATCTTCTACATAGAATTCTAGCTCATGAGTTCTAGCTCTAGCTACATTTTCTCTATGCCAAGCTTCATTTCTTCCTTCCACCATACGAACTAACATACATTCGCAGTTCCTATGAGCGGTGGTGAGATGCCTCAATTGATCCTGTAATTCTCCTACCTGGATGGCATCCCTGGCCCTATCTCTAGTAGCTTGTGCTAACTCTGCAGAAATCCTCTATATCTCTGCTTGGGAATCAGGCCTAGAGCTACTACTGCTAGCACCATCATTCCAAGGAGCAAGCTGGTGACGAGGAACTCTTTTGGGTCCAACGGACATACGGGGTGTCATCTTGGTACGAGCCATACTGTAGGAAGCAAGATTAATCCAAGTAAGACAATCTGACAACAGTCTCAAGAGCAGCGAGGGTGGATTACACAACTCAACCCAGACTCACTACCCAACCTAGACTCAGAGGTGAAGGAAGTAACAAGTGAATAAATCATGATGCATGAATCGTTCTTACGAACAAAAACATCAAAGCTCATAAGGTACATAACAACAATTGTTTTTATATAGGGCATAATAATATTACTACTCCACCACACAAAGCCTTTTTAATCCAATAAGGAATGGGGAGAAAGAATAAGATAAGTCGGAAGCAACTTGGACCAAATTAACAAGTTATACTTATTTGTCCCAAATCATTTTGAAGTTTTTGAAAAACAATACAACAAAAACTTTGTAACGATCGCTCTGATACCATTATGTGGCAGAACCTCCTAAATTATAGGGCCACATGCACCTGTCACTGTCCGACGACCTTTGACAACTATGCATATGTTCCCGGTAACTTAAGAAGACTGTCAGGTGTCCTCGGAGAACCCCGAATCATCCATGATTTCCGAGCAGGATCACATTACAGAGTCATTGCAGTATTACAACATTTATTCAAATATCTACACCAGAGTAAAATAGCGGAAGACTTACAATAACATAGTTTACAAACCATTTGTTTCAAACCATACAACTAAGTTTGATAATTATTACAAACCAAAGTAGTGGAGTGGCATTATAACATAATACGAAACACACAATTAAACTGCCCTACCCAAGGGCCACGCATTTACTTATCGTCATCGCATTGAACAACAGTCATACAGCACGGTCCAAAGCAGACCTGCTCATGAGCCTCACCTGCAACAAGGGTCAACGAACCTTGAGTACAAAAGTACTCAGCAAGACTTAACCGAAAGTAAAACTGATAGAACTCAGGAATGCAGGCTCAGGGATTCAAGGTATGGCTTTAGCAATAATCAAAGTTCTTTGCGTAAAAGCTCTTTAACAAAGTTCTTTACTTCAACATATAAAACTTTAAAAGATCATATACAAAGCTGACATGATCCGTAATGAGATCATGAAACTTCATATCCAACACTTTCTCAAACCATCCTCAAGTTCCAGTTATTAAACTATGATGATCAACAGTGAGTTGAGTCTCCATAACCGAGGAGCAACGACGATTCAAACCGATTAAACCCAGCTGGGGATTCCAGACCACACGACATATGCAGGTCCCCGACTTACATATATCAACCTACCCTCGGATCCTCTAAAACAAGAACGGGTCCGCGCCACCCGAGAATACAGTACTCCACCAATCCAGCCCATTGCCACGTGGGTACACGCTATTCCCGCCATCTCTCCACTCCTAGTGCGCGAGTAGCCATTCTCGTAATAGAATAGCCAAGTTAAGGCTTACCGGAGTATGCGGTTAGTACTACAAAGTCTCACGTCATGCAATTCAACAACGGCCGGACCTTAATCGACATAGACGGAAGGAACCCGCTCACAAGACCTCCATGTCTTGTGGCTCACACACACCGAGTCCTCCCGGTCTAGATTTGTTACTCCACATTCCCATATCACATGATAACATAAATAACCAAAGATCCATTTAAAACTTGTAGGTGACAAGTAATCACCCGACTTTCATCGTTCTAAGCATAGCTAAGCATAACTAGGCATATACGAATTAAAACTGGTAACAAGATAGATATGGAAAAACAAGGTTGGTAATGCACCAATTAGGTTTTCACTCACTCCTAATCACTTAATGCAGTAAAGAAAAGCAAAAGCGATATAAATTTATAAAATATAAGGTAGGTTTAAATGCATCCGGGGCTTGCCTTCATTGACGGAAAAAAGTCTGGTTCCGGAGTCGTTCCACAATTATCAAATTCGACCTCAACAGGTGGATTAACTTCTTCCACAACTTGATTAACTACCATGTGCTCACCTTCGTTTACTACACGTAGTAACAATGCCATGTTTAACATGATGCGAGACATGAAACATGATGCTTGACGATGGATGCAAAAGTAATAACTTGAATACAACTTTCCTTCGCGGTACAGTTACAAGTCAAACTAACTAAACCTTTTTCGTAACACTTAATCCCATTGCTAAGGATCATTATCAACTAATGACCCAAGGTCATCACTCAATCCAAAATTCAATCAAAACCTAAATCATTAAAGGTTACTATTTGCTTTTATGAATTAATTATTTAATTATAAATTATAAATTAAATCAACTTGTTCCAATTGAGCTCAAATTTTTTTTAAAGGTTCATCACATGATAACTAAGAGGCAAAACAATTTTCATAATTTTTGGATAATTAATTAAGCCTAGAAAAATCATGGAAACTCAATTATTAATTAATTGAGCAATTTTTATCACATTCAAAAATACTTAAAAACAACATTTCATATTTTTCCTAAATAATATACATCACAAAGAGGTCACACAAAAATTTTCATAATTTTTGGAGCACTAATTAATTGTACACAAAAATAACCAAAACCATCACTATTGATCCATTTGAGAAAAAGGAATAATTCATTTTCAAACCGCTGAGTCACTGACAGCGGGGTCCCACCTGTCATCGCCTACCTCCCGCATTTGACCATGGCGACTACGCGCTGACCGGCGATTTCTCGCCGTCGGTGAGACCAACGGCGACGGCGAAGACACCAACACGTTCACCAAGACTAGGCGCACCTACTGATGTCCCTACTTGCACCAATTTCTAAGAACTCTTGTTGTATGAAATAGACTAAGTATTGTAAACTCGTTCTCATTTTGGATCCTAGAGGAAAAATGTGGATTATTCGAGTTATCCCTTGGGGTGTGCTCGACAGAAGCATCCGATGTAGCTTACTTTCGGGGCGCTTAGTGTCTGGTAGAAGACGAGCACCTCCGGAAGCGTGCTATTTTGGGCGGTTCTGCCACACTACCACAATTGTAGTATGTCCTTTTTTCTTGTTTGGAAAGTTTCTCTTCACTACCTTGTAGCCTTGCTTCTTTAGCCCCTTGTGAAACCTTTTCATAAAGAGAGCAACATCATCAACCTTCTCATATTGATCATCATCATTTTTACTTTCACTTGAAGATGATGTGGTTTCTACTCTTTCTTGGACTTGCTTGATTGCTTTGGGCTTGCTAGTTGAAGCTTGCTTGTTGATCTTGGACTTGCTTGTAGAGCCTTGCTTACTTGATTTGTTGGCCTTGAGAGCTACATCCTTGATCTTGATGCCTTCTAGCTTTGCTTGCAATTCACCAAGCTTCTTCCTCTCATTTGCTTCTTCTATTTGCATGTCAAAGGTCAATATCCTCCCAAGTATATCATTTGGTGTGAAGTACTTAAACTTCTTCTTGTCTCTAATTAGAGTCACTACGGTCTCATTTCTAGGTGAATAAGCCTCCAACATAATCTTGACAACTTTATGATCATCTAGCTCATCACAACAATAGCCTCTAATCTTGCCCACCATTGTCATCAACCTATCAAACATCTCTTGTGGCCCTTCTCCATCCAAGATTACAAACCGGTTGAGCTTTGACGTCAACAAATCAATTCTTGCCTTTCTCACTTTGTCAACCCCTTCATGTGCTAGGTGCAAAGTGTCCCATATTTGCTTGGCAATATCAACCCCAATCACTCTATTTGTAACACCCTAAAATTTGAATTTCTAGAAATGGACCTAAAAGATTTAATTTGGAATTTTTGTGCACATGAAATATAGGAAAATAATTTTTTTTCATTAAATTAAAATTCATCATAAGGTAGCAACATATTTTAATATACATGCTATTGCATTTGATTTATTTGGTTGACTGGTTTTGATTGAAAATTCAAAATGGTTAA
The DNA here is from genome assembly GCA_904845875.1 of Miscanthus lutarioriparius. Lineage (NCBI taxonomy): Eukaryota > Viridiplantae > Streptophyta > Magnoliopsida > Poales > Poaceae > Miscanthus > Miscanthus lutarioriparius. The sequence goes on from CAJGYO010000005.1 coordinate 13,067,490, forward strand.
AATTGCTTTTGCAAATGAAATTAAAAATGGCTTTGAAATAAAATAAAAGAAAATTATAAAATGAAAGAATTCAAAAATTTATTCTCAGAAAACTTACCCAAAAAATGTTCATTTATGTTTGAATTAAAAAGTGTATTTTAAATCAAATTTATACTCGATTCGGGTCATATTTGAATTTGTTTTGAATTAAGAAAAGAAAAATGATTTGGAAAAATAAAAAGAAGAAAAACTTCCTCTCTCTCATTTTGGCCCGAAGGCCCGCGCTTCATCTGGCCCGGCCCGCTCCTTTCTTTCTCTCCCCCTGGCCTGCTCCGTTCCCTTCCCTTTCCCAGCCTGGCCTGCTCGACGGCCCACCTCGCGTCGTCGCTCCTCTCCCTCTCTTCCGCGTGCGCCTACCGCTCCACACCGGGCCGCTTCACGCCCTTCCTCCACTTCGCGTCGCCCGCACGGCCCAGCTCTCCCGCGGCCCGCATCGGCCTGCCCCCAGCACCCACACCCACACGCGCTTCGCCCTCCTCTCCCTCACTGCATCGCTGGCCCCATCCGTCAGCCGCCGTCCTCTTCCTTTCCTTTCTTCCCCACGCTTCCCCTTTCCTTTCTTGCCGCCGATGATGGCATTGCCATGCTCGGCAAGCCGCCGCGCCTGCGCCTGTATGGCAGGCGTCCAAATCGCCCGAGCACCCTACTTCCCTACCATCTACCGCAGCACCGCTGGCCTATAAAGCCTGAGCCGAGCGCCTCCCTCTCCCTTTTCCTGTCCGCACTCACGCTCTCGCCACAGCCGCCGCAATACGCCGTACCCGCGCCTCAATCACCGTCACCTAAGCATCTCGGAGCTTCGCCGTGACCTAACGCAGCCGTAGGTATCTCCAATTTCACGTTTTGGTCACGGTTTGCTCGAATTCATCCTCACCCGAGCGCCACTTCTCTCTCCAGCAGCCGCCATCGTCGACCCACCCCCTCGAGGCCTTCCCGGACGCCACGCTCCCTTTCTTCCGACTAAAGGTGAGCTACTCATTCTCCCCGTGCCTCTAGTTCATTGAACAATGCCCTAGAACACCGTAACGGCTAGCTCCCGAGCCGTCGGTCATGGCGCCGCCACGGCCCGTCATCCCGACGCGCTTCCCCCACCGTACTTTTCGGTCATAATGGACTCACGTAGATGCGCTCGTCGTTCTCGTGCCCTCGTCTTGGTCTAAGGTGGCCGGAGTCACCCGTACCTGCATCACCGGTGAGCTCGAGCCACCGGCACCCATGGCGCCGCCGTCATGAGCTCCTTCCCTGGCGGCCCGCTGCCCCCGTCACACTAGCGCCGTCAGATGCGTGGTGGATGGCCGAGATCACGTACCCCTTCGGGGTTACGTAATCGGTCCACCGTGGACCCATGGACCCAGCCCACGGTGCCGTGTTAGCGTGCGTCCACCGCACGCGTGGCGCACCGCGCCAACCAGCGGCTACCGCGTGGCGCCTAGTCAGCAGCCGCGGTCAACACGCGGCCAGCCGCCGGACATTTTGTGAAATAGTCCCTCGGTTTTCAGAAATCAACCCACGCTCCATGCTAGTTCAAAATAATTTCTTTTTGGTCCCGTTTTCTTCTGTTTTAGCCCCTGTAGTTTTGAGTATTAGTGCCCACAGTCCAGTTAGCATTTAAAATTCAAAATTAATTAGTTTAAAATCAAATTTGAGTTCAATTAATTACAGAAATGCCATCAAACTTGTTTAGGCCATAACTTTATCATTTTAACTCCGATTTGACCCGTTCGAATTGCGTTAGGACCGTATTTACATTTTCTACATGTTTACACTACTGTTAGGCATGTTTTCAATACTTAAAATTCATGGGTAGATTTAATCTATTATTTAACTAAAGGAAAGTTGTTTAAATCATAACTTATTCATTTTAACTCTGAAATAGTCCGTTCAAGTTGCGTCGGTTTCATAACGACGTGACCTATGCATTAGTATCAATGTCAAAATCTCTAGAATTTCATGGGTTAAAACCCAACTTGAATAATAATTAGGTCACCAGATTTATAAATAAAATATAATAAATTCTACTTCGATTTTTAAAACCAAATATAAGTTTGACTTAATTCAACTTAAACATTTTCTCTGAAATATCATATACATGCTTTTATATAATAAAATAAATAAAGCTTATGGTTTTCCGTTTTATAGACAAAATCTTCTGGTAGATGTATCTTTTCAACCGTAGCTCCGATTAGTGTGCTTCCCGCGTGTGTGTTCGTAGCAATACGTAGACCTGTTTCAAATCTTTTTTCCATTAGTTGGTGTATTGTTCTAATATGGCTATATATGTATGTTATGCATGTCTGTTGGATGCTTGTGTGGTGTTCTATGATCAAGTCCAGTCGGTGAGCTATATGTGGTGAGTCTATAAGCGGTACTTGGAAGATTTGGAACATAATAAGATCTGATCTGAGTTTAAGGCAAGTATAGCATGGGACCATCCTTGATACCTATTCACCTCTAATCATTTAATTCATGTTGCATGTGTCTACCTTGGCAACTATAGTAATTTCCCTAGCTAATTGATATCATGGATTCCTTGATACCTTTGGGTTATTGCATTGGGTAGTTTTTGCTAGTGCACAACCAAAACCATGATCTTGTAACTTGACTAACGGTATATGCAACAAACATTAAAACATGACTTTTTAGCAACATGGAAACAGGGAGCTAGAGTGTTTAGCTACTTTCTAAATGCTCTAGATTCCTCTCCCTAAGGACTTATCTGTAAGTGATCATCCGGGACTTACAGTACAGCTGTGAGGGCTATATGGCTCTGACTTTAGCTCAGTATGAGGACCTTTTCTAGCTTGTTGGTGGTTACCTTTATGGCACAAAAGGGGCTCCGACAGGTATGATCTCGGCCTGCCAAGAGGGTGCACTTTGTTAGTCACTCCTTGGAGGGGGTTTATGCTTATTGATGGGGAAACCTTAGTGGCCCTAACTTGTTAGACGAACCTTTGAAAGGCTTCATAGTGAACCCTACCGACCTTCCTTGGTAGTGGGTCAAGGGGCTGATCACCCCGGGCGAAAGGGAAAATCACGACTCACAGTGAAAGTGTACAACCTCTACAGAGTGTAAAACTGTTATAACAGTCGTGCTCACGGACACGAGTGGCCTTGGAACCCTTATGGAATAGAAATGATCACTAATGGTTAATTGTTTATGCTATTCATTATTCATGTTTACCTGATCATGTCTTTATGGGCTTATGATAAATTCGTTGCTACTCAATTGCTTAAAAAGATGACCTATTAAAAGCTAATCGCAGTAAACCAGTGTCAACTTTTTGAGCCTCATGAACCCCATGTCATATTGCTAAGTATGATATGTACTTACGCTTGCTTTACCTTTCTATACTTTGGATAAAAATCCCGGATGGGTACCAGATTGCTAGTCTGGAGGAGTTAGGCTTGTGGTCAACCAGTCAGTCGTCCCTGTGGATTTAGAGTCTTTGCCTGAAGATCAGAGTTGCCTTTCCATTGTCTATACTCTGAGGTTATATTCTTTATACTAGTACATTATGTATTTAAGCATTGTCTATTGATATTACCCTTATTTGTAGCTATATGTGAGATTTGACTTTCTGGGCTCACATATGGTGTGTATCTGGTTTTGTCCTTAAAACCGGGTGCTACACTATTGTACTCATCACCATCCAAAGCACTAAGCAACACACTTGTGGCTTGATCATTGAGGTGAATGATTCTCAGCTCTTCTAGTGTCGGGTTCTTGGGATCAACCGGTGGCTCAAATCCATTGCAAACAATCTCCCAAATGCCGGGGTGAAGACCTATAAGATAGGATCTGATCAAGTGCTTCCACTTGGCAAAGTTAGTCCCATTGAAATGGGGTAGCTTGCCCACGGGCACATTGATGAAAGACCTCCGATCATGGTTAGTCATAGGTATAGAAGAGTAGTTAAAGGATACGATGGCATATTTGTTGTTGTTGGCTTTGACCTTTCCTCTCTTCTCCTTCTTGTCCCCCTTTGACATTTGGTAGGACTCATCATCTTCTCCATCTTTAGAACTGCTTGATATGTCACTTGATGATGCATTTGTTGCCTTCTCTTCTTCTTCCTTCTTCCTAGCTTCTCTCCTTCTTCTTCTTGCTTCTCTTATGAGCTTTCTTTCTTTTTTTCTTTGCTTCTTGTCTTCTAACCGTTGCTACTCCTTCTTCTTCTCTCTTCTCTTTCGAGCTTTCTTGCCTCCTTCCTTCTTCTCTCATTGTCATTGAGAGCTCTTTCGACATCGGTAGCCTCAAGATGTGGTAGCGTGGTGTTGCTTGCTATTGATGCGCTCAACTCGCTGCTGTCGATGTCGACAACCACCAGCTTCACGCCACTAGTTCCTCCTTCGGACTCCATACCTCACGCGGTGAAGCGCACATGAGGTAATCTGCTCTGATACCACTTGTAGGATCTCTAGTTAGCCTAGAGTGGGTGAATAGGCCTATCAAAACAAACACTCAAATTTTTATCAAATTCAACCTACGGCACTGCTGCCCTGACCGCGCGGCACTAGGCCAAAACAGCAGCACTACCGCACCTGCAGACAACTTTGAGTCACAGTTCAAAATCAGTGAATATAAACTTGAATCGGAGAAATTTCTTAGCTTCCTGCAGGTATGAGATTCACAGATCGAGAGCTAGAAGTGGTAAGTAGATCGACCACAAACCCTAGAAATCACCTCAACAACAATATGAATTACAAATGATGTAAATCAAGCACAAGGTGACACGATGATTTAACCTGTGGTTTAGCTTGCCACCAAGGCATGCCTACGTCCACGTTATTGAGGTTTGACACTAAGCCTTAGGGCTTTGCAACCCTTCTTCATTCTCAAGTCAAGAGACTCAACTCTTGAGATGAGGGGTAAGTTTACTAGCTTCAAGAGATGGTTACAAACCTCTCGGAGCTACCACACAAGTTGGCAGGCTCCACGAGCGATGCTCTAGCCGGCTAGGAGCCAAGGTCCAAGAGTAATAAACACAACCACCAGCCAAAACATGAACCAAGTGCTCTTTTGAGTTGGGAAATCAAAGGATCTGCTCTCTAATCGAGTTTGGGACCTTTTTCTCTCAATGATTGATAGGAAAATCAAAGAGAAAGCTTGGGAGCTCAAGGTCACCAATGAAGGAGAGAGAGAAGGGCACTCTTCTATTCTTGGACGAGCTGGATGAGTGAGAGAGAGAAGAGAGACATTGGGGAGGAAGGGGAAAGGTATAAGTACCCCCAGCCCCAACGGTCACTTAAGTCGCGACAGTGCTGCGGCTCAAGTGCGGCAGTGCCTCTCTCTAGGTGCGGCACTGCCACACCAGACAAGACAGCAAGGGTAAGAGTGAAGTGTTGGTTGTCTTGGCTGAGTAACTGAGGATGTATGTGTAAGATTGAGCACTTGGTAGCACATGTTAGCTTAAGCATTGTGTCCCCCATTATAGTACGGCTTTTCTTATACTCAAATTCAAAATATAAAAGAATTTAAACCTCCTTTGAGTTTGAAGCCATCAACATTTGTAATTGGGGGCTCCTCCATTTCGTGTAACACCCTCGAATATAGATTTCCTGTTTGTCATCTCGATAAATCTCATTAGTTCTCTAATTGCGTGGTCATTATCACCAAAACCCATAATTAGGGCTTGATTGCACTTTCAGAACCGCTTCATGAGGGCGCAGCCTTTGTATAGGTGCTTGATGGGAAAGGCATGGTTCGGGCATGGCCCATCGAGCAGCTTATCGAAGTGGTCTAGGGTACCCTCGGTGGATTTCTGACCCCCCTTGTGGTCAGCAGTGGCCATGAGCGAGCCCTCGCGCCGCTACTTGTTCTTCTTCTCATTGGGGCGGTTGGAGGCGCCTCGCCGGTGTCCTTGTCCCGCTTCACCTTGCCCTTGGGACGGTCGAAAATCGCTCTGATCACCTCCTCGCCCGAGGCGTGGCTGGTGTGGTTCACGGGCCCTTGTGTCCCAGCTTATGAACCAGGGACTCGCAGGTGGTCCCGGACAGGAAGGCTCCTATAACATCGGCGTCTGCGACGTCGGGCATCTCGTTGCACTGCCGGGAGAAGCGTCGGATATACTCACGAAGAGTTTCCCTAGACTTCTATCAGCAGTTTTTGAGATCCCACGGGTTCTCTAGACGTGTGTAGGTGCCCTAGAAGTTTCCCACGAAAATCTCCTGTAGGTCCACCCAACTTTGAATCCAGTTGGGCAGAAGGTGCTCCAACCATGTTCATGCTGAATTGGCCTGGAACAATGGGAGGTTGTGGATAATGAAACTATCACTATCTGCTCCACCGGCTTGGCAAGCAAGCCGGTAATTCTCGAGCCATAGTCCGGGGTTCATTTCCCTGGAGTATTTCGGGATGTTGGTCGGCGGTTGGTACCACGGTGGGAAGGCAACATTGAGGATGTGTCGACCGAAGGCCTGAGGTCCCGGTAGGTCAGGGCTTGGGCTCCGGTCCTCACTGTTGTCGTAGCGTCCGCCGTGACGAGGGTGGTAGCCATGGTCGGCTTTCTCTCTCTCGTCGCTTTGTCCACGCCTACGGGCATCCAGGGTGTTACATGCGTCACGATGGAGGCTGAGACGCTCATGCACCGGTGGATAGACACGTCCCTGACATGTTGTCCTGAGGACGCGCGCTGACTGGTGTCGAGCTCGTGACGCCGAAACAGTGAGCTCTCCGCCTGCTACACCGCCCCGCGCTCGAGCAGCGTGCGGATCTCGTGACAGGCCTGATGATCCTTGGGTGTCATGGGCTTCGGGAGCCCTCAGAGCAAGGCCGCCACGGCAGTGATGTTCTGGCTTGCCCGGGCCAAGTGTGGGAGGGCTCCATCGTCTTTGATGATCCTTCGGTTCATGTCGCGAGCCATGGCGCATGCACGCCCACCGTCTCCGCGGCGCTCGATCTCTCGCTCAAGCTCTGCGCGCCCCTGCTCGAGTTGGAGTCATGCATCCTTGAGCTCCTGGTGCCGCGCCCTTAGCTATTCCACCCGCATGTGAGGAAGGGCCCCCGCATCTTCCTTGACCTCATCATCAATGTCATTTGGTGGGGTAGCTCCTCCCTTGTGGACGCTTTTGACGTGTCCCTCGGGGGTATCTTCCATAAAACATTCTCGTGAGGGGTGATGGCTCCCCCAGCTGGAGTCCAAGTCAGAGAGCGACTCTGAATCACCCGCGAGAAGGTCGTGGAAAGATTCCACGACGTATTCGGTCATCCCCACAAACTCATCGTTCATAGGGGATGGGTGCATGCGCTGCGCCACGAGGTGGCCAACGGTCCTTGCGGCGTTGCGCAAACCGAACGAGAACGCTGTCGGGGCGCTCTGGATGAGGTATTCCGGAGAGAGCGGTTCCCCTCTGGCAAGCTGCGTCATGACGTTGGTGAACGAGAAGGTGAGGTAGCGCAGGTCCTCCCGGGACGGTCGGGGTCCCAGGAAGGCGTCGAGCTGACGCTCTAGCCTCTCATAATCGAAGTCAAAGAGTTGGTCGCTCCTAGGGGCACGGGCCTCTGGGGCGTGCAGCTATAGCTCCTCGAGGGCCTCGACGATCGCGTCGAGACGGGCAGAGTGGAGAGGCTGGACGATGGCGGGAGCCTGCGCCAACTCTCCCTTTGTCGTGACAATGAAGTCTAGGCTCCCAAAGCACACGTCATGACTAGCCATCCGAGGCCTTATGTGGACATCGAGACGCGCAAAAAGCCCCTACCTGACGCACCAACTGTCGGTGTTTCGAACCACCGGCTAGTAAATTTGTATCTGCGCGTCTGGCCCAGATGGTGTGCTCGGAGGACACAAGGATTTATACTGGTTCTGGTGGAACGTCCCTACGTTCAGTCTGCTGCTGCTCATGTTACCTGCACTAGTTTGTAGTAGGGGTTACAACCGGACGAGAGAGGGAGAAGGTTCCAAGTCTCTAGTGAAAAGATCGAACGGAGTTGAGTCTTGTTGAGCTCGTTCAGCCATGTGCTCATGCCTTTCATGGGGCGTCCTGCTTCCCCTTTTATGGGTGAAGGGGACGTCTCCACGTCGTGGCCCTATTCATCACTGGCGCTATATGCAGGCGTCGTTAGCCGGTCATGGCATCCCATCCTGTCTCGACGAACGGCGTGGTGAACCGACGTGCCTGTCAATGGCCGTACAGGGATTAGACAGCACAATGCTGGCACGCCCGACACTGTTGGTGACGTGAGCCCCCAGGTATGGTCCGTCGTGGCCATGGGTCATGTCGAGACGTGCCCGCTTCCCTCCCGATGTCAGAAGTTTGACCCCGGAGTCGTACTCTTAGACCCATAGTGGTTGGAGGCGGTATGGATCCCCGTCGGGCGAGACGGAACCCGCGCCCAAGGGTTCTGGCGAGACGGAGCCCACACCCTCGGGGTCAGGCAAGACGGAGTCCGAGACCTTAAATATGTCTTAGACCATCCGGGCGAATTAACATTCATGGCCGTTAACTTCCTTCCTCCGGGTATCCCTAATATCAATACCCGACACAAAAGGAAACTACTTCTCCCTTCCAAATTTAAATATTTTTTTAGAAGAAATCTATTATGAAACTAGACTATCAAACTTTAGCATGGGGGTAGATGTTCTTTCCACCCTACGTGATATTTCTTCTTCTTTTAAAAATTCTTTTCCATTGGATTTTCATGTGTGATGTATGAGGGATGCACCAAAGGGATAGTGCAGCATGAACATTCCTCCATGTAACTTTGCTTTTCCAATCTTTCATATAGAGATCTATCTAAATGTCACATTAGTTAGTCAATCCATATTCCTTTAAGACCACTCAAATGCTACTCCCATAGATCTGCATATTATATTTTGCTTCAAATATTTAGCTTATTTATAAATTTGACAGAATAACATGTATCACTGGATTAAAATTTCTAACCTTAAATAGCCTCACCTTGCCTCCCACCGAACCTATTGACCCCCGCCACCGCTTAATCCCAAAACAAACCCTAAAAGGCCTCACCTCACTGCCACCACAGCTATCAACCGCCGCAAACCACCTCCCATAAACTTATATTTGTCAATCAAAACGCAATGATGTATTACAATGGCGTGCACTAGAGGCCTCACCTTGCTTCCCACTGAATTTGTCCTCGTCGGTCTCTGAAAATTCATTTTATCAATCAACAAGCACTGTCGGATTAAAATGCCTAACCCTAAATAATCTCACCTTATTTCCTACCAAACTCATTGACCGCTACCACCCCTCAAATCTCCTCCCTAAAAAACAATAATGGGCCCCACATCATTATCCGTCGCACCCATCAGCCATATACCTTTCTATCAACCAACAAGCACCATTGGATTAGAATACGCAACCCTAAACAGCCTCACCCCCCTTTCCATCGCATCTGTTAGTAGCCGCCGCCGCCACCCCCTCCCACCTCTCTTACATCTCTATTTATAACCATGGCCACCCACAAACACCCTTCTTCCTAGCACACCTCCATATATCATCGCGAGATCCCATTCAATTCCTTCTCATCGCCATTTCCAATCACTTCTGGAGTCCTCCCATGGGCCCGCCCATCTACTACCAGCCCCTTCAAATCTAGGGTTTGATCCTACAAGCAGAGAGGATAAGTGGCAAAAACTTGATGTCTAGATCAAGTATGGAAGCCCAGGCCTCAACCATGGAATCACTCGACCGATCAAACACGACGAATTAGGTAAATATATATGGGAAATGTTATTACGCGACCGTCGTGTTGTATTGCGATGGCACGACCCCGCGCCTTCTCTCTCCCTCTCTTCTTCCCTAACTACAGTGGGCTTAGAAGGGGCTCGGGGGAGGCAGGTCGGCCAGGCGCTGGGGACGGCGGGAGGGCAGCAGTTAGGGTTCTAGCGGCATAGGAGGTGGCCGGGCCAGGTCGGGGCGGGGGCGCCCATGGCCATGGCGGCGGCGGGGGAGGGGAAGGAGGAGGTCACCGACCCTACCACGCCGCGGCGGCGGCGGCGGGTCGCGCGTTAACTTCCCCCGATATATATGCCCAGGCATATCTCACACTGAAAACTTACGAGATATGCATATCACAAGGCCAAAAGTAGTGCGCTTGACTATGGTGATCTAAAATTGAGTCACTAGATTCTGCGACAACAACACAGATGTTGTGTTCCAATCCACGCTTCAGAGTTGATGCCAATCAAATCAACCCAATCAATTACTAAATCGGGATTCGTGGTCAGGTGCCATATGACTTTTCAAATGCCTTTTTTCTCATTTCTGATGCTCGAAGGCATGATTAAGGTAGCTTGTGCATCTCATCTGTGTGTGATCCCACTGCAGAGGATAAATCGCTGCCATGAGAGAGAGACTAAGTGACAGATAGAGTGAGTGAGTGAGAGAGGAAAAGCTAACGAGTCATGGCTGTCACTGTCTAGGCAAGAAAAAGGACCCCCTCGAAACTGAGATGAACAAGAGCTGCCGCTCGCTCAGACTCAAGACATGGTGGAAGTGGAAGGCAGCCCCGTCTCTGTTGCAACTTGGGTCATGGTGGGGGCCTGGGCTGCGGCCCAGCCGAGTCCATTTCTGTTGTCCTGGTTGCGCACAACGACACGTGCCTTCACGTGGGCTTAAAGTGGATGGTGGGCTCTATGAGAGAGAGGGAAAGGAGTTAGCTTGTTTAGATTGTAAATTTTTGCAATCTGGACACTGTAACACGTTTCGTTTGTATTTGATAAACTTTGTCCGATCATGGACTAAGTAGGCTCAAAAGATTCGTCTCGTGATTTACAACCAAACTGTGCAATTAGTTACTTTTTTACCTACATTTAATACTCTATGCATGCGTCCAAAAATTGATGTGATGGAGAGAGAGTGAAAAAACTTGGAATTTTGATGTAATCTAAACAAGGCCTTACTAACCCTCAAGCACAGTACTGGTGTTTCTGTCTCTGTCTCTCTGTCTCTCTCATTTCAAGAAAAAAACACAGACCCTGTGCAGAGTTTGCAGTTTCTGATTCTCTCTGAGACTGCCAATCATTTAACCGTATTCTGAATGTGTTTACAAGTCGGTTTTGTAGGCCTACCAGTTGGTTAGACTAATTACAAATTGGGTCACTGAACTTTTTATTAGGGCAAGTACTGATGACAAGTTAGAAGGATCACAATTGCAGGTCAATCATGTCTGCTTAGACCACGCACCATCTTTTACGTCTGATGAAGGATGGACGGGGCCATTACCTGCTGTCCATGGATTCCAACCATATTTGACGTCCGGAATTTCAGGTAACCACAATTTAACTCCTGTTTGCCTATAGGACATACCCAGCGCACCAAACGGTGGCTAGGCGACTATTGAGGCTGCTGTGCTGCACCAATTGCCTCGTGACAACCCCTGCTAACTAATGGCCCCGTTCGCTTCGCTGAAAAAACAAGCCGAAACATTATTCTAGCTGATTTGTTATGAGAGAAAAACACTGTTCCGCCTGAAAAAAACAAGCTGAAAAGTACAGATTATAAGACAATTTGTCGCTTATTGTTACTAACGATGCACAGAATATTCCTTGATGCTTTGTTGAGTAATTCTTAGAGCCCTTTGGATTGCGGGAATTTTTCCGGTTTTTAAAAAAAAATGAACTGAATCCTATGAAATTTTCCTACATAATTCCTGCGTTCCGAGGGATCCCTTAAGCAGCTGCAGCGTTTGCTAAGCGGAGTACATGTCGAGAAGCCTGGCTGAGCAAAATTCGGTCCAGCTACATAAGCATGATTGGAGCCCAGCAAGCATTACGTAACAAGATTAAAAAAAATCACTTTTCCCATTCCTAAATGCAGAGCAAGGTGCAGCAGAGACACAGAGCACAGAGCAGTTCAGGCGCAGCACTGCGAGCGGGATAGCACCAGATGAAAATTTCGCTCCACTGTATTTCAATTTGCACCTTCTCATTCGCTTTCTTTCTCTTGCTAGCACCCTCAAATAAACATAAGCTGGAGCTGCTCTGGGGTTTTCTGAAGCAGCTCTGTTTGTTTCTCGCTGGCACGCCTCAGGCCCAGGGCAAGATTGGAAGCTGAGAAGAGGAAGGCAATCGAGGGTCTCAGGTCTCAGGACTACTCATCCATGCAATCAGCCAATCAGGTATACCATCCTTCTGTTTCGACCATCCCCATGCAAGAAACCATGAACAGCATATGTTGTGTTGAACAAACATAGATGTTTAGTGCGATACTTTAGGGTCTATCTGCAAATTACTGGCTAGCAAAAAATTGGCGCTGGTGCACCCAAACAAGAGAGCTAATATGTGAGATTGTTTTAGCCAAGTCTCAAACTAGTTGCTACCCAACTGAGCTTTTTTTAAACATGTTAGCCAACTAGCTAGCCAACTATGACCAGTTTGGGCTAATTTTTAGCCCAAACTAGTAATTAGCTATGTGTATCCAAACAATACTTACCATGCTTATACACTGCATTATAGAGCAACACCTTGCCGTTCAGGAACCAACAAAAGAAGGGGGTATATAGGATCATGGCCTTAGTTTAGGATACGTAAGCCAATTTCCAAATGTGAACCAGGACAGACCCACAGGGTATGCAGGGTGGGCCACCGCATACCATGGGGTCCGCCAGTCATAGAGATAGGTAGAAATTTTCAATGTAAAAAAAATAAAAAAAGGAAATGATCGGCGCTTTGGCTTCCGTCCTGGACTCTCGGTTCCGCGATCTCGCTAGCACCTAGCAGGTGCGGACTCCGCGGACAGAGTAACTGCTGGGCGGCGTTGTGACACATCTCGAATTCTCGATCAAGGACGAGGAGAACTGGAGAAGCCGAGAAGACGACTAGACGGGAGAGTTGGAGACGGCGACGACCGACGGCGATCCGCGGGATTTCCTGGCCGCGAGTCCGCGACGATCTGCTCCTGCCTGGCTCCTTCAGGGCGACGCCGCGACGGGAAAGGAGAAGCCGCGAGCCCGCGACGATCCGGCGAGGTGGCGACGGCGATCTGCTCGGCTCCTCAGGACGACGCGCGAGGTCCAGAACTCCAGCAAGTTCATCAGCACCGGTCGGTAAGTTCCAAAGTCCAAACATTCATGTCATTGAGCGGGATATTTTCTTTCAAGCTGACGAAGATATAATTGAGACATTCATGTCATTGAGAAAGCGACGGATCAACAAGTAATATTGTAAGTCTCTTATATGGCTATATTTTAAAGTATTTTGTATTTTATTTGAACAATTTATATGGTTTTAGAATATGGTTTTACCGAATGAGAATATGGTTTTATCAAATTATATATGGTTTACCGAATTGCATAAGAATTTTTTTTTGCTGCGCATACCCAGAGGTAAAAACCTAGATCCGTCGCTGATGTGAACGCACCCACAAATCAAAATGCACCTGCAACGAACAAGCTAGAAACCACACATTTCTCAACACAGCAACAGATACTTTAAGTCTACCAAGATCCAGTTCCATAGACCATTAAAAGCATCACGGGTAATCACAATCTTCTCAAGTTCAGACTCTGGCAAGTTTGTCAAGTACGTCCTTGCTGAGGTGAAATAAATGGTAAATAAAGAAATAGATTGGAGTAATTCTAGCGTATTCATATTCTCTAACCATTCAGTTCAGAAAGCACAAGTTTCTACGGCCCTCAGCCGCTCGTCCCATTCAGCTGGGCAGAGCTGAGCCTCCCAGGGCAGAAACTTCGCGCTAGCTGGACGACCGTCTCCAACAGCCTGAACCTAAAAACGTATTCGATGATTTGGGTAGCGCACAGCGAAAGGGTCACAGACCCAAAACTTCTCTTTTCCAACAGCCGACGCAAACGAGAAGCCCGCAACGTCGCCCAGCCGAGCGCCGCCCGCCTCGCCGCGTCGGGCCGCTCACCGCCGGCAGCGCTGCTGCAGACCCGCCTCACCATGCTGGCCGCACGCCGCCGCGGACCCGCCTCGGCGTGCTGGTGCGCACCTACGCGACGACGACCTCCTCCTCTTCCACCCGGTGCTGCCTGCTCCTCCGTCTTCGTCTTCCCCACGGCCGGCCACCGAGCTGCGAGCTCTGGCGCGAGATCTGGCAAGGCGCGGTGCCCTTCGCGGACGAGCTCCGGCAGCGTCCCCAGCGCGGGCCCCTTCGCGGCACGAGCTCCGGCGCGAGACCTAGCGAGGCGCGGTGCCGTCGGGACCAGTGGACGCCACCCTCGCCTCCATCGCCTTTCTCGCAAGCGCCGCCACCGTAGTCTGGGTGCTCCGCTCGGCTCGTGCGTCCGCATCGGTGCCGTCGGGGTCAGCGGGGGCCGCTCTCGACTCCGTCGCCGCCGTTCTCCGCCGTGCTTTCCAGGTGCCTTTCTTTAATCTGCCGCTTCCTGCATATTTCGCATCTCATCGCGTCGTCCTCTGCTTTGTTCTTGCTTGCTCCCTCTGTCTTTTCCCTCACCCATCGGCGCACCTCGCAGCCACTGCCGTCGCGGCAGCGCACAGATGTCGCATGCACCCCGTGCGAGCGGGATGGGTAGCAGCCAGGTGTGGAGACGCAGAAGGACGGAGAGAGAACGCTTATTTGCGTCCCGCGTCGGCTCACACCCAAAATGGGTTACTCGTTTGCCTAGTCTGTTGGAGCTTGTTTTGTGCGGATAAAACACTGTGAACAACACATTTTAGGTTTGGGTCACGCTATGCCTGCTCTGTTGAGTCAGTCTCGTGGCGGAGGACAACCAAATCCGCTTGCTCACAATCTCCATGCCTCTTACTTTCTGGTGGTCGTAGCCACCTCCACCTCCTTATCGCCCATCAACTTTTCCGCAGCCTTAAGCAGCAAGTTCAGGCCATGGATCTCGCCACTCTTCAGAATGTCCTCGTCTTAATCGTTCCTGTGGAGCATCAATATCCTCCTCTCCTTTTCGCTCCGCTTCTTGCAGGGGTCGCAGTCCCAATACTCCTTAGGCACCTTTCTTTTAGGAGGACTGAGGCAGTAGAGGTGATAGCCCTGATCCCAGCAGTCACACAGGATGATCTTATCATCGTCCGTGTCACACAGGCAGAGGCAAGATGGACAGTACCAGCGCTGGCTGCCCATCTGCACATCACTTGCAATCTGCTTTTTAGTCAGGCAACTAATGTGGTAGTACTTGTAAAAGCACTCAGAGTGGCTACAGATCAGGAACCTCTTGTCCCTCTCTTCACGTCCTCCACACACCTTGCAGCAGGTCAAGAGAGCAGTACGGAACAGCTCCAGCTCCGGAAGTTCAGAGGGGGCCATACTTCAGATCCCTACAAAAGTAATAACATAATAACGCTGAGCAACACAAACAAGTCCAGCATTGTAAAGTGCAAAAAGTCTATCCCAACTGAAATTTATAGAAAGCTGAGAAAACATTTGGTCAGTAATGTTTGTTCCATAATATGAAAACTGATCAGCGTTTTCACCAGGGGGCCCAAAATGCGCTAATGGAACAATACCAAAACATGGACGAAAACAATACATGTAAACGTTCATCCTGAAGAAATCAGGTGTAGATGAAAGTAAGATGCAACAAGAAACATTGGGTGATCAAAATGCCTTCCATTATCCAGCTATCCAGCTTAGAGCTGCAAGACCACTCCAGGGCGACAAATAAATTCAGTTGAGGAACATGATATATATTTTTTTTAAACGAATCAAGCAGTATAGATGTCAATTATGTTGATAAAGAAGAAGACCGACCTAGACTGGGCAAACAACAGCACCACAGAAGAAGAAGAAAAAAGCTACAACTAAGACAACTCAGCCAACAACAAAGGAACAAGTTTTGTTTTGTAAAACAATGAAATTGCTGAGCAACTCTAGATAAAATAAGCCACTGGGCAGACAAAAAAAATGAAGATGATCCATGGACTCCAATCCCCCAGATAAAGTTGGTCCCTATTTGAGTTATTCTGCTTCAACTATCGATTTCCAGAGATCTGTTCCATTCTGCATTCTGAGCAACCATTTAGCTAACAGGCACTGATTCATGTGTCCATCCTGAACTCCCAAACCCCCTTGCCTTTTCAACTTGCAAACAAACATCCCAACTGAACCAATAGTATATTTTCTTTCCATGAGTACCTTGCCACAAAAATCTCCTCCTGACAAATTGTTACAATGAAATAAGGCGGATAGGTAACCTATATCCAGTAAAACAAGCCTCCTTCCTTGCAAAAGACGGGCACCTATACAAGATGTCAACACTGCTACTTTGTGCATCAAGAATTTCCATTCCACCAATAATAACCTTCTTGTTGACAATGGCACTCCAAGGCAAGTGATTGGAGAGTGACCATTATTACAATTGAATAACATCTCTGCTCTTTGACTATCATCCACCAAAAATACGAAATTACTTTTCAGATAATTTATTTTCATCTTAGACATATGCATACAATAAAAAATCCAAATTCTGAAACCCCCAAAAAAACTCATCTTTAAAGATTAGGATAGCCTTTGAAGCAAGGCCAGCCCATTTGGGATCAAATGGGGAATTACTGCACTTTTTTTAGCTCTCCTCCCATAGCAGGTAACCCGGGGCGGATCTAGTGGTGGGGCGGGTGGGGCAAGCCCATCCTACCACCTCCAAGACAATAGAGCCCCTCCTTCTCCTTAGCCCCTCCTAATTTTTTAGACATAAAAGAGAGAAAGGAGGGGCTATAGAGGTTGAACTCTTCCATTAAATCCTAGATCCGCCACTGAGATGATCCAATAGCTACCAGATCATCAGGGAATCAATCAGATCTAGGCCCCTATTCGATTCTATGGACTGAAAAGTCAGATACCTTTCCTCGTCAAAAGATAAATAATAAAAAAATAATATCAGAATACTTCTCGATCTGTAAAATCTGCAATCAGCCTCAGCAGTTTTAAGTTTCTCTATAGTTCACACTACAAATCCGGCTGTGCACTACAAATCCGGCTGTGCCCAAACAACTCTTTGTAACAGAGAAGCATCGAAACTAACATGGAACAAAATCTGAATTCCTTAAATCGCCAACCTAAAACACTTAGCCGCCCAAAAAGCCCCTGCTTACCAAACGATTCGCCAAGCTCGTTCAAGATTTGGGGGAAAACGAGGCCAAAACAACAGGAAGTAAGGGACATATATAGAAAAACATGGTTTTGGAGAGAACCTGTGCCTGGCGGCGCTCTGGGGAAGATTGGCTGCGGGAGCTGCGTTTGAGGGAGTGCAAGAGGAGCACCGAGCACGGAATCCAGGGAAGATGTGCGAGAGAGAAAGATATATATATATATATATATATATGGATACAGCTCAAGAGGGGAGGAACGCTCCTCCTTAATTGTTCAAGGCAACGTTCCTGCCTTCTTCCAAAAAAAAGAGGGGTGTGAGAGTTTATTGCTGCCTTCCTTTTCTGCTTGCCTTTTTTATCCCCCAAAAAGAGTTGTGTTTGTGTTCTATCCCTGTTAAACACAATTTCTAAGGCCTTGTTTGGATGTCCATATATTTATATCAATCCACATATGTTGATGTGGATTAGAGTGAAAATTAGTTTAGTTTCCACCCCCAATCCACCTCAACACGTGTGAATTGAGGTCAAGCCATAAGGTGTTTCTCAATATTTCTGATGCATGCATTGACTCTTTTTTTTTTGTCACTATCCTGGATATCTGTGTATTCATGGTTCCAGCGTATTGATAACTGAAAAAAATGAAGTCATAGTTTGGCCAGGTATATGTTTGTGTTAAAACTCTGAAGGATGAAGTAAAAATTTGATGATATTGCTTAATACTTTATAAACTCAAGACAAATGTAAGTTTCCAGTACGATATTTTCTTAGACTGGATAAATATGAACACTCTAAGGTTAGCATTTGTTTCTGTGGAATGTAGTATACGTTCCTTTCTTAAAAATAAGAAATTGTATAAGGTTTTACCGGCACACTACCACTTCTCATCTTGGTTCAACTCTTTTATTCCCACGATGTATGTGCCACTGGTACCTAAAACAGCAGTGTGAAAAGGTTATCTTTCACGATCAGAACAAAAAAAAAGGATAAAGAAGCTCTTGTGTCGAATTAAATTTTGGTTTGTCTCAGATTTTCTGATAGGCCTTCTATTTGTTTCGCTTTCAAATGCTAACTATCTCAAGCGATCTGATGACAGATTCTAATCTTGCTGGCAATCTCTTCAAACACTTGGCTGCAATGTTTTTCTCAATCTATAGTTGCGGCAGTATCTAGGAGAAGTATTTGTATTTTTTCTCATTTATCATCAATAAAATGAAAATACCTCATGAGTTATGAGTTACTGATAGAAGTTGAATGCATAACTGCATAATAGTTCGTGTGATCCAGGAACAAATTGCTGGATATTCATAGGATACTGCAGTTACATATTTAACTGCAAGGGAGCCTCAAACGCTTAAGAACTCTTTTCCCCTTCTCTTTCACATTCTATTTTCTTTTAGTTGTTTTTTTTTTTTTTTTGACGGAGGGAAACCTAATTTTCTTTTAGTTGTCGATCTAGAATTTTGGGTACCTCTCCTGCCAGCACCAAAAGTTAAGAAACAGACAAATGTTTTTCAAAAAAATAGGAAATACAAAAGGCCAAGATACTAATAAATTACTAACTTGTTGGGTTGGAAGTGCCAAAATTGCTTGTTAGGTGTACCTTGCATGGATTAGCAGAAAACAGCCTAGAATGTGACAATGCCAATCTGGAATATGCTAACTGCCTTAAAAGTTACCAGAAGAATAGACATTCACAGAACTTGTCATCCTGTGACTGCCTTCTTGAAGGGTCTTATCCTCAGTTTCTTTTCATCATACTCCACTTCTGCCTCGCTTCTTTCTTTTTTTTGTGGAAATTGAGAGTTACTATTATGCTTATGCTACTTCACTGGGCTTTTAGGAAATCATTAAAGTGTGCTAAATTATTTGATATGGCAGAATATACACAGGTGTCCTAAATCCTAATACAGATATACTTTTTCACGTTTTTTTGTGGTGTTATTTGAACTAATTGCACATGTAATGTTCAATATGCAATACATGTGATTCATGAATCCCTGATTTGACACGTTAAGTGAGTTACCTCAACAAATAGTTATAAACAAATGCACCAGTGACGTCAGTTTTCCCATTCATAGAGAATTGTAGCCTAGATGATAACTCCTTCTTGATGTTGTTTATAGTGTTTGCCGTTCATATTAAAAGAAGATGAGGCTGCTTACAAAATATAATGACAGATTAGCAGCTTTCTGTCAATCATGTAGGTACCTAATGAAAATTCCACTAATTCCAAAATTTGATTGTTCTGTTTGTGGAAATTTACCATTTTTAGAGGTAGATACATTTCAGTTTACACTGCTAGAGCTAGTAGGGTTTAACCATAAAAGTGAGCAATCTGCACAAAGTGCAACAAATGTATCAGCACATGAACTCCAGTTTTCTTCCCCTGAACCCAAGAATAGACTCACCGGGTGTAAATTATGATGGTTTTGATACATTTTGCAGGTTATAAAGATAATTTTGTGTGTGTGTGTGTTTACACTTTGACTTGCAGCGTGAATATGTTAATGTCCAAATGTCTCAAGAGATTGTGCACAAGATCAAGCTGCATCATAAGGTCTATTCAGATTGTAGGGCATGCATTTTATGTAGTGACAACGGATAGAAACCTAAGAAAAAATAGATGATCAGGTTGTAGGCATGCATTTACCACAAACAGATGCTTAGGCTTAATTTTGTGCCAATAACTCCCTTTGCTTTTGTTTTATTTTGGTCAAGAAACATACGACTTTTTCACATAGCCAATTCAGGTAAAGATGGTGGCATATACATTGCTAGGGATGAGGAGCAAAATATAAAGCTAACCTTTGTGTTTTTCCATCTGCACATAATGCAAATGTATAGAGTTTATTCAGTTCAAGATTTTTTTATAGCGAAAAAAAACCAGATAGAACAGCAGAAGATAATAATGAAATACGTAGATTATGTGCTCACGACAGTTCTTGAGTCAAGTTAAACCGCAAATGAAGATATTACTGAACAGAACTGGTCATAAATACAGTACCTTTAGATGTCAGCATCTTGTGCACTAACATATCGGATATCGCAGGTATAGTAAGATAGAAACCATGAAGTCCTCTCAGCAGCAATGTGGTTGAACAAGCAAGACACGGTGTTGACTCTGATGCAAACAAGAGTAATGGCCGATCTTTGTGAGGCTCATGGTCAAGATACTAATGGCATCTGCTCCTGCCCAGAATAGAGATGGGGAATAACAAAATAGGAATAGCCTCTTACACGCAACGTAGCTGCAGATGGTGCCTCTTCCAGTAATCAGCAGCATATGTGCTGTCTCATCACGAGTGGTCGATATGTTCCGTTTCCATCCCGTTCTTGGTCCTGTTGTGAAAGGTCATTCTTAGCACAGTCAGCCAGTCGCAAACTCGCAATATGAACATGTACAGATGGAACACTGGTCCTTCAAGAATTCCCAGGAAGACACTTTTTTTGTGTTTCAACCCTGCTAAAATATATGTAGGAGTATCTCTGCTTTTTTGTTGCGGCAACATCAAATCTCTACTATTATTAGGGCCGAACAAGTGGTAAACTGGTAAGCATGGAAATGAAGGTAAGAAAAATGTTGAACAGAGTGCTGCAGTCGCCAAGATAGTGCTCAATAGCCTTTCTAAATCCTACTCTCTAAATCATCATTTGAAGAGTCATTTACATAAAAATCGTTTTTTATATCTTTTCACTCTCCAACAGTTTTTCTATTTCTCATGCGCACTCTGAAGTGTCATTCTCGTCTTCTATTTTTTGCTAGCAAAAAAATCCAAAATAGAAGATGACTATATTTGGATGATCATTTAAAAAAGTTGTTGGAGGGTAGTTTTTGACTAAAATCTCTATTAGTAGCATTTAGGATGGATACGGACAGCCTGTTGGAGATGCTCTGGATCGCCACGACAGTCTGCAGCTCTGCATCTGTTGGAACGTGCGGGGAGCATACGCATACAAATTTGGACAGGCAGATAGAAGAATACATACAACCAATTGATCAGCAAGCTTGTGCACGATGCGAGCTTACACAAGACAATTGGGTTGATCCAGAGGGGGGAGAAAGGTTGGCCAGTTGATTACCTGGTTTGGTTCCGTATCTCCCATCTGGCGATCCGACGGCGAGACAACGCGCTGGCAGATGGCATGATTGTTATGCGTCCGCGTCCGCGTCCTCGGTGCCGAGCCATGGATTTGGTAGATCGGAGCAGAACGCCACGGCGGTCCGGGCGGGACGGTGTGGCGAAGGTGACCCGAGAAGCGACGGGGTTCAGGTCTTGAGGGAGGGGGAGGAAGTAGAGCTTCCGCGTGGAGGCAGGGAGGGCCCCGAACGGTCGTAGCCCCGGCGCGCGACGGTCGGCCGCGGTTGGGGCCGGCGCTGCACGCCACGCCACGCCTGCACATGAGAGCGAGTTCGCCCCGCGGCGCGGCTGGATTTCGAATTCGCCTGCCAGTTACTGCTGCCGCTCCGTCGTCACCTGTGCGCCGCCTGTGGTGCTAGGAACTTGGGAAGGCACGGGCAGGCCGGCGGTGCCATGGGACGGGATCGGAGGTCCCACGATCGCATGTGTTTTCAGGCGTGGTGTCGGCCGCAGCGCGGCGCGGTGGCCGCCCGTGTGCGCCGCTGCTGGTCCACCTGCACCGTTTGGATCGGGGGCGCGAGGCGCGCGCGGCCCGGGTGGTCTTCTCGCGCGTTGGTGTGGCCGGCGTGCTGGTGCTGAGGTGGTGTCGTCTGGGTGGGATGGGTCGACGCGGTTGCCTCGGGGTGGCAGCGCCTTCGTTCCGTGCCGTCGGAGGTGAGCTCGGCAGTGGCGTTCACCTACGGGAACGCGGAGCTTCTACCATAGCAGGGCATGCTTTCGCCCCCATCTCCTTGCAGATTGGGATCACACCGTCCAGAGGACCTACCTCTACCTGGCGCGCATCGGCTCTCCACCGTTGCTGCCAGCCACTAGATTTGCCGGTTGCCACCCAGACGGCCACGCCAGACCCAGCAACCGGAGCACGCCGATCGCCGGACAAGGTTGGCATCTACCGCTGGAATTTCCTCTGAGTACGTCCAGATCTCCGGGAATGATGGCACCATTGGTTGCGGCACAGAATAGCAATCTGGTCACACAAAATTCACCCGGGAAATGACATCTTCCATTTAATGCAGGCTATGCAAGGCACTGCGTAGCGTAATCGGATCGGGTGAACTTATGTTTTAGGACGTCCAGTTTCTGGACTCTGAATGCATATGTTTCAGTGTCCCATGGCGGAAAACTCGGGTCGGTCGTTAAAATTCCAGCAGGAAGGTTTTATAGACATCTAAAATGAAAAAAAAAAGTCTAGACCAGTCGCAATGGAGATGTAACGAGAGTTTTATGTACATTAAATTAAATAAGATGACATATCAGAAAAATAGAATCTTTGCACGTATAGAAGAGGAGAGAGACGGGAAACGTTTCGTAGGGGTGAAACGATTGAGCGCAGTTTCCAAGTTTTTGAAACCGCACGACACCTGCGTTGAGGGAAAAAATTCATCTCCGTCGATCCCGTGCGCCATCCCCGCCTCCAGCTTTCTCGCCAGTGCCGTGCTGCTCCGGCCCGATGGCTCCTGCTCGCGCGCCTGTCCCGCGAACGAGGGGCGCCGCGTCTGCCGCCGTACCACGCGAGAGGCATGGAGTGGACGTGCGCGGCCACGTCACGGTGGCGCACCGCGGGAGCCGTCGCCGTGCTCATCGCCGGCAACGCGGACGGCGGTGTCGAGAGGGGAGTCGTTCTTCTCGGCAGCCCCTGCGATCCGCTCACCCCCAGGTGGGCCGCCACCGGCGGTGCGGAGCGTTTGGGGAAGGCACTCAAGCGGCGGTTGCCGGCTATCTCATGCTGACCTCTACGGCTCTACTGAATGTCTGGATCCATTTGATAATCTTGCAAGAAGGAATGCATCTTTATGCGGTATATAGAACATTTGCTTGCTTCCTCTGTTGTGTGTGTGTGTGTGTGTATATATATATATGAATATGATGCACGCACGTCCATGGGATTCATGCCGTATGCTCGCTACATGCTCGATGTTTTGTCTCTGAGATCTTTAAGCATGCAGCACTTCGATCACTAAATGGCTGCACAGATCATACGGCATATTTGATCACAACAACATGCAGGAATTAAATGCTACTGGTAGCCTATGAAATAGTGAAATAAAATTGTGCATTGAGAGAACCAGTTTCATTCTTCATTTCAAAGCTATAAAATTGATGTGGCAGTTTGGAAACCGAGCCATGAAACCTTGCATTGGGACTGCCTTTACTGGTCTACAGTTTAGTCATTTGACTGAATAGGCCCTTTTTAGTTTTCCATGACTAAAATTTAGCTACTAAAATCAATGACTAAACTTTAGTCACCCCTATTTAGTTCTAGTGACTAAAAGTGGCTAAAGGTCATTAAAATAGTTTAACAAAGACCAAACTATCCCTAATAAATGCACAAATCAAGATGGGGGACCAGCAATAATGAGGGACAGCCCTTGTCCACTAGGCACTCTAGCCCACTTTAGCAATGTGACTAAACTACTTTAGTCCCCTTTTAGTCAGTTTGTTTAGTGGTTTAGTAGCTAAAGTGACTAAAGTTTAGTAGCTAAACTTTAGAAGTGGTGAACCAAACAGGCCCTAAAAGGTGACTAAACTACTTTAGTATCACTACGTTTGGTATATTTTAGGGACTAAAAGTGACTAAAGTTTAGTCACCCCAAATCAAACAGGCTAAAGCTAAACATCACTCAAGTGATTTGGAACAATCCAACACTCGAATTTTCTCTTCTCCATCTCTGGTCTCTTTCCCTCTTCTTCTCCAACTCCGGCAGACTTAGAAGAGGCTCAGGGAAGGCAGGGCGGCCAGGCGGTGAGGACAGCAGGGGGCGGCGTTAGGGTTCTGGCGGCAAAGGAGGTGGCCAGGCCAAGTCAGGGCGGGGGCACCCATGGACATGGCGGCAGGGAGAGGGAGGAGGGGGGAGGGAGGAGACTGTCGCGGCAGTGGAGCTCCGGCGAGACCCTACCACGGCGGGGCATTGGGAGAAAGAAGAAGATGCGAAGAAAAAATTCGAGTGTTGGGAGAGCCCAAAACACCTGAGTATTGTATAGACAAATCCAAAAAAAAAAGAGTGTCATGACCAGGGAACCATATAGTGGGTTAAACGTCAAGCATCCAACAACGAAACACAAGCTTCCTGTGCGGCATGGAAGAACATGATGGATGTTTAGAAGGCAGAAGCAACTTAAGATAGCTCGCGATTTATTTTGATCTTCTGTCAAAAATGTATAGGTCCAAATAATGATTCAAGTGGTTCATGTGTCATCTTCGGGCTCTTTCGTGTCAATCAGTTGTCGTCACTCAATGTCACCCTCCCGCACAAGCTTTCTTTCTTTCTCTTTTTTTTTTTTTTAATCTCACATGCTTTCCATTGTGAAAGTAAAAAAGAAAGGGGTTGTTCCTGCAACGTAATTTTCAACGATTTCCCGTCCAAACTATATACTTAACTGCCTGTAGCTCGCGCCAAAAAAATTTCTTACCCTGCCAAAAAAATTAAAGAAATAGAAGCATTTTCCTAGGTAATTCCTACTACTCAATCTGTTCCAAACTATAAGATATAATTTTTGCTACGCACTTACACAGTGAAAGCAATGTATCAAAAAAAATCAAAATAACTTGTAATTTAGAACGGAGGAAGTACAATCCAAGCATGCACTGAATCGATTGTCCAGGATATTGGTTGCTACATGGACGATGCGGATGTTTACAGAGGCAAGATATTTTCTCTCGACGCTTGGACCTCTTCTGTGGGCAGGGACCCAAACCTACTTGAACAAACGTAAAAGAAAATCTGCAGATCGCTGAATGAGATTTTACATCAAACGATATGAACAATACATGTCTCGACTACCAGCAATAGAAACGATTCATAATTACAACCGATATTTGGACGGGTGCAAATCTGCATCCGATCATATCTATCAGCGCTGCACAGATAATCTGGGCAAAGGAACCATGCAATGCTAGAAAATTACAAATGATCAAATATCCTCTCGACTCAGAAACATGTTAGTCTCGACAATCGATGCTGAACACATGGAAAGGCCCAAATTTCTTACAGTAGCTGAAAAGAGCCTATAAGGAGAACCAAATGTCCAACACTATGCCGAAATAATCAGCTAGGTTGTTGGTTATGACCAAGCACTGTTGGTAGACCAAGCACAGTTTGAGTTGTCGCCGTGGAGGGCAGGCTACCAGCACTGGCCTCGTCAGCAGGCTTGGAAGGCTTTTGCTTCTCGCTCCCATGCTGCAAGGGAGCCTTTGGTAGGTTAGCTTCTGTATCTACAAGATCATATTCATGTTTTCTTTTCTTCTTCTTCATCTCGCCAGCATTTCTGTTGCCATCATCAGGATTTGCACTGGAGCTCGTTTCACGAGCCCTTTCAAAACATTTCGACCCCTGGTTCTGTCCATAATCAGCCGCATGGTATGTGATGGAATTTGTAATGGGTGGTTGTGCAACTTGTGGGACAACTCCACTTTGCATTACAACGGGGAAGCCATCTTGCAGCTTTGCTGCCGCCGCCATCCTCTTCCTCTTCATTCTCTCTTCACTGCGAACCTAGATTAATTATTAGGGGAAAAAATGAGCGACAGAATGATACAAAATATAAAGTCAACCTATACACTCTAATGCCACATCTGTTATTCTGTTTCAACTTTTAACTCATACAATTAACAAAGAATGGGAAAAGAGGAATATTTATAATGATGACCTTTTGCTGGCTGTACAATAATCTTTTTCGCTCCTTTGATCTATAAATGGCATCTTTGATTCCAACATTATCCATGTAACCTTGAGGCCATAACTCTGCAAGCTGGTGTAAATAAAATGACATTTTAATCATGATCAAGTCGATGCAGTCAACAAGTCAAAGGGAAACTCAGGGCCGGCTTGGCCGTGTTTCTGGTTTCAGTTTCTTGGCAGAAACCATAGAAACCCTGCCAACCCATCCAAAACCAGGTGTTTCGAAACAGAAACCAGCCAAACCGTTTCTCTTTATCAAATTGCAAGGCAGAAAACACAAAAAAAATATGGTTTCTCACTTCAAGAACCCAAAACAAAACAAAACAAAATAAAGAAACCCTTGTTTGCCAAACAATTTCCCTAGAAACAGAAACACAACAGACAGACATCTCTTAGGAGAAGAAACTGAAACAAAAAAACTGTTTTTCAAGAGGCGGGATCCCTACCAAATCAGCACTCTTATTCCAAAGAATCTTTTTAAAGGAAACCAAAATGAGAAACGAGGTGAGGCTTCAGGAACAATACCTCTACGTATAACTTCCTGCTTTGAGGGCCCTTGTCTTCATCCATACCCTGACAAGGATTCAGATAGGATTTCATTCAAGCCACTTTCGTTCTATACAAACTCATCTACATGTTTCACTAATAAAGAATAATAATGATAGAGTAAACAAGGATCAGATATACCCATATGTAACTGTACCTTCACTATGCAAATGATAAAGCTAACAAAGTCTAAATAATATTCCCGTCGTGCTAAAGCCTTTTCAGGCTCCAAAAAGAACAAAAACTTTTATAGGTTTATACCTCAACATACATATCATACAGATCACACAAAATGTCCTCCAATGCAGTATCCATTGCATACTTTGTTTTTAAAGCTCTTCTGTCATCATTAGCAACCTGAAAATCATCAGCTGAACCATCCTGTTGTTCATTGACCTGGTGGCATGTTGACAACAGAACATCTATCATTAGCCACAATATATAAGAAAAAGGTATGATTAATAAGAGTTCATATCTCAATAGACTAGAAGGAAGTCTCACACATATAACCAATTATATCTTTACCTTGGACTTTGCAGCCATACGTGCTTTGATCATTTCATTGATCTCCAATTTTACACGCTGAAACCTGTCAGCCTTCTCCAGTTTAGCAGATATACCTGATTCTACCATTTCTTTCATGTTTCTCTGTTTAAAATAGCATTTATTAGAAATGGAAGCAAACATACTCAAAGTTATAATAATTGTCGTGAACATGTAGTTTGAGTGAATGGTCATCGCACAGGATCAATATACTATAACATAAACATCCTTAGAGACCATAACATAATGGTCTAACCGACAACAAGATATTCTCGGTAGCAGCATTAGAGTGTTCCAAAAAGCACTAGGCGCTAGGCAGGCAGTCAGGCTCCGCCTAGGCAATACTAGGCGTCTGTACATTCTATGGCCAGGTAGGTTAATGTCATACTAAATAAAGAAAATTTAGCAGATGAGAGTAAAAAAATGATGTTATCATGCATCCATGAGTAATATGACAGTAGTCCACCTTTCTGCATCTCTAATTTGCCCCATTTTCACACATATATCAAGTTCAAAACACCTCTATGCGAAAAAAAAACTTTAAAAACGCCAAGGTGTCAGGCAAGGTGGAGCTCCCTCTAGTGCCACGGCACCGCGCCTAGGCGGATCTAGGAATCGCCTTTTTAAACAGAGCAGATTTCTTTTTTACACCACATCAAATACCAAAGCATTATATCTGTTGCTCAGTTGGTCTTCTTGTTGCACATTGTCTTATATTGACCTCATAGATCAGCATTGGCAGTGCTATTTGAGTACTTTCAATAGCCAAATGATGATAGCTTTTCTACGATTGCCATTACTTTGCAACATAAAGGAAGTATTACAGATAAAGAGATAAGGACCTGAGTTGGCATGCTCAAATTTTTTTTTTCATTATACTCTATTCATATTTGATGAAAAATAACAAACTGGAAGTTTTGCCATAACTTAATTGCCGCACTACCCTAATATGACATTTGAAAATGCAACCACTCAGTCTTCTAACTGAACCAGTAATATGTATGCAACAAGTGGAAGTGATCGTTTCTAAACGATACTGCTAGTGTAGATAAGAAAAATGGTTTTCTCACACAACACTATATTGTAATTTTTGCTAACATAGATTAAGATGAACATAGGCCAAAACCAACCAGTGCTCTACAATAACAATACATGTGCAAGATAAGCTAATTAACTTCCATCACTAACCTTCAGTGTCCTGCGCTGAACAAGGTGTCCAACTATGCCCATTAGGCGATTCATTAGCTCATGTTCTTGGATCTTTCCCTGATTTGCCTACACCACACAACAGTATTATGGACAGGTAAAGTATACACAAAGTACTAGAAAGGATTATGCATGGCGTGCCTTTGATTAAGAAATCAAAATACTAGTGATTAGTACAAATGAAAGAAAATCACATTAACTGGATACTGCAATTAACATCAGTGCCAGAAGATTTTAGAGAGCAGACACGCATTCAAATAAATCATGTATGCTAGAACTTTAGAAAAAAAAAAACAAAATTGCATAAGCTAATGCATGCATATCTGGTCTGCAAACAAAATTTTAAAAGTTCAGACAGAGTAGTATCCGCACTTGAATCTGAAGTAAATTTGGCTGTGGTGCTAGTGTGCTACATACCGATAACCTTGCAACCTTGGCAAGCTTTTGCTTTACTTCAGGAGGCAACCGTCTTTTAACTGCTGCCTGGCCATTTGGATCTACCTCATTAATATCAATTGTAGGTGGTCTGTCTGCAAGCAGAATTTCAAGCATTTAAAACTACTTCCAGCACTACTTTGTCCACAGAAAGACTCTAGCACAGCAGGGGTATATGGTACAACACTCACATTCTGCAACAATCTTCTGGAGATCGCGAATAGCTCGCTCAAGCCTGGTGCCTTTGGGTTTAGTACCTGAACCCTCCCTACCAACAACTGGGTGCTGAAAACAACAGACCATGTTGAAGTAGGTTGACAACTTTCTCTTGTGCCACAAACAGAATATAAGAATGAAACTCTTACCATTGTTTGTGTAGAATAGACAGCACTAGCCATAGCCATGCCAGGATATTCGCTTGCTCCATGTTTCTCTTTGCGATAGATTCTATTTGATGGATCTTGATTTTCTCCGCTTACCTTTCTTTGTTGGAAATCAAGTTGCGCTGAAGTGCCTTTATCCCTGTAAGCTGGATAAGCATAATCAAATGTCTCACTGGTTTTTGACTTATGAGCATAGTCAACAGGTAGTGCTGCAGCTTTATGCTTTTCCAAGTCTCTTAGCTCCAAAGGAGCATGTGAGACATCCTTAATAATCTTAGCGCGTGCTGCAGCATCACCACCCGAGAATTCAGAAGATTTTCTTTTAGGGGCTCCTCCAGGACCACTGGTTTTGTTCTTCACCACTCTATTGTCCTCGTAGTATTGACCATAAGAACCTATGTTGCTACTAGCTAATTGTTTTCCCGCCTGCACAGTACCTCTTGCAGAGGATTTTCCAGGTACATCACCAATATCGAAATAATCAACTGGAGCAAGGTGATTAGTCTCCAGATAAGTACTTGATGCATCCTTTCTTCTCCTTTTCTTTGGAGCGACATTTGCTGATGTGCCAGGTTCACTGCAAAATAGGATCACATTGATGTATATCATTTCATCAGTGCTGACATGAAGATAGCAATGCAGGTGTGGGTGTGCAAGCAAAGCATGTAATTATGCTATGTTGATCCTTTGCTTTGAATAAATTGATGTAAATGACCAATCCTAACATAAGCACAAGCAACGATTTGTTACTCTCATTTTGTTTTCAATGTTATGAGCTTATTCACACGTGCCCATGACATTTTTTATGTCAGCTGGCACAGCATGTACATTTAATAGCTAAAAACAAATATCAATTGTGCTGCCCAGAAAGGAATTAACAGGCGTTAGCAGAAGAGTATGGAGCACAAATTTCACTGCCTGCATCCCTATTGACTCCAAAGTTAACTATTTTGGGAACCTTACATCTGTTCCAACTTTCCCTTGTTCACAAAATACCCATCGTGCTTAGTTTTCAAATTATCGACTTCAAAATATTCATCCTGCAAAGAGGTAGACATTAAATAAATCAGTAGTAAGAAAAGAAAATTCATTCTCAATTGATAGATTTTAGCATAGCTCATGACAATCAGATGTTGTTTATAAATATACTCATACACAAGATGACTAAACTAGTAAACTACAATACAATTTCGGTCTAAATTGAGTAATTGCATAGGCATCAGGTAGTTCACATGGTAGAAATCTTTAGAAGAACCTTTCCCAGACATATAGCTCAGGTTGTGAGATATACTATCATATATTCTATTACAGCTCAAGTGGCAATGCCATATCAGAATAGAATTCCCACACCGATAAGCAAGAGTTCAGAAAGGTAGAACCAAAGTAAAACATAGGGTAAATATTAATACTATTTGATGTAACCTACATAATAACTATATCACATACAAAATCAAGTCAGTTTAAGGCGTCCGATTTAATAAGCATAAAGCTGAGACCAGAAAAAGATCCAGAAGCAACAAACCAAACTCATGTAGACAAAAGAAACAAAAGTTTGAATATAACTAACCAATTCGGCGTCATCAATGAAAGAATCCTCAGTGTCATACTGATCATCATCTGGCACATCATTAAGATCCTCTTCATCGCTGCTATGTTTTCCCTGGCAATTTGTACATGGAGTCAAAACATCATGCATGGTGAACATGGGATCAAATGCAACATGGTGTTTAGTATACCATGTAAAGACGCTCAATTTTTTCAATGACTGCGTTGAACCGATTTGGCTGCGTTGGATCCTTTGGGTCATTTTCTGCAGGATGTGCCTGATTCAAATGATAAAACAAACTAGTAGATGTTAAATACAGCATTTCTTGAATGTCAAGCAATTCAGTGGATTCCAAAATTTTAACATACTTTTCACACTGAAATACTGAATGCTAAGAGCATCATGTTGAAGAATGACAAGGTTTTGGCATGAACATGTACAACAATCCACCAGTATGAGATTTCATTGATTTGGGCATATAGGCTTTCAAGGTTTTGGCAGGTTACAAGAGAGAGGAACTAATACTCACTGCAGAACATCTCTGGAAGATACGCACAAGCACCTAATAACATAAAAAATATATACATAGCTCAACCCGAACAACAGAATACAACCACACTGTGTTCATATAGTAATTAAGAACATCGATGTTGTCATCGTCATCACTACAAACAGGTTCCCTAAAGGTATGTTTTTATGAGGGATGGACATGTTGCTACCTACCAAAACTGCCCTCACGTGGATCCTACCTTCAGTCTCCAGAAGAGAATCCTTCTATTTTCATCTACTCAAAAAGCTAAAAGCTAGGTAGCGCACAAATTACAGCGATGGCGATGCAGCAGGTAACCAACCAACACGCAATAATCGCAAAATGACTGCTTACCGCACCAGATGGGCCCGCATGTGCAGCGAACGCTGGCTCCGCCTTCACTGGCGGTGCCACGGCGGTGTGCCCGGCCTCCTTGAGAAGCTTCTTCCACGACACGATGGTGGTCTCCCCTGGCTGCAGCTCCACCGTGAACAGCTGCCTCCGGCACGCCGCCGCGGCTTCAGGGACCGCGGCCGCGGCGGTGGCAGGTGGCTGCGGCGGAGCGAGAGCGGGCGGCGCAGAGGTAACGGCAGGGGCTGCCGCCGCCACCGCCGCCGGAACCCTAGCCGCTGCGGCAGCGGCAGGGGCGGTGGAGGACGAGGAGGGGGCCGCCACGGGGTCTTCCATGGCGAGGCTGCGGGAATTGGGAATTCGAGAGGTCACGGCATTAGATCGAAGGACCTAGGGTTTTGGGGAGCGGGGGTGGGGTGTGGTACAGGTGAGTGGGGAGTGGAGGAGGAGGTGGGCTCCGGACTCCGGCGTTTGGAGAAGGGGGGCACGAAAACGCCCTCGGTTTTGATCGAGGCGGAGGGAGTCGCGCGCTCCGGATGGGGTGAACTAGCCGCCGTGGATTTCTCGTCGCCGTTGGGTTGGCTCCTCGTCTCGCCGCCGCGTACACGTCCTTGCCTTCGGAATCGGAACGGGCGCGCGTGGACCGGTGGTTGCTTGTTCTTGGGCTTGGGCCTTGGGAATACAAAAGCGTTACCTCGCGGATGGTCGCGCGGACCCCTCGCCCATGGGCCGCGAGTCCGTGACTGGCCCACGCCAAAAGCAAGGTGCAGGGTTGGTGAAAAAATGGAAGAAAATTAATGGAACATGTAAATAAGAAATTTTAGATGACATTGGAGTATTGGACCTGTTTGGTTTGCTTTCAAAAAAAAATATGTCAAGGCGAACTGATCATAGATTAGTTGGTTGAATTTCTTGTGGTAGAACCTGTCCATCTAGATTCAAGTCCTCGACTTGGCACATGTGCTCGTATTTTCCTAAATTTATTCTATGATTTAACGACACTATGCTTTAAGTGGTAAACGACGTCCCCGTCGATAACGAGACGCTTGTGATGACTTCGTGAATCTCGAGATCTGTCACCTCAGTCCTTCAGATGTGATCATAGAGGTAGGGTTTATGTACGTGTATTCATAGGGGTGGGTGTGCGTGAGTGTTGTGGGTGTCGATGTTGTACTGTGTAATTCTAAAAAAAAATGCCAAGCCAATGATCACAAGTCATGGTTTCACATTTGACTTACCAAATCTATAGTAAATCTTTTTGCCTAAAATTTACTTGCCAAATCTTTAGCATATCAAATTTAGGTCCTAAACTGGGCCCTATTCGTTTGAACTTATTAGCCGGCTTATCAGTTAGAATCTACAGTATTTTCTCTCATAACAAAACAGCTTCAGCTAACTTATCAGCCGGCTTTAATACCAGCCGAAGAGGCCCACATGCCTATTGTCTACTCCCTCCGTTCTAAATTATAATTCATTTGACTTTTTTGCCCCAGGTTTTGATTACTCGTCTTATTTAAAAAAATTGTGCAAGCATAGTCAAATTTAAGTCATTATTAAAGAACTTTTGTTAATAAAGCAAGCCACAGCCAAAAAAGTGATATTTTGCATAAATTTTTGAATAAGACGAGTGATCAAATTTAGAGTAAAAAAGGTCAAACGAATTATAATTTAGAACGGATTTAGTATTTGTCTTCCATGTACTTCGTTTATGGTTGGTGAAGGAAACAAAAGGCATTGCTGCTAGCTATACCCATCTCCATCCATTCTAAGAACATGTTTCAAAGTACAGTTGCATTACAACAACGTGTCCACTCGAAGAACATGTTACAAAGTACAGTGCATTACAACAACGTAAACAAATGAAACAAAAGCAAACGCTGATTAGCGCATCTCTATGGGATTGAAAACTTCACATCTCAGGCCATCGGGAAACGCTTGCAAAGAAAGACCTAGCAGCCTAAGAAAAAAGAACCGATGTGAAATGTAAAGCGAAAGCTCCGATGCAATCGTTTCATTCCAAATCATCACGGCCTGTTTCGCGCAGCTCCACTGCCTTGCCATTGCCGCTGGTGGCCATCCCCGACGGAGACTCGGGCGGTGGCGACGTGGGGCCTCCTCCTCGCCCTCACCGTCCGTGCCGCCCTCGTCGAAGTTACGCGCGTAGCTGAGGGCGTCGTACTGGAAGTCCCCGGAACGACGACGCGCGTGCCTGCCAGACCCGAGGCTCTGGCCCTTTGCTTTGATCCACGCCGACGGCGACCGGATCAGAGACGGGGACGCCGGCCGGTCTGCGTGGCCGTGTCCGTGTCCGATGCAGCTGATGCCGTGCGCGACGGGGGAAGACGATGTCGGGGACGGGCGGAAACAGCCGGCGAAGCAGCCAATGTTGCTGGTCACGGGAGGGACCTGGACATTCAGGTGGTGGAGGTGCGATCACCGGTGCTTTCCGTCGCGATGGCTATGGTCCGTCTCGGCAGAGGAATCAGCCATGGCGTTTCTTGGTTTCTTTTTTTTTTAGCGACAAAGGATGCGTGAAGAAAAAACGAGAGATTTTTGCTCTCCTTGGACCTTGACTCCTTGAGTGACGGGCAGCGCCTAAAGCTGGCATCGTTTTTTTTTTTGGTCTTGTGTCTGGGAGAGTAGCCAACTACCCGTCGAAACAACAATTTGCACTGCATTTCCGATTTCTTGATTACACTGTATTGATTAGTTGAAATTAGACCATTAGTAAAGAACCATTTATAACTAACTTCTATAAAAATTAGGGCATGTTTAGCAGGGTTTTCGTCCGGAGCACGGGAGAATGAGCCACATGGTCATGGCCTAAAAACAGTTTCGGCTCCTTTACTATTCATTATAAAACGGCTCCTAAAACGTATATTATGGCTCCTCTAACATACTCTTAACATCAATTTAGATTCCTAGCAGCTAAGAGGTTTGTTTGGATTCTTATTAGTTAATGTCTTACCATCATCTAATTAATTAATAACAATTAGCTAATAATGATTTTCAGCTAACACAATTAATAGTTACTGTAGTTGGGTAGAGATAAAAAAATAGTTAGTTGGATGAATTTAAAGGTGACCTTATCTAGTAACAAAGCTATTTGACTTGAAATATATTTTATTATTTAGAGCATCTCCGTGAGTTTTTTTAAAGTCCACTCTCTAAATCATCATTTATAATGTCATTTCCATAAAACTCGCTTTATATGTCTTTTCGCTCTTCAAGAATTTTTTCTATATCTCGTGTGCACTTCACAGAGTCATTCTCATTTTTATCTCTGGCTAGCGAGAAATCCGAAATAGAATCTCGTTATATTTGGAAAACCAAATAAAGGAGTTGCTAGAGTGTATTTTTTTCATTAAAATCTCTTTTCATAGCAAGTATGAAGGATATAAAAAGTTTCTTGGAGTTGCTCTTACATCCATCGTATTGTAAGCAAACAATGCTAAGTAAAGGTGTCCTCAGACGTACTTCTAAATTATAAGACGTTTTGGTATTTTTAGATTCATAGCATTTGTTATGTATCTAGGCATAATATATATCTAGATGCATAGCAAAAGCTATAAATCTAAAAAAATCAAAACGTGTTGTAATTTAGAACAGAAGGAGTACAAATCAACACGATGAAAGAGGAAGAGATACGAAAGATGACAATAGCAGCGAGCCAGAGTAAAAAATCATACAGATAAACGAAGGTATACAAAGAACAAACAATTATATTTAGTTAAATAAATAAAACTATATGAATAAAAAATCCAAATACTACACTAAACAAACTAGCTATTCGTTCTATTTGTACGATCAGCTTGCTAGTTGAATTTTTGTACTTTTCCTTCAGAACGCTGATGAAAGTTTATCGATGGCAAATAAAAACACTGAGCGACTTAAATGTCGGATTTTGTAAACGCTGAGGAAATCGCGATATCATAAACTTGACAAAGGGTCTACAGTTTGTACACCTACCGGGAGAAACGTCGACAAGACACGACACGAACTCATGAAGTACACAACGCCATTACCGCACCAAGTACAGTACCTCTCCCCCTGCTTTCGGCTTTGCCATCAACCGCAATCGGACAGCGAGGTGAAGTCAAGTTGCCCCGCGGACGCAAAGCATACAGGCCATTTGCCGTTTCCGGCGCGCGCCTCTGAACAAACCCGAAAGCCCCCTCATCACCATTCCTCTTCCTGCCATGGCGATCCCCTTTACTCCTCCCCTCCCACCACCACCGCCGCTCCCAACTACACCACACCGGCACCACCACCAAACGAGCGGCTCCCGGCTCTTGCTCAGGAAGGGGAGAAGAGGCAAGCCTTTCTTGTCAAGTTGCTGGAGGAGGGAAGGGGAAGAAGGATGGGGCGCGGCAAGATCGAGATCAAGCGGATCGAGAACTCCACCAACCGCCAGGTGACCTTCTCCAAGCGCCGCAACGGGATCCTCAAGAAGGCGCGGGAGATCAGCGTGCTCTGCGACGCCGAGGTCGGCGTCGTCATCTTCTCCAGCGCCGGCAAGCTTTACGACTACTGCTCCCCCAAAACATCGTGCGTGCCGTTACCTACTCCCTGTTTTGCTTCCAGTGTCTGATTATCTTTTCACTGTGCCTTAGTATATTGTTCTAGTTTTTGCCGGACTGGAGAAAAGTTCTATTTTTTAGTCTGCTACTATATATATACTGTTCTATTTTAGTTGGATTTGGATATTGTTATACTTTCCATTACTATAGCAACTATGCAATTTTAAGTTGTTTTGGATTGGGGAAGAGACAGCGCAATTAGGTAAAGGATAAGATTTTTGCCGGTGCTGCTACTTTTCTTATCTATTTGTCATGAGCGAGCTTGTAAAGTCTTAAGATTTTTACCTGAATGGTTTCCTGTCCGTTTAAAGTATATTTTTCTATTTGTATATAGGTGAACCACCTATACTTCTCTTTACTAAAATCGTTATGACTTGCGTAATTTTGATTCGCTTGGTTTCTGTTGAACTGACACACTAGCAATATACGTGCATATATATGTGATATCCTTTTGGTATGCCGTAGGCTATCAAAAATCTTGGAGAAGTACCAGACCAATTCTGGAAAGATACTGTGGGATGAGAAGCACAAGGTAATATTTGATTTGCAAACAGAACGGAAACCCCCTTTTTAGAGCTTAACTATCATTTTGCTAACTTCCTAGAATTAGTTGAACATATTGACTGACTATTTGATGGGCACATGAACCATTTCAGAGCCTTAGTGCAGAGATTGATCGTATAAAGAAAGAGAACGACACCATGCAGATTGAGCTCCGGTAAATGCTTAGACTTCAATAAATTGTCTTTTTCTTTTTTGGAATTTCCATCTTCATACCAAGTTTCTATTTATATAGAGTGTGGTCTCATAGTAATCTTTTAAGCTAGAATAAACTCTTTTCTTTTGGGGAATTTACCTCTTCAGTTTCATGTTGATATTTATGGAGAATGTGATCTCCTGTGTGATGGTACAGGCACCTGAAAGGTGAAGATCTAAACTCACTGCAACCCAAAGACCTGATCATGATTGAGGAAGCACTTGATAATGGACTGACGAACCTGAATGAGAAACTGGTAACACTACTCAATCAGTCGATCTCAATGTGGTTGATGTTGCAGGTATTATCATCCGTGTAATAAATTCTGATATTGGTTGTTTTGTTGATGCAGATGGAGCACTGGGAAAGGCGTGTGACAAACGTATGAGCTTAATCTGACTAATGATTCTGTATTATGAATTTATTTGAGCGTATGGTTGTTTTTTAATTCTTTCCCTCATCCATTGTTTTATTGGTTGATTGTAGAATAAGATGATGGAAGATGAGAACAAATTGCTGGCCTTTAAACTGGTAAGTGTCCTTGCAGGGTTGAATTTGTACTTGAAAAGGCTGATCACTCTTTCCTCGAAAAATTAATTTGAAATTTAAGACTACCTTGTGGGTACTTCTCGGTGTTTAAATTATGTGTGATGCGTACAGTTTTCAGACATCAATTTAATCCACTGTTTCATTAAAAAGTTTCTGTTTTTTTTGTGTGTGTGTGTGTGAGGGGGGGATTGAAAGCACAAACAATTCATGCAAATAACTTATAGTGAAAATTATGCATCATGCTTTAGGACCACCTATCGACCAACTAGAATGTCATGAAGTGTGTTTCTATCGTATTTATTATGTTTGCTTAGTCTAATCAAACTGGATAAGTAAATGTCAGGCTTCCTATATCAAGTCGGTGGGATGTAAAAGAAAATGTCATGTTAGCCTTCGTGGTTTTAGATGTGTGGAAATTTTGGTACACAATATCTATGCACTAGTAGTTACTACTTACTACTAGTTAATTATCGAAATAATTCTGAATCTGAAACTAGAAAGCTTGCCTAAGCAATTGTTTTTCTTCATTATCTGCAGCACCAGCAGGATATTGCACTGAGCGGCAGCATGAAAGATCTTGAGCTGGGTTACCATCCTGACCGGGACCTGGCGGCCCAGATGCCAATCACCTTCCGCGTGCAGCCCAATCATCCCAACTTGCAGGACAACAATTACGGCTGAATACCCCATTCCACTTGCCGTTTCATCTGAAGATTTCACCCACCACCACTGGCTTGTATGTCCTCATGCGTTGCCAACTGTATCTTTTCTTTCCAGTATGTTTGGATGAATGTATAATGTGTGTCAGTCGCATGATGTGGCGATGTCGTCGATCTGTGGCACACGTTCTCAGCTGGTCTATCCTTGTTCAGGATGGCGCCAGCAGCAGAGCTGCAACGTGAGTAACTTGGTAATGTATGATTGCGTAGCCACTGCATCTGCCGGACAGTGAATAGTTTCTCTGCGCTACTAAAAGTGGGTCAAACAATGATGTAATATCTGTGTCGATCTGTCAATGACACGTATTTGGCTTTTCACTATATGTTACATATAATCCATTTACATTAGCTGAAAGGCTATACATCACTCTGAAATCCAGTTAACCAACACTTGCAGCAGTGTAACATAGCATGTGGAACTGTGGATATTACGCATCTTATAATTAGAGTACGTGTGATCCTGGCCTGACACGTCGGTCACCTTGCATCCTGCACGCATCCATCGTCGCTGCTGTGCAGTCGTGCATCACCTGAGCATGTCTCCAAAGTCCACGAGTGGGCCGCCGCCGCTCAGAATCGATGAAGCGCTGAAATTGGTTTCGCCTTCGTCGAACGCAATCCTCTGTCCGAACGGCTGTGGTCGGTCCGGCAGGTCGGGCACGTCCATATCCCCCTCCAGCATCCTCAGTGCCTCCGGCATGCTCGGGCGGAACGCCACCGTGACGTGGGCACACAGGATCCCGACAAGCACGTACCTCTCCATGGCCGCCACGCTGGTGCTC
This sequence comes from Miscanthus lutarioriparius, assembly GCA_904845875.1. Classification (NCBI taxonomy): domain Eukaryota; kingdom Viridiplantae; phylum Streptophyta; class Magnoliopsida; order Poales; family Poaceae; genus Miscanthus; species Miscanthus lutarioriparius. The sequence continues at coordinate 13,106,255 of CAJGYO010000005.1, forward strand.
GGCTCCTTCCGCAGCGCCTCCGCGAGGACATCCCCCGGCCGGCCAGCCTTCGCGTGCGTCCACGCCCAGTCGGTGATCAGCACGACCCCGGACGGGTCGGACAGGTCGAGCGCGCGGCGGCCGCTCATCACCTCGAGCACCAGCACGCCGAAGCTGTACACGTCGCTCTTCTCAGTGAGCTGCCCGTAGAGCGCGTACTCCGGCGAGAGGTAGCCGTGCGTGCCAGCGACGCGCGTGGTGAGGTGCGACTGGCCCTCGCGGCTCCGCCGGGCGAGGCCGAAGTCCGCCACGCGCGCGCGCATGTCCGTGTCCAGGAGGATGTTGGTCGCCTTGATGTCCCGGTGGTAGATCCCCGGCTTGACGCCGTAGTGCAGGTACTCGAGCCCCATGGCCACGTCCAGGAGGATGGTCCTGCGCTGCGCCCACGACAACGCCGGCCGCCGCCTGCCTTGGCTGTCCTCGAAGATGTACTGGTCCAGCGAGCCCTTGGGCATGTAGTCGTACACGAGGAACATCTGCTTGCCTTCGTCGGCGTCGTCGTCGGCAATGCAGCACCCGCGGAGCGGCACCAGGTTCCGGTGCCGGAGGAGGCTGATGATCTCCACTTCGTTGGTGAACTCCTCATCGCCGCCCTCCACGTTGGGCTCGAGCATCTTCTTGACGGCGACGACGGTGCCGTCCGCGAGCACGCCGCGGTACACGACTCCGAAGCCGCCGCGGCCGATGAGGTTGCGCTCGGCGAAACCGCCGGTCGCCTTCGCCAGCTCGCAGATGTCGAACATGACGGAGCCGGTGTTTGGCCGCGGGATCGAACGCCGCTCCTCCAAGATTTGGATGCTCCTGTCCTTGGTGTGCTCCTGTCTGTTCCTCCAGACGAGGAGGGCGACGAGGGAGACGAGCAGGAGCGAGGCGATCGGGATGGTGGCGGCGACTGCGATGTTGGTGTGGCTGGCGGAGCTAGAGGTTGGCGACGAGGTGGCGGGGGAAGGCGTGGAGAGAGCGAGGCCGAGGGCACACGCCGCAGTGACGGGGGAGTCGGGGCCGGCGGAGCTGGAGATCCCGGCTGCGTAGAGCACGGTGAGGTAGAAGCAGTTTTGGGACTTGGATCCGTTGCCGGCTGCTTCGGTGAGGCGCGCCGAGGCGTCGATCCCGGCGGCGAGGCAGCTGTTGCAGAGCGACATCGAGGTGACGTCGGCGCCGCAGGAGGCGTTGAGGCCGGCGACGGAGGCGTTGCCGGCGACCGCGACGAACTCCGCGGCGGTGGTGACCCCGGCGCAGTAGTCCGGGGAGATGGCGAACTGGGACTGGACCGGGAAGCAGCCCGGCACGAGGGAGGCCGGCAGCGAGAGCGGCGGCGCGGCAAGCGCGGCGGAGAAGGCGCGGAGGCAGGCCGCCGAGGCCCGCGCGGACGGGAGGCGGAAGCGGCCAGAGGCGCGGAGCCGCGACGCGAGGCCCACGCCGAGCACCGAGAGGAGCGTCGTGCAGCAGGCCGTGCCGTTGGCCACGGGCGGCTCGCACGGCGCGCGGTCCCACGGGAGCGTGGCCACGTAGCCAAGGTCGAGCGGGCACGCCGCCGTGGCGTTGGCGCCACCGTCCTCGGCCACCGCCGGGCGCGTCATGACGAGGAGGAGGAGGAGGAGGACGGGATGCTTCCACTTCCACACCGCCGCCATCCCGGTGGGCGAGCGGAAGAGAACCCGATGCAAAGCGAAAGGTGAGCTCAAGTGAGGCGGCGATGCCAAGGTGCCCGTGTGTATTTTAAGCGCGGGTGGAGTATCGCTCGTGGGACCAACCTGTCAGTCGGTTCGAGCGAGTGGCTGGGTTGGCATCGAATCGGGGCCTCGGAGGTCGGAGGTCGGAACCTGATCTGTGTGAGTGTGAGTGTGATGTCTGATGTGTGGCTGCGATGGCAGAGACACTGACGTCGAGCAACAACACGTTGACCAGTGCCGTGCTTCACTCACGACCTGTGTTTCCTGATCAGGAGAAAGGGGTCAATCCTTGGCTCCTTGCAATGTCCGGTGATCCTTGTCACGATAAACTTGTGGGCTGACCACGCCTGCCTTCTGAAGCTCAAGGAGGCAGGAAACATGAGAAAGTTGGTTCCATGTGGCCAGAAAGACGGGCTTTTTTCCTCACTTTATCACGGGGCAGCTGGCTACTTTTGATTTGCACCCTACCAACTTGACGTACGTAATGATCTTGGATCGAGCAAACGACTGGTGGTATGTGTACTCCTAAATCGTTTTTTAATCGTTAACAACTCTAAATCTCTATTTAACATCGGTAACAAGGCAGCAGTCCAGGTTATCATTGCTGCTGGCCGTATGTCCAGGAAAAGGGTTCTAGGCATTATGAGCGACGACAGAACAGAGCGCTGTTGGAGAAAGAATCACGTCACATGTGGCTCTGTCTGAACACATCTTTTTTTCCCCCGAAAAGCTCTAACCATGTCTCTCCTCCCTTTTTCTTGAAAAAAAAACTACTGTACTAACTGTGTCTCTATGCTCCAGAAGCACATGGCGTTGCATTGGAGACTGCATGTGTTTACATGCCACGGGCCCACGGTGTTGGAGTATTTGGATAGTTTCAGTCCATGGATGGGCGCACTGCAGCTACCGTCGCCGAGAAGCCTCTTTTGTCCTATCCTTTGGAATAGTTTGGATGCATACATGAATCTGGTCGTCCTAGCCGCTTTGGAACGCTAATCCAAGAGCCACAGCACAGATTTGGGCATTTGGCACGTTCTTATGAGGGAAAAACTATACCATACTGTCAATCTTGGGCCCCAAAAGCCAGTAGATTGTCAAACTAAGAGCTGGGCCGACTGTTCAGAGGTCTCATTGTATTGGGCTAGTTGGAAATGCGGTAGACATGGGCTTCTTCTTTTTTTGGAAAAAACGACATGGGCTTCGTCCATGGAGCCATACACGTTGAGTGAGTCAAGCCCATTAGCGGGCATTCTTTTTATAAGGAAACAAAAAATTCGAGCGTCAAAAGGATGATGAAGCTCTTGATATGGAATCATTGATTGTTGCAACATGATAAAGAGACTAACACTATCCTAGTAACCTGGTGATTATATTGATAAAGAAGAAGTCCCAAACTGGGTTCAACAAAAAACAACAACAGTCGTAACAACTACAGACGACTATCACAACACCACCAACAACGCAACAACAACAACAACAGTAGCGACAAAAAACAAACATCTACCTTAGATAACTCTACCAACAACAACCCACTTGCAATCTAAGCGAACCAACTATCCACGTTGAAGACAAACGACTAAAGGAAAGACAAAGAAACCTCTGTCACCATGTCCCAGAAGGGACGACCTTTTAACCCCGTTAGTGGCTTGAGGAGATCAGGTGACAACAATTTTTTTTGGCGTTCTGCGTACTCGCGTAGACTTGCACTACATCCTCGCTGAGCTTTCCGTCATATCCACAACTATACCCAAATCTTTTAACACACCGTGTTGTGCAAGATGGACACTTTGAAGTGATGATCTATCATATGACTTACGTCGACGTCTTGTTCTCAATGGTGAAGGGGATGCATAAAAGGACATGCAAGGTCCTTGAGTGGACTATTACTTCATCCAAGTTCAATGACACAAGCTGAGCTTCATACACTGGCCAACCTAAACATGTCAGAGAGACAACACTATTCCAGGCTTCCACTAGACACTACTCAGGTTTCTTTGGCAGAGCTCTCCTCCTAGCTTCTTCATTCGAGCTGATTTCGTAGATCCATAACAAACGGTTAAATATGACCGGGAGATGACATGCATTTTCCATACAGTTTAGCCCTACAGTATCTTCGGCCGCCATTCAGGAGACACAGTTGCTGCCCCTTTTACTCCTCATCACTGTCTAGGGCTCCTCTCCATTCTCTCTAGCAAGTCTTTTGGTGGCAAAAAAGTAGAGGTGACCCATCTCTCTTTTATAACAATTTTTTGATCTAGTTTTCTTAGGTTTTAACCTAAATAGATTTACCGACGAAATTAGGTTATTTTCGATCGGAATCTTGTTACATATGGTGACTTCGGTGATTGCCATGACGGGGTCATTGTTGTAGATGCCGATATCATTGTCGGCAGGACACCAATTATTTCTTGCCATTACCTGCAAGAGGAGGGATGCTCCTGGGCACATCCCACGAGGACAATAACTCTAGGTCATCGAACTTAACATCGATAGTTGCGGAGAGGAAATTAGGCATACATGATGAATCAATGGTTGGAGGTGATGATGAATATGTAGCCTATGTTGTACTCAACGATATAACTGTCGATATTGTTTCATCGTTTTAGATACGTTTTGGATTGGTTCTAGAATGTTGGATCTTGCAGCATGTCCAATGTTTTGGAGTTATCGTTCGATTCAGTATAAGGAGAACACTTTAACTTTGGTTTTTAGCAAGGATATGTTCTGCATCGAGAAAAAAACACTAGAGAGGAAAGATGATGGAAGAATCTGGATAGAATGTCATATTTCTTTATGTGTAATTAGAGGGCGTAATGTGCCGAGTTTTAATATGATCACCTTCCTTAAAAACAACTAGTTTCTCATAAAAAGCTGACAGTAACCACTCATCACCTTCACCAGAACTCCTCTTCAAGCCGTCTTGCGGTTTGCCTAAACACCGGAGCCACCCCCCTAAAGTGCCTCAAGCCCTTTAGTGGGTTTTGGATAATTGAATGACAACGTGATTAAAGGTCTAACCCGTTTGCTGAGTGTTGGACAGAAAATGGGTTATCTCACATGTATTTGATGAAAGCCAAAATAATGTGTTGTTGTATAAACAATCTAGTTCAAACACAAGACAACAATGCAAATGTAACTCATGCAAGGCTTATTCATGGTGGGATTTCGATGACTCATATGAAAGCAAGCACGTTGAAAGATAATTAATGAGACATGAGGGATTGCATATGGAATGGTCTCACTTTTTAGAGCTTACTATATTGAAAGACAATGATACAAATGATCTTAATGAATGATTCAACACCAAGTGTGACTTGATGGCTTGAGATGGTGAAGATAGCAAGGAAATGCTTCGAGGTACTAAGCAAGGGTGAAGGGCAAGCGATGGCTTGGCGACCGAGAAACCTAGCTAGGGTGAAGAAGGAAGTACTTGCATTTAGTTGAGGTACCAATCAAACCATGACGATCACATTTAAAGTGGAGAATCAAATCTTGGATGAATTGTTGGAAGTGACTTGATGCATTTGAAGTTAACTCATAATCATTGAATGGAATCAAGTCACATGCTCAAGATGGCTATGTTCAAGGAGAAAATCAAAATTTTCATGTTGACACCCTCACTTGATGATGATTGAAGGCTATGGCATTTGGTTTGAAGGAAATCAACTCAAGCGACTCAACTCCGTTTTTATTTGATCTTAAGTTAATAGGCATGCTGTACTATTAAGAGGGATGCATCATGTTGATAGATACTTATTTATAAGTGCTCAAGCCAACCTATGTGAAGTTTGAGTGTTTTGAGAGCTGAAAAAGCTAACTTGTTTTTGCTGAGTCTGGCAATACCGGACGTGTCTGATATTGATACTGAACGTGTCTGGTATTTGCGGAGCCAGAGGAATGTTCTTGGTGTTCTCAGTTTGGTTCGTCGGGAGTTCCGACAAATGTCAGGAGTTCCAGGAGTCAGAAGTTCCGGCAATCATCGGGAGTTACGACGCCTCACAGCACCACTGACTTAGTGACCGTTGGAGCTGTACAGGCAATACCGTACGACGTGTCCAGTATTGATACAGGACGTGTCCGGTATTCCCCAGCGGCTAGTTAACGGCTAGTTTTTCAAAGGGGCTATAAATACCCCTTAGCCTCCACCTTTGGAGGCTGCTATTCTGCTGACTTTCTTGCACGTTTTTTAGCCTTGAGAGCACTCTTTAACCCTCTCTTAGTGAGTGATTGATTCAAAATTGCAAAATCCATCTTGTGAGTTGAGTGAGATTCAAATTGAGAGCAAGCCACCCTTGAGCACTTGTGCATATTTTTCGATCTCATGATTTGCATTTGTTACTCTTGGACTCTTTGGTCCTAGATGGCTAGGCGTCACCGAAGAGCACCCAAGAGCTTGTGGTGTGCCTCAAGAAGTTTGTAACGGTTTGATTCCACCGTCGTAAGGTAAGGAATCAAGCTAGTGGAAGGAGAAAAAGGAGTTGGAAAAGAATCCGGCTAGAGTGGCCTTCGTGGTCCTCTAGAGCTGACCTTCGCCGGGTCGCTCGTAGCCCCCTCAACTGAGAGTAGGACTCAATAGAGTCCGAACTTCAGTAAAACAAATACCGTGTCTCGATCTCTCTTTACATTTGGTATTTGTGATCTTTGTTTGTTGCTTGAGCTTGTGAACAGGTCACCAGTGAGTGCCTTGAACTTGGTGCGAAGGGAGGAAACAAGGGGAGCAAGTTCTATTGTCGTGGGCAGAACTCGTGTATACCGGACAGCGTCCAATATTTCTGCCCAGAGCCCAATTTATTTATTCTCTGTTCTAATCTTTGTGTTGCAGGGTTGTACCTCCTAGATATATTCTATATACCTTGTTTACTCTGTTGGCTAACTCATGAGTGGTTTATTTCTCTGATTTTGAGTTTCCAAGTAATTGGTGTCAGGGTTATAACCCCAGGGTGTCTCAAGGCATCGATTAGTTAGCAGGCCACAAGGCCTGCAATGCGCTAGCTGGTGAAGGCCCAAACGACCGAGGCCCAGTCAAGCTGAGTGAGCCAGGCTGGACACTAGGGCCAGGATCAGCCATGACCTATTTCCCCTACCTTAGCCACACGGCGCTCGAAAAGCACATGACCTCGCCCCTTCGTGACCCCTAAAAGGGATGGGGCAAGGTCAAGCCCTGCCAGGTACACCTACTATGACAAGGGCAGGCATGCCTCACTGACCTAGCGAGGACCGAGGGGACGACAATCACCTCGGTCCGGTCAAATGCCAGCCCTATGCCACAAAGATCGGACAAGACAACACCACCTTGAGGTGGTGACGACTGGCACGAGGACCACCGGTCAGATACAGCCCGACAAGACGCATGAACAATCTCACCCACTACGAGATGGGATCCATGACACGGGCCTTGACTTAGAGGCCACCCAGACCGATGAGAGCCATGACCCCAATGATTGGGATCGTGGCCCTCAGCTCATCAGCGACAACCAAGTGATCGACGACCCAGGGTAGCTACCTAATGTGGGTACGATGCCCTTGGGAACCAGGAGATGATGACAAAGGCTATGACGGACACCGCGTTGCATAGGATGGCTGATGAACCACCATCGAGGCTACAGTACCGCCATGACTGGCACAGTAGCGCCATGTTATATCCTGTTGCAACGTGGCCAGAAGACCATGACCATAGCCATGACCAGACGTGCACCAGAAGATGGTGTAGCTTGCAAGCCAAGTTAGCTAGGCCCTCCCTCAGGCTCTCGACCTTTCGGTCGGGAGAACCTCCTCTTTGTATAAGTCTTGGCCCCAAACTCTATATAAGGGTAGCTAGGGCACCCATCTCGGGAAACGGTTCACATCCTCTACCATTCCATTCATTCACCATTGTAGCAGGGCTCCTAGAGCTTCCCTTCGGGTAGCCCTTCGCCTAGCATAGGTCCTTCCATCTCTTTCACCATTCTCGCACCCCCATTATAAGAACTTCAGAGCATTCAAGCGAGGAACACGCACTCGATCATCTCTGAGACTAGACGTAGGTCTTTGGCCTGAACCAATATAAATCCTCGTGTCTATTAGATGCTACCATCATTTTCCTAGAGCAGCACAATAATCGTATAAGTTTACTAGTCTGGTTTATAAAACACCGACAGTTGGCGCGCCAGGTAGGGGACAGTCACGCACTCTCATTTGTTGAGAAGGAAGCGATGGCTTCTCGCACTGCCGATGAACTTGCTAGTGGAATGGCCCACGGTGGCCACATCCACCATAAAAACTATGAGTTCACCAGCACCAAAGGGCAAGCACCCACGTCCGCCCACAGCTACGACCCAAACCTCTACCATGGAGATCCGAGATGCGTTGCTCATAGCGGACACACTCTCAGAACTACCTTCGGTGGCAACATCTTGGAGTTCACTTACCCAGAGGGGTCAATACTCTCGCTCACTGTCGGCCGCGGCCAGGGCTCCCATTCAGGAAACTGGAGGTCCATGGCTCACAACGAACTCGCCCAGGGAATGGCCTCAATCGGCCACATCCTTTTGGGAAACCACGCAGTCAACCGCACCGAAGGGCCGATGCCCACATCCGCCCTCAGTTGCAACCCGGACCTCCGTCCCATAGGTCTGGATCCTATGATCAACGGCGAACACACTCTTAGAAATTCCCTTGGGGGCTGCATCCCAGAGTGCACCCACGTAAGGGGCCTAATGCCCTTTCTCATTACTGGCCATGGCCGAGACCCCAACTCGAGAAACAGATGGCCATGGCTCTTGGTGATCTCACCCAAGGAATGGCCCATGGCGGCCCCACACTTTTCAGGAACCACAAGATCGCCTGAACCGATGGGGCAACGCTCGTCACCCGCTCATACCCTGTCCAGACTCACCATGTGGCAGAACTGGACCCTACGACAGAATCATGCCCTAGGCAGCATCACCACCATCGAAACGCAATGAACCAAGGCACGCACGGACAACGAAACTCCCTGCCATCACGCGGCGTCATCGTGAGTGATCTGGTGGGTAGCCGGTGCCACGTCGTGTAGGGTCAAGCCTGGAACCAGGGTCCGACCTTGCATAACAGGCTAGCTGCACGACACACCACGATGAACTATCAGCTGTCGCTTGGAGGCGCGTGCATCCGAGGAAGGGGGCTCCCCAAGCCCACCGCGTGTCACAACGAGCGGACCGAACCACGTTGCACTCAAGGCCAGCTCCCACAACGACAGATCGTGACAGTTCTTCATCAAAAGTGGTAGCTACACCCAGACACGGAGATGTGGCGACGTCGAGCCAGGAGGACCCGGGCACCAAAACGCATGAGCCCTCTCGGTCGAAAGCCATAACAAGCCGGACGTGAAGAGGCCATCCTCGGGGGCTCGTGGGCCCACCGAGGATATCGAGCTGGCAAGGAATGACCCAAGGCTACCCGAGGGGTGGATCCTCGCCAGCTGCGACCACTCAGAGCGGTGGAGAAGCGACCTCATCGGCTTGCTACCCAGGGACCACGATAGCTCTAGCACGAGCATGCGCTTGAGGGCTTGTAGCGCCTCAAGCAGTAACTCCGGCATGAATAGACGCTCGGGGGCCCAACGTGCCCCTAGTCATGACAACCAGATCTGTAATGACTTTTGACACATCGGTCAGTAACGTTAACCCCGACTCTAGCCGCTCTACCCAAACACGTCCACATACACATGTAGGCTCACCCCTAACTTTAGAAAACTGCGACCAACGTGCAAGGCAAACCATGGAGCAGTGTGCTTGAGCACCCCATCCAGGAGCCGCTTAGATCCCCGAGTGATCCGCTCTGGCTCACGCCAGTAGCCGGACATGAGTCACTCACAAAGGACACACGCAAGGGCACATATATATGTCCCACGATGTAGTACTACTTGTCACCGTCCTAGTGACCCCTTTCCCGATCATCTTCTGATCGCTCCCCACACCGCGATGAGCCGATAACCCACGTCCTGACCTCTCGCTTGGGTCACCTTGGCCGACCCAATGGACTAGCTCCTAGGCGAGGCTAGGCACCTGTGCACGAGCTTGAGAGGAAATAGGAAACCCGTTCGCTCTGGACCAGGGGAGCGAAAGAAAGTGGGCTCATGTTGTTCTCTCACTTTCTTCTCGCATCATGCCGGATCTGCGATCATCCTCCACTGTCTTGTTGCTCCACTAGATCATGCACATTTTAGCACTGCAGGCTAGTCCTCGGGTTAATATACGCATCCGCTGGTACAGACCTAGAGGGATGAAGCACATTCCAATTCGAACAAAAAGTAAATAAAAGAACAAGGTAATGACAAGCGAATACGCCAATCGCACTCTAGGTGCAAAGACCCCAAGCATCATCCGTCGTCGAATGAGAGACCTATTTTGAGCTTCTCCACATGTACCCACGGTAGGATAGAACAGTGAACTGCTTCCCAAACTCCTTATCGCAACGAGACGCCTCTCAGACCAAGCCTTTTGGACCAGCCCTAGGGCAAAGTCGGGCACTCACGCAAATGGGGAGCGAAACGAAGCAAAGCGCCGCTCTGCCTGAGCGGGTGGAACGGGGAAAATCGAAGCCTACGCCCTCCGCTCACTTTTCCCCCTTGCATCAAACTAGATCGGTGACCTGACCCCAATGCCTCGACCACAACGTCAGGCCGCATAACGTTCAGCTCTGTGGGCTAGTCCCTAGGCTAGAACATGCACCTACGCTCGCAAGGCTAATGGAGATGGAGCACATTCCAACCTGAACAAGAGGAACATAGGTGGCAACGTGACAAGGTGGGATCACACGCCAACAACATCATGTGCGGGAGCAGCAAGCACTGCAACAACCAAGCAGCCCTCAGCGCATGTAATGCTCGAATAAGTTGGCTCGCCCCAAGCCGGAAGCACACAGTCGCTTATGGCCATCCCCACATGTTCAAGAAAAGAAAACTGAGCGAACAACCTCGGCAAGAACAAACCCCACACGATGAGCTCGATGAGGCCTGAGTCAGCAGGCAAGACTCACCTGTAGAGCATCTGCGCTTGCCCGAACGACCATGGCAGGGGCATCATCCGGCCAAACAAAATCATCGAAAACTCCCTGAGTCCCCAAGAAGCATGACCTGCTTGAGAACGCCGGGCGCCTCGGTGCACACTCGAACGGCGTATCAGGGCCACTCTACCTGGGTCCGCGGCAACCGCTCCCCTAGAGGGAGAACCAGCGGGGAGCAACAAACACGCCGCCCCTCATGATTATGGCAGAGCATGCCATGGCGCGTAGGCAAGAATCCCCACAGCCCGATAATGGCTCAATGATGAGCCTAGCCGAACAAAACAATTCACGAAGATTGACAATGTAGAGATTAAATAGCTTGGGCAAAAACCCTTCATGCCAAGGATCATCGAGACAAGTCATGCAAACAACTGACATTGGCAATGACAAAAGGGAAATCAGAAAGGGCAATGCATACATCACAACCTTAGGGGCTTACACGTTTGCTGATTACAACACTGTCCTAAACATTAGGATCATCGGCTTCTAAAGCCGCGAGCAAAAACGTCTAGTCCAACGCATCACAAGACTAGATGAACCCGAGGTTACAGTAATCGTTGGATCCCCTCCTACTTGCGATGGACATCTCATGAAGCGGAGAAACTAGTACAAGGTGTCTCTAACCTTCAGAGCTGCACCGTAAGTAGGAGAGGACCATCGAAAGAAGCCTTAGGGACGACTGCCTCATGGAGCTCCCTCTAACATCTGAGGAAGAGGAGCCCGCTAGAAACCACCCCGACGCCGCTTTCGGTAGCACAGGGAAGGAGCACCTAGCGACGAGCCAGCAAGCAGGCCATCAAGTCGATGCTTGAATGCTCCTAGACCCAGAGCTAGGAGCCGTGTGCCTGACAACCATGGGGGAGCCCAGCGACCTGAGCCTCCCATGGCATCATTCCTCCCTATCTTCGTAGAACTTCCTCTAACACCCATGGAGGACGAACGCCAGCAAGGTGCGGTGGAGCCCGACCTCCGATGGTCCCTCTCAGCGATGGCGAAGCCATCGGGATGGATTGTGAACCATGATGCCCGATGGAGACAACCGTTCTCTCACTCGGATTGGATGTTGGGGAAAACTCAGAAGACAGGCAAGAAGTGGGGGTGAGGCGCACTGCCATCTTCTCCCTTGACTTAAATAGATGGCACGAAGACGAAGGCAGAGAAGACGATAGTCGACATTCAAGACAGGCGCAAACCCCAAGACGCATTCGCAATCAAGAGGCAGAAGACGTGGCGGTTCAGTCTCCTAGGTGACATAAGACCCAGCAACGGTCACAAGAGGTACATCAAATGCATGCGTACACTCTGCCATTTACTAACCACCTCCTCGTAGCGCAGGGGAGGCGGAGGCGGTCGGGCGAAAGATTGAGCAAGTGGGCGCCAGCGCAACAACATATCTTGAGCAAGCCTCAAACCTTTTGCCTTCATTATCTCTCAAGTTCACGCACCTGCATTCTAGGGCGCACAACTGCATGCGAGAGGGCACCACCAGGATGCAACGTGGCTAAGGGAGGTCGACAGCCCCCAGGTTCACACGTCGAGCGGCCCTCCACATCCACGGCTGTTGGTATATTTAACGCACATAGATAAATCTACAAGCGCACGGATACCGCTGTTGCTTTCACTCGAAGGTATTCCAAGTATCGTATCCACAAGGAATCATGTGAGGTTAACTACGGTCCAACTTAACCTAGAGTAGCAACAAGACTTAAGAAAGTTGGGAGTGTAGAGGAGATCGCTAAGGTCTTCTAGTTCTAACCTCGATAAGCTATGTCTTCTATTGTTCGACTGGGGATATTACTAAGGGAAACACAAACAGAGTATGTTTCCTATAATAACTAAATCCTACTAGTCCTATAAACAAGAGGTGGACTATGGAGGATTCAACGAGGCTATAAGAGTCACCCTCGCGAGCTCCCATCGATCCGGAATGTAGGGTACATCCACAAGTTACCCGAGTCTAAGCATCACGCTTACACTACGAATAATACTTTAACCTAAGGCCAATAGATTAAAGCACTCAAAAGAGACTCGTAAACTAGAAGAACAATATAAACATGTTACTTACTTAAATAAGAAGAGGATTACCAGAGAAATCTCAGAAGCAAAGGTTGACTTCCGCTAAGGTACAAGCCATAGAGAGAGCACCAACAGGCGGACATCTCCTCCAAACTCTTCCCTCACTCTCAATCTCTCTATTTCTAAAGACTAGATCCTATGGAGGTCTAATCTTCTCTTGATAGCTAGCTCTGATCCTCATGAGGAGAATATGAATTAGGGTTTCAGGATCTCTACTAAGGCAGGGGGGGGGGGTATATATAGCCCTAAGGGTCCAACGTGAGCCCTTGGATCAAACCAACTTAAGCAACAGCTTAGATGCATCCTCAAAGGCGGTGGGGAACCGACATACGAAGCAGGCTGATAGGTGGGGCCCATAGGGCCCGGGCAGCCCCACCTATAGGCTAGGTGGCCCCACATGGCAGTGGGTCGAGCCCTGCTTCGGTGATTTTCCTTCTAGACCCTTCTAGAATCTTCCCACGTAGGTACCGCGATGGAATTCCGTAATTTCCTTTGATGTTTAGGTCCTCCTTGGCGGTTTTCTGGATAAACTCTGCTGAAAACACAAATTCACTAAAACTCATGGAATTTATTAGTTTAAACCCCTAAACCTTCATTGATGATTATATTTATGCCCTTATCCATGTTTAATTGACTGTTTATAATGGTTGTTAACTACCGTCAATAATTCCTCCAAGCTTAACCTTTGCTAGTTCCTTAGCAAAACTAAACTTAGCAATGGATCAGGAGTTGCTACTATGGGTCCTCCGGATTAAAATAAACTTATCTGACTTTCAAACTTACCCTTATTACATTCAATCATGGGACTTCTTAGCCTTCACTTGGGTCTTGAGCAATTAAAAGACAGAACAATCAAGTCAAGCACTATATCTCAAGTTCTTTGTTCAACCATTATTCCAGAGTTTTTATAGGTTTTCAAAATAAAACTCAGAAATTTCATTGTATGACACTCTCAAGTCTCTCAATATATGTGGTATTTGTGGATCCTCACCAAATCAATAAAGATGTTATGTCTTTTTCTCTTCCTACCACTAAGGCTTTATGTGGAGTTCATAGGTAGGGAGAAAGTTAGGGCATACTTGCAATACATATATTGTAAAGTCAAACAACGGATCCAAAGAGAGTTAAGTCATACAATCAAATCAAGATGTGCATGTGTGTGGATATATATGGTGGCTAACCTAATTCTACTATGCTCCTCGAAAACATATTTCTCTTTTTAAAACTTAGAAACATTTGCAAGAGACAGGGGCTATCTTATTCATCTTATTTTTTTAGGCGGGCATCTGAGTATCCATTGTTTTAAATATCTCGGACACTTTTGTATCTATTTTTTCTCATCACCAATTTTTTTTCTTTTCTCTCTTTTTTTATGAATAACTTTTGCATAGCCCCATGTATCCTTTCTACAACAAAACTTTGAGAGATAGCAACAAGAACTTTGGAGCACTTATTTGGTGGATAAACCTATCAAGAATATTTTTAGTGTTTTCTCCTAGTGTAGGTGTCGGGTTCATAAACCTAGGGTCCCTCATAGACCTGCTTCCCCACAAAAAGCGTGGCCCAGCAGACGACGTTGCGAACAACGCATAACTCCTAGGCCGACCCAAATACCTAACGATAGGCTAGGAGGAAGGCCTCGTTTCTGACTCCGGCCCTCCTCTCCGACCGGAAGGCCTGGACGAGGAGGAACAACGCTTGCTTCTGACTTCGGCCCGCCTCTCTGACCGGGAGGCCTGGCCAAGGAGGAACGTCGCTCGTTTCCGACTCTGACCCGCTTCTCCAACCAGGGATACACCGAACCTCTGCTTACAGCTCTTCTCTAACTAGCACAGTCAGAGCCAACTGGGACCAACCGACCGGGAGGCCCGCTCGGTGAGAACCCAGGAAACGGGCAGAGCAAGTAAGGCAGGACACTCAAGTCAAACCTGTAACACCCTCGGTGTTACACTGTACAATCTTTTGCTAAAACACTACATGTGCATCATGTTTATGTGATAACGTATGAAATATAATGTGTAAATAAATTCCTGTGACTTGGAACATTTATCGGAAACGCGAAACGAATGTTATATTTCATGTCGCGTTTTATCGTTTAGAGTTCTAAACAAATTTTTATTGAACAAGAATGCTATAGAACGCATATACGAAACTTTAATAAAGTTTGTAGTACAAACTTCATAGATGGCGATGAAATACTTGTGGTCAAGAACGGGATTCGCTAGATAGCTTACTTAATAGCTTGGAAATCGAAGTTGACGCGAATCCGAACAAAAACTTAGTCATTTTCTTAAGTTAGAGAATGGGTCGACGAAGCTAAGTTCGGCAATTTTTGTAGAAGAATTAGGCTTAGTAGTGGCATGGTTTTAGGGTTTGTTTTAGAACCTTGACGTGCCATCTTGAGCGTAAAATAGCTAGTTTAGCAATCAAAGCATTGAGGTGGGGTTTTGGGACGCTTTAAAAAGCGTGCAAGCCACGTTGTTGATCGGTGCCAGCGTCTGGCCACGTTCACCGGGTTTTGGTTTGGCTTGGCGCACCGCACAGGCCTGCCCCTATCGCGCATTAGCACACGCTCATGCACGCACACGCAACACGCCAGCGAGCCTGGCTACTCTACCCGTTGTCGTGTCTGCCTGAGCCACGCTGCTCGCCGTCGCGTCGAGCTACGCACCCGATCGCACTGCGCTTCGACCGTCGCTGCCGCGCGGTCACTGCTGCATTGACCCTTCGTGGCTACACACGCGTGGCCTGCCCGCCTACCCTTGCCATCATGCCCGCGTGCGATGCGTCGCCACGCTACTACCTCCCCGAACCGACGTCAGTCTCTATGGCACGCTGTGCCGAGCTGCCGTCGTCTTGCGAGTCATGGTGCTATGGTCGCACGTCGTTGTGCCAGACTCGTACGTGCACGTGGAGCCATCACCGTCGCGCTGCCGTCCTCTCCCAATTAGAAAATGCGCCATGCCAAGCTTCCCGTCCCGTCGCCTTGAATCGCGTCGGCCGAGCCGCGTCAAGGCAAACCCGCAGAGCTGGCCCATCTCCATAATTGCGCACGTCTAGAGGTCAAGTTGGAGTCTAGCTTCACGCCAAGCTTGCCACTGTTGCAGTAGTACGGTGTCAAGGCTTCAATTGGAGTTTTCCCCGGCCGTCGACCCCCTTAAGTCCGAACGCCGTCATCCATCAAATTAGCTTGGTGTAGTCCACCTCTTTCAAATTAACTGCGCACCCAGCTAGCCCTGTTAGTTAGCCAACGATTGTAGTTGTCCCGGCGAGCTTCCATCCTATAGTGAGGTAATTCGGGGCATTCTCCTCGCGGCGGTCCGCCATGGTCGTCGAGGCGGATGCTCGGCTAGCGTGTCGCTCCGTGCTCTGTTGTTTCAATTGAGCGGTGCCTTTGCGTCGTGTTGACTTGGTTGCCTCGCCCGTGTAACAGTTTCGCCGGTGGAGCAGCTGGTCGCCGGGGACACTGTCGCTGCGCTTGCAGTGAACCAGAGTCACCCCACGCTCATGGGCAACCACCTTGCTGAGCCCCATGACTTCGTCCAGTCTGCCCTACACGTCTCTGGTGAGACCCTCTTGCTCCTAGGGTAGGTGGTTGAACCGTTTGGGGTCTAGGTCACCCGGGACACGTTCGTTGCCGCTCACGAACTGTGTTGGAGGCCGTTCCCATGGCCGACGCGCTTGAGTGTAGTAGCGATTCAAATAGGACTTCTACATTGTTGCCCATAGTATGTAGATGGTTAAAGAGTATCGGTAGAGGCGTTGGGCTAGGTAAATTCACCGACGCCGGAGTTGCCGCGTCTTGACCCCGCCGCGGCGCATGGCCACATCTATGCGCTACACTGTTTTTAATGTTTGATACCTCGATCGATTGTGCTTCGCTCATAGAGTGCTAGGGAGGTGATGATTGAGGCCGAGGAGGTCCGTGCTCGCCGGTATTGGCCGACAATGCTGTGGCCTTATTTAGTTTCGGCCAGGGACCTTGAAAAACAAGAATTTAGGTAAGAACAGGGTGCTAGATGTAAAGGCTGTGACCTAATTAAATAGTGTTCAAGTGAGCTTTGTGAATAGGAAAGAGAACGGGGGCTCTTTAGCAAAAGCGCCAGCTCACGCGCGGGTTTCGCCATGGGCCGCGTTGCGTGGGCCGCGTCCACGCGCCGCGCGCATGGGCCGCACCGGTGGCTCATGTTTGCGCGCTGCGGGAGCGGACCGAGCCACGAGTAGTGGGGCCACGCGGTGAAGTTTAGTTTCTTTCTTTTCCAGTGAATTTACAAATACTTATTCAATTTAGTTTTGAGCTAAACTTTGATAATTTGTAGTAAATCTTATAGATGTCCAAAAATAGTAAAACAAAATTTGTTAGGTTCACAAAAATGCCATATATCTATTAGTGTAGTTAGTTTACAGTTAGCTATGATAACGATAGGTTCATAAATTCAAATTAGAGAGCTTAGTATTATGTAGATTAATATTTATAGGAATTTTTGTGGAAAATTGATGATAGCTCTAGCCATGAAATTTTTACAGTAGGATCATTAGATTGTTAGGTACTCACTGTAAATTTTGTAGCACTTGAGTAGGTTGATAAATAGAATAGCTAGTACCCTTGTTTTATCATATATAGAGTAAATTGGTATTAAGAGTAAGGATACCTTTAGTTGCTAAGATAATATATGTCATGCTTCATACTTGTTAGTGGTAACGGTAGGTAACTTAACACCTTAGTCGGTAGGACTAGCTTAGTAGCTTGGTAGATGTATTTTATTTTAAGAGCTGCTATTGCCGTATTACTAAGTGTTGCATCATCATTTCATGCATGTAGATCACGAGTTGGTAGAGTTCGTGCCTGTGGACGAACAAGATTATGAGGAGGTCATTGAGGAGTACGAGGAGGAGATCCTCGTGTAGGAGGAAGCCCCGGAGCCATTCGGTGCTGACTTTGTTGACCCATCGCCTGCCTAAGGCAAGCCCCGGTGCATAACCCATATTTTAATGACCACTAAATATATATATGATGTGCATTTACATTATAGGCATTTTATGGAAACTACATGCATAAATATATCTACCTATGAGTCCTACTAGTACAGGTCGAGTAGCTGCTATGCTTAGGATTTCAGTAGCGTGAGTAAACTGCCGTTACTCACAACAGGTGAAAATTATGATCACTCATGATAAAATGGTGGAAAGGAAAATGGTGACCGGGCAGGGATATGGTTTGGGTATTGGTGGTTGTAAGAGGTTGTGTCCTGTGGCCAATAGAGTATAGCTTGGTTACACTTTTTCCCTGTCTGTGTCAGTTAAGGACCGGCCGTTGCATTGGGCTCTAGGCAAGTCATAGATCTGTTATCCCGAGCACATACTTGGGTATGGGCGCAGGGAAGACTTATTGCTCTCTTTTTATGGGTTCTGGCTCTTTCCGGACCGACTAATTGGAGGCAGGGATGGTGGAGGTCCTTGCACCGCACTAAGTCCGGGACTTAGGAGCGGGGGCTTGGAGTCCAAGTTTGGACAGGGACCTAGACCCCATGATAGGAGGGTGATGGGTTGGTCCTGCTTGTGCCTAGGGTACAAGCGGGGCGTGTGTTTTTGGGGTACCTAGCTAGGGGCATTGATCCACGAATTGTCGGCGTCCCGGTACGGCTTGTCTACAGTCTAGCACTGTAGTAAGAACTAAAAGATGGAAGGTGGTGAAATGAAACTAATTACTCAACTCTTGCTTGAAAGTAGAACATGTGCTTACATAAAATGGCTAGATAATAAATTAATCATGGCTGTTAATAATAACATAAATAAGGACTGACTATTAGTATCGCTTTTTGTAAAAAGGAAACCAGCAAACCATAAAGCTTTGCATATCCCTCGGAGTCGGGAAACTATTCCCACTAGTCGGATAAGTCTTGTGAGTACATTGTGTACTCAGGGTTTATTTACCCCTGTTGCAGGTAATACTTGAGGAGTACCATTGTGTGGAGGATTCTTCTGGTGGGCACAGATATATCCTTGTTCTTTATCGCTAGATGTTTATTCTTATTTCTGCTGTTTAATATTCCGCACTCTGACTTTGGAAATGTAATAATGTAATTTTAAGAACTATGGATGTATGAAATGGATTAAGTATTGTAACTCGTTCTCATTATTGGATCCTTGGGGAAAAATGTGGATCTTTTGGGCTCTCCCTTGCGGTGTGTCCGACGGATACCGCCCGCTGTAACTTGCTTTTGGGGTGCTTAGTGTCTAGTGAAAGACGAGCGCCTCCGTAAGTGTGTTATTTCGGGCGGTTCTGCCACAAAACCACAATACCAAGGACCATACCCTGTGCACCTATAGGACAGTACCGATAGGACATGTCAGAAGGGTGCCCTGAAACCATCCAGGCATGTCAGAACCCAAGCCATGTTGTGGGTGCCGACGTTTTGACCTACAGTGTTATGGGCGCCATCAATCCCCATACCGAGCAAACACGGTAAGACCCCCCACATGCCTCTGGGCATCAACAGTGTTATGGGCGCCGTCATTTGCCATACATGGTGAATACGATAAAAACCTCCCACATGCATCTAACATAAACAGTATTGTGGGCGCCTACCATCATCTCGTACCCGACGGCGTAGGCAACAAGACTTAGTAGCATACGTGAACTCTCCCTCCCTCACTTATAAGGCCGTCCCCTTCATCTATAAAAGGGGATGTGCTCTCTCCCAATAGGGATGACTCTCCGACGATAGGAGGATTCAACGGATCAACTCTCAGACGATTCAGCCACCAACGGATCGAACAACCTACGAGACGATCAATCACACAGATACACAAAGCACACGCTCGAATACTTAGCGCACATAGGAGCTCCCGTCACTCTCGGCCCTTTAGTCTAGAGTCCGACTGGGCCTCTTGCACCCCCATCTTTCTCCCTCTCATTTGTAACCCCACAGCAAACTTTGAGCACCTAGGCTCAGGAATAAAGTCACCAACCGACTCAAACTGGACGTAGGGCATGTTGCCTGAACCAGTATAAACCCTGTGTCATTGAGTTTTAGGCCACATCCGATCACAACGTAAGGCAAAACTACAAATATTTATGTGTTGGTCACTTTCTGCACTGACAGTTGGCACCGTCCATGGGGAAGACGTCGTACGTTCACGCTTTTTGGTCATCGGATGGCCCACTTTTCTGCCATCTTTCCCATGGCGGGCTCAAGCGATACGACTCGCTTTGGCTCGCTGGAGTTTCCCGCGCTCCCACCTGTTGGGATGTGGGTTCCACCTGTCTTCGAGCTATCCCAGGCCTTCCTCTTCGGAAGCCTAGATTTCGTCGCCGACCGGCTCGGCGTACTACACCTAGGCGAGGAGGCACTTGTTCCCGCACCCATCGGAGGAGGTGCGTCCTCCATCGGCTTTGGGGCACCCGATGACTTCAATGGCGAGGTGCCTGCGCTTCGTTCTGAGCATACGCTTTGCTTAAAACCCACTATGAGTAATGTACGTACTGTTCATTACTCGCTTTTTACTATTTTCATCGATTCTCTGGAGAGACCCCGTTGTCCCTGCCGCGGCCGCCATGCGACCAGTTCCCCTACGGCCTCATGTCCCCCGTGGACGTGTACGCCCGAGGGCTCCGGAGGATGCTGGCGCCGCCCCCTCTCACATCTGAATTTGTGGAGATGGCGAGCTACGCTCCTACCTCTTTTCATGACCTCCTAGATGATGATGTTGAGAGTGATGGCTCCAGCATCGGTGACGTCATGGCACCTAGCCACCCTCTATCCTGGGAGTGCGCTATGGCGGACGCTCCGGGATAGCCATCGGTGGTGGTGGAGTCTCTACAGACCCACACCCCTCTAGACCCTCGCGCGGATGCCCTCACATGTGCCCAGGCGCACGGCGAGGAGCTATGACCTGCCCATCACGTTCGGCGACCGAGCCAACTTCCACTAGGAGATTCTCACCTTCGGGGTGGTGGACTTCCCAAGGTCTTACCATGCCATCTTAGGGCGCCCATGCTACGCCAAGTTCATGGCGGTTCCCAACTACACCTACCTGAAGCTGAAGATGCCAGGACCGAACGACGTCATCACTGTGGGTAGCACCTTCTCGCACGCCTTCACGTGCGACCGCGAGCATTACGAGCTCGCCACTGCCGTCATCAACTCTTCTAAGCTCCTGCGGCTCTAGGAGTCATCAACCCCAGCAGTCCTGAACTACAACAAACCAACCTCCTCGATGGCCTTTTGCCCACTTGAGGAAACTAAGGCGGTGGGGATCGACCCCACTGATCCAACCAAAGCAGTGCGGATTTGGACCCAGCTCTTGACCAAATAGGAATGCGAGCTCATCGACTTCCTGCGCACCAATCACGATGTCTTCACATGGAAACCATCTGACATGCCGGGCATACCACGGGAGGTCACTGAGCACGCACTACGCCTCATCCTGGGCTCGAAGCCCGCCAAGCAACGCCTGCATCGCTTCGACGATGAGAGGCATCGGGCCATAGGCGAGGAGGTCGCCAAACTCCTGGTAGCCGGATTCTTCAGAGAGGTATTCCACTCCGACTGGCTTGCTAATCCTGTTCTTGTTAAAAAGAAGACTGGGAAATGGAGAATGTGCGTTGACTATACTGGCCTCAACAAAGCATGTCCAAAGGATCACTTTCCTTTGCAACGCATAGACCAGATAGTCGACTCCACCTAGGGATGCGAGATCCTTTCCTTTTTGGATGCCTACTCAGGCTATCACGAGATCATGATGAGAGAGTCTAATCAGCTCGCAACCTCATTCATCACCCTATATGGTCCGTACTATTACGTAACCATGCCCTTCGGTTTGAAGAACGCTGGTGCCACCTACCAAAGGTGCATGCAGCAATGATTCACCGATCAAATCGATCTGCTTGATCAGCCTGATCAAACCGAGCGGCCGAAACCAGCAATCACCATCTATGTTGATGACATAGTGGTCAAAATGGCTCAAACCGAGCGACATGATCGCAAACTTGGCCACAACGTTCGCAAACCTCTAAAGGTTCAACGTCAAACTGAATCCCAAAAAATGTGTTTTCGGGGTTTTGAAGGGAAGGCTGCTCAGATACATCATGTCCGAACATGGTATCGAGACCAACCCCAAAAAATCACGACCATCTCCAACATGGACCCCATACAAAACATCAAGGGCGTACAAAGGCTCACCGGCTGTTTGGCCGCCCTGAGCCGATTCATCTCCCGGCTCGGCGAACAGGGGATGCCTCACTACAAGCTCCTCAAAAAGACAGATGTCTTCATCGAGACTGAGGAAGCACAGCAGGCCTTGAAGAGCTTCAAGACATCACTGACATCGGCCCCAATCCTTGTCGCTCCCGAACAGGGAGAACCCCTCCTCCTCTACGTCGCGGCAAGCAACCACATGGTGAGCACCACCCTGGTCGTAGAAAGGGAGGAGCCAGGACATCACCTTAAGGTCCAATGGCCCATATACTTCGTCGGGGAGGTACTCACCGACCCCAAGGTCTGATACCCCCAGGTACAGAAACTCCTATACGTCATGCTGATGGCGACCCGGAAGCTCCTGCACTACTTCATCGACCATGAAGTCACGGTCGCCACTTCATACCCACTCGGAGACATCGTCCGCAACCGCGATGCTGCGGGATGGATCTCCAAGTGGGCACTCAAACTCATGGGCCACGACATCAGGTATGTCGCTTGTACTACTATTAAGTCTTAGGCTCTCACGGATTTTGTCACTGAATGGATGGAGGTCCAGCTACTGAGCCCAGACATCAGCCACGAGTACTAGACGATGTACTTCGATGGGTCCATCATGGTGCCCGGCTTGGGGGCTGGAGTGGTTCTGATCTCCCCGGATAGGAGTAGGTTCTGCTACGCCATCCACCTCCACTTTTCAGCCTCAAACAGCGCTGTGGAGTATGAGGCCCTCATCAACAGACTACGCATCGCCATCGAGCTTGGCGCTACGCGACTCTATGTTCGTGGTGACTCGGAGCTAGTCATCGACCAGGTCATGAAGGAGTCCTTCTACAAAAGCCCCCTCATGGCAGCATACTACCAAGAGGTGCGCAAGCTTGAGGACAAATTCTAGGGGATCGAGCTGCATCACGTCCCCCAAAAGGACAACGATGCTGTCGATTTTCTCACAAAGTTGGCCGCCAGGCGGGATCCGTTCCCAAGCGGGGTCGTCATCAACGACCTCCACGAGCCGTTCGTCCGCATCCTAGAAGGTTTGATCCAGACACACCCCGACACCAACCTAACGCTCAGGGGCTCCGACCCCGCGGCCAAACCGGCGCTCGAGGGCTCCGACCCCAGTGCCTCCATGACAACATCACCCACCGACGTCGTCGTGTTGGCACTTGATCAAACTAACTAGAGAGCGCCGCTACTCGCCTACCTCCTCGAGGAGGTTCTTCCACCCGAAAGGATTGAAGCTTGTTGGATCGCTCGATGCGCCAAGACATTCATCGCCATCGGTGATGAACTCTACAAACAAAGTCCATCGAGGGTACTCAGGAAGTGCATCCCAACCAACCAAGGGAAACAGCTCCTCCTTGAGGTCCATGCCAAACTCTACGGACATCACATGGCCCTGAGTCGCTGGTCAGAAAAGCCTTTCACCAAGGTTTTTACTAGCCCACCGCACTACGAGATGAAGAGGAAGTCATCCGCAGGTGAGACGGATGCTAGTTCTACGCTCGACAAACTTATTTGCCGGCACAGGAGCTCCAAACCATCCCCATCACCTGGCCGTTCATGGTCTGGGGCCTCAACATGGTAGGACCCCTCAAAAAGGGCCTGGGCGGCTTAACTCACCTACTCGTAGCAGTGGACAAATTCACCAAGTGGATAGAGGCGAAGCCCATCACCAACATCCGCTCGGAAGAGGTGGTCAAATTCTTCCTCGACATCATCTACTGGTTCAGCGTTCCTAACTGTATCATCACTGACCACGGGACTAACTTCACCGGAAAGAAGTTCCTGGACTTTAGTGATGGATATGGTCTCAGGATTGACTAGGCCTTGGTAGGACATCCACGTACTAACGGCCAGGTCGAGCGTGCCAATGGCATGGTCCTCCAAGGACTTAAGCCATGTATCTTTGATCGACTCAACAAGTACATCGGGCGATGAGTTGTAGAGGTCCCAGCGATCCTCTAGAGCTTGAGAATGACCCCATGTAACACCCAAAATTCTACTGCAAATTAGCAATTAAATTCTTGCCCTATTTATACATTTTCTAGGTATTTCTAACATAGGCCAAATAATAAATACTGTATAAATAAAATAAACTATAAGTTTAGAAACTTGTTTGTTGCATTCATGCCGAATCATATGGGTTTTGATTGAGTGTAGGGCTAGATGATTTGAAATTTTGCCTTCAAAACTTATTTGAATTTGGCTTAAAAATGGAAATGGAGAAAATAGAATTGGATAAAAATTTGATTTGAAAAAAAAAGAAGAAGAGAAATTCACCTTCTGGCCCAACTCCAGCCAGCCCGGCCTTCTTCTTCCCCCTTCCTGGCCTGCCTTGCCTGGCGCGGCCCACCCGGCGGCTGCCCCGCGCGGCCCAGTTTGCCACCCGCGCGCGTGCAGTCAACTCGGCCGGCCTTCACCGCTGAGCCAGCCCACCAGCGCAGCCAGCTCGGCCGCGGCCCGCCTCGGCTTCACCCGCAAGCGCCTTGCCCTTCTCTCTCTCGCTGCGCGTCTGGACCCACTCGCCAGCCGCGTCATCCACCTTCCTTCCCCGGCGCTCCCCTTCCTTCTTCTGCCCGGCCATGGCGCGGCACCGATGGAAAGCCACCGGCGCCCGTTTGGAAGGTGCCGAACCCGCCCTGCTTCCCTTCCTTCCATGCTGCAGCCGCCCACCTATAAAGGCCGAGCCTCCCCTCAGCCCTTCTCCATCCTTGCCCGCTACCGTGAGCCACCGCCGCCGGTGAGAACCCCCTCCCGAGCGCGAACGCCGACGCCAAGGCCACCCGAAGCACCGCCGGACCTCCCCGCGCCCGTAGGTACTCCCCATTTCACGTTTTGGTGTTGTTTTGCCCGGCTACACCCTCACCCGCGCGCCTCTTCTCTCTCCAGCTCGTGGCCGCCGTCGACGACCAGCCTCGAAGCCTTCCCAGACGCCGCGTTTCCCTCCAGGCGACTCACGGTGAGCCCCTCTGCCTTCCCGTGCCCTCCGATCTTGCTTTGGCGCCCTAGGAAGCCGTAGCCCAAGGTCCAGTCGCACCGGCCATGGCGCCGCCGGCCTCTCCTTCTTCCCCGGCGAGCCACCGCCTGGTTTTCACCCTGCGCCGTTGGATCTAGCGTGGATGGCCAGGATTAGGTACCGGTTGGGTTTAAGTGGCCGGTCCACCGTAGACTCGTGGACCCGGCGCACCGTGCCGCGTCAGCGCGCCCACGCCCGCGTGGTGCACCGCGCCCAATGAACAGCTACCGCGTGTCGATGAGTCAGCAGCCCCGGTCAGTCGTCGGGTCAAACCCCAGTCAACCGAGCGCGTTTTGCAGAAAAGCCCCCGCTTTTTCCAGTAATCAACCCGCGGTCCAGTCCAGTTCAAATTAATTTTTATTTAGTCCTGTTTTTATTCGTTCAAGTCCCTGAAGTTTCCAGAAATAGTATGCCCGGTCCAGAATTCATTTAAATTCAGATTTTTAATTATTTTAATTCGAAAATAGGTTGGTTTATTTACAGAATTGCCATTACATCTTATTTCATGCATAACTTTCACGTTTTAAGTCCGATTTGAGTGATTCTTTCGCTCATGTGTTCGTAGCAATGCGTAGAATAGATCTGTAAGCTTTTCAACATATGTTTTCACTGTTTGGTGTACTGTTCTAATGGAGTTCTATCTTGTATGCATGTAATGATTCGAGTGATGCTTGATTGATGATTGGATCACGATTAGAGGGTGAGCCATTCGAGGTGACTGAGGACCCCCAGTAGGATCAGCAGTACTCCCAGGATGACTTTGAGGAAGGCAAGTGTACCAAAGGCCCCTTGTTACCTATGAACTACTACCACTTACATTCATGCATGAGTTTAATTTGAATTGCCTTTAAGGACTTTACCTAGATGATTCTTTGTACCACATATCCTTGATACCTGGGTCTATTGGGTAGGCATTTTGGATAGATGCTGCAGCGCTTAACATGAAGTAATTGTTAAACATATTTAAAGACTATATGCAATGTGATAAAATGGAACTTTTTAGCAACAGATAGGGGGCTGGAGTACGGGGTTGAGTACTCTAGTGCCTCTCCATAAGGACTTTATCCTGAAGCAGCAACCCAGGAGGGACCGTACAACCCCGAGTGTCAAATGGCTCTGACTTTAACCTATTATCTAGTTTGTACTAGCTCGTCTGTAGCTCCAGTAAGGGGTAAGAGGGTATCTTTCCTTTTTCTGTTAGGGTGTGCACCGTGCTGCGATGCCCACGTGTGCCATTCCTTTGTAGCTACGATCTGTTAGTGCAACTAGCTAAGGGTTTCATAGTGAAACTCTGCCACACTTCCTGGGAAGAGGTGTAGTGGGTCTCACGAACCCCGGCATTGGGAATCACGGCTCGGTGGGTAAAGATGTACAATTTCTGCAGAAATAATTAACCTGTTATAACAGCCGTGCTCACGAATACGAGCGGTCTGGATCCTTCGAGATTAGTGGTTACTGTGGATAATGGATGGATGGGTTATGAGATAAAGCTTGATGATACTTTAATACCACTTGGGAATTGGGACTGTTCATTAAATTAGTAATTCAGGTTGCTAAAAATTGATCAACTAAAATTGCGAACCGCAGTCTAACAGTGTCAAGCCTATTTGAGCCTCATAGATCCCTTTGTTGTACTTGCTAAGCATGGTGAACTTACACTTGCTTTTCATCCAATGAAAATCCCAGATGGGTAACAGATAATGGATATGAAGAGTTTCCGGAGGACGTTCAGGACTACTAGGGAGACGTTCACCAGTTGAAGTCCCTGTGGTAGTTGGGCTAGTTATTCCGCTGTGTTTGTAATAATATTGCCTTCGAGCAAACTTTGTATTTAACTTTATGATGAGATATGCGATGTAATAAGTACTTTACTTTGATACTATTGCAATTTGTGATATATGTGTGTGTTTGGACATCCTGGGCGCACATATATGAGTACTTGGTTTTGCTTTGCAAAATTGGGTGCGACACCCCAAACCGATCCACAGGGTTCACACCCTTCTTCCAGGCCTACGGAGCTGAAGCAGTGCTGCCCTCCGACCTCGACAACGGCGCCCCCAGAGTGAAGGCCTTTGACCACGATCGAGCCACAGAGGCTCAGCAAGATGCAGTCGACCTGCTCGAGGAGGCCTACGAGACGACCATCATCCACTTCGCTCGCTACCAGCAGACTCTCCGCAGGTACCACGAGAGGAAAATCCGAGGAAGGATCCTCGAGGTCGGAGACCTCGTGCTTCGAAGGACCCAGTCGACCAAGGAGAAGCACAAACTATCTCTGCCATGGGAAGGACCATATACGGTGACCGAAGTTATCTGACCGGGCGCCTACTGACTAAAGGATGACAACAACGACGTTCTCACCAAAACTTGAAACATCGAATAGTTATGTCGTTTCTTCCCTTAAAAATTTGGTCTTGCCATTTTTTCATTCAATGTTCGCTCGTACAGAGGAGCCTGGCCCGAACACTTTCAGCCCTGGTCGCTTAGGGGCTCCACGGAGGTACAAATACCACCTCTTTTTTACTATCATATGGTAAATACCTTTTTTTACCCGAACAAAAGAGTAGTCCGTTCCTTCAATTATCTTACGTAACTTTGCTTCAACATTCCGACCGATCGCACCCCGCCCCTACCGATGGTTACGAGCAGCTGAGCCTTGCGGGCCATGCCCGGGCTCTTAAGGTTGTAGCCTATGGGATGAACGGGAAGGTGTGAAAAAGAAAGAATAAAAACAAAGGTGTGCTAATGTAAAAATAAGGAACGAATGGGACAAGCTTCCCCGAACGAAGTAATTCATCACAAAACAAAAATTGATGTATTTGTTAATACAAACTGTCAACATGGGGGCTCCCCCATGAACTTAAACTATTACATCTGTTGGCTACTTCTACTATGGCTACCCGGCGACATCGGCTAACAACACGACCGGCAAAGATAAAGGCTGCTCACCCTCCAACGGGGCAACGCTCGGCTCAGACGGAGCTTCCGCCCGACCTCCACTCCATCTGCAGGCTGGCTGACATCTTCTTGACGCACGCCTTCAGTCACGCTCGCACGACGAGCCTCCACCACCACAAGGGCCCTACCCGGTTCCGCTCCCTCGACTTCGATGAGCGCAACGGGTACCTCAAGGGCGTCGCACCCATAGATGCTCAGCAGAAGAACATGGAGCTCCAGGTTTTCCCATACAGATAGGGCAGCTCCTAGAAAAGGACGCCACCTGCCGTAGTATGGCCGCCATGGCTAGAGGATGTCTCTGACATCTCATCAAATTTTATGAACTGGCCGACCTGAGTAGCTGTAGGGGTGAAACCCCCCACCGGAGTGGTCCTAGGAAGCTTCCCCTCCGACAAGGCTCGCCTGGTGAAGATCCACCAGAAAGAGTCCACATATGGCTCCATCCCGAAGAAGGCCTCACAGACGGTGATGAAGTCGGCGACGTACAACACCCCAGTCGGATTGAGGTGCTGCAGCTCCAGGCCCCACTCATTAAGGAGACCGTGTAGGATCCAGCACACCACCTCCTTCGGCGGTATCACCCCCTTCTCGGCAAAGGTGGCAAGCACCAACTCACTCACAACGGATGACCTCCAACTCGACATTGCGCTCTAGATTCACGAATGGATCTGTAAGTTTCTCCTCTCCCTCCCTCTCCCCTTTTTCTCCTAGGAACCGCCGCGGCACACGAACGCTCTTAGCGAGAAGGTGGAGATGCGACAGATGGGGAATAAGCGAAGGAATGGGACGAAAGCCCTCTCCCTTCCCCTATTTAAAGGAGAGGCACAACAGTTGAGGAAAGGCGAAGGATTGGGGGCAAGAAACCCTCTCCCTTCCCCCATTCAATGCGGATGGGAAATGACAGGACGCGCCCTGACCGAGGGACGCACCCTGCCCGATGAGACGGTGCCTAGTCAGATGGGACGTGGCCTAGGCATGGCCCACCACTACCGCACGCTGGGCGTGGGAAACAAGGCGCAACCGCACGCAGGCGGCCCTCCACCTTCCTAGGCAAAACTTCGAAGGGCCCAACGACGGGATCTCTGCCCAGGAGAGACCAACGGGCTACTTGAGTCGATCAGATGGCTCAGACGAATGCCGAGAGACAAGTAAAGAGCAGAGGGACGCCCCATGTGGGCCATGCCGACTCCATCACAAACAACAAGCCCAGATCCCAATCGAACATATCCGATAGGAGCTCCTCAAACCCCGTCACTCGAGTCATCAAGGTAACATTACCAAATCCCCACTATTTCTTTATATGATCATTCATTCATCTGCTGTCATTCATACATTCATGCACACATTCACATTCATTCATCCCATACATCCGAAGCATCGCATATGCAGTTAAATGCATCACAATGCTCCGTGTTGTGTCACGAAGCGGCAGTTGCCTTAGTCAACGTGAGCAATGACCGACCGGGGTTTGAAGGCCAGCCCACGAAGGGCTCGAGGCCGCCTCATGTCAAACAGAGCCAGGGGAGAAAACGCAGATGAGCCCCGAGCATCCCTCGCCCTGTCTGCTCCAAAGCAGACAGAATCATCTCAACCTTCTTGTTCGATCCTAACCATGAGCCATGCCCACAGAATCTCCATCGAGGGGAGGCCAGCGGGCCACCCGGGTCGGTCTTCTGAATGACCCAGGCATCTACCGGGACGTGGGTTAAGGAGCAGTGGAATGCCACATGAGGGCTATGCCGACCCCATCATGAACGATGGACCCAGATTTTACTCGAGCGTGCCCGTTAGCGAGCTCACCGAGCGCGTCACTCGAGCCATCGAGGCAAGCGATGTTAGCTCAGCCCCTCTAATTGCGAAAACCACGGATGGGGTAACACACAAAACTCAAACCGACCCTTATCGAGCCCAACGGGGCTCAGGGGCTCAGGACACCCAAACGCCTCGGCACGTCCGACGCCTGGATCGGTGACTCCGACTCACCCGATCCCTCGTTGTGCCCAGCACCTGGATCCACGACCCCGACTTGTCCCATCGTCTCGGCACGTCCGACGCCTGGATCCCCCCGATCCCTCGCTGTGTCGACGCCTAGGTCCGTGACTCTGTCTTGCCTGATCCCTCGGCTATCCGTTGGCTACACCCGATGCCTGGGTCCATGACTCCTTCTCGCCCTATCCCTCGGCTGTCCCTCGGCTGCACCCAATGCCTGGATCCATGACTCTGACTCACTCGATTCCTCGTTGCGTCCGGTGCCTAGATCCATGACTCTGACTCACCCGATCCCTCGGCTGTCCCTCAGCTACGCCCAGCGCCTAGGTCCTCGACTCTAACTCGCCCGATCCCTCACTGTGTCCGGCGCTTGGATCCGCGACTTCGACTCGCCCGATCCCTCGGCTATCCCTTGGCTACGCCCAGCGCCTGGGTCTACGACTTCGACTCACCCGATCCCTCGGCTGTCCCTCGACTGCGCTCGATGCCTAGATCTGTGAGTCTATCTTGCCTGATCCCTTGGCTACCCCTTGAGCACGTCCGATGCCCTGGTTGACGACTCCGTCTCGCCTGATCCCTTGGACGCGACCAAAATGCCTAGGACCACGCTCCTGGAAACGATGGCTCAGAAACTAGAAAGAGGAGGCTACGCCCACCAAGGTGCACACACTCACGCCCACTGACAAAACCCCCAGGCGATTCTATCTGAATCACCCAAGGCATCGGGGGCTACACCCCCGAGTGCGCTCGCGCGCACCCGCTGACGAAAACAAAAAATTCCCCCACTGGCAACACAAAACCCCCCAGACAATTCTACCCGAATCGCCCGGGGGCTCGAGGGCTACACCCGAGGGTGCGCTCGCGCGCACCCGCTATCAAGACAAAAATCCCCCAGACGATTCTACCCGAATCAACCAGGGGCTCAGGGGCTCCTGTTGGGTTCATAAACCCGGGGTCCCTCATGGACCTACTTCCCAGCAAAAAGCGTGGCCCAGCAGACGACGTTGCAAACAACGCGCAACTCCTAGGCCGGCCCAAATACCTAACAACAGGTCAAGAGGAAGGCTTCGCTTCCGACTCTAGCCTGCCTCTCCGACTGGAAGGCCTGGACAAGGAGGAACAGCGCTCGCTTCCGACCCTAGCCCGTCTCTCTGACCGGGAGGCCTGGCCAAGGAGGAACGTCACTCGCTTTCGACTCCAACCTGCTTCTCT
Organism: Miscanthus lutarioriparius; assembly: GCA_904845875.1. NCBI lineage: Eukaryota > Viridiplantae > Streptophyta > Magnoliopsida > Poales > Poaceae > Miscanthus > Miscanthus lutarioriparius. Next base: position 13,137,445 of record CAJGYO010000005.1, read on the forward strand.
GACCGAAAGGCCTGGCCAACTCCACTTCTGACTTTGACCTGCGTCTCCAACCAGGGATACACCGAACCTCTGCTTACAACTCTTCTCCGACTAGCACAATCGGAGCCGACCGGGACCAACCGACCGGGGACGCCCACTCGGTGAGAACCCAGGAAACAGGCAGAGCAAGTAAGGTAGGGTACTCAAGTAAAACCGCAATACCAAGGACCATACCCTGTGCACCTATAGGACAGTACCGACAGGACATGTCAGAAGGGTGCCTGTAACATTTCAGGCATGTCAGAACCCAAGCAGTGTTGTGGGCACCGATATTTTGCCCTACAGTGTTATGGGCGCCATCAATCCCCATACCAGGCAAACACGGTAAGACTCCCCACATGCCTCTGGGTATCAACAGTGTTATGGGTGCCATCATTTGCCATACATGGTGAATATGGTAAAACCTCCCACATGCATCTGACATAAACAGTATTGTGGGCGCCTAACATCATCTCGTACCCGACGACGTAGGCAACAAGACTTAGTAGCATACGTGAACTCTCCCTCCCTTACTTGTAAGGCCATCCCATTCATCTATAAAAGGGGATGCGCTCTCTCCTAATAGGGACGACTCTCCGATGATAGGAGGATTCGACGGATCAACTCTCAGGCGATTTGGCCACCAGCGGATCGAACAACCTATGAGATGATCAATCACACAGATACACGGAGCACACGCTCAAATACTTAGCGCATGTAGGAGCTCCCATCACTCTTGGCCCTTTAGTCCAGAGTCCGACCGGGCCTCTTGCACCCCCCATCTTTCTCCCTCTCGTTTGTAACCCCACAGCAAACTTCGAGCACCTGGACTCAGGAATAAAGTCACCGACCGACTCAAACTGGACTTAGGGCACGTTGTCTGAACCAGTATAAACCCTATGTCATTGAGTGCTAGGCCACATCCGATCACAATGTACGGCAAAACTACAAATATTTACATGTTGGTCACTTTCTGCACTGATAGTAGGAGTAAAATATTTTTGGGTGGATCTAGATGGAAGGCATGTTCTTGCGCCTACCCCTAGTGTAGGAGTAGTGCATATTTGGGTGGTGTGTACGAGATCTTGATTTTAAGAGCATGACAAATCTCTCATAAGGGTCAACAAAGCTTAACAAAACTCAATGCAAAAGCAAGCAACATATACATGGAAGTTTTCCTAGCCTAAATTACATGTATGGCTTTGGTGGTAATTTAGGCTTTGTCATACAGGAACTCATCATGTAACATTTTTATGTTTTTCAAAAAGTAAATCTCTAGAACTTTAGTGTCACTAGGAACAAGATAAACAGCAGCTCAGACCTTCTCATATCATATCTGTCAATTACCTAGACTTAGATCAAGCATTCGCTACCCACGAGTTTCAAGTTCAGAGTAAATCTTTATATCAAATCAGTCATATCCAAAACTCAGGAGAATTCAAAGCTAAAAACTAGGTACTTAAAAGGAATTACAACAGAGCATCTATTCAGCATTTCCATTTAAGAGATTTTTTTCTGAGTCCTCTTTATTTTATTCAACTCTTAAAAACAGAAAACTAGACATATACTTTTTTATTTTGTTTTCATGATTTAAAATCACACCTTACTATTATATATGTATAGCTAAGAATTTTTTTATTTTGTTTTAGTTTATTATGCATCTTTTTATGACTTTAGCAAATATGAAGCAAACTTAAAAATAGTAGAACCAAAAAGAAAAAGAAATACTTAGCTAGATACATGGAGCATGCTCCTCTCATAAGCTGGATGTTGTCGTGGTCTTTCTTATCCGTCCAGAAGTTGTGTTCCTCGTGTAGCGGGTGTAGCAGTAGTTCGGAAGAATGTACTTCGGATGGATGGCGTTACTCTTGATCATTTTGCAAAATACTCCAACAAGAACACCAAAACTCGTGGCACATATTAGGATAAGGGGTTAGCAGTCAACCATTCAGAGATTTGTTGTCCTTGGAGGTTTAGACATATTTCTTAATTGACCAAGTTCCAACAGGATGTCTTTTTAATATTTTTGGATTTTCTTATTTATAGAAAGAAATGTGTATGTATGGTATTTTTATATTTTTATGCCACCACAGTAAATATTCCTATGGGCTTTTACACCCCATAGACTTATTCACATGAGGCTTTAAGCTTTAATGATGCAATGATGTAATGCAGTAATGAAAAGCTTTTTATTATTTTTCTTTTCTGAATGCAATGCTAATGCAGAAAAATAAATATGCTAAAAGTTAAAATAATTCATGCAATGCTAAAAAGTAAATATGGATAACTACCGATGTTACCTCACGACCAGGGTTTGGATTTTTAAGTCCTTCGGACAGGACTCGGCTAGAGAAGAGTCCTTTACCTTTTGGGTGCATCGTTTAGTCTCAGCGATGGAGACCCAGATGGCTGCATATCTTGTGATGGTGTCTCTGATGATGATGTTACCCTCTTTCGTCAAACCCGTCTTGATTTTGAGTTTTGATTTTTGGCTTAGCAGGTTCAAAACCTTCACTTGTAGAAATTGGAGAATCAATAACTCTCCCACACTCTGCTTGAAGTGTGTCCTGCTCATACAGACAAGGTAGAGATCAAGTGCATGGGCTCTGTTGGTGGGAAAACACTAACAGAACCAAAACTTCATTTATTCTTCTCTAGCCTTGGGCACACTTAACAAGATGAAGTTGATGTTATATGATGTGTTCAATTATATCATAGGTGATAAGATCAGAAGATTGAGCATGAATGTAGCATTTATGTTCATTTGGCAGAAGGGGTTGAATTGCTTAACCCATAGAAGAATTGTCTATCTCTTCATAATGTATCAATCTTTACATGATTATGACTATCATCTTTCAGAGATAAGATGTGCAATGTTTTAGCTCATTTGGTTAAAACTATGAGATAAAGAAAGTGGTGCTAGAAACAAGCTTAAAGAACAAGACATGTTGATCTAATTAGGTTTGATTAGGTAAAGTGTAACTCAAACATATTTTATTTCTTATTTATGTGCCTACTAGAATCAAGGAAAAACTTTTTAAATAACAACCATTTACCTTTGTCATTAGAGCGTGATGTCACCATATGATCAAGGGGTAATGACTCATGATGGTCCTTCCCTTTGAAGTTTTCCTTGTTCGGCTAGTCTCGTAGCTTGAGCTATTCATGAGCTTCTTGTCTCCCAGATTGCACCCTTCCTTTCTCATCCTTTTATAATGCCATCTTTCTGCTCTTTGATCTTTTGTCACCTTGTTAGACCTTCCACCTCACTCATTGTTTTATGTAGTTCTTTCATCCATGATGAATGAGCTGTATCTTTTTTTGTGCAATGTTATTGGGGTTCATCATGTGCCTTGCTTCATCTTTGATTTGAATTCATCTCATGACTTACCCAAATTGAATTGAGAATTTCCTGCAGGGGTTAGTCTAGCAAAATATCCAATATCTACTAAAACAATTTTTAGTTCAATAACCAAACTAGACTCCATATCGAATTTAATTAAGGAAGGCATTTTAACCTAAGCACCTTGGTTAATTTAAAAAACCTTTGGAAGTATGTCGAGTACTTCAAAACCAAAACTTACTATGGCAAACAAAGGTAACATGAAAGCACTATAGAGATTTACTCAAATAAAGATGAAAGAGCATGATTATTATCTAGCAAATTGAGCATGGCTTAAAGGTAGAAACAACCAAGGTGGATTAGCAACATGGCATAAGATTTTTTTAGAGAAGTTCATCCCCCACACTTGAATTTTTCAAGGCAAAAATCAAGTTTGGATGGATGTGATTAAATGTTGCATGGTGTTTGGTTGGACATACCTCGAGTCATCATTGTTCATCCTTTTTGCTTTAGACCTGAAATGGTTAGTGACGATAATACCCGAAGGAATATTTTCACAATTATGTTTCTATGCTTATTTCACAAGGGCATCACAGCAAAAAGGGTAGAAGCTCATGTTATCTTCCGAAAGTGCTTGTTTTAGGACAGAAGCTTGTCTTTGGTAAACCTTTGAATTGCGTTTCTAATTGGTGAAGTGGTTTCCCCTCCAACACCAACCTTTGGGTACCTATCTCAAGATTCATGCCTACAAGATTTGCAATATTTATGATAAATATATGCATCTACAACCACCCCTTCAAAGTCTTTATGAACAGAAAGTATAAGGGGGTTGAGGATCTCATGTGTGGCAATGTTGGAAGGACCAATTGGTTCAGGAGATTTCTCATGTGAGCATGGATTTGATGAGGTGTTCATGAAATAACTTACATGTTCGCTGATGAAATCTTCCTTTTCAATCTCCAAGGGTGTTTCTTTATGAATGTCTATAGGCGAAAATATTGTCTCCATCATTCCATGCCTATGACATTCATTAGACATTTTATTGTCCAGGATTTCTCTTGGATTGGTAACTCTCGGGTTGATCTTGTCTAAAACCTCGTCCATCCATTCAATGGCAACGACACATAAGTTCTTAATATCCTCCAGCCATTGCTGTTGCTCTTCTTGGTCTTCCTTGTGGCCTTTATGATTTCTATGCTTTAGTTGTCTTAATGGATTTCTAGGGTCATCATGAGACTGAGGAGAAAGAGCATAAGAGGGATCATCGGGGTCAAGAATGGGTTGAAAGATGGGTTCAGATGAGACATCTAATGTTGGCATAGAAGGGGAGAAGATAGGATTGGCTACTAAATAGCTTGGCTCTCCTTCTATGGCATCACTAGACATGCCATCCTTGAATTATTCCCAATGTCCCATATGGGAATAAGGACACTTCTTAAGAGATCCCTTTTTGAGAGGATTTGAATTATATTTGCTCGAAGATCTCTTATGAAGATGAGAATTTAATGTTCTCCCAAAATCAGCACCAAGAAGGTCATCCTTAATTTTAATAGGGATTTCTAAATGTGGAATTCCTTCTTCTCTCGGGGGATTTTGGGGTATTGATAGTTCAGGATTGACAGCTAAATCCTAGAATTGGAGTGGTTGTGATTTGGCTATCAAAACTTCCTCTTCTTTCAGGAGGTGATTCATTCTCTTTCTCAAGGAGTTCATTATGAATGCTAGTGCAGGGAGTGATTCCACTAATTCTATTAAGAATAGAACTTACTTCACTAGCAGACAAATGAAGAAAAGCTCCTCTAGAGGCTGCATCAAGGGATTTCCTGAAATCCTTGCTAAGACCCATGTAAAAATGTTGAAGAAGTACAGGGTCTTGAATGGCAAGGTCTTGGCCAGTGAAGATGAGTTCATTAAAATGATCCCACAATGTACCAAGAAATTCTTCTTCTAGTTGTCTAAAATTTAGAACCTCTTTCCAAAGGCTAACCACTTAGAGATAGGAAAGAAATAAACAAAATTTAGTTGTCTAAAATTTAGAACCTCTTTCCAAAGGCTAACCACTTTAGAGATAGGAAAGAAATAAATAAAATTTAGAGCATAATGTTTTCCAATCTCATTGCATACTTCCTACAGTTTGACTATACCAATGTTTAGCTCTTCCCGTCAAAGAGAATGGAAACAACTTCCATCTTAAGGTCTTGTCAGACATGCCAATGATACGCAAGCATGCACAGGTCTACTCAAACTCTCGTAGGTGTGAGTATGGGTTTTAATCGCCTTCTCCCGAGAAGGATTGATCCCGAATCAGTTTTATTAAACACGGGCGTAGCTCATAACCAGGTGTTAGGATAGGCTCTACAAATTTAGGTGGCCCAAAGCTTGCACTCGTGGGTTTAGTGTATTGATAGATAGGAGTGAAATTTATAATGGAAAAGAAAAGAAAAGAATGAATGAATAAAAAGATAAAAGAATATGATACAAGGTTAAGCTAGGTTTGAAGTTAACTCAGTAACCGTTTCCCCGGCAACGGCGCCAGAAAGCTTGTTGGTATATTTAACGCACATAGATAAATCCGCAAGCATACGGATACCGCTGTAGCTTTCACCCGGAGGTATTCCAAGTATCGTATCTATAGGGAAACATGTGAGGTTAACTACGGTCCAACTTAACCCGAAGTAGCAACAAGACTTAAGAAAGTCAGGAGTGTAGAGAAGATCGCTAAGGTCTTCTAGTTCTAATCTCGATAAGCTATGTCTTCTATTGTTCGACTGGAGATATTACTAAGGGAAACATAGACAGAGTATGTTTCCTATAATAACTAAATCCTGCTGGTCCTACAAACGGGAGGTGGGCTATGGAGGATTCAACGAGGCTATAAGAGTCACCCTCACGAGCTACCACCGATTCAGAATGTAGGGTACATCCACGAGTTACCCGAGTCTAAGCACCATGCTTACACTACGAATAATACTTTAACCTAAGACCAATAGATTAAAGCACTCAAAAGAGACTTGCAAACAAGAAGAACAATATAAACATGTTACATACTTAAATTAGAAGTGGATTACCAGAGAAATCTCAGACGTAAGGTTGACTTCTGCCAAGGTACAAGCTATAGAGAGAACACCGACAAGCCAGCATCTCCTCCAAACTCTTCCCTCACTCTCCATCTCTCTATTTCTAAAGACTAGATCCTATGGAGGTCTAATCTTCTCTTGATAGCTAGCTCTGATCCTCATGAGGAGAATATGAATTAGGGTTTCAGGATCTCTACTGAGGGAGGGGGGCAGGGGCTGGTATATATAGCCCTAAGGGTCCAACATGAGCCCTTGGATCAAACCAACTTAAGCAACAGCTTAGATGCATCCTTAAAGGCTGTGGGGAACTGACATACGAAATAGGCTAATAGGTGGGGCCCATAGGGGCCGGGCAGCCCCACCTATAGGCCAGGCGGCCCCACATGGCAGTGGGTCGAGCCCCGCTTCGGTTATTTTCCTTCTAGACCCTTCTAGAGTCTTCCCACGTAGGTACCGCGGCGGAATTCCATAATTTCCTTCGACGATAAGATCCTCCTTGGCGATTTTCTTGATAAACCCTGCTGAAAACACAGATTCACCAAAACTAATGGAATTTATTAGTTTAAACCCCTAAACCTTCATTGGTGATTACATTTATACCCTTATCCATGTTTAATTGATGGTTTATAATGGTTGTTAACTACCGTCAACAACGACCCCACGTTGTGGTTAGGAAACCTTCTCTTGGGCCGGCCCTTAGAAGGGCTCGAGGCCACAAAAGGGATAGGGGCAGGGAGGAGATGGGCCCCCATGGCTTTAATCAGTGGTGTGGAGCCACATGACCATCTCTCCCTTTGTTCAAGTCGTCCGCTTCAAAGTCTCCCGGGTTGACCCTCTCTGGGGGGAGGCATCTTGCCCTCTAGTCGCTGTGGAGGCGGTTGGGGACCATTGGGATTAACGGCTGACGATTTATGGGACGTCTCATGTGAGGCACAGCCGAACTTCACGTCGATTGGGGAGGATATCGGGTCCTACTCGAATTACCCATAGACCTCGACGAGGCGCACCACTTCGATCGCGTGGTTACGGTGGACATGCCTCTCCCTGCGTGGGGCGAAACCAAACCCGCCTATAACAAGGCAACATGACCTCCCGAGGTCGACAAGGGCGCCAGGGAAAATGGAGTCGGGTCCCCGTGACCCCAAAAAAGGTCAGGGCCAAGCCCTGACCAACTCCGCCCTATGACCTAGGTCTCTGACCTAAGGCCTACTCCAGAGACTCATAAACCATCAGGGGTCCGTGACCTCTCCGGGAGAGATCAACGAAGCAAGAGGCTGGGGTGATGCGCAATGCGGAACCCAAAGCGTGATCACGGCTCAGTCACATGGAAGAGACAAAAGGTCCAAGACCTACGAGTCAATGCACAATCACGGAAAACCTCGTGACCATAAGCGAAGAGGTCGGGGAAACATTTCCTCGAGTCATCAATACGAGAAGAACCCACCAACGACCTCAAGCTAAACCCGGAAGTCTATCCCTCATGACACAGAGGCTCACCGCCTCCGCAAGGGAAGCGCTAGCATTGAGAAAGGGGAACTCTCACCTTAGGTATCCATAAGTATCAAAGCGGTCATGTCACACAACAATGCAAAAGGTACAAAGGATACGGTGCCACCTCGCTGGTGGCACCACGAAAAGCCAAAGGGCGGACGTCACGCTCCCATCGCTAGAGCGTGGGAGGAAAAGGACGTAGGCCACGACCAGAGGGCACCTCTATGTGCACTGGGAGACTTCCAGGCAGCACTCTTGGAAAGCATGGAGCCCACCTAGCCAATGGGAGCTAGTCCCATCTTCATAGTGCACCCGTGTCACGACTACACCCTGCTTAGCATAGGCAGCATGATAAGGCAGTGCTACTTTATCCTTCTCCCATTCCGCGAATGACACAAGGCGAACGCCAAGTGACCCCCCTCAAAGGCCACGACACAACGTTGGCCAACGCACGGCACTCGGGGAGAAGACGGAGATGTCCCTAGCCATCGTTCGCTTCAGGCACCCGAACCAACATAGTCCGGGGCAAGAAACGGCGGACAGATGGAGGCCCGAGGTCGTGTATGACCAAACGCGGCGCCAGTGATGCCTCCCGCTCCCTTGCTCGCAAGTTCCCTTCTAGCACCAACTATTGGAAGGGGTGACATCGGCCCCGGCCATCATCGATGATCCCTAGTGGGACGCCTACCGAGAACCGCACAGTTCCTCTCAAACAACGTTACTCTTGTCTCTTCACCCTCTCAACTCCCAGCCATACAGGAAAGTCAGGTGGGCTTGAAGTCATAGTCGTGGGTAGATCAAATGGTAGAAGAGTCTCTATTTATGGGCCCAGAGCATACCAAAACCGCATAAAACTCCCATGCCACGTGGCGAGAGAGTTTGCAGCTAACGCCAGATGCCCGCGTGCGATCGAGGGAATCGAAACCCTCCAAAGAGGCGGGGCCGGTACAGCATCGACGAGACCACTCGGCCCCCGCCTAGGACACGAACCCCGATACGCAGCACACTGATGCGGCAAGGCTTAACAATCGCGTACCGCATCTCCAGTGCAACCTGACAAGACACAGCAGCCACCTGCCACATTAAAAGCACCAACCCGTGAAGGGACGAGCGACAAAGCTCGCACGAGCCATGACTATGGACCCGTGCTCAATGCGCATGCCTCTCAATGCTTTCACGATCACTTCACGATCGCAAAAACACTCGTGGGCTATTGTGGGGGTTATAACCCCAGGGTGTCTCAAGGAACCGATTAGTTAGCAGGCCATGAGGCCTACAATGCGCTAGCTGGTGAAGGCTTGAACGACCGAGGCCTAGTCGAGCCGAGCGAGCTAGGCCAGAGGCTAGGGCCAGGGTCAGTCACGACCTCTTCCCCCTGCCTTAGACGCACGATGCTCGAAAAGCGCACGACCTCACCCCCTTCGTGACCCCTGAAAGGGATGGGGCGAGGTCGAGCCCCACCAGGTACACCTACTATGGCAAGGGCAGGCATGCCTCACTAACCCCGCTAGGACTGAGGGGACGACAGTCACCTTGGTCCGATCAGATGCCAGCCCTGCGCCACAAAGATCAAACGAGACAACACTGCCCCGAGGCGATGACGACAGGCATGGGGACCACCGGCCAGATACGGCCCGACAAGACACATGAATGATCTCACCCTCTACGGGATGGGATCCACGATGAGGGCCTTGACTTAAAGGCTACCCGTACCGATGAGAGCCACGACCCCAACGATCGGGATCGTAGCCCTCAGCTCCTCAGCGATGACCAAGTAATCGATGACCCAGGGCGACTACCTAATGTGGGTACGACGCCCCTAGGAACCACGAGACGATGATGAAGGCCACGACGGACACCGCATTGCATAGGACGACTGACGAACTACCATCGAGCTATAGTACCGTCACAGTCGGCACAATAGCACCACGTCATATCCTGCCGCAACGTGGCCAGAAGACTGTGACAATAGCCACGACCGGACGTGCACCAGAAGACGGCGTAGCTTGCAAGCCAGGTTAGCTAGACCCTCCCTCAGGCTCTCAACCCTTCGGTCAGGAGAACCTCCTATTTGTATAAGCCCTGGCCTCGAACTCTATATAAGGGCAGCCAGGGCACCCATCTCGGGAAACAGTTCACATCCTCTACCATTCCATTCATTCACCGTTGCAGCAGGGCTCCTGGAGCTTCCCTTCGGGCAGCCCTTAGCCTAGCATAGGTCCTTCCATCTCTTTCACCATTCTTGCACCCTCCATTGTAAGAACTTCAGAGTATTCAAGCGAGGAACACGCACATGATCATCTCTGAGACTGAACATAGGGCTCCGGCCTGAACCAGTATAAATCATTGTATCTATTAGATGTTACCATCGTCTTACTAGAGCAGTGCGACAATCGTATAAGTTTACTAGTCTGGTTTACAAAACACCGACAATTGGAAACTCCAACACTAATCGTTTCCGCATTTTGAAGGGTGAATTTTTAGAGATGCCTATTCACCCCCTCTAGGCGGCATCCTTGGTCCTTTCAATCCCCCCCCCTGCGTATCATCATTATAGTGTCTCAAGGAATCAACGAAGTAAGCATTAAGAGAGTTTTCTTAAGGAGAAAAATAGTAACAGAGTTTGTTCAGTTGTTAGGTCATCATTATAGCGTCTCAAGGAATCAACGAAGTAAGCATCAAGAGAGTTTTCTTAAGGAGAAAAATAGTAACAGAGTTTGTTCAGTTGTTAGGTTATCAGCATATGATTCCTAGCTAGGTCACTATGTCATGCGTGCATGCGCTTGTTTGTATACTAAGTTTTAGTCTTTATAATCTCCGCATGTTTTGCTTCATGCTTACAGGACATGACTACAAATATATTGGTGTGCATCTCCATGATGATCACAAAAAAAAAAGTTGGAAAAAGAACGGTCCTCCATCACGTACTCCTATATGTACGTCCTTGACCGCTGCTTTTTCTCATTGTGTACCTTTAGTTGCTTCTTTGGTGTAGGACCATTCAAACGGAATATAAGATACCAAAATTCGTCACTAACCGATTCCATAATCAAGCTCAAGCGAAAGAATCATCTAATATAATATGTAATGCACGCACTAGTCTTTTTGTTTATTCCTAATAATATATATACATCGAGCTACAAATATATTGCTTTTTGATAAACATTATTGTTTCGTTCTTCGGAAAAATGATATTGAACAAGGTTTTGGGTGCCACATATAGACGCAGATTTTGTTCACTTGGCGAGTTACACTTTGAAGTCTATAGAAATGGAGATCTTTACCAGTCAAGGACCACGGTTAGCACTTGTTCTTTGGAAACTTTTTGATGCCTTTTTCATATATGTTTTTAAAAATTAATTCATCAATGTCATTCAAATAAAAAGCAAGAGTAGGAAAAACAAGTACGATGGAGGAGTGGAGGACGATGCATATCATATTTTTGAGACTTAGCCAGGCACATGCATGAAGGGCTGGTTGTGTACTTAGAAACATTAGGTTCAAAGCTCAGCTGCAGGTTCTGATTCTCCCGTGCGGTTGACGAATGAGCTTGGAATGAATCAAACGTATACCGAACCTATTCGATGCATAAATGCACGCACACAACCAAAGAATGGACGAGAGCTCGGAATGGCGTGGCCGTGGGGTCCTGCGACTCCCTGCCGTTCGTCCTGCATCTGCCTGCATCTGCATAATGCATGGAGCCTGAAGGCAGCATGCAGCAGCTATAAATAAAACGCAGCCGATGCAACTAATAACACGCAGCACGCACACCATTAACTCCATCTATCGATATATAACATCATCTACAGTTCCCCCTCCGATCCTAAGCCTCGCCAATCTCCTTGCAACGAGCAAGAGCAGCGACCGGAGTACGACGACCCAGCAACTTCCTTGATCAGAAAGAAAGGTAACTAAAGGATGCGAGCTAGGCATGGCAAGTGGTTTTCAGAACCCTGTTGCAATCTTATCGCATCTTTGCTGCTGTGTTGGGACACACGACACGGTTTAGGTTACCTCTGACTTTCTGTATGGGTTAAATTGCACGACGATGTTGCTCAGGTGACTGTTGCATACAATGCGTATGTGACGACTATGTGAGGGTGGCATCAAAAGGGGGCAGTGTGTGCAATTTAGGTACTCGCTGTTTCCCGTTGACACCGCGTGCGAGTCGTCGTCTACCTTGCACTGCATGCTCAACCTATCCAAGCTCCCCGGCGTAGCCCGCACCCTCCGCAAAAGGGAGCGCGACTGGCCAGGGAAGAAAATTGAGTGGACGCTAGGTTCATGCTGTCGCCCGTGCGCCCCTAGTCCCGATGGCTGACGTGTGTCACGAGATAAATTCATACATCCTGGGAGGGGGTGGCTCCTCCGCAGCACGTGGGCTCTCTGCGCAAGCACATGGCTTGTCTGACTACACGTGCGGCTCGGCTGAGTTGGCTCCGCGTCTTCCTCTCACAAGTCAGTCAGGCTGCAAAATTAGAGCTTTGCTGTAGTAGCTCCAAATAATTACGAGTGTTTACTTAGTGAGATCCTATGGTTAAGTTCATCTATTGCTTCCTATGAAGTAATATGTGAAATATATATGTATTTATTAATTGATTTGGTAAAAGTAGATAAATAAGGAAAGTTTTAGATATAAAAATCTTTTTTTGATCTAATTGATAAAGTGTGATCTCTTTAACATGGTATAAGCCTTTTTTATTTTGCAACTTCACATTACATAATTTAATCAGTGTAATCAACATCTAATGTACGTGGAACCATTTGATTAGCATGTACATTCACAGGTACTTGACAGCTACACACGTTGCAACATGTTTTAATTTAGAAGAGATACTCTTAATATGTATTTTAGCATCATATTGTATACATAACGAACCTGCTAATTTTTTCTATAGTAGGTATCCTAACGCTAGTACGACAAATCAGCGTGACACCATTCCATGCCTTGCACTTGCGCGGCAGACAAACGTAGAAAGGGATGGGCCCCACTTCTGTGTAAATCACGGAGGGGAAGGGTTCCCCTGGTTATGGGATGTTGGTAGATTTCCTTTGTTTTCCTACATTATTTGTTTATTTATTGAATTTAAAAAATCCAATAAATCAATAGCTCAGATTGTTTTGAAATATTACCATGTACCGTAGCATTGCCCGCAAAATTAATCCTTCAGCGCTCTTGCCATCTCCGCCTCCGACGAGCGCCACCGGCTGCGTCGCAGGCGCCACTCGCGCAGCCACGCCACGCCAGCACGGGCGACAGCATGGACCTAGCGTCCACCGAATTTTCTTCTCTAGCCGGGGCCACCAACTCCGAGCTGCAGGCCTTATAAATGGCGCCCCACACACCACGTACCTCGCCACCCCACCTCGTGCTCGCAGCAGCTAGCCTCGCACAAACATTTACCACGCTGCACCTGCACGCAGCAGGGGTCGAGAGCGCAGCGCCGGCAGCAGCTAGTGATCACTGGTAGACTGGCAGTGACAGGTCAGGATTGGCGCCACCGCCTGCCGTCACGTGCGCATCTGCAGTCACGTACACACCACGAGGGTGAAGACTGAAGAGTGAACCGCCTCCTCAATTCTGACCTGGACGCTCTTTGCTTCCTTGGACATCCACCAGCAGATTGAGATGGCGGAGAACGTCGTGGCCACGTACTACTACCCGACGGCGGCGCCGGCGGCCATGGAGGTCTGCGGCGCGGAGCTCGGCCAGGGCGCGGGCGACAAGTGCTTCGACGACGACGGCCGCCCCAAGCGCAACGGTAGGTTTCATTTCATTTGAACCGACAGGAGGAGAGGACGGACTGCCGTCCCGACCGTGTCGACGAGTCGTGCTAGATGTGCATGCTGACGTACGGGCTGTGCTGCAGGGACGATGTGGACGGCGAGCGCGCACATCATCACGGCGGTGATCGGCTCCGGGGTGCTCTCGCTGGGGTGGGCCATCGCGCAGCTCGGCTGGGTGGCCGGGCCCGCCGTGATGCTGCTCTTCTCGCTCGTCACCTACTACACCTCCTCGCTGCTCGCCGACTGCTACCGCTCCGGCGACCCCTGCACCGGCAAGCGAAACTACACCTACATGGATGCCGTCAACGCGAACCTCAGTACGTGCTCTCCGCCTTCATTCGTCCCTCCTTCATTCTCATCACCAGCTAGAACTACTTACTCTGTGGCCTGTGCATCTCTGAACTGGAATTTCGTCGATCGAGCAGGTGGCATCAAGGTCCAGATCTGCGGGTTCCTGCAGTACGCCAACATCGTGGGCGTGGCCATCGGGTACACCATCGCCGCCTCCATCAGCATGCTGTGAGTGAACACACAGCCGCGCACGACTTGTCTGCTCTTTCATTTGCGCATGAATAGTGTGTGACTTGACGATGGTGTCGTGTTGGTGCAGCGCGATCAGGAGGGCCAACTGCTTCCACCAGAAGGGCCACGGCAACCCCTGCAAGATCTCCAGCACGCCCTACATGATCATCTTCGGCGTGGCGGAGATCTTCTTCTCGCAGATACCCGACTTTGACCAGATCTCCTGGCTCTCCATCCTCGCCGCCGTCATGTCCTTCACCTACTCCTCCATCGGGCTCGGCCTGGGCATCGTCCAAGTCATCGGTATATACGCTACGTTCTTGCAAGTTGCAAGCATCAGGTCATCAGTCAGTGCCACAACTTCTTACGATGAATGCAACGCTTGCATATGCAGCGAACAGAGGCGTGCAGGGTAGCCTGACCGGCATCAGCATCGGCGCGGTGACCCCGATGGACAAAGTGTGGCGCAGCCTGCAGGCGTTCGGCGACATCGCCTTCGCCTACTCCTACTCCCTGATCCTGATCGAGATCCAGGACACCATCCGGGCGCCGCCGCCGTCGGAGTCGACGGTGATGAAGCGCGCCACGGTGGTGAGCGTGGCGGTGACCACGCTCTTCTACATGCTGTGCGGCTGCATGGGGTACGCGGCGTTCGGCGACGGCGCGCCAGGGAACCTCCTCACGGGCTTCGGCTTCTACGAGCCCTTCTGGCTCCTGGACGTGGCCAACGCCGCCATCGTGGTCCACCTGGTCGGCGCCTACCAGGTCTACTGCCAGCCGCTGTTCGCCTTCGTCGAGAAGTGGGCCGCGCAGCGGTGGCCGGACTCGGCGTACGTCACCGGGGAGGTCGAGGTCCCGCTCCCGACGAGGCGGTGCAAGGTGAACCTGTTCCGGGCGACGTGGCGGACGGCGTTCGTGGTGGCGACGACGGTGGTGTCCATGCTGCTTCCATTCTTCAACGACGTGGTGGGGTTCCTGGGCGCGCTCGGCTTCTGGCCGCTCACCGTCTACTTCCCCGTGGAGATGTACGTGGTGCAGAAGAAGGTACCGCGGTGGAGCCCCCGGTGGCTGTGCCTGCAGATGCTCAGCCTCGGCTGCCTCGTCATCTCTGTCGCCGCCGCCGCCGGGTCCATCGCCGGCATCGCGTCCGACCTCAAGGTCTACCGCCCGTTCAAGTCCTACTGATCAGATTCACGGGAGATGCAGCATGTGGTATATAGGCACATATATATAGCGGTGTCCAAGAAGTACGACCAAGTACACGTCGGAATCCAAAATGCACACGGCGGTATCAAAACCGAGAGGGGAAAAAGTTAGCAGTACTGAACAGTGACACGCTCGAGAAAGTTTCAGTGTGTCGCGCTGTTCTTATGTTGTACGCCAACCTTCCAAAATTACCTATCTTGATCAGTCGCCGACATCGAAGTGTCAAAAATTGGGGAGAGATACGAGATACCGAGAGCTGTGTCACGCTGGCGGAGAACAACAACCTCGATCAGTCGATCGCCTAACTTTGTCGCGAAATTTCACGTCCTCGTGCGGACCCGAGTGGTCGAGTCGAGGAGCGAAGAGCAGTGCAACTGCAATCCTGGCTCCTGCGGTGTCCTGCGCGAGCGTTTCCCTCCCCGGCGTTCTTTCTGCGCGAGATTTTGGGCGCTGCGGGGAGCAGGGTGGACGCAGCGCTGGTGTCTGGTGTCTGCGTTGCGGGACAAGAACACGCCTGTCGTCGAGCGGCTGGAGCTCCGGGCTGTCCGTGTGTTCGTGTACGCCGTGATGTGGTCAGCGGTGAAGGACCTGGACGGCATCTTTTAGGGTGGACGCGGCGCTGGTGTCTGCGTTGCAGGACAAGAACACGCCTGTCGTCGAGCGGCCGGTGCTCCGGGCTGTCCGTGTGTTCGTGTTCGTGTCCGCCGTGATGTGGTCGGCGGTGGCATCACCACGGACTGAAGCTCTCGTCTTGCAGTTGGCTCTGAACTAGAGTCCGCACTATCAACTGTTGTCACAGATTATTATCTAGTGCGTTGGATTATTGACTTCATTATCATCAGGTTGTTCAGATTGTTGACATGCAATTCAGTTAAGCTTTTTTGTGCCTTTAATGTTTCGGTTCCTCCATTTGAAGCATGCATGATCACTGCACATATCACTGTTGAAGCATCATGTGTGCATGCTGGTTCATTTCTGGTAAAAATAGCATAATTTTCGAAACTATGGTTCGTTTGTTGGGAGCATTGTTTAACTGCTGAATGTCAAACCAGTAGCAGCGAATTTTCAAATTTGCATAGGAGGTGTATGTTTTAGGTGTCCTCTATCAAATAAATGGACAGAGTTTCAAATTGTGTTTGTAACTTGATGCAGAATGTCTTTGTTCCTTGACGTTTTGAGGATGCTGGAGTTACTTCGAAACCTACAAACTTTGGCTATTACTCTCTCCAGTCAAAAATACTTATCACATTTGGCTTTGCAATAATCTAGGATATATTCTTAGAAACCTTCAAAATTACAACATTTTTCAGGTATTTTAAATACAAATCTACACATATAACTTGCATTTTAAAAAACGCAATAACTTTATGTTGCCCTAAATGGCAAGCTTTTTTTACCAGAAGATACATCTTGAGAATAGTTTAATGTTAGTTTCAAGGTCGTTGTCTGAAATCTCTTAGTTTTGTTCTCTTTGTATGAATTATCTGATCCAATTAGTAGGACTTTAGCGCAAAACTATTTTTTACTAAACTTGAGGAAATGATTATGGAATTTCATTGGACTACTGACAAAGATGGCCATTGCATGACATTCTACTTTATGACTAGAAATGCTATATGGAAAATTTAAACTGTGTATGTGATGTACTGATCTCCAAGATAAAGCAATTGAAAACCTAGTTGCCAAAGGACGAAAGGTTCATCGTAAAACAGCAGTATCAGTTAGTTCAAAAAATATTCAGTTAGTGCTGTGTTTGGCTGCCCTCTGTTTTTGGCCACAATGCTTTTGGTTTTTTTCCGACATCATGGGGAAATTCCACAGAGTATTTTCCACTGTGCGTCTGTGTGTAAAAGTTAATGCTGCTCGTTAGTCTCGTGTGGGGAGATTGATGTGTTCTCCTATTTGGACTGCTTTAAATCTTCGTTAGGAAAAATAGAGCACATAATTTCAACTTTGTCATAAAAGAAATAATAATAATAATAACTAGATGGAGATACAAATTGAAATTACTACTGGCTACTGTAAAGGAAAGACACAGAACTATATTAAGATCTAGCTAATGCTGACAATCTAATCTAGTCCCTAAAGCTCATCATGGTCATCCTCATCGTAGGTGTCTGACGGTGCACCGCCGGACCTCTGGTACACAGCCGAGATGACAGGGCTGCACACGTCCTCTAGCTCCTTGAGCTTCTCCTCGTAGTCCTCCTTGTCGGCATCCGAGTTCACGTCGATCCACTCGTTGGCCTCCCTGACTGCCTCCTCCACCTTCTCCGTCTCGTCGGCGTCCATCTTGTCGGCCATGTTGCTGTCGTCCACCGCGCTCTTCACCTGGTAGACGTAAGTCTCTAGCTTGTTGCGCGCGTCGACCCGCTCCCTCGCCTTCTGGTCCTCCTCTGCAAACTCCTCCGCCTCGTGCACCATCCGGTCGATCTCCTCCTGGCTGAGTCGGCGGGTGTCGCTCGTGATGGTGACCTTCTCCGACCTGCCGGTGCCCTTGTCCGCCGCCTTCACGTGGAGGATGCCGTTCACGTCCACCTCGAAGGTCACCTCGATCTGCGGCGTGCCCCTTGGCGCCGGTGGGATCCCAGAGAGGTCAAACTTGCCGAGCAGCTTGTTGTCCTTGGTCATGCAGTGCTCGCCCTGGAACACCATGATGGTCACGGTGGTCTGCCTGTCCTGGTACGTGGTGAACACCTGCGTCTTTTTCGTCGGAATCACCGTGTTCCTCGGGATAAGCTTGGTCATCACCCCCACCCACGGTCTCCATGTCCAGAGTCAGCGTCGCAACGTCAATGACAACCATATCATCTTTGGCGTGCCCGCTGAGGATACCGCACTGGACGGCGGCGCCGTACGCGACGGCCTCGTCGGGGTTGACTCCCCTGCTGGGCTCCTTGCCGTTGAAGTAGTCCTTGAGCAGCTGCTGCAACTTGGGGATCCTGGTGCTGCCGCCGACGAGCACGATCTCGTCCATGTCGCTCTTCTGCAGCCGGGCGTCCGCCATGGCCTTCTTCACCGGCACCATCGTCTTCCGGAACAGGTCGCTGTTGAGCTCCTCGAAGCGCGCCCTGGTGAGCTGCTCCGATATGTCGACGCCGTCGAAGAGCGCCTCGATCTCCACGCGCACCTGGTGCTGGTTGCTGAGCGCGCGCTTGGCGCGCTCGCACTCGCGGCGAAGCTTCCCAGCGCGCGGGCGTCGCCGGAGATGTCCCGGCCGTGCTTGCGCCTGACGAGCTTGATGAAGTAATCCATGACGCGCTGGTCGAAGTCCTCGCCTCCGAGGTGGGTGTCGCCGTTGGTGGCGAGCACCTCGAAGACGCCGTTGTCGATGGCCAGGATGCTGACGTCGAACGTGCCGCCGCCGTGGTCGAACACGAGCACCTTCTTCTCTGGGCCCTTCTCGTCTTTTTTTTTTCTCGAATACGCAAAAGATTTGCTTACCATTGTAATTAAGAAGAAGAGTTTAACCACACACACGACACGCTTCTAATGAGCGCCCTAGGAGGTCTTACAGTTGTGACTGGACCTTCCTAGCAAACTGTTTTGAACTTCGATATTACATAAAATTAAACGACCGAATTAAGAGCAGCGCAGTAACCTACGGAGCTGGACGTCTCCGCTACTAGCCGCGCGACCCTGCTCCGTCATCCGAGAAGAGTCTTTTACCAGCCCTAACATTGGTCGCCGGGAACAGCATGTCCAGTGCTTTCACTTCGCTCGACGTCAAGTCCCTTGCAAATAAGTCGTCGTATGCTCGCTTGGAAGCGGATGAGATTGGAGCTGCCGACAGTGCAAAGCCCATCCTCCGTATGAGGAGCACCTTGCCCCGCTTGGAGGGCCCTTCTCGTTGATTATGCGCAGCACGTTGAGCCCAGCGATAAGGCCAGCGTCCTTGGTGGCCTGGCGCTGCGCATCGTCGAAGTAGGCCGGGACGGTGACGACGGTGTCTGTGACCTTCTCGCCGAGGTAGGCCTCGGGCGTCTCCTTCATCTTGGTGAGCACCATGGCGCTGACCTCCTCGGGGCTGAACTCGCGCACGTCACCTTCCCTCACCTAGACCCGCACGTGCGGCTTCCCGTTCCTCTCAACGACCACATAGGACATCAACTTCATGTCCCGCTGCAGCACGGCGCCGCTTGGCATCGTAGATGGTGCGCTCTAGGTTGGCCGCCACCTGGTTCTTGGCGGCCTCGCCGATGAGGCGCTCACCGCCATCGGTGAAGGCGACCCATGAGGGGGTGATCCGGTTGCCCTGGTCGTTGGCGATGATCTCGACGCGGCCGTTCCGGTAGACGCCGACGCACGAGTAGGTGATGCCCAGGTCAATGCCGATCGCGGTGCCGCCGGCTCCTTCACCGGCCGCCGCTACATAGGACGGGGCCACAAGAAGCAGCCCGACAACCAACAGCGCAAACAGCAACTTCCACCCTCCTCAAGCCATCGCGTTGCCGTAGCTATCGTCGTGTTGCGATGTTGGTAACACACAAAATGAGACGATGACGTGGATTGGGTACACGCCGCGCCCGCGCCGGTATATAAAGCCACCTGTTGGGCGAGTCCCAATTTCTGAGGCTGGCTGAATCGGAGGCTGTGTCTGACTCGCAGCAACGTGCGTTGGCCAACGCTTGTTAGACACGTCGGCCGCGTGATATGAACCGTTCATGTTTCTGATCGGGCGGTCAGGAGACGGCTATGACGTGTTAGAGGGGGGGAAGGCATTATATGGGCAGATTTTGTGGCAGTGGGCTATAGTTATGGTTGTTGCCATAATGTATATGTCAGTGCGAAAAGTGACCAACAAGTAAATATTTATCGTTTTGCCGTACGTTGTGATCGGATGTGGCCTAGCACTCAATGACACAGGGTTTATACTGGTTTAGGCAACGTGCCCTACGTCCAGTTTAAGTCGGTCGGTGACTTTATTCCTGAGCCTAAGTGCTCGAAGTTTACTGTGGGGTTACAAACGAGTGATAATAAGATGAGGGTGTTAGAGGTCCGGTCGGACCCTGGACTGAAGGGCCGAGAGTGACGGGAGTTCCTACGTGCGCTAAGTATTGGAACGTATGCTCTGTGTAGCTTTAGAGTTCTAGAGCAGTGAAGCTGTTCTAGTGCTCAGAATGCCTAAAGCCAGCAGAGAGAGAGAGTCGGAATTAATCCCTTCGTAATCAATCGCCCTTTTTAGGAGAGAGCGCATCTCCTTTTATAGATGAAGGGGATGGCCTTACAAGTGAGAGTGTGCGTGCCCTAGTCTTGTTCTCCACGCCGTCGGGTACAAGACGGTTTGTCGGTGCCCACAATACTGTTGACGTCTAGATGCATGTGGTAGGCTCCATCGTATTCTTCTGGTATGGCAAATGTCGGCGCCTAACATACTGTAGGATAAATGTCGACACCCACAACACTGTTCGTGTTTTGATTTGTCTGAAAGGTCGCAAAGTACCCCTCTGGCATGGCCTGACAGTACTGTTCCTGCAGGTGTGCAGGGTACGGTCCTCGGTATTGCGGTTGACTTGAGCGCCTTGCCTTATCTGCTCCGTCTGATTCTTGTGTCCTTATCGAGCGGGCGCCCCCGTTCGGTCATTCTCAGTCGGCTCCGACCGCACCGGTCGAAGAAAGAGCTGTAAGCAGAGGTTCGGTGCACTTCCGGTCGGAGAGGCGGGTCGGAGTAAGAAGCGAGCGTCGTCCCCTCCTTGACCAGGCCTTCCGGTCGGAGAGGCGGATCGGAGTCGGAAGCGAGCGTCGTCTCCTCCTTGATCAGGCCTTCCGGTCGATCAGGCCTTCCGGTCGGAGAGGCGGGTTGGAGTCAGAAGTGAGTGTCGTCTCCTCCTTGGCCAGGCCTTCCGATCGGAGAGGCGGGTTAGAGTCGGAAGCGAGCGTCGTCCCCTCCTTGACCAGGCCCTCTGGTCGGAGACTGGATCGCTCTTCCGGCCTGTCGTTAGGTCTCTGGGCCGACCCAGAAGTTGCACGTCATTCGCAACGTCGTCTGCTGGGCCGAGCTTTTACTGAGAAGCAGGTCCATTAGGGACCCCGGATTTATGAACCCGACAGTATATGAACTGGGTAGTCTATATGGGCAGCTTTTGTGTTATAGAGAAGAATTATTTGTTTATTTTTTATGGGCAATCCATAGAACTATGAAAGCCTTTAGTTATGGACTGCTCGTAAATTACCACCACGATGTTTCAGCTAACGCTGATAGACAATATTCTAATGTGACTTATCCGCGACCCCTCCCCACTTCCCCACTTCGCCGCAAGCCATCTTCCCGCCACAGGCTCAAAAGCAAGCGACTCCCACTCCCACCCACTCACACGCACGGCCGCAGGCAGAGGCAGCAGGATGTGGTCGGCAGGAGCGGCGGCGGCGCGCGCGGTATCCGTGTCCGTGTCCCCGGTCCCGACGCCGTCGCTCCTCAGCGGCCGGCGCGGCGGGCCGCGGGGCGGCCGGGGGGTGGTGTCCTTGCGCAGCTCGTTGTTGGACTTCGTGGGCGGGGACCTGGTGCGGCCGGACCTGGGCAAATGGCTGGACGACGTTGAGAAGCACAAGGCGCTGGCCATCTACCCGCCGCACGAGGGTGGCTACGAGGGCCGCTACCTCAACCGCCTCCGCTACCAGGGCTACTACTTCCTCGACCTCTCCGCTCGGGGGCTCGGCGATCCGGAGACCACGCTCACCAAGGTCCACCCCGTCTGCCCGGTACGTACGCACGTCTTTTTTTCTTTTTTTCTTTTTTTTTCTTTCTTTGTTCTTGCTGTTGTTGTTCCGTGACCATTGATCGGCGGCGGCGCCAACGGGGAGTGGCCGATCGAAGAACTGACTCGATCGGAGTGGTGCCGTGACTGCAGCCTAGCCTCGGCAGGCAGCCGGTGGCGCGGTGGTACTTCCCGCCGGAGGTGGACTACAGGCTCAGCCTGCTGCATCCGGACGCCAAAGGCCTCGTCGTCTGGATCATGGAAGCCAAGGTGCAGTGGCTGCTTGCACTCACCTCCATCGATCGGGACTTTTTACTGAGTGCTCTGTTCTTGAACCTCTTCTTTTGGCCTCTGATATGTATGCAGGTTCTGTCCAAGGCCGAGCTGCAGTTCTTGGCCATGCTCCCAGACATCCGCCCCAAAGTTAGGGTGATCGCAGAAGCCAGCAACTGGTACATGCGTTTCTTCTATCTCCAATTCTCCATGTTCAATTTCCCACAACACGGGAGCACTTGTGGCTAAACTATTATTACATGATCCTGTTGGACGCGTGCAGGAGAAGTTTTGTTTGGAAGCCACTGAAGCAAATTGCAGGCCTTGAGCCGAACCCGGACGCGGAAGAATGATCAAGCAACATGTCTGGGGCAACTACAGCTACACTCAAATTGCTTCTGGGACATCTCTCCCTGCCATTCTTGCAGCTTTGCACTGAATGAGAGAGGCAATTAATAAAGATGTGCATACATTTTGGCACAAATTTCAGAAGAGAACCAGTGCAAACCAAATGTAAAATTTTCCATATATGTGAATTCAAGTACAGATCACGGTCGCACGCAACGCGTTCAGACTTCAGATAATTAGACAGGCGGCGCACACTTGTCCGGCCCGCCGGCCGGCCGGCCCGCTAAGTTTTCAGCGGCGCAGGTAGACGAGGTCGGTGCGGAGCAGGAAAGGGTAGCCGATGCCTCTCCTCCTGGACGGGAACAGCACGAAGAGGAGGCTCACCACGAAGCCGATCACGAGCGGCACGGTGTTGACGACCTTCCGGGGCACGCTGGGGTAGTAGCACAGGACCACGTCGTGGTGCGAGGCGGCGAACGTCACGAACGCCACCAGCGCCAGCGTGGTGTGGAACAGGTCCGACCACCGCAGCCTGTACCGCTCCGGCTCCCTCGGCCCCTTCCTCCTCCGGTGGCTGCCGCCGCCGCAGCAGAACGTGCGGATGTCCGTGGGCGTGGCGACGCCGTACCGGAGGCGGCCCGAGGCTGAGCGGAAGCTGTCGGTGAGCGTGAAGAAGACGCAGGACGCGGCGCACAGGACGACGAAGGCCGCGGTCAGGATGCGGTTCAGCCGGGTGCACTTGCCGTCGTCGGTGAGGAGAGGGGCGAAGATGGCGAACGCGAGGATCGTGGCTGTCGGGAGGAGCACGTTCAGGCGCGCCGTGCCGCCGAGGACCAGGTTGAGGACCACGATGAAGCTCCTGCTATCGTCGTCGTCCTCGTCTTCGCGTGGTGGATCGGCGACATCGTTGCTCGCTTGGTCAATGAGGACCTTGCATTCTTCCTTCTCCGCCATTGATGTTGAGGTGAAGAGTGCGCGAGGAAGGTTGGGATGAGACGAGCTCTGACAAGCTCAACTAAAGAGCCGCTAAACTGAGCGACAGCTGAAAAGAATCCACCTTCCGGCATTCTTGACGAGTTGAGTTGGACACGAAAGAAAACGAATTGCTTCAGCATGAATAGCGAGGCAAGCGCCTTCCCCTCGCACAGAAGCAACGAACATAAGATGAATGAATTGCAAAAAACGCAGATCAGCAACCAGACCATAAGTGGTTGGGCGGCAAAGTTTCTTCAAGGAGCCTTCTTCAGATTCTTTCCCTATCTTCTAATTTTCTATCCAAAGAATACAACAGTTATTGTGTCGCTGCAAACGGGTCTTGTATGCCACCGTGGTATGTATCAAAAACTGAATCTAAGCCCATTCTGGGCATTTCGAGATGTATAACAGAGGTTCCCCAATACTCTACACCGGTGTCTCAAAAAATTACAAGGGGAGTGGCTTCTTTACCTTTTGGAATCCTAAAACACAATCTACAAAGGTGTGTATCAAATGAAAGAATGGCTGAGCATGGCCACAGATCACCAAGCATTATAGCGTTGATCGAAATGATTCTGTTGCCCTTGGTGATCTAAGTGGGATGCCTTCAGCAGTAGATCTAAGAGGAATTCCTTCAGAAGCGTCGTACGCATGTTTAGGAATCCGGACAGGTAGAGTTGGTGGGAGACCTGTGATACCAGAGTGAAACATTACCAAAGTTTAGTGTGTGTGTGTGTGTGTGTGTGTGTGTTTTAGCACAGATGAAACAAATGAAAAGTGGTGAGCATTATATCATACCATCAACCATGTCTTTTGTCTTGTGGAGAAGAAATGTCCCTGAAAGAATGGTAACAAAACCACACATCTCTGTTACAATTTGAGTTGGATTTTGACGATCCCAGTCCTGCATGCAAGTAGTTTAGTTGTCAATAATAAATTAATAATGTCAAGAATTTTCACTAAGAACAGCAGCAACTACAGCAACTGTATGGGGGAATACAGACAACCATGCCCGAAGGCTTGAACTGGATAAGTACATGACGAAACAATTCATGGAGCATTGTCTGTCAACAGCTAAACCGGCCAACAACAGAACTCAAGTTAAATGGTCATTTCTGGGAGCACAAGCTTAAATATGTGTCATGAACTAATGGATCTCATAACCAATCTGTGAAGACCATGTTAATTTGAGAGAGTACAGTAGCACGAGGTATCTGAGAGCATGCATTAATCCATCGGCCAACGCACCCTTATCTCTCTATTTCTCCACCAGTCAGGCAGCCACCATAAACCCCTGCTCCTCTGTTGTGGGCTCTTCATCAATCAACTACCACTAACATCGCATCTCCATCAACCAGCATCCTTTCAGCCATCATGCAGCAAATATCAAACAAGTCCTACCCCCTTTTTTTGCGACAAAAAACAAGTCCTGCCCTAAGAAGCCTATTTTCTGTACTCTTATTAAAACTACAGCTATCAAGCATATAACAGATTATCAGAATTTCCAGCACCTTTTCTTTTCGGTGTGCACACTAAGTCTCTTCCAGCAATTAACACAGCTACAAGTTCTAGCAAGCTCATCTAGCCTAGGCTGGTTGCTTGAATCAGGTAGATTAGTCCTAGGAGAGGTTTCGTTGCGCTTCTTTCTTATCTGTTTCTGGGTATCAGACTTCTGTATTTCTGTTGTGATAATGGAAATGGGGTACACCCTCGCTTAAAAAAAGTTCTAGCAGGTTCATGTTGAAGCAAGCAGCAAAGCATTTCAGCATGATCTGCACTTCAGCAGTATTACTGATAAGTCACTCGAGACACTGGGGTCGAGGGCCCAGCATATGATGTGAATATTGAAGGAATGGAGAAATTAATGAGAAACGGCCAAGTGTTTAAACATTCAATTCCTAACTTCTATCTGTCCCTACAAGGCTCGTTTATCCTTTCGAAAAAAACAAAGATGACACTTGAAAAATGTTGGGCACAAAATTTGAGGTTGAGTAATAAATTGAAAAAGTTTGAACAGGATAATCTAATTTTGCCACTAGAAGCTGCAGGTAACAACTAGTACTAGAAGTTGCTTCCCTTTATACTTTTAATCTAAACAAGCACATATCATTCCATGTCAAACAACTTGCAGATAGAAAAGTAGGGCAACAAGTGTACTGCATTGAGGCCTTGCTTAGTTCCTCTCCCAAAACTTTAGACCCTATCACATTGAATGTTTGGACACATGCATGGAGTATTAAATATAGACTAAAAAAATAACTAATTGCACAGATTGCGACTACTTTGTGAGACGAATCTTTTAAGCCTAATTAGTCCATTATTTGACAATGTGGTGCTACAGTAACACATGTGCTAATGACGGATTAATTAGGCTTAATAAATTCGTCTCGCGGTTTTCTAACAAATTCTGTAATTTGTTTTTTTATTAGTATCCGAACAGCCCATGCAACACCCCCATGTAACATCCGATGTGACACCCCAAAACTTTACACTCTGGATCTAAACGAGCACTGAATGTTGCCAAAAAAGAGAAAAAACATTACCTTGAACATTATCACACTAGCCAAAATGGTTAGTGACGTGAACATCGTATAATATATCGGTGATACAACTGCTGTGTTGAAAGTGTCAAGAGCCTACAAAAAAAACTAAATTTAGTTGGTTCACTAGAGTTAGGATGCTCCTTCAAACAACATAGATAAGTACCACACTAGAATTCTATAAAAGTAGGATCAGGTGAGATATATTAACCCTAATAGCATTGCAATGTCTATTATGGCATATTATTGACAGTAGTAATAGTACATGCTCTGCAGGTTACAACAATGGGTATTGCACTGATTTGCTATAAAACCAAAATGAGCACAATACACAATATGAAATCATCTGGTAGTACAGCCACAATTTTTGGATCTAAGACAACGCAAGAAGGAGAAAACAATTACAATAGCAGGAGAAGAGCAAGGTACCCAATTATCAAATTACTCAATGGGCCAATTATGATAAATTCATAATATGCATTGCATAAGATGTTAAAATAGGAGTTTGTTTCACATCAACAATTCATTACGACTCATGTAACTACCAAGAGATGGATACTCGACCACTAGCCCTTGAATTCAAGTGAGCACTCAATAAGCATAGATATATCCTGCATTCCTGACAGCACAGTGCCACTTACTTCCATGCAGAACATGAAAACATGTGACACAAAAGTAATTGATGTTGATGTACTCAATGCTCACTATATCCATTAAAATGAAAAATCACTATTACCTTGTTCAGATAGTTCATCTGTGTTACTATACATGCAACAACAACAATGGTGAACAACCATGTTTGCGGATAAATTAGCTGGTTCATGCCAGAAAAGGTCAGTTTCAAGGCTATTCCAAGAGCTTTCACACTCATGACCTGCCAACACCAGCACATTTTGAAGGGAAAGAGAATTAGAGCATAATCACTCAACAAATACATATTGAGAGAACTAGTGCCAAGTGAATGTGTAAAACACATACCGACAGAGATCCTACAAGGGAACAAACACCAATATAGACCATGATGTGTGTCTGACCATATTGTGGAATAAAGTAGTATATGAGGACAAAAGTTGCAGCAAGAACGATGACAGCATAAGATAGAAAGGCTGCAAGACCAAAACTTATGGCATTAGCTCTTACTGAGATAATATACCAAAGTGCGTAATTAATATTTGATAACAACTAATTGGGTAAGAAAGGAGGGTACCTGGCTCAGTAGCAAGATCCCACACTTCTGCTACAGATTCAATTGCGCGCTCCTGAGGGGCATGAAGTACAATAGTTGTTGAACCCACAGCACAAAGAACACACCCAAGTATACCAAATATATGCAGCTTTTCCTTCAACATAATGTCTGCAAGAGCAGCACTGTGAGAGAATCATGTTAGAAAAACGAAGCAACAAAAGGACATTTGGATAACAAGCAGCATCAAGGCAGCATGTATTATATTTCTTACCTAATTATGATGCTAAGTGCACCAAGTGGTGTGACCAAGATAGCAGGAGCAAAAGCATATGCTGCAAAGTTAGCCACTTCTCCAACAATCACTGGAAAATAGCACTAAGAATCATCAATACTATTACATTATTCAGCACTAGCACAACAGAAGGCCTACTCGCATGAGAGGTGACCTACTTGTAATCATTCCTGCCCACCATAATGGTTCGTACAAGTAAGAGTAACCACCAACACCTGCAATTAACCACCAATGTAAACAAAGTCAATGACTGAGAACAGAATATCTGCCGGTAAATCTCAGAGCTGAACATCCCTAAAATGGAGTGACCGAAACCCAACTCTTCGAAAGCACTGCATGTCGAACATCCACGGCCATATTTTCCAGTCAACGGTAACCTCATAAAAGTCAAGCCAGCAAATAATCCCTTTTTCACCTTGTACCAAACCACACCTCCCTTCTACAGTCCAGCCTACACGAACTGGAGTGCATCTAGAATTTATGTACTCAGTGGATAAGCAACAGTCACTAAACAAACTTTTGTTGAACTAACAAATGCATGGCATAAGAAAAATGGGGGGAAAAATTCTATGCGACAACCTCCATGCGACAACACCTAATCGTGTGATACGACACCGTTCAAAAATCTAACTGCTCGGATCACGCAGCACCACTGATCGCCTTGCCTGCAGGTGGGACCTGCGTGCAACAAGCAGAGGTTGTCGCACGGAGGTTCTTTTTTTTTCCAGAAAAATGAGCAAAAGACAATGCACAATATGAAACCATGAATATAACCGCCACACAAGTCACAGCTACTTGTAAATGACCTACCTCGAATCAGGTCAACTCCCTAGCCAACACAATTTATAACAATATCTGAACTAACTTCAGGTATACACTGTCTAATTGTCGCTCTAACACAGATCCAAAGCACGCACACGGCATTCAACGCTGAACGGGAAAGGGGATTCCACGCCCAATCGAAAACCGAGCCTCGAGGCCGGCCCTCTGCGCGCTCACGTAGCGCCTCTAAGATCAAATCGAAAACGCAGCAGCAGACAGCCCAGCCACCACGATCTACGGAGCAACGCAATGTCTGGATCGATGGGAATGGAAGGGATGAGACAAAGCAAGTCACCTGCGCGGACGCCAGACGCACCGGCCTTCTTGAGCCCCTTCTTCTTGACGATGAAGCTGGCCCCGATGAAGAAGCTGGAGGAGAGCGCGAGCACCAGCCCCTTGATGTTGTCCGCGGACATCCCCTCTACCCAGCTCCCGCCCGCCGCGGAGGTGGACGCCTCCGTTGCCATATCCGCCGCCCGACCACACCAGGCCCCAGAAGCCCTACCCTCCTGAGGGGCAGCGCGCAGCCGCTAGATCGCACGACGGCGGCGGCGGCGCATGCGAGATCCGGGCGCGGCGTGGGGTCCGGTAGGCGGTCGCTCAACCAACCCAGCAGCGGCAGGGTTGGTCAGTGAGTCACCAAACGCGAGGGTCCCGCATTCGGCAGTGGCAGGGATTGCGTGGGCGGAGAACGGGAGGAGAGATCAAAACTCGAGCTGGGGGGAGGAGGCGGAGGGCGGCGGCGGCCGTGACGCCGGCGAGGCGGAGGAGGCGAAGAGAGATGGAATGGAAGACTGGTGCCCCGAGTCAACGACGCCACGCGGATATTTCGGTGTGGACTTTGGGTGGGTGGCTAGCTAGCCAGTTGCAGTTGGCTGTTGGCTCCCGACTCGAGGCTTGCTTGGCATCGAGGCAACGAGCTGGAGCGTCGGTGAATTCGCTCGCCTGGTAAACGGCACCTAAAAAATTTCACGTGCGCCGCGAGTGCAGGTAGCTCAGTTCCCGCGTTTGGGCCTGCGTATTTCTTGGGCCGGTCTACGTCGGGCCGTTGGGCAAAATTCTAGTGCAGCCGCAGTTTAAGGCTGTGCCAGGTATGCTCTTTTATATATGGCAAAAAAAAAAAAACTACTGTAAAAATCAGCTTTTCTTCCCTGAACTAGAAAACCAGATATAACTCCTCCCAATATTTTTAAACCGGACATATGACCTCCCTAGCTGTTTCTCTAAGGTGGTTTTTCTTTTTTATTTTTATATTTATTTCAACTAAAATATTTAAAAAATCATAGTAAATTACACAAAAATCATAAAATAAAAAATTAATTTTCTTGGACTGCACATGAGTAGATCTACATAGGAAGCATATGATATGGTATGTTTTAGTACAATTTTTTTTCTCTAGCTTTAGATCTATTATTTTCTGTGATTAATTCATAGCTGTAGTTTCTGTGGTCCTATTGTGGTGAATTTTTTTCGGTGAACTAATCATTGCATGCTTGACATGTAGTAAAAATTTTATGCTCATTGGATCATGTATAACTGAATTATAGATTTATTTAGGTTTATGCTTATTAAATAATTTTTAAATAGTTAAAGTGTGTAAAAATAGAAAATATGTGTTCTCTATGTAATATTACTATTGTTATATCTTATGAACACTTAATATAATCATGTTTTCACAGAGAAAAATACACAGAGAACATACATTTTCTATTTTTACACACTTTTAATTTTTTTAAACTATTTAATAAGCATAAACCTGAATAAGTCTATAACCCAGTCATGCATGATCCAATGAGCATAAAATTTTAACTATGTCTCAAGTCTCAAGCATACAACAATTAGTCCTCCATAAAATTTCACCACAATAGCACCACAAAAATTATAGCTATGAATTAATCATAGAAAAGCATAGGTCTAAAGTTAGAGAAAAATTTTGTACTAAAACATACCATATCATATGTTTACTATAAAAATCTACTCACGTGGAGTCCAACAAAATTTGACTTTCCATTTTACGATTTTTCTGTAATTTATTATGATTTTTCAAAGATTTGACCAAGAAAAATATAAAAGAAAAAAAGAAAAATCACCTAGAGAAACAGCTAGGGAGATCATATGTCCGGTTTAAAAAGATGGGGGAGGAGTTATATCCGATTTTCTAGTTAAGGAAGAAAAAGGTGACTTTTACGATAGTTGAGGAAGACAAGGTAGACTTTTCCCTTTCTATATTAGCCTATCTACCAAACTAGCATGCTCTCTCATTTGTCCACATGCTTACATCTACTCCTGGTTTTCTCAAAAAAAACTACTCCTGGTTGATTAAGCATAAGATACAATTGGTAGTTTTCTGATAAATTGTAAAATTGCAATTTATGTATTAAAAAACTAAATCTAATGTCTAAACTAAATCTGATCAACCTTAATTCCAATTCTTCTAAATCTAAATCTAAATTAAAATAAATTATATAATTACAATTTAGCAAGGGCCACACGAACGTGTACCCCCTCTACAACAAATTACGACATCCACTCTCCAGTGGAGATGGTAGGCTAACACTCCTCCCAAGTGCAATGGAGATTGCTAACCTAGGCCATGAGTCTTATTGATCACTCATTGACCTTATCCAGGTAAGTATGGATGTGTTTGGTTGGGTGACCAACCTCCAACCAGACTCCAGAAAGCCACCTTCGTGCTGTTTGGTTGCTTGTATGGAGTCCCAAGCCAGGCTTCAGGAAGCCACCCACCACCCTTTTGCCAGGCCCTAGGAAAACACAGACTTAGGTCATTTTTTGGGAGCCAAGCTTGGCTAGGTAGCGGTCCCTGTTCTCCTCACCTCCCGCGCACTCACCTCACTCGCGACGGAACACCGGGTGTGACCCTGCTCTCCTCCACCGGTGTCGGCCCTGCTTCCCTCCACCACCGGCGGCGTAGATCCACTTCGTTTGTCACCCCCATGCCCCGTCCCGGAGTGGTGGCGTTCCTGGCCCGGAGCACTATAACACGCGTGTTTTTGTATCATGTTAAAATCCACTAAAATTTTAAACTTTTTAAAAACTTTACAACAAATTAAAACCCTGACTATTTATTTTCCGCAAAACCATTTTGAAAATGTATTTCCAAAACTCTACATCAAAACCCACCATATGCATTTTGTGTGCCGCGTAGGATTTAATTGTAGCGCTAGGAATAATTTATAGGATTAGAAGATCGCTCCACATTTAAATTCCATTGCCTGCATTTTGTTGCTTGAGTGTATGTTTGAATGCTTGATTAAAATGCTTGATTGCTTGATTGCGTGATTGATTGCTTTTCTAGAATTTATTTGAGGCACCAAAATAACTTCCCTTAATTAACAATTGCATTCTTGAATTATTTAAAACCTTCTCTTCATATTATAGAGGGAATATGAAATCATTAATTTTGGTCATAAATATAAAGTAATATATAATATTTAGGAAATGCATCATGAATACTAGTATTGCATTCTCTAATTAGAAATACTTCATCTATCTATTATTTACAAAAAGGAAATAGATACATATGCATTGTTATACATTTTTTGGGAATTAGAAAATACAAAATGAATTCTGTGTACTCCCTCCCGAACGGGCTAGCCCAACCAACCTCGTCCCACCTCCTCTTCGCCCTCCTTCCCTTTTTCCTCTTTCCCGCATGGGCCTACCAGGCCTTTGGCCCAGCCGCCTCGCCTTCTCTCCTTTCCCCTCTCCTTCTCTTCCTGGCCCGCAATCATGGCCCAGCCCGCCCACTCCTCCCCTTCTTTCCCTTCTTCCCTTCGGCTTGGGCCGCCTCGAGCCCAAGCCGCGCACATGGCCAGCAGTGCCACAGCCCTTCTCCTCTTCCCCTTCCCTTTCACCGATGAGCGGGACCCACCTGTCACCTTCATCCTCTCTAGAGCATCAATGACACACTGTGCCGAGGTCGCTGCCACCGCTGACGGGCAACCACCTTCCTTCTACCGAGCTCCCTGCGTCAAGGTCGCCACCGTCACCATGCTCTGCTCTGCTCGTTCCCCTTCCCCTCTGGTCAGCCTCTTCTCATCTCTCTCCCTTCGCCTTGCTCTCCCTCCTGCTCTCTTTCTCCTCTTCCCCTGCTATCCCTCCCTCGAAGATGACTGCGGGATGCCATCGCTCGCAACGCAACCAGGCCAGCGTGGCCCTAGCCTGCTGCCGACGGCGCGCTGCTTCCCTATCTCCCTCTGCTCTCTCTTCCTTCTCTCTCTTCCTCTGCTCTCTGCTTTGCTCCCCCGTGCCATAGCTCACCACCGCGCCGTCCAGACTACCGCCGTCGGCCGAGCTCCACCCATCGCCACCGCTCTGCTCGCCCTTCCTCTGCCTCGTTCTCACCCTACGCCTTCGCTACAGGTGCAGAGCATCGCGCCGCCCTCGCCGGTGCCCTGTACCCAACTGCTGCCGTCGCCTGGTGCTCTGCCCTAGCACTCGCCTTGCCTACTCTACCTCCTCCCCCTCCCTTTCTTTCTCTCTCTCCTCCCTTCTCTTTTCTCACTCTGTTGACCACGACGGGGAATGGATCGATGGGCAAAGGGAATCCGAGGCCACCGATCGTGTCATCCCAACCAATGGGGAAGCGCCACGCCTGGTGTTGGTATTTATTAACACACAGAGATAAATCCATAGGCGCACAGATACCTCTGTAGCTTTCACCTAGAGGTATTCCATGTATCGTATCCATAGGGAAATATGTGAGACTAACTATGGTCTAACTTAACTAGGGGTAGTAACAAGGTTAGGATAAATAGGAGCGTAGAGAGGATAACTGAGGTTCTCTACTTCTAATTTGGGTAAGCTATGTCTTCTACTATTTAATTAGGGACATTACTAGGGAAATACACCAGCAGATGATGCTTTCCTTCGCAACCACGTCCTACTTGCACGTATAGACGGGAGGTGGACTACAAAGGATCAACGAAGTTATATAGTATAGGCTATATAGAACTTATGTCTCACACACGATCTACCACCTTCCTGGAATGCAAGGGGCCTCCACGATTAACCTAAGTCTAAGCACCACGCTTACACTTACAATTAATACTTTAACCTAGAGCGTCCATAGATTAAAGCACTCAAAAGAGAGTCGTGATCCTGATGAACAATATAAATAATTACTTACTTGAATCAGAAGTTGATAAATAGAGAAATCTCGAAAGCAAGCTCAAGTAGAACTTAGATCCATCAAGGTACAAGCCGTAGAGAGAGCACCAACAGGCCAGCACCTCCTCCAAACTCTTCACTCACTCTCTATCTCACTATTCTATTTATAAGACTAGATCCTATGAAGGACTAATCTTCTCTTGATTGCTGGCTCTGATCCTAAAGATATGAATTAGGGTTTCAGGGATCTACTGAGAGGGGGGTAGGGGCTAGTATATATAGTCCGGAGCGTCCATCGTGAGCCCTTGGATCAAACTGACTTAAAGAATGGAATAGATGTAATCTAGGAGGCAGTGGAGAACCGACATAACGAGACGGAGGCTGACGGGTGGCCCTAGGGGCTAGGCGGCCTGTAGGTGGTGCTGGCTTGCCCCACATGGTAGCCCCTTGGCTCCCGCTTTGGTGTGGTGTCCTCTAGAGTCCTCTAGAACCTTCTGGTGCCCGTTTCATGGTGGATAAGCACGATTAATTCTAACATATAGGTCCGCCTTGACGGTTTTCTGGATAAACCCTACAGAAAATACAGATTCACCAAAACATATGGAATTTGTTAGTTTAAACCCCTAGACCTTTGTTGGTGATCACAATTGTGCCCTTATACATGTTTTATTGACGGTTTATAATGGTTGTTAACTATCATCAATAAGCTCCTCCAAGCTTAACCTTTGCTAGTCCTTAACAAAGCTAAACTCAGAAAAAAAATGGATCAGGAGTTGCTATGATGCTTTCACTCCTTAAAAGTACACATGCGTTCAAACAAGAATTCTCCTCCGGATTAGAATAAACCGATTTGACTTCAAACTTACCCATATTACCTTCAACCATGGGGCTTCTTAGCCTTCACTTCGCTCTTGAGCAATTGAAAGACAGAACGATTAAGTCAAGCACTATGTCTCAAGTTCTTTGCTCAACTATTATTCTGGAGTTTTTATAAGTTTTTAAAATGAAACTCAGAGATTCCATTGTATGACATTCTCAAGTCTCTCAATTTATGTGGTATTTGTGGATCCTCATCAAGGCAATAATGACGTATGCCTTTCTTTTCTTACAACTAAAGCTTATGTGGAGTTCATAGGTAGGGAGAAAACTAGAGCATACTTGCAATGCATATATTGTAAAGTCAAACAATGGATCTAAAGAGAGTTGAGTCATACAATCAAATTAAGATGTGCATGTGTGTGGAATATATGGTGGCTAATCCTAATTCTACTTTGCTCCTTGAAAACTTATCTCTCTTTTAAAACTTGGAAACACTTGCTAGAGAGCAGGGGCTATCTTATTCATCTCTTTTTTCAGGCGGGCATCTAAGTACCCATTGTTTTAGATATCTCGGACATTTGTCCATTTTTTCTCAACTCTTTTTTTCTTTTCTTTACTTTTTTTATAAATAACTTTTGCATAGCCCTATGCCTCTTTTTTGCAACAAAACTTTTGAGAGATAGCAACACGAATTTGGAGCATTTATTTGGTGGATGGAAAACCTAATAAATATGTTTTTGTGTTCACCCCTAGTGTAGGAGTAGAACATTTTTGGGTGGATCTAGATGGAAGGCATGTTTTTGCGCCTACCCCCAGTGTAGGAGTAGTGCATATGTGGGTGGTGTGTACATGATCTTGATTTTAAGAGCATGACAAACCTCTCATAAGGGTCAACAAAGCTTGACAAAACTCAATGCAAAAGTAAGCAACATATATGTGGAAGTTTCCTAGCGTAAATAACATGTATGGCTTTGGTGGGAATTCAAGCTTTGTCATACAAGAACTCATTATGGATCATTTTTGTGTTTTTGAAAAGATAAATCTCTAGAACTTTAGTGTCACTTGAAACAAAATAAACAGCAGCTCAGACCTTCTTATATTATATCCATCAATTACCTAGACTTAGATCAAGCATATGCTACCCACGAGTTTCAAGTTCAGAGCAAATCCTTATATCAAAACAATCTTATCCAAAACTCGGGAGAATTCAAGACTGAAAACTAGGTACGTGAAAGGAATTATAACAGAGCAACTATTCATCATTTCCATTCAAGAGATTATTCTGAGTCCTTTTTATTTATTCAACTCTTAAAAATAAATTAAAGCAAACTAGACACACCTTTTATTTTGTTTTAAATTTTACTAGATCACATATTATTACTATAGCTATATATATTTATTATAAAGATAAATTTTTATTTTGTTTCATTCATTATTTTTTATAAAAAAAACTAAAATCTAAAACAAAAGGAGAAATAATACTTGGATACATGGGAGTGTTTCTCCCCCAACCTAGCTCTTTCGGTGAGGGTTTGGTATTGTAAGTCCTTCGAACCAGACTTCTTCTTATGAAGTTCATTGATCAAGTACCTTGGTTTGTTTCTTGTGATGACACCTCTAATGTTAATGCCACCCTCTTCCGTCAAACCTATCTTGATTTTAAGTTTTGATTTTGATTTAACAGGTTCAGGACCTTCACTTGTAGAAATTGGGGAATCAATTTCTCCACACTTTACTTGAAGTGTGTCCTGCTACAATATAAGGAAGAGATCAAGTGCATGTGCTCTATTGATGAGAAAACATCAACAGAACCAAAACTTTACTTATTCTTCTATAACCTTAGGCACATTGAACAAGATGAAGTTGATGTTATGTGCTTTGTTCAATTATAACATAGGTGGTAAGATCAGAAGGTTGAGCATGAATGTAGCATTTAAGTTTATTTGGCAAAAAAGATTGAGTTGCTTAACCCGTGAAAGGATGGTCTATCTGTGCATAATGTATCAATCTTTACATGATTATGACTATCAGCTTCTAGAGATAGGATGTGCATTTTTTTAGTTTATTTGGTTAAGACTATGAGATCAAGGAAGTCGCGCTAGGAACAAGCTTGAAGAATAAACATGTTGAGTTAATTAGGTTGGATCAAGTAAATTATAACTCAAACATATTTTGTTTCTTATTTATGTGCCTACAAGAATCAAGGAAAAACTTTTTAAATAATAACCATTTAACTTAGGATGTTACCTTTATCATTGAAGCGTGAAGACACCATATGACGAAGGGTAGATGACTCGTGATGGTCATTCCCTTTTGCTTGAAGTTTTCTTTTTTTTGCTAGCCTCGCATCTTGAGCTGTTTATGAGCTTCTTATCTCCTATATTGTACCCTTTCTTTCTTATCCTTTTGTCATGCCATCTTTCTGCTCTTCGATTTTTTAACATCTTGTTAGACCTTTTTCCTCACTCATTGTTTTATGCCTGCAAAGGATTAGCGGACAACACATACCCGAAGGAATATACAATTTTGAAACACTGGTTGTTTGTCCAGGATTTTATAATGTCATTTTGGAGTTCATCATGTGCCTTGCTTCATCTCCAATTTAAACTCATCTCGTGACTTACCCAAACTAATTTGAGAGTTTGCTGTAGGGGTTAGTCTAATAAAATAACTAGTATCTACTAAAGCATACTTTTGGCTTAAAAATCAACCTAGATATCACGTCTAATTTGATTTAGGAAGTATTTTAACCTAAGCACCATGCTTAATTTAAAAGCCTTTGAAAGTAAAATCAGCACACCTTTTGGTTTAAGAATCAAACTAAACACCATATCTAATTTAATTCATGAAAACAGTTTAAACTAAGCACCATGCCTAATTTAGAAGGTGTATGAAAATACTTCAAAACCTACGCATACTATAGTGAACAAAGGTAGCGTGAAGGTATTGTAGAGATTTATTCAATTGGAGATGAAAGAGCATGATTGTTATTGAGTATGATTTAAAGGTAGAGACAACCAAGATGAATTAGCAATATGGCATAAGATTTTTCAGGGAAGTTTATCCCCCACACTTGAATTTTGCAAAGCAGAATCATGTTTGGATGATAGAACTCTCATGTGTGAATGTGATTCAATGTTGCATGATAATTAGTTGGACATACATTGCGTCATCATCCTTCATTCTTTTCGCTTCAAACCTGAAATGGTTAGTGACAAAAATGCCCGAAGGAATATTTTCACAACTATGTTTCTATACTTATTTCACAAGGGTATCACAGCAGAAGGTGAAAACTCATATTATCTCCCGAAAGTGCTTGCTTTAGGACAAAAGCTCGTCCCTGGGAAACCTTCGAATTGTGTTTCTAATTAGTGAAGTGGTTTCCCCTCCAACACCAATCTTAGGTTGCCTATCTCAAGATTCATGCCAACGAGATTTATAATATTTATGGTAAATATATGCATGTACAACCACCCTTTCAACAATTTTATGAACATGGAGTACGAGGGGGTTGAAGATCTCGTGTGTGGCAATGTTGGAGAGACCAATTGATTCAGGAGATTTCTCATGTGAGCATGGATTTGATGAGGTGTTCATGAAATAGCTTCCATGCTCATTGATGTTATCTTCCTTTTCAGGCTTTAAGGGTATTTCTTCATGAATGTCTATAGGCGGAAACATTGTCTCCATCATTCCATGCGGATGACAGTCATTGGATATTTTATTGTCCAAGATTTCACATGGATTGGTAGCTCTCGGGTTGATCTCATCTAAGGCTTCCTCCAAACTTGGATGAGTCATGTTTATTAAAGATATTGATTCAAGCTCACTATTTGAATCTAGGCCAAGTTTGGATTCTACTTATAAGGCTTCATCCTTGTCCATCCATTCTTTAGAAATGACATATGAATTCTCAATACACTGCAGCCAATTCTTAATATATTCTAGCTATTATCGTTGCTCTTCTTGGTCATCCTTATGGTCTTCATGACTCCTATGATTCGATTGTCTTAATGGATTTATAGGGTTATCATGAGACTTAGGAGAGAGAGCATAAGAGGGATCATCGGGGTCAAGGATGGGTTGAGAGATGGGTTCAAATAAGACATCTAATGTTGGTATAGAAGGGGAGAAGATAGGATTGGCTTTTAAATAGCTTGGCTCTCCTTCTATGGCATCACTAGACATGCCATCCTTGAATTCTTCCTAATGTCCCACATGGAAACAAGGACGCTTTCTAAGAGATCCCTTCTTGAGAGGATTTGAATTATATTCGCTTGAAGGTCTTTTATGAGAATTTAATGCTCTCCTAAAATCAGCATCAAAGAGGTCATCCTTAATCTCAATAGGGATTTCTAATGGTGGAATTTCTTCTTTTAGGAGATTTTGGGGTATTGGTGGTTTGGGATTGATAGCTAAATCTTGGGATCGGAGTGATTGTGATTTGGCTATCGAAACTTCATCTTCTTTATCGGGAGATGATTTCTTCTCTTTTTCGAGGAGTTCATAATGAATGCTAGTGCAGAGTCTTTTCACTAATTCTATCAAGCATAGCCCTTGCTTCACTAGCAGACAAATGAAGGAAAGCTCCTCTAGAGGCTGCATCAAGGGATTCCCTAGAATCATTACTAAGACCCATGTAAAAATATTGAAGAAGTACAGGGTCTTGAATGGCAAGGTTTGGGCCAGTGATAATGAGATCATTAAAACGATCCCACGATGTACCAAGGGATTCTTCTTCTAGTTGTCTAAAACTTAGAATATCTTTCTGAAGGCTAACTACTTTAGAGATGGGGAAGAAACGTAAATAAAATTTAGAGCATAATGTTTTCTAATCTCCTTGCATACTTCCTATGGTTAGGCTATACCATTGTTTAGTTCTTCCCATCAAAGAGAACAGGAATAACTTTCATCTTAAGGTTTTGTCAGACATGCTAGCGAGATGCAAGCATGCACATGTCTGTTCAAACTCCCATAGGTGTGAGTATGGGTTTTCATCACCTTCTTCCGAGAAGGATTTATCCCGAATTAGTCTTATTAAATACAGGCGCAGCACATAACCAGGTATTATGATAGGGTCTAAGGATTCTGGTGGCTTTAGGATTACGCTCGTGGGTTTAGCATATTGATAGATAGGAGTGGAATCCATGCTAAATGAAAAGGTGAAACAAAAGATAGAATAAAAGATAAAAGGTTAAGCTAGGCTTGTATTTAATTCAGCAACCATCTCCACGGCAATAGTGCTAGAAAGCTTGTTGGTATTTATTAACACATAGATATATCCGCAAGCACACGGATACCACTGTAGATTTCATCCGGAGGTATTCCAAGTATCGTATCCACAAGAAAATATGTGAGACTAACTACGGTCTAACTTAACTAGGGGTAGCAACAAGGTTAGGATAAATAGGAGCATAGAGAGGATAACTGAGGTTCTCTACTTTTAACTTGGGTAAGCTATGTCTTCTACTATTTAACTGGGGACATTACTAGAGAAAGACACCAGTATAGGATGCTTTCCTTTGTAATCACGTCCTACTTGCGCCTACAGACGGGAGGTGGACTACAAAGGACAACAAAGCTATATAGTACAGGCTATATAGAACTTATGTCACACATGCGATCTACCACCTTCCAAAATGCAGGGGGCCTCAATGATTAGCCCAAGTCTAAGCACCACGTTTACACTTACAATTAATACTTTAACCTAGAGCGTCTATAGATTAAGGAAACATATCTAGTGCCCAACCTCAAAATACAAATTCCAAGCTGGGGGAGAGGTAACCCAAAAGTGTAATTACGCCGCCTCCCAATTACACTTTTGCAACCTCCCACCTCTCCCCCATCTAGATTAAAGCACTTTTACACGAGACTTGACTCATACATTGCCATAGATTAAAGCACTCAAAAGAGAGTCATGATACTGATGAACAATATAAACAATTACTTACTTGAATCAGAAGTTGATAACCAGAGAAATCTCAAAAGCAAGCTCAAGTAGAACTTGGAACCGCCAAGGGACAAGCCATAGAGAGCGCACCGACAGGCCGACAGCTCCTCCAAACTCTCCCATCACTCTCTATCTCACTATTCTATTTATAAGACTAGATCCTATGAAGGACTAATCTTCTCTTGATTGCTGGCTCTGATCCTGAAGATTTGAATTTGGGTTTTAGGGATCTACTGAGGGAAGGGGTAGGGGCTGGTATATATAGGCGGAGCATCCATCGTGAGCCCTTGGATCAAACCAACTTAAAGAATGGCATAGATACAACCTATGAGGCGGTGGAGAATCAACATAACGAGGCGGAGGCTGACGGGTGGCCCTAGGGGCCGGCGACTGTAGGTGGGGCCGACCGGCCCCACATGGTAGCCCCTTGGCTCCCGCTTTGGTGTGGTGTGTGGTAGAACCACCCAAAATAACACACTTACGGAGGCGCTCGTCTTCCCCCAGACACTAAGCACCCCGAAAGCAAGCTACAATGAGCGGTATCCGTCGGGCACACCCCAAGGGAGAAACCAAAAGATCCACATTTTCCCCCAAGGATCCAATAATGAGAACGAGTTACAATCTTTAATGCATTTTATACATCCAGAGTTCATAGAAATTCATTATTACATTGCCAAATGTCAGAGTGTAGAATATTAAACAACAGAATTAAAAATAAACATCTAGCGATAAGGAATGAGGATTCGTCTGTGCCCACCAGAAGAATCCTCCACACAATGGTACTTCTTAAGCATTACCCGCAATAGGGGTAAATAAACCCTGAGTACACAATGTACTCGCAAGACTTATCCGACTAGTGAGAATAATTTTCCGACTCTAAGGAATATGATAAGCTGTATGGTTTGCTAGTTTCCATTTTGGCAGAAAGCAATACTATTAGTGAGTCCTTACTTATGATATTTTTAATAGCTATATTAATTTATTATCTATCCATTCTATGTAAGCACATGTTCTACTTTCAAGCAAGAGTTGAGCAATCAGTTCTATTTCATCACCTTCCATCTTTCAGTTCTTACTACGATGCTAGAGTTAAGACAAGCCGTACCGACTCAGCGGCGATTCGCGAATCAATGTCCCCAGCTAGGTACCCCAAAAACACACACCCCGCTTGTACCCCAGGCACAAGCAGGACTAACCCATCACCCTCCTGTCATGGGTGTCTAGGTCCCCGTCCAAACTTGGACTCCAAGCCCCCACTCCTGAGTCCAAAACTCAGTGCGGGCAAGGACCTCCACCATCCCCGCCTCTAATCAGTTCGTCCAAAAAGAGCTAGATCCACGACAAGAGAGCAACGAGTCTTCCCTGCGCCCATACCCAAGTATGTGCTCAGGATAATAGATCTGTGACTTGCCTAGCGTCCATTGTAACGATCGGTCCTTAACCGACAAAGACATGGAAAAACTATAATCGAGCTATGCCCTATTGGCCGTATGACACAACCCCTTATACCCACCAGTATCCAAACCATATCCCTATCCGGTCACCATTTTTCTTTCCACCATTTTATCATGAGTGATCATAACTATCAGCTATTGTGAGTAACGGCAGGTTACTCATGCTACCGAAATCCTGAGCATAGCAGCTACTCGATCTGTACTAGTAGGACTTATAGGTAGATATACTTATGCATGTAGTTTTCATAAAATGCTTATAACATAAATGCACATCATATATATTTCAGTGATCATTAAAAATAGGGGTTATGCACCGGGGCTTGCCTTGGGAAGGCGGTGGGTCAGCAAAGTCAGCACCAAAAGGCTCCGAGGCTCCCTCCTACATGAGGATCTCCTCCTCGTACTCCTCAATGACCTCTTCATAATCCTGTTCGTCCATGGGCACATACTCTACCAACTCATGATCTACATGCATGAAATGATGATGCAACACTCTTAATAATATGGCAACAACAGCTCTTAAAATAAAATACATCTATCAAGTTACTAAGCTAGTCCTACTGGCTAAGGTACTAAGTTACCTACTGTTATCACTAATAAGTATGAAGCATGACATACATTATCATAGCAACTAAAGGTATTCTTACTCCTAATATCGATTTACTCTATATATGATAAAACAAGAGTAATAGCTACTCTATTTATCAACCTACTCTAGGGATACAAAATTTATAGCAAGTACATAATAATCTCATGAGTCTACTATAAAAATTTCATAGCTAAAGCTATCACCAATTTGCCACGAGAATTCCTACAAATACTAAGCTAAATAATACTAAGCTTTCTAGATTGAATTTATGAATCTATCATTCTCATAGCTAATTATAAACTAACTACACTAACAGATAGATGTCATTTTTTTGAACCTAACAAATTTTGTTTCACTATTTTTGGACATCTACAGAATTTACTATAAATTATCAAAGTTCAGCTCAAAAACTAAATTGAATAAGCATTTACTACTTTATTGGAAAATGAAAAACCGATTTCTATTGCGCGGCCCAAACTCGTGGCGTGGCCCACAACCATGCGGCGCACGCGTGCGCCCGCGCACCACCGGCGTGGCCCACGTAGAGGAGCGGCCTAGCCGAGCGACGACGGCCCATGACGGGAAGGCCCGCGTGTGCCGAAACATTTGCTAAAACGTCCTCCTTCTACCAAATCTAACCAAGGTCCACAGTACTATTTCTTCAGTCAGCTATCTTACGAATATGACCCTCCCCTTTTCCTTCTTTACCACAACCAAGTCCCCTGAGCACCCGTGCGCGCATCGGCACGGCGGCGCTGGCACCGGTGGTTACGCCAGCGAGCCCAACCCTTCCCCGCCCTATCTACAGAGCCGATACTCACCTAGACTCCAACTCGAAGCGGTGGGAGGCAAAGCGGTGAACGGAGGGGCTATCCCGAGCTCCCTCCATGACGGCGGACTCCTCCCTATGGCGGTGACCACGTTCCCATGAGACAAGGCACAGACAACGTAAACGAGCTCTAGAATGGGCATCAGCGACTCACCCCGAACCTACCAGATGTGGAGGATTGACCGGAGATGACCTGAGCCGAGCTGGCCGCGTGCGCACGGACGGTACGGCGGCGCACAATGGTGGCAAGGCTGCTTCAGGGGTGGCTAGGCGGCGGTAGCGATTAGGCAAAGGTGTGTAGGGTGACGAGCAGGTGGAGGTGAAGTTGGCGGTGCAACTAATTGGACGAGAGCAGCTCTGGCGAGGGGGCTTGCCGTTGATGCGTGCCACGACGGTCTTAACGACCTAGCGAGAGGAAAACTCCAAATTGTCAAACTTAGCTTCGTCGAACCATTTTCCGACTTAGGAATTTCGACCAAATCACGATCAGATTCACATCGAATTTGATTTCCAAGCTATTCGATACACTAGCTAGCGAATCCCATTCTCGACCACAGGTATTTCACCGTCACCTATGAAGTCTATACTACAAACTGTACTAAAGTTTTGCATATGAGTTCTATAACATTTTTGTTCAATAAAAATTCATTTAGAACCCTAAATGATAAAATGTGACATGAAACAAACATTCGTTTCATGTTTTCGACAAACGTTTTAAGTTAGGTATATTGCTTTACACCCTATATTACACATAAGTATGATGCTCATGCAGTGTTTTAGCAAAAAGCTGTACAATGTAACACCGAGGGTGTTACAAATCTACCCCCCTAAAACAAAATCTCGACCCAAGATTTCATGTGCCTAGTGTGGGAAAGGAGATAGAAAATACA
Source organism: Miscanthus lutarioriparius (assembly GCA_904845875.1). Lineage (NCBI taxonomy): Eukaryota > Viridiplantae > Streptophyta > Magnoliopsida > Poales > Poaceae > Miscanthus > Miscanthus lutarioriparius. Next base: position 13,181,684 of record CAJGYO010000005.1, read on the forward strand.
TTTCAACGTAACAACTACTCATCAGAACCAGAGAGAAGGTGGGGGTAATGCTTCAATATGTAGCTCTCTTGTTCCCACGTGGCTTCATCCTCTGAATGGTTTTACCACTACACTTTATAGAATTTCACCACATTATTTTTGGCCACTCTTTCTTTCTCATCCAACAGGGTGCTCAACATAAGTCAAATCTGGCTAGAGGAGAAACTCTTCAATTTCCATAGCTTCATCAGGAACCCACAAACATTTCTTCAATTATGATACATGAAACATATTGTGTATGGCAGATAAATTATCGGGAAGCGGAGACGGTAAGCAACTGGGCCACACTGCTTCAAAACTTTATAAGGACCCACGTATTGGGGAGCTAGTTTGCCATGGATACTAAACCGATGCACCCCTCTCATAGGAGACACCTTGAGGTACACATAATCCCCAACTTCAAACTCCAAGGGCCTTCTTCGCTTGTCCGTATAGGCTTTCTATCGGCTCTAAGCTGCCTTCAAATGACTCTGAATAATGATGACTTGCTCTAGAGCCTCCTTGATGAATTCCGGCCCAAAGTATCCATGGTCTCCCACTTCAACCCAGTTAAGTGGTGTCCTACACTTTCTTCCATATAGAGCTTCAAATGGTGCCATGCGGATGCTTTCTTGATAGCTATTATTGTAAAAAAATTCAGCTAGCTTTAGGCATTCATCCCACTTCTCAGGAAAAGAAATGGCACACGCTCTTAACATATCCTCGAGCACCTGGTTCACCCTTTCTGTTTGGCCATCGGTCTAGGGGTAATAGGCTAAACTATGGAGGAGACCAGTTCTAAGACACTCCTAGAGTTGCTTCCAGAAGCGAGAGACAAAAATTGATCCCATATCAGAGATGATAGTAAGGGGAACTCCGTGTAGGGTCACAATCCGGTCCAAGTATAACTCGGCATACTTTCTTGCAGAATATGTGGAATTCACTGGGAGAAAATGAACTGACTTGGTAAGGCGATCCACAATGACCCCAATAGAGTTATAGCTCTTGGATGTGCGGGGTAAACCCACAATGAAGTCCATGGAAATATCCTCCCATTTCCAAACAGGAACGAGCAAGGGCTGTAGATATCCTAGAGTACACATATGATCTGCCTTAACTCTACCACAACTATCACACTCCACGACATGCCAGGTGATGTCCTACTTCATGTTGGACCACTAGTACAAGTGGTGTAGATCATGGTACATCTTGTTGCTGCCATGATGGATAGACAACTTTGAATGATGGGATTCATTCAAAATCTTACTTCTCAGCTCCTTATTGGATGGAACCACCAATCTATCCTTATACCTCACTACATCATGCTCATCAATACTAAAGTGAGGGCCATGCCCTTTGGCAATCAATTTTATAATGTGGGGAATTTCTTCAGGGTCTTGCCTTTGCTCTAGAATAATCTGCTCAAGCAACTCTAAGATCAAGGCAATGTGAGCCAGCACTTCTACATGGTTGAGAGACAAAGTTGTTTCCTCAACCTGATGTGACTTTTGACTCAAAGCATCAGCCACTACATTGGCCTTTCCTAGGTGGTTGAAAGGACCTAGGATGTCCCTTAGAGGGGGGTGAATAGGCGTTTAAAAATTAACACCTTTAAATGCGGAAATAATTAGAAAGGGGAGTTTCCAAAATGGAAACTCCAAATTAAGAGTACTACCACCCCTCACAAGTTAGCCACAGAGTAAACAAGGTATAAAGAATATATCTAGAAGCTACAACCCCAACAACACCAAGTTAGAACAGAGAATAAATATTTTTAGTGCAGCAGAAATACCGACGTGTCCCAGATACACGATTTCTGCAGATCGGCCCCGAACTTGCTCCTTTCGATTTCTATCTTCAAACCAAACTACAAGCACCTAATGGAGATGACAATATACATAGAGAACTCCGCAGAATAGCTAGAGCAACACAAATATCAAATGAAATGCGAATTGAGACACGATATTTGTTTTATCAAGTTCGAGACTGCTCGAGTCCTACTCTCTGTTGAGGGGGCTGACAGCAACCCAAATGAAGGTCAGCCCTAGAGGGTACCACAAAAGGTCACTCTAGCCGGAGTCTTTTCCAACTCCTTTTCCTCCTTCCACTAAATGATTCCGAGGCGGCGAAATCGACCAATTACAAACTTTCCCGGCAACCACAATCTCTCGGTTGCTCTCCCATGACGCCTAGCCGCTTAGGACCAAGAGTCCAAGAGTAACAAATGTGAATCACGAGATTGACAATATGCACAAGTGCTCAAGTGGTGGCTTGCTCTCTTTTTCAAATTTTCTCTTAACCCACAAATTAATTTTACAATTTGGATCACACACTCACTAAGAGAGGGTTTAGGAGAGTTGGCAAGGCTCAAAAACGTGTGTCTATCTCAGCAGAATCAGCAGCCTCCAAAGGTAGAGGCTTGGGGGTATTTATAGCCCCCTTGAAAAACTGGCCATTTTATAGCCGTTGCAATACCGGACACGTCCGGTATGACTTACACTGCCCCAACGGTAACTAAGTTACAGTCAATTTGTGAGGCGTCAGAACTCCCGATGAATGTCAGAACTTCCGACCGTCGAAACTCCTGACTCATGTCGGAACTCTCGACCCTCAGCATATTTGAAAACCATGTAACTGAGTTAAAGAATATGAGGTGTCGGAACTCCCGACACATGCCGGAACTTCCGACCGTCGAAACTCCCGACTCACGTCGAAACTCCCGACCCTCAAGGCTTTGGAAAACTAGCCGTTGGCCTCTGGTCATCCATACCGGACCGGTATGAATACCGGACACGTCCAGTATGACCTGGACAGTGAACTCTCCAAACTATTTAAATTGTGAGTCGTCGGAACTCCCGACCATTGCCGGAACTTTCGACCATCGAAACTCCCGACGTACGTCGAAACTCCCGACGAACCAACCTGAGAACAACACTTTTACAGTTACTGGGCAAATACCGGACACGTCCGGTATTGCCAGACCAGCAAAAATAAAGTTAGCTCTTTTGTCGCTCAAATACTCAAAACTCACATGGGTTGGCTTGAGCACTTATGAAACATTATCTATCAACATGATGCATCCCTCTTAATAGTACGTCATTCCTATTTACTCAAATTTAAAAGTATAACGAATTTAAACCTTTTGAGTTGTTCTTTTTGAACCGAAGCTGTGTATTCCAATCTTCATCAAGTGAGGGTGCTAACATGTTGATATTGATCGTTTTCACTTGAGCATAGCCATCTTGAGCACGTGACTTGATTCCATTCATCAAATTTGAATAATCCCAAATGTATCAAGTCACTTCTATCAAACACTCCAATAGTGATTTGATCCTTCACATCAATATGACCATCGTAGCTTGATTAGTTGTCTTGTGCTTGAACTAGATTGTTTATACAACAACATATCATTTTGGCTTTCATTAAGTACCTGTGAGATAACCTATCACCTGTCCACACTTAGCAAACGGGTTAGACCTTTAATCACGTTGTCATTCAATCATCCAAAACCCATTAAAGGGCTAGATGCACTTTCAATCTCCCCCTTTTTGGTGATTGATGACAACTTGATTAAAGCTTACAAAAGAATATAAACATTTAAGCTTTTGGGTTCAATGATTTATAAGAGGCCCCCCTTAATATGTGCTTGTGATTGGAATTCACAAAATGACCTCAACTTATCAATTGCACATACTAAAACATATAGGAGACTCCCCCTAAATCATTGCATCCGTGGGGTGCATGTGTGTGTGACAAAATAGAATTGTGATGCATATGACATGATATATCACACAAGAATAAATATAAAGACATCACATCAAATATTTTCATTCTATCATGCATAGACCTTATGAAAAATAAATACAACACATGTATGCCACCATAGCACTCATTACACATTTTCTCAAGTCCACAAGCCACAGATAATAAAGATCATATCTCAATAGATCCATAGATAAAGCATAAGCGAGTCTCATCTCTCACATGATACAATGCAATCTCAAACTCAAGATACATCAATGAAGCTCATGAACAAAAACTACAGCCTGCAGTACATATCTTCAGGTACAAAGATAAGCAAATGAAACAAAAATCCCAAAGCTTTAATCAGTCTCTCTCCCCCTTTGTCATCTATCACCACAAAGGTCCAACAATGACAAACTAAGGACAAAAGGGGCTGCAAAAGTCAGATCTCGATCTCTGCATCACTCAACATCATCATCATCATCTCTCCCAGCATCTTCATCATCTAAACGTGTAACACCAGCTGGACAAGAACCACCTGCGCTGGACGGGTCATAGCCACTAAACCCGTAGTAGCCGCCACCACCTATGAGGTCACTCCACCAATCTATAGCATACTCATCTGCAGTACTAGGACGTGGCTGAAAGTGAGTAGGCACACAAGCCTAAAGTGGAAGAGTGTTAGGGTGCTCTGGTGCCTGCTGCTGCTGCTGTCGCTGAATGAACTCAACATACTCTCTATCATATCTGGCCTGCTGCTGCTCCTCAGTCTCAGGCTCACTAGCTGCCTCATCTGATAGAGGAGATCTAGGAGGATCAAGCTCAAGATTAGAAGCAATTTGCTTCAAAGTCTGAGTGTCCTTCCTCCTAGCCTCCCTCTCCTTCTGCTGCCTGGTCTGGATGTCTCTGCACATCCCAAATATGGAGTTGAAAAGCCTACGGATAGACGAGGGAGGACTACCATGGCGTGAAGTAGAATGTGAAGGAGCACGTGGTGAAGGTGAAGCTCCTGCTGGTGCACCACTCCTAGGTGCATTTGCCTCTGGTGCTGCTGCTGCTCCTCCTGGTCCTGCTGGAGGTAACCCTAACTCAGGCAAATCTGCAACAATCTTTAGGGCCTTGTGAATCTTGTCATACTCGAATGTGTGCCCTGTCACCTGCTCAATCATATGCATGATATAAGGAGCAAAACCATAGCCCTTGAGGGGCCTCTCTCCCACACTCTCCGATCTCGCACCAAATAAAATCAAACACGCTGAAGGGCCGAGCATCAGGTGCCATCCTACGGAGTAGGTTCCTAGAATAATCAGCAATGTTGCCCTTGTCTCCACCCTTGTAGTCAATAGTCTTCCTGAACATCCTGTCCAGGTATCTGTAAGTAGGGTGAAGATCTAGAACCTTCCCCACTGCTCCTCTCTCACCACCAGGAGGATACATATATGCGAGCTGCTCAGGAGGTAACACCTGCTCGGTGTGGATCCTATCCCTCTAGAGATCATCCTCTAAGAAGCCAAGGTGGGTGGCAAATACATCATAGTCAACACTGTACCACTGGCCCTCAAGCATCCAGTGCATCCGCCTCTCATCCTCCTCAATGAACAGAGTAGCATAGAACTGAGCTACTACCTCTGTGTTCCAGTCATGCTGGAACTTCATGATCTCATAAAGTCCTGTCCGCTGGCAGATGGTAATAGCATGATCAACTGAGGCCTTCTGCAACTCTATAATGTACTGCCAGTCAATCCACTACGACCTGGCAATCACTGGATTCCTGGTGAGAATCACACTGGAGTAGAAGTCCAAGTGAAAAGCTATCTGGAAGCGGTGATCATACTGAACCTTAGGTAGGCCTCTCGGATCAACCCTTCACTCATATCTGGCTTTCCTGGTCATACCCTTTCCCTTGTAATCAACTCTAGAAACATAAGAGGGTACATTGGGTAGGCGTGTCTCAAGGAGACCATAATGCATCCCCTGACCAGGCTAGTGCTGAACTGGAGGAACTGGCTCCTCCTCCTCAATCTCCTGCTCCTCATCTGAGCTGTCATCATCTGATCCTCTGTGAGTGCTCTTTCTCTTTCTTTCTTCTCTGGACTCCACTCTGAATTCATCAGTGTCACTGTCAGAGGAAGAGCTCCCTGATCCCTCTGCATACTGAGGTGCTGCACTAGAGGCAGCTCTGGTAGGCCTCCTGCTGCTCGGCTGGAATCCAGGATGCATCTCCTGTCTTGCCTTCTTGTGCTTCTCTAGTGCTGGATCATGCCTGTGCTTGGATCTAGGCTCCTGTCGTCCACTCATGGCTGTTGTCCTGTATCCAAAGATTTTCAACAAATTTTAGATACGTGCCCAAAATTTAATCTCGAATTGCAATTTAGACGTAGAATCTTTGATCCATGGTTTTACAACTATCTTGACATACAACTGTCAATAAGTTTGCAAAACGAAGATACAAAAGAATCTAAGCCTAACAAACAATTCTATGCTCGGATTGAATCAAAAGGAAGCAGAGGAGCTGCTCTGCTGGGCCATACCGGACACGTCCGGTAGGATACCGGACACGTCCGATATGCGCACCCAGCAACCCTAACTAGGGCTCCTTGATTCAAACCATCACCGATCAATTCCAAACTTTGGGCATTGCTTCTACATCACCAATGTAGCATATTGACCAAAGGAATTTCAAAACTTATCATCAACCATGTAGATCGGACGAGGTCCGCGATTAGGGTACCTTTGGAGAAGAGATGAGAAGGCGATGTGAAATCAGATCCCCGGGCCTTCAATCTTGATGCAAGCCTTCTCCAATGCGATCTCCCTCTCTCTCTTTCGTTGGTGAAATCCTTGGTCACCCGAGGTGGGAAGAAGGGCATCGGCTGGCTGGCTTGGAAGAAGATATGAGTCTGTCTGGGCCAAAGGGTACGGCTGGTTTTTATAGTCCTGCTCATATCGGACACGTCCAGTAGCATACCGGACACGTCCGATATACGTGGGCTGGCCCAAGCTATTCCAAAATATGTTTTCTCTCTTCCAATCCCCTTTTCTATTATTTCTCAGTCCAAAAAGATATAAAATCTTGATCCAAACCGAATATGATCACTTCTCTTATCCAATGCCATCAATTGATTTTCTCTTTTCCAAATATTTGGCATAAACAAGATTTTGCTTACTTGAGAGAGATAGAGTGAGACAACGTAGATTGTGGACTTAAGAGAGCCATGTCATGTGTGATTAGCCGATCAAACAATCAAGGAGAGCTATAATCATCACATATCAAGGCTAGGTCACAAAGACCAAGATTCAAATAGTTTTTCAAATTCACACTTCCTACTCATGCTAGTTAGGGGTTTTTGAAAAACATCTCTCCTATGTCACACAAATGCACATTCTAACATATAAAGGGCCTTAGATGCACTTGCAATGTATATATGTAAACACATACCTTTGCCTTGAGCCCACAAGAATACTACTAAGAAGATACATGGCATGATGATCTTTATGTTGACCTTGATTGCCAAATAAACATGCTAGATACGAATTCCTTTTTCATCCAAAGGACTACAAAGAGTGCTATATAAATTTGTTAGTCCACAATGGTGCAAAATAGAATCTTAGCTCCCCCTAAATAAGTGCTTTAAGTAATTTGAATAACTTTCAACAAGCACTTTTATTCTATTAAGAAATCGGGAGCCAATTTTCTATTTTGACCATAAATCAAATAAAATTACCATATTTAAAATTGAGTTCGGGAGATGCTCACAATCCACTTAGATTTAATAAATCACAAGCTTCTGAGTAAATTAGTGATATATGAAAATATATTAATCAAAGACTCAGTTGCAATTCAATTAGTGTTCTGGTTCCTGTAATACCAGACACGTCCGGTTGAATACCGGACACGTCCGGAATAACCAGAACAGAACACTTAGTTTCTGTCCCTGGCCATACCGGACACGTCCGATAGTAATACCGGACACGTCCGATAGGTGTAGGACAGAACCAATTAATTCACTGCTTGCGATTCTTTATTTATCTCTATTATTTATTTGATACTTGCATCTCAACAAATAAATTGCTCTATTAGAGAATTATTAAAAACATCATATGGCAAACATGATAACTATCAAGTAAAGATAATTTGCCACTTTCAATATTTCACAACCATGCCTATTTGTGAGTCATTAAGCATAAAGTAAACAAAGTGGCTATCCTATAAGGTTTAGGTTTAGGTACTTGTTATCAATGGTGAGGATGAAATACATGATATATTCATTAACTTATCTTCGGGTCAACCATATAAGGAATTATGATAAGAATTGGTTGATAGATTGAGTGAATATTGTCAAATTGCTTGCTTAACCACCCCGAAGTCTTCATCTCATCACCAAGTACCTACATTATTAACCTAAGCACACTTTGGTACCCAACTCTTGTTGGGTCCTTTTGAGTTAGTAAACAAGTGTTTAGGCACCCAAATGGCTTTAGCACTAGTTTGTGGTGAACACATCACCTTGCTAGTGCTAACTCCATTTGTGCTCTTCCTAAGCTTATCATTATAAACATATGTGTTTGACTTAGGAGCGTTACCATTTGGGCATTCATAGCTTAGATGCCCCTTTCTTCTACAAGCATATCATATGCGGCCTTTGTTTGCTCTATGCTTGCTTTGCTTGTATGGACACCTATCAACCTTATGGCCCTTCTCATTGCATCCATAGCATCTTCTTGTTGCAACTTGGGCTTCCTTTCTTGCCTCTTTGTACATTGGGCATTTCTTGGTAGGATGCCCTAATTTCTTGCTCATGAGATAAGCACTTTGTCCATCACTCTTCATTTGGTTGGCCAACTTGTTTGAGGCCTTTTGTTCGGCCACTTCACATTTGTCGGCCCAACTCTTATGTGGACACATAGCCCACTCATGTCCATATAATCCACAACCATAGCATAACCTTTTTCCATGTTTCTTGCTCTTGGTTGTGTTGGCCTTGCTTGAAATGTGATTCTTTTGTTGGGTTTTGGAGAAAGCAAGGTTTGAACCCTTCTCAAGCTTCTTCACCATGTAATCATGGTTATCTTGAGAAGGTTGTGCTTTCTCCTCACCCTTCAACCGAATCACATCTTTCTTTAATCTTTTCACCTCTTCTTTGAGCTCTATGTTTTCTATGAGATTTAGCTCAATCGAAGATTGGCTTGCTTGAGGAGCACACTCATTAGTACAAGAAACATTTAATTGTGGAAGTGTGAGAGGTTGACAAAATTTTACCGATGTGATTACAACCTCATGAGCCACCTCAAGCATGATGCTTGATTCTACTACTTCATCATGAGAGCACTTTAGATGAACATAGTTTGCTTGTAGCACATTGTACTTGCTTGATAGTTCATCTAGCCTTGCCTTGAGCTCTAAGTTTTCCTTCTCTTGTTGGGAAACACTAGAAGAGGAGTTAGTAACTAAAGCATGCTCGATCGACAATTTATCATACCTCTCATTTATTGCCTTTAGCTCTTGCAATTTGGAGATGAGAAACTTTTCTTGATTTTGAAGCGATTGCTCTTACTTCTCAATCTCTTCTTCAAGCTCATCATTCTTTTCAACTATCTTCATGATGATGAACTTGTCTTTGTGGTTGAGATGATCAAGGTTGTAGTTGTCTTCAACTTCAACATCACTCTCCACTTGATCATCTACTCGTGCTATCTCCTTGGCTTGATCTCTCTTGCTAGCCTTCTTCTTGCTTTTCTTGGCCATGAGACACAAGTGATGAGTATCATGAGATACTGAGGTTGACTCATCACTTGGTCGCCACCGTGCTTGAGCCTCATCATCATAGATAGCTTGCTGTCCTGCTGCCACATCCATACCGGACACGTTCGGTATGTGCAGGCAGACAACATATCATGTGTTGCTTGGACTTCTTGCTCCGGCTCGACACTATTGAGGTCTTGTGAGGCTTCTTCACTGCATGAAGACACAATGGACATACTTTCCATTGACTCGACCTCAAGTGCATCATCGCATTTGGATTCTCCATATAACTCAACGAGTTTGGTCCAAATGAGATGAGCACTCTCCGGAGGTGGTTGTCCATTGAATATTGCCTCATCTTGAACCTCTGCACTCAATGTACTCAAAATGATATTAATAGCTTGAGCATTGAGTTGCACGCATATCTCTTCCTCTTTTGATAAATTCTTATAGTTGCTCCAATCAACTATAGGAAGAGGTATGCTTGTAAACACAATATGCTCAACAATAGGACTAATATGTCTAAAAGCATTGAGTACATGAATTGACTAAGGTAGAAAGTTTGAACCATCATTTTGGAGAAGCACCGGCTCCAACTCGATAGGCGTCGACATCCTTTTCTCACGGCGGTAAAGCTTTAGGTGAGAACCTCGCTCTGATACCAAATGAAAGGACCTAAGATGTCGCCTAGAGGGGGGGTGAATAGGCGTTTCTGAAAATTAACACCTTTAAATGTGGAAACAATTAGAAAGGGGAGTTTCCAAAATGGAAACTCCAAATTAAGAGTACTACCACCCCTCACAAGTTAGCCATAGAGTAAACAAGGTATAAAGAATATATCTAGAAGCTACAACCCTGCAACACCAAGTTAAAACAGAGAATAAATATTTTCAAGGTAGTAGAAATACGGACGTGTCCGGGTATGAATACCGGACGTGTCCGGATATACATTTCTACATAGATCGGCCCCGAACTTGCTCCTTTCGATTTCTATCTTCAAACCAAACTACAGGCACCTAATGGAGATGACAATATACACAGAGAACCTGCAGAATAGCTAGAGCAACACAAATATCAAATGAAATGCGAATTGAGACACGATATTTGTTTTACCGAAGTTCGGACTCGTTCGAGTCCTACTCTCCGTTGAGGGGGCTCATGGGTGACCCAAATGAAGGTCAGCCCTAGAGGGTACCACGAAGGTCACTCTAGCCGAGTCTTTTCCAACTCCTTTTCCTCCTTCCACTAAATGATTCCGATCTAGTGAATCGATCAATATAAACTTTCTGAAGCAACCACAATCTCTCGGTTGCTCTCCGGCGACGCCTAGCCATCTAGGACCAAAGAGTCCAAGAGTAACAAATGCGAATCATGAGATTGACAATATGCACAAGTGCTCAAGTGGTGGCTTGCTCTCTTTTTCAAATTTTCTCTTAACCCATAAATTGATTTTGCAATTTGGATCACACACTCACTAAGAGAGGGTTTAGGAGAGTTGGCAAGGCTCAAAAACGTGTGTCTATCTCAGCAGAATCAACAGCCTCCAAAGGTGGAGGCTTGGGGGTATTTATAGCCCCCTTGAAAAACTAGCCGTTTTATAGCCGTTGCAATACCGGACATGCCCATGCATACCTGACACGTCCCAGATTACATCGCCTAACGGTAACTAAGTTATAGTCAATTTGTGAGGCGTCCGAACTCCCGATGAATGTCAGAACTTCCGACCGTCGGAACTCCCGACTCACGTCGGAACTCCCGACCCTCAGCATATTTGAAAACCATGTAACTGAGTTAAAGAATATGAGGTGTCGGAACTCCCGACACATGCCGGAACTTCCGACCGTCGAAACTCCCGACTCACGTTGGAACTCCCGACCCTCAAGGCTTTGGAAAACTAGCCGTTGGCCTCTGGTCATCCATACAGGACCGGTATGAATACCGGACACGTCTAGTATGACTTAGACAGTGAACTCTCCAAACTATTTAAATTGCGAGTTGTTGGAACTCCCGACCATTGCCAAAACTTTTGACCGTCGGAACTCCCGACGTATGTCGAAACTCCCGACGAACCAACCTGAGAACAACACTTTTACAGTTACTGGGCAAATACCGGACACGTCCGGTATTGCCAGACCAGCAAAAATAAAGTTAGCTCTTTTGTCGCTCAAATACTCAAAACTCACATGGGTTAGCTTGAGCACTTATGAAACATTATCTATCAACATGATGGATCCCTCTTAATAGTACGTCATTCCTATTTACTCAAATTTAAAAGTATAACGAATTTAAACCTTTTGAGTTGTTGTTTTTGAACCGAAGCTGTGTATTCCAATCTTCATCAAGTGAGGGTGCCAACATGTTGATATTGATCTTTTTCACTTGAGCATAGCCATCTTGAGCACGTGACTTGATTCCATTCATCAAATTTGAATAATCCCAAATGTATCAAGTCACTTCTATCAAACACTCCAATAGTGATTTGATCCTTCACATCAATATGACCATCGTAGCTTGATTAGTTGTCTTGTGCTTGAACTAGATTGTTTATACAACAACATATCATTTTGGCTTTCATTAAGTACCTGTGAGATAACCTATCACCTGTCCACACTTAGCAAACGGGTTAGACCTTTAATCACGTTGTCATTCAATCATCCAAAACCCACTAAAGGGCTAGATGCACTTTTAGTGGTAATGTACCTCCAAGTTATAATCCTTAATCAATTCCAACCATCTCCTTTGCCTCATATTCAACTCAGACAGGGTGAAAATATACTTGAGGCTCTTGTGGTCTGTAAAAATGTGCACTTTGTTACCCAACAGATAGTGACTCCAAATCTTTAGAGCATGGACCACAGCAGCCAGCTCTAAATCATGGGTGGGGTAGTTTACTTCGTGCTTCTTCAGTTGGCGCGAAGCATAAGCTATCACACGCCCATCCTGCATAAGCACACATCCCAATCCCATCTTCGAGGCATCACAATATACATCGAAGGGTCTGTCAATATCAGGTTAGGCCAACACAGGAGCAGTGGTCAGAAATATCTTCAGAGCTTGGAAGGCTTCTTCATAGGCTGGGCTCTAGTCAAACTTGGTTTCTTTTTGGAGTAGCTTGGTCATTAGCTGAGCTACCTTGGAAAAATCTAAAATGAAACGCTGATAGTACCCAGCTAGACCAAGGAACTAACAAATCTGGTGCATAGACTTGGAAGACTTCTAATTTAGTACATCTTGCACCTTGCTGGGGTCAACAGAGATACCATCAGGTGTCAACACATGCCCCAAAAACTACACTTGATCTAACCAGAACTCACACTTGTTGAATTTAGCATACAACTTGTGTTCCCTCAATCGATCTAGTACTATCCGAAGGTGTTGGGCATGCTCTTCATCATTCTTGGAATATATCAGGATATCATCAATGAATACCACAACAAACTTATCCAGCTCCGGCATAAAGACTAAATTCATCAGGTACATGAAGAAGGCAGGAGCGTTGGTGAGACCAAAAGACATCACTAGGTACTCATACAGCCCATACCTAGTAGAAAAAGTTGTCTTTGGTATATCATATGGTCTGATCTTGATCTGATGATAGCCTGAACAGAGGTCAGTCTTCGAGAACACCTTGGCACCAGCTAGCTGATCGAACAAAGTATCTATGCGGGGCAAAGGATACTTGTTCTTAATTGTTACTGCATTAAGAGGGCGGTAATCCACACACATCCGCAGAGTGCCATCCTTCTTCACAAAAATGGTTGAACAACCCCATGGTGAAGAGCTAGGATGGATAAAGCCTTTTTCCATCAATTCTTCCAACTGCTTCTTCATTTCAGCCAACTCCTTTGGAGCCATGCAGTACGGGCGTCGAGAGATAGGAGCAGTACCAGGCTCTAGCTCAATGGAGAATTCCACCTCTTTGTTCGGTGGCAACCTAGGTAGATCTTCAGGAAATACATCCAGGAACTCACATACTACCGAAATAGAGGTAAGATCAGGAGAGGCTTCAGCATGAGCAGCAATAGGTAAGACTGGATCTAAGGGTACAAGAAGAGACATCCTATCCTCAGAAGAAGGAAGCCGTAACTCGACCATTCTCCGCTTCAAATCCAAGACTACCCCATACACCCGCAACCAGTTCATTCTAAGAATTGCATCAATGCCTTACCCAGGCAGTACCATGAACTGTAGGCGGTAAGTGTGGGTGGGTAACACCAAGCTTACTATGTCCGTTCATGTATTGATGCACATATGTGAACCCAGAGTATGGATTCTATAGGCATACGGTATAGCCATAAGATATGTTGTGCCGGTCTACAAATCCTATGCTCATGAATGAATGTGATGCACCAGAATCAAATAACACATAGGCTGGATGGGAATCAATGGTGAACATACTAGCCATCACCGGTTCCTGTTGCAATATTTGCTTAGCATATGTGAAGTTCACATGTCTGGATTGGCTGGCTGACAGTTTTCTCTTCATCACTGTCCGCTTGACTAGCCTGGAGTTCGCCGATGGTTGAGCAGACTGGGCTAGCTGGTTCTAGGGACACTCTCGGGCATAGTGGCCATCTTTGCCACATTTGAAACAAGCGTCAGGCTTGTTCCCCAATCCTTGGTGAGGTGGGACCTACTGTCCCTAAGGCTGCTGGGTTGCACCTGCTGAGTGGGTGCACGGTACTATGTGGAAGAAGTCTAGGAAGTATGCTGGGGCTGCCAAAACGGATGCCCGCCTGATGATTGATAGGGCACCCGTTGAACAACCTGTACCTTCTAAGTATGGGGGTGGCTAGAAGACCCCATAGCCACCCGCTTTCTCTTCCACTCTGCCTAGGAATCCCGCTGCAAGCCTTCCATGGCGATGGCAGCATTCATCATTGCCCTAAAGGCCTGATAGTTCCTAGTATACAATTTCTCCTGAAGGCTATAAGAGAGGCCACGATAGAAGCTGTCTTTCTTCTTCTCATCGGTGTCAACATGGATGCCAGCATACTGGGACAAGTGATTGAACTTATTGATGTAGTCCATCACTATCATACCCCCTTGCCGAAGATCCAAGAACTCAGTCAACTTCCTGTTGAGGACACCAACAGGAATATAGAACTCTCTGAATACCGCGGTGAACTCCTACCAGTTCACCGGATGATCTGGCTGCTGCATGGCATTGAAGGTATCCCACCATGCACTCACGGACCCCAACAACTGTTGCACCGCAAAGCACACCTTCTGCTCATCCGTGATGGTGAGCAACAGAAACTTCTGCTCCAGAATGCGAAGCCAGTGCTCCACATCTAGGGGCTCAGCTATCGGTGTGAAAGTGGGCGGGTGGGTCTTGAGCAAGTCCTAATAAGTGCAAGGTCCCACAGGACCACGGGCACCACCCCCGTTCCCACCATTGCCCCCATGGCCTCCGCGAGCGAAATCAGCGATAGCCTATGCCAGTAGCTCCATGGCACGGGCTGACTCACGGTGAACAGCCATCATTTCCACCATCATCTCCGCGTGAGTCATCGGTGGTGGCAGTGGCGGAGGAGGAGGAGCCAAAAGTGGAGCCTCCTGGGTCTCCCCATTGCCGTGCTTGTTGGCCCGACCACTTTCACCTTGGCCCTTGCCTAGATCGTGGCCCGCACCAGCATTGGTGCTCCCATGTTCGGACCTCAGATTCAGCTGTAAGAGATAGGAACCATCCATTTAGAACAACCCTCTAGATCAGAAGCAAGGGATTAGAGGAATGACAAGACATTTATTAAAGCATTCTTTTAGTTAATCCTATCAATTTACTAATCCAAATTATATGTGTAGGGGGCCAGACTTTAGTTTAAGCAAGATTCTATTATCATGATGCATGTATCGGCCTATACGCTCACTCCAGCCGGAATATAGCGACATTCGTAAAATTTTCGACACATCGCACACTCATTTTTTGTATGCTAAGCGACTCCTTACGCAATGTAAGTCAGTGTACCTACAAAAAACTGAATAGATAAAACCAGTGCCGCTATCCTAGATGGACCATATTGCTAGGGCTTATACTTATTTACATAACTTAATCGCATCCTACTTTTCGCAAAACTTTTGTTGGTCAAATTTTTAAGTTTTGGAAAAGAGTGATGAACTCGTAACCCATTATTGGCTCTGCTACCAACTCTGGTAAAATCGCCCCTCGAAATAACACACTTATGGAGGCGCTCGTCTTCCACCAGACACTAAGCACCACGAAAGCAAGCTACAGCGAGTGGTATCCGTCAGGCACACCCCAAGGGAGAACTCAAAAGATCCACATTTTTCCCCATGGATCCAATAATGAAAACGAGTTATAATACTTAATGCATTTTATACATCTAGAGTTCATAGAAATTCATTATTACAATGCTAAATGCCAGAGTGCGGAATATTAAATAGCGAAATTAAAAATAAACATCTAGCGTTAAGGAACGAGGATCCGTCTGTGCCCACCAGAAGAATCCTCCACATAATAGTACTTCTTAAGCATTACCTGCAACAGGGGTAAATAAACCCTGAGTACACAATGTACTCGCAAGACTTATCCGACTAGTGGAAATAATTTCCTGACTCCAAGGAATATGATAAGCTTTATGGTTTGCTGGTTTCCTTTTTGATAGAAAGCAATACTATTAGTGAGTCCTTACTTATGATATTATTAATAGTCGTATTAATTTATTATCTATCCATTCTATGTAAGCACCTATTCTACTTTCAAGCAAGAGTTGAGCAATCAGTTCCATTTTATCACCTTCCATCTTTTAGTTCTTACTACGATGCTAGAGTTAAGACAAGCCGTACCGACTCGGTGGCAATTCACATATCAATGTCGCCAGCTGGGTACCTCGAAAACACACACCCCGCTTATACCCCAGGCACAAGCAGGACTAACCCATTACCCTCCTGTCCTGGGTGTCCAGGTCCCCGTCCAAACTTGGACTCCAAGCCCCCACTCCTGAGTCCTGGACTTAGTGCGGTGCAAGGACCTTCACCATCCCCACCTCTAATCAGTTGGTCCGGAAAGAGCCAGATCCACGACAAGAGAGCAACAAGTCTTTCCTACGCCCATACCCAAGTATGTGCTCGAGATAATAGATCTATGACTTGCCTAGCGTCCATTGCAACGACCGGTCCTTAATCAACACAAACAGGGAAAAAGTGTAATCGATCTATGCCCTATTGGCTGCAGGACACAACCCCTTACACCCACTAGAACCCAAACCATATCCCTGCCCGGTCACCATTTTCTTTTCTACCATTTTACCATGAGTGATCATAATTATCACCTATTGTGAGTAACGGCAGGTTACTCACGCTACCGAAATCCTGAGCATAGCAGCTACTCGACCTATACTAGTAGGACTCATAGGTAGATATACTTATGCATGTAGTTTCCCATAAAATGCCTGTAATGTAAATGCACATCAAATATATATTCAGTGATCATTAAAAATAGGGGTTATGCACCGGTGCTTGCCTTGAGCAGGCGGTGTGTTAGCAAAGTCAGCACCAAAAGGCTCCGGGGCTCCCTCCTGCACGAGGATCTCCTTCTCGTACTCCTCAATGACCTCTTCATAATCATGTTCGTCCACGGGCACGAACTCTACCAACTCATGATCTACACGCATGAAATGATGATGCAACACTTAATAATATGACAACAGCAGCTCTTAAAATAAAATACATCTATCAAGTTACTAAGCTAGTCTTACCGGCTAAGGTACTAAGTTACCTACTGTTACCACTAACAAGTATGAAGCATGACATACATTATCATAGCAACTAAAGGTATTCTTACTCCTAATATCGATTTACTCTATATATGATAAAATAAGAGTAATAGCTACTCTATTTATCAACCTACTCTAGGGCTACAGAATTTACAACAAGTACATAATAATCTCATGAGTCTACTGTAAAAATTTCGTAGCTAATGCTATCACCAATTTGCCACAAGAATTCCTACAAATATTAAGCTAAATAATACTAAGCTTTCTAAATTGAATTTATGAATCTATCATTCTCACAACTAACTATAAACTAACTACTCTAACAGATAGATGGTATTTTTGTGAACCTAACAAATTTTGTTTCACTATTTTTGGACATCTACATAATTTACTACAAATTATCAAAGTTCAGCTCAAAAACTAAATTGAATAAGCATTTACTACTTTACTGGAAAATGAAAAACTGATTTCTATTGCGCGGCCCAAACTCGCGGCGCAGCCCACAACCACGTGGAGCACACGCGTGCCCACGCACCACCGATGTGGTCCACACAGAGGCGCGGCCCAGCCGAGCGACGACGGCCCACGACGGGAAGGCCCGCGCGCGCCGAAACATTTGCTAAAACGTCCTCCTTCTCCTATCGAATCTAACCAAGGTCCATAGTACTATTTCTTTAGTCAGCTATCTTATGAATATGACCCTCCCATTTCCTTCTTTACCATGGCCAAGTCCCCCCGGCACCCACGCGCGCACCGACGCGGCGGCGCTGGCACCGGTTGTTACGCCGGCGAGCCCAGCCCTTCCTCATTCTATCTACGGAGCTGATACTCACCTAGACTCCAACTTGAAGTGGTGGGAGGCGAAGCGGTGAATGGAGATGCTGTCCTGAGCTCCCTCCACGACGGCGGACTCCTCCCTGCGGCGGTGACCACGTTCCCGTGAGCCAAGGCACAGACAACGTAAATGAGCTCTAGAATGGGTATCAACGACTCACCCCGAACCTACTAGACGTGGAGGATTCATCGGAGATGACTCGAGCTGAGCTGGCCGCGTGCGCACGGATGGTACGACAGCGCACGATGGTGGCAAGGCTACGTAAGGGGTGGCTAGGCGGCGGCAGCAATTAGGCAAAGGTGCATAGGGTGACGAGCAGGTGGAGGCGAAGTTGGCGGTGCAACTAATTGGACGAGAGCAGCTCTAGCGAGGGGGCTTGCCATCGACACGTGCGTCGCGGCAGTCTTAATGACCCGACAAGAGGAAAACTCCAAATTAGAGCATGGCACAGTGAGGCTCACTGCAAGGTAGGGTCGTGTGGGTGGCTGGCTACTCAGTGGAGCCGAGGACGGAGTTAATTGGACTGAGGTGGTTCCACTACGGTGAATTCAAAGGAGCGGGTCCAACGACATGGCGACCGAGGAACAGGGAAGGTAGGCAAGGTTTGGCTCGGCGCTGTCGTGGCGGGACATGGCCGTCAACTCAAAGCACAAGCGCGCACAGCGAAGGGGAACAGCAAGACGTGCACAAGACGCTTGGCTGCAATGCCATAACACACAAGCCGACGGCGGCTCGGTACATTGCGTCGCAGTGGATGGCTTTGGCCAGGGGAAAGGCAGCAATGTGACATCGCGACGAGCGCTTATGTGGTGGCAAGGTAGGCGGGCAAACCACGCGTGTGCAGCCGCGAAGTGTCAACGGAAACAGTGACCGCGCTGCAGCGGCGATTGGAGCGCAGCACAACACGACACGACGACGGCTGGTGGAGCAGGGACGATGATGACGCGACGCGAGTGGCCTAAGGGCACAGCAGTGACGTTGACACGGGTGTACGCCGTAGCAGTGGGAGGAGCAGCCGCACGCCTCGGGCAGCCGGCCACCACGGCCAGCCGGATGTGACCAGGCACGCGCGCGCGTGGCCGGTGCGCTGACACGGCACAGGGCAGTGGTGACCGCGGCCAGACGCTGAAACTGACTAGAATCGTCATGCGCACGACTTTTAAAGCGTTCTAAAAAATCAAACCCGATGATTCAAATGCCTAACCAGTTTTTCTATACTCAAGAGGGTACATAGGGCTACCAAACTAAGCCAAAATATCTTGCCACTTCTTAACCCACATCTCCTACAAAAATTGTCAAACTTAGCTTCGTCGAACCATTTTCCGACTTAGGAATTTCGACCAAATCACGATCAAATTCACGTCGAATTTGATTTCCAAGCTATTCGATACACTAGCTAGCGAATCCCGTTCTCGACCACAAGTATTTCATCGTCACCTACGAAGTCCATACTACAAACTATATTAAAGTTTCACTTATGAGTTCTATAACATTTTCGTTTAATAAAAATTCATTTAGAACCCTAAATGATAAAACGTGACATGAAACAAAACAATCATTTCGCGTTTCCGACAAACGTTTTAAGTTACGTATATTGCTTTACACCCTATATTACATATAAGTATGATGCTCATGCAGTGTTTTAGCAAAAAAGCTGTACAATATAACACCGAGGGTGTTACATGGTGTTCTCTGAAACCTTCTGGTGCCCGTTTCGCGACAGATAAGCACGATTAATTCTGACATGTAGGTCCGCCTTGACAGTTTTTTGGATAAACCATGCAGAAAATACAGATTCACCAAAACTCATAAAATTTATTAGTTTAAACCCATAGACCTTTGTTGGTGATCACAATTGTGCCCTTATACATATTTTATTGACGGTTTATAATGGTTGTTAACTACCGTCAACACCTAACCACGGGCCCTACCTGTCATGGACTCCTGCCCCTCTCCTTTTCTGCTGTGGACGCAGTCCACGAAGACCAGAGAGGTAGAGGAGGTGAGTGCCTAGATCGGCTCACAGCACAATGCGGTCAGCATGGACCATTGACTGGACCCCACGCGTTAGCCACTAGGCTGGTAGAAATTAGTAGGTGCACCCGGGGATCATACACGGGATATTAAAATGTAAGCTTATTAATTATAAAAAAATTTCTAGAAAATTTCTAAATAAACTAGAGTCACCCTAGATCATACCTAGATAGCTTGCCACTCATTGTCATTAAATAAATTTATAGAAATAATATACATGTTACTTTCCATTCACGTTTAGTCAATAAACTTAGATAAGTTATAACTCATTCATTTTAATTCTGAATTTCGCAATTCTTTCAACGTAAATCATCTAAAATAAAACTCTACTTAATCATATCATTTTCCCTAATTATTGGTGCCCATTTAAATTCTAGTTTGATTGCTTTCCTTTTCTTTATTTAATTAAGTAGTAATTATAGTAATAGCCCTTCGCCGTAGTAGTAGTAAACCCCGTATATTCGCGTATGTATGTACCATGACACATACTTTTATATCCTCACACAATCACCTAAAATAATAGGATACCTATACATACATAGATATGCTCGATACCTGGGTATACGCCTATTTATGGCTAACCCTAGCAACCTAGGTACTCAATCCTAATTAATCATGGGTATATACATATGCACATGTGAATGTGATACTAACCCCGATGGACCTATAGAGGTCAGACGGGTCATCTATGATGACTTGGCCAGACCTTCTCTTTCAGGTTCACATAATAGTGAACCCTAATAATGTGGTCTAGTTTTCCATCAAACCAACCACCCACCTTAACCTAACTCGTAAAAGCCCTACCCTATAGATGGAATACCTCTGTCCAAACCTTACTTCAAATTGACATAATAATGATAACCCAGATACTAACCCATTACCCAAATAATACGCCTGGCCTCGGTCACATAAGGATCGTTTCGTAGTCCCTCTCACCTAGTGAGATATTACGTATAGCCACATGTCTATATGGGTAGACTTGATCTCACACCCCATTAGATAGAAGTATAATTTCTACTAGGAGGCCGGTATAGGCAGTGGAATATCAGGAACCGACACGGGGGATAGGTTTTCTTCCATGGTCCGGTTGGCGTGGATGCTATGTGGTCTTCCACGTTAAGTTTTTGGTTTTTGGCCATGTTCGAGCCCTTGATTTTCTTGGTTGTGTTCGAACTATGTTTTCTTTTGTGATGATTTGGTATCATCAAGTTGGGATGATTAGGTATCATCTTGGTTTGTGTGTTTTCAACCCCTGAGAAGCCGTGGTAGAGTTATATGGAAATCTAGGATAGCTCCCAAGTAGGTACGGGATCTCGTTAGACCTGTCTAAGCTATGATGATGGTGTCAGACTGTGTCTATCTTGTGGAAAAATTTGTACACCTCTGCAGACTTTTACTAAATTTATTCGAATAGCCACGTCCTAGGAATGGGCAAATGTTAGGATGGGATATTATGATTAGACTTCTACAACTATGATAATCTAGTAAGATGTATTTTACTAGTTTGGTAATTATAATGAACAACAGGAACTGGTGAGAATGGTAATACTCTGCCAGGATCCAACCTATAATTATAATTACTTCACCTTACTACTTTGACCTCTACCTATCCACCTCCACCACCATAATCCACCTCCATCATATAGCCTTCCCCTTCCACCTCACCTCCACTCAAAGTTTAGGGCTTGCTGAGTACTTTATGTACTCAACCCCCTACATTCTATGTTTTTAGGAGTTAAGCTACAAGAGGATATACCTGGATGGAACTTCTGGAGCTACACAAGGATAGGATACCCGGAGTAGGCTCGAAGATGGAGCCATACGATAGAGCTATGCTAGGACTACGACGATTACGATATAGGAGTACGCTTAAGGAATAAGTCTAGGGTTACGCCCGTACTCCAAGTTGCCTATAGGAAATGGAGCCACATTGACATAGGACCGCTATCTTAGAACTCTGATATATGATATAAGGCTAGTGGCCCAAGCTATGTAAACCCGAACCATGTAATGTGTTTCCCCATTAGCAATAAAAGTATGGTTTTTTATATCAATCTTGTTCGAATTGTGCGTATCAGCTACTGATCCAGAAACTGATACATGATGCACAGAGGACCCTAAATTAGGGGCCCGACAAGCACCTCGGCCCGGAAGCCATGGCCGTCGTGGAGGCACCGCTGGAGCTGTGGCCCGCCGTGGAGGCCCTACCGGAGCACCTCCTCCTTCGCTGCAAATCCGCACGGGCAGTAGGAGCCATCGCCTGAGTGGGAGCGGGAAGGCGGCATGGAGGAGCGGGATGAGCTAGCGTGGTGGCTCGGGGAGGAGGTGTAGGGTTGTTCCTGGCGTTCATGGAGCGGTTCCTGGACGTGAACGTGGTGGCGGCCGCGCCATGGGACCGCGATCACACATCGATGATGCTTTCACAGCTGAAGCGCGTCAACGACTGGCTCAATGAGATCGGGACGCCGACGGAGATGGCGCCGCCTCCGCCTGCGGAAGCGGACAACAAGGCCACGGCACCCACTGTGAACGGGAAGAAGGGGCGACAGTGGTGGCTGGCAGGGTTATCGTGGCAACGATGACCGCATCGACGTCGGTAGTGGTGGTGTGCTGCCTGCCCGCGGTGATGTCATTGGCCATCCAGCCCTCGAAGAGCACGGGCTTGAGCTCCGCACGGGTCACGTAGATGGTTGCCGTGTGCGCCGCTCCCGGTGATGCAGACACATGTGCCTTGCTCTCCTCCGCTCTCCTCAAAGGTGTTCGATGAATTGCTTCAAAGGCAGTAAAGTTACCTACACAAATAAGAGGTGACTCTATTCAAGCCAAACCAGCTAACCAAACAAACTAGTTGCTAGCCAGGCTTAGGCAGTGTAGGCAACCAAACAAGCCCATCTTGACTTACCGGAGGCAAGCCAGGCTAGAAGAAAGCTAGGTAACCAAACACACTCTATGTTTCAGGGTTGTCCTTGGCGTTCAATTTGTAGTCTAGCCAGGTTGCCAACTAGATTAAGATATCGATATGGAACTAAGCTAAACTTCTCCCCTGGGGTCCCACGAGTTGCCCAGATTAGTGGCCGCAAGTTGTTTCACAGAGTAAGTTACTATTTTGTTGGTCAGCCGATTGGGCTCCGCAAACCCACTGTCCTTGATTTTTGAGGTCGTTTATATTCATTTATTGGGAAAAAAAACTTTAGAGGCGTGGAGGTATGGACAGCAGGTGTGATTAAAATTCGCAAAGTCTAACACGCTACCGGTCGCGCTCGGTGCCGAGCGCGTGGCACCAGGCCGCGACGGGCCGGCCCAGCAGGCCGCGCTCCCCTCCCCCATCCAACGCGCTGCGGCCTCCCTTCCCTTCCCGAAGCGAGAACCCAACGCTTTTTCTTCCGCTCTTCAGGCAGTAGTGTAGCCGCGGGGAGCGACGAATCCGCCTCCCTGTCGGAACCCCAGCCGGCGAGCGGTGGTGGGGTAGGTTGCAGCGGGGGACGACTGAGCAAGTGCTCCGCTCACTCCGCCGCGTCCAGATCCCTTTTCTTCTTTCTGCATCTGATTCGACATGGTTTAGCTCCTGCAGCTGGCATCTGCGGCTTCTTCGGGAGTTGCGGCGAGCGACGATGGAGGAGCAGTAGGTGCGGCGGGCTACGATGGCATCTGTGGCTTCTTCGGGAGTTGCGGCGAGCGATGATGGAGCAGTAGGTGCGCCGGGCTACGACGGAGGAGCTGTAGTTGCGGCGGGCTACGACGTTCGATGTGAGTACAGCCCAACCCTTATCATTGCTCCTTCGACGAAGCAATTAGTTTGTTGTAGTATTTCAGTTTCGAAGCAATTTTCTTCAGTTTCATTAGAGCTTCATTGAACTGCATGCCTGCAGCCTATCCTGCTTAGTGTATCGTCTTCCCTCTGGATGTATCTGCCGCTGATTTGCTGCGGCTGTTACAGTGTTGGTGGGTTGGCTGCTGCAGCTGCAGTCAGCTCAACCAAACAGGACAACACTGTTTCTAGTCATTCTAGTAGTCATAGCCAGCACAATGTGTCACCATTAATGTCTAATTTGCTCTACTAAGAAGTATTAAGTAGTATATTGTACGTAGGCCCAAGATTATTTTTTTCATAACTTAGTATTGAGTAGTATTGGAGCAAAACGGCTGACTTCAGCATTCATAATTCTTGCTTGTGATGTATAGATAGATCAACACTCATTTCAGAGATAAAACAGCTTAGTATGTTCAATCCATTATTTCCAGTAATCAAGGGAGGAAGATGTTTGTGAAATTAACTGTGAAAATGGATGAAAGCATGGAGCTTATTGGAATATTTCCTGGGTTACAAGTACATCGTTACAGGAAATCTAATGCATATATTTCAGTTTTCAATTTTAGTTACTAATTTCAGTTTTCTTATAATTATGAAGTTTTCAAAATTTCAGCAACCTTCTAATTTCAGTTATCAAATTCAGTTTGCATTTGAACTAGTAATTTCAATATCAAAATTTCAGTAAGATTCTAATTTCAGATATCAAATTCAGTTTGTATTTTGTATTTTCAGTTAGCTTTCAGTTTTCAACAGCTATTTTTAGCTAGTTTCAGTTAGCCTATTCTGTTATGAAACTTCTTCCAAATTGTTCCTAAAAATAGCTGTTGAGTTCAGTTATCTTTCAGTTTGCAATTTTAGTTACTAGGAGGGAAGGTTCTCAACCATATCTGATCGTCGTCGGTAGGCCTTGTGAACAATATTGTGAAGCAAGGGAGAGTGCACTAGTGAATACATTGCGCTACATCACTCAGATTTTGGCATATGAAATCAACGGTCTACACTTCTCTCGAGTACGTGGTACGACGTTGAGAAGTTCTAGGAATTTAAATTATTGTTGGTTGTAATAAATTATTATGATTTGTAATGAACAAATTTAAATTATTATGTGTTTGTAATGAACTGATCTAAATTATTATGGTTTGTACCGAATAATTCATTTATTTGGACTGTGTAAACTTTGGAAACTATGGAAGCGTGAGCACAACACCGTACATCGTTAGATACATGATACATGATAAATGACATCAAGCACAGAGTTTACATGATATCATACAAGCTAATACATGAATTATTACATCAAGATAAACTTGCATGTCCATCGAGGCATGCAGAGAAGTGTTCTCATACTGCTACATTAATTATCTTCTCTGTAGCATAGAAGAGAGGTATTTCATTGAATCAACACGGTTACACAAGGACTCCTATAATTTGTTGTTTCCCAAATCCTTGTAACCTACTTTCCTACTTTTTGTTCTCAATGAGGTCCTCTGCATAATTCTCATGCAACACGATTACCAAGGACCCACGGGTTCCTCTACTTTACTAAGGACAACAATTCTCACCTCATTGGCATTGGCCTTCAACCCATTGGCATCGAAAGACGGGAATCTAAAAATCGACACCGTACTCTAGTTCCCATATTTCATGAACGAAGCCATAATATGTAGTATATTCACCATTTTCATCTAAAGCATCACAACGAATCCCACTATTTTGTGCCACTCTTTTTGTCCTTGGAATTGACACAAAACGTGAAGCCATTAATGTCATACGTCTACCATGTAGTGATCTGGCATGATGGTCCAGATGCCAGCTTCTTGATGGTTTTTCCTCCATTGTTTCCCCATCTGGGATGTTCTGATCCTGCAGCCATGTGGTGAACGTACGCTTGTGCTCCTTCATGACCCAATCTTCTATGTGCCCATTGTTTTATTCACGAAGCTCATTCATGTGTTACTCGATCAATGGCTCCATTATCGAGAGTTGATGTAGGATGCTATGGTGTGCCTCTAGGACTGTGTTGTAATCCGACGGGATGAATGACTTCCATCCCATTCACCCTTTTCCATACAACCTACCCTCGTGCCGGGACGGAGGCAAACCAATTGCAATATGGTCTTTTAGACATTTATTGTAGAATGGACCTCCGGACTCAATGGCCTCTTCAGTAGTGTAGGCCTCTATCATGGACCCCTCTGGGTGAGCATGATTTGATACATACCCATTTAGAATTGACATCAAACGCTCATACGTCCACATTTCATGCAAATACATGGGACCCAATGCCTCTATTTGAGCCACCAAGTGAACAACCAGGTGTACCATGATGTCGAAGAACGATGGAGGGAAGCACATCTCCAACTATGATAATGTCTCCGCGGTGAATTCCTGCAGTGACTTCAATTCATCACGGTCAATTACCTTCTATGAGACCTTGTTGAAGAAGTAGCATAATCTTGTGATTGCCATCTTTACAAACACTGGCTTTATAGCCATGATGGCAATAGGGAGGAAAGTGGTCAACATGATATGACAATCATGGGAATTATAGTTGGTGAGTGTAAGATCTTTCATTGACACACAACTCCTGATGTTGGAGCAGAATCCAGATGGAACTTTCAAAGTCTTCAGCCACACAAATCTCATGTTTCTCTTCTGAGTTGAGGTTGTAGCTTGCTGCCGGGAGCAGGTACTTTCCATTTGGTTGAGGTATAGGGTGAAGTTCTTTTCTGATGTCTAAATTGACCAGGTCCAAATGCAAATTGAGTCCTTCCTTTGTCTTACCCTTTACGTCGAGCAAGATCCTAATTATGCTATCGAAAACATTCTTCTGGATGTGCATACCATCGATCGCATTTCGTATGTCTAAGTCTTTCTAGTATGGTAAATACTTGAAAAAAATTAACATCTTCTTGAATGTGTCCCCTTTCGATGCCTTGACATCCTTTCTTTTCTTTCCATCTTTGGTCTTCTTCCCAAAAACAAATATGACTTTGTTGACTATTAGGAAGACTCTTTTACCTACACTTTTACCTGATGGAGCAGTAGATTTTGATTCATCTCTATTGTCAAAGTACTTGTCCATCCTTTTCAACCGGTACTTGTGTCCTCTCGGTAAGAAGCGTCTGTGCCTCATGTACACTAGCTTGTTAGATGCAATAAGGTACACGTGTGCGGTTTCGTCAAGGCATACTACACAACCAACCTTTCCTTTGAACTGCCCTGATAATGAAAAGAGCTAGGTAATCATTTATGGTAACAAAAATCATTGCTTTTAGTGTGAATGGATCCTTGCGAAACTCATCCCACATGGCCACACCCTCTTCCCATAGTTTTTTCATTTCCTCCATTAAGGGCTCTAGGAACACATCCATATCGACACCAGGTTGTGTAGGTCCAGAAATAAAAATGGTTAGCAAAAGGTATTTTTGCTTCTGGCACAACCATGGAGGAAGGTTGTAGATGGTCAGGATCACCGGCCATGTGTTGTGCTTGCTGCTCCTCTCGGTAAATGGATTCATTCCATCGGTACTCAGCGCGAACCTTATGTTCCTTGGTTTGTCAGCAAAATCCTTGTATGTGTCATTGAAATTTTGCCACTACTTGGCATCGGATGGATGTCGAAGTTTTCCATCGTGTTTGCGCTCATAAGAAGCATGCCAGCACATAAGTTCTGCATCCTCAGGGTTTGCGAACAAACACCTCAACCTATCAACCACGGGGAGGTACCACATCACCAAAGCAGGAATCCTTCTCTCACGCGTAATAGTCTACTTCTTCATTGCTATTGGTTTTTGAACTCTCTTTGGTCTTCTTTTGGGTCTTCTTTCGCTTCTTCCCTGTCTTTATGCAAGCTCCATTCTCTTCTTCCCAATAGTCTTTATTGGTCTTGTACCTACTCGCACCACAATTCGAACAACTCTCTAAGTCTTTGTAATCGTCACCTCGATATAGGATACAATGATTCCTACATCGCGTCGATCTTTTTGACACCCATAGTCAGTGGACTGATTAGCTTCTTTGCATAGTATGTGTTAGCAGGCACTTTGTTCCCCTTTGGAAGGAGTGTTGCAAGAACATGCAAAAACTCATTGAAGCTAGCATCTGACCAGCCATATCGAGATTTTAGCATCAAAAACTGAAGGACAGCTCTCAGTGTGGTGAATTCATCGGCACAACCATTAGACTCTTCATACAAATGCTCTGTTGCTGCCTTCTTCAAGGCCTCCATTCCTTTGATAAGGAACATAGAAGGATCGAATAACGGTGCAACAATGCCTCAAAAAACTCTGCTTGTTCACTTTCATCGATGACTTGAATTTCGTCGACATATTAACACGCATTTTGGACGCCGACATCATCATCATCACTAAGATCCGCCATAACAGGATCAGTCGGGGGCCATATGGTGTTGTCCCATCATCCATATTCAGTCCATCGACATGAACTGGGTTGATTTCTGCAGAAGGCGCGGAACTACCATCTCCATGTTTCACCCAAATCAAGTAATCCTTCATAAAACCACGGTGAACCAAATAAGAACTGATTTCTTCTGCGTCCTCAAATACAACAACATTTTTGCATTCGATGCAAGGACAACATATGTACTTCGTCTTCTGTCTGTATGCATGCCTCCTAGCAGCGTCAATAAATTTACGAACCTCCAAATGGTATGATGGGTGTAATCTTTATAAGCTGTACATCCATAACGATCTTTCCATCTTTAGTTGTACATAAATTATAATGGTAATGTCTAATTAATTGGGTACATTTAAAATTATTTGATGAAAATTAAAATTATTGTAGTTATTTGAATAAACTAAAAATTATTGCAATTTCAAAACATCTAGTTTGGTGGATAAACTAGATTGTTTAAAATCTTTTTAAATAATATTTCTCTCAAAACACAAGTATGAAACACTCTCTCTCTCTCTCTATTTTTTTCATAACATATTTTAACTCCCACATTATTTATAACAACCATTAAAGTAAGTGATAATACCAATTCTCTCTCTATAATACTACCATTTCTCTCTCTCTCTCCCCATGAAACCCTAGGTCTAGTTTTGAATCAAATTTATAATGGAGAATCAACTATGAGAGGTGCACCACTATAATCCAAACCTTCAAAAATACCATATATTGAAATCCTAAACAAAAATCTACTACCACTCTCTCTATCTCTCTCTCTAGCTAGATCTAGTTTTAGCTCAAAGTGAGAAGCACTAATGCAAAAAGAGCTATGAGAGGCATTAATTAACCTTCTTAAGACACCTCCCCCAAAAAATGAAGAGCAAAACCTCTCTCTCTCTCAAAACACAAGCATGAAACTCTCTTTCTCTAGCTAGATCTAGTTTAAGCTCAAAGTGAGAAGCACTAATGCAAAAAGAGCTATGAGAGGCATTAACTAACCTTCTTAAGCCACCTCCTCCGAAGAAATGAAGAGCAAAACCTCTCCCCTTGTATTTTGCGATTTTTGGACCTCCAAGTTCGCCACCAATGGAAGGTGGTTGAACAGTGCTGGTCGGGGGAGGAAGAAGCAATATTTATAGCAGATGTATTAGTGGCGGTTCACATAAAAAGGGTCACCGAAAATGAGTATCACAGACGCAGTTCATATAGTTCAACCACCAGTGTAAATGTGACCGTTTATGTAAGCAAGCCGCCAGTGTAAATGGGCTTTACACTGGCGGTTGGCTAATGCAAACCGCCAGTGTAAATAGGTCGTTATCACTGGTGGTTTTATTACACGAACCGCCAGTATAAAGGCTTTTAGACAGGCGGTCCTTGAGGCTGGCCCACACATTTCTCTCTCCTGGCACCACCTCTTTCCCAACCGCCACCGAAAAAAAGGGTGGCGCCAAGAAAAATCACCAGTGTACTAGTGTACTCAACTTCCGACAACATATATATATATATATAAATATTAATATTTATGGTACATAATTAGTATTATTAGAAAGATCGTTGAATCTATTTAGACGCAAATTTATGGCACATATTCAAGTGGTAAAGATGGATTTAGACGCAAATCTAAGGGGTTACTTTATATATATTCTTTATAGTGGTAAGGGTTGGTATTTTTTTAGAAAATAGAATTGAACCAATGACTATTATTAACGATGATGATTAGAGTATACTGAATTCAATGTTAGATGTTTTGATTATCACAATAATTTTAGATTTATTTTTTTCTTGTGAAAATTAACATGAAGACTTCTTTGAGACCTCTGATCAGTGTAATAGTGTGATGGTACATATTAATTAACTAGAAGCAATACTTGCGCGTTGCTGCGGAAATTACAGATAAATTAAAATGAAGTTAGACTAAATGGATGAGTAGCATACTAATGACGATAATTAAATGTATGTGATATTGAACTACGTTGAGGTGGACTGCTTGTCGAGATAGAATGACCAGTGAGTTTATAATTATATAAGATATATATAGATATAGATTACCAGACGTGTACAAGAGGCACGCTGCCATTGGTATAGCGAAGGGGCTGCGTTTCCTATGAATTTGCGCGGAAGCAATGTACTGTTAACACTTGTATTCCTACTGTATGCTGGAGAGTACAAGACTTCAATATTGCCAGTACATGTTAAGATGCAACCGTCTTCTGCATTCCGATGGTTATAAACTCATCATTCACAGCTTGGTGACTTTGGCTTTTCAAAATGGAAGCCTGGTAGTGGATCTATGGACAAGAATTCTGGGGCAAGCAGTGTCCGCACAATCATTTCTTCTTGGAACTTTGTAGGCTCATTCGTCCATTTTGTGGTACCCTACATTTCTTGTGTTTCCTGAGAATGCCAGCGAATCTCATGTGCTGTCCATCAGATGCTTGGCTCCTGACAGATGCTTATGCGTTTGGGATTCTTCTTTTCCAACTGATATTCGGTCGCAGGGTGCTTGATGGCACTGGAGGACATGTACTGTTTTTGTCAATCTACTTTACAGAGTTACAGCACATTGGTGCCATTTTCAGTTCCAACTCCTTGAAATTTTTTCAGACAGAGCCTCTGGTTGTGAGTCTTGCGCTTCATGAACTGATAGATGACCGCATTGAAAATAGATAGTTAGAAATGAATTATGATACATACGGGATCTATTTTCTGGCCAAAGCTAGATATCTCTGTCACTCTGTGCCAAGACGAACCGTGAGCAACGTCCTTCTATGGGAGAGAGGTTGGTTTGGTAAACTCAACATGTGTGATAGTAGTAGTTTAAAATGTTATATCACAAGATCTCTTTCTCTCTTGTGGTAAGCAGGTTGTCCGTCTTATTGGATTAGAAATTGAGCATATCAGGGATTTGTCTCGACAGTTCATCCCAAATTTTACAAAAGTGATGTGGTAATCAAAAGGGAATCCTGCGTTGTGAGCTCGCTGTTCAACCTCAAAAGTAACATTCCCATTGTAGATAATCCGGGTTACATGTTACAGCTAAAACTGCCACTCCACCTTTGCTGTCTACTCCCTCCGGTTCTATAAAGCAAGTCGTTTTGGACATCAACACGGTCTTTAAGAAACGACTTTGACTGTAACTTTTTGCTATAAAATATTTATAAAATATAGTCAATATATACTTTTATGAAACTACATTTTGAGATGAATCTACTTACATCACTTTCATATTTTCAAACTCAACCCAAAAGAAGTTATTTGTAGTCAAAGTTTAAAATGTTTGACTTAGGACAACCTTAAAACGACTTGCTTTAGAGAACCGGAGGGAGTACTCCTTATCCTCGTAAAATCAATAATCCGGGTTACATGTTACAGCTAAAATCAGAGCTATTTTGAAAGGCCAGAATCAAAACTACAAAACAGACAAGATGCGACCTGAGGATGCAATAACAATTCCTTCCTCAACTGGTTAGCCATTTCCTCAAATCAAAACCAAATGAGAATAAGACTGACAAGTTATTAGCGAATGCTGTCAGGAGCGTTGGGCTTGCGCACATACAGAAGTTGCACAGCGGTGGGCTTGATCCCAGAACCAGCCCGTATATGAGATTTCGCACACGGGCTTAGCTTCCACGAAAAGCCCACGGGCCCAGGTGCTCGGTAAAGACGTGCCACGAAATCTCAAAGGCAAACGTCGACCCTGACGCCACGCGCACGACAGCACCAGGCCGCTCCTGCTTTGCCGCCGGGCGCCGCCTCGCGTCCGCCGCCGGCGTCGCGGTCTACGGCATATTCCGCGTCGCTTACGCCGTCGTCCGGACATCGCTCCTACCTCCGAGCCCGCCTGGGCTTATAAAATCTTCCAACTCGGCTGGTCCGGGGGCACGTTAAAAAAAGCACGGACCAAACAGCTCGGCGCCATGCACTCCGTTAGCGTTAATGGCTCTATTGACTTCTACTTAACAGCCGCTACCTATACAGTAACTTTCAGTTTACTGGTAGTGTGCTCGTGCTAACGCTACAGTGATATTTTAGTGATGCACATTAAAACAACCAAATGACGATATTTCTTTCCATAGTTACCACAATACAAGAGATAATACCATTATAACCAGTAGTAGTGCCCTCGTCCATATGAATGATGACAGACTTCTCATTGGCACTTATCGTGTGTTTAAAACCATTCTCTATTGAAATCATTTGATGAACTATATATGATGAATATGAATGATGGTATAATGTTCCAGCTCCTCTGCTGTCCCTGCTGTTTTCTTCCCTGCCTCCCCCGTTTTCCTCCAGTTCCTGAGACGCCAGCGAAACGAGCTCCTCCTTCTCCGTCGATCTGCCGGCGATGGGCAACGAGCTCCTCCATCTCTGTCGATCTGCCAGCGGCGGGCGTCAATCCGGTGGTAGCTCCTCCTCCATATCTATCCGAGCTCCGCCTAGCTCCAATAGTGCACATGACGCCTTTCTTTCTTCTATATATATGGATACTCAATAAACTAAACCTGAAAGAATGAACACCATACCAACAGTGCTTCCACGTAGTTCCATTCCCCAAACAATAGTCCCTGCACATAAATCTACAAATGTTCAGTAATCATGTAACTGAACATCCCCGCAAATGTTTAGTAAGATTCAAGTGAAATTTCCAATTCTATGTTTCTTCTACAAGAAAGGGTAAGCTAAAATATACCAAATTGAATTGTTACCCTAAAAGTATTTAGAGCCACCAGCTAAGAATTTTTTTTTCCAAAGTCATTGAAAAGAACATTGCCCAATTAATAGATAAGATGAAATTAGAATGGCTCAAAATAAGCTTATTACCAAATAAATGTCTGCTCCTTCCAGGGAAAAAGCCAACTGTGTCCTTGCTTTCCTAGATCAACTGTAAAAAACAAAAACACATACACACATGATTTAGACTAACTGTTATACTCCCTGAACAGACCACTGCAAATACAGTGTCTATCAGCGGCAAATTTGTTCACATCCCACAGAACATGATAATGATAGGTACTGTTTGTTCCCGGCAAAAGACTCTGAATCATGAATCAGACAATTCTATCATATAGTGTATTAAACAAAAATAGATGGAATTCAACAGTGAATTAAACATAAATAGATGGAATTCAGCAATTAGGTAGGGACACCATTAAAAAATCTCATTAACTTTGCCACCTGCAGTGCTCAAACATTCCAGATAAATGCTCACCTTTGTTCTTCAGGTACTCAACCAACCAAGGCTGATAAATGAACACCTTAATTTCTCGGCATGCACTCTACTAGATGTTCTTGCCTCCCTAGCCAGAACCTTCTAATTCATCGCCTGATCACAGTTCGGTGTGGCGTAACATAGTATTTATACTTATACTGCCTCGCCTAGCCCAATGTCTAAGAACATAAGTAAAACATATGCAAATTAGGTCAGTGCTAAGTCATCCAGAAAAGCCAAAAGGGTTACATCATGATCACCTTTACACGATTACAAATTCAAGCAAAGGTATACATTCCTACACACGTTCCTACAAAGCGACTGCGACCATTGATCGGGAGTGGATTAGCCTAGGATGCACATATCATGACCGGGAAGGGCCCCGGAGACGCGCTAGGGTTGAGGGGAACAAGATCGGGGGGTCGGCATCGGGACTACTCACCATGGGTCCTGCGGCAGACCATCGCCGACAGCTCCCCGGTGCACTGCTTGCCCTTCTCGAGGCAGTCGCAGTCGTCGTCATCCATGCACCGCGGAAGATTCATAGCCGTCATCGCTGCTGCAGGGCAGATCGGATCAGGATATACCCATGCTAACGCTACGGTAAAAGCTAAAAGACTATTTTTGTGCGCATTTGGGCTAAATGTATCCCTAATGCTAGTATGAACCTAAGGCAGTGAGGCAAGACGAAATGTTCAAGAAATCTGATACTCACATTCAGCAGAATGATGACATAGTCTAACTGAAAGCAGTTTGACCCTCTAGCCCTACTACCATCATGTTTCATCACTCAAAAGTACAAAGCTAGGATCCGGTAGATCTAGTTGTCACCGGGATATTCGAACATACATGCCAGAATCATATTACATTTATCAATATAACATGGATCACATCTTCTCACTCTGCATCCTCTGGAACGCCTCAGAGATACAGAACGTTGTTGCACCTGTATGTAGATGTACAAACATAAAATTGAATCATACAAGGGCAACAGGGCTTTGTTTGATCAAATACTATCGGCCAAAGATCCAAGTTGTAAAAAGTTCACACCAATTTAAGTTTTGAAGCCCTAGCCTTCCTTCACATGTAACTTGATCAACAATACCATAGTACTAAGTATCAGTACTTGGAGTAGGGCAGCAGGATGACAGTATGTATGCTAGTTTTTCCCAGTTTTATATCAAGATTTATTACAAACCAACACTACTTGACATAAGCTTGAAAGAAGGGAACAAGAAACATTACCTGATCAGATCTCTCCCAGGTTTCTAGAGAATTGCCCATGAATATACTCCTCGGTGTTGGCAAGCTGCACGCAGTAGAAAAAAAGGCAGCAATGAATTTTGTATGTCTTTCAGTACCCAATAGATGATTAGCTATTCATTTAAAGTACCCAATAGATGCAAATTGACAGCTTCTCTAATTGTGTTGAAAACTTCTTGATCCTCCATTCTTGTTTCTAACCAGCCCCACTGTAGCCTGTTTTAGTAAAAGACTAAAAGTTAATTAACAGAATAAATCAGGAGATACTTATGTGTGCAGTAGATTATTCAACACTAATTTACTGCTAGCACAGTGTATTCTGTTCTTTTAAAATATGAGACACAAAAGTCAAATTATTGAAACAGCAACCGCTAAAAAAGCAGTCCATGGCTATAAATTCCATGTCCAACTCATAACGTCTTGTGAACTGATGCAATTGGTCACCTCACCAAGAGTAGGTTCATACTCATGAGTCATGACTGATCCAAAAAACAATGAAAGAAAATGAATCAATATATAGTGAAGGGGAAATTCAGCAGTGGATTTTTGGCAAATACAATTGAAAGAGATAACAACATCCATCCAGCAACCAAATTACCCCGTCAGGGCCCCATAAAAATAATTCTCACTTGCACCCCGTAGCAAAAATTGGAGAGCACCATGGCCTGCTACATATCCCAAATTCTTAGCCACAATAAAGAAAAAAAATATCATAGGTGCTACAATTTTTTCAATCATGAATTAGCAGCATATACCTCTACGACAAGCCAACCCTCACCTCCGCTGCCGCAGCAACAGCGGCTCGTCACCGCCCATCCCCACAGGAGCAACTCGGGTTAGCACCGTGACGGCTGCAACGGCGGTGGCCCCGCCCGGCTTCACGCCCCGTTGCATCCTCGCGTCGCCCGGCAGCGGCCCCGCGCGGCCTCGCCCATCAGCGACGGTGGCACGGCGTGCGGGAGGAGAAGGGTCGGAGATGGGTCTGCAAGAGAGAGGAGGGCGACGGGAGAAAGAGAGGAACCTCCGCGCTGTGCTTGCTTGGGTGAGGTCGCCGGTAGCGCTCCTGTCCTTCGCGGCGGAGGCTGTGCTCGCTCGGTTGAGGTCGTCGACAACGCTCCTGTCCATTGCGGCGGAGGCGGAGGATGTCGCGCGCCGGCGTAGGCCGTAGGGCCTGATGGCGATTTGTTTTTTCATTTTTTTCTTTGTTTCCGGTGCTAGCACGGTTCGCGAGGCATGGCGGCGTGGGATTCGATCACTGGCCGCTGAGGGAGCGTGGAGGGCTGAGCGCGTGCGGGTGCGTTGAAGCCTCGTGCGTTGAAGCCAAGAGATCCAAGTAACATTGGCCATCGGATCGGGTTTAAGCCTGCGAGGGAGGATTAGAAGCCATAGATTTTAATGATGTTAAAATCTTGGGTGTAATTTTCTGGGTACACAGTGGTTAGACTCTTTCAACGGGGGACATATTGTTTGGTGTACCTAAAATAATTTAGATCGGTCCATTATAGTAGAGATGGGCTGCAGCCACAGCCACAGACACACCTGTAGCTCATCAAACGAACACCCCGGTGGCGGCGGCGGATGCGGTATTGGTACCATCTATCAGATAATTAGACATTTTTATGGTCAATTTAATCTAGAAATAAAACATCAGCAGGTTCGTGACAACATATATGTGCATGTATATATCACTAACAAATGCTAAAGCATGCAAGTATGACATACCGATCAATACAGTACGTACGCAAAATACGGTAATCATAGAGTTAAGAGTGTACCCAGCGGAGGGTCCCATGCCGAGGGCATCAGAGGTTCCATTCGCACCAGACATAGTGCGTTGCTCGAAGTCATGGACCACAGTCGATGTAGGAAGGTGTTCGCAGTGCAGTCCCATGAATGGTCACCGGGAAGAAGACACCTTGTTGTTCCACGAGCGATCACCAGGAAGAAGACGTCTTATACGAGCAGTCGCGGAATCGCTCTCCAAAAACCTAATCGCCGCACACCCCGTGCAAGGTTCGCAGGCTGACGAGGGTTCTGGAGGCACCTGCTCTCCCGTTGCTCCGTGCACGCAGAGGTACGGAACGGGGAAAGCCAAAGGACGGCTGAGATGTGGTCTCTTGGAAGCGAAGAGGAAGAATTAGACTGACGGAGGACTTCTAATTTATGCCTACGACAGGGAGGGAGAAAGTCAGCGGAGGAACTTAGGAGACAGAGACACGAAGAGACGGTAACTAGCGCAATCAACTCACCTCCACCATAAAAGAGAGACTCCCATAATTATGTGGATTAAGTGACAAAATCTAGCCACGCCCGCCCGCCCGTCCGCTCGCTCGCCGCCTGCCTGCCACGCCCACGCCCACGCCCACCCCCAGCCGGCGGTGGCGGCGCGCGCGCGTGGCACTCTTGTGTCCTTTTCTCAGCTTCTCAATTAAGATGGATAATTTATAACCAAATAAGCTGAGTCAACGTTCAGTCAAAATCTCGTACGGTACTAAACCATACAACGCTTAATATTACGGACCATAGAGTTTTATTTGATTTATTAAATATTATATGGGCCAAGCCCATAATATATCCAACAATCCCTACCAAACCCTAGGGTTTGTAACAAAGTAGTCTCATAACCACATTTCTTTTATATACCAGTGTTTCGATGGAGACTGTTAAGTTGAACATCCATCTAGAGCAATAGTTTCACTCAGTCATAACTGAACAATGGACTAAGCCTTGAATTGATAGTTTTGTGTAAGGTGAATGTCACTAAAGTCCTTAGCTGATACTAGGATGCAAAAGGCATCCCCTCTATTTGAAGCATATAAGTCATACTCCAGTGCCTTTCATGAGTATTTAGAGATCACACAAATCTCATAGACTGTGACCAGCAGTTTGACTCATATATGTGTGTTCCTCAAAAGATGTTATGTAGGATAACATCTTTGCTTTAGCAAGCCACTTGGAACACATTAAGGTAAAAACCAACATGCCTTATAGAAAAGAAAGATATGCATCAGAAATGAGTCTTACTAAGGATCTTTTCTCATAATTTACTACTAGCTTGTTTCATCATCCTACTTCACGGGATCTCCGATCACATAGAATAGGTTACTATTATAGTAAATTTCATGTGAGTCTCAAACCCATCTCTCTCGATGCACTTTCTATCATATTACGTGACAGACCCTTAGTAAATTGATCTGTCAGATTGTTAGACATATGAATATAGTCCAACGCTATTACTTCAGAGTTTCTCAATTTTCTGACAGATTTTAGTCGTCTCTTAACATGCCTTGTGGACTTCATGTTATCCTTAGAACTATTAACCTTCGTAATCATAGTCTGGTTATTGCAGTTCATAGAAATAGCCGGTATGGGTTTTTTCAACAACCGATAAATTCATAAGAAGATCACAAAGCCACTCGGCCTCAGAGCCAGCGGTGTCTAATGTTGTGAGTTCTGCTTTCATTGTAGACTTCGTTAAGATAGTCTGCTTGCAATACTTCTAGGAAACAGCACCACCTCCAAGCGAAAACACATATCTACTTGTGGCATAAAGCT
The DNA here is from genome assembly GCA_904845875.1 of Miscanthus lutarioriparius. Taxonomy (NCBI): domain Eukaryota; kingdom Viridiplantae; phylum Streptophyta; class Magnoliopsida; order Poales; family Poaceae; genus Miscanthus; species Miscanthus lutarioriparius. The sequence goes on from CAJGYO010000005.1 coordinate 13,220,048, forward strand.
CATCAGCATCAGAGATCCAGTTGGCATCACAATAGCCTTCCAGCACCTTCGGGTGTCTGGTATAATGAATACCATAGCTCATAGTGCCTTTTAGATAGCGCATCACTCTCTCAAGAGCACGTCAGTGATCATCTCTCGGGTTTGACACAAACTGGCTTAGCTTGCACATAGCAAATGAGATGTCAGGCCTTGTTGCACTAGCAAGATACATGAGCAAACCGATGATCTGAGAATATCTCAATTAATCCCTTGCTATTCTCTGATTTTTCCTCAATAGCACACTAGGGTCATATGGTGTAGGAGCAGGTTCACAGTCACTAAACCCGAAGCGACTCAGCACCTTTTTCATATAGTGGGATTATAACAGAGTTACCTCACCATCACCTTCTCTCAGAAGCTTGATATTAAGAATAACATCAGCCTCTCCCAAATCTTTCATTTCAAAATTATTAGATAAAAATTCCTTCACCTCCTCAATCACTTTGAGACTGAATCCAAAGATCAGTATGTCATCAACATATAAGCACAAAATAACTCCTTCACTCCCACCATAGCGATAGTACACACATTTGTCAGCTTCATTCACAACAAAGCCAGCAGATGTTAGAGTTCTATCGAACTTCTCATGCCACTGCTTAGGAGCTTATTTTTGGCCATATAATGACTTTAATAATTTACACACCTTGCCTTTTTGACCATTTGCTATAAATCCATCCGGCTGATCCATATAGATCTCCTCCTCTAACTCTCCATTTAGGAAAACTGTCTTAACATCCATTTGATGAACGATAAGACCATAAGAGGCTGCCAGGGAAAGCAAAACTCGAATTGTAGTCAATCGGACAACCGGTGAATAAGTATCAAAGAAATCCTCACCTTCCTTTTGAGTATAACCCTTGACCACAAGTCTTGCCTTGTACCTCTCGATAGTACCATCAGGCCTAAGCTTTTTCTTGAACACCCATTTGCACCCTATAGGCTTGCACCCACAAGGGCGATCAACTATTTCCTAAGTTCTATTAGACATAATAAAATTCATCTAACTCCGTACTACTTCCTTTCATAAGTCAGCATTAGGAGAGAAATATGCATCTTCAATGGTCGTTGGTGTGTCACCCACAAGGTACACTATATAGTCATCATCAAAAGACTTTGCAGTCCTCTGTCTCTTACTTTTTCTAGTGACTATAGTGTCATCCTCCTCAAGATTTTGTATATAGGGTTCCTCAATTTGTTCTATCGGAGTAAAAATTTTATGCTCATGGGGAATTATAAATTCTTGACCAGTCGTGCTAGGTGCATTTTTCATCGAAAATTCATTCTCAAAAAATGTAGCATCTCTAGATTTCATAATTGTATCAATAGCCATCTCAGGAACACTAGAATTTATAATTAAAAATCTATAACCCACGCTGTGAATAGCATAACCAAGAAAAACACAATCAACAGTCTTGGGTCCAAGCTTTCGCTTTTTGTTTATTGGCACATTCACCTTTGCCAAACAACCTCAAGTTCGTAGGTAAGAGAGATTTAATCTCTTCTTCTTCCATTCCTTGAATGGTATAATTTTTTTGTTCTTTGTGGGCACCCTATTCAGGACATGACACGCGGTCAATATAGCCTCACCCACTATTCCTTTGATAGCCCCGCGGTCTCTAACATGGCATTAACCAAATCAGTTGGAGTGCGGTTCTTTTTCTCTACAATCCCATTGGACTGTGGTGAGTATGGTGGCATCCTCTCATGAATAATTCCATGCACCGTGCAAAACTCAGAAAATTCATTTGAGAAATATTCTCCCCCACGATCGGACCGTAAACGCTTGATTTTCTTCTCAAGTTGATTTTCTACCTCAGCTTTATAGACTTTAAAATAATGCAATGATTCATCTTTAGTTTTCAATAAATACACGTAGCAAAATCAAGTACAATCATCTATAAATGACATGAAGTATCATTTACCGCCTTTAGTTAATTCGTCATTCATTTCGCATAAATCAGAATGAACGAGTTCTAATGGTGCCAAGTTCCTCGCCTCAGCAGCCTTGTGAGGCTTGCGCGGTTGCTTCGATTGCACACACACCTAGCACTTAGAATCTTTGACTAAGTTAAATTTTGGGATTAAATTCATATTTACAAGTCGCGTGAGACAACCAAAATTAATGTGACAAAGTCGTGAATGCCATATATTCGACTCATCCGAAACATTAACATTGTTCACTCATTTATTACACACATCATCAAGCAAAGATAAGTGGAACAAGCCTCCGCAATCATAACATTTTCCAATAAATGTTCCATGTCTCGACACAACACACTTATTGGACTCAAGCATAATTTTAAAGCCATCGCGACACATTTGAGAACCGCTAACAAGATTCTTCTTGATGGAGGGGATATGCTGCATGTTCTTTAATAGCACCGTCTTTCCTGAAGTAAACTTTAGAACGACCGTACCAGCACCAAGAACACGCGTATGCGAACCATTTCCCATCAGCAAGGCTCCAGTCCCATCGACCTGATAGAAAGTAAACAAAGAAATATCAGCACACACATGAATATTAGCACCGCTATCCATCCACCACTCGGGTGAAAGACAAACTAAAAGAACAAAAGGTAAAGAATTACCATACCCAGATGTTACTCCTCTAGTCTCGCTAATCACCATGTTTGCTGATTTTTCTTGCTTATATTTGTGGTCTAGACACGTACTTATCCAATGCTCATCACTCCCGCAAACAAAGCAACCTCCATCTTTCTTGTTGTTTTTCTTCTTAAACTGAGCAGTTTGCTTAGGCTTTGTATTGTTGTTCTCTTGCATATTCTTCTTCTTTTTATTACAGGATGCAAATGAGTTTTTCTTCTGCACCATATTGGCAGTGGAAGACTCAACTCCTTTTCCATGGTTGTCTTTTACTCTCGTCCTCTCCTCAATATCAAGAGATCCAATAAGCTCAACCACCCTAAACTCTTGTCTCTTGTGTTTTAGAGAAGTAGCAAAATCTCTCCAAGAAGGTGGCAGCTTAGCGATTATACCGCCGGCCACAAACTTGTCGGGCAACAAACATGGAAAATATTCTAGTTCCTTTGCTAGCGCCTGCATCTCATGAGCATGTTCTAGTACAGAACGGTTTTCAACCATTTTGTAGTCATACAGCTGCTCCATAAGGTATAACTTACTACCAGCATCAGAAACTCCAAACTTTGCCTTAAGAGCATCCCATAATTCTTTGCCTAATGTGCAAGATATGTAGTTTTTCTCATACTTACTATGAAGTGCACTAATCACGACGCCTCGAAATTGGTTATCGACAGCTAAGAACTTTTGCTCCTCCTTAGGAGTAAATTGTTCAGGCTTCCCCTATGCGGCGTGATAGCAGTTCATAGCAGTCAACCACAACACCATCTTGGCACGTCATATCATGAAATTCTTGCCATCAAAATTATTCGGCTTCAAAGCAGGAGCAAAACCACTGACAGAAAATTGCCTAACATTAGATTTTTGGAATATTAGATAATTAGGCATTTTCATGGTCAATTTAATACAGAAATAAAACATCAGCAGGTTCGTGACAACATATATGTGCATGTGTATATCACTAACAAATGCTACATCATGCAAGTATGATATACCGATCGATACAGTAAGTACGCAAAATACGGTAATCATAGAGTTAAGAGTGTATCCAGCTGAGGGTCCCATGCTGAGGGCATCGGAGGCTCCATTCGCACCAGACATAGTGCGTTGCTCAAAGTCGTGGACCACAGTCGATGCAGAAAGGTGTTCGCAGTGCAGTCCCACGAACGATCACCGAGAAGAAGACACCTTGCTGTTCCACGAGCGATCACCAGGAAGAAGACGTCTTGTACGAGCAGTCGCGGAATCGCTCCCCAAAAACCTAATTGCCGCACACCCCGTGCAAGGTTCGCAGGCGAACGAGGGTTCCGGAGGCACTTGCTCTTCCGTTGCTCCGTGCGTGCAGAGGTACGGGATGGGGAAAGCCAAAGGGCGGCTGAGATGTGGTCTCTCAGAAGCGAAGAGAAAGAATTGGACTGATGGAGGACTTCTAATTTGTGCCTACGGTAGGGAGGGAGAAAGCCAATGGAGGAACTCAGGAGACAGAGACACGAAGAGACAGTAACTGGCGCAATCAACTCGCCTCCACCATAAAAGAGAGAAACGCCCGTAATTATGTGAATTAAGTGACAAAACTTGGCCACGCCTGCCCGTTCGCTCGCTCGCTCGCCGCCTGCCTGCCACGCTTACGCCCACGGCCTCGGCCCGGCCCACGCCCACGCCCATGCCCACGCCTAGAATCGAATTAGTCTATTTTTTTGCTATTTCGTACCATATAATTCCATTGTTTTTGGGATCATTTTCCCTAAGGGTTTCCAATCAATGGGGGCGTAGTATAGGTAGTTAGAGAGGCTCCCCTAGCTTGAATTCTTTTTACCCATTCTTAGAGAGTGATAGGTTTGATTTTTCCATACCGTAATAGAAGAGCTCAGAAGAAAGACCTAATTATGTAAAAACATGACCATTCAAGCTAAAGATCAGAGGATCCGTAATAGGACTCTCATAGACTTGCCAGGAAATATAAAATTTGGAATCGGCTTTTGCGCTAGGCTCAAACTTGGGGGGCGGAGCCTTTTATTTTGTTCGGGGAGTGGATTAAGAACGTTTTAGCCCCTCCCCTCATCTTTGATGTAGGAATGTCGCTATAAGACGAATAACCTTATTCCATGGTGAGTTTAGCTAGCTCCAGAAAGTCAGTGTCTGAGTTATAGTCCGCGCGATCCATTCAAAGTCTGAGTTTCTAGAAAATTCCTTCCTCACCAAGTAGTCTTCTTGGCCCTCAAAAGGAGACAACCGAGCTAAATGATCCATACGAGTTACTAGCTTGGGAGCCATTTGCCTTCAATGCAGTTTTAGAACTTTAAGTGTAAATATTTTCCCTTACACGTTACTTGAAATAGACCTCATCTTCATAAACTTATTTTATAGCCGGCTGTCCAAAGAACTCCAATTGAAGATCGAAACTCAAGCTAGGACATTTCTCTGGCATGGTTCATATAGAAAAAGAGATATTCATGTTCCTCTGTGAGTAGAAAAAAGTTTGATGGTGTTTTGGGTATACAGAATCTCTTAGAAATGAACAGGGCATTGATTGCTAAGTGGTGCTTTCGTTTCAAGGACCCCACTGTCACAGGTCTTTGGAAGCAAATAATAAGAAAAATGTATAAAAGAAAAAAAGATGTATTCACCATTATAAAATGATGTTGTCTCTGAGAAACACAACATTGAGTTAGGCTGTAAATACTTGGTTGGAAATGTTTGGATATATTTTTATGGAATGATAGATGTTTATGTGACTGTACACTAGTACACCTATATCCAACTTTGTTTGCAGCTTACAATGAACAGGAGATTACTGTGGCTAAAGCTCTGGAACATGATAGTTTGCATTTTCCTATTTGAGTACAGGACGTTGTTCAGAGTGTTGGGCAGCATTGTGGAGAGATCACCCACAATTTGATTGTGATGTAGCTTTATGATATCTCCTCAAGGTACAGGGGCTTGCTTCTTACTAAGGCTCCGTTCGTTTAGAGCAAATCCGGCCCTGGAAGCATTCCGGCTGTGGAATGTTTATATAAACTTTAGTAATGAATTCGGCCGGGAATGGTTCCTAGGGGTCAATCCCCAGGAACTGAACGGGGCCTAAAGGAATGGAGGAAAATTGATTTCTTGAAAAAGCATAGAAAAAGAGTGATCCGTAGACTTACTAATGTTCTCTGGCCAGGCCCGGGATTCATCTCCCCCAATCCCAATACATGCTACTTCTGATAAGTCATGGTGCCGTGGTGGGTGAACAACTCTCCAAACATTCAGGAGCTCCTCTTACAACCAAGCCAGGCCTCTGTGAACTATCCGGATACAGCTTTCTTCGTATTCCATGAGTGTCTCCCATGGGGTAACTCTATAATTTTCCAAGGTAAAAAGAGCACCTGACCAATTCGAAACAAAAATAAAAAGGAACATAGTTCCAATAAAGAGAACCCAGGGACCATATTCTTCTCCAATCTGAGTTTTGCTCAAGTCTTGAATAAACTCAAGGACATATTCGAAGAAATTCTGACCATCGGTCGGGATGGTTTGTGGATTCCGAACAGCTATGATAATAGAACCTAGCAAAATAGCAAGAAGTGATGAGTACTTGGGCATGAATTTGGAAACCGCCCACGGCCTGGCCTAGCTGGCGGCGGTGCGCGCGTGTGTGGCACTCATGTGTCCTTTTCTTAGCTTCTCAATTAAGATGGATAATTTCCAACCAAATAAGCTGAGTCAACGTTCAGTCAAAATCCCGTACGGTACTAAATCATACAACGCTTAATGTTACGGACCATAAAGTTTTATTTAATTTATTAAATATTATATGGGTCAAGCCCGTAATATATCCAACACCATCGCCGCTGCCATTGCCGCAACACGTGGCGATGGTGCTGGACGCGACGGGGACGACCCACCCGCGAGAGCAGATCAGGGCCGCGCTCAGCTGGGGCTTGGTCGCCCGCGGGGACACCCTCGTCGTGCTCGGGGTGCTCCGACCCAGGGGTAACGAACGATGCATGACTCTGAATTTGCAAGGAGCTTCCACATCTTTTTTCTGCTGTAAAAGCTCAGTGTCATTATTCCACTTCGTCTACTTATATACCATCTTTAACCTTTTGGGTCTCTTGCATGTGCAACAAAACCGACCAAAGGGTGTACTGCTTGTTTTACAGGGACTGATTCAGCACACCTTCAAGATCAAGTCGCCGTAAAAGCTGACGAATATCAAGAGATGCTCCGCTGGGACGTGGAGAAGCTTCACAAAGTACCGGTAAATTTCCTTTGAACATTACTGACTCCGTCTGCTACTAAGGGCATGTCTAGATTCCTCCTCTAAACTTTAGAGTTTTAAAAACTTTAGAGCACTTTAATTCAGTTTTGAGATCTAAAACTCTAATGTGAGGTGGGCTAAAGTTTAGAGCTAACTTTAGACCATATGTTTGGAGACTTTAGCTCTAAAAAAGCTTAGATGAGGGGATCCAAACAGGCCCTAAGCTTTGCTAGTTTCTTTCGAATCCCAATTAGAGACTTGATGTTCTCCAATATTGAGACAACAAAAGATTTGCTGGAATTTTAATTAGACAAACAAATTAAAATAAAAAGGCAAATGGTGTGGTTCAGATTTTTTTGGAAATCGGTCCCAAAAAATATACAACTAGGGAGAGTATGCACAAGTCATCCCACACAACTTAAACACAATGATTGAACAACTAACAACTCTGCCCACTACTTGCTCAGATAAACTAGACCCTTCTCTAGTATGCTAAGTTAGTTAAAACACTTCAAAAAAAATGGAAACAACCATGTAGTTAAAACACTTTAGAAAAATCCAAACAATATCTATTCTACCAAAGCATATAATATATTTGTAATTTTTAACACCCCCGGTCCCCAGTGACAGTGGGAGCAGCGCATACGATAAGGCTGAAGAAGAAGTCGAAGACTGTAAGCCAATAACTTGACATCCTCCTCTAGTCATAATGGTTGATGCGTCGTGGATGTTGTGGCTGGGAGTAGAAGCCAACGAGGCAATAAGGTTGCTTAAGTAAGGTGATAGCCCTTAATGCTGATATCGGGTACACTACTACAGAATGGACTTGTTATCCCGGGCGGTAACGGCCTTTAGTCCCGGTTACCGCGCCGGGACAACGATCCCGGGACTAAAGGTGTCCCGGGTCATCGAGCCGGGACTAAAGAGGGACCTTTAGTCTCGGTTGGTGTTACCAACCGGGACTAAAGGCCCTCCAGCCGAGTAAACGTGGCCGCACCCTTTAGTCCCGGTTGGTAACCCCAACCAAGACTAAAGGTTCCTTTTCTTTTTCTTTTTTTTTTAATTTGTTTTCAGTTCAGTTATAGGTATTTGTTTAATATATAATATGTTTTTATGTACGTATTCTACGCTGCTAATATAAATACACGCACGCATATAATTACATCTAATTCTTATCTCAAGCATTATTATATTCGAATAAAGTATGAACCTATATATATTATAGATATATATATGTATATATACAACACTTTCATAATCTTGTTCTCGAAAATAACGATATCAATAAATATTTAATTTACATCATTTATTCCTTAGGATCAAAGTAGAACTCGCCATTGGGATTTAGCACTTTTTCTAGAAGATATCCTGCTATTGACTCCTGAACTGCTTTCAGATGGTCTTTTTGCATGACTCTTCGTTTCAACCATTCAGTCTTGCATTTGAAATAAAAGGAAAAGTATTAATACATATATATATATTCATTTAAAAATAAATAAAAAAATTGATATATACGTACTCTGAGGACATCTTTAGGAGTTCTTCTTATGTGCGCAATGATAAATTCATAAACGTAGTATCCACACAACTTATTACCTGGTTCCTACCGCAAACACCACTGTACGAGAAGAAAATTATTCTCATCATCTCACACGTAAATTGAAGTACGATATAGTAATTAAACACGTGGTGAAGTGTATATAGTACAACTTACTGGTATTTCAACTACATTAAGTGGTGCCTTGCAATCCTTGCGATGTTGTCGAATAAACTCTTTCCAAACCCTATGCGACCAATAATGTACGATCGTTAATAAATTATGGCAAAGTCTATTCAATAATAGTTGTACGTGAGAGATCGAAATTACCCCTGGATAATGTCTATCATATCTTGGTATAGTGCCCGCTCTTTTCTCAACGAGTCAAAGATTACTAACCGACTTGAGTTTAACTCAATGACAATGAGTATCCAGTAAAACCTGTATTGGTTTATACACACACGTACATGCATATAAGTTGTATTGATATTACATAAAATGTGTAGACTATATTATTATTAACACTTACTCAAAGCTGTACGGGAAAAGTATTGTTGTCTTGTCGTGTTGCTTCACGAAGAACATCATGATATTCTCCTGTGCTTCAGATACCCACCGCTCCTTGACAATAATACCAGTTTTGAATACGATATAAGGATCAATGAAGCCAACACTGGTGTCTTATATTCTTTGGAGCTCTGACATCTGGAATCTGTATATAAATATAAGTTACATGTGAGGATAATTATATACACGTACGCATGGAAGTGAGTTTATTAAATAAAAGTAAGAATCACTTACAAACAAAAGGAGCTAATGATTGATTTGTCCAGAGTGTCCAAGTGGAATAGTTGATGCAATTCTTTGAAACTAATATGTAAGATGTCATCGCCACGGAAGTAATGATGGTCTCTAAATCTGACAAAGATCCACTGCTCACCCCTGCCACACGCCTGCATGTACCACTTGTTAAGCAAGTACATTTGCGTACCCAATTCATTCAGAGCCACAGGGTTGTACAGACTTTTGCCATATTTATAAGTCTTCCAGGTATCAACTTCCAGGTTCTGGATTGGAGCTTTGCCCGTCAATTGATCCAAGGTTAAACCAGTATCTTTAAAAAAAGCATTAAGGGCTTGAACCGACACTTCTCTAGAGTTGTCTGGTCGATAGACTTCTATGTTGGAACCATATTCATTAGCAACAACAAGATTTTGCATTGGTTGCTTCGTTGTCCGAGTGTGGGACATCCTTCCCCGATGCTCTTTTCCTTTTCTTACCGCATCATGTGACTTCACGAGGGAGCGGTCATAGTCGATAGTGGCGAACGCTTCGAAGTTCAATCATCTTTTTCTTATGAGCATCGACCTTACCTTTCAGAGACCTCGTGGTAGGTAAAAGTACGGCTTCTCCTTAAGCTTCGCTTGACTCTTGTTTTTGGTATCTATAAAAAATCTTTCACTTTTTTGTCTTCTTCAGATGCTATTTGCTCATCAGTCTTTTCGGAAGTATTTCTTGAGAAATAACTCTTTTCTCGGGTTCTTCTTTGCATTGGGACCTTAGACGTCTTTGTAGTGCGTCATTGTGGAGGGGGGGGGCGGTGTTGGAGACCGGCGTGGAGGCGATGTGGCCGGTGTTGGTGGAGATCGACAATGGCGGCGTGGAGATTGTTGTGGAGGCGGTGGGGCGGTGTAGGAGTTGGAGATCGTTGTAGAGCGATGGGGCGGTGTAGGAGTTGGTGATCGCCATGTGGGGATGAAGTCGTCTCGCCCCAATGACATTTGTGATGAGATGGGGAATGAATGATTAGGCTAAGTGGGGAGACCTGCTACAAAAACAAGTTGTGTGTCAATTATTTTTGAAGCCAATAGTTACAAAAGCAAGATCTATAATTGTTATATAGCTCATTTTCTCATTTGAGAGATTTTTATCAAACACTAGTCACAACTTCTTGAATCTCATATAGACTTTCTAAAACTATGTCACACACTTGTGAAATTTGAACTACATTTTGTTCAAGCTTTCTTAAATGAAAAAATGGCCTATATAAGGATTGTAGATATTGATGAGCTTAACAAACTTGGTATTCAAAACTTTTCAATTTGAGACAATCTAGGGTCCCGAAAACTAGTTTGTAGGCGTTGAAATTTAAAAATCACAAATTTGAACCATCCAAACTTTCTCAAATGGAAAGTTGACCAAAACAACAATTGTAGATCTTTTTGAGTTTAACAAACTTGGTATTCAAAACTTTTCAATTTGAAGTCATTTAGAGTTCATAATACTAGAGTCAAAGTGTTGTTTTTTCATTTGACCAAATTTGACTTGGTCAAACTTGCTCAAATGAGACACTAAATGACCTCAGATGAAAAAACTCTGAATACCAAGTTTGATCATCTCAGCAAGATCTACAATTGTTACATAGCTCATTTTCCCATTTGAGATATTTTTATCAAACACTAGTCACAACTTCTTGAATCTCATATAGACTTTCTAAAACTATATCACACACTTGTGAAATTTGAACTACATTTTGTTCAAGCTTTCTCAAATGAAAAAATGGCCTATATAAGGATTGTAGATATTGATGAGCTTAACAAACTTGGTATTCAAAACTTTTCAATTTGAGACAATCTAGGGTCCCGAAAACTAGTTTGTAGACGTTGAAATTTAAAAATCACAAATTTGAACCGTCCAAACTTTCTCAAATGGAAAGTTGACCAAAACAAACTTTCTCAAATGGAAACCTGACTTAAGCAAATGTGAATGAAGACTCATTGAGCTTGAATATTCCTTTAAATTCTTACATAGGGCACATGGACAGCACATGAAACCATCCCGCTTATTTGCCTCGGCCACACCTAAGAAATAGTGCAAGCCCTCAATAAAGTCTTAGGAGCGGCGATCGGCATTATACATCCAATGGCGTGACATAATCTGTATTACACGACAAATTATGAAAACCTTAAACATAATTAAGTATTTTATTACACAACATAAATGACACACACACGGTTGATTAATTAACTAAGCCTGGCTACAACGTAAGCAATCCCAACTATCACTAAACAAACTAAAACTACAGCGCACTTCAGTAACATAATTATTTCATGATCGTACGCAACTAAAACAGACAAATCATTCTTCTGTTGAATATCAATAAGCTTCTCCTACTAGCTCACTGACTCATCGGATCCTCAAGCGCACCCAAATTACTCACGATGTAGCATAATCTTCCTCCCAAGTACCAACCAAAATGCATCCATTGCCCTCCCACTGAAATTAAAGCAAAAAAATATTTAGTCAAAAATATTCAAGAAAAGCAGGTCAATTAGCCATAAATAAAAAATGCGTAAGAAATTCACATCGCGATCCGGGCACTTGTAGAAAACACGACCCTTGTTGGTCCCTGTCTCTTGACTCGGTACTCCATCACAATCTTCTACTTACACTTGCCGCAGATAACGAGAGGAGTTCGGCCTCGGTCGCTTCAAGAACCGAGCGAGAGGCCGAGGATTGATACCAGATTGTCATCTACTTTCTATACTTATTTTTGCAAACTAGTGTAAATTTCATATTTTCTAAAATGATATATTTAACCTAAACTAGTACGGATTTCACATGTTTCAATAAATAACCATCCGTACTAGTTGATCTTGCTTACGTGATTATCTCGCGAGCATTTCTCCACCGGACGGCACCGTACTTGGCCAAGGAAGAGCTCCGATTCTATGAGAAAGGGAACACGGTCTTCCACGACCGTTGCCGCTCTCCCTCGTAGAATCAAAGCTCCTCCTTGACGTCCGTTACCGCTCGGCAGAGAACATGCTCATCGAGATGAACACGGTCCGCAAGTTCAACTAATACGGATTTTCTACAATTTTCTAACAATTTTCTAAGTTTTTTATTTCATGGAAAAATTAATTCTAAGATCACGTAAGCCACCGGGGACGAGGATGGCGCATGCTCCAGCGAGGACGAGCGAGGCGTGATTTTGATGAACTAATTTAACTTTTGTTTATCCAAACATATATGCAAATCATCATGTGATTTTGAGCTAAAAATAACATATAAAATCATAATAAAGTCCAACATATAAAGTTACACATGCATCTACATCGCAAAATGAGATAAGCTTTATAAGAGGATTAAGTTTCTTACCTCCAAAATCAAGAGCAACACCAATGGAGGGGAGAGAGCAAGAACAACAAAAAACCCCAAGAACAGAGGCGGTGAGTTTGAATGCAATGGCTCGGGCTCGGGAGGAAGAAATGAGCTGAATTATAGGCGGATAATTAGTCCCGTTAGGGGTCCAAACCGACTAAAGATTAATCTTTATTCCCGGGCATCACCCAAACCGGGACTAAAGATCCCTGCCTCATGGAGAATGGAGGCGGGGACCTTTAGTCCCGCTGAGTACACTAACCGGGACTAAAGGGTCCTTTAGTCCCGGGGGCAAAAAATGCCGAGGCTAATGCCAAATTGGAACATCGTTCTAAAGTCTGTTCTCTAGTAGTGGTAGCCAAGCACAAGGGTGAGTAGCCATGGTCGATGGAGCTATTGAGGCTACCATAGTTGTTATAGCCACACTGGGAGGTGCCATGAGAGGATGGTGGCATAAAGAAGAATATGGCATAGGAGACAACAATGTGTTAAGACATCAGTTGTCGTAGGAGAAGGATGACACAGTTGAGCCGCGCTATAGATGAACTGTGCACTGGGTTTGCTAGACTCAGGAACATGTCGAGGATGAAGGCACACACCAGTGCTTCTAATACCTTGCTAGACTCAGGAACATGTCGAGGATGAAGGCACACACCAGTGCTTCTAATACCAAACACACTAGGAAGAGGAGCCCAACCTTGTGTTAGTGTCTGAGGGACCAATAGAGGACCTCAATGATGATTCTGGTGTGCAAAATCGCGGGGCTAGGAGGTGCCGATGCAGCCTGCAGTTGTTGGAGTAGACGAAGTAGGTGGAGGTGGTGGATTTAGATGATCTAACGCAAGTCCAATGATCCAAACATCATGGAAGAAGTGCTCGAAGTAGACAGTGAAGAACGTGAACAACTTGATGAAGACCATGTGCGATGAGTGTCCAGTGATATAGTCATGGACAGTCGACGACAGTGAAGATGCAATGGTGGGGAAGACCACTGGTGGCAGTTGCAACGGAACAAGACGATGCAACATTAGCCCATTACTCATAGAAGAGACGTGCAATACTCATGGATGAACTTCATGGGATCTTGTGGTTGCGCATACAAATGGTTGATCAGACCAATTGTGTAATGAGGTGAAGTAGGTTGCGTGCTCTCAGTTCATTAGACTGATTACACACAAGGTTGGAGACGGCAGTGGCTATCTTGAGGGTAGAGTTGGTGTGCACTGACTTGTATCGTCCAACCCTAGAGTAAGCTTTCACACTAGGGAGGCGACGTCGCTATAGCACGAATAACGGATCATATTAGGACGGTGTTGAGGGTGATGTGTGGCTGTGGTTGTGGTGGAGGTGACAATGGGCTAGTGATTGGCGGCGTGCGGATGAAGAGACAGTGCATGCAGGTGTGTACCGCGTGCCACACGAATGTCATACAGTCGGTGATGAAGAAGATGGTGAGTCGAGAATGATGTCAATGTAGAAGTGTGTGAAGACGACGACGACAGACATTGCAAAACGAAAAACCAAAAGAAATGCCAATCAACCGGCAAGGGAGAAATCCCAATCAATGAATCAGAAAAGGCTCTCTAGGTAGTTGATCAATGCGATTAGCGATGCAAACCCTAGGTATGGACGATGTTGCCCCTGGCAAAGATCTTTATGGACGTTCTTCCCAAGGCACACTTTGAAGTGAAAAATTTAGGGTTTTGTTACCTAGAATTTAAGGTTAAAACTAAACTTGTGATACCATGTACAAAGAGTATATTAGAAACTCCACACACTATCTATTCTAACAAACAATCGTATATTAGTAATACTCTAACACCTTCCTTTTTAAATTTTTGTTTCAGATAACTGTGATCCTCAAAATAGTTGCTTCCTGTTCTCCAGCAAAGGATGTCATCATACAAGAAGTTAATTTTAGCAATGCTTCCTGGGTCGTGCTGGATAGGTCCTGCACTTGCTTTGCTGCACTGAATAGAATGATGAGAGGTTTCACCACCACCATGTGGTTGTTGCTTAATTTTTATACTGAATCTGCAGGCTCTACAGGAGGGATGTGATGCAGTTTGAAAAGTATATATCCTGCAAGGTCGCGGTGTTCAATGAGGACATGTCTGTGCAGGCCGTGAGATCAATAAGGACACGACCCACGTACAAAAAGGAAGGCGTGAAGGTGCTTTCAACAATCGTGGCATTTGAGGTGGCCATCCCAAGACACTGAGCGTGGAACTGCAGCACACCGATCGAGCCGTCTCCTAGAGCTGAATGCCTGGATCCAACACCATCACGATGGCCACTTGCTTCTTGCTGTACGTTGAAATGATTCATCTATTGTCCAATGACTTCGGTCTGATACAGAACTTCATTTGCACAAGTTTTGATTATGTCCTGCGGCTCGTCTCAGTCTAAATAAGCAACGCGCCCCCCTTTCCTTATGGTGTTGTATTGTCCAATACAACTCTATTTAGTATATGTATCAAATCTCGGTTTTGTTGCTGCTCCTGCTGCATACAACTGCAAAAAATAGAGTAATCTGGGCACAAATTGGTGTACAGAGGGCACCGTGGGACATTATAGGATCGACGCCATAAACTTCCTGCAGTAAATTTCGAGTATTTTTTCATGAACGGCCACCGTTTATCGGTTTTCTTTAGAATTTTCGCCAACAAGCTTTTAAATAGGGATGCAGGTGGGTAGTCAATACAATTTTATGGATTCAGCTAGTTCAGTTTATTCCTCACTGAAATTAAATATATGCATCACACCATTTTAACTCATTTTAATTAACGAGTTCTGATCCAACCCAATGATTTAAATAAAACAAATAGAATTTGCATCTTTGGTTTTTAATTCTACTTGAGACACTCTCTCAGAGTTATATATATATGGCCAAATGGACCGCCCGAGATGGGCTGACACGAGCCTGGTAAAAGCACGAACTGATGAGGCTAGGCTAGGCACAACATGTTGGGCCATCGTGCCATGCCAAAAAGGGCTTCATGCCTAGACATCGGCTCTATCACGGCACACCAGGTTGATTTTCAGGCCAGGCTAGCTTGATAAGCATGGTCTATAGAGCAGGTCAGGCAACGCGAGACCTGTGTCACCATGCCGCCGATGCTTCTGTAGTGTAGCCCCACAAGCCCACTGTGAGGTAGCGTCGCCGCTCCGCGAAGGAGCGTCGAACAGGAAAGGAGTCGAGGGTCGACGTTTGGGACATC
This sequence comes from Miscanthus lutarioriparius, assembly GCA_904845875.1. NCBI lineage: Eukaryota > Viridiplantae > Streptophyta > Magnoliopsida > Poales > Poaceae > Miscanthus > Miscanthus lutarioriparius. The sequence continues at coordinate 13,235,850 of CAJGYO010000005.1, forward strand.
AGCGAGGGAGCATAGCTAGGAGGGAGGAGGCAGGAGCCGATAGAGACAGAGCGTGCACATAGCCAGGAGGGAGGAGGAGGCAGGAGCCGACAGAGACAGAGCGTGCACAGAGAGGTTGCGAGGGAGCAAGGAAGGAGGCAAGATGGCGGGTAGAAGCCACACGGAGGACTCGTCAGGGAAGGGAGTGGAGAGGCAGTGGATAGGATGGTGTTGCTACGGGTGACTCACGTGAGGGGAGGGGATCGGGAGGCGGCAATAGAAGCCGCGCAAAGGACTTGTGTGAGGGGACGGAGTAGTGGACTTCGGGTCAGTCAGGCCGCGGGCTGCATAGCCATCTTTAGAGTTATACCATGCGGTAGACATTTTTAATAGTTAATAGTTAATAGTTAGATGGTGATTCTTGTTCCTAATTTGTGTCAACCTTACAGACTATGCGAATTAGGTTGCAACCGGGTTACTTGTTGAGAAGTTGTGGACCTAAACAATAACCCTAGTTATTTGGAGAAAAACACTCGAGATAAATATCTTGTAACACAGGGCTTGCTCAGAAGTGATTGCGGCGGCAATATTGCGGCTATCATTAGCAGCAACAGTTGCACGTGCACTAATATAACCAAGCTACTACAGCAATCACAACCGAGCACAGCAACAACAACTACAACTTGTTGGTATATATTACCCAAAAATCTGATATCCTCATCTACCTCAATCATGATGTAATAACAACCTATCGTCTTCTACGTCCAAACAAAGTCCTAACTCGATCATCTCCATAACCATCACTCGACATGCTGCCTTTTTCCACTTCCCTCCAACACGAACATGGCATTCTATAGTGAGCTTCATGCCAACAACGCTGGCATGACATTCTAGTGACCTTTCATGGCATAAGGGCAGCTAAAAGTTATAGGCCATGTAGGCAACCATGACTTGAGGCCATCCATCTCCTACCATAGAGCATTGCTTTTGCGGAAAAGGTTAGCTTACAATGTACTATGAGTATTGACCCCAACGACCAATTTTCCTGGCTTCGCCCCTGGCTTACATCTTTTGTCAGCTCTTTTTACTGGCCTCTCTCAAATCGTGAAACCGCAGGATGAAGATTCTTTCAACTTCAACTATAACGCACGTTCAGCGAGAGCTTCGATGTTTTGTCATACTCTAACATCATGCAAAGCCTGATCCGAAGACTTCATGCGGACGTGGACGCTAGGGCCTAGGAATAGCCAACATGTCATAAACAATATAATACTACCTCCGTCCAAAAAAAAAATGCAATTGTGGGAACTGTGTCGATCAAACTAGCTCAACTTTGACCAAGTTTATAGTAAATAATATTAGTATTTATGGCTCTAAATAAATTTATTATAAAAATATATTTTATAACTAATCTAATGGTATTTATTTTGTATCATGAGTGTTATTAACTTTTGTATAATTTTAGTCAAAGTTTAAGCCATTTGACTCATCGAAATGTGGTAATTGCATTCCTCTGTGGACGGAGGGAGTATAAAATAAAGGAATTGTCAAAATTTAACTTGAAGACCGCATCATCTGAAACAACGGCTTACATAAATAGTCCATAGTTGTGCTGACTAGTACCTAATATTTAGTTGGTTGGTTAGCAAGGCACTAGCTCGCCAATTAGTTGGGATCTAAACAGGCATCAATATATAGCCTCGGTTTAATATATTATGCATCAAAGTTAGAGGAGAATAAAAAGCTAAACACATGGTAAAGGTGGATGCAGTTTCTATCCCTGATTTTAACAGACTTATGCCCGACTGTTTCCTTCATATGTATTGCATGTCACCCAAAATAACTGACATGTTCTATCGAAGATTGAAACAAATGATACGTTGTGCTACTCACTCGGTGAGAAAAGTACATGACGCTGTTCATTTTTTTCTCAGGTATACTATTATTACTTATTACTACTCCTTTATTTTAAATTATAAGACGTTTTGCCTTTTTTTTAGATACATATATTTGTTATGCACTTAGATATACACTATACCTAGATATATAATAAAAAAATACATTAAAAAAAAAGGAAACGTCTTATAATTTAGAACAAGTGGTGTACTATGGCACTACTATTAAGGAGAGTACAAGTCAGTCATTGGTTTATAAGGGAAAGAAAGGGTACAAAGACTTTGATTTTGAGTGAAAATCCTGTCGATTCTGCGCAACGTATTGTATTTGGACATAATTCAAGTGTGATCCAAAAATTTGGAAGTATTCAGTAGAGTTCTGCTCTGGATTTTTTGTTCTAGCTATATGATCTTCTAAAAGTGTAATCCTGATGGACAAGCATGGTGGAGAGTACTACCGCCGTCCTAACATTTTAGGGTTGGACTAAGTAAAATTTAAGTTTGATTAGATTATATTAAAAATATTATGAATATTTGTATCTTAAAATAGATTTATTATTAAAATATATTATATGGTTCATCTAATGATACTTATTACACATTTTAATATAGATCAGTATCTTGTTTATATGTTTTGTCAAACTTGATATTCGTATACTCTTTGAGAAGCAAGAGTGATATTTTTTTTGGATGGAGGTAATATATGAGAATTGATTTTGGAGCAATTTTTAGTAGCATTGGATGGAGAGCAATGCAGTTTTTTTTTTTACTTTCAGCTTTCAGTGTAAGAGGAGATACCCACCAAATTCTCTAGTTACCGTTTGACTGTTTAGTAGTGGATTCTCGAGAATTTGAAACGGGAAGTGCTTCAAGCAATCCTTGATAGATAGAGGACATTAATCTTGCCTTCGTGAAATTTCTGAGGATTTGATTTCCTTGTTTAATTGTTTTATTAGGCAATGGAGAGAAACCTGCATAAGATTAGCCGCTGATCCTCCTCCTGCTAGAAAGGGACAGCGCATTTGAGAACTGAGTCCCGCCGCTGTGCAAGCAAACTGTTTGCTGGTCCCTGCTTTCCTTCGGAGCGGAACAGCTCTCGGCTTTCTCGCTGCCCCCGCCGCCGCAACCGTCCACCCGCGCCGCGACAACCGCAAGCTCCCGCGATTCGCCGCCGCGCCACCGCCTCGATAACTCCATCATGTTGGTGCGAGCGGGGGATATATTCTCCGCCGGCGACCTCGAGGTGCCCCCCGCGCCTGCAGCAGGATCGAATGTACGCTGTAATCTCCCGAATATACTCGGCGGCGCGTAGGCGCCTCGAGGCCTTCATAACCGCGATTCCGGGCGGCCACGATGGCTGCGGCGGCAGCAAGAGGGGCTTGCATCGGCATCGGCATAGCAAGCGGCGGAGGTGGACCAGCCCCTTCAGGACCCCGCTGGGGTCGCCTATGTCGATGTCCTCCATCATCGGCGCCGGGGACGACCAGGCCACCCCCGCGTCGTCGGGGGCGACCTACGCCACCCCTAAGGGCGAGGACGCGACGCCGTCCGTGATGGCGTCGCCGCTGCCGCCGCCACAGCTGGTCGTGGTGGCGCTGGACGCCACGCGGGACCACCGGGATGACGAGATCAAAACGGCGTTCAGGAATTTGGTCGTCGAACGAGGAGACATACTCCGCGCGTGCGATTCGCTGCTCGTGCTCGGCGTGCTTCACTCCATCACCCATCCATGTGAGGATCATCTCTGGGATATCACACCTTTGATGTCTCTATTTTACGACTCAGCACACACAAATCTAGTCTTATCTTAGTTTACATTTGTGGATTTTCAAAATAGAATGTCATAGCAGTTTTGATGCTCAATTTGCCTCATCGTGTTCATTTTCCCTTTTAGAAGCTGTGCGTACGCTCATTGGCATATTGTTCATTTGGCTGTGGGGTGGGTGGGTTGTTATGTATTATAGTGGAACTGTAGGAAATTCTGTATTTGTAGTGAGATTGCAATCATGCATGTCTGGTGGATGATAGCATACTGTTGTTCATGGGTATGCGCTTCTGAGGCAGCACTGTAGCTTTCAGAATCATCAAAATATCTTATTATATAGTTTAAAATATATAAAAAATAGCATATATAATAAACATTTGAATAACTAAGTATATCACAAATCAATAAAACTATAAATAATATTTATCAATGAATAATTTAAAATATACAAAAATAATTTTACCAATATATGGATAATTAAATTAAAGTACATAAAATTAATACGTATGTTAGCCATATTAAAACTAACATTTATATATTACTATTATTAATATTATTATATAATGTTATTAGTCACAGAGATAAGTTTTAAATAGTTTAAACGATGCATAGTTTTTGTTATATTAAAGTTGATATTATTTACATTACTAATTAGTCATAGATATAAGTTTTAGATGACTTTATAGGGTACTTTGTTATTTGCGGATACGGATAATGTCAGGTATTTGACATTTTTTGAAATACGAATGTGGAATCGGATAGAGAAAAAATTATAGAAAACATATACGGATGCATCCACTTAGTATTCGGATTAAAATCGAATACGAATATCCATATTGACGCTAAGACAAATACGGATACCGGATCTGCGACGTAGCATGGGCCTAGTTCATGTATGTAGATGATTTTGAGAGTTTAGGAACCTAGATGACACAATTTGCCAAGTTTAGGGTCGATGCCAAGTTTAGGGTCTGATCTGGCATCGTTGGTGCCAACGTGAACCGCCACGCCCACAACAGCAAACAGGTCTAGTCTAGGCCCGTTTGGACATGTGACGTACCATGTGCCAAGTTCAAGGACCTCGATGTGCATTTTAGGAATTTGAGGACCTGGATGACTCTCTTCCAAGTTTAGGGGCCGCTAGTGCATTTTACTCCTATCAAGAGGTAATAGTTATATCGATTGTTGTATTGGCTCAAAATGTATGGTCCATATTACCTTGGAGTACCTTAGAAAAATGCAATTCTGATATCTATGATGCATTTCTGAATGTATAGTTTCATATGGTCATTGCTAGCATCACCATTTCCTATTTCTACCGTAGAATCCTAGTATTTTGAATGTGCACCGGTGTGATAGCCTTTCTGCTTTTCTAGTATTGGTGTGATCTAACATGGAATTTTAATGATAGAATATTTGTCAAATACTATATCCAAGTGTGTCCTTCATGATATATAGTTATGTACATTTGTTTACAACAAATAAAATCTATAGTTTGAGTTTGCAGCGGTAAGGTCATAATATTGGCCAACGTTCTCTTTGAAAACTACACCAAAATTATTATTTGCTGGATATGTAATGCTTTTGGTTCTTCTGTTTGTGTTCAGTGGGCTACCAAACCAAACCGTTTACTGAATCTTTTGTCGGGACAAGCGACCGATACCTAGTTGATCAGGTTTCAAACATAGCTGAATCCTACAAAAATAAGCTCCTACAAGTTATAGAGATGCTCCACAATGTTAAGGTAAAATGCCTTCATCTGTCTATTCTATACGGACATGTTATATTCTTCCGTAGAAAATGTAAGCATGCCCTATCTTTATCCCTACTTTCCATGCAATCACTTTTATATCATCAGAAATCTGGATAACAAGGTGATTTACTAGTTACATTATTAATCTTGAAATACTTGTTACATTCTGACACTTCAAAATTTTATCAGATTACTGTGACCCTCAAGATAATCCCGGGAGCACCTGCAAAGGTTTTCATTATCCATGAAGTAAATTCCAGCAAAGCTTCTTGGATTGTCCTAGATAGGTTTGTACATCATTTCTTGTTCAAACGTCTATGATAGACTAACCCTGAACGGAAGTTCAGTGCCCATATTCTTCTGGGTACTTGAGGTAATATTGAATTTAGAATTTTTTTTTCAGGCACTTCAGGAGAGATTTCAAGCACTTAGAAAAGCACATAGCTTGCAAAGTTGCGACATTTCAGGATGACTTAAAAGTGCAATCCTTGAGGTCAATACGAACAAACCCATCAAACAAAAGCACAGCTGAATTGAAGGACGTGCAACGTTTTGCGGTCACGATGGATCTGAGTTCTGAGACAGTAAATGATGACACTCGCAAGGTATCAATCAGGTCATCGCCTGTAAGCTACCTTGCCTCTCTATACAACCACGAGATCCACGAGACCTCCAGTGTGGCTGCATGCAGTATGCCATACTTCAGTGGCATGTCTCTCACAATTGACGATACTGAATCCCTGTCTAATGGTGAGATAATTTTTCTTCACTAAACCGTAATAAAAAAAGCAGGCAGTGCAGACGACAGAAGACAGAAAACTACTGGTAGTCCTTGTAATCGTGATAGCTAATTCATGTAGAACTCACGATTTATTTAATATTTTCTAAAAACTAAAAAGAACAACTGTGATTTGCTGGCTGCTACCATTTATTTGATGTTACAGGGCTACTTATATTATATTATATCATACACAGTAATACCATGCGTGGTCTTGTGATCCTTTTCCAGGAAAATACGAAGATAAAATGAGCTCCCAATATGATTCATCAGAAAGGCCAATTTTGTGCATTGGCTGTGGTCTAAAATCAGTTCTGTACATAAAGGAATCCATGAAATTCCCATTCTCGGAGATTCAAACTGCAACATCTGACTTCTCAAGTGAAAATTTGCTGGGTGAGGGTGGATTTGGGCATGTGTACAAGGGCCAGCTCAAGGATGGTCAGGTCATTGCAGCTAAGCTGCACAAAGAAGCTAGCTCACAGGGTTATACTGAATTCTTCTCGGAAGTGCAAGTTCTTAGTTTTGCTCGGCACCGAAATATCGTCATGCTGCTTGGGTACTGCTGCAAAGAAAGCTATAACATCTTGGTGTATGAGTACATATGCAACAATTCCCTCGAGTGGCATTTATTTGGTAGGTGGTCAGCTGATATGCTTAAAACTTTAAAAGAATAATAATGTGATGACGACAGGCTTACTTTACTCTTGTTACTTGGTGGAAACAGACAAGTCGGCATGCTTATTAGAGTGGCACAAGAGGCATGCTATTGCTATTGGTATAGCAAAAGGGCTGCGGTTTCTACACGAGGAGTGCCGTGCTGGTCCAATCATTCATCGCGATTTGCGCCCAAGCAATGTATTGTTGACACATGACTTTGTTCCTATGGTAAGATGGAGTAAGTAGTTATCGATACATGTCGGGATGCAAAAGTATTCTGCATTCTGATTACAGAAGTGCTATCTTTCACAGCTTGGTGACTTTGGTCTTGCAAAATGGAAGGCTGGCGATGATAACATCCAAACAAGGATTCTGGGTCAAACAGGGTCTGGATAAACTCTAATTCTGGCAGAGCTATCAACTAGTTCTTCCCTTCTATGTTATCCTTCTTTTTCTGATAATGTGAGTGATTTCGTGTCATGTTCATCAGATGCTTGGCGCCCGAGTATGCTCAATATGGCATGGTTTCTGTCAGAACAGATGTCTACGCCTTTGGAATTGTTCTTTTCCAGCTGATATCTGGTCGAAAGGTGCTTGATGAACATGGAGGACAGTGCACACATATATTGCAATGGGTATTATTCTGGGTGAATTCTGCTTATACTTCTGTCTATATACTTACAGTACATCTGCACAATCCAATTTCCAACACCTCTAAAAATTTCAGGCAGAGCCATTGGTTGAAAGCCTTGCACTTCACGAACTAATTGATGATCGCATTAAAGACACATATGATGCATATGGATTGTATCATCTAGCCAAAACTGCATATCTTTGTGTCAGGCCAAACCCAGAGCAGCGGCCTTCTATGGGAGAGGTTAGTTTAGAAAATTGTTCTATTTCCCTGATATTATTGTGAAATCTCGGTTGGTGGTATTAGCTTAGAATGTTATGACAAGTTCACTTTGTCTCTGGGCAAGCAGGTTGTTCGCCTTATTGAGATAGAAAATGAACACATCAGGGATTTGTCACGACAATTCATCCCACATTTCATGAAGTGACGAAATAATCGAAGAGGATTTTGTGGTGTGGACTGACTACTAAAGTATCTGCACTGCATTGCCACGCGGACAAAGTAATCTGAAATCCATATTCTCCATTCTCGTTGGTGACACTGTAACACTTCGCGGCTCACTCTGTTTTGCCTCTCTTCGCTTTCTTCTTCCAACCATATAACAGTGTGTACATGGGGAATTACTGTTCCCCTTTTTTCTCCTTTTTATTATCTCTGTAAATGAAACGCCATCTTATCAGAGTGTTGCCGTTGGTGTCTCCTGGCCTTTCAGCCTTTTTTCTAGCGTGCAATGTCACTGTGTAACTGGCTAGCTGTTGAAGAATTGGGACGGACGCAAAAATGGAGCTGGGTTTTTGTTAGCAGTAGGCAAGGGTAGAAGAATTGGGGAAGGGGAAATCGGACGAACAGCAAAGCAATAGGCAGAGGAACAGATACGGGAGGAGGAGTGCTTAGCGAGTATAAGAGTTAGGTTTACAATTTTCTGATGATCCTCACTCTCTTTCTCTCACCTCTTATAAGGGATACATGGGCTGCTGCCCCACCGTGCACGCAGGCGCGCTCACACCCACTCGCTACCGGCTTAGCCCACGTTGGGCCTCCGAGTACGTGAGCCCGCTCTTGGCCCATGGTCGTCTTCAGCTTCTTCACTTGTAGTGGGCTGGATGATAACATTCCCCGGGGCTTGAGAACCTGCTTGTCCCCGAGCAGGGGCACGGGGGTAGGCTTGACGAAGATGAGTAGCATTCTCCCAGGCTGCCATCTCACGATCCCAGCCAGACCAGCGGATCAACACTTGTTCCACAGAACCAGCGGCAGTAGGAACGATGCGTTGCTTCAGAATTTCCACTGGCACACGAGGTAACTCGATATCAGTCGGGAATGAGGGCAGAACTGGAGTACCTGGAAGGATGGCAGCCTTGAGTTGAGACACATGAAATACGGGATGAACTGATAATGACGGCGGAAGCTGCAATTTGTATGAAACAGAGCCAATTCGAGCCAACACTTCAAACGGTCCATAGAATTTGAACGATAACTTCTGGTTGGCATGAGGAGCCAGAGATGTTTGAACATACGGTTGGATCTTCACAAAAACCTTCCCCAACTTGGAACGACCTCTCGGATCGGTTCTTGTCAGCCTAACGCTTCATGCGCTCCTTAGCACGAGCCACATGTTGCTTGATCAATTCACTGATGACTTGACGGTTTCTGAAGCCATGTAGAGAGTTCTGGCACCGCCACATCGTCGAACACAGAAATCCCAAAATGACGTGGAGGATAACCATATAAAAGCTTCGAAAGGAGAGAACCCAGTAGCGGAATGGGTAGAAGCATTGTACCAAAATTCAGCGAGGGCAATCCAGGATGACCATTTGGCCGGGTAGGCGTTGTCGAAGCAACGAAGAAAGGTTTCCATAGATTGGTTGAGGCGCTCGGTTTGTCCATCTGACTGAGGGTGGTAGCTTGAGCTCATCTGAAGGGAAACATCAGCAAGACGAAACAATTCCTTCCAGAAAAGACTTGTAAAGACTCGATCACGGTATGAGATAATGACTGTCGGTAATCCATGTAGCCGATAAACATTGTTCAGGAAAACCTTAGCTACAGCAGCAGCGGTAAATGGATGGAGCAAAGTGAGGAAGTGGGCATACTTAGTGAAAGAATCCACCACCACCAAGATACAATTGACGTTGCCTGAACGTGGCAGACCCTCCATGAAGTCTAGCGAGACAATCTGTCAGGCCGCCTCCGGCATGGGTAACGGCTAGGGATGAAAACGGTCGAAAAAAAAAACCCTCAACCGTTTTCTACATTTACATTTGAATGCGAAAACGAAAACGAAAACGAAAACGATAAAGCCGGACACGAAAACGAACACGAACTTACGGAATATCGAAAACGAACCAATTCGAGCAGAATTATATCGAACACGGTCGTTATACGAAAATTCAATATGGAATACCGACGCGTAGAGTCCATAACAATTAACAAGTACATGACCCAAGCACATAACAATTACCAAGTGCATGATCAAATTCAAGCGCATATAATAATTAACAAGTGCATGACCCTTGGTCTTAAGTATTAACACAATAGCTGACAGCCTGACACACAAATACAAGTCTACAACAAGTAATTAACACTAACAGATAACAAAACATCTATAGTTCATCAGCATCATCCATGAGGTCAGGATCACTTTCCATGTCTTTTGCTTCCTCATTGTCCTCATCCTCCTCCTTGTCCTTTTCCTACAAGTTTACAAAGTGAATTCAAATTAGATGTAGCAAGTAGTCAATAAACATACCTCAATTTTCAGTTTAGCCACAACATTAGCCAAAGCCTCAACCTCAAGATCACTCACAATTGATCCAACCATTTTAGAATCTAAACAAAAAATGAGAAAGGAAAATAATCAATGCATTATTCTACTGCAATTATAAGTGTGTCTAACTAAAAAACCAGATAAAATGAGCACCTTTTCTTGCTGCAGCAACCCAATCCTTTGTGCAAATTAATGCCTGTACCATCTCAAGATCAAGACGACTACGATAGGGACACGACCAACAACACTAAAAGCAGACTCGGATGCTGCTGTCGATACCTATATGGCCATTATATCCCGAACAATTTGCAAAAGGATAGGATATTGTTCTCTCTTGTTTTTCCATCATGCTAAGATGTCAAACTCACCAACAATTTTCAGAAGTGGTTCTACAATATACCTCTCCAACTCATTTGACTCAACCATAGCAGGTTCACTTGCATCATATAAGAATTCTTCTAGGTCATGGTCTATATTTCCCATTAATATATCAGCTATGTTACTAGGTCCACGTGCAGCCCCTTTACTATTTTTCTTTGATGATGCAGGAGCAGAATTAACATAAAAGTTGTACAGTTTTTTTACCACAGTAACAAACTCATCAAGTTCAACTTGATAATGATCACCATAGAACTTCTTCATGTAGTACTCTATCAGCCTTTTCTTATACCTAGGATCAAGAAAACGGGCTACAGCTAGAGCAATGTTGGACTGCTGCTAATATTTGTCAAATTTTTCATTTATAGCAATTGACATATCTCTAATAGTAGCATCTCCACTACAGCCCCAGTCGTCAAGCAAAAGCTTTATATCACAGAAACCTCTATAAAATAAGTTTGCAGTAGGATATGAAGTGCCAGATAGAATTTCAGTGAGATCATAAAATTTCTTCAAGCAACCATAAATTGTCAATGCATTGTCCCATTCAGCAGAAGATGGAGAAATCTTGGCATACCTACGGTGATTTGAAGACTTCAGCCTAATAAATGCATCCTTGTAGTACAAGGCATCTCTCAGCATTAGGTAGGTAGAATTCCACCTGGTTGAAACATCCATCAAGATACCCCTCTTTGTATTCAACCCAGCTTCGGTGGCACGCATCATAAGCTCTTCCCACTGCAATGGAGACCCGTTCACAGCTAGTACAAGTGATTTGACCTTGCTGATTGTTCCTGAAATGACTTTCAACCCATCTCAAATTGAGAATATGGCGGGCACATCGAACATGAAAAAACATCCCATCACAAACTAGGGAACTATTAGCATTCTCTTTCAGATCTGAAATTATATCGTTGACAGCCACTTCATTTGAACTAGCATTATCCAAAGTCAAAGCAAACAGTCTATTTCCAATGTACCATTTAACCATAAGTTCAGTGAATGACTCAGACAACTTTGCACCAGTATGCCTTCCTTTTACATTGAAGAAACAAATAATTCTCTTTTGCATACGCCAATTATCATCTATCCAATGAATAGTAACACACATGTATCCTTTATTTTGGCATGAGGTCCACATATCCATTGTTGCACTAAAGCGACACTTGATAGTTTTAAGTGTGCATACAAAGTTTCCTTTTTTTCAAGATATTTATCAATTATTTCTTTCCTAACAGTGACACGGGACTTTATTGGAAAGCTAGGATGGAGAGATTTTATGAAATCAACAAGATATTCATGCTCAACTATATTGAAAGGATATTCATGCATGATTATTGCCAAATTCAATTTCTTCAAGCTAGCTTCTTGGTCATATTTGAAAGGCTGAACATGAGCATTTTCACTACCAGGGTTCTTACCAACTTTAAGTTGTTGTTGTCCCTCCACAATACTGTGCTTTGACTTCAAATGGTTCTTGAATGCAGTCGTCCCACATACGCCCTCAGCTCTGTATCTCTGATTGCAGTTAGCGAAATTGCAGTATCCCCACAGCTACTCAAATTGCTTTCCCTCCACCTCTGAAACCTCCTTTTTCTTGGTGAAATACTTCCAAACAGACAATGTACATTTCTTGAACCTCTTGCCAGAAAGGTGAGCCTGCTCATCATCATCATCATCGACATTAATTGGAGTTGTGGTCGCTGGAGTTGTGGTTGTTGCTGGTGCGCCAGCGCCACTACCACTGCAACTGGTGTCAACATTTGGAGCAGAAGAACCCATCACTGATGCTGCTACTGATACTGCTGTAGCTAGACTTTCACAAGTTCCACTAGAGCTAATACTTTGAGATGAAGGCCTTTTACTCCTTGATCCTGCCAAGAGCCAAGTGAAACATTGCTAAATCAATGCATGTTGGTCCCAAATAATCAAGCAAAAGGTCCCAAATAGCCAAGCTTCATCAATAGCAAAAGCAATAATCAAGCAATCGGTCCCAAATTAGTACCTGCAGCTGGAGAAGCCGTTGCTGCTAGTGACGATGCCGCTGTCGATGCTGCCGGCGGCGCTAGAAGGTGGCACACGCTCTTGGTCTTGATCTTGCCTTTGCCCCTCGATCCAGGAGCAAAACCACCTTCTCCAGTGGGGCCATCGATGGGCGGGGTGGCGGCGCTGCCTCGTGGCTGGGTGGCGGCCGGCGGCTCTGGCGAGGTGGGGAACTGGGGATTGGGGACGCTGGTGGCTGGCGGGGTTGGATGGAGGCGCGGCCTCGTGGCTGGGTGTCGGCCAGCGGCTCTGGCGGGGTGGGGAACTGGGGAGTGGGGAGTGGGGACGCTGGCGGCCGGCGGGGTTGGATGGAGGCGTGGCCGGCAGGGTTGGATGGAGGCACGACCGGCGTGGAGGCTGGAGTCGGAGTCGCCGCTAGGGGCGCCGCCAGGGAGGGAGCGACGGACAGGGAGGAGACAGGCACGGTCTCACGGTCACGGGACTACGGGAGTCTCCAGTCTTCACTTAGGGTTGTCAAACTTGTTATTGGGCTGGACGCCTGGGCCCAAGAAGAAGGGAAGCTTTGAAGATCGCTATTGCCTGTTGGCTGCTGCCGTTTACGTTTAGTACCACCTCGCGAGGTGATGCCTTGACGAGGCTAGGCGCCGCCTATTTGAGAGGGTAGCTGGCCACTGAACCACACACCGTAGTGGACTAAATTCGGATTAAACCGAATTCGAATTCGGGATATTCTGAATTAAAAGTAGAAAAGTAGAAATCGGTCGGAAAAAGTCCAAACCGATTTTCGTTCCGATTTCGAATTTGGTGTTCCATATTTCGAACCGAATTCGAATTTGTCCGAAAATATGAATTCGATCAGGTCAAATGTAGAAAACAAATGTAGAAAACGATGCGGCTCGGTTCGGGATATTTTTATACCCTTTTCATCCATAGTAACGGCTGCAGAAGCCCCGGCAGCTTGGTGCGGTCTGGCTTAGCCTGTTGGCATGTGATGCAGGAACTGACGAAGGCACGTACAGCTGGCTTCATACCGCGCCAAGAAAACATTTGCTTCAGGCGCGTGTAGGTCACCGGAAAGCCGGAATGGCCTCCCAGCGCACTTGAATGAACTGCCTATAAGATCCTGAGTTGGAGGGTGTTGTCACCAATCCAGATGCGGGAACCATGCCTGAGGACTCCATCTCATAATGAAAACCTAGCAACGGCTGTGGGATCAATGCAAAGCTTAGCAATCATATATGTGGATGCCGGATCCAGAGCATAGCCTGCTATCACCTCCTGTATCCATTGCGGAGTGATCACTGAGACTGCTGCACAGACGGAGTCATGCACTGATTTGCGTGACAATGCATCAGCAACTATATTTGAGGACCCCGGCTTGTATATAATCTTGAATTGAAGGCCAACCAATTTGGAGAATAGCTTCTGTTGCCATGACGTGTGGAGACGCTGGTCGGTTAACTGCGCTAGGCTTTGCTGATCAGTATAAATAGTAAATTCAGGTAGCTGAAGATAAGAGCGCCACTGTTGAACTGCCATCAAGACGGCCATATACTCCTTTTCATATGTGCTCAAGCCACTGCTACCGGGACCCAAGGCTTTGCTAAGGAACGCCAGTGGGTGGCCATCCTGCGTGAGTACGGTGCCAATTCCAGTAGCACTTGCATCCGTTTCAATACTGAAAGGCTTAGCAAAGTCCGGCAAGGCAAGCACAGGTGAAGTACTGAGAGCATGCTTCAGAGCCTGAAAGGACTGTTCATGTATCGGAGTCCATCTGAATATAGAATTCTTGCGGAGGAGCTCAGTAAGCGGCTTGGCCAGAACCCCAAAATGCCGCACAAACTTGCAGTAGTAGCCTGCTAATCCCAAAAACCCTCGGAGCTCCTTGACAGTAGTTGGTGCGGGCCAATTCACGACAGCAGATACTTTGTCAGGGTCTGTTTGTACACCAGCACCAGTAATGACGTGGCCGAGATAAGAAATACTTGGCTTAGCGAATTCACACTTAGAGAGCTTGATTTTCCAGTCATGAGCTTGCAGTTGGTGGAATACTTGCTCTAAGTGGTGGATGTGTTCTTCATAGGAGCGACTATAAATCAAAATGTCGTCGAACAACACCAATACAAATTTCTGTAAGAACGGTGCCAAAGTACAGTTCATAGCATCTTGGAATGTTCCCGGTGCCCTCGTGAGACAGAATGGCATCACCTGAAACTCAAAATGGCCAAAGTGAGTTTGGAAAGCTGTTTTAAATTCTTCCCCTGGTTTCAGCAGGATTTGGTGGAACCCAGAACGCAAATCCAGCTTGGAGAACCATGTAGCACCGCCGAGCTCATCCAGGAGTTCATCTATGATTGGAACAGGATACTTGCCTTTCATGGTAATGGCGTTGAGTTGGCAGTAATCAATACAAAAGCGCCATGTCTTGTCTTTTTTCTTGACCAACAAGACTGTGGAAGAGAAGGGGCTTGAGCTTTTCTGAATGATGTCTGACTGTAACATCTCTCGAACCTGTCTCTCCACTTCATCTTTGATTGTGGGAGAGAACCGATATGGCCGAGAATACACTGGAGTAGCACCCGGTATCAATGGGATGGAGTGGTCACAGTTCCGAGAAGGCGGCAGCTGACTTGGCGGTTCAAATAGTGTAGAGTAGTGTTGTACTAACTGCTGAATCTCTGGAGGCCAAGCGGACTGATCTTCTGTTGGTGTCTGATCTGTGGCACACACCTGTAAAACAGCACCAGTCGGTAAATCATGTAAGATAGTAAGATACCCACCAGCTGAACTAACTGTCCCTTGTGATTGAGCTGAATCCATTTTTGCTCCCAATGAATCTCCATTGGACTGTTGTCTTCCAACTAGTCCAGGCCAAGCATCATATCATATGCAGACAGTAGCAAGATCTTAAGGTTAGAACTGAACTGACAATTCTAAATGGACCATACTGCATCAGGTATGTGAGTGTGAGAATCTGGCCATTAGCCACCTAACTTTCAATTCAGGAGAGAGGCCCTGGACTGAAGACAATCGAACAGCCAACTCTGTGCTAATGAATGTGTGCGAGCTCCCTGAATCCAGAAGTATACGAACTTGTTGATCACCCAACTGACCCCAGAAGCACATGGTACGGGGGACAACCACTCCAGTGACAGCCGCGACTGAAAGCGACATGAACAACTGATCCTGAGCAGGTTCAGAAATAACAGCTTCTTCTTCTGAATGATCTTCTACTTGAAGGACGTCAAGTAACTCTTGTACAACACGAAGTTGCACAGCTTGTGGGCATTGGTGATCACGCGACCATTTACACCCACACCTCATGCAGAGGCCTTGTGCACGTCTGGTAGCGTGCAGCGCTGCCCAGCGATCTTCAATTGTTGAACCACGCACAGCCTCAGCCGCTGGCTTGGGATCAGGGGCTGGCAGGGCGAGGCGTGGCGGAGGAGGAGGAGGGGTAGCGCCTTGGGAGCATACGGCCGAGCACCCAATCGATTCTCTCATCTCCTCAGTTCCGGTTCGTAACACGCCCTAAACAAATTACTAAATCATATCATGAAGCATCATATTTATGTGATAATAAATGTGATGGAATATGTAAATATTTTTGTGACTTAAGATAATCAATAAAAATATTAAATGAGAAGATATTCCATAACTCATATGTATCGAGTAGGGTTTAAAACTAATTTTTATTGAACAAAAAATACTATAGAACATATATGTAGCACTTAAATAAAGTTTGGAATATGAACTTTGTAGATGATAATGAAATACTTGCCGTGGGAAAATAACATTGCTAGCCAACATTTCTAATAGCCCAGAAATACAACTTGGAATCAAGTTGAGCTCAAAGACTTAGAATATTTTCAAGTTTATGAACAGCAAGACAATGCAATGTTTGACGATTTATTTTGTGAAATCGAGTTATGAGGTGGTGTCCTATTTTAACTCGAGTTGGTAGTCTCACATGCCATCTTGAGCATGGTGAAAATGGTTTGGTTCCTAAAGCAACCGTTTAGTTGTTATGGGCGCTTTAAAATACGTGCACGACACGTTCTCGGGCTGGCTCGCCGGGTGGACGCGGTCACCAACCCGGGCACTCGGCGTCACCGCGCTGGTCGCACGTGGCCGGCCGTGGCTGCCTCTGGCTTGGCTGTGGCCCAGCCACCGCTGGCCCCGCCGTGCGGAGCTGCTGCTGCCGCCTGCCCCGCCCCGCAACGCGACGAAGCCACTGCTGGTGCCATCATCTCGTCATCGCGTCCGCGCACTGCTACCCTCCCTCGCGTTGCCACTACCGACGCCACCGCGACGCCGTGCTGCGCTGCTGCCGCTCGCTCTGCCACCGCGGGCACGTGGGTTGTCCTGGCTGCACTCGTGTCGTCGCCTCGCCTTAATGGCGCTGCGGCCGCGCAGGTCGTGCCCCCACTTGTCTCTTCGCGCGTGCACGTGGTCTGGTCGCGTGTCTTGTAGCAAGTGCGCAGGCACGGTCGCAAGTCCAGCCGACCGCTAGCTGCCAAGGTGAGAACGGGCAAAGCTCGGACCCGTCCCTCTTTCCCTTTGGTGTCGTCGTCAGAGCCGCGCCTGCACGTTAGACAGCGAGAGGTCATCTCCAATCAATTCCGCCCGTCTACGGCCCCGCTAGTGAGTTCTCCAGCTGCCCAACCCCACCCAACCATGAAACACGCACTGCCAAGCTCCAATTTGGAGCTTTCCCCACCATCGGGCCGATAAGGCCGTAATCGGCAGGTGCCGATGGCAGCCCTTCTACCGCCACCCCGAACCAATTTACCTGCACTACTAGCTTCGCCTTGCCTCTCTCTCCACCTTACGCACGCCAGAGAAACCGCTACCGCCTCTCCGTCGCCCCTGATGCGACCGTGCCACCGTGGTGCGTCGCCGCACGGCTCGGCCGCACGTGGCCACCCCTCCTCCGCCATCCTTCACCCCAACTATCATCTCGTCCTGGTCCACGGTAGTCTCCTAATGCTCACTCACTAGTCAATTAGGTCCGTAGCAATCCCAGCTCACCGGAGCGGGTGTGCCGCCGTTGCGGACGGTCGTGCGTCGCTGCAGCTCGCTGCAGCGCATCCCGCCACCCCACGTTGCTACTTGGTGTAGGCGGTTGGACTGTAGTTGAAGGTTGGCCTGACCGATGGGCCAGCGCAAGCCTCTAGTGGTTGGCACGGCCGCGCTGTGTCACCACCTCCTCCTAACTCGATTTCACAAAATAAATCGCCAAATATTACATTGTCTTGTTGTTTATAAACTTGAAAATATTCTAACTTTTTGAGCTGCACTTGATTCCAAGTTGCATTTCTAGGCTATTAGAAATGTTGGCTAGCAATATTATTTTTCCACGGCAAGTATTTCTTTATCATCTACACGTGGCCACCCCTCCTCCGCCATCCTCCACCCCAACCGTCACCTCATCCTGGTCCACGATAGTCTCCTGATGCTCACTCGCTAAGCCAATTAGGTCCGTAGCAGCCCTAGCTCACCAGAGTAGGTGCGCTACCGCCGTAGATGGTCGTGCGTCACTGCAGCTTGCTCCAGCGCGTCCCGTCGCCCCGCGTTGCTGCTTGGTGTAGGCGGTTGGACCGTAGTTGAAGGTCGGCCCGACCGACAGGCCACGAGCCTCTTGTGGCCGGCGTGGTCACGCAATGTCACCGCCCGCCACGCCACCGTACGCTGAGTCGCTGGGGGTGTGTGCAGGTGAATTAGGGAAAGGTCGGGGGTTAAGTGAGAAGGCCTATGAGAAGAGAAAATAGTGTTATTACTTAGTTTTGATTTGAAAGAAGTTCGAGACCTCTTTTGCATAAAGCGCCAACACGTGGACGCCTCACGCGTGGGCCGCGGAAGCGGGCCGCTACGCGCACTGTCACGTGGGCCGCGCGTGTGGGCCACGCGAGAGATTCACTTTTCATTTTCCTAAGGAATTAGAAATAATTTTCTAATTTAATTTCTGAGCTGAGCTTTGGTAATTAATATAAAATCATGTAGGTGTCCAAAAAGTTGTGAAACAAATTTTGTTAGGTTCCTAAAATTGAGATCTATCTGTTGGTATATTTAGTTCATGTTTATATGTGTTGACACTAGGAGCTATTAAATAGTATGAGAATGCTTAATATTATTAAGTTGATGATTGTAGAAATTTTTGTGGTAAATTGGTGATAGTTTTGATCCTGAAATTTTTACAACAGTTTCATTGTATTATTATGTGTTCACCGTAATTTTTGTAGCTTTAGAATAGACTAAGCATTAAGATAGTTAAATGCTCTTTGTTTTAATATACATTAAATCACTAGTAGAAATAAAGATATATCCTTAAATTGTCAAGCTAAGGGTTTATTAGTTGAACCCAACACTTTGCTTAATGAAGATGGTAGTTAGCTTAGTACCTTAGTCATTAGAGCTAGCTTAGTAGCTTAGTATGATTATTCTTATTTTAAGAGTTGTTGATGACTAAATGCTAAGTGTTGCATCATCATCGCATGCATGTAGAGAACGAGTTGGTGAAGATAGAGACCACAGATGATCATGAGTTCGAGGAGATCGACGAGGAGTATGAGGAGTTGATTCTCGTGCAGGAGGAGGTCTCGGAGCCACCGACGACTGACTTAGCTGACACCGCGCCTGCCCAAGGCAAGCCCCGGTGCATAACCCTTATTTTTGATAATCACTAAATATATATATGTGATGTGCATTTATGTTACAGAAATTTTATGGAAACCACATGCATAGATATATCTGCCTATGAGTCTTACTAGTGCAGGTTCGAGTAGCTGCTATGCTTAGGTTTTTGGTAGCGTGAGTAACCTGTCGTTACTCACAATAGGTGATTATTATAATTACTCTCATGATAAAAATGATGAAAGAAAAATGGAGACCGGGCAGGGATGTGGTATGGGTTATGGTGGGTGTGATGAGTTGTGTCCCGCGGTCATAGGGCTTAGCTTGGTTACACTGTTTTCCCTGTCCATATCGATTGAGGATCGTCCGTTGCTGTGGATGGTAGTCAGGTCACAGACTTATTAGCCTGAGCACATACTTGCTTATGGGAGCAGGAAGGCTCGTTATGCTCTTATCGTGGGCTCTGACTCTTTCCGGACTGACTAATTGAGGCGGGAAAAGGTGGGGGAAAGGTGGAGGTCTAACCACCATATTGAGACTGGGTCTCAAGTGTGGGGACTTAGAGTCCAAGTTTGGACGGGGATCTGGACCCCTTGACAGGAGTGGAATGGGTTGATCTTGGTTGTGCTTGGGGTACAAACAGGGCGTGTGTTTCGAGGTACCCAGCGGTGATACATTGATTCGCGAATCATCATTTTCGTGAGACAGTACGACTTGGATATGGTATAGCACCATAGTAAGAACTGGAAGATGAAAGATGGTGAAATGGTTCTGATTGCTCAACCCTTGCTCGAAAGTAGAACAGGTGCTTACCTAGAATGGTTAGTTAATGAAGTAATCATGACTGCTAATTAAACTTGATCTTAAGTACGTACTTCTAGTAATGCTTTTCGCAAATAAAAAGAAAACAACAAACCCATATTACCAATCATACCCCTTGGAGTAAGGAAACTATTCCCACTAGTCGGGTAAGTCTTGCGAGTATATTGCGTACTCAGGGTTTATTTTACCCTGTTGCAGGTGCAGCTTGAGGTGTAGCTCTTGTGTGGAGGATTCTTCTGGTGAGCACAGACGGATCCTTCTATCGTTTCCACTAGATGTTATTTTAAATTCTATTATTTAATTATCACACTCTGAACCCTCGTATTATAATAAATAATTTCTAAGAACTCTTGTTGTATGAAATAGACTAAGTATTGTAAGCTCATACTCATTATGGGATTCTAGAGATAAAACGTGGATTGATTCGAGTTCTCCCGTGGGGTGTGCTTGACAAAACTATCTAATGTAGCTAACTTTCGGGGTGCTTAGTGTCTAGTGGAAGACAAGCGCCTCCAAAAGCGTGTTATTTTGGACGGTTCTGCCACACCGTTGCTTCGCGGGATCAGTGACCTCCTCCTACAATTTGGCGAGAAGGCAAGCAGTATCCAAATCCTTGGGACGATGCATAGCAACAACAACATGAATATAATATTTGAGCCCATCTACAAAATGTGTAGTGTAATATAAAGGTTCATTAGCCCCCCATAGGCATTCAACTGATCAACTAGGCGTATACTGGGTGATGTAATCATTGACTGGGCGGTTTGACAAATTTGGAACAGCTGTCTGAGCAACAGTTCTTGGTGTTCCTAACCAAAACATTGTAAGATCAAGGAACAAAAGGTAGGCCAGGAACATGTTTGCAATTGGGATTCTACTGATGGGGACCAACGAGCAGCATCACCAGTGAAATTCATCTTGGCAACGCGAACCCTTATATGTGTTTTAGTACCATAGACATCAAAGTAATCCTTACACTGGCTAAGCCAATACTTGGGTTGGGTTCCGTCATGTGGCAGAACCGCCCGAAATAACACGCTTTCGGGGGCGCTCGTCTTCCACTAGACACTAAGCACCCTGAAAGTTAGCTACATCGGACAGTTCCATTGAGCCCATCCTAAGGGAGAACTCAAAACAATTCACGTTTTACCGTCAGGATCCAATAATGAGTACGAGCTTACAACACTAACAGATAGAGCACAATTTTAGGAACCTAACAAAATTTGTTTCACAATTTTTGGACACCTACATAATTTTATATGATTTACCAAAGATCTACTCAAAAATTAAATTAGAAAACTATTTCTAATTCCTTATGAAAAAAGAAAAATGAATTCTCCCGCGCGGCCCACGTGACACAGCACGCGCGCGCAGCGACCCCCAGGCGCGGCCCACGTGGAGACGGCCCGCACCGGGGAAAGCCCGCACGCGCTGGCGATTTAGCAAAAGAGACCTCGAACTTCTCCCAAGTTACAAATAAGTGCTAACACTATTTCCCTCTCTCTCAAACCTTCTCACTTAACCCCTGGCTTTCCTGGAATTCCCCCGCGCACACCCCCGGTGACTCAGCGCACGGCGTCGCAGTGGCGGTGACACCGCGTGGCCGTGCCGGCCACCTAGGACCTACGTCGACCCTCCTAATGGGTCGGTCACCATCTCCGACCCGAGCGGTTATGCTAAGTGGCGGTGCAGGGTGACATGGCTTATTGAGGAAGGCTGCAGCGGCGCGGCCATCCATGATGGCAGCGCCACTATTCCGGTGAGCTAGGGCAGCTATAGACCTAATTGGTTAGTGTGCGAGCATCAGGAGGCTACCGTGGACCTTACCGAGGTGACGGTTGGAGAAGAAGGTGATGGAGAAGGTCTGGCCAGGTGCAGCCGAGCCATGCAGTGGCATATCGCGGTGGCACAGTCGCGTCAGCGATAACGAGGAGGCGGTAGCGGTTCGGCTAAGGTGCATAGGGTGAAGAGGTGGTCAAGGCGATGCTAGTGGTGCAGGTGAATTAGCTCAGTAGGGACGGTAGGAGGGCTGCCCTCGACCACGGCCGAGCACAGCCTTAATGGCATAGCGGTGGGAAAAACTCCAAATTGGAGCTTGGCCTTGCACGGTTCAAGGCTGGGTAAGGTCGGGCAGCGAGAGGACGTGATGTTGAAACCGTGGATGCACTGAATTGAATGGAGGTGATCGTTCGATGGGTAATTTGATGGCGTGGCTCGACGGCAGCAACAGAGGGAGAAAGAGAGAAAGAGAGACAGGCACAACAGGTGGGCTTGGCTCGGCCTCACCTTGGTGGGATGCGGTTGGCGTGATCATGGAGGCCCACGCGCAGGCACTAGCAGACAGGCGTGCGCTTTCACGGCCGGCGTGGCCCGCGTGCCATAGTGCCATCAATGACAAGGCGATGGCGAGCCCGGCCATGTGCACGCGGTAGCGGCGCAGAGATGTAGAGGGAGGCACAGATATGATGGCAAGGTGACGACACCGCCTGGCTGCACAAGCAGCAGCGGCAGCTCTATGGGCCAGGAGCCAGAGGCGGCCAGGCCACAGCTAGGTCAGAGCAGCTGTGGTCGTCCACGTGCGGGACAGCCAGCGTGACGACGGCGAGCGCCCGAGCATGTTGACCGCACCCACACGACCAACCAGCCCGAGACCGTGTCGTGCACGAAGTTTAAAGCGCCTATAAAAACTAAACGGTTGCTTCTGTACCTAAACCATCTTTACCATGCTCAAGATGGCATATGAGACTACCAAATCGAGCTATAACACTGCACCACCCCATAACCCAATCTCTCAAAATAATTTGCTAAATATAGCAATGTCTAGTTGTTGACAAACTTGGAGATTTTTCTAAGTTTTTGAGCTAAACTTGATTTCAATTTGCAATTTCTAAGCTAGTAGAAATATTAGTTAGTAATATCATTTTTCAACAGCAAGTATTTCACTGTCATCCACAAAGTTCAAATTCCCAACTTTATTTAAGCGCTACATATATGTTCTATAGTGTTTTTGTCCAATAAAAATTAGTTTTAAACCCTACTTGATATACATGAGCTATTGAATCGACTTTCATTTAACATTTTTATTTGTCATTTTAGGTTACAAGAAATTGATCTACACACTCCGTCACATGCATTATCACATAAACATGATACTCATGACATGGTTTAGTAATTGATTTAGGGTGTAACACCGAGGGTGTTACAACTCTGCCCCCTTAAACAAAATCTCGTCCCGAGATTTCATGTGTGTGCCTAGTGTGAGAAAAGGGATAAGAAATAAACTTTTACTTAACCCATTACCTCGATACTTCAGGGAGAAGACGAGGATAATACTCTAGAATATAACTCTCCTGTTCCCAAGTTGCCTCCTCCTCCGAATGATTTTGCCACTGGACTTTATAAAATTTCACCACTTTGTTCCTAGTGACTCTCCTTTTTTATCCAAGATTTTGACAGGATGCTCAATATAAGAAAGATCAGGTTGGAGAGGGAGTCCTTCAATTTCGACCACTTCCTTAGGAACTCGCAAACACTTTTTCAACTAGGAGACATGGAAAACATTATGAACTGCTGATAAAATATCCGGGAGTTGGAGACGATAAGCAACAAAACCACACCGCTCCAAAATTTTATAAGTTCCAACATAACGAGGAGCTAACTTTCCACGGACTCCAAACCGATGCACACCTCTCATTGGGGATACCTTTAGGTATACATGGTCACCAACTTCAAACTGCAAGGGCCTTCTCCTCTTGTCCACATAAGCTTTCTGATGGTTCTGAGTCGCTTTCAAATGACTTTGAATAACACTGACTTGCTCTCGAGGTTCTTTGATAAAATCAGGTCCAAAATAACCACGATCACCCACTTCAATCCAGTTAAGAGGTGTTCAACATTTCTTACCATATAGGGCCTCGAACGGTGCCATTCGAATGCTCTCTTCATAGCTATTGCTATAGGAAAACTCACCTAAAGTCAAGCATTCGTCCCATTTTTCTGGATAAGAAATGGCACAACCTCTCAACATGTCTTCAAGTACTTGATTGACCCTTTCTGTCTGACCGTCAGTCTGCGGGTGATACGCTGAACTTCTGAGGAGACGAGTACCAAGATATTTCTAGAGTTGCTCCTAAAAGCAAGAGACAAAGATTGACCCTCTAGCGAAAACAATGGTAAGAGGCACTCCATGTAGGGTCACAACCCGATCAGAATACATCTTGGCATACTTCTTGGCTGAATACCTTGTATCCACCAGGAAATGAGTAGACTTGGTGAGGCGATCCACAATGATCCAAATAGAATCATACCCCTTTGTTGTGCGGGGCAAACCCACAACAAAGTTTATAGAAATATCCTCCCATTTCCAAACAGGGGTAGGCAACGTCTGTAAAAATACAGGCGTACGCATATGGTCCGCTTTAACCCTTCCACAAATGTCACATTCTGAGATGTATTTGGTAATATCATGTTTCATATTTGGCCACCAATACAAGTGACGCAAAGCATGATACATCTTGTTACTTCCTGGATGAATGGATAATTTGGAGTTGTGGGCTTCATCTAAAATTTTTCTCCTAAGCTCATCACTTGAGGGAACCACCAATTGGTTCTTAAACTTCACTACACCTTGATCATCAACACTGAAATGAGGACCACACCCTTCGCCAATTAACTTCTTGATATGCGAATTTTCGAAGCATTGCTCTATAACAATTTGCTCAAGTAAATCCGAGACTAGAGCAATATAGGCTAACACCTCAAAATGGTTGAGAGACAAAGATTCTTCTTCAACTTGATGCGACTTCCGACTTAAGACATCAGCCACCACATTAGCTTTTCCCGTGTGATAATGAACTTCTAAGTTATAATCTTTGACTAACCCAAGCCACCTCCGTTGCCTCATAATCAACTCGGATTGAGTGAAAATATATTTGAGGCTCTTGTGATCCGTAAAAATATGTACTTTATTTCCCAACAGGTAATGTCTCTAAATGTTTAGAGCGTGCACAACTGAGGCTAGCTCTAAATTATGGGTGGGATAATTCAACTCGTGCTTTTTCAGCTGACATGAAGCATAAGCGATCACAAGTCCGCCTTGCATAAGCACACATCCTAGTCTAGTCCTAGAGGCATCACAATACACATCAAACGGCCTATCAATATCTGGTTGGGCAAGAACAGGAGTAGAGGTAAGAAACTTTTTTAGGGCTTTGAAAGCTTCTTCACAAGCCAGACTCCATGTAAATTTGACATCCTTCTGGAGCAACTTGATCATTGGTTGAGCTAATTTGGAAAAATCAGGGATGAAGCACCGATAATACCCAGCAAGACCAAGGAACTGACAAATCTGATGCACTAACTTTGGAGATTTCCAATTTAACACGTACTGCACCTTGCCAGGATTCATAGAGATACCTTTAGGTGTTAGGACATGTCTCAAAAACTACACTCGATCCAACCAAAACTCATACTTGCTGAATTTGGCATACAACTTGTGTTCCCTTAACCGAGTCAGTACAATCCGAAGATGTTGTGCATGCTCTTCATTGTTCTTAGAGTATATCAAAATATCATCAATGAACACCACTACAAACTTGTCTAACTCCGGCATGTAGACTGAATTCATGAGATGCATGAAGAATACAGGAGCATTGGTGAGACCAGAAGACATGACTAGGTACTCATAGAGCCCATACATAGTAGAGAAAGTTGTCTTTGGTATATCCTGTGGCCGGATCTTAATTTGGTGATACCCAGAACAAAGATCAATCTTTGAAAACACCTTGGCACCAGCCAACTGATCGAACAAAGTTTTAATACGAGGTAAAGGATACTTGTTCTTAATGGTTACCGCGTTGAGAGGGCGATAATCCACACACATCCGAAGAGTGTTGTCCTTTTTCATAAAAATAGCTAGACAACCTCATGGTGAAGAACTAGGATGGATGAATCTCTTCTCCAATAATTCCTCTAGCTGCTTCTTCATTTCTGCTAGTTCCTTTGGAGCCATGCGGTAGGGACGCCATGAAATAGGAGCAGTACCAGGTTCTAACTCAATGGCAAACTCTACATCTCGGTCCGGTGGTAACCCAGGTAGATCTTCGAAAAAGACATCCGGAAACTCACAAACCACAGGAATAGAAGCAAGATCAGGAGAAGCTTCAGCATGAGCAATGACTGGCAATGCGGGGACTGAGGGCATAAGGAGAGACATTCTATCCTCGGAAGAAGGAAGCTTCAACTCAACAACTCTCTGCCTAAGGTTCAGGACTACCCCATAATTTGTCAACCAATTCATTCCCAAAATTGCATCTATGCCTTGCCCAGGCAACAGCATTGACTAGAGACGATAAGAGTGAGTTGCTAGCACTAGTCTCACCGTGTCCGTCTGAGTGTCAATGCACAACTATGCACCCGGAGTTCCGATTCTATAGGCAATAGGAATAGCCATAGTCGATATATTGTGTCTTTGTGCAAACCCCATACTCATGAATGAATGTTGCACCAGAATCAAATAATAAATATGCTGGGTGGGAATCAATGGTGAACATACCAGCCATCACGGGCTCTCCCTATGGAATCTCCTCAGCCTCAGTGAAGTTTACCTATCCTGAGCGACTCACGGGCACCTTCTTCCTGATGATAGTCCTCTTGACCAAATGAGAGTTGGCTGAAGGCTGAGAAGACTAGGGAGGCTGATTCTGAGGGCACTCTTGGGCATAGTCACCTTCCTTTCCACACTTAAAACAAGCACCCGACTTGTTCCCCTATCCCTGACAAGGCGGAACCTGCTATCCCTAAGGCTGTTGCACCTGCTCAGTAGGTGCACGGTACTGAGTGGGAGGTGCCTGGTGAGTCTACTGAGTCTGACGAGATGACTATCCACCCATAGAGGGATAGGACACCCTCCTCACAACCTGTATCTTCTAAGATAGTGATTGACTAGAAGACCCAGTGATCACCCTCTTGCGCTTTCACTCAGCCTAAGAGTCATGCTAAAGTCCCTTCACAGCAATGGCAGCATTCATCAAAGCATCAAAGGTCTGATAGCCCTTGTATACAGCTTCTCTTGCAAGATGCAAGAGAGACCGTGATTGAAACGGTCTATCTTCTTCTCATCAGTATCCACATGAGTCCCAGCATACTGTGCAAGATGGTTGAACTTGTTCACATACTCCATCACAGTCATGTTTGCTTGCTTTAGCTCTAGAAACTAGGATAGCTTCCTATTCAGCAAACCAGTAGGAATATAGTACTGATGGAAAGCAGTGGTAAACTCCCACCATGCATGGCATTGAAAGTGTCCCACCAAGCACTAACAGATCCTAGAAGTTGTTGTGCGGCAAAGCGCACCTTCTGCTCATCAGTCACATTGAGCAGCTGAAACTTCTGCTCTAGAATACGAAGCCAATGCTCCATGTCTAGAGGTTCAACAGTTGGTGTGAACATGGGCGGGTGTGTCCCCAAGAAGTCTTGATAGGAACAGGACCTCTCGGGACCGCGAGCACCACCCCGTTCCCGCCATTACCCCTAGGGCCTCCACAGGCGAAGCCACCAATAGCCTGTGCTAGCATCTCTAGGGCATGGACTAACTCGCGATGAGCAGCCAACATCTCAGCCATCATCTTGGCATAGGTCATTGGAGGCGGTGGTGGTGGCGGAGGAGGAGGACCAAGGAGTGGGGCCTCGTGGCTCTCCCTGTTGGCATTGCCATGATCATCTCCACGACCATTTTGCCCTGGTCTTCACCAAGACCACGGCCCATCCTAGCACTGGTGCTCCGTGACCAGATCTCAGGTTCATCTGTAAATAAATAGGAACCCACTGTTAGGGACTAGGCCTCTATACTTAGAAACAAAAGGCTAGAGAGATGACAAGGCCCAATAAATTGATACATGCTACAACTTTTCCTTAAGAGCTAAAGCATTGCTTTTTTATTTATTATCCTATCAATTTACTATTAAAAATTATACATGTGGGGGAGTTTAGTTCAAGCAAGATTATCTTTTCATGATGCATGGATCGACCTATTTGTTCGCTCAAGCCAGAATATAGCGACATTCGTATATAAATTTTGGCACATCGCACACTCACTTCCCGTACGCTAAGCAATTCTTACGTAGCGTAAGTTAGTTTACCTGTAGAAGATTGATTAGATAAAACCAGTGCCACTATCCTAGATAGACCATATTACTAAGGCTTATACTTATTTACGTAATTTATCACATCCTACTTTTCGCAAAGCTTTTGTAGGTTAAATTTTAGGTTTTGAAAAGAGTTTTTAAACTCGTAGACTCATTATTGGGCTCTGATACCAACTGTGATAGAACCGCCCAAAATAACACGTTTTTGGGAGCGCTCGTCTTTCACTAGACACTAAGCACCCTAAAAGTTAGCTGCATCGAATAGTTTCGTCGAGCCCACTCTAAGGGAGAACTCGAAACAATCCACGTTTTACCGTCAGGATCTAATAATAAGTACGAGCTTACAACACTTAGTCTATTTCATTAAACAAGAGTTCTTGAAAATTATTTATTACAATACCAGAGTTCAGAGTGCGATAATTAAACAATAGAATGAAAATAAACATCTAGCGGAAACGATACAAGGATCTGTCTGTGGCCACCAGAAGAATCCTCCACATAAGAGCTACTCCTCAAACTGCACCTGCAACAGGGGTAAAATAAACCCTGAGTACACAATATACTCGTAAGATTTACCCGACTAGTGGGAATAGTTTCCTGATTCTCAAGGATATAATAGGCAATATGAGTTTGCTGTTTTCTTTTTGTTCGCGAAAAGCATTACTAGAAGTACGTCCTTAAGATCAAGTTTTATTAGCAGTCATGATTACTTCATTAGCTAACCATTCTAGGTAAGCACATGTTCTACTTTCAAGTAAGGGTTGAGCAATCAGAACCATCTTTCATCTTCCAGTTCTTACTATGGTGCTAGACCATAGCCAAGTCATACCGTTTCACAGAAACGGTGATTCGTGAATCAATGTATCCCCACTGGGTACCTCAAAACACACACCCCGTTTGTACCCCAAGCACAACCAAGACCAACCCATTCCACCCCTGTCAAGGGGTCTAGGTCCCCGTCCAAACTTGGACTCCAAGCCCCCACGCTTGAGACCCGATCTCAATATGGTGCTTAGGCCTCCACCTTTTCCTGCCTCCAATTAGTCGGTCCAGAAAGAGCTGGAACCCACGACAAGAGCGTAACGAGCTTTCCCACTCCCATAAGCAAGTATGTGCTCAGGATAATAAGTCTCTGACTTGACTATCATCCACAGCAACGAACGGTCCTTAATCGACATGAACAGGGAAAACAGTGTAACCAAGCTAAGCCCCGTTGGTCGTGGGACATAACCTGTTACACCCACCAATACCCATACCAGATCCCTGCCATGTCTCCATTTTTTCTTTCATCATTTATTATGAGAGTAATAATAATCACCTATTGTGTGTAACGGCAGGTTACTCACGCTACCGAAAACCTAAGCATAGCAGCTACTCGAACCTGTACTAGTAGGACTCATAGGACAGTTATATCTATGCGGGTGGTTTTCATAAGATTCCTGTAACATAAATGCACATAACATATATAAACAGTGATTATAAAAAATAAGGGGTTATGCATCGGGGCTTGCCTTGGGCAGGTGCGGTGTCAGCTGAGTCAGTCAGTGGTGGCTCTAGGACCTCCTCCTACACGAGAATCTCCTCCTCGTACTCCTCGATGATCCACTTGAACTCATGATCGCCGGTGGTCATGATCTCCGCCAACTCGTTCTCTACATACATGCGATGATGATGCAACATTTAGCATTTAAGCAACAACAACTCTTAAACTAAGAATACGCATACTAAGCTAGCTCTAATGACTAAGATACTAAGCTAACTATCATCTTTACCAAGCAAAGTGTTGGGTTCAACTAACAAATACCTAGCTTTACAAATGAAGGATATATCTTTATTTCTACTAATGATTTAATGTATATTTAAAACAAAGAGCATTTAACTACCCAAATGCTTAGTCTATTCTAAAGCTACAAAAATTACAATGAGCACATAATAATACAATTAAGTTACTATAAAAAAATTTAGGGCTAAAGCTATCACCAATTTTACCACAAAAATTCCTACAATAATTCTTCTAACAATATTAAACATTTTAAATGATTTAATAGCTCCAAGTTTCAACATGTACATATATGAACTAAATGCACTAACAGATAGAGCACAATTTTAGGAACCTAACAAAATTTGTTTCACAATTTTTGGACACCTACATGATTTTATATGATTTACCAAATATCAGCTCAAAATTAAATTAGAAAACTATTTCCAATTCCTTATGAAAAAGAAAAATGAATTCTCCCGCGCAGCCCATGTGACACAGCGCGCGCGCAGCGGCTCGCAGGCGCGGCCCACGTGAAGACGAACCACGTCGGGGAAAGCCCGCCCACGTTGGTGATTTAGCAAAAGAGACCTCGAACTTCTCCCATTACAACCAAGTGCTAACACTATTTCCCCCTCTCTCAAACCTTCTCACTTAACCCCTTGACTTTCCTGGAATTCCCCCATGCACACCCCCGGTGACTCAATGCACGGCGGTAGTGACACAGCGCGGTCGCGCCGGCCACCTAGGACCTGCGTCGACCCTCCTAACGGGCCGGTCACCATCTCTGACCCGAGCGGTTATGCTAAGCGGCGGTGCGAGATGACATGGCTAGCTAAGGAAGGCTACAACGATGCGTAGCCATCCATGATGGCGGCGCCACTATTCCGATGAGCTGGGGCAGCTACAGACCAAATTGGTTAGCGCGCGAGCATCAGGAGACCTACCGTGGACCTAGCTGAGGTGATGGTTGGAGAAGAGGGTGACGGAGAAGGGCTGGCCACGTGCAGCCAAACCGTGCGGTGGTGCACCACGGCGGCGACACGGTCGCATCAGCGATGACGGAGAGGTGATAGCGGTTTGGCTAAGGCACGCAGGGTGAAGAGGTGGTCAAGGCGATGCTAATGGTGCAGGTGAATTGGCTCCGGAGGGACGGTAGGAGGGCTGCCCTCGACCATGGCGGGCGCGCCTTAATGGCACGACGGCTGGGAAAAACTCCAAATTAGAGCTTAGCCTTGCACGGTCAATGCTGGGTAGGGTCGGGCAGCGAGAGGACGTGATGTTGAAACCGTAGATGCACTGAATTAAATGGAGGTGATCGTTCGTTGGGTAATTTGATGGCGTGGCTCGATGGCGGCAATAGAGGGAGAAAGAAAGAAAGAGATAGAAGGGGCGCGGCAGGTGGGCTTGGCTTGGCCTCGCTTTGGAGGGATGTGGTTAGAAGGCCCACGCTAGCAGACAGGCGCGCGCGTTCATGACCGGCGTGGCCCGCGCGCCGCAGTGCCATCAATGACAAGGCGACGGCGAGCCCGACCACGTGTGCTCGGTAGAGGCGGCATCGCACTGGCCGGTAGCGGCGTAGAGATGTAGAGGGAGGCACGGACATGACGGTGAGGCAACGGCATCGGCAGCGGCTATGTCGCGGCGCGGGGCGGTCAAGTCAGCGATGGCAATGACGACGGGCCGCACGGCAACACCACCGGCTGGCTGCATAGCAAGAGAAGCAACAACGGCTCAAGACACCAGAGCCGCCGGCGGCCATGCATGGCAGCACGCATGCGCGTGGTACAGCCAGCGTGGCGACGCTGAGCACCCGAGCGTGGTGACCACGCCCACGCGGCCAACCAGCCCAAGACAGTGTCATGCACTAATTTTAAAGTGCCTATAAAAACTAAACGGTTGCTTCTGGACCTAAACCATCTTCACCATGCTCAAGATGGCATATGAGACTACCAAATCGAGTTATAACACTACACCACCCCTCCTGTGCTACCACTACGAGCTCCATGATCTATTGGGGTTGCAGAACTAACACAGGAGAAGGGGGTTGGGGAGGTTGAGGCATACCCTTGACCGGGGAATGAATCAGGGTAGAAACTACACCAAATCCACCTCCCGGTAGTGATTGTCGACGCAGTGCCCGTTGGGCGTTGGTGCTAGAGCACCTAGAGGTGGACGCTCGATAGCTGCTGGGGTGGCGACTGGTGTGGCGGCGAAAATGCCTGGGGATGTAGCCGGCTGGTCCAGAATCACGTGCTCCTAGTTGCGTGAGATCTTCGAGACCTCGAGCTTGGTTTTGGAGACTTCAAGCTTGATGTCGTCGACGATACCTTCGATCAACGGTCGCCACTCGTCGAGGGAGGTGGTGACGTGTTCCAGCTTCTCCATGCGGGCTGCCTGTGCCATCTCCAGATCACCGATCTAGCGCGAGAAACAGATGTCCTGATCCGCAAATCGCGAATCCCACTTCGCGTCATGCTCGGTGAAGCGCTTGTTGAGTTCGTCCAGGATGATGCGGGTTTCCGGATTCATGACGCCGAGACGATGTTGACAGCGGGTGAAGTGATCGCGGGCAAGGGGATGGGGAGGATCCAGATCAACAACACCCACAAATCGATTCAAAGCGGGGATTGGAATTACAACGTTCCAGATCGCTATCAGTAGCTCACTGCTAGCGATCGGATCAAGCCAACCAAATCCGTTGCCAAATCGATCAATGGAGCTGTGCTCTCGAGCAGAATCGCCCAAAATCGGTGTCTCCGATACCGGTTATTAGCCGTAGGCAAGGGTAGAAGAATTGGGGAAGGGAAAATCTGACGAACAGCAAAACAATAGGCAGAGGAACAGATACGGGAGGAGGAGTGCTTAGCGAGTATAAGAGTTAGGTTTACAATTTTTGATGATCCTCACTCTCTTTCTCTCGCCTCTTATACGGGATACATGGGCTGCTGCCCCGCCATGCACGCAGGCACGCTCACACCCACTCACTACCGGCTTTTTTTAGAACATCGGGTTGGATTTTATTGAAACAGAAATTTTACATTGAACCCCTTACAAAGGCACCCCTGGAAGAAATTAGAAATACATTGCAAGCCTGTCACGGTGCTCCCGATGGTCATCCACGCAGTCGACCGATGCTGCCACAGCCCGGCCATCCTCCACCTCCCGCAGTGAAGGAATACGCCCAGGATGAAGCTAGAGGCCAACTCCCATATCGACGAAGGAAGTAAATATTTTGAAACGCCAGTGAGTAGGACATCAAACTTGATGTGCATTGAACACGATGAATGCTCCGGCAAACGGCTCCTTGCCGGCTCTTCGTCGAAGTTGGAAGAAGCCGCCTGCTGCTCCACCGGCCATCCCAAATCGACGAACAACGACCCCATAAAGGGGAATAACCTCACAAAGAAGTTCCTGCCACAAACTTCTTGGAGGGGCAAAATCCCGGTGAAAACTCCACCGGTATGAAAACCAAGTCTCTTCCGAACAACAGGCATGTCGTAGGTCACGAGTTTTTTGCTGCTGATGATGAGAAGAGCACAGACGACACAATGAAGCACACAAAAGATTCGAGCATCAACGCAGATGAAAAAGACGATGAAAAAATCGTCGATGCTGAACCTCCTGATGAAGACGTCACCATGCTCCACTCACCCACAGACAGGCCCACCAATCTAGCCGCCGTCGAAGAAGCTCGAAAGAAACAAAAGATTCTCGGCAAGGTCGTCACCGAGAGATAATCCAACCCTAACCTAGCTAGATGTACTCTATTAGGAGGGGATATGTACACCACCCACCGGATCCCCAATTCTCCAAGCTCACTGGCGCCACGAAGGCCACCGGCGGCGAGGAGAGCCAGCGAATCCGACAGTGGGAGCGAAAATCGCCCTAAAGGCGCCGCTCTGAACTGTAGCAGGGGAACGAGACGCTTCGAGAGCTCCAGAGAAGTTGGTCTAGCCCTGGAGGGGAACTCGCTACCGGTTAAGCGCACGTTGGGCCTTCGAGTACGTGAGCCCGCTCTTGGCCCATGGTAGTCTTCAGTTGCTTCACTTGTAGTGGGCTGGATGATAACAGTTTTGTGGTGCACACCTTTTCATTTAACCGTCTTCTCAGACAGGTTAATGGAGTACACTGCACTTCAACATCTATACCAGCAGAGTGACTGACGCGCATGACTCAGAAAGCAAGGGCATTAATCTTCGCCGCATGTGAGCTACAGAGTTCATGGACAGAAACCTCCTGACAAAATTGAGCAGATCAAAGCTGTGGGTCCTCCAATCATGCTTAAAGGCAACGAATAGACTTGTGCGTTGCTATCTGCCGTCCTTTTCCCAGCCCCTGCAAGTAGACAATGGAGCAATCATTCTGCTGAGAAGAATGCCTGTGGATTCTGGCCATCGTTAGCCAGCCAAACTGTGCCAACGATTTGGATAGTAGATTTGGAGGGGGATCAGATGCCTTCTGACCGGAAAAGATAGCTGATTTTGCATTGTACTAATATTGTACCATTATGTGAAAACATGTAACGCATAGCGGTCCGTGAACGAGGAAAAGGAGCTTTTCTGCACTACTGGGAAACCATGCATAAATTGAACTATATTGATTGTGTGAAGCTGAAGCTGAGTCCAGTTAAAAAAATTTCAGCCAAGGAATCTGAAGGACAGAGAAGATTAAGGCTCATGCTTTGCCAGTTGCCACACCTTTAATCCTTACAAGGAACCATTCTTTCCTTTCCCTGAAAAACTAACAAAGAATCCTGCTAAGGTATGGTCATGCACCCAACAACTCATATTCGAGTTCTCTTTAACTAGAATTTGGATGCCTACTTTTTTTCTTATTGAAAAATCATCTAGTCCCTCAAACGCTGGTCTCATTAAATAATTGAAATCTACTCAACAATTCGGTATCAGGTACTAATAAATTACGTAAGTCTTAAATTTGACAAATTAAGTTCAAAATTTGTATAAAGGATAATAGAAATAGATCAGAATCAAACACCAAAAATATATATAGGTTTGCAACGGGACGTACAACTCCTGCAGTTATAAGAATAACTTGAGACTTTAGAATAGTCTTGTGTTCCAATTCATTTTATAATATCTGAATGCATACTTAAATAACTCGTATGAGAACCGATGGCTTTGACATTTATCCAATGATCATGTGTTTCAATTTCTCTTGGACTCGGACGCTGAGGCTGGACTTTCATACTCCGTCTGGACGCACGCTACACTTACTCATATTTGCACCAGAGACTTGAAGATTTTAATCAGTGATCATGTTATACACTCTAATTTAATTTAGAACCGGACTCCATGTACTCTGTGTATTGAGACACAATCACACAATAATCTAGTTCATATAGAGAATGAGAAACTACCTAAACATGTTTTGTTTTAATATTATGTATGGATATATCACATATATGTGCTAGCGTGGTAGCAGCTCATCTATATGTATGTATATAA
This sequence comes from Miscanthus lutarioriparius, assembly GCA_904845875.1. NCBI lineage: Eukaryota > Viridiplantae > Streptophyta > Magnoliopsida > Poales > Poaceae > Miscanthus > Miscanthus lutarioriparius. Next base: position 13,271,289 of record CAJGYO010000005.1, read on the forward strand.
AAATAAAAATAGATAAAAAAATCAAGGATCGTATATTAAGAGGAAGAAAAGAAAGAGTGACAGTTTGGTTTTGGCTGGCCGGCCGTAGCTACAAAGGAATGCTAAAAAAATGGAAGAAAAAAAGGGGGAAAAAGTACCACAGACTATCTTATATTTTTGCATTTGGATTAAGATTCCTATTCTGGTTACTCGGAGTTGGAGAGATCTAATTGGATTAAGATTTCTAGTTGTCCATATTATTATATTTTTCCTATTTGATTAAGATTCCTATTCAACTAAAATCGGAGAGATCTAATTGGATTAGAATTCCTAGTTATATAAAGAGAAAGGCTATAGGCGGTTTTCCACATTCACAAAGTTAGTTAAGGAACGGCCGGACAAAAAAATAGGTGGATAGAAATTTTGCCTCTTTATCACCCGAAAAATCGGAGAAATCTAATTGGATTAGGATTCCTAGTTATATAAAAAGAGGATTATGATTCCTAGTTATATAAAGAGAAAGGCTATATGCAGTTTTCCACATTCACAAAGTTAGTTAAGGGATAGCCGGACCCAAAAAATAGATACATAGAAATTTTGTCTCTTTATTATTAGGTATAGATTAATAATCGTAGGACATTCAGGTCTGATATATATTTTTGCTAAAAAAGAGTCCGCAGCAAATGCAGTCAATCGGTATGAATCTCATCTGGCTAATACCAAACTTGTCTTCAGGGATAAAAAGAATCGCTGACAGCTCAGGTATCTTATCTGATCAAGCTGTTCTTGACAGTTGACATGTTGTCTTCGGATAAAATGCTCCCTTTGGCATGACGGCATGTATCATATGGAAATTTTCCAGGAATGCAGCCAGTAACTTGAGAGTTTATATATGATTTGCACGCAGTATGCACATCTCGTCCTTTGAAGAGTCAACCAATCTTAAGTTTCACCAAATATATATAAAAAATACTAATATTTACCAAATAGACATCATTAGATTAATCATGTTTTATATTTTCAGAGTAAAACTATTTAGAGATACAAATGTTAATTATATTTTCTACAAATATACTCTTGTTTGACTCCTCGAAATACGAGATGTATACTTATTTAAGACAAAGGGGATATGTAAAGCAACTCCAAGCCAACAAGCAATCGTGAAGCTGCAGCAGATCCAAGTCATTGATTTTCCCGTCTTGTAAGCTATCAATCTATGGCCAGAAAAATAAGCAAGGGCGGTGAACATTATGTGTTATGAAAAAAGAAAAAGAAAAAAACTCAAACCCTCCATGAGGCAAGCCTCGCCCATGGCACTGATAGAAAGGTAGAAGATTCTTTTCGCATGGTTGAAAAGAAAAAAGGTGTTTCACTGAAAATAACACAGTGAGTGGTCTGAATTTTTATGAGAACGGAGAGTGAAACTACCGACTTATATGTTGCACTTCAGTATCCCTACCACTGTGCTCATAGGAGTCCTATATATACGCAAGAATTTTCCTTAGATGATATATGTAATGTAAGAGTTTGGCGCTGATACAACTGGTTCATTTTTCTCGGAAAGATTATCACATTCAAATGACATCTCAGTATCTCACTAACTTTCATGGTCCACATACCGGTTACTGGATATATATAGCAACCATCTGTGCATGTGTCCTGCTTTAGGCTGTGTACTGCTGGGCAGGGCGTGCTTCATCGTCTCGCATGAAAAGATGTCATGCAAATTTGTTATTTACACTAAATAACTGAGCCTTATCACCACGTTGTCTTTGTTCTTGCTTGTCGAGCTTTTTGAGATTCTTGTTGCATAATACTGTAGCTGAGTGCCAATTTGGGCTAGATTCGTGGCCAGGTTCATGGCCAGTGCAGGAGACAAGTGAGTTGGCGAATGGCGACAAGATGCATTCTCTCATCTCACTCAGGCTGTGTGTTTCGATCGGCAGGTAGCGATGCAATGTACTAGCATACTCGGATTGTCAGGGAAATAGGTTTTTTTTAATGTTCTCTCCTTAACATTGCTTTTATCAGTACTGACTAAGCAGACAATATATGTGCTTTTGCAACCTGTAAGATCAAAACGATGAGCATTTGCAAACTAAGGCCCCGTTTAGATCTAAAAAATTTTGGATTTTGTCAGTTTGTATTTGAAATTAGGTTTTTTATGGACTCTCTCCTTTCAAATTTCTTTTATCATTTCTCACCCAATTGTGCACAATTTTTCGTGTGCTTAATTGCATGCGCTGTAAGATTCGATGTGAAAACGATGAGCAAATTTTTTTGAAATCTAAACAGACCCTAAACAAAACCAAGCATGCATGCATGGTAAATAGGTTCTGATTGTCAAGGACAGCTAACCTGCTATGCTAGCTGAGGCTGTGACCAGTGAGTGGTGAGTGGGTGAGGCCTTGTTTAGATTAAAAAATTTCTGAGGCTTTGTGACCAAAAGATTCATCTCGTGATTTCCAACTAAACTGTAATTAGGCTCAATGCAAACGTCCAGTTAATATGGAGAAAAAAAAACTTAGAACTTTGAAGAGAACTAAACAAGGCCTAAGTGACATTGGCCACTAGGGAGCAGGATAGAGCTGCTGGTGTCGTTTGGCTCTAGCGATCAATCAATCAACCCCAGCCATGAATGGTCTCATGCATCCTTGTCTCAGTTCATTGAACGTGGACGGCTCTTGGGATGGCCTTAGCTTTTAGGTTATGTGGACCTTTTTGGATGTGTATAATTACAGGTGCATGTTTGGAAGAATTACAGAACGGTGATAAGATGATACCGAGGTTGATAGAGACAAGGGACTGGGTGTGAAATATCAAACGGAATGTTTCGCGGAACGACTCATGCTGGATCGTGAAATTAGGCATACACAATGTATACGTGTCAAGGTTCTATAAGTCTAAATTTCAAAATAGTGATAGAGATGATACCAAGCCTGATTAGGATAGGCACGGCAAAAGGTCAAACAAACCATCTTAGAGAATAGCCATACGTTAGTTTGTAAATATAAAAAGACATATTGTACATGTGCTGACATTTTATAAGCTCTATTGTGGATAATGATGACATCGCATCGATGAATAATAATGAGCATGACAATAAATCATAGAAGACGTCTTAGAGAGGAATCCATGTTGGCACGTATATATTTCGAAGTTCAATAGGTTTTTAGCTTTGAATAGTGACCATGAGGATATCAAACTAGATTAATTTGGTATTGTAATGAGAAATACCAAGCTTGATAACTGGATACCAGAAGCCTTGCTTTAGCCTATAAAATGAACAAACAACGATACAATATGATTGACCCACTTTAAATAGAATGCAAATTTTAGACTTCATGCAAATAAAGTATCTGAGAAAACACATCCTTTTACGTTGATCTATGAAAACAACAAACGTCGTATGCTCAACGATAAAAAAAAAGAATTAACCATTTACATAATACAATGAAATTTAAGTTTAAGATTTCATAAAGATGGACATAGGTTAAAAGTAGAAACAAAATGATAGAAGATACCAAGATCATAATGTCTCTGTCGATCCACTAGCTGTGTAGTTAACCGGCGGTTGAACCAGGCCAGCCACGGCCTGTCCCTTTCTCCATTCCGAGCCCAGGCCTGAGCCCGGCCCCAAAGGCCCAAAATCAACGGGCAGCCCGCAGAGGAGCTGAGCCCTTCCGACGTTTTCTCCAGACCAGGTAGCGCGGCGGCTGCGGGTCCGGACGGCGCGCTCCTCCTGTTTTCCCGTCCCCCGCATCCGGAGAAGGCGAGAAGCGCAAACAAGCGGGATAAAAATGGGTAGTGCTGGCGCCCAGACGTCCGATGGATACCGATCCATCGGACGGTGCCGCGGACGCAACCCCCGCACATCTGCGTGACGGAAGCCCACGCTGCTCCCCGCTTTCTTCTTACGTTTCGTTTCCCCAGCGCTTGCTCACTCACGACGCACTTACTTCCCCCAGACCCGTCCCCATAGCCCGCCGCGTCCGCCTTTGCACCGCTCCACGTGCGCGACGAGCATGCCCCATCGCCCCCCTGACCGTAGCATCCCTATCCGCTCGCCCCAACGCTTCCGTCCACTATCCCTTCGACGAGCCACGCGTCCCCGGCCGCCCCTCCCCTGCCTAACAACATAAAAAGCTAAAATAAAACACGTGCAACAACACGGAACACAACTACTATAACATTAGGCTGAAGCAGCTGAAACACCATGAACATATTATTGCAACAACACGAAAACAACTACTGCAACATTAGGCTAAAGCAGCTGAAACACCATGAACATATTATTGCAACCACACGGAACAAACTGCTGCAACAATAGGTTGAAGGAGCTGAAACATTTGAATAGTTGCAACATTAGGATGAAGCAGTTGAAACACCATGAACATATTATTGCAACAACAAGGAACGACACCTGAAACATTAGGATGAAGCAGCTGAAACACCATGAACATATTATTGCAACCACACCGAACTAACTGCTACAACAATAGGCTGAAGGAGCTGAAATATTTAGAACGTATTATTGCAACACTGGTGTGAATCATATGAAACAACGCTCGAAATAAAAACACTTGCAACAACATGGAACACCTACTGCAACATAAGATTGAAGCAACTGAAACATACTGCAACATCTCAAAGCAGTACTACTGCAACATCGCAAAAACATCTGTTGCAACAACCCAAAAAATCCCATTACAACATTTGAAATCATATGTTGCAACATCAAAAAAACCATTGCAACACGGCGAGTTCTGACCCCGAGAGATCGCCGAAACCTTAGCCACCGCCGCATCTCTTAGATCCAGGAGGAGGAGGAGGAGGAGGAGGAGGCTCAGATCCAGAGAAGGACCCACCTACCTCGCTGGAAGCCGCCGCCGTCGCCCTCTTCTCCGGTGGCATGGAGGTCACGGAGGGAGGGAGGGAGGGGCGGCTCGCCGGAAGCCACCCCCATCGCCCTCCTCTTCTGGGACATGGAGGTCGAGGAGGGAAGGAGGGAGGGAGGGGGAGCTCGTCGAAAGCCGCTGCCGTCACCCTCCTTTCCAGTGGCATGGGGGTTGCAGAGGGAGGGAGGGAGGGGCGACAGCGCGCGACGCAGCAGCGAGAGAGTGGAGGAGTGGGAGGAGGAGCGAGGAGACCGAGAGAATGGTGCGCGCGGTTCACATGCGAGCGGATAAAACAAGGCGGGCGCGTAGTCGCTCTAGCGGACGCCCGCACAGTAGCGTTTCCGGAAAAAAAAAATCCCGGTCCCGGTCCCGGTCCCCGGCCGAGTAGCCGACGCCACCGCACTCGTGCCCGGCCCCGCCACGTAACCCCCGTCCCGCCTCCTCGAGCCTCCCCGTCGCGTGTCGTGCGCTGCGCTTGCTATTTAGCACCCCCGTCCTCCGTCCCAAGGCAGTCGCAGTTCACAACTGCGACTAAAAACTACAGTATCTTCTCCACTGCGACTAAAAACTACAGTATCTTCTCCACTGCGACTAAAAACTACAGTATCTTCTCCGCCGCGATTTGGGTAGACTTGGGCACAGGCGTTGCTTCGCTTCTCGGACTACTAGGTGAGCAGAAAGCTCGCGTCTTTTTTTCTCTCCTGGATAGGATGGGAGTTCAGATCGCTTGGTTTTGATTCGGGATTCCTGCGCACGCTGGCCTGCTCCTGATACAGAGATCGCCTTCTGAGGCTAGATTTTTCGTGGTTGATAGGGTTTCCCCGCTGAATCTTCGGGCCTTTTCACCGGTAGTATCGTCGTCTTTTCTGTGGTTGTCTCTGCGCGAGAGCTACTGCAACGCGCGGGTGATCTGGAGTTGTTTTCTCGGATATTCCTTTCATCTCGATACTTGCAGTGGCTGTGGGTCCCTTTAATGAGTAGATGCATGCTGCCTGCGCCGGATTTGTCACCCCAAAGATTTGGGATTTATCGATAGCTATGGAGGATTTACTTCCCCATTCCTCTCGATTCATCCGAACGTTGGTTTGCTGTACTGGTTTGGTCTGTTGAGCTTTGCGTTGTAAAGCACGCCTCCGATGTTTTTGCCGGAAATTTCGATGCTTTACCAAAAAAAAAAAACGTTCGGTACCTAGCATAGGTCGTGCTGCCTTTATACTTGCCGCTTCCACATTTTACTCGATGCGTTTCATACTTTTCCCAACTAAGTAGTTTGGCTATTAGAGTACAAATCCATCTGAAGAAGTAAAAGATTGCTGATTGCGACGAACACACACTCTTTGTGCGTTTCGTGTGTGCACTTTTGGTATTTCTGTCCGGAAGATCTAAAGAAGAAATAGATGTTTAGATTCTTTATTTATCGTGTCCTTAACCTGTAGGGCTGCAAACCTGCATGTGCTGCAAACCTGCATCTGTGTGCTTGCGATGTGCCTTTTTGGTTTGTGTTGTAGTAGATAGGCGATAATTGCCACCTTATCAATGAAGTGGTGTTCATGTTCCATGGTCTGGATTTCAAAGTTGGGAATTTTACTATGATCTCCTGTGCATAGGGCATCTCGTTACAAATATTATGCAAGCGTACAAGACTAGTCAGCAACTACTCAGCGCTAATTACACCTGTGCACAGACTTTTTAGTTCGTAAAATGTTTCTGTGACAAGTTCAGTGTAGGTTTATTCATTAGTATTCTAATGATTGCAGGTTAAGTTGCATTTTCGGTTCTCAGAAAAGGACTGGCTCTGCACTTAGATAATATTAAAATGGATAGTGCACAGCCACCGAGTGGGGAATTGAACACTTCGTTCAATACTCTAATGGTTGCTGGAGGTGACCAGAGTCAACAGCCTCAGGATGCTGGCAATGAAACCAGCTTCACGAACTGGAAAGACCTTCCCATGGAGCTACTCCTGCGTATCATTTCACTAGTTGGAGATGACAGGATAGTCATTGTGGCCTCCGGTGTATGCACAGGATGGCGTGACACATTAGGGTGGGGAGTTGCAAATCTTTCACTATCATGGTAAGAATTGTCTTTCAAGCATGTCTGTTTCAGTTTGACATACATTATCTTCAGAAGATGAGTTCATCAATATCAAGATTTTAGAATCTAGAAGCTTCCATGCTGTAGATTTGGATACAATAGTGGATTAGTATTCAGCTGTCTTCGGTTTCTTAGATATTTAACCCAATATCGTCATAATGTTTGATTGCAGTGCATTCAGTCACTAATTCCGTAATCTAAATCCATCATGATAACCTGTTTGGTTGAATTTCTTTTCAGTAGATCATTTTCTTTGCTGTTGTTGTTTGGCAAAATACTGTTGTTGCTGCTGTTGTTCAACCACATGATGTAGACAGTCAACCATATGATGTTCTTGCTATAAAGGTCATTGCAAACATGAGAATTCCATGTGCTGATTTCTCGGCCCAACAGTTGACTAGATTATAGAGAGAAACCTAAAAAGGTAGCCATAAATGATTATACATGGGCTGTATGGCAACCGAAGTACTGTACAAGAATCCCTGTGGATCATACATACTTACATAGCAAACTTCAAGCAGTAGTTTTAGTTCATTATTTCATACCTTCTGATACACAAAGTAGTTGTGTATCCACATAAGCCTTCGAATAGAACTGGTGTGATTTTTTTTTTCTTTCTGATATAGCAAAGTCATCCTAGAGTGACATGTCTTCCTATAACATTCCCGGCTTATGTAATTTTTGGATGAGATATGTTGTGCTTGGCTTCCTTCATGTTTATGCTAAAGTTCCTTGTGCTATGCAAATAAAGTACGTAGTAAACTTTGTTTACTTCAGTTCCTAGATGACCACCTGGTCTTTTTGAATGACTTTTGGAGAGGAAAGTGTTTATTGACCAAAGAAAATGTCAAATTCAGGTGCCAGGGCCACATGAATGACTTGGTGATGTCACTGGCTCACAAATTCACGAAGCTGCAAGTTCTATCTCTACGCCAAATCAGAGCTCAGCTAGAAGACAGTGGCGTGGAGGCCGTGGCAAACAACTGCCATGATTTACGCGAGCTGGATCTTAGCAGAAGCTTTAGGCTCAGCGACCGGTCCTTGTACGCTCTGGCGCATGGGTGCCCTCACCTTACAAGGCTCAACATCAGTGGGTGCTCCAATTTCAGTGATGCGGCTCTCGTGTTCCTCTCTAGCCAGTGCAAGAACCTGAAATGCTTGAACCTGTGCGGGTGTGTGAGGGCAGCTTCTGACAGAGCACTACAGGTACTTCATTTTCTGTAGCATTGTTTTCTTGAGCTTGCATTGATTCCTTAATTCCTGCTATTTTGGTGGTGTAGGCCATTGCTTGTAACTGTGGCCAGCTGCATTCGTTGAACTTGGGCTGGTGTGATAGCATCACTGACAAGGGAGTGACCAGCTTGGCTTCAGGATGCCCTGAGCTCAGGGCTGTGGACTTGTGCGGTTGTGTTCTTATAACAGGTAACTTGCGTTTACGTATTTGGTGTTGAATCCTGCAAAACTATCCTAAAACTTAGCTGACTACTCTTTGGCCTGACGCTTGTTTGATCTCTTGCTACAGATGAGAGCGTGGTTGCACTGGCGAACGGCTGCCCTCACCTGCGTTCCCTGGGCCTGTACTACTGCCAGAACATCACTGACCGCGCCATGTACTCCCTGGCCGCCAACAGCCGCATGCGGAGCCAGGGCGGGGGCTGGGACGCGACAGCGAAAAGCGGCGGCGGTGGCGGCAAGGACCGGGAGCGGGACGGGCTGGCGAGCCTGAACATCAGCCAGTGCACGGCGCTGACCCCGCCCGCGGTGCAGGCAGTGTGCGACTCGTTCCCGGCGCTGCACACGTGCCCGGAGCGGCACTCGCTCATCATCAGCGGGTGCCTCAGCCTCACTTCCGTGCACTGCGCCTGCGCGCTGCACCCTCACCGAGCCGGGCGCGTCATCCTCTCCAACCACGCCTACTGATCGCATTGTGGAGCTGTGGTGCTGGGATGTGTGCGTGCGCGACGGGGCTGTTGTGTGAGGTGCTTTTGTGTTGTGTTGTATGGGCGTGTACTAGGGTATCTACTCTCTAGGGAGCTGTATTGAACCGTGTAGAAGCAACTGAGTTAAGCTTATTGTCTGTAAAAAATGGACTGTATTTGTGGCCTTGGCCTGGTCTCTTGGTGCACCAGAAGCAGCAGCGCGATGGCCGCGAAGTCACTCCTTTGGCAGGGCTCTCACCGGCTCCAGCGTCGGTGATGTGCTGCTGGCTCGCAGCCGTGCGCCTGTGCCTGTGGCAAGATTGGTGCTGTGTTGCTGGCAGCCATGCGCCCGTGCCTGTGGCAAGATTGGTGCTGTGTTGCTGGCAGCCATGCGCCCGTGCCTGTGGCAAGATTGGTGCTGTGTTGCTGGCAGCCATGCGCCCGTGCCTGTGGCAAGATTTTCTAGGCATGGCAAAGTGACCTAGGCACTGCAAAGTGAACTAAATTTTCTAGCTATTTTTGTGGTTTAGCTACGTTTGCCTAAGGTTACTTGTGGCAAATTAGGAACCAAACAGCCCCGACGCTGCCGTGGGAGCCTTCTTTTCGTTTTTGCCAAAACCAGCTGCCCTGACAAACGAGGATTTGCGTTTGTGGTAGCTTTTTTCTTAATTCAATTCAAAGAAAGGAATTTCTCCTTTCAGAAAAGGGGTTGTCTACTTTTTATATCCGTGTGTTTTGGACACTAGGAAAACAACCAAAAACAGCACAGCAATGGCTAGGGGTGGGTGTCTTAGTTATCTAAGGATCGAAAACTCTTACGTGAGTAATTAGCTAAGTTTCCAATAACTGAGATTGCACTACTCGCGCTTGTAAGGGTGTAACTCTACTTCCCCTTTGCTTATTAATACAACGCCGGGCAACCGGATCTTTAAAAAAAAATCGAGCAGCAGTGATTAGCACACGGAAAAAAATCCATTTTGCCTCTCTCAACTATCACGAAAGTCAGTTTTTCCTCCCTCATCTCTCAAACCGGTCACTTTACCTCCATAGCTGTTTCGGTTGGTGGTTTTCTTTTTTTCGTTTATGTTTATTTGGCTGAATCTTTGAAAAATCATATTAAATCATAGAAAAATCATAAAATGGAAAAAATCCAATTACGTTGGACTCCACGTGAGTAGTTCTATACACAGTGAACATATGACATGATATGCTTTAGTACAAAGTTTTTTTGTTGTAACCTTAGATCTATATTTTTATATAATGAATTCATAGCTGCAGTTTCTCTTGTCCAATTATGGTGAAACTTTTATTATGGATTAATCATTGCATGCTTGAGATATAGAAAAAATTTCATGCTCATTGAATCATATAACTGAGTTATAGATTTATCTATTAATTTATCTAGGTTTATATAGATAAAACTATAACTCAGTCATACATGATCCAATGAGCATGAAATTTTTGCTACATCTCAAGAATTCAATGATTAGACCAACCATAAAAATTTTACCATAATTGGAGCTATGAATTAATTACAGAAAAGCATAGATCTAAAGCTACAGCAAAAATTTTATACTAAAACATACGATATCATATGTTTATTATGTAGATCTACTCATGTGGAGTCTAACAAAAATTTCATGCTCATTGGATCATGTATGACTGAGTTATAGATTTAATTTCATTTAAAAACTATTTAACAAACATAAACCTAGATAAATCTATAACTCAATCATGCATTATTCAATGAGCATTAAATTTTTACTACAGCTCAAGCATGTAATGATTAGGCCACCATAAAAATTTCACCACGATTGAATCAGAGAAATAACAATTATGAATTAATTACAAAAAAAATAAATATAAAGTTAAAACAAAAACTTATATTAAAGCATACCACGTCATATATTCACTATGTAGAACTACTAATGTGGAGTCCAACGTAATTGGATTTTCCATTTTCTGATTTTTTATGATTTACTATGATTTTTTAAAGATTCAGTCAAAATAAACATAAAAAGAAAAAAAGAAAAACCACCAACGGAAACATCCATGGAGGTAAATTGACAGTGTTTTTGAGAGATGAGGGAGGAACTATATCTGGTTTTAGAGTTGAGGGTGAAAAATCTCACTTTCGCGATAGTTGGGGAGGCAAAATGGACTTTTTCCTCTTTTCTAAAGCCAACGCCCAACGGGCTGTCTTCGTTGCACTTTCGAACAACTGAACAAGGCCGATGGATGCACTTGCTGGGCCTTTTGTCAGACGTTAATATGGGCCAATTATCAATATGGCCGGTCGTGCCTGTTTTGAACTAGCCGATGTTGTGATGTGTGATGATAAGAGCTTACTGGGCTTGATGATAAGAGCTTAACCCGTCGGCTATGTGAAAATTAATTGACAAGATTAACCGATCGTTTTGAAAATTCTAAATTGCTACCAATGCATACGTCCTCCGGCATGCCGAGTTACCTGCAAAATGAGCAAAATAATAATAATAAAGGAACAAATATATGTCAAACGAAAGAAATAATATGCGAAAACGAAACCTATAACCTTCAACGCGATCCCGCACTGCATGACCTTCACCCTTAGCATCAAGGTTCCCGGAAAGCCAAGTTCGCGGAACGTTCCGATTGAGGAACACGAACGTGAAACATGGAACATCTATCACTTTTAAAAATCGTGAGGGGTATATTTATTTGCATTGTTCCTTCGGAAGATGGAATGCGTATCTAGTGTAACATGAACGAGGTTCTTAGAATGAGGAACATATTTTATTTTGGTAAATGCATCGGCAACCATTATGAACTTGTTCCATCACGGTAGATTGTTATATTTTCATCTAGTGTCTATACGGCATTAACATTAACAAATCATGGCATGATCTAAAATGCATGATCAGAAAGAGGAATATACGCTATTGTGAGCAGCTGAGCATCCTAAACTTCTGATTTGGTGTACCTTTGCTCCAGGTCGTGTTCCCACTGTGTTTGGAACGATGTTCCCATTCCACGTTTGGGGCGAAGTTCCCAAAATGTGAAACATGGCCATGTTCCACATTTCTAGCTGCTAAACCTCCATCTGCTTGATCTCATGCTCCCGAGTAGATCCCGTGCCACCCTATGTCATCCAATTAGATCATGCATTATGCGCGCACTGTATCCCAACCTCCGGAGGCATGGATCGGAGAGGAAGCTAAGAGGTAGTGATGTGCTTTGCCTAACGGGGAGAGAGAGAGAGAGAGAGGCGGAGAAGTGGCTGAGAGAGTGGAGGCTTCGGAGGAGAAGAAAGAGGCGGTGGCGATTAGTGGGGAGGAGCGAGGGAGGCGTGTAGCACTAGGGTTTTTAATTAGACCTTAGGCTTTTTTATAGAGTCAGCCATCGTAAAAAAAACCGTGTATATAAATCAAATTATTGAGATAGTATTTATTTGTTTGTCTTCATAAACGGACTCAAAGAAAAGCATCATGTATTTTTGGAGTCTGAACAATTTTTAGACCGTCTCTATTAATCAAAGGCCTCTTAGAAATCTTTGTAGTAGTACGCCAAGTCGGCATGCAATTTGGTCGCTGCATTCGAAAGTCGGCCTAAATGTCGCCGACACGATGAACGGGATTGGAGCACCGGATCGGATTTGAAACCTAACCTGTTGTACCTAATAATTGGTGGCTTGGACTCCGTCATTTGTTTCCATGATCATCGATCTAGACTAACCAAAGCTGCTGCCTCAAAAAATAGTGTGGTTTGGGACCGCGGAGGCCTCTACATGCATATTCTTCCGTGCGACTATTTGCAGCATTGGCGTTCCGACGCAGCTGACCGTGGACCTCGTTAGCTGGCTGGCTGGTGCCTTGACTTCTGCCTTGGTTTGGACTCGCTGTCAAGGACTTGTAGGACGATATACATATATGCCTGAGTTTTGTCAGCTGCTGGAATTGAAGAACGACGGAGATAGATATGATCGTTGACGACGACAAACAGAGAGAAGAAGTCTCCACGCATGCGCTTCAAACGACACGTCTCCGTCCGACGCTGCCGTCGTCGATGCGATCCGGCACTCCGGCTCGATAGTAGATTATTCATTATTGTCCATCGCCATCTTCAGGAAACGACGGGAAAAGGGCTGAAGCTAGCTCTATATCTTCATTCAGTTCCAGTGAAGTGACGAGAGGAGAGGAGAGAAACGGTTATCCGTTCCACTCATCCATCTATCCCTGGCGTGCACTGCTCAGATAGCCGGGAAAAGATTTCTGAATCGTAGCTGGAACAGCCAAAGACGATGATGTGGCCACTTGTGTTATCAATATCGATGTATCGTCCTGACTCTTGCGTGAGATGCATGCTGTCGTCGACAATGCAGGCAATGCCTTCACGAGCCGTTGTTGCTGTGTGATGTACACATGCATTATTTCGCCAGGCCCGTACGCAGATTCTCTGCGTCGCACCATGCTTTTTTTTTGCGTTGAATGCAGTGCCGCAGTGTGACGGTCGCGACATAACTGACATTAATCACGTATATAGCCATACCCATACCTGACCATTTTATATATAACTACTCACTCCCTGCTAAAAAATAAAGTCGTTTTAAAGAGTGACATGGTCTTTGAAGCGTAACTTTAACTACTTATTTTTATAAAAATATTTATCAAAAAATGATATATGTAAATTTTGTGAAAGTATTTTTCAAGACAAATCTATACATATGGTTTTCACATTTCTAAACTCAACAACTTAAAATTTATTCATGATTTATATTTACAGTGTTTGACCCAAACCCTGTCTAAAACTGACTTTATTTTTTAAGTATGGAGGAGTACTTCCTAACCACCCATAAATCCCTGCCTCCTCAACCCTTCTGCTACTGTTCACCTTTTCTTTTCATTTTTCCTTTTTCCTTTTTTTCCTCCTCCGGACTCAACCCTTCAGCTACTGTTCACCTTTTTTTTTCTTTTTTCCCCCTTTTATGTTTTTTCCTTTTTTTTTTGCTCCTCAGGGCTTCGGACGCTGTTCTTTTTCCTTTTTTTCCTTTTTCTTTTTTTTTCTCCTCTAGGTTTCGACCGTTGTTTTGTTAGGTGCTGTTCAAACTTTTCGTCCCTCCCCCTACACGTGCGCAGCGGAGCGCGCGAATCAGCCTAGTACTCCCTAGGGTCCAAAAAGAATACAACTACCAAACTACAGCTAGGTGTGGATCAAACTAGCATAAGTTTGATCAAATTTATAGTGAATAATATTAATATTTTATGTATTTAATTAGATTTAATATAAAGATATATTTTATAGTTAATTTAATAATATATTTTTATTATAAATATTAATATTTTTGTATAACTTTAGTTAAATTTAAATTGTTTGACTCACCGAAAATTGAGAATTGTATTTTCTTTAGACGGAGAAAATATACACGAGTATTTGCAGGTGCAGGAGCTTCCTATCCCCTGCTATATAGTAGTCCTAGCAAATATAGGAGTACATAAGTATACTCATCAATGCAGCACCATGCATATACTCCCTCCGTACCTATCGTTCTCACTTTTGAGAAGTAAATGTACTTAATTTTGACAAAATATATAAAAAAAATATTAATATTTATATTACATAATTAGTATCATTAAATAGATTGTTGAATCTATTTTGATTTGGATATACAAATATTATCCATATTTGTTATAAATCTAGTCAATAAGAAAGTTTGGCCAGCCTAAATATTATAACGACACTGAAAAGAGAACCGAGGAAGTATGGGATTGGAAGCTCTCTACAAATAATTTGCTAGCTAGGGCTGAAACGATTGGTGCCACGCTGCCGCATGCTACATGCATTCGCACGCATTTGACTAGCAGCATCACGCACGGCACGGGCCGTGCAAGCTAAACACAAGTGGGGAAAATTAGTCAAAAAGACGCCATGCGAAACGACATTCCGGGCGTGACTGATCTTGCAAGGGAGATATATAGCACTAGCGGTGGCCGCGGCACGCATATATTCTATTCTATTCTATTCTATTCGATCGCCCAACGTTTTGCTAGAAAGCACACAGGATGAAAGGAACACGGACACGGCTGATGATGGTGGCCTGGTTACCGGAATCCCCAGCATAAACCACCGTTCACACTTGGGAGAGTGAAAGGAAATAATATTAATTTGGGGTAAACAGTAAACTTGCATATTACTCATCATATATATACACTGCTTGCGTGTATATGAAGTTTTTACTTCGATGGTGAAGGCAGGAGAGGCCATTGGCTGGCAACTTGTGTGTTTTTGTTGGTTATTAGCTAGGTGGAATAACAAGGAGAACACGTACGTCACCACGCCACCAAATGGATAGGATCGTGTGTAAGCAAACATCTGTATTCAAATTTCTGTGGGGCGAAGAGAGACCCAGTCTCAACTGCATGGTGTCACAGAAATTACTACCATGAAAAACCAGTTACAGGTGTGTATTAGATCCTTGGTTGACCTGATCTACAAAATGTCATGCAGCGACATGAACGAGTTTTTCTGACTCACTCTACATAGATTATCTCATCTCAATCATGTAAAATATATATATAATCCCAGCAGTGACCATCAAGTCTTCCTTGTGAACATTTTTGTCCCACGACCAGATATAGAAACCAAAGGTCCAAGGAGTACTATCCGTGCCTCTTCTGCTCCACGATTGTCCTCGACTCTTTGCCACAAAAGATGGTGTTCTAGAACATTAGGTTGCCTCTCTTTGCAAAATGTCTAGGCTAACCAATATAATATAGTATATTGTCAAATTTAATACATGTATGAATTTTCACCATCATCCCCCCTTTTAAAAAATGCCAACAGCTAGCATTCTCAACGTTTACCTGATCTTCCACTCACCGTTCAACACTATCCACTATCTATTTTTCTTATCAGGAAAAGTCTATTAGTTGAGTCCCTCAAATATCATTTCTAGGTTGCCCGAAATGACAACTAAAAATCATGGTAGTGACAAAAAATGAAACTAGAATATTGGCCACATGCAACCATATTGGAAGAGAAGATTGGATGTACCTTCAAGTAGTAGCATGCCTTCATTTTAATGGCATAAAAACAAACGATACTAGTTGTTGTTGCATGGCGCGTCTTATGTCGGTTTTATATTTTCTTGTTTTACTTCTCTATTGTTATATGTACAGCGCCGAACTGACGCAGGTCATTTTACAAAAAAAAATACATTACTTTTTTATAACGAGAAAAGTATAAAAATATTTAAAAGGATACAAAATACTAGCCCAAAGTGGACGCAACGCAAGTTGGAAGAAGCCGGTGGAGCGGGCGGCGCAGAGGATCCGCGGCACAGCCGACGGTCGTACTAACCGCGCATGACATACGTATAGGACGACTTTCGCCGCCACTCCCTACCAGCCCATCCCTTCTTTTCTTCCCCTCCCCTCCCGCTGCACTGCAGCTGTTCGCCTGCTCCCCACTTCCCGTTCCGCCCCTCCGCGTCGCTTCTCCCCCTCCGTTTCCCACCGCGCAGGTCGCCGATCCGGCTCACGCCCGCCCCGTTGATTCGCGCCTGTACTTGCCGGTACAATCTCTCTGCCCGTGAATACCTCTTTGCCTCCTTGCCTGCAAGATTGACTCTTCTGTTTGCTGCTTCTGTTTTGGTTCTTCTTTCGTCCTTGCTTCGTATGGATTTTAAGGGCGTTTTTCATGAAATCGAAGTTGCTGGATTGCTCGTGGATGTCTGAAAAAAACATGATTTTTTACAACGCGCTTCATAGTCTTGTTGAGTACTGCTACTCATGGTTGAGCAATTAGAAGCCGCGTGTAGAGAAGCCCAGGATTTGCGGTGCATGGTGATGTTAGAAGGGGAGGTGGATGCTTTTTTAATTAACTTGTGCTGTAACTGATTCTAATCTGGTTGAACGGTTCGTGGCAATTGGGATTTCTTATGATTGGGCCACTGTGAGCACTGCAACTGCAAGTATTTCAGCTCTAACAAAATCTTCAGTATGGAGGTATGATCAAAGTTTGATTAGATATTCTTCCCCGGAGAAAGCGGATTGCTGTTGAGGATTTTATTTAAAAGTGAACTCCCTTTTTCTTTTATTCTGGCGCGCGAGAGCTGTATTTTGGCCATCTTTGCCTTGGCATTTGTGGTGTGTTTAGTCTTTGATATGCTGATATTTGGGACAATCGATCCCATCCAGCGTGTTTAATTTAGGTATGCTTACTCTCGCTAGTTCATTATTTTTTTTCCCAAGACCCGGTAATCACTAGTCGGTCTTTCTTTTTCTTGCGTGGAACATGGCAATCAGTCAATGTTGCCAATCTTTTTGCGGAAGGGCATTCAGTCAATATTGCTTAATTATACGCGTGCTTATTGCTTAGTTGCTTACCATGCACTAGAAGGTGCATGTTAATCGCTAGAGTTTACCCCAAAACATTGCCAATCTTTTTGCGGGAGGGCATTCAGTCAATATTGCTTAATCTATATTCTATAAGCATGCTTAGTTCCTTACCATATTCTAGAAGGCGCGTGATAGTATTAGTGACTAGTGTTTTCCTCGTAACCTGTTTAAAGTTTAATCCAATGGCTGCAACATGATAGAGGATTATTCTACTTCCATCTTGATTGGACTACATAAGTTTGCTTGAGTTTCTGTTGCATCATATAACACATTCTAGTACTAAGCCTACGACGATTCAGGATGTTATTTCTTTTGAACGTAAAATTGGCAGGAGGTTAACCAGATGTAGAAGAAGAGTTAGGCCTAAGCCAAACAACAGAAAAGGGGGGGAAAAAACTTTACAATGGACACCGTGCCGTGAGTGGGTTTAGGTCACTGGGATCAGATCGCCCACTCTCTTTGCTGCCTGCCCTTGCCCAGAATGATTCAGGGCTCAGTAGTTCAAATGTTTAATCATATAGTGATGCCTACTCAGTGTTGCGGTTTCCCCAAAGAATGTCCATTAACTTACTTTTCTTTGTGGAATAATCAAAAGAAGAATGATGCAATCTGTTTACCCAGACAACTGAAAAAGTGCTGGCAAGTCAAAAGTAGCTTTATATGTTAGAACACTGCTAGTTGTGATTCCATGGTCGGTCGGTTAGTTGATAAACTGTTTCCTTATATTTCAGGTAGTAGACGGTTTTGTCAAACAATTCAATCAGAGGAACCCGCGTGTTAACCTGAAGTTATCTGAGATTCTGAAGCAATTAAGGCTCACAACAAGTTTAGCCTAAAAGGTTGAAAGGGAAAAGTTATGTCTTTTGCTAGGCGACTGGACCCGTCAGCTTACACGGACAATCTATACATTCATAAATTTGCCACACCAAGCTCAAGCTTTGCTGCTCGAAGATTTTCCTCGGATACACAGTTGTTCCGTTACGACCCAGAACCATACAATGAGTATGGGCATATGGGTTTCACTGGAGCACCATCTGCTGCATTTCAAAACTCCTTTTGTAGTCAGCAGGCCTCACTAAAACCATACCATGTAACTGATGATGGACGATCTCCAAGTGTTGCAGATACTCAGTCTAACTCATGCTCTGACGCAGCAAAAGATTCACCAGTGATTTCCAATGTCTCGCAGCAGAACTCCCAGTCTGTATCAGATAGTCAGAGTTCTGAAATCGAAGTAGAGTTCGATGAAGATGACATTAGGCTGAAGCTTCAGGAGCTGGAGCATGCTTTACTTGACGATGGTGATGATATCTTATTTGACATTTCCCAGGCAGGTAGCATTAATGATGAATGGGCTGACCCCATGAAGAATGTATTGCTTCCAAATTCACCAAAAGAATCAGAGTCAAGCATCAGTTGTGCTGTTAGCAACAGTGGAGCTCCAAGGACTCCAAAGCAATTGCTCTTTGACTGTGCTACTGCATTGTCTGAATACAACACAGATGAAGCACAGGCGATCATAACAGAACTCCGACAGATGGTCTCCATTCAAGGGTACCCTTCTGAAAGGATTGCAGCATACATGGTAGAGGGCCTTGCTGCAAGAATAGTAGCTTCAGGGAACGGCATCTACAAGGCTTTGACATGCAAGGATCCTCCAACTCTGTATCAACTTTCAGCAATGCAAATCCTCTTTGAAATATGCCCATGTTTCCGTTTGGGCTTCATGGCTGCTAATTATGCTATAGTTGAAGCCTGCAAAGGAGAAGAAAGACTGCACATTATCGACTTTGACATCAATCAGGGCAGCCAGTACATTACATTGATACAATTTCTGAAAAACAATGCAAACAAGCCACGCCATTTGAGGATAACTGGTGTTGATGATCCTGAGACAGTTCAGAGGCCCATTGGAGGTCTGAGGGTCATTGGGCAACGCCTAGAGAAGCTTGCAGAGGACTGTGGGGTCTCTTTCGAATTCAGGGCAGTGGGTGCTAACATTGGGGATGTTACACCTGCGATGCTTGATTGTCGTCCTGGTGAAGCACTTGTTGTCAATTTTGCATTCCAGTTGCACCATCTTCCTGATGAGAGTGTTTCAATTATGAATGAAAGGGACCAGCTCCTTCGTATGGTGAAGGGACTCCATCCTAAGCTAGTGACCCTGGTTGAGCAGGATGCCAATACCAATACTGCACCGTTTCTGCCAAGGTTAGCGACTTTATTAAAAGAAAGTCTTGAGTCCACTCTAGATGCTAATCTAATGTTGTACTGTGGATTTTATATATGAACCCCATGTATGTTTTGATCTTATGACTCCTACAGTAGCATTAACATCTGACTTTCACAGGTTCCGTGAAGTCTATGATTACTACTCTGCGCTTTTTTATTCTTTAGATGCGACACTTCCAAGGGAGAGCCCAGATAGAATGAATGTGGAGAGGCAGTGTCTTGCACGAGAAATTGTTAACATCTTGGCTTGTGAAGGTCCTGATCGTGTGGAGAGGTACTACCTGTACCCAGCCATGCTTTTACCAGTCCTGCACCCTGCATTCTCACCCTTTTTCCTGAAATTTAAGAAACTGATAGTGAAGCTGTTACATGTTGCAGGTTCGAAGTTGCTGGGAAATGGAGAGCAAGAATGACAATGGCTGGCTTCACACCATGCCCATTTAACAGCAATGTCATCAGTGGAATAAAGTCGATACTGAAATCATATTGTGATAGGTACAAGTTCCATGAGGATCATGGCGGGCTTCACTTCGGCTGGGGGGAGAAGACTCTCATTGTCTCCTCCGCATGGCAATAGAGAATTAGAGCTCACGTATGGAGTTGCATTAGTATTGTTGTATTTTAGGAGCTTCCGGTGCAGACTGTAAAAAGATGTGACCGCTGGGCTGTTAACTGAACCTTACTTAATCGTAGATGTATGGTTGTCAGAATAATTGAGTTTGGCTGATTACCCGGTGCTAGTAGCATCTTGTTGCGTGATGAATCTGTATTTTAGGATAGAAGAGTTATGACATGGCGACTCTACTTTGTGTATAAAAATTATGCATTACTGAACTAGAAGATATTTTGTACTCACCTGCAGCAAACAATTCTGAATCAGAAGCAAGATCCACGACAGATTATCGTGATATTCGGTACATCAATGCGAAAAGTGAACTTTGCTGAGAACATATTTGACATCAAGACTTAAGATTATCCAATAGAGTCATCATGTAATTACATCAATTTTCTGTAGTACAACAATTTGACAAGCGTACAAAGCTCCTGTACAAGCTTATGAAAGCTGGATCAACACTATACAGGTATCATCTTCGGAATTAATCCAGGTATACTTGTATACCCAATAGAATACAAGTATTATCACAATAAGCAATATACAGGTGTCCTCTTCAGAAATAATCCATTTATATACTCAGAGAATCTGAATTTTTTGGCTCTCACAATATGACATATATGGGTATAAGCTCAATCATGTCATTAGGGATTTAGGGTAAGCTGTGTCGTGAATTCAATGAATTATAATTAATATTTGGTTGCATTTTGACCCGTTTAGAGGACTCGACAAGCGATGGAAGAGGTCTAGGAACAGGGATATTCCTTGACCTGTAAAGCCTCTTCAAACTTGTATTCAAACATTTCGATGATCCAATAATGCACAAAGGTTCCTTTTGACAATCAGTTCTTTCTGCACTTCTGACCATGGTAAGGTTTAAGTCTTCCGTGGAACTCGATGATTTTGACTCCTCTGCAACTTCTGACTTTTCAAGTTGATCAGACACCACTAACATATTGTGTTGACCAGCAGGTAATAACTTCACTTGACACGCTTCTAATTGTGTTGAGGTTGCTTCATGCTTACAGGAAGTCACATCATCTCCAACTGCCATGGGATCTTGCTGGGAGGCTGGTGGTTGTTTCGTATCGAAATCCATTGAAGAATATGTTTCAACATCTTCACTACTACCATGAACCGAATCTGTTGGTGCACATGCCCTGGCTTCTTCTAAGGCAATGTACTCTTCTTTCATAATGTCAATTGCTTGAGAGGCAAACCTTGCTCTTCCAAACAATGTAATGTCTGGTTCTTCAGGTGGAGGGGGTGGCACAAATTTCAGTTCAAGGGTGCTTATTACATTTAAATATGCACATCCATCGCTGGTGGAAGATGAATGATCATCATCAACAACAAAACTTGAGTTATCTTCGTTTGTCTGTGTTTCAGACGCAAGCACTGAACAAGGGGAGGACACTGACTTTTCAAGAGGATCTCTGAATATTTTCCACAGTGGATCATCAGCTGTTAAGCGGGTCTTGAAACAATGTTTCTTTACATAGCTCAGCTCAATGGCGAAGCACGGCGGAGTTGTTGAAATAACCCACTGAGGTTGGAGAAGTTGTAGTGCCTGCTCCAACTCATCACGAGAGGAGTGAATGGAGAAACAAACATGCCAGATGCCAAACTCATCCTGCTCAGCTTCTGTTAAGCTGGGTTTCTTCTGGTTTCGAGTACAGCTTGCATACCACTGTGTTGATGGACGAATAAATAAGGGTTCAGGTTGGAGATTTGCCCTTGCCTCTGCAAGCTCTTTGCTTGCTCTATCATATAACTGGTGGAACCCAACCATCTGTGGGGTTAAGAAGGTCACAACCGACAAGGAAGAAAACAAGGGGTCACTCCATGTGATAGGCACCAGAAGAAATGATAGAAGGTGCAGGACTCAGCATCAGGTACCAGCCAATTGTGTGTAATTTTTTTTACGAAACAAGAACCTTGATGTTATGATACTAACCTAATGTATAATAGGATTGACATTAACTTATTTTGCCTTAAAATGGAAACGAATCAGCTAGCTTCCATGTGTATTATAATGTCATAGTGACTGACTACTGTCAGGCAAATATTTCCCTTATGGGCAGGCTTCAAAAATGAAAGTAATGCAAAAAATTCAGTATTAGGAAGATAGAAGGATGCATTTCATGGGATAATATACCTGAAAGCGAGAAGATGAATCATCAGTGATGATTTCAGGGGCTGTCAGTGATAGTGCTTTAAAACAATCCAATTTCCGGTCGACATAGATTTTCGATCCGAAAGTCCTTGACACCTCAACTAGTATATCTTCATGCCCAAGAAGATCACAAGCAAGGAAAACAAACAGTGCATGTGGATGCTTCCATATGCAAGATATAACCTGCAATCACTGAATCATTTATCAATTGTAACTATCCCTGTTGTCAGAAGAACACTTCTACAAGGTACATACAGAACATATATAATCACAGCACAGAGAACAACCTGCCGGATTGCTGACTCCTTGCTCGGTAGCTTGAGGAAGCACTTGGAGAAGGTGCAATCTAGGAATACAAAGTCAAGTCGGCAAATGTTTTCATTTCCTTTCTTTGTTATGTACTTCATTGGCAAATCCTGTATGCAGTCAGGTGTAAGCCGAGAGTCCCCTGTGTGAAGTATGGTACCAAATTGACCCTCAAACAAGAACATGACTGCCCCTGAAATCACCAATCAGGCCAAGCATAAGCCATCCCTTACTCCTAGGAGCACATAACGAGCATACTGAGCTCAAATAAAACAGAACAATGGACAAATGTTCTCTACACTCTACACAAAGAGATAGCATCACATTACATTTACATTTTTGCTAGGTTTGATATCAAATAAATCACAGAGCATTCTTGACAAGCTCCTAACTAATTTTTTTTGCCTAAATACCAAGTAACTTATACCCCCTTATAATTACCAAGTAATGGATCTCCCCTCTTATGATTGTGTCTTATGCACCCAACCTACGGAGGAAACCCTGGAACACCTAATCTTCAAGTGTGACTTCGCGCAAGCTTGCTGGTTCAGTCTTAATCTTAGCATTGACACCGATGATGAACTCTTTATTACTCTGGAGCACTTCAAACACCAATTGGGAGTCAACTTCTACATGGAAATCATCATACTAAAGAGCTGGGAGATTTGGGTCTCAAGGAATGACCATATAGCCAAAGGGCGCCTAGCTCAAACGGTTAGGTGACCCAGCGGCACTCCTCAGGTCCTGGGTTCGACTCCCTGTGGGAGCGAATTTCGGGCTGAGGTTAAAAAAATCCCCTCGTCCGTCCCCATAAAGCACTGGGGGGCACCGGCCCAATTCTCACTTGGGCGACGGAAAGCCACCGTGTAAGGGTGGGGGCGGGGGTTCGGGGGTTTTCTCGGCCGGAGGTGAGAAGGTCCTTCTTATTTGTAATGCTGTGGGGGCAGTCTTAACCCCCCGGTCGAGTTTTTTTTTAGGAATGACCATATATTCCAAGGAATTCAGCCATCTATATCAAATTGCGGGCATTTTTCAAAAAAGAGTTCTCTCTGGTTATCCATAGAGCGAAGAAAAAATATTTCCCTCTTATAGAAGAATGGCTAGAGCACCAATTGTGATCTTCTTAATATTATTTCTGTCCTTTTTCGTTTCTTGAATTCTGTTGCTTGGACACATCTTTTTCTGCTATTAATTAATATATATTAACCAGTAGGGGGCTACCCCTCCTGTTTCCTAAAAAAAAACAAGTAATGACATCAACAGAAATGGAATAGTTAGAAAGAACATATTACCAGGGCAGTGATTTGCGTCGTACGTGGTGACAGAGAAGGCGCCGGTGGGATCATCCAGCACCACCGTCCTCCCCACCTCCATCTCCACGAACTCCCAACTCCCCAGCTGCATCACAATTCACAGTTTCACACCGCGGCGCAAGAGCTTTTAGCAAAAGGGCAAAGACACCCCAACAGAAAATTTTTGGCGGAACTGAACATACAGAGGGAGGGAAAATGGTTAATTACCTGGGGAAAGTGGCGAAGCGCGAGGTGCAGAGTGAGGCGGGAGGCGTAGATGGTCCCCCCCCCGTCGATTTCGGCACCGGCGCCGACGAGGTGGTCCCGGTGCGCGTGGGTGAGGAAGCGGTGGCGCCGGCGCCGGGAGGAGGGACCCCACGTGTCGACGGCGAAGGGGAGCCCCCGCGGCATGTCTATCGGCATTCTCCCCTAGGCTCCTTTCCTAAATTATGGATAGGTCCCTCCCCTCTCCCGGATCGCGGCCGCTGTTCAGTGGGGTCACAACTCACAAGGGTGGAGTTTTCCTTGATGGATGGAAACATGGTGGAGTTCGTTGCCGGTTTATATGCGCGCGGAATGGGGGAAGCCGGGCAGCCGGCTCCTTCCTTCGGAAGGAAGAGTAACGGGTTAACGGGCGTTCGGAGTTTGGGTGAGTGACCAGGCCTGCGTGCTTAACCTGGTAACTTGCTGCCTTTTGCAGTTTGGGTGGGTCCCGCGTCGTCTTTTTGTCGATGAAGTTCGGGCCGCTTTGTCTGTGTACTAGTATGGCGGCGCGCGACCGTAGGAATTGTTTTTGAACGTAGTTGTGGAAACCGTTTTTTATTGTCGGTACCTGCTGGTTTTTATGGTTTATTTTGTAACATAGATATATTTTTAGGAAATTTGCGAGGTTTTGATTCTCTGTAGATCATGGTACTGGTAAGAAAATAGAGCTGCGACAGTTGTCTGATAACATTTTAGCATAACTTATCTAGGATTTACAAAAGGATGATATAGTTTCATATACAATGGAACATCAAGATTTCATAGCGACGATTCGAGTGATACATCCATAGTACGTGGTTCCCATAGCTATGTCTAGATTACGTAAACGGCAAATAGTACATAGAAGTCGATGCATCATAGGTCGATGCATGCGAAACATGAGTTCGATGCATTGTAGTTCGATAATTTACATATAGGTTTGACTTCTTTGAATGCCGAGTCTTTTTTTGGGACGCAAAAGCTTGTTATATGTCGACAATCATCTTCTTTGTCACAGTATATGACAAATAGCACATAGAAGTAGATGTTGGCTTACTCCAAATGAGTGGCTCTCTGCATCGCCGTCTTTTTTTTTTTTTTGCACGGAAAAAACCATTAGCACTATACTTTCAGATCTATGTTTAGAGTTTGTCTCAGAGAGATGTTCGGACATAAAAAAAGATGGTAGGTTAAATTTCTTTAAAGCATACTTCTTTGATTTTGATTCGAGGAGGATGGACGTGGTTGTTTGGCGCTACCGATCTTCTTTGTGTGTCTCAGTAGCTTGGTAGAATCAATGTCGCCAAGAGCTTCTTGCGAGCACTTGTCTCCGTGTTGTTCGTGACCTTACATAAATTGGGATTGTTTATGACTATGTATATTGCTTGTAACCAGTATACATGTGTCTATCTACATCATGAGTTTAAGTGTAGAATGGTGGACTATTATGTACTGTCGACATCATGTTTGGAGGCTTCATGTTCTAGCTCGCTATCATGTCTTTGGAGTCTCAGTAAAGACGAAAAAGTTGGTTAGTGGAGTAGCAATTAGATCACCGGAATGGTTTTGCTAAAGAAGTCAGAAAATTTGCTTACCGATTGTTCAAATGACCTCAATCGAAGCGATCTGCTTTGAATGTTCTGGACTCTCAACGATTGGTGTTGGGCTTGTTGTGTGAGGCGGGTGATACTTTGAGATGTTGCCATGACTGCAGCGGAGGGCGTTTGGTGGCTTGCCTAAAACCGCTTTGACTCAGTATTGCCTTTTTTTCATACTTTTGCATGATTCGTCAAGAAGATCAACTGATAACACATATGTCTTGTTAAGTATGTTGTTCATTGCCCGAGGCAATCGTTCTTTATATGCAATGGGTTCACTAATGCCCGCACTCTTTTGAATTATTTTGGTTGCTTCATCATCATATGCAAAGAAGCGTGCTTCATCTGTGTTATCTTTTGCAATAAATGATAATAGGTACCGTAGAAGTTATAAATAACGAAAGGTGTAGATAGGTTGGAAAATATTCAGTTAATTTACTGAATGGAAATGGGGAAAAATACTTTGAAAAAGCTACCTAGGAACTGTTGTTGTGCCTCCACACTTTGGGCATCTGTAGGTACCCATCTAGTCAGCGATCAAACTCTTTTTTTGCATGGCTTGCAAGACATGTACCACCGATTAGTAGTGTTTGTGATAGACACAATTGTTACTGCAACTTTGTACGGCCCTCTTTCCTGCACGGCAGCAAGTAATTCAGGAGTTTTTATACTCTAATAGTTTCTGTTTTTTTTACAGACTTGAACAAAAAAGCTCATATGGCATTGCTGAAAGAGCCACCAAATTTGGCTGAAATATCTGTAACAGGGTGCTTTTTAGGAGGACGAGTTTATAGGCTTCTGTTGTTTACTTACCATGTCATCAAAGGGTAGATGGCGTTGTCCCTGAGCGAACAATGATGCGAACCTGCGTCAAAAAGTTTAGAGCCGAAGGCATCAGAATCAGGCAAATCAACCGATCTATCTATAAGCAAATCTAGCAGAATAGATATACACAAGCCGCATTAGGGTAGATGGCATCGAGTGTAACTGGTAGAACATCCTGATGTTTTAGATTAAAGCTGTCACTTAGAATTTGGAGGGCTTGCAGGTGGCTGTTTCTTGACAAATTAATATCAATTAAGGCTTGATTTGTATCACGTGGTAAATGTACATTGGGTCTGTTACATCTTGAATGACATCAAATTGTATGGTCTAGAAACCAGTTTTTCAGAAGTGAAAATGCGCTCACTATATTTTTTGAACGAAAGCCTACGTGGAGCGCTCACATGTGATAGCTGACAGCGTACCCAAGCTTGTACACAAGCTTGATAGTTGACAGTGTACACAAGCTTGCACACAATGTAGCTATAGATAAATTCAAGCATGGTTTCACCAATCCCTATTTATTTATTACCTTCTTATAATGTCAATTGTCTAAATAATCTGAATGCATCTGCGAGATATTCCCTTTTTCTAACCACATTGGCAATAACCGCGGGTTATACTGGAACGACACTAAAAGGACGAGGCATCAAAGCACGCCTCGTTTTCTAGTCTTTTTCCTATTTCTAACTACCACGCCTAATGATAGCATTACTATCCTATTGCTTCTTTTGTAAGACTCGCTTATGTCTCTTTTTGTAGGTAGTGTGGATTAGAGTCCCTAGCTATTTATCAACAAATAGACTATGATATGTATCGCTCATTATAATTCTTGTCCATGTATTCTCCCGCCTATACTACTTTTCAGACTCTCTCTAAGCGTAATACCTATTGGAGTCTCCTGGTTCAAGACGTCACCTCCTCTCCCTCTCTCATTTTTCAGATTCTTCTCTCTGTTTTCTCTCCGAATCTGTTTATTTCAGTCTGCTCCTATAGTCCGATTTCATACCATCTTAGTTCTCTTTTCTTTTCTTTTTTTTAGGTCTTTTTGTTTTGAACTCCCTTTTTTTGGTTTTTTTTTTGTCTGAGACAACTATAGTTGTAACTTGTTTCTTCTATTTCTCTCATAACCATAAAAAACTTGTTCTTCTTTTTCTGTCTCAAAGGAACTACGTAATCTATACTTCTATCTTTTTTTTCTATTTCAGTTTCATAGCCTGTACATTGGCTCTGTTACATCTCGAACGACACTAAACTGTATGCTCTAGAAAGCATTTTTTGAGAAGTGAAAAATGAGGTCACTATATTTCTTGAAAGAAAGTTTACGTGGAGCGCTCACATGTGATACCCGACAGCGTACCCAAGCTTGTACACAAGCTTGATAGCTGACAGTGTACACAATCTAGCTATACATAAATTGAAGGATGGTTTAACCAATTCCTACTTATCTCTTACCTTCTTATACTGTGAATTGTCTAAACAATTTGAATGCATATACGAGATGTTCCCTTTTTCTAACCACATTGGCAACAACTGCGGGTTATACTGGAACGACACTAAAAGGAGGACGCATCAAAGCACGCTTCGTTTTCTAGTGTTTTTCCTATTTCTAACTACTACGCTTAATGATATCATTACTATCGTACTGCTTCTTTTTTAAGACTCATTTTTTTTTAGCTAGCTGTGGCTTAGATCCCCCTAGCTATTTATGAACAAATAAAGTCTGATATGTATCGCTGCTACAATTGTTGTCCATGTATTCTTCCGCCTATACTACTTTTCAGACTCTTTCGAAGCGTAACACCTATTGGACTCTCCTGGTTCAAGACCACACCTCCTCTCCCTCTCTCTTTGTTCAGATTCTTCTCTCTCGCTATCTCTCCGAGATCTGCTTATTTCCGTCTACGCTCCTATATTCCGATTTCATACCATCTTAGTCTTCTTTTCTTTATTCTTTGTAGTTCCTTTTTTTGCACTCCTTTTTTTTCTTCTGTTCTTTTGTCTCAAACAACTATAGTGAAACTTGTTTCTCTATTTTTCTCATAACCATAAAAGACTTTTTCTTAATTTTTTGTTTCAAAGGAACCACCTACCCTATACTCTAATCTTTTTTCGAATTTCAGTTTAATAACCTAGCACAAACATCGAGAAAACAACGAAACACTCATAACCATCAAAAACTTTTTCTTCTATTTTTGTTTCAAAGGAACCACCTACTCTATACTTTAATCTTTTTTTCAATTTAAGTTTAATAACCTAGCACAAACAATGAGAAAACAACAAAACATATATATCTTGAACAAAGCATGTAATACCTGGACACGAAGACAAATCGAATACGATCGATTCTCGCTTAGGCCGCTATCCAATTGATCACCGGAACAACAATGGCAGCAATGTTCGCCCAACGACACCTCCCGAACAACACCGATCACGAACTGCGTCAAAGAGTTTTGAGAAGAAGGCATCGAAACCAGCCAAATCACCCGATCTATGTCTAAGCAAACCTAGCCGAACAGATATATACAAGCCGCATTAGGGCGTAATGCATCGAGTGTGACAGAGGCGAAAAACGTGACGCACGAAATTGGTGAAGTTCAGCAAGCAAAGCGAGGTAGGATCAAACAGCGGCGTTGTCCCCGAAAAGTCGTCCATCTTTCCCCCTTTCCAACCCCTCTTCCCTCTACCTCCCCTCCGATCGAAAACCTCGCTTGCCCCCCCCCCCCGAATCCGCCAGACACGCACCAGTACCCGCAGGAAGAACGCGAGCGAATGATGGCGGCGCAGAGACAGAGGAGGTGCGGCGAAATCTTAGAAAGAACGAAGACGAAGAAGAAGGCGAAGAAGAAGCGCTCCGGCTGCTCGCGACAGAACCTTTCCCCCATTCAACCCCTCTTCTTCTCTGCTTCCTCTCACGTCCAAAACCCCTCTCTCCCCCCTTCTTGAAAGAAAGTTTACGTGGAGCGCTCACATGTGATACTCGACAATGCACCCAAGCTTGTACACAAGCTTGATAGTCGACAAAGTACACAAGCCCGTATACAATCTAGCTATACATAAATTGAAGGATGGTTTAACCAATTCCTACTTATCTCTTACCTTCTTATACTTTGAATTGTCTAAACAATTTGAATGCATATACTGAGATGTTCCTTTTTCTAACCACATTGGCAACAATCATGCGGTTATACTTTGAACGACACTAAAAAAGAGGACGATCAAAGCACGCTTGCTTTTTCTAGTGTTTTTCCTATTTCTAACTACTACGCTTAATGATATCATTACTATCGTCTCGCTTCTTTTTTAAGACTCATTTTTTTAGCTAGCTGTGGCTTAGATCCCCCTAGCTATTTATGAACAAATAAAGTCCGATATGTATCGCTGCTACAATTGTTGTCCATGTATTCTTCCGCCTATACTACTTTTCGGACTCTTTCAAGCGTAACACCTATTGGACTCTCCCGGTTCAAGACCACACCTCCTCTCCTCTCTCTTTTGTTCGATTCTTCTCTCTCTATATCTCCAGATCTGCTTTATTTCAAATCTGCTCCTATATTCCGATTTCATACCATCTTAATCTTCTTTTCTTTATTCTTTGTAGTTCCTTTTTTTTGCACCCTTTTTTTTTTCTTCTGTTCTTTTGTCTCAAACAACTATAGCTGAAACTTGTTTCTCTATTTTCTCATAACCATAAAAGACTTTTTCTTAATTAATTTTTTTGTTTCAAAGGAACCACCTACCCTATACTCTAAATCTTTTTTCAATTTCAGGTTTAATAACCTAGCACAAACATCGAGAAAACAACGAAAACACTCATAACCATCAAAAACTTTTTCTTCTATTTTTGTTTCAAAGGAACCACCTACTCTATACTTTAATCTTTTTTTTCAATTTAAGTTTAATAACCTAGCACAAACAATGAGAAAACAACAAAACATATATATTGAACAAAGCATGTAATACCGGACGCCAAGACAATCGAATACGATCGATTCTCGCTTAGGCCGCTATCCAATTGATCACCAGAACAACAATGGCAGCAATGTTCGCCAACGACACCTCCTAACAACACCGATGCGAACTCTGCGTCAAAGAGTTTTGAGAAGAAGGCATCGAACCAAGAAAATCACCCGATCTATGTCTAAGCAAACCTAGCCAACAGATATACGAAGCCGCATTAGGGCGAGAATGCATCGAAAAGCGACAGAGGCGAAAAACGTGACGCACGAAATTGGTGAAGTTCAACAAAGCAAAGCGAGGTAGGATCAAACAATGGCGTTGTCCCCGAAAAGGCGTCCATCTTTCCCCCTTTCCAACCCTCTTCCCTCTACCTCCCCTCCGATCGAAAACCTCGCTTGCCCCCCCCCCCTGAATCCAGACACACACAGCGCAAGCAGGAAGAACGCGAAAGCAATGGCGCGGCGCAGACAGAGGTGCGGCGAAAATCTTAGAAAGAACGAAGACGAAGAAGAAGGCGAAGAAGAAGCGCTCCGGCGGCTCAGACAGGAACCTTTCCCCCCTTTCGAACCCCTCTTACTGCCTGCTTCCCTCTCACGTCCAAAACCCCCTCTCCCCCCCTTCTTGAAAGAAAGTTTACGTGGAGCGCTCACATGTGATACCTGACAGCGTACCCAAGCTTGTACACAAGCTTGATAGTCGACAAAGGTACACAAGCCTGCATACAATCTAGCTATACATAAATTGAAGGATGGTTTAACCAATTTCTACTTATCTCTTACCTTCTTATACTGTGAATTGTCTAAACAATTTGAATGCATATACGAGATGTTCCCTTTTTCTAACCACATTGGCAACAACTGCGGGTTATACTGGAACGACACTAAAAGGAGGACGCATCAAAGCACGCTTCGTTTTCTAGTGTTTTTCCTATTTCTAACTACTACGCTTAATGATATCATTACTATCGTCTCGCTTCTTTTTTAAGACTCATTTTTTTAGCTAGTCGTGGCTTAGATCCCCTAGCTATTTATGAACAAATAAAGTCCGATATGTATCGCTGCTAGAATTGTTGTCCATGTATTCTTCCGTCTATACTACTTTTCGGACTCTTTTCAAGCTGCGTAACACCTATTGGACTCTCCTGGTTCAAGACCACACCTCCTCTCCCTCTCTTTGTTCGATTCTTCTCTCTGCTATCTCTCCAGATCTGCTTATTTCCGTCCGCTCCTATATTCCGATTTCATACCATCTTAATCTTCTTTTCTTTATTCTTTGTAGTTCCTTTTTTTTGCACTCCTTTTTTTTTTCTTCTCATTCTTTTGTCTCAAACAACTATAGTCAAACTTGTTTCTCTATTTTTCTCATAACCATAAAAGACTTTTTCTTAATTTTTTGTTTCAAGGAACCACCTACCCTATACTCTAATCTTTTTTTCAATTTCAGTTTAATAACCTAGCACAAACACTCGAGAAAACAACGAAACACTCATAACCATCAAAAACTTTTTCTTCTTCTATTTTTGTTTCAAAGGAACCACCTACTCTATACTTTAATCTTTTTTCGAATTTAAGTTTAATAACCTAGCACAAACAATGAGAAAACAACAAAACATATATATCTTGAACAAAGCATGTAATACCGGACGCCAAGACAATCGAATACGATCGATTCTCGCTTAGGCCGCTATCCAATTGATCACCAGAACAACAATGGCAGCAATGTTCGCCAACGACACCTCCGAACAACACCGATGCGAACTCGCGTCAAAGAGTTTTGAGAAGAAGGCATCGAAACCAGCCAAATCACCCGATCTATGTCTAAGCAAACCTAGCCGAACAGATATACTGAAGCCGCATTAGGGCGTAATGCATCGAAAGTGCGACAGAGGCGAAAAACGTGACGCATCGAAATTGGTGAAGTTCAAATGAAGCAAAGGGTAGGATCAAACAATGGCGTTGTCCCCGAAAAGGCCCATCTTTCCCCTTTTCCAACCCCTCTTCCCTCTACCTCCCCTCCGATCGAAAACCTCGCTCGCCCCCCCCCCCCCGAATCACAGACACGGCGCGCAACAGCAGGAAGAACGCGCGGCGGAATGGCGGCGCATGACAGGGAGGTGCGGCGAAAATCTTAGAAAGAACGAAGACGAAGAAGAAGGCGAAGAAGAAGCGCTCGGGCTCAGACAGAACCTTTCCCCCTTCAACCCCTCTCACCACCGCTTCCTCTCACGTCCAAAACCCCTCTCCCCCCCCCCCGAATCCGCCACCATGGCGCAACCGGAGGAAGAACGCGAGCAGAAGGCCAGCGCAGAGCAGAGCCGCTGGAAGCGAACTCTTGGAAAGAAGCAAACCGAAGCCAAAGACCTCCGGGCGGCGCAGAGACAGAGACGCGACGGAAGAAGAACAAAGAGGAAGACGAAGAGGTCCGACGAGAACGCCGCAATGAGAGGAGCGCGCGGGTGGAGGACGCAGGAGGAAAAGAGCGAGGAAAGCGGTCGGGCGAGTAGGACGAGGACCGACCTGCAGCTCAAGGCAGCCCAAATGCGAGGCGAAGAAAGCCGATCGGGGAGAAACCGATCGCGCTTCACAATGGAGACCGAGGATGAAGCAGGCTAACGGATTCTTACCAAAACCGTGGTCGGTCGGAAGCGAAGAGGTAAACTAAAAAACAGAGTGACTAACGGCATCATGACCGTTGAGGCCGCAATCGCACGGACGGGAGAAATGTCGGCGACGTGGACGGTGTTTCCTTCGGGAAACCACAGCGGGCTTGTTTAGGTAAATGTGATTCCGTCGATCTTCGGCCCTCAGACTATCTCCTACCACACGTACTCAAACACACGAGACTCATTCTCATATACAGTAAAAAGATCACGCGTCCAAATCTTATCTTCTCCAGCAGCCAAACCAAAACTCACCACCTCCTATAGATGGATCCACGTGAGGCGCGCGGGTCAAGCCGCGCCGACGCCGGACCGCATCCGCGCGAGGCGGGGGGGCATAGGGGAGGAGCAGCTGCGGTCGTCGACTCGAAGGAGGGGTCGCTGTCGCCGTGGGGGAGAAGCAGCCGCGGCCGCCGGTGAGGGAGGAGGCGCCGCTCCTAGCGTTGCCGTCGAGGATTTGCGCTGCTTGGGAGAGCTCCGGTTCACTCCGGCCGCCCATGCTTTATCGCATGGCCTCGCCATGCCATGGCACTGGCACGCCCAGCCCGGCTCGGGTCCGCCCGCACGCGCCAAGCACCTCAAGACGCCATCATCATCCGCCCGCCCGTCTTCTCCTCGCCACCGCGCCCCACGACCGTGCCCTCCGCACTAGAGATTTGGGTCGTGCGTCGGGAGGACGCTTATTTGCCTTCTCCCTCTCCTCCCACGCAAAATGGGTACTTTAATTGACTACTCTGTTGGAGGGGTTTTTTTACTGTGCACCATCAGCCTGTTCGCTTGCTCGTAAACGATCGTAAATTTCCAGCCGGGAACAGTGTTTTTCTCTCACACCAAACCAGCCAACAGTAAATAATCCACGATACGATACGGCCTCCCGAACAGGCTGCATGCATTTTAGGTTTGGGTGGCCTTATGCATAGGTTGTTGGAGACAGTCTTAGGGCGTCCGCAACGGTGTCAGCTACGTAGCTAGCTGACGTGGAAGTGAGAGACAAAAGCAACAACTATTTTATACATTTTTTTTTCTATATACTATTAGACTCACATGTTTCTCTATAATATTCTTGAACTACGTGAAATAGATCAGCTATTTATTCATCGCTAGTGACTACTCTCTCTCATACTTTTTTCCTGTCCACGTTAGAATAGCTAGCTGTTAAAGACGCCCTTAAGGCCGGCCACGCTAATTAGCGACGATCCGACAACCCCAGCGACTTTCCATTTTTAGCAAAAATAATTCTCGTAACTTTTTTTTTATTTTTTTATTTTTAGAAGAAAAAAAATCTACAACTTTTCTTTTTTGAGGAAGTTACAAAGTTATACTCATAACTTTTATGTATAACTTGAGCAACAAACTTCAACGTATAATTTATACATATAACTTAGGTGGTGTTTAAATACAGGGAGCAAAGTTTAGGGATGTCACATCGGATGTTACATGGGGTGTCACATGCAGTGTTCGGATACTAACAAAAAAATAAATTACAGAATCTGTCAGCAATCCGCGAGACGAATTTATTAAACCTAATTAATCCATCATTAACATATATTTATTGTAGCACACATTGTCAAATTATGGACTAATTAGACTTAAAAAATTATCTTACAAATTAGTCGCAATATGTCCAATTAGTTATTTTTTAATTTATATTTAATATTTCATACATGTGTCCAAACATCCGATATGATAGGGAGTAAATTTTAGAGAATAAACTAAACAAGGCCTTATACACATGACTTTAACTTAAACCTTCAACATGACAAAGTTACGCACATAACTCATGCATATAACTAACTACGTGATAAAGTTATACGCATAACTTTTATGTATAATATTTTGCGAAACAAAACTATCAACATAATTCCATAGAAAGCTACAAAAATTATATACAAAACTTTTCTATATAACTTAAATGTATAACTTGATGAATGATTTAGAGTAAAGTTGGACGTATAAGTTATATTCAAGAACTTAAATATACAAATTAATATCATAACATATTAGTAGAAATATGAAAACTATGTATGAAGATAACTATTTAGTATAACTTATAAATATATAATAAAAAAGAAAAAAATGGTAAAAACCCCAAAACGGAAGAAAAAAAGAACGTCCGTGCATGCATAGTCATGCCATTATTAATACAACTTGTATGTATAAACTGTAAGTTATAAGTTATACATAAGTTAATACACATAAATTGATATTAGAAAGAAAAATTATTCAAAATATATGCAAGTGGGGTCTAATTTTGTTCGTCTTGTCGTGTAGAGAGCCAGAGAAGTAGAGCGATGGAATTAAAAGCTGACGTCACCGGTGCAGAAGTATATCGTTCGGAAGTTATAGCAGTTTAAAGTAAATGTTTCGTTTTTTTTAGCCATGTCAGCAGTGACGTCAACTATAAAAAAGCGGGCGGGGAAGGGAGCTGCCGTCCGATTGTTCGCTGGTTGCGAATGGAATGAACGTCCGCTTAAATGGAATTGGGCCTTAAGGCCACTCTCACGTGAGTTTTACGGAAGTTTTATACGCATTAAATAAGTTGATGTAGCATAGTTTAAATGAAGAAAGAGATAGAAAATAGTTTTATGGGATGAAATGAAACTCGTAAGATTCCGATCAAGCTCTATTGGTGTACACCTCCGCTTTATTGGTGCCGTACTCTTTTTTGTTTTGGCTCTACGGGTAGTCGCCGTGTTCGCTGGGCTAGCTGGCTGGCTGGCTGGGGCGGGGCCTCACAAAACACTGTTCATCTGAATCAGCCAGCAGTACTTCTCTCTCACATAAACGAACCAGCAATGATACGAACCAGCCAACTGAACAAGCTGAGTTTTATTGATGGATCTGAATCTGTTTTATAAAAATATTTAGTAAAACAGCTTATCACAGTAAGTAGATCTGGGAGAGGGAGCTAAGAGAAGAGTATTTTCAGCTCATCCAATGTCCACTCTTTATTAAACTGGATTTTAAATAATACCTCTGTCAAAAAAAAAGAATGCAACTATGTGTTGGGCGCCAGTTAAAGTGATTCATGTTTGATCAACTTTCTAGTGAATGTTATTCACATTTATGATTTCAAATCAATCTATTATGAAAATGCATTTCGTAACTAATCCAACGATATTTATTTGATATCATAAATATTGATACTTTTTTATCTATATTGGTCAAACTTAAGATAGTAAAATATGATACTGTGTTAGAATTACATCCTTTCTGGGACCGATGGAGTAGCTCCACTTAAGGAACTGTTTTTTACATGTTTAGCAAAAAGTAGCTCCTGAAGCTGTTAACCTTTGAGAGAGTGTGAGAGGCAATCATCTTTTCCACACATGTGGGGGTCTGATAACCTCTTCGCTAAAGAGCGTGCTCCAAGCACACTTCAAAATTATTGTGATAACTCAGGGTTCAATGTTTCACCGTGCACGCAAAAGATGCATTGCTGACGCACAATACTCATAGGACCAATTTCTCAGATAGTTTAATACATTTCTAGAGAAATTGTGGGTAGATAAGCAGTTGTAGAGAGCCAGAGGAGAGAGATGGAACAAAAGAAAATAAGAACACAACTTGAGAGCTCTGTGGCACAGCTCTGTTCCAGAAGCTACGGCTCTGTTCGGCAGGATTTATTGTTGTTGCGGCTGATTTATAGAGTTAATTTGTTATGAGAGAAAAATATTGTTCTATGACTCGGAAAAATAGGACTGATGGTGGCTTAAAGGCTCAAACGAACAGATGGACTTGGTGCCCTCCTTTTTCCTCGGTGGAGTTAGCGGCGAGCTCGCTGCCCTCCTTTTTCCTCGGTGGCTCCGTCGATCCTAGCCTCTCCATACAGATGGACTTGGTGCCTGCTTGCCCACCTCGCAGTAATGCATCGTTGCCTTCCTCCCTCTCCTCCAGGGACTATTTGGATCGTAGAGCGTGGCCAAGGCTGCATCAGGCTTGGTAAGATAATCCTCTTGACCTCTCTCTCAGGCTCATCCATCCCCTCCTAATTTATTTCGTGATTGGTTTTTTCATTCAGTTTCTTACATGCTTTTTTTATTCACCAAAACTTCCAAACACATGGCAATATTTGATTCATCGTATCTGTTGCTGCTCCACAGAAGGGAGTTCCAATTTCATGGTAGTTGTGTAGTGCTTCAACGATGCCATGTGCTCTCCTTCCATTCTTTCTTTTTTCCCCCTCAAATTAATTAGCTTCTTGGTGCTTTCCATCTGGTATGGTCCAAGGCTGGAGTGATGTTTCTTTTTCTTTGTTTCAGCACAAATTAGGATGGCAACAACTGTTCTTCCTGGATATGCCACATTGGCTATTAAAATCCCATGGTATTGTAGTCCTTATGATTGGCAATTTTCGCAATATTCTTCCATACCTCAATTACAACTGATGATAGGCAAAACTGATGCAGCTACATATACATTCATTGCCAAAATTAAGAAAAAAAAAAGATTCAAGCACATTCTTTATTGTTTTATTTAGCCAAAACAGATACATCAGCTAGTGACATTAGTCATAGAACCTGGAGCACAACAGCAGGGCTGTGCTTTTTTTCTAATTAAACCAATACAATCTGCAGGTATCAAACTTTGTTCTTGCCGCTAATCTGATGCCAACACTGCCAGTGGAGCCTCAAGTTGTCAAACTGGCTCTCTTTGGTCTAAAAGGAACAGAAATTTACCTGCTCCAGTCAAACTCTCATCTGTGTCGATGGTGCTCTCTGGATCATCGGAAAGGGTCCACATTACACATCATGTCGAAGGTACTGCAGTTGTCCCATAAATCTGCTACACTGCAGTTGTCCCATGAATCTGCTAAACAAGATTAATCATCTTTTGCTACATATCACAATTCTTGTGCCTGTTGTTACATATGTAGTTTTATTCCTACCTGCCTAGCCCCACGGATATTGCTTATGTAATTTTATGTTTACCAGCCCAGCCCGCCAGATGCAACATCCACCTTTACTGATAGCTGAACAAGGAGATGTTCAACGCAACACACAGGAGATGGTCATGTTTAGCCTGCAGCTGCACCAATCATCCTTAAACCTGTAATGTTAATACTTCACATCTATTCTATTGATCTATTGGCATCTCAGAGGTCAATTGCATATATTTACTAAACGCCTATAGCTGAACAAGGAGATTTTCAACACAACACACAGGAGATGGTCATGTTTAGCCTGCAGCTGCACCAATCATCCTTGAACCTATAATGTTAATACTTCACATCTATTCTATTGATCTATTGGCATCTCAGAGGTCAATTGCATATGTTTACTAAACGCCTATTACTTGATAGCACAAATCGATCTTCTATCACACTACCATCTACCAACATAGATGCTTCATGTATGTCAGTTGATGTTAATTCTCTTATTGAGCTTGAGTAATTGAACCTGAGGCTGAGCTAGCTTACTAGGTTGAGACTGAAACTGCTTTGTCTCCATTGGTATCTGCAACAAGTTCTTTCAAAATATAATGCTGCATCATCTTGATTATAAGATATGGGGTTTACATACTATTTAGATACTGTTTCTTTTGGTTGTGTTTTTGGCTAACATGCTAGCACTTTATATGGCAGTATCTAAATTCTACCATTCGATGGTATATGATTATTATAGGTTCAGCCTATACTTTTTTCAAGCAAAAGCATACTATCGATTGGCAGTAGCCGAACCTTGATATCAGCTGCTTAAAGAAGTACCTAGACTACTGCCATTTACGACATAAAAAATATGTTCATATTATTAGTCAGACATGGTTTAGGCCTTTGGGCAACCAAATAACCTGACACTAGGACAATGGCTAGGGTCCAAACAATCCTCATCTTCACTGAGCTGCTGTGCAGCGCGTATTTTCTCAAAGAACTCCCCACCAGCACCCTATCCCTTGACAGCAGTGAAATGTGTGGTGTTAAAAACAAACGTGTTAATGATTGATTCACATAACAAAGTATGAGCTTTGCGCTGCAATCTGGTCTTGAGATAGTAAATCGTTCATTCTTTTTCAGCGATTCGGCAAGCTAGAGTCATACTTTGGGATAAACTACGGATGCCTCTAAAGCTACTCTGGTGACTAGGAGTCTAGAACACCAGTTCAGAGATACCTTTGCACAGATACTCCCTGATACCTATCAGCTGGGACCACGAGGGACATGGGTTCATCAACTATGGTTAGGTATGTTAATTTTTTTTTTGAGATCGAGCAATGGAACCATTCCAATATCTATTGGCTATTATTTTCTTATTATAGTGTTCATATCTTTGTCATGTTAATTGGTACCATTTTGCCTTCTATGGTACATACTGGCATATTTGTAGTTCCTATTTTATGTATGTACCTTTATTGATTGGTTTTCTCATAGATCTTATACTGTTTTGATAATTGTTGGTGGGCCTGTGTTGATGCCATGTTTGTTTTTGCTTTCCTCTTGGTTGACTCATTTTTCTGTTCTGAATTACATTTTTTCCTTCCATGGCCGAAGACCTTCAATGAGATAATCTCAAAACTCTGGGATCCACCTGAGTCCTTGCTTAGTCTCATGAATTCCTTTTGTTTATACTCAAATGTAGTTTGATATCATTTCCTAAAGTTTGAAGTCTACATGTGGTGCATGCTTCAGATCAGAACAAAATGTTTTGTTACCATGGCGGCAATCATTCATCCTTTGCGATAAACAATTTTTGTGATATGAATTTTTCATTCATACTACTCTTGCTAATTTAGGGATACTGGAATCATCTTTTCATCCGTGTAGGAAAAAATAATCGTTGCTCCTATGGTGTTTGCAGGGTGCATGGAGGTGGCCGGCATGCACATGGACTCCAAAGCATAGTTGCATACTGTAAAGTAGAAGTAGAATATGGTTTCTATTTTTTTTATGTATCTATCAGACATCTTTGTTTTTGAAAAAAATACATACATGACACTAAAGCATCCAATTTGTTATTAACAAAGCACACGCTGTATTTTCTTTCCTATGATCAATTGCTATACACAATACTGCCCGACCTAAGTTCAATACTTTCAGTTCAGTCCAAATATATTGTGATCGCAACTGCAGTCCTACGGGCGCGGCGAAGCGCGCCTCCCGACCTAGTTTAATACATTTCTAGAGAAATTGTGGGTAGATAAGCAGTTGTAGAGAGCCGAGAAGGAGAGAGATGGAACAAAAGAAAATAAGAACACAACTTGAGAGCTCTGTGACACAGCTCTGTTACAGAAGCTACGGCTCTGTTTGGCAGGACTTATTGTTGCTACGGCTGATTTGTAGGGCTGATTTGCCGTGAGAGAAAAATATTGTTCCATGACTGAAAAAATATGACTAATCATGGCGTATAAGCTTAAGACTTATTGTTGCTACGGCTGATTTGTAGGGCTGATTTGCCGTGAGAGAAAAATATTGTTACATGACTGGAAAAATATGACTAATCATGGCTTATAAGCTTAAGCGAACACCAACAAACTAATTCAGTAGGCAGCCTCATTTTTAGGCTGTTCATCATCCCAACCAGTAAAGCCTCGCCGTTTCAGCACACGCGCGCACGCAGCCGGCCGCCTACACCTGGCTGGTGACGATCTTGCTGTCGCCGACGACGGTGTCGGCGGCCGCCTTTTTGGTCGTGGCGTCGGCCAGCTCCACGGCAGCGGCCACCTTCTTCGCGTCCTCCACGTCCGCAGCAGCAGCGGCCTCTCCCTTGCCGGCCGGCGCGGCGGGGCCCTTGTTTTTCCGGTAGATGAAGTACAGGATGAGCTGCACCAGGCCCAGGAAGCTGCCGCATCCGTTCGGGATCTGCACGCACAGACAGTGGCTGCGTTAGTAACGGGCATATTTGGACTACATGAAACTGACATGATATCGCGATGAGAGATTGGAAATATTGGCGTAGATATTTCATTTCATCGTAGTTTGTCGCCTTGGTGTACTGAAGTGCAGTTTGTTTGTTCGCTAGCATTACGACAAGGAAGAGGGCGCGGCGCTGTTCCCCTGTCTGGTCCAATAATCCTGCGTGCACAGGGGCACGGTGGCCGCGGTCCATCGGCAGCGCCGGTGTGCCGCTGTGCCTGCGCTGCCTCTGCCTGTGGGTGGTCACGCCCACGCTGCTGGCGCCCATGCCCGTGCATCGGCAGCGGCAGGCATGTGCGCCTGGTTGGGCAGGACACCGAAAGGGCAACCGACGCCGGCCCGGGGTACTGTACTGGTCAGAGGCGTTCAATGGCAACAGCTAGCGGTGCAGTATAGTACTGCAGCAGTCGTTTCCAAGTACCCATCGGACGACAGGCGCGCAGCACGTGCGTACGGCCGGCAGCGGATAGGATAGCATCCTCGCCCTCGTCATCGTCAGAGTGCTCAAAGACGGGAGTGTGCAGCTCAGGATCAGAGAGGGAGAGAAGCCTACGTACAATGATGAAGGGGTCGCGGCCGAGGAGGCCGTAGATGAACCAGGAGGTGCCGCACAGGAACACGGCCAGGGAGAGCAGGAACGGCATGAACTCCACGCTCTTCGTCTTGATCACCAACCTCTGCACACACCAAGCACATGCTTGTTAATTAACTGATGTCGTGGATATCAAGGACGCCCGGCCGCAAGCTAGCATCGATCGTTGCTTACCATGATGGAGAGCGGCGATGCGTACATGCAGATGGAGAAGATGGTGGCGGCGAGGCCGCAGAAGACCTTGCGGGCGTTGCCATGGAGGGCCAGCAGCGAGACGAGCACCACGGTGGTGAAGATGGAGGCGACGATGCTGAGCAGGCCCAGCATGCGGAGCCTGGCCCGCCGGTCCACCGCGAAGATGAGGAAGATCACCACGTAGATGGCCTCGATCACCGACCCCGTCCCGTTGATCGTCGACACCAGGATGTTGTTCGGGGACACGAACGGCAGGCCGTACCTGTATGCATATAAATCTCACACAAATTAACTAAACTAAATTCAGACGAATGCATGATGATTGATGACCTAGCACATCGATCTTCACATGCATGCAAGGGTGCGCGAAAATCAAACGGGACGCCTTGAATTTTCTTGCCCAACCAAATCATCCATCATCATCATAACCAGAATCATCCATCATCATCATAACCAAAAAGAAAAAGCATGAAAACTATTTGTTTGGGGCTACAATATAAACACTTGAACGTGAAGCTGCATGTGCGACCACAAGGGACGCGAGGCCCACATGTCATCTCCACCCT
The DNA here is from genome assembly GCA_904845875.1 of Miscanthus lutarioriparius. Taxonomy (NCBI): domain Eukaryota; kingdom Viridiplantae; phylum Streptophyta; class Magnoliopsida; order Poales; family Poaceae; genus Miscanthus; species Miscanthus lutarioriparius. The sequence continues at coordinate 13,313,660 of CAJGYO010000005.1, forward strand.
GGCAATGCCGACAGGCTGCTCCCACGGGCTGTGGACTGTGGTGCAGACTTGCAGTGCAATAAAACCTTTTTCCCTTTCATTGTAGTCGTTGTCACAGTGCTGGCGAGTGGGTCCACGGGTAGCACTCTACCATTCTATCACTCTATCCAGAGGACGGGTTGGCTAGAGGATACGCTAAGAGCCAAGTGTTTGCTTCATCCAGGCCAGCAAACCATGCAGCATTTCTGAAATGTAAAACTATACTACACGCCGGTTTTACTGGTTTACAGCCACTGCATAATATATATCATGTCACAAGAATACAAAAGTATACAGTGTCTACCGTATACTAATTATCTGGCCATTCTACCATTCTTTGCAGTGTCATAATATATATCATGTCACAAGAACCCGCTGAAGAATATCTAGACCCTCTAATTAATCTAATCTGCGAGTTAATTTACTGAGGAAACAGAAATGATGTGAAGTGCTCATCGAAAGGTCGTGTCTCTTGAGACTGAGAGCAGTTAGTTACCAAGCTGATAGGAGGCAGTTGAGCAGCGTCATGTTGTAGGGCACGCCGGAGAAGTCCTCCGTCGACCGCTTCCTGATGATCCTCCAGAAGGTGACACTGCAAAGAATTCGCCAGATTTTCTCACCCGTCAGAGGAGGCACTACAAACATGCGCCGTGCTGTGATGCCCCTGACGGCCGAGGCAGAGGAGGCAAGAAAAAGGTGCGGCATGGCTATGAAGAAGAAGAAGCATTCCGGATGGAGAAAAGAAGCTTGTTTTTTTTTTAAAAGAAAAACGAAATTCAGAGTTTCACTAGAAAGGATTGAACCTAAAAGATGCTAGTAAAACCTTTCTCTCCCCACTCATTCTCCCTTGTTAGTCTTTGTCATAAAGGAGTAGTAAGTACTATATAGCTTCTCTGCTTTCATTTTTTTACGCATGGACAAGGACAGTGAGAAACAGAAGGATTCAGGTACATGGAATCAAAACTTACACAGGCGACAGGAAGAGGAAGAGCGCAATGACATTCCCTAGCAAACAGATCCAATAGAGATTAGACGACGAACCCACTAAACCACAGCTCAGATACGTGCAGTATTATACAAGAACAAGAGAAGACCATCATCAGCTAGAGGCAGCAATGGCATGATGACACTGACCAGAAACTCCGAAGAAAAACCTGGCGATATGCTCCATCTCGGATTACGGCCCTTCAACTTCTGCTTTGCTTATCGCTGGCCTGAACGGACCCTCCTCTCGGCTGCTGGGCTCAAACCTAAATGGAGCAGAGGTGGAAAAGAGAGGGGGTAGTGGACTGGATTCCTTCCCGGTCCAGGTGAGGACACCCAACGAACAGTTAGGCCCCGTTTAGATGTCCCCAAAACCCAAAATTTTTTGCACAGTACCTATCATATCGAATCTTGCGGCACATGCATGGAGTACTAAATGTAGATGAAAAAAAAACTAATTACACAGTTAGCCGAGAAATCGTGAGACAAATCTTTTAAGCCTAAATAGTCCATAATTGGACAATTTTTGTCAAATATAAACGAAAGTGCTACAGTAGCCAAAAGCCAAAAGTTTTCGGAACTAAACACGCCCTTAAGCTAGCTATGAAAGACTGGTGGGCGCGCAGTAGCCAACGCAAATCCGGTGTGTTTGTGCCCGTGTCACTCGGTGCAGCAGGAAATGAGCGGTGTGGCGTATATATAAAGAGCAGACTGCATAGGAAGGTTGATCTTGGGTGGTAGAGGTAGGACCGACCGTAGGAGAAGAGGCCAAATACGTACGTAGATGGTGTCTGTATGAGAGTTTAAAGTTTGGAGGGAAGCCCATACGTTCTTATCTTCCTTATTAGTCAATTTAGTGAGGAGTCAAAGTGCCTGAAAACCGTCATTTGTCTGTGGTAAATACGTACGTAAGATAGACAAGCTACACACGCAGCTTCCTGTACTGTACGGCAACATGGAGAAGCATGCGTTATGCGTACGTGTCTCTGCAACACTCGTGCGTCGTCCTACCCTGATGATGATGGCTTGGCACGCAACGGAACGGAAATCTTGTTAAGTTGCTAAACAGGAGCAGGAGCGTACACTTCTGCAGCACCAACGGCCAAATCCTCGGAGTGGAATGGCAGCAGAATTCGCGTTTCTGCTGCGGCCTGCGGCCCCGCCATGTGGCTACGGGCTACCCTACCCGGCCTCACGGGACAAACAGATCCCCATGGGCCATGGCCAACTGACCGCTGACGAAATGGGGATCCTGCCGAGCACGTACGGCGTACCGTTCACGGGAGGATCCTCGTTACGCGGTCATGCGATCGGTGGCGAGCGTTACGTGGCACCGTTCGGCGGCGGAGGACCCGGAGCAGCGAGCGCGACGGTGGCCACGGAGGGTGGAGCCGCGTGGCTGGAGGCAGGCAACACGGCGTTCCGCGCGAGAAGGCGACGACGACAAGGGTCGCCGCCGGCGCAATTCACGGTTATCCCGTCCGCGTCCGAGCGTTTTATTTGCCGATCCAATCGAATCCCCTGGTCGCAGCGCGGCGGGTGGGCGGCCGGCGCGTGTCCTCCTCCGATCCGTCCGGTCCTCCCTAACCCTCCCGGCAAGTCGTCAACAAGGTGTGCCCCGCACGCTACTGCAATCCAAACCTGGCGTGTCAAGGCGTCGACAACAATGCAGGGCCGCGCGTTCCACCCTATCACTCCGGGGAGCTCAAGCTCCCCTGTGTAGTGCAACAAGAGCGGCGGTGCACCGTGCACTGGTCTCGGACGGTGGACGGGTGGAGGGCTACTGTCTGCTGTGCTCAGGGTCAGGTCAGGCATGCATGTGAGCGCAGACAGAGGAAGACGCAGAAAAGAGGTCACTCGTCACCTTGCATCTGCCATCCCCTGCACTGCGTGCGTATGCGTATATCCCTACCATACCATGACCCATGCCAGCGCTCTGGCTCGCCCTCGCCTTGGCAAAAGTGGCCGGGCATGGTGACGCATCTGTTGTGCCCGCCTGCGTGCCCACAGAACATATGCGTTCCACAAGGAAGGTGGTGTGCCCTGCCCCTGTCGCGGCCGTGCCTGATGCCTGCCTGCCTGCTCCTAGTAGCCCCCTCCTACACACACCCAAAGACAGTTCTGTGTGCTCCTCACCAAACTACTTCTGGAGGGAAGAAGAAGAAGAAGAAGAAACGACTCACACCACTGCATACACACCTGTGTTGCTTGCCTTGAAAAGATAACGATCACAGAAGTTCAGGGCACCAATTGAGGGCACGGTAGCACATCCACATCTGTGAGCTGTGATCAGTAGCCATCCATCAGCTTTGTTTGTTTTATCTTCATTTGTCTTTGGCGCGATGTCCAGGCGGTACAATGCATCACTAGGAGTTGGTCCAAAGCTGCTACTGCACGCAATCGCATTCGGAGAAGCCAATCAGCATCCTTCATGTACCGGATGAAGCCCTTCATCAACGGCTAAGTGGAATTTGGCTACCGAAATGATTTGCCCCTTTCGTGTGCAGCGCAGCTAGAACGATAAGTGACGCCGGTACATGCATTGCTTGTGGCCCTGGACAAAGCAAGAGAGGCCAGTCCATCTGATGGCGCTCTGCGTTGGCTGCATACAGCGAAACCAGCAGTGACACGGATCGGACGGCGACGACGGTGTGTGTGTGTGTGCATCAGTGCATACACGGCGGGATGGCTGGTCGCTGGATATGTATCAGAATTCAGAAATTCAGAATTCAGACATCACGTATGCGCTGCCGTATTGGCAAATTGTTGCCCGCCAACCCAATGATTCGACGTCTTATCCTCCATCCACATGCGATGCGCAAAAGCTTGCAGGCCCAGATGGATAGATAGCCTTTCGGTTTGGCTCTCTCCGTGTATATATATGCGTTTTGATTGATGCATAAAGGTCGTGTGATGTAGTTCAGCATATCTTTCAGCACTTTATTCCCCCTGATAAACAAGCCGCGCTCTGAAAAGAAATTGCCTTTTGTTGGAGCAGATATTTCTTTCATGGATAATGTGATTGCCTAATACTGTAGTCTGTAGTCCTCGCTGTGCCTTTAATTTGTTGGCTAACATTTGACAAGATGCTCCCTGCTTCGCTTGACAGTATATACGTCCTTTCAAGAAAAGAAATCAAATAAACATCATTTAGGACAAATGACGTAGCTGCTTGTCCCAAATGCTATTTATTTAAAAACAAAGCGAGTAATTTCGCAAAAAAAAAAAAAGGGAGTAAATAGTACTCCCTCCGACCCTAGATAAATTAACGTATAGGGTTGTCTTAAGTCAGACTTTTCATGTTTAACTAGATTTATATAGAACAAAAACTATGACACCAATAAGCATAATATGAAAATACAGCTCAGGGAATAAAAAGTTTTTTATATTGCTATAAGTTGTACCAGCACTACTGTGTCCTGTCGTACATAAATTAATTTCTAGAGTTGTGCCGATACAGAAAGTGACCAACTAGTGAATATTTGTAGTTTTGCTGTACGTTGTGATCGGAGGTGGCCTAGCACTCAATGACATAGGATTTATACTGGTTCAGGCAACGTGCCCTACGTCCAGTTTGGGTCGGTTGGTGACTTTATTCCCGAGCCCAGGTGCTCGAAGTCTGCAGTGGGGTTACAAACGACAGGGAAAGAGATGGGGGTACCAGAGGCCCGGTTGGCTCCGGTCGGAAGGGCCGAGAGCGACGGGAACTCCGCTACGAGCTAAGTGTTCAAGCGTGTGCTTGAGGTCCGAACCTACCGATTCTGTGGTTGTAAGCTATTGGACTAATGAATCTTAAGGAACTGAGCTTGAATGAATCGGCCCCCCTGTTGGAGGGAGTGCATCCCTTTTTATAGATGAAGGGGATGGCTTTACAGGTGAGAGGGAGAGGGTACAGATGCTTTTAAGCCTTGTTGCCCACGCCGATGAGGATTGGATAATGATGGGCGCCCACAACACTGTTGATGTCACTGTAGAATGTCAGGTGCACGTGGGAGGTTGTGTTGTCTTCTTCAGGAAGGGTTGACGTCGGTACCTGCAAAATACTGCTTGCCCAGAGGCAAGTGAGGAGCCTCACCATGTTTACTGAGCATGGTGAATCCCGGCGCCTACAACACTATTGATGCCCAGAGGCATGTGCGGGACTTTTTGCCATACGGGAGTCCAACGGCGCCTACAATACTGTAGGGATAAATGTCGGCGCCTACAATACTGTTTGTGTCAGGTGGTTGTGGAGCACTTTTCCCGCAGGTGTACAGGGTATGGTTCCTGTACCATGGTTTGACTCGCGTGCTGCCTTTTCCGTTCGTCCCTGGTCCCTTCCGAGCGGGCGTCCCCGGTCGGATGGCCCCAGTCGGCTTCGGTTGCGCCGATCGGAGAAGAGCGACGAGCAGAGTTCTTACGTACCCCGGTCGGAGAGACGTGGGGTCGGAGTCGGAGTAGGGCTCGGGGTAGGCCTTCCGATCGGAGAGGCCGTCCGGAGGCGGCTGGAGCCCGAATCGAGCGCTCCAGTCGGATAGGTGGGCCAAAGTAGCTGACGAGCGGGCGTTGCTCTTCTTGGGCCAGGCCTTCCGGTCGGTTGCTGGACCGCCCCTTTGCCCTGTTGTTTTTTACTCTCGGGTCGAGCCTTGACGTGGAAGCTGGTCCCCGAGAGACCCCGGGTTTATGAACCCGACAAGTTGTATCAACACTATGCATGCACGTGCTTCGTACGTGCATTTGTGCATACGTCGTATACACTACGTGGAGACCATAAGGATAAAGCTGCACGTAGACGTAGGTACGTCGTCCATCCAGCAAAATTGATGGATTTACTGCCATACATGCGTGGGCACGCACGTCGGCACGTATCGGAACTTGTGAAGTTAGTGAGGCGCTAAAAGAGACGCCAACTCGACCAAATGTACTCATCGCCAGACGTGCAGCTACGGCCGTAGTGGTTGTTGGCATGGCACTAGCTAGGCCGCCGTTGCTTGCACCGATGCAACGCCGAGCACCGATCAAGCAGAGGAAATGGCTAATGGCGTGCTCATCCGCGCGCGCCGGCGGCGATCGGTCCACGTCTGGAAAACGTACACCGACGACTCAATCGGAAACAGCAGGTGGGAGGACGTGTCAAACGGGTCAGATCAGGCTCATCGATGGCGCGCGCGGCTCTGGTGGATGGATGGATGATCGTTGGGTCGGTGGCAACTCGTGGTCGATCTATCGGTTCGGGCATTGCCATTGCGCGCGGTGCATCGTCATCGGCTGATGCCTTGGCGTTTTATGGCTGTGTGCCCAACTGCCCATGCGTACGCGGCGGCATGCATGGCACTCGGCCGATCCGTCGTCCTAGCTAGCGGTAGGGCCCACAGCCCCGCACGCACCACGCAGCAAGAGATGGGCACGTTACTCCCACGCGGCCACGCCACGCATTCTCCTACGTACGCCTACCACGCCTCGGAGATACGGAGTATAGACTCTCAAGTCTCAATGACGCCGTAGTATATTTGTATATACGTACTTCGTTCAATTGATCTCTGCCAGTAGCAGTATATACATACTTGTCTTTGTCTACGTACCAAAGGAACAGATACACGTGCATGTACCCACGATGTACAGTTACGGCTCGATCGTAGAGTACAGCAACACTGCGCTGCATTGCGTTATCTGTGGCCCATGCTGTGATGTGGCACTGCTATCCGGTCGGCAGATAAGGTTTGACTCGACAACATATACACGGAGCACTGTATGTTGTAGCTTCCGGCAATACTATGGTACTTGTGCGTGCATTGGCGCGTATCGAGACTCCGAGCGTACGTGAGTGCGCGCGTGACGATGATCGTACCAAGCAAAAGCAAGCAACAACGGCTGGGTCCAAATCCGACGCACATGGCGCCCGTGTGCGCACAGATCGTGACCGGCCGGACGGGGCCGGGACCGGCTAGACCACGTCACGTCTCGCACTCGCTCCGACCCATCAATCAGTCAGGCGCCCAGTCACTGCCCAATGCGAAAATATTTTTTTCCAGAGCAGTGTCGAGGCGTGGTGCACACACGGGCCCGCCAGTTGTGCCGGTGTCCTGTCACGTAAATATCCGCGCGATTCCTCTCTCTAGCTAGGGCTCGGCGACGCCCCACCGTGTAATGACGTAACCCTCTCCTACCTTCTTTTTTTTTGGGGGGTGGGGTTGTCCGGTGATGTCGTGACATGGACATGGACCCTGATCCAAATGGCAGGGTGTTCATGGAGAGCCGGTCTCCTGTTCTGGTTTTGGTGAAGCAAGAGGGTCCGCTGAGTGGTGAGGGCCGATGACGAGAAAGAATCCGCAGTTTCTCAACAACGGCTTGGCAGCGTGCACGAGCTGGATCGAATGTCAGGCAAGCACGGTCCTAGGTCAAACCATAGCTGATGGCAAGAAGAATGGATACAAAAAGCAGTACGGGACGTACCGGCTGATTCTGGAAGGCAGAAATTCTCGTCCAGAGCAGAGGTGCGCCAGGCAAATTCGACCCGTACCCCTTTGGGCCCGCCGACTATGTGACGCAGGCTTTTGGCCCGCCGGCGGACGTGACAGGCGAACCGACGCTGGGATAAAGCCTCTTTTTCGGCAGGAATTCCGAGCACCATGCTGATGATATGCGCTAGTGATAAGAGTATCAGATGCTGAAGAAATGGAACAAGAATGAGAAATGGCAGAACGATTGTATCGGAAGGAAACGACCTGTTCGGCTGTTCCTGGTTACACTAATCCTATCCTCACACAGTCATCCGTGAACGAAATCACCTACTGCTCACACGCGACAGGCACCACGTAACGCAACAGCATCTTTGCTGTCACTGGGTCCATTGTGGGCCGGAGAAAACTTGGAGTCGGGCCGAACGTCCCGTTTACGTTTACGCCTTACAGTTACCAGATGCACGCCTGCACCTGGCCACTTGCTGCATTGCTGGGCTGGTAAACACAGTGGTGCACTGGAACTGGCAGTCTCTAGTAGTGGCCTTTCCTGCATTGGCTTTTCCTTCCTGAGCTGCACGAAGTGCGTGCCCTTTCTGCTGCTCTGTCTGGCAGCGGCAAGGGCCACCTGCTCACTTGGACGCATACTACGCATCTTTGTTGGTGCCGGACTGGCGCTACGGCCTACGTACGCGTATGATTGGATTGGAGAGCGATGTAGAAACTTTTGGGCCCGCGGTTTTGATGCCTGGATTGGTACGGTCTAGGCTCCCTTCTGTATTGATGACGAGATCGTGTCATTCCGGAAACTAATGCTGCTATAGCACTATAGCAGCGGCACAGTTCAACATGAACACTACTTACGCTGAAACCGCATGGTGTCTGTGCATGCCAACTTGCATGTACAGGCCTGTTTTCAACTTGAAGTTGGTCAGACATTACCGGGTGAATCAACAGTGAATAAAATTGAACGAGACAGCAGCAAGCACAGTGTCCGCCGTGGGATTTCTCAGAAAGTGTCCGCCCACTTTTGCAGAGCAAACACCAAGGGCTATCGATATTCGATACTTTGGCAGCACAGACAGGGCTGAATTATGTAGTCATGGCTCAGAGTTAAAGATGGCAATGGGTTTCTACCCGATGGGTATTGCCCAACCAAACCAGTGCCCATTAGGATAATCCATGCCCATTAAGAAACCCATGCCCATGCACGAATACAACTATGTGGCCATACCCATGCCCATGTGGGTATCAGGTACCCATGGGTTGCCCATACTCGAGAACATACGTAAGATGTCACTTCATGAAAATGAGCATATGAAAAATTTGTAGATATATAACAAATACAAACATATGCAACAAACTAGAAACACCGGACAATTAAACAATATAAAAGAGGTAAACATACGCAGCCAACCAAGAAAACAAGACAAAAAAAAAACATATGCCTGGATCTCATATGCAAACCGGGTATACATGTGCCCATGGGTTTGCGGGTTTGAGTGATACAATACCACGCCCACACCCGCATACCCGATGGGTATGGCTTTTTACCCATTAGCATACCCATGGGTAAGAATTTTAATCCATGCCCATGCCCATGCCGTAATAGGGTAAAAACCCATCGGGTTTTAGATACCCATTGCCATCTTTAGCTCAGACTGAGAGTGTGCCCAGTGTAAGTAGCTAGCATGTAAGCATTGGTCTTTTCAAGTGTGAAACAGTATCTAGGGAAGACATGTTGCAAAGGCTTAATAATAAGTAACAATGTGTACAAATATAGAGCGACCATCGCCATCCGCATTGTCCTACACCCAGCTGGAAGGTACTCATTGGATTAGCAAAGAACCGCCTTCCACTCGTTGAAGATTTTTTACAGTGACCTTGCTTCAAAAGACTCCGCAGTATCGTTGGAGAAGTAGGCACAGGTTCATCAAACGCCTGAATAGTGTTTATCGATTGTAAGCCTTCCCACCTATGTCCTGCATGTCTGTATAAACCAATGGGAGCAAGGGAAAACATATGAAAAAAAACGTAAAAATAATATTTAAACACAATGACATTTGAATATCGAATGTACAAGTACAAATATTATCATCTACTAGTCAATATACCTGTGGATTCCAGTACATCCATCCTATGGAAAACGTCCTCCTGATACACAAAAAGCAGAGCACACAATCAAAAGGGCAACATTGACAGATAGGTAAAATGGTAACTCCATATGGTCATGGAAACTTCTTTCAGTAAATAACATTCAGAAGAACCACCCCATTAGTTAAGACAACCCACACGAGGACTTTCTGTGACTAGAACACTAAGAAATAAAGAGAAATAAAAAAGAAGCATACCCTAATAATACACAGAAAACAAAGCACAGTAGCCACACAAAAACAGCACACATTAAGACCATCAAACGCACAAGGGGAGTAGTGAGCTTTCATTTGTGTTCAAAAAAATCTTTCTAGAAGACTGGTTATTTTGAATGTAAAAAACAAAGCATGCCTTCTTCATGTAACATAATACAACTAACCCAAGAACTCACAGATCCAATTGCATATATATAAAACTTTGGAAAATTTTCCATTACAAAATAAGCAGGTCTAAGTATTAAAAATAAACACAAACCTCAACAATTCCTGGATATTGCATGACATATCCAATAATTCGGCAATTTAAACCTTCATAGACAGTGCTATTCATGCTGCCATCACCATTTATCCATGGTAATATTGGATTGTAAATATGGCTTTCGCAACATGACAGCAACCACAGCCCTGGGGACAGATGGACTTTAATCATCTCCAGGACTTTGACTATGCAAATGAGAGCTTTAAATCCTTTGAAAATTAAGAACTGTTACAGTGTGCCCATTGCCAAGATCTTTTGCAAGTTCGCTGCAAATTACTAATAGGCATCGCATGCTTCTCTTTTAATATTTTTGGTGTCCCCAGTCGATGCTATTTCAAAAGCCGGAGCTCGCAAGCAGCTACAATGACTGCATTCAGCAAGTCTAGTTATATGATACTTTGGCTTATGAAATGAGTCAATAATCTGCACACCATCATATATGAATTGAACTGTGAAACCATTGATCAAATTCAGACTCCCGTGTATTGATTAATGTGGTCAAAATAATGAAAATACTTGATGTTCTACAACTTCTAGGCAATATTGGCCAATTTTTAAGGTTTTACCCTTCTTAAAGCACCATTAACTAACTTTTCCCCACAAGCACACTTTAGAGAAAACTAATTGACGGTCAGATGTGGATTTTATCTACCATCTTAGTTCCTGTGCCCTCTAAAACAAGTATTATGAACCGGAGGGAGTACATATGTAACAATGTAAAATGACAGTTGTAGTTTGCATAGATTATACTCAATATATAAGGAAAGAGAATGTCAGTAACAAGATCTGTCTGTTAAAATTTATGGAGAACTTGACTAAACAAAAAATAAAGAAAACAAAACAAAAGAGAAGAATAGAAAATATTCACACCTTGGTGCATATGAAGTGAACTTTATTAAATCCATCGATTTGACGGTAACAAAAAGCAAGCTAAAAAAGCTAAACCACTAGTCTATTATACAATGTTCAAAAAGGCGCTAGGCGATTTCTAGGCGATGGCCCATAGCCTAGAGCCTAGGCGAGCCTAAGCGAACCTAGGCGTTTCAAGGCGTTTTTCTAGGTGTTTCCATATCCATGCATATTTACATCAAAGTCTAAAAGAAAAGGAGAAACAGGAGAACAATGGGCCAAGAGTTATACAAGAAGGCCCATAAAAACAGCCCATGCCCAAGTCTGAACAGCAAACCTTATCCCTAACCTCACCTCCCAACCTTATCTATTCCCTGCTCGCCGCACGACTCGCAAGTCGGACTGGCCGCACCGTGCGACGCCCCTCTGCCTCCGTGACACCCGCCACCCCCGTCCCAGCCTCCTCCGCGCTGCTTGCCGGCCCCAGTCCCAGCCTCCTCCGTGCTGCTCGCCGCCTCCTGGCCGCGCCGGCGACCCGCCCTTATCCTCCGCCTACCCCCTTAGGCGAGGCGGAACCCCTCCGCCTAGCGCGTAAGCGGGCCTAGGCGGGCGCATAGCAGCGCCTTTTTGAACAATGCTATTATATATGTATCCACATATCTACCTTAATAGGTCAGCTGAAATCTCACGAGCATATCAATAACCAAATTGAGAGACTGCATGCCTGTAGGGGATAAAATAAAAGAAAATGAATTCTAGCAAAAAGAAAATGTAGCTTTGTGCAGCAAATTCTACAAAATCTACAACATTTTTTGTTCACAAGAATAAAGGGTACCTAGTGGATGCAGTGCCTGTGACATTTCCCTCAAATTAACTCCTTGTTCACCAGTTTGATTAATAATACAAAATGCATTTCTGAACATGTGAGAAGAAAGAATGGATGATTCGTTTTTATTACAAGAAAACGATGGTAACTGTTCGGCATATATTTTCATAGTCTCTCAAGGCCATCCGATGTAAGAATTGTCCAAATGAGATGCAGACAATAAACAGCGACAAAAACTCTTGTTTAAATCTGATAACATGTCACAGCTTTCTACCTAGGAATGAACATACTTGCTGCCCATTTCCCTAGCTAAAGTAAACATAAGGCATTCTTTATGCTGCAACACTTTCATGAGATTTCTTGTTTGAATCCTCTCTTTATTCAAAGCCACTTGGATATCAGGGAAACCTTTCTCTCGACGGTAGCAGAGGTCACTATCTATCTTGGTCAAAGGTTTGTGTTTCTTAGGCCAGTCTTAGTGGGGTTCATGAGAGTTTCAGGGGCATTGAATAAGCTACCAACTTAGGCCTTGTTTGGATGTAGTCGGATTCGCATCAATCCACGTGTGTTGGGGTGGATTGGAGTGGAAGTTGAACTAAATTCCACCGCAACACATGTGGATTGAGGTGAATTCGATAACATCCAAACAAGGCCTTAGCAAATATGCTGACATGGCACAATATTAATGAAGAGAAAGATGATCAAAGTTTCATAGGAGTAAAATGAGTTTTATGGAGATGAAACTAGTCTACATTGTTTCCAACATATAGGAGTCTCGGAAACTAGGACATGAAACCCCAAATGAGACTAGCCTTAGTCTTACTGATTTTGATGTCCATAGCCGCCTTGCGTTTGTGGGCATTGTCATCGAATTTACTCATATCTTCCATGGAAGTACTGAAGTTGTTAGGCTCATCGGCCTCGCCACCTCCTTCACTTGGCAAGGAAGGTGAAATGAGAAGCTCTCCGACTAGAGAAAAAAGGTGGACAATTTCACTGCATTGTAGATCTGCATACAACTAAACTGTACTGTCCACAATATTCTTTTGCTGCCCTATAAGCCATTTCGAAAATTCAGAAGCCTTTTCCCCTGAACTAAATGGGAAGGGTTAATGAGTAGCATCAAAGAAGAATTTTCCAGAAAGGATTACATGTTTCGTTCCATTTCCAGCCATTTATACTTTGGCTTAAGATAGTTCCAGCCATCAACATAAGAACCTAACATCGACATCCATCATAGGCAAGCTTATATTAGTGCATCTAAACTATATGAAGCTAATTTCGTAATGGTGGTTTGTGATATATCAGATATATATTATGTTTATTACTATGAAACTAATACCTATATGTACAAATAGTTCTCACTGCAAGAAGTTGAGGAAACAGGACAATCTTGTTTTATCAGCCAACAAGCTGAACATTGCATGTAAGACAATAAATCTAACATGGTTTTATCAATACATTTGATTTTTCATATGTACTACAGATCAAAGCTGGGTACAGCATAGTGAAGAAATAAAAAGAGAGAGATATAATATATTGATAGATAAGTTACACATTCTAACCATGAAGTTCTCTCTCGAAAAGGAAAGGATGGTAAGAATTTTGCTCTGTGAAAAAGTTACACATTAATGCAGCTTGTGCTTCTGAACACGATGATGAGCTGAGTAAAAGGGACCTTCAGAAGCTCTAATGCATTGGTAATTGCCAGGGACTTGCATACACCTCTTTTAATAACTTCAGCTTTGTGAGTTTAATGACGTTAGCATGAGATCTGCAATGGGATGTTATTGGAATCAGCTTTTACGGCAGAGAATTCTAAACAGCAAATGACAAAAAATGAGCAAAAAAGTTAGCTATCCTACTTATTCTTGTTTACACAGACACTCGCATCAAGACTCAAGGAGCATAAACCTGAACCTTCCAGGACTCAACTGAAATACTAAGTTAAGAACAAAGCCTCACCAACGTAGTCCCATCAAGATTTCAACTCCTGGCTCCAAGACATGTCCAAACCACCTGAGGCTCTCGTCTGCATCCAACCCAGACAATCGTGGCAGCACTGTCCACGCGCCATCAGCCGCATCAAACATGACCAGCCTCCCATCCACGGCATTATACAAGCAAACAATCCCCAATCTGTCCGCAGCCTGAAAATGCCAGAAACTGCCAAACCTACCAGCCAGCAGCTCATCAAAAACCTCCGTCGGCATCACGCTCACCTCCCTCCACCACACCTCCTCCTCCTTATCGTCGTCCAACCGCCAGACCACCACCCGCTCCACTTCTCCAAAGCTCTCAATCCCACCTACTAAGAACAGGCTCCCATCAAAAACAAACAGGTGCGCCGTAGTGAGACCTTGTGGCATCACAACAGGCGGCACCTCCCATGTCCCCGTCACGAGATCAAAAACCAAGAGCGCGTCGGGGCCACGGCCGAGGACGAAGAGCTTGCCGCGGTCACCGGCGACCGCGGCGTTTCCCAGGATCGTGAGGGAAAGCAGGAGATCGCCTCTAGACGCCCACCGCGGGGAGGGATCGCCGGTGTCCAGGGTGTAAGAACGCACGGCAGCGCCGGTGGTGACGGCAACGAGGGTGCAGGAAGGGGAGGAGCGGCGCGACGGGACGATAACGGAGAGGAGGTAGGCTCCGTAGGGGATCGGCAGGAGGAACTGGAGTGAGGCGCAGGTGATAAGGAGTGATGGGGACGGGGAGGAGACGAGCGGGTAGGAAGGGGGAGAGAGCGCGGCGAGCGCGGGCAAAGTGAGGACGCGGCGGGACAGCGGGTGGACGGCGAGCCGTGGGAAAAGGAGGAAGAAGGCGTCGAGGCGGTGCGGGGAGAGGAGGGCGTGGAACGCCGGGGAGCGCAGGAGGCGGCGGAGCGCGCGGGACACGGCGGCGACGGGAAGTAGTTCGGTGATGGGGAGGAGGGAGAGGATGCGCTCCTGGAGGTGCGACGGGAGGGCGTCCCACGGGCAGGTGCCCCCGTCGGCGTCGGCGGAGGCCATGGCCGCGGATGGAAATGGGGAACGGTGGATGAGTGGATCTGGGATTCTGTTTTTTCTCTGCTGTTTCCGGTGGAGAGCAAAATGGGGAGGTCAGGTCAGGGAGGCTGGAGAAAACACAAGCGACCAGGAGCCAGGGCCCAGGGATGCGAGAATTGATGGCAGGGCACTAGGCCCACCTGTCGGCATACTAGAGGCCCTTTGGTAGGGCTCCGGAAAGTGCTTTGGTGTATTTCATTGTTACAAAATCAGAGTTAAAGAACAAATATGAAAGTGAGAATTTGAAAGTAACCAAATTAAATAAGAGGAAAAGCTCATGAAAATTTTAGAAAAAAAAACATGAATAGTGTTCATCAGCCTTTTCCCTCTAGAATGAGAAGGAAGGATAGCTGAAACGGACATCCCAAAACATAAATGTGTGCGGCTCATGTACTAAAACAAAACAAGAAATAAGTTCATTCCCTTTCTCAGTTCTAGTTCTTGTATATGTGCAATCCAATTGGTTTTTTAACATGTTATCAACACTAGCCCTGCCGAGAACATGTAATCCATATGTTGAAATGCTTGATCTGTCATCCTACTATCACATGAACCCAACACGTGCGCTAACACTGGCACACATTACCTGCTATGTCGTTGACACATCGGCAACGCTTGGTGGCATGAAAGGCGGCTCAGTCGCCATTGTCGTCCATCGTCGGAAACAACCCCATCAACCCTGAATCGCTGACAATGGTAAAGAGTGAGGACAGCTCGACCGCCGCACGCCAAGAAATGGCTCCTGAGCGCCGTGTGAACTATCATAGTTGCATGCCGGATTGCTGACACGCCAATTGCATCCGCCGTGCCAGCACGCGGGCCATCGATGCCACGTCTGTTGCACGAGCAGATACGGCCCAGTGCCAGGCCGCACAAAGACACAGGCCGCCTAGAGCTACCATGGCATCGTTACCGTGGAGCCTCGAGGAACTGAGTGATCCTTCATAGGAAAAGCTTTAAGGGTCACTTTGGGAAAGCTTCACTTCTTGATTCTTGAGCTATAGTAATTGTGTTGATCAATTTTTTTAAGTTTAACTAGGTTCGTAGCAATTAACAACGATCTATCAAATAATACTAATTATGTAATATAAATATTAATATTTTTTTGTATATATATTTTGGTCAAACGTTTGATTTCTTGGAAAATGAGAACGACATTTTTTTTTCATAGAGCGAGTTGGTGTAATCGGTACTCCCTCCGTTCTAAAAAATAAAGTCGTTTTGGACAACGACACGGTCTCCAAAGTATAACTTTGACTTCTTATTTTTATAAAAAATATTTTATCAAAAAATGATATATGTATATTTTTATGAAAGTATTTTTCAAGATAAATCTATTCGTATAGTTTTCACATTTCTAAACTCAACAACTTAAAAATTATTCATGCAATGTTTGATCCAAACCTTATAAAAAACGACTTCATTTTTTCCCAGAACGGAGGGAGTACATGGTGGAGATCGGTACATGGTGACATTTATCAGATCCATACATGGTGGAGAGTTGTGCATAGTCCAGATAGGCGATTACTATTGCGTCTTTTGGACGGTTGGGCCTTGGGTTTGTTCGTTTGGCTTATCAGTTAGAATTTATAGTATTTTTTTTTCGTAATAAAATAGTTTCTGTTAGTTTATCAGTCGGCTTTAATACCAGTCGAATAGACCCTATAGTAATTGCTAAGGATCTAAACATGTGATCCTAAATTAACGTGGTTTCATCCGTGTTTTTTTTCTCAGAAGATACCATTTATCTGAGTCATCATTTGCAATCGTTTCTCAACACTCGATCTGAGCCTGAACCTGAAGCAGCCTAGGCCGCGTCACATCGAATCTTTATACCAATTAGGAGTATTAAACATAAGTTAATTATAAAACTAATTATGCAGATAGAAGCTAATTTACGAGACGAATCTATTAAATCTAATTAGTCCGTTATCTGACAATATGGTGCTACAGTAAACATTTGCTAATGATTGATTAATTAGGTTTAATAGATTCATCTTGTAAATTAGTCTAGGGTTTCTGCAATTAGTTTAATAATTAGCTCATGTCTAATCTTCTTAATTAGCCTCCGAATATTCGATGTGATAAGGACTATGCCTGCAAACGGTGTGGAGCGGTGCGTACCTTTTGTTGAACCTCCGCTCCGTCGCTGGCAAATGAGGGTCAGGGTCAAACCGCCCCATCCATTGGCTAACCTGAGGTTCACCGAGGTCGAACCGCCCTAGTCTCCTTACGATACAACGAAGAAATCAAGGCTGAGGCGGCAGCTGGGGAGTGAACGACGTTGCGAATAGAATACTAAATGGGGCGACCCTAGGGGCGATTAGGATAACAGGGTTGTTACCATTTGGAACCTCTTCGTATTTGGTTCGAACCGATCCAAACCGTGAATAAAATTTAGAAGCAGACCGCAGATCCGAAGGGGTCGACCCGGACCCCTTACAGGGTGAATAAGGACTAAACTTTAGCCTAAGGATCTAAACACCCCAATAGACCAGTGGCTCATCTTCTGATCTTCATACAACCTGTTCGTTTGGTTGTGGCTTGTCGTAAACGATCGTAAATTTTCAGCCGGAACAGTATTTTTCTCTCACACAAACCAATCAGCAGTACTTCTTTACGAACCAGACAACCGAACAGGCTGATAGATGGCCGCCGGACCAGGAACCACAGTCCACAGAACAATTCCAAGGACTGGCCCGGCAAAGAATTGCAAACCTACCAGAAGCCAACCAGGCAGATTTTTTTTTGGTGTGTGGATAACAACTAGGCAGGCTGAACGTGAACGAGCACCTGCCACGCGTGCCAACCGGTTCTTGCTTGGTGCAGGCATTTTCGCAAGCTGCCGGGCCGGAGGCGATCACGCTCGGTCGCTCGCGCACGTAGCGACGGCATGGGGAGTTGCGGTAAGCCGGTAACCAACATTTCGCGTGAAAACCCCTGTCGGGCGGGCCGACCCGAAGCACCGTTTCCTCGGTTAGCTATGAAGGTTCCAACAGCCCAAACCCCCCCAAACGGCCTCCTCTCCGCCGCCCGTCCACCCGCCGGACAACCGCGTCTCCAGCGCGCCCCTTTATATCTCCCCCGTTTCCTTCTCCCCCTACGGCCCTAACTCTACTCCAATGCAATCAGTCACCCTTCTTGATCCTTGCGCCACCCGATCTTGGCCATCGGTCTCGCTGACGCACGCCAACTAGAGGAGCCATTCGCAAATAACCGGGAGCGTGCGCATGGCGCCGAGCAAGCTCCGGCAGGCGGTGGGCGCGGCCAAGGACCAAACGACCATCGCCCTCGCTAGGGTGAGCGCCGCGGACGAGGTGGCCTCGGACGTCGAGGCGTCCATCGTGAGGGCAACGGCGCACGGCGAGTCCGCCCCCGCAGACGAGCGGCACGCGGCGGAGATCCTCACGCTGACGCGCTACTCCCGCGCGCGCGTGGTCGCGTGCGTGGCCTCCGTGTCGCGCAGGCTCGGGCGGGCGCGGACGTGGCCCGTCGCCGTCAAGACGCTGGCGCTCGTGCACCGCCTGCTCGCGGAGGGGGACCCGGCGTACGAGCAGGAGGTGTTCCTCGCCACGCGGCGCGGTAGGCGCATGCTCGACGTGTCTCGGTTCCGAGAACGCGAACGCGCGCGGTCCCGCGACTGGGACTTCGCCGCGTTCGTGCGCGCCTACGCCGCGTACCTCGACGATCGGCTCAAGCAACGGATGCAGGCCCGCGGAGCAGGCGCGGCCAGCCCGGGTAAATGGCACGTCGACGGTGACACCGACAGGACGACGTACGAGGTGGCCGAGGGCTGGGAGCTCGTGCCGGGGGAAAGGCCGGCGACCGAGACGACGACGACAGAGGATGTCATCGCGAAGGCGCAGCAGCTGAAGCACCTCCTCGGCCGATTGATCGAGTGCCGGCCGACAGGGAAGGCGAGGATGAACCCGGTGGTGACCGCGGCGCTGTACAGGCTGGTGAAGGAGAGTGCGGCGATGTACTGCGAGCTCACGGAGGTGATGGTCGTGCTTGTGGACCGCTTCGCCGAGCTGGGCACTCCTGCCTGCGTGTGCGTCCACTCCATCTTCACCAGCCTCGCAAAGCTGGTCGACGAGCTCGACGACTTCTACTCGTGGTGCAAGGCCACCGACGTGTGCCGCCCGTCGGACATCCCCGAGATACAACGCGTCCGGCAGAAGAATCTGGACCTCATGGACGAGTTCATCCGCGACAGGCATGCGTCGGCGTCCCAGTGGGGCCGCTCACCGCCTACTCCCGTCAAGAAGAACAACGTCAAAGGAATTGAGCCAGCGCCGAAAGAGCAGCAGGTTGTTGTGCTAGAGGAGAACAATGTCGGCAAGGCGGCGCCGGCGGAACCTTCTAGCTCACTCGTCGTCGTGGTCGACGACAAGATGGCCGACTTCTTGAACTTGGGCCAGGACGCGTCGCCGCCATCCGGCGAAGAGCATGGGAGGAATCTGACACTGCCACTGTTCGACGGTAACTCAGCGGAAGCTGCGCCGAAATGGGTGGCGTTCGACGATTCAGAAGCCGACTGGGAGACGGCACTGGTGCAGTCCACAAGCACGCCCGTTGCCCAGCAATCGGAGCTCGGTGGCGGCTTCAACACGACGGTGCTGGACGACATGTGCAACCACGCGACGGCCAATGCAACCGTGACAAACGCGCGTGCGTTCGCCGGAAGCGCAAGCAGCGTGGCGACGCAGCCGCTTGGTGCGGCGGTTCTTGCCCTGCCGCCACCGCCTGGGGTCAGCACCGCCGCCGCCGCCGCAAGGGCTGATCCATTCGCCGCGTCCCTGGCGGTGCCTCCGCCGATATGTGTTCAGATGACGGACTTGCAGACAAGGCAGCGGCTCCTTATGCAGGAGCAGAACGCATGGCACCAGTACGAAACACATAGGGCAGCCTGGAGTTACAATCTGTTGTGAGATCGTATTGTTTCAGTGTTTTGGGTGTTGGACTAAAAAGAATTCAATGTGGAACACAGTTCACAGCTAAAGATTCCGGAGATTGCTTAGTTGCTTGATAGTTAAAAGTAAAAGTAATTTCATTACTAGATATAGTAAAAGTAATATATATAGAAAAGTCAAAACATCTTATAATTCGAACGAATGGAGTACTTGATTTGTGCCGTACTAGAATACTGCAAGATTGCTGCATGGTTATATACAGGTCGAATATAATTATGGCCTCATGGGACTAGACATTACCATGTCCCGTATAGTTATACCCAAAGGTAAGCAAGGTAAACTGGATCGTCTTGATGCAAACAGAGGATATATACACACTAGGGCCCCGTTCGGCTTACCCCATATCCAGCTTGTTTGACTTTTTTTTTTAGCTGAAATAGTGTTTTTCTCTCCCAACATTTCAGTCAGAACAATATTTTTCAGCCAAAATTTAGCAAGCCAACGGGGCCTAGATGCATTAACCCCTAAAATCACAAGGTTCGCCCCAGCACGGGAGATGGGCCACGTCACCCGAAATTGTTGATTGGGACGTGTCCTTGAAAGACCTTTGCTGGTCTCCCCCCCCACCCCCCCATCGCGATGGTACCTGCACCTCCTTCCCTCCCGACGCGGTGACGGGCGCATCGCGATGGTACCTGCACCTGCTGCGTCCGGCCCCTGGCGGCCCCCCTCCCTTCCTTCCACCCCCCGCGCGGGCGGGCCACCGTGGCACGGCGTGCGCGTGGCCAGCGCACGAGGCACGACGCGGTTGGCGTGGGGCCGACCTCCTGAGGCCGGCCGGCGTGGCTCCGCTCTCCTTCGGCCCGTCCGTGCTCCCGGGCGCTTCGGTGTTCCTCGGGTCGTCCCCTCGTCGGTTTGGTTCCTCCCCCCTCTCTCCTCTTACCTCTCCCTGTGGGATCTTCCTCTCCGGCGCTTGCGGAGGCTCGCCCCCCTATGGACTCGCTATGGACGACGATCTATACACGGACGAGCTGTTCGCCTCTAATCGACGAAACCCTAGCTGCTAGATGATGGGTACACTTTCCTCTTGCTGCTAGATTAATTTGAGGGAATAGGGTAGTAGTGTGACGAATACACAGTAAATGTTTAGTGTTTCATGCAGTGATCATGGGCCATCATTCCACAATTTACACCTCTTTCTTTTTTCTAGATTTCTAGATAACTGAGGCAATGCTCATGGACTATGATGGTTCTTTCTTTCACATCTGTCTACTGTGTTCGTAAATGAGGCAGTGATCATGAGCAATGTTGATTTTATTTTTCCCGCCTCTTTCTAACTGAGGCACTGAGGTAATGGTCATTTGGTTGCTTCGATTTTTTACGTCTCTTTCTACCTATTCTATTTTGTGTACTTTGGAGCATTTCTGCTTCTTCCGTGATAGCTGAAGCAATGGTCATTGGTCAATTTGTTGGTTCGATTTTTCCCTACCCTTTGTACTTATTCTATTTTGTGTACTTTGGAGCCACCAATGGGACCTACTGTTTATTGGAGCCACTTTTAATTATGAAATCTGAAGTGGCGCTGTGCAGGGACGATAGACAGCGCGGCAAGAATAGCCTTTGCCTCCTGTACAGTACAAATCGGTGCAGTGATCTTGCACCGTTAATCTCGGATGGAATGGTCCATGTTTTTCTGCCTGACATAGATGGCCTCTACTTCGGGAGCCCGGCCTGAAATGTAGAGCTTCTGATGTCATTGCCTCTGATGGTTTCTCCCTTTGCCTAATCTGATCATTGCCTTTGGTTTTGCGCTCATATTTACATATGACCACTGCCTGTGATGTCAATAACACATAATTGTGCAATCTGAGCTTCTGCCTATTGCCCGTGAACTTATAGATATATTCTTCTTGATTTTAGGCTTGTGATCGATGTCTGTGATCATTGCTTGTGAAGTCAGGTTATACACTTTTGGTTCTGAGCACACATCATGTTCCCAGAGATAACATTGTCAGACACTTTGCTTCTCTGTGATGACTTTTGCTTCTTCTGTTTCTTTAAGTTCTCACTGCAACTATTCGCACTGCTGATATAGGTTCATTTTAACAGAGGCAGTCTTTTTTGAATTTCCTAATAGTGTCATTAACTTTCGAATACAAATATTACCTATACATGATCTATCTCTGCAGAGTTTCTCATTTACCGACTTTGTGGAGATTGGTTCCAATGTGTTTTGGGGGCTCTTGTTGTAGTGGTAACTTTTTTAGCAAAAAAAAATGCTCACCATACCGGTTTAAGGTTGTGCGTTGTTGCCTTTCAAAGATTACGGATTACATTTATTACGTAAATAATAGTCCATTGCCTACTTCAAATTTGTGGTGCACAGACTATAGCATGATCTCTTTTATTAGCCTAAACTTCACGCATGAAAGGCGGCATTCAAGTTCTTTTTAATCTTAAATTAGAGCCCTTTTATTAACCTAAGCTTGCTTAGTTGAATAGTTAGCATGCAGTGCCAGGCTGCCCGTTGTCGATTTCTTCCTGCTGCTCATATCTTCCTAGGGTGAGTACTCTCCTTTCTTCCATATCACCAAAGTATGTGTTGATTTTTCAACATGTGCCCCATTCCTGTTGATTTTAGCACCTACTCTGTTTATATAGATTCACAGTTTTGGATGCACCATATAGCGCTGCTGCTCATCGGTGCCCTGCTCGGATATCTTGCGTGGCATCGCCCAGATTGGGTATGCGTCAATCATTTTCTTCTTCGCCTTAGGGTTCTTTCCTTCCAATCTTGTTGCTCCTAATGAAATTAGATACTATCTTGTTGCTCCTAATGAAATTAAATACTACTTGCCTGCTCCACAGGGCTTCGAGGTCCTATCCATTTACTTTCGATTATGAATATCGGTCTTCCACAGTTTGATGTGATTTTTTTTTCTTTTGTTGTCCTTTTGATTTCCAGTTCTTGGTTAGCCTTCAAGAAATATGGAGTGGTGTTATTGCTGCCTGCTTCGGAAGGGCCGCGTGGAAGATTTGGAATCATAGCTGACTCTTCAACAAGAAGGTGAGCTTTTGTATGCCCTGCCTTTAATGCAGACCTAGACCAAAAAAATAGATAAATTCAATTGAGCTTATGAATTTCCATGTCATGTGTGTTACCACTCTTACAACCAGCTGCCTACAGGTTAATATTGTCTGCGTTTTTTGTGCTTTCATCTTGCCAACTCCTCAAACTATTGGTGAGTTTACCATTGGGCCAATGAAAATTCCTCTTCTCCTCCTGTGTGGTGCTTTATGTAAGATGTTTATGGTATATAATGGGTCCTCAGGTTATATGACTACGAGACTTCATTTCAGATTAGTTACAGTTGTGAAATATATTTGGCAGAGTTGAAGGCTGCATATGATATCTAGCTAACATCCTGGATTGTAAAATAGATATGTAGGAGTGTGGCAGAGGAAATACTCCTCCATTTTCCCTATTTGTTTTCATTCAGATGCTGTCTGAAAATCACATGCAGATCACTATAAATCCTAGGAGTTGGCAGAACATATGGCTCTGTTTTGATGATTTCAGCACCAACTATTGGTTAGTAGAAGTTTGTGCAGGTTGAGACCTTATAAACAGTCACTGAGTTTCTATATCTGCAGCTTGATTAGAAAAATATAGGTGTGAAGCGATATTCAACAGGCCATAAAAGATCTTGCCTACTTGCACAATTGCTTAATTTACATGCTACCTGGAAATTATTATATATTGGTCACTGCAAATTCTAACTCCGCCTATGGTGGGGCGCCTCTAGTGTCCCAGCATAGCAGGTCTCAAGCCCTGGTAAAGGAGGAGGGTTGTGTTAGGCGCGGTGAGTCAATGTAAAAACTTAGCCACTTTAATGGAGATGAAACCCAAAAGAATTCTGTTGGGACGTAACCCTCTTAGCGACGCGCCATGTCGGAAGAAAAGCTTGTCCAACATCGGTTAAGATGGTTTGGCCATGCCCAGATGAGACCTCCAGAGGCACCAGTGCATTGTGAAGTCCTAAGCCAAGCTAATAATATGAGGAGAGGTAGAGGAAGACCGAAATTGACATGGGGGGAAGCAATAAAAAGAGATTTGAAAGCTTGAGATATACCTAGAGATCTTTGTTTGAATAGGAGTACTTGAAAAGCAGCTATTGAAGTGCCTGAACCGTGACTTGGGACTCTTGGTGGGTTTCAACTCTAGCCTACCCCAACTTGCTTGGGACTAAAAGGCTATGTTGTTGTTGTTGTTGTGGTGGTGGTGGTGGTCACTGCAAATTCTAGAAACTATCAGGAGTACATGGGCTAATTTTTATGATTATATCACTTGCTGTGTGCTATGAGGTTTATGCAACCTAACACCTTCTAACTGTTCACCGGGTTTGATCTCAGGGAAAAAATGATTGTTTCAGTCTTCTTCCTATCACACCTCTTGGTGGTTCAGTCATGCTGTTGTCTGGCAGTGCCTATCTTCAACATTGATTGGCGAATTACAAATGACGATCAAGGAGCATCAGTGCATCAAACAACTGAAGGGAGGTACATATATTATCTGTTTTGGCATTACAGTATGTGCATAGTTAACAATTGCAATTATAAGTTCCTCAGTTGTTTACTTGCTGAATATGCCTTTACCATACGTGTCGTCCTATCTATGAACTTTTATTTAACCTTGCCAACTCATACATGCTCTCGCTAAAGAATATGTTTTTGCCATGTCTACATGTAACAATGAGATGTCCCCTGTAATATATTATGTCCATATTACATTATTATATTACCTGTTCAAATAGTATGAGTTATCGGCTGTTTCAATGCAGAATATTAGCTATATGGTTTCTGTCATTTTCTTATGTTCATTCGTTTCCTTTAAATATTTGATTGATTGTTGGAAATGCAGGTCCATAGTCAGCTCACAGTAACATGTTCCTACAATGGCCTCTTCTCTTCCTGTGTGGTGTAAGCCCACATATACATGTCAGTTCTAACACTGACTGTCTCAATAATCTGGAGAAGGTAGACAATGATGGGAGGTTCTACGAATCACCAAAAATGTTTGCTAGGCATTTTCAGTAGGTTTCTTCTTTCTTATTCTTGTATCTATGGGTGACCTGCATGGTTTGAGATCATTTGAGTCAGATTACATCATAGGTTTCATGAAAGCGAGAACTACAAATGTCAGTGACAAGATTACCTGGAAGCTGAATGGAATCCCCAAAGTTTCAATAAGTCAGGTACAATTGTGCACTGAACTGTAAGTGCTAATTTCTAAGAAGTTTTGCTTTAGTTCTCTGCTGCAGGTCTTAGTACTCGCATCTCAGGTTGCAAATACAAGTATTATAGTGCCGCTTTAGAGTGATAGCAACTGTTGGTTCAGCCTCTGTACAACAGTTGTGGTGTTTTGACCTTTCGAAATTAGGTACATGGTTATGTTTTAGATAGTACCATGGAATGTTCTCTTATAGCACTGAGCTGCTGAGTTTTTTTTTCCGTGCTCCATGTGTGTGCTGCATAATGCTTCTTTGATGTTGAAAAGTGTAGTCTTGATCACACTATGAGATCCGAAAAGACACACGCTATACTGAAAAAAGAAGCTTTCAATCTGTTCTTAACAAAATTGCTTGTTGTTGTGTCAATGAGCTTGCCTGTTGTGTGCCAGTATCGGTTCTGATTGTTGCAGCTAGCTGCGGCTGCAGCTCATAAAGTATCATTTACATGAACAAAGCTGGCGATTCATTGGTTCTTAGATATTTCATTTCCCTGATAAAAAAAATTCAGGAATTGTCCAATTCTTTTTTTTTAAAAAAAATTGTTTTTACCTTCAGTACATATATATAAATACTTGAACTTTACAGCTATTGACTTCCCATTCCTTTCCAAACTGTAACTCTCATGCCTCATCCGTTGCATTCCTATAGGCAAAATCATTGAATTATGGACACCCAAAACAAATAGGATGCTATTTTGTGCTTTAGGCCTTTACACTTCTCTTATATGTATTTCACATTTGAAATTACTTATACTGTTCCCTCCACAGACCACACACTGCCATCTAACCTTGTTTCAGACTTAAGCTACACAGCACATTGTTTATAGCTAAACCAGTATAGACTTCATTTTTAGCGCTACATGAAACTGAATTTCACCGCTTATTCATGTACAGTAGTACGCCACAAATCATTCTTTCTCCACCACACATATATGTATCTTTTTAGAATCCTATTCTTACTAAAACTAGGCACAGCTCTCTTTGCAGGAACAAATAGATGGAGCACATCCTCCATGAACAGTAGCCCTTCTGATCAGAAGAAAGGCTACAAACAAAGCAACAGATGCAGTGAGAACCCCACAGACTCAGGATCAACGTCATCATATCCGCTTTGTAAAATAGCATATATCCCTATATGCTACTCTTTACCTCCTGCAAAATTAAGCCTATGTACAAATTCATGTGTTCCTCTCAGCTACTTTCCAGCGTATATGACACATCCCCTATATGCTACTGCTTACCTCCTGCAAGATTAAACCTATGTATAAATTCATATAGTGCTCTCAGCTACTTTCCAATGTATGCTATATCCTTTATTATCTCGACATTAGCCTGCTCTTTATTAGTTTGCAAAAGGTGCGCGCATGAGGACATGAACTAGCATGTTATCTCGACATTAGCCTGCTCTTTCAGGATGGTGGTGCTGGAGATCACAGCCTCAGTAATTTGTACTTAGATACTCATATATCTATGTACATAAGGGGCGCGCGCTTTCTACTAGTTACATAAGTTTCCCGTGCTGAGATGCAGTTCCAGCACAATAAACAGAAATGTCAATGTCAAACACAGTTTCCCGTGCTGAGTAATGTCAAACACAGTTGCGGATTGAATATCATCAAAAAGAGGACAGGGCCTCTCAGCAACTGCTAGAGTTTGTCAGAGTTTGTGGGTGTTCGACCAGGGCCGAAGTTTAGTTCGTGTCACGTCGTTGGATGTTCGGATACTAATTAGGAGGATTAAACGTAAGTTGATTATAAAACTAATTATATAGGAATAGATTAATTAGCGAGACGAATCTATTAAACCTAATTAGTCTATGATTTGATAATTAGGCTTAATAGATTCATCTCGCAAATTAGTCTCAATCTGCGTAAATAGTTTTGTAATTAGTCTACGTTTAATTCTGCAAATTAGTGTTCAGACATCCGATGGGTAAAAGACTAAATTTTAGGAAGAGCAACAGTAGCTTCATCCTCCCGATGAAAGTATATGCTGATGACAACACGAAGTCCAGACTTCATCGACAAAATTTTCAACATTCTTGCAAGATTGATCAGACTCCAATAAAAATGCACCTATGAAAAGTGGCAGAAGCAAGTTTGCATGTCCACCACAGCTCAAGCACTGACTTTGTAAATTATGTATGGACACTTTTTTTCCTTGCTTCTATGGGTGAGTCAGTTTGGCTTGCTTAGACTGACAAGGTTAGCCTTGCTAGGCCGAGCGAGGTGAGGCAAGCTGGTGAAGGAACCAAGCATGCCCATAAGCTCCCGTCCAAGTAAATGCTCTTGCTATCATAAATAAACAGGGTTGAAGCTACATTCACGTTTAGTGGTGGTCGTGTAGGATGACAAGAGCGTGTGGATACATTGGTTATGTTGAATCACAACAAAGCGTGTAGATACGTTTTGGTTTCGTGCCATATAGCTCGTTGAATCCAAGTGCGTGATCCAGGGTCGTATCACGCCTTGTCTCGGTTGTTCTACTTGACTATTTTTTAGAGTATGCGATCCAAGGTCGCGGCACGCTTCCCTCAGCCGTTTTGCCTGATTGTTCTAGTTTTCATATAAGCTCCGACCTTACTCCCGCTATAGTGCAAAAATGGAGGTCAAAGCTATGTTTTTGTTACCGAAACAAAATGAAGCATGTGGACACGCTTCAATTATGTACGAGACAACTCGTTGAGTCCAAGTGCCACACCCTTTTACTCTCTGCCAAGAATCAATGCACTCCAATCATGTTTTAGAGTACACGATCCATGGGCGCGGCACACCTAATCTCGTATGTTCAACTCAGCTGTTTTTGGTTATGTCAGTTTTGACTCTACCTGTGAACGATTCCTCTGAAGTCTTTTTAGTGCAGAGATAAGCTCCTATCTAAGTGATTGCCCCTGATATAGCATAAAAACAAAGGCTGAAGTTACGTTTTTATTCTAGCGGTGGCTGTGCTGAAAGGAAACAAAGCCTGTGGATACGTTTGTTTGCATGCAAGGCAAGTCCCGCCCCAGACTATACCGGTTCCCACACCCGATACACTGCTAACGGGCCCATGCTCAACAAAGGACCTTCAATTAACAATGCCAAACCCCCAAACTAGAGCCAATAAAACGTCGAGTTTGTTTGGTCAGGAAAAAAAGACCATGTCATTTTTTTTGGCTTGAGCCCAATCTGTCGCATTGCACGAGTCGAGCTATTTCTTGATTTCTTAGAATTTTACACTCAGCTCAGTTTTTTCGGGTTGAGTCAGGCCACAATTTAAAAATTATGGAATGAACTAGACCTAACGCATTGATGAGCTGGGCCTTTTTTCTTCGGACAGATTGAATCAAGTTGATCAGATAAGGTGACCCATAAACAGATTTACCTCAAACTGAGCAATTGGACAGGGCGCGAAGCTTGGTTAAGACCAAGCGGGGCCACGGCCCTGCCCAGTGCTATTTCCTTTTTTCTAAATAGTAATTTCTTGCTCCACCACTGAAACAGGTCTACCCAAAATCTAATAATATATAAATATAAATGGCTGAAAATGACATCAAAATACAAGCCGATAAATAAATACATTTACACATGAAACAAAATGCAAGCAAGCCACGAAAACTGATTTCTTTGTTTTTGAAAAAATATAGGTAGCGTGCCCGTGCGTTGCTATGAGCCGCGATAGCTAACATTTTATACTAAAAACACACGGATCGTACGATAAACTGTAAAATTAAATATCAATATTAAAGTGATATTTAATTCAAAAATCAAAGTTTGTGAAATTAACAGTCATAGAGAGCGTGGCGTGGCTTACAAACTCTATTGTATAAACTTTTTCCGTGATATGACTAAGATAATGTTTTATATCGGCAGGAAGAAATCTCCGATATCCATTTCTTTCGTGCGCCAATAAATCCACAAATAAGTTTCGCCGCATCTCCATATCATCTTGTAGTATATTGCCCGTATTAACGGTACGACAAAATCTAGGATAACACACATTAAACAGTCATTCATCAAACTTGGTAAACAACCTATCATTACCAATTTGAAAAACATGCTAAATCCAAATCAATCTATTATATTTGAGCATTGGTTATTACAAATGTGTCTGCTGTTGATACAACCATCTTCCGGTAATCCCAAAACTGTTTTGAGATAACTAAGAATAAAAATTTACTAATAGATTGTGCCATGCTCCCTATAACCTCCGCGGCCTCCAAACCCCACGATATACACCTTCCACTCGGCCCAGCAGGCAAAGGGAGACATTGTTCGGTGCACAAGTATTGATTCCATGAGGCCTAGAAACATGTTCGGTTAATCCATGTGGTTAGAACAGTGACCCAGCTACTTGTTTACTAAAGGTGAACTGAATATGTACCGAAGAATCAATGAACAATGTACATAACTACACCTTAACCTAAAAAAATATGTACACAACAGCAATTGGTACTAATATTGATTGTACTCAATGGCATATCTTAAAAAAGAATTCAGCATGATATTAATGCCTCTAGAAATTGGTTTCTCTCGCTTTAAATTTACATTAAAAAGGAAAATTCACTCGTTTTCAATTTACACCATATAATATTAATGCCTATAGGGCAAAATTCACTCGTTTTCAATTTATACCTAAAAAGGAGAATGAGCTATGATTCTAGGAATTGGTTTTCTATTGTCCACGATCCATTTTGAGGCAAACACTCCTATGCCCTCCAAATTAGCTGACACCACAGTCATAAGATATTAAAAGGAGAGGAGCAAGGAAACACAAATTTTGCTGGACCTTGCTAGCATTTGTGACAGCTGACACCACAGCCCTCTGATCACAGAACTATCAGTTGCATCTTGCAGGACTACAAATTATAGGATACAAAAACAATACTGAGTGAGCGTGATGTTCGCAATATCACTATTAAAAGTAGCATGAACTAATGTGGTGATTTGGTTACCTGCAGTAGCCTCTAGAAAAACTCGAGCAGTACAACCCATTGGTAATGTGGTGATTTGGAGAATACTTCAGATATTCAGGTGGTATGATTGTTGGATTTTTTTAGATGAAAATGTTCCGCATGATGAAAGTGCTAGCAAATATTCAGGTGGTGTGATTGTTGATTTTTTTAGATGAAAATGATCCCCATGATGAAAAACTCCATCCATCTAAAAAAATATTTTGCATAGTCTAGAAAACTTTTTTTTATAGGCATAGTCTAGAGAACTAACAGACAATAACCAAAACTTACTATGCTGATTCTTTTATTAAACAAAATATGGAACAATGATGTTAGTAGGAAATTGCACATTGAAAAGACTGTATGGACTATTTGCAGAACATAAAAAAGAAAACTATTTTGTAGTAGGTTTCTTCAGTGCGAGCTAAAAGTTATATAGATACAAAACAGAAGTGTAATATGCACACTGATCTATAATCTTTTAACTACTAATTGTGTATAGATTGTTTATTTACCTACTAAGCCAAATCACAATGCCTCTGCCCACTGCCCACATGGCCTCTTCACGATGTGGTCTCCTGCCAGCACCGATCTCCCTCCTGCTCTGCAGGCAGCAAGCCAGCAACAAGCAGGCACTGTGTGCACCAACCAAAGCATAGACGAGAATCATCTCGTGCAAGGAGAAATAACAGCACTGATGCAACTTTGGTAATGTAAATTTGATACTAAATTTGGTTAAACTCTAACCAATTCAGAGCGGTACGAGTTCAGAGTATGCCATAGCCTTTAGCATCACATGGGATTAATCACATTGGTAAATAATTAGAAATCGTTGCCATCAAACCAAATGTACTCTACTGTCCTATATAATGGACAATAAGTCAATCGTCCTGTTCGCTGGTTGGTTTCTGGGCTGATAAGTCCGGCTGGTGCTGGTTTGTTGTAGGAGGAAAACACTGTTGGCTAGCTGATAAACCCTGGCTGAAACCAACAAGCGAACATGCTGAATAACTAAACAGCTGTGCACTGCTAGGATTTGTAAATGAACCAACAGCTACGCACTCCTAGGATTTCAGAAAACTGGAGCGCTATCTCATACCTATCATAGGACAGTAGGCCAGCCATGATCACAGGGACAGTGATGAAAGAAGTCACTCCTTGATCCTTGATGGCGTCAAAGGCTGATTTGGCGTCAAATTCAGTAGCAGGACATGGCAACCTCCGGCCACCAGGATAGCCATGCATGAGGAGATCCCTCCGATATGGCACAGAGGTGCCCTGCAGACCAACAAAGGCAAAGTATTGTAAGTCATACACTTATTGTTTCTTCTAAATTGAAATCGAATTGTATAAAGTCATTAACATAACATTAAAATTATGTTTGTGATTCATCAAATCTATTAATGACATAGGCAACATTATTTTCACGGGGGGAACTATAATATAAGAGTACATGGATCCTAATATCATACATCATCCTCACCGTAGTCATTTTCATGGCAATTTTTGCAAGGGACTGAATGATCAAAGTATGGCTTATCTCTACACCCTTTGGCTGCCAATTAGTTCCTGAATCAGAATACCATAAAGTATCAGCCATTTTGTACCCACGTTTCTCAATTCGAACTTCCTGTGATAGGCAGAAAAATTACAGAGATCTAAAAACGCAATGCCACATAGGGTACAGCTAAAAACGCAATGCCACAAAACTAACCAAGCCACAGTGATCTGTTATCCAGTACATGGGGTGAGATCTAAATGACGCGAATAAGCACAAACCTGCAGGACGAGCCCTCGGCATCAGCGGATCATTCAACAACATGCAAATGAAAAGAAGCAAAAGAACAAAGACTATCAGGGCTTCGAAGCTAACCTTTTTCTAATTCCAAAAGTGTTCCTCGACCAGCTAAATGAATGAATCTTAATTCTAAAACATATAAGCACAAGCAGGACATTAACGGCCAGAAATCTCATGTAACAAACAATTCAACGCATTGCAATCAGAGTCACGGCCAAAATCGATAGCCAAAATTATAGTCAATGCAAGTCACTAAGATTTAGTTTAGTTTAAGTATGCACCTCAATTCTAGAAAGAAGCATTTTACTATAGAATGCATAAACAGCTTTGCAGCTCATGCATACCTGAAACAGGGTGTCATCGGACAGTACGAATTTTGCGAAGAATAATCAAGAGTTAGCATCTGAATTGGTTCAATCTTCTATATTTTACAGGACAATACAGCAGGAGAGCAGCTGTTACTATAAGGACCATACTCTCTGTAGGAACACAATTAATCAATGAAATCTTATTATCAAACTTGTCACTGACAGCAGTGCTAAAAACATAAATCTTATATCATGAACATCTGTATATATTTTTTTATTCAAATCCTTAGTCAAAGATACTGCAGAACTATATGGAATAATTGAAAATTATTCTCCGTTCAGGAGAGGCTAGACGTATGCAGTATTGCAAAACATGGGTGACTGCAGGGTTTGAAAATTACCAAGCCTCACACAGCACAGCAGGTCCCCAGTACTCTTCTATAGCAAATTGCAATTGGCAACTCACTGCCTGACTCTGCAGACTACAAACCTGCAGCTCTGGCCTCTGGTGAGCGTCGTGGACGTGGGGCAACACAAGCAGGTCCCCTTCGTAGATTGGTGCCGCGGATCAGGTGCTGTGGTGGGCGTGCAGAGTCTTTGAAAGGGATCGAAGTAAGCAGGCATAATACATCTGCGAACATGTAATTAGATCAGATCCGAAGACAAATAGCCAATTAGTTTCAGGGTTTGGGTGCTCCGTTTCGCACAGCAGGAAGGGAAGAGAAGGCCCCCTCTTTTTTCTTCTTGTTCCCAATTCACTACTAAGCAAAGTTCGAACGAATTGACTATTCGTGTGATAAATTCTTTGAGGGTTGGCACACCTGGTGGTACGTTCTCCGCGATCACCACGTCCTGGCCGCGATCACCACGTCCCGGGCTCTTGGCGGGCGAGGGTGCTCCGTTTCGCACAGTAGGAAGGGAAGAGAAGGGATTGGCACACGTTCTCCGCGATCACCACGTCCTGGCCGCGATCACCACGTACTGGGCTCGTGGCCGGCGAGGGTGCTCCATTTCGCACAGTAGGAAGGGAAGAGAAGGGATTGGCACACCTGGTGGTACGTTCTCCGCGATCACCACGTCCTGGCCTGGCGAGGGAGATCGTGGAGACGCGGTTGGTGGAGGATGTCGCACGACGCCCTGTCGCCACCAGCGACGGCGGCCCGCCCGGCTTCATCCTGCTCGCAATCGAGGTCGCGGTGCTTCAAGTGGCAACGACGCGCTGCCGTATCCAACGATGGCAGCCCCGCCCGGTTTCGGTTCGCGAGATCGAGGTGAGGAGGGGCAGTCGTGGCGCGTCGGATCGAGGGGATTCGAGTGACCTCCCGATGATCCGTGGACTGCAGGGCGAGGGCGGTGCGTGCTGGTGGCGCCGATGGTGGTGGCAAGAGGGCGAGGGCTGAGGGATTGTGATGGAAGGAGCGCGCGCCGGGGTGTGATTGACGTCGCGGTTTCCTACTGGGAGCGATCGCGTGCAGGGCGTCGATCCGGGGAAAAGGTCCCACATGCTGGCGCCTTGCAACTGGATGAGCGGTATCGCACGTAGAAGGTAGAGCGACGCCTCGAACCATTGTCGCACGAATCGGTGGTCTTAGTTTTGTTTGTTTTAGTTGTAAGAGAAATGCATTACCTTTTGGCGTCACATACATAGAAACTGATACTTGTATAGTTTCAGGGTGTAAAGCTTTTGGGACGTCACATCGAATGTCACATGAAGGTGTTGAATGGGGTGTTCGGATACTAATAAAAAAATAAATTACAGAATCCGTCAGTAAACCACAAGACGAATTTATTAAGCCTAATTAATCTATCATTAGCACATATGTTACTATAGCACTTTATTGTCAAATCATAGGCTAATTAGGCTTAAAAGATTCGTCTCGCAAAGTACTCACAATCTATGCAATTAGTTATTTTTTTAAGTATATATTTAGGGGTGTTTGGTTGGCCACCGTTGTGTGCCACAACTAAGATAAGGCAGCCACAGTTCTGACACATGTGTTTGGTTCATTAAAAGCTTTTAGGCTCACCACAACTTTTTCAACTGAGTGAAGCAGAAAATCTCGCCACATCTTAGACGGTCAATTTCATCGCCGTAACTTCGGCTCGCCATAACAGACCCTTAATATTTCATACATATGTCAAATATTCATGTAAGGATACAACGCAGCCTCGATAGGCTATGACTACCTAGGCCTTGTATAGATGCCAAATTTAAAATGACATACGTCAAATATTATTTAGCAATTAGTGATATAGTCTAATTAGGCTTAAAAGATTAAATGGCGCAAACACAATTAGTTTTATTTTTTATTTATATTTAATGTTTCTACCTAAGCGAAAAATCTTGCAAGCTGCGGATAGGTTTCAATCGAACGGTCAGCGGAAGGCCTCTCACGGTCTCACCTCACGATATCCCTCCGTACACTCGCACACGCGCGCGTTCCAGGTCCCAAAACTTCCCAAACCCTTCGCCTTCCCGCCCACATAGCAGCTTCCGTGGACGAGCCCCACGAGAAACCAAAGCAATCACACCATCTTGGTCCCACGCGTCGGCGTACCAACTGTAAACAACACGTCCATCTGCCTACCCTTCTACCGTGGACCTCCCGCCACTCCCCTGACTGCGTGAGCTATAAACCCACCCACCTCTCTCACGTTTGCTCCCCCATCCACCGCACAACGGCCCTCCCTCGTCGAGTCCTTCGTGTCATTTCGAACTCAGAAGAACGCTTCGCCACTACGCCACCGCCCACCACACGGGTCCCGATGCCTCCCGTGCGGTCATCGGCGAGAGGCGGGAGGCGGGGTCGGGGGCGAGGAGGCCGGGGACGAGGACGAGGCGCCGCCGCCACGGTGACGCGCAGCAACCACGCCGTGGACTCCGAGGCGACCGAGGTCGATAATGGTGCGTGAACCGGCTGTATCGCCTTTGCGTTTTTTGTACCCAGGGATGCTTTAGCGATTTTCGAGCCTTTTCGGGATTAGTTACACTGTTCGTACATGTTTTGCGATCTGTTTTAGGCGAGAAGGATAATCGCTCGTCCTTAGGGTGGATCGGCGTTTTGGGTGGGTGGATGGGGGGCGCTTGATGGGTTTGGGGTTTTGTTGATGGAGGTCGTGGGTTGGGGTTTTGGGTGGATGGGGCCTGTTGGGTTTGGGGTTTTGTTCACAGAGGTCTCGATGGTCGTCCTTGGGGTGGATTGGGGTTTTGGCTGGAGGGGGCTTGTTGGGTTTGGGGTTTTGTTGATAGAGGTCTCGGCTGCCTTGTTGCTTCCTACATTTTGGTCTGGGATCGGAAAGATAATGTACTGTGTCCACATTTTTCTTTCAGATCACGACGACTCTTCACGTAAGAAGATGCTGACTGAAAAGATTGCATGTGTGGAGGACACCACAGCGGATGGGTGGGAAGCTAGCCCACACGACGTTAACGACGAATGTGAGAATGATATTGAAACCCGAAGCTCGTGATGTTACTGTGAGTTCTGGATTTCTGGCTGATTGTGACTTCAGATTATGCAGATGGTGGGGAGCCAACTCCTACGAGGAATCTGAGGCATCTTAGAAAGCATACAGTGGAGAGCAAAACTGCAGCCGCCAAGGAGCATGCTATTGATGTTGCTGTGGAGGTCAAAGAGAGTGACACTGAAGGTTTGTTATCCTATAAAAAATGGCAACACACATTTATGGCATTGCATATTTGTGCTTGCCATTCATGGCTAACCTGTCTGATGATTCGTTGTTCATTAATAGGTTTCTTTCTTTTTTGTAGATTCTGGAAACTTAGCTCCCATTGAGAATATTAGACAGAGTATGGCCAAGGCAATGAAGGGGATTAGACAGAGTTCAGATAGTGATGGTCAGTGATAAATTCAAGTTCTTGATGCATAATCTTTGTGATGATTGTTTGCATTTTTGCTCAGTGTTACTTCCATTCTCATTCTAATGTCAGATGGCCAGAAACTGGGTCAGCGCAGAAGATCAAAGTGCCTACTGGGCAAACAAACTAGAGTTCAAGACATGGATGTTGCGGATTTCGAAGAGGACATATTTGATGATAGCCGTAGTAGCTCAGAGGATGGTAAGGCTGGACAAACTAACTGTTTTTGATTTGAAAAATCTTAAGATGGATACCGATATAAGAAGTTATCACGTGGTGTTTTCAGAGGAGAGAAAGTTTGTTCCAAAAAGGTCAAAGCGCATCCAAAGGAAATATAGATCTGAATATGCCAGTGGTGATTTGAGTGAAGATAAGGATGCATGCTGGAGCAGCTCTAATGATGGTAAGATGCTTTGGTTACACTTATAATGTTCACACAATTCTAAGCCTGTTCTATGCAGAATGTGAGAGGTTGGCAATCCGTCGAAGATCAAAACGCAAATTGGGAACTCGACCCTGTCCAAACGACAATGAAGATGATAGTGATTTTGTGAATGGTAAGTGGATGCTGTTAAAATTCTTTCATTTTTTCAGACAAGGGTTATGACTTGATAAAGGATGTTTGCTTTGGTGCACCATGCAGCTTGTCACCTCTTAACACACTTCCTTTTTTTTTTGGAATTTGCATAGTTTAATTAATCCGCTTCACTAGATTCCATGTATCATTTTATGCAGTCTGAGTCCTTTCTAAAAGAAAAATTATGCAGTCTGAGACAGCTTTGTGAACTTTATGTTGTGTTCCAGTAACATTTGAACAAAATACAAACGAGTTTATGCAATTCAGCTGCATTTTACATTAACTTTGGAAATCCTCTTACAGATCATGGGAAGGCAGCTCCATGTAGAAGAATGTCAAAGCGGCTAAAAGAGAAGCAGAAAGCTGTTCCCATTCCTGATGTATGCCAGTAGATTAATAATTAGTTTATTAAACCTCCTGTTCTGATATAGTAATTAGTAAGTTTTTCTTCAGAAATAGTGATAAATCTTCCCTCTTTTCTAGGAGAGTCACATTGAAGCTTCATCAAGTTTATCAGCATCTTCGTCTTCAGGTATTGTTGGCAGCCATGAGTTTATTACCCACCCTTGTGAGTTCAGTTCATTTGAAGTAAACTCACCACAAAAAAGGTCAAAAGATAAATCTTCTTGAGTGCTTATGCTTTTGTGAATCCAATCTTTTAGAATTAATAACTTGTCTGGTATTCTAGATTCTTGTGTCGTTTTGATCTTTAAATATGCCATTTTCTGTTGTCTAACTAATAGCGCTTATGTCAGATGATGAATTATTGTGCAATTCTGTAAAATCTAGCACAAGATCTGGTGGACCAGTTTGCTTGATTTGTAAGGTAAGACGTCCATGATTTTTTTTCCTTATTTCCCGTAGGCCATATCCTTATGTAGTCCCTTATTTTGCATTATTTGTATCTCCCCCAGAGTGGAACTGCCAGCTCTCATATCATCCGATGCAAGAATTCCAATTGTTCTGTCAGCTTCCACACATTCTGTCAAAATCCTCCATTGCAGGATGCTACAAGAATCTCTGAATGCTATTTGTGCAAAATGGAAGTTTCCTTGGCCAGTGAAACAGAAAAGATTTTGGTAAAAAGGATACAAAGATACGTTGGTCACAGAATGCTGCTTATTCAGGAATCAGATTTCCAATATCAGGTCCTTGTGAAATGGCACTCCCTTTCGCATCATCATGACTGTTGGGTATGTTTTATTCTTTCTCAGTGCAAATGTGGTAATTTGTTTTTACTACGTGTGGTAATTTGTTTTTACCTCAACTTGTTTGGGACTTAAAGGCTTTGTTGTTGTTGTTGTATCGTCTAGCTTTTCAATGCAGCTACACAGGCATCTCAATTGGTGTTAATTGCATATGTTTTAGAAAAAAATAGCATGTAGGTAGCTGACAGGACTTTTAGCTTTATGTACATGATGTTTAGTAAGTTGAAGCAATGTGCATCTCACTGTGGGGAGGCCAGGATCAGGATATAACTATTCTTATCTACTTTCATACTACTATTGAATATAGGTACCATTGTAAATTATACCTTTCATTTTTACCCATGTAAAAATCATTGCACAAATGAATCAGAAAAATACTTTCACAAAAATTTACATATATCACTTTTTGATAAATATCTTTATAAAAATAAGTAGTCAAAGTTATGCTTTGGAGACCGTGTCGCTGTCCAAATGACTTCATTTTTTAGTATGGAGGGTGTGTGTGTGTGTGTGTATATATATATAGAACTACTACTCTGTAGCTGGCTACAAATAACTCATTCTGTAACCACTTTGAGTTACGATAAGTACTATGTTAATTTACGAGATTATAGTAATTCCTTACTAAGTGATTTACTATAACGTTATGGTAAATATCTCCATGTGTTATAGTAATCCAACTATCGTAAATATGTATTGACATTATCGTAAATTAGTATATAAAATTATTGTAAATGGAGGTGGCTACAGAATATATATATATATATATATATATATGACACTTGTTTATAGAACTACCAAGGGAAATCATTCAACATTTTGATTGCCATACCTTAGACAAATTTACTTTTACTCCAGGTTCCACTTGAATGGCTACAAGTTTTGTTTATAGAACTACCAAGGGAAATCATTCAACATTTTGATTGCCATACCTTAGACAAATTTACTTTTACTCCAGGTTCCACTTGAATGGCTACAAGTTTTTGATTGCATACGTGTACGGAGTTTTCTGAAGAAGAGCATGTAAGTTTTGTGCACTATGGGACTTTTTAAGTCATCCATAATTTTGTAATTGCTTGTGTTATTTGAATGATACCATATATGTCCACTTTTGTTGCAAGATTCTGTTTATGTTACAAGAAATCATATACATCATATGGAAACAGTTAATTGATAACTTAGGTCTATCATGGACTTAGATTTGCGCTCGGATATTCTGAATGATAAAGAATATTTGGCTGATTCTTACTGTATGTTTGAGACTATATTTTCATTGAGCGGCAGAGCTCCTGCCTTTTATTTCAAAAGAAAAATCATTGAAGTTATATATTTGCTACTGCATGCTCCCTTTTTCTAATCTCTTTCTAATGATTCTGCAAATTGTTTTGACAGCTTGCTTAAAGAGGTTTATTCAGAGGATCAGCGGAAACCTGAGTGGCTTGAAGTAGATCGTGCCATTGCTTGTCGGAGGAAGTGTGATCCTGATGGTACATGTGACATATTGACTACTTTTCAGGATAATAGTAACTTCGAGGAATATGAGGTCCTTGTAAAGTGGAAAGGCCTTGATTATTGTGAGGCTACATGGGAGTCTTGTTGTACAGAAGGTGTGCAGGCTGCCCTTTCCATGCTTGTTGAGAGGCATCAAAAGACTTTAAAAAGAATCG
This sequence comes from Miscanthus lutarioriparius, assembly GCA_904845875.1. Classification (NCBI taxonomy): domain Eukaryota; kingdom Viridiplantae; phylum Streptophyta; class Magnoliopsida; order Poales; family Poaceae; genus Miscanthus; species Miscanthus lutarioriparius. The sequence goes on from CAJGYO010000005.1 coordinate 13,353,023, forward strand.
ATCATGTCAGTCCACTATTCCTAGATAGGGTGATTCCGGAGGAGGTCCACAATGGTGCTTTATATGACTACCAACTTCAAGGTTTGCAATGGATATTTAATAACTTTAAAACTAGAAGGAATGCGATCCTTGCTGGTAAGTTCATGAATTCTAAGGCTATAATGCATGCTATGTGGCATATTTCAACTCAACATCAATTCCCCCCGGATGTCATATTGTTTTTGCGCCCAAAGCGAAGTTATTGCATTTAATATGTTACCCACTTTCACATGTCTTGATTGTTGGTTATTGTTGAACGAAACCGGACCACAAAACTGACATGCTTATTTCTTTCTTGTATTGAAATATCATGGAAACATGATAAAATGCAACTCTTCTATCTTTGAAATTGCAGATGAAATGGGTCTTGGCAAAACTGTGCAGGTTGTTTGTTTTCTCAATCACATTATTAAAGAAAACTTCACAACATCTCCTGCATTAATTCTCGCTCCTAAGAGCATTCTCTTGCAATGGGAAAAGGTATGTCAACCCTTATGTACCTTGTCTTATTATCCTTAGCCTTTTATAAGGAAAGGTGCACAAACAGATTCAATGTGCCATATAGAAAATGTTGGGTTTGTTTAGTTGAAATACCATTGTACTAATCCGAGTTGATAAATACTATTAATTGGCAAAATGTGTCTATATTATGTGTTATACCATATTTACTGGGTCCAGCTGTTCCACTCTTTAATGTTATATATGGTGCATTGTGCATAGGAATTTGGTCGCTGGGGAAGCAATCTTAATGTTATTGTTTATCAAGGAGACAAGGACTCAAGAAAGTGCCTTCAAGCTCATGAAATGTACTCTTCTGAAGGGAAGATTTTATTTGATGCGCTTGTGACAAGCTATGAATTTGTCCAAAATGATAAAATATTTTTGCAGAAGATTAAGTGGTCTACAATTGTCAGTAAGTTTTTTTTTCTGAGATAGCATTTTTGGGTTCTCGAATGCTTAAGTATCTTGTTTATTGATGTAGATTGTTTGGTGATTCCTCCTTTTCTTTTCAGTTGATGAAGCTCACAGAATGAAAAAGCTTGATTGCAACCTTGCAACTTGCCTAAAGCGCTATAGTTCTGAATTTCGCTTGCTACTTACAGTAAGTCTTATTTTGTTCTATTCTTTTAACAGTGCTTTTTTCAATACCGTTGGTAACCATAGAACTGAGCTGCTTATCAATTGTTTTACTGGCTTGCTGCCTCTAAGACAACCTGATATTAAGAAACCTCGAGGAAGTTTTAGGCTATCGTAAGTTGGGCTTGTTTTTTTTGGGAAAAAAAATCTAGATTTACAAATTATGTCACTAATATTTTCGTTAACAAACCTTAAAAATTTTGAAATCTGAATTCTGGACTATGAAACTTCACTCACCAATCTGGAATCATTGAGGATTTGTTTTGAAAAGGAACACTTGTAATATTATCCGTCTCGCTTTTGTTTCTGACTGGGAGGGGTTCTGATTTCATCTTCAGTGCTGAAGATTAAGTTAAAATTAATCTCTGATTTCCCAAGAACAATGTCAAGGCAGTTGGTTTCCTGAATGACTAATGACCTGCTTTATGTTGTCTCTGGACCATCCTTGTAACTTACATATGAAGATGGATTTGCTCTTTAGCCATTCTCTATGCAAGTAGCCCATTGTATTCTGTAGCAGCTAGCCCTTTTGTGTATCAAATTTTCCATTGTGCTGTAAACATGTTTGATTACTTATCATTTCACTATTCAAATGTTACAGGGAACACCGTTGCAAAACAACATGCTGGAACTATTTTCTTTGCTTCATTATATTGATCCAGATGAGTTTACTGATCCCAAGGCTGATGATCTATTCACACCCATTGAATCGGGAAATGAGTTGACTATGGAGGAGAAGATTGCTCGTATTCATGATATTTTAAAGCCTAGGTGTTTTGACTCTCTAATAGAAAATGCTGTTCAATCCATTAGTTGGATGTGGGTTCTCAGTTCATGTCTGATTGTTTTGTTAGGATGTTGAGGAGAATGAAGTCTGATGTTTTAACAGATTCCATGCCAACAAAGAAGTGGGTGGAAGTTCCATGTGCATTGACAGATACCCAGCGAGAACTTTATGTTGACATTTTGGAGAAGAACTATTCAAAGTTGAATGGTGCTATTAAAAGCGGTCAGTTCCAGAGTGACTCCTGCTGTTTCCCCTTTGTCTTATTGTGATGTCTTCAACTTTCACTTGGTAATGATGGCATATCTATGAACTTGTTTCTCCACGTAGGAGTGTAATATCTCTCTCTCTGTTTTGAGAGCTATTTTATGAGGAAATCACATATTAGCTAAGAGAGCATTACCCCCACAAAGTAAACAGGCACATGGGTGACACTTCTAAATCCAAATCCTATATTTTGAGATTGATTGTGGCACTCAAAGAACTGTCCAGTTTTGTTCATCCTCATTGTTCATGCTTCTGACTTGTCTGAATTTGCTAGCTGTATGGAGCTGTGACATCCATTATTCATTAAACAAAAAGATTGCCTTTGTTTTTTATATTGATCATCTTGCCATTGTCTCATTGAACCTCTGCATGTTCAATGTTGACTAGCTGAGGGCTCTTTTCTCCTTAAACATCATCTAGCTCTAGTAAAGCTCATGCACTTGTCTGGACTTTAATAGATCACTTTGTTATTTAGCTTGTTTCAATATTCTTGATAACTCACATTTTGGCTAACTCACATTTTAATAGATCACTTTGTTATTCTTGATACTTCTGCAGGCAAGAAGCTTGCTCTGAACAACATACTCATGCAGCTGAGAAAATGCTGCAACCACCCAGTAGGTTTTCCTTCCTTTCTAGTTGATTAATTAATCATTTACAACCACCCAGTTGGTACATATACACGTGATTACTTGAATGTAATCAGGTGTCCTTTGTTTTTGTTTTGTGCTATTTGAAAGTATTCTAGTGGTAATATCTTATTTTGATAATGATTTGTACGGGGTATGTTATCAGAGTACATATGTTGCAGAGGAAAAGCCTAAGCTGCTGTTCATATATATGCCCTTTGCCCTTGAGTATAGCTATGATTTACTACCTCTGTCCTTGAATATAATGGATTTTGTTATGTCCTATGTCAAATTGTCCTAAGTTTGACATAGCTTATATAAAAGAATAATTGTATTACAATATCAAATGACCATCATTGGATAAATTATGCAATATATATTTTTATAATTACCTCTTTGTTTTTTTAAATACTAATTCTCTTCTATACACTTGGCCTAAGTTAGGATGGTTTGACTTAGGGACATTCAGATCCATTATATTTCAGGACAGAGGTTGTACTTGCTACTGTGATTCATGGATTGCAGAGAGCTCTTTTTTTCTGGTGCAGATGTGCCGTTTACCCTATAAAATTGTTATAATACTTATAAACTAATAATTTCTTGAACTTGCCTTTCAGTATTTTTTTCAAGGACTGGACACTAAACAGCAATCAGAAGATGATTTTCTTTCACTTATTGCTGCATCAGGCAAGCTCCAACTGCTTCAAAAGGTCCCTCTTCTATTGCACCTAGACGTTAAATTTTCAAATCAGGGGGGAGAGGGGGGAGTGTAATAATTCTTTATTTCTGATGTGCAGTTGCTTCCAAGACTGAAAGAAAGAGGAAATCGGGTACTGATCTTCTCGCAAATGACCACGATGCTTGATATTCTTGAGGATTTCCTTTCTTACCTGGGGTACACATATCGACGGTATTTATTTGATCAACCTTTTGTCTCATCTGTTCTTCACTGTTATATGCATGGATAATCTTAATTGTTTCATTCTGACTTGCTGTTCCTGTACTGCATTTTGGGCACTGATGGCATGGGAGTCTAATTTTCATTTTATCCACTTCATGTTGGCACTTGGCAGCATTGATGGACAAACATCACTCTCATCAAGGCAGGAAAGCATAAAAGAATATAACAGAGCTGAAAGTGAAATATTCATTTTCCTGATGTCAACTCGTGCTGGTGGTCTAGGTGTTGACCTTGTATGTATTCTAATACTGTCCATATTAGTTCTTTTCTCTAACATGAGTCTAGTCTTGTCGTACAATTTTCGTACCAGCAAAGCTAACCTCCATCTCTATCATTGTCCTAACAACGTTTACTGTGTTTGCAGCCTGGAGCTGACCGAGTAATTATTTATGGTGAGTGGCCTTTGTGTGTTCTTCCATGCAGACTTCTCAAATCAAAAGAATCTAGGAAGTCCTCTGGGCACTAATTGTTGGTGTTCTGTTTACAGATCCTGACTTCAACCCATTTATGGACTTGCAAGCACAGTCCAGGGCGCATCGGATTGGTCAGACCCGGCCAGTAGTTGTTTACCAGCTCATTACAAAGTGTTCAGTTGAAGAGAAGATACTGCAAAAGTCTAAGCAGAAGTTGGCTATAGAGAATATGTTAATGAACTCTTCTAATAAGAAGCCAAATGCAGATGAGTTGCAGTCTATACTGCTCCATGGAGCAAAGGCAATTATTGACAGGAAAAAGATCAGTGCCACTTCAATCCACTATGATGATGAGGCCATTGAGAATCTCCTGATGCTAGACCCCAGTTCTGAGGAAAAGTGCTCCAAAGAAGACAATGGCTATCTTGGGAGCATTGTGAGCTTTGCACACGGCATGGAGGATGAAGAACCTGGTTCCCCCAAAGTCGAGGACCTGAAAGTTCTGAAGCCTGCTACTCCCAAGGTGGATCTGGGTCGTGGCAAGAGGCAAAGGAGAGTTGTCAACTACAATGATGCTGTTGAGAACTCAGACAGCGATGATATGTATGCTCCAGAGGGTTCCTCGAGTAGCAGTTCTGACGATGATTCTGACAACGACAACCATGAGACTGACAGTTTGATTTCAGCACCTGTAGCTCCTGCATCTGAAGCTCTAGACATTATTCCTGCAATTGAAGCTCCTGAAGCAATACCTGCACTTGAAGCCCCCAAGGCTTGTCCCAATAGCAGCTCTTCATCTTCGTCTGATGATGATAATAAGCCAGACAGCGCAAGTCTTGTACCTAGCTTTGTGCCAGTACCAGATTACTGACACAAACACCAGTCACCATATGGGTTCATTTGTCTTTTGTTTATGCCCCTTTGGTCCTGGAGGTAGAAGTTAGGAGGACCTAGGAAGCAAATCGTACTCTTTACCTATCTTTGTGCTAATACCTGACTACTGGCGCAAACACTGGTTACCAACTATGGGTTCGTTTTGTCTTTTGTTTATGCTCCCTAGGGCCAGAAGGTGGAAGTTAGGAGCCCTAGGAAGCAGATAGTAGTCTTTTGTACAGGAGTGATCAGATATGTAAATTATGCTGCTGCCTCTTGGTGAAACGAGATGACATCTCATTGAAGCTTATCTGTTGTTACCATGATAACTCGCGACCTTTGTTTAGGCTTTATAGTTTGAAATTCCTTTTCACGAAGGGCTTAAGGAACTTAACTCAGGCTGCTCGGCTGCACTACTCCACTGGCTGCTATGGCTGTGGCTGCTATTTTTATTCAGACTATAAACAGTAACTGCTAGAGTGGATGCTGCTGCATCACTTCTGAGTAGTATTGTCTCTGTCACAAAAGAATGTGATTTTAGATGCATTTTTGGTTAACATGTTTAAAGTTAGGTCAAATAGTATATATAGGTAAAAAATATTGTCCAAATGTTGGTTACCACTGTTGCAAATAGATTTGGTGTTCTTGAGCATGCATGTGTTGTACGGAGTAGAATGCAAGCAACTGGTCACCTGAATGAATTAGCTTTAACAGTTGAAAATAGTCCTGAATGATGAACAGGAAATTTGGTTCTTTTTTGACAGCTGAGATGGGAGAAGATCAGTGAGAGGATGAAGCTTCTGCAAGACCTTGTTCCTGGTTGCACTAAAGTGAGCCCTCCTGACCGGCAGAACAGCTCTACTTGAATTTTCTGATATGAGAACTTTTAAGAATAATGACACGTTTTCTTTGGGCTGGGTTGGGTTTGGATCGATTTAGGTCACTGGGAAGGTGGTGATGCTGGACGAGATCATCAACTATGTCCAGTCCCTGCAAAGGCAAGTGGAGGTATGCATGGTTCATCTTCAATCCTCATATACTGAAAGTTTCTCTTTCTCATCTAATAAAGGCAATGTACTGACCAAATGCATGATTCCCCTTGCATCTCGCAGTTCTTATCCATGAAGCTCGCGGCGGTCAATCCACAGCTCGGCCTCAACATAAAACAACTTCTATCGAAAGACGTAAGCAATGTACTAACTACCTGCAGTTCTTCCTTGTCCTCTTTTCATTCTAGTTTTACAAAGAAACACGCGCCAAAGTTACAAAATGTGTATGTATCCTTAATTTGGCGGCGCACAGCTTTTTCGCACCCCCTGTGCTCCTTCAAGTTCATCTACTCACCTGGGATTCTCATTCTCCCACGAAATGATGCCCAAACTACCACCATTGTCGCGGTCGGGCGTGCTCCCGGGAGGTGTTCATGGCCTGGCCAATTCAGATGGGTTCGGAACTGCATTATACTACTTGTTACAGTAGGCCCAGCTATAACTGGAATCTTACATTTAAATAGGACCCGTAAATAGGTTTACCTGCAAATGTTCGCTTGCAAATTGCAAAGTGTAGCCAACTGGATGCATAGTTTCTATCTTTTATGGTGCCATGAGGTTCTCAAACTAGATCATAGTAGTTTCAACTGTCAAATTGGAGCTGTGTTAATTTGGATTATCTGTCCTGAGTTGAACACCAAATAATTAGAAATGTCTAAGGTACTTAGAAGAACTGTTGTGCAGTTCTGGATAAAATTTCATAGCCAATGGTTAGTTGTTGAGACCACATTTTTAACAGCTGGAAGATGAACCACATTGTTTACTACATGAAGTGGATTCATTGGTCATTGGTACAGCTGAAATATTGCTCAAGATGATGCTAGATAAAGAAAAAAAAGAACTACCCTTGAACATATTGTAGTAGCCCAACCTTGGATTACTTCAGTGATGATGCATTCTTTCTTTAGGAGCTACAAGGAATTGATGGTCCAATGTAATGTTTTGGGAAGATCGGAGTCTCGCATGCAGCAGAAGCTTGAGAAGGCCAAAGAGCTTATAAAGAAGTTAAGGGTAAGCTCAGCCTCATATAAATTTATGGTTCAATGTACAAATTCATGTGAGTGACCTTTGTTAGTGTGAACAAATACAGGCAAGGGTACTGGAACTTGAGAAGGAATTAGAAGATAAAGAAAATAGTTTGTTAAGGGACTTGAGGTCTTCAAAGAAATTTAAAGCAGACCATAAAATCTGGGAATGTCACAGCTAACAATGCTTTCGCTAGTTCAATTCCTGGACATGAAAATCAAACAAACAAGGTCAATGAAGTGATGCAGGATCCATGCAACGACAAGACTCACTTTGACCGGTTAAAACCTGAAGCTAAGAGTGATCTGGATGCTAAAGACAACCTGCACAACAAGAATGCAGAAGTGATAGACCTAGAAGCCTATGATTCTGCTTATGGAGATGAACAGAAGGCTCAATATTCCGCCAAGTCATTTGGGACTGATGATAGCACACTGAATCCTGAAAACAAGTCTAGTGTTGTAACACGGCCTCGGCGGGTGGCGAAGGCCTCCGACGGCGAGGTGTCACAAAGGCGTCTTCGACCGTCTTAGGGCGGAGATCTGGCGGTGACTAAAGGAACTTTCCTGGCTATGCTCGTAGGGCGCTGCACGAGGCTCAGCGAGCTTGTCGCGGATTCCGCCTGGGCCAAGCACAGACATCTCCGACCGCTCAGGCGGACGCCGCCCCGCTTCGGCTGACGGGCGTCTCCGGCGTTGAGGGCGGAGGCCGCCCTATTCCTGAACTAATCAAACAAACAATCTTGCCTAAGTGTGTGTAGGTACCTAAACGCAGGCGCCCGTGGTCCATGAAAGCCTGGCCAAAGATGGCCCCCATGCCGGCGGGCGGAGACTTCTGATGATGTCTCCGACCGGACCGCGAGACCAGCGAGGCAGCGTGGCGCGCCCGAAGACGGAGGCCAGGCGTCGAGAACCCGGCCTCTGGGGGTCAAGACCGAGGCACGGTGGGCTAGCCGCTTATGGAGGCCCATTACTTGAAGACGGTGTGGCAGGATTGCCCCGCAAACAAGAGACTAGTGGTGGAATATTCCGGGAATGTACTGTAGCAGTTGAGGGGCATTGTAATAAATTCTGTCAAGAAGTAGTTGAGCCCTATAAATAGGGAACACTTGTAACAGTGTAGATGGATGGTGGATGAATTAATGAAACCTTAGCTTTCCGTGCCAGTTTCCTACACGTCCACCTGTCGTGCCTATCCCGAGCCTCTGCTTGAGGGTGACGCTCGGCGGGCGGAGGCCTCTGTCTTCTCCACGCTGTCTGAGACCGCTAGTCTCAACATTGGCGCCTACCGTGGTTTGGCCAAGGCAAACCAACGATGGCAGGGAAAAGAAAAACCACCACCAGAGCAGCAACGACCACGGGTCAGCGAGGAAGGCCTAGGCGCAACACTCGTAGCACCTACGCTATCTCGCCAGTGGAGGATGACACCAGAGCAGATGCCCAGGGTCAACCACCGGAACCCCAAGATCTAGAGATTCAAGATCCGGAGGCCCAACCAAACTCAAACCACAACACCCGAGGAAGAATCGCAATAAATGCAAGCACGCGCTTGCAAAGAGCGCAACAAGAGAGGGACAGATTGGTAGCGACATTCGCAGCTAATCGCCAAGCTATTCAAGCGCCCAAAGACAAGCAAAGCAGAAATAAGGCGCAAGCGATTGGCGGTCCTACATGCCGAGATGCTAAGTATGCAAAGACATGCGATACCAGCGCCAACCTCCGCAATCCCAACCTCCGCAAAGAACACCAATCAGAACCATACTACAAGGCCCTCCGCTAGTGATTAGACAGCCCACGATGCTATCTCAGGTGATGCGGAGGCCTATCGATCCCAAGTCCCCACTCTCTGAAGGCATACAACAGTCGCCATGGCCAACAGCGTACAAGCCAATCACACTATCAAAGTTCAATGGAAAGACAGACCCCCATCGGTTCATTATGAGTTACGAGGCAGCACTAGCCTCCGCTGGCGGAGACGACGCCGTCTTAGCAAAGTCATTTGTCATTGCAGCCGAAGGCAACGCGCTGGCTTGGTATTCTATGCTCAAACCAAGCACAGTCTATTCTTGGGAGAACCTCCGGGACAAGATATTGACAAACTTTAAGGTGCTAACAGCACAGTCGCTGACTTCCACAGATCTGTTCCAATGCAAGCAAATGCAGGGAGAGACACTATACGACTACTTCCGGAAATTTGTGCAACTAGAGGTGAAGGCACCAGACGTCCCAGACGAGATTGCCATTGAAGCAGCGATCAAAGGTCTATGAATCGGGCCGTTCGCAGCACACCTAGCAAGAAAGAAACCAACTTCCATACAACAGTTGTATGACGAGTTCGAGAAGTATTGCAGATTAGACAATGACCTCCACAAAAGGCTGGAGGAGCAAGGTCAAAACAGACAACAAAACAAAGAACAAAAATTCCCGAGAAAACCTATACGATCCGTAATGCATCAAATCGAAACCGTGCCGGGGGCAAGTGCTCAAAGATCGAGGGTCAACCTCACCTCGAGCAAGGGCAACAGCAAATACCAACACGGCCGGAGACCTGCATCAGAACCAAGGTCGGCAAGGTTACCAAGGCAAAAATTGGAACAAAAACCAAGCCGTAAACAACGCGCCAGCCATATTATGCTTTTTCACGGCGAAAAACGCAGGGCACAAAGACCAAAGATTGTCCGGAGACAAAAGAAACACAAGAAAGGATGAAGAACAAGCAGATCGCCTAACTCCGACACACAGAGAGCGCAAGAGAGGTCAACACCACCTACACAACTAGCCACCAAAGAAGTATTGCCCAATGTACCCAGCCACTAAACGCAACCCAAATACATCCCTCCACATTGACCTCTCGCTATTACCCAAACTTCCTACCAAAGATGGCGGTCATCACCTTCAGCAGACCTTGGGCGAAAGCAACTACTGGTCGGAGGCAAGCCTAACCTACATAAACCCAAAATCTCCCCATATAACCTACCTCGAAATAAACCCACCGCACAAAAAAACAAATAAGGTTCGAGCCTCACGCCATAATAACCTACATGCAAAGAATCGCCTCCACCGCCACTCACAACCAACCACCAAAGACCAAAAAAATGAGCCAAACCAAGAAAACCAAGTCAACCCCATGGACCGCTACCAACAATAGGCATGATACTACCAATCACGGAGGATCATCAATGGAGTTTCAAACAAAAAAACAGAAAAAGGATCACCTCCGCCTGGTAAACAATGTAGCAGTCCAAGGCCCAGCGAAATACACAGATTGGTCTAGAGTCAAAATCACCTTCACAGAAGATCTCCAGCTAAAGAGCTACCCTCACGCAGACGCAATGGTGATCAAGACCAACATAGCAAAGATGGGAGATAAGCAGTAGTAATCTTGATCGACATCGGCGCTTCAAATAGATATCATCTTCGCAAATACCTTCGACCAAATGAAGCTCAAGAGAATCAACTCTGACCCTCCGAATCCCCTTTAATAGGATTCGGAGGCAAGCAGATACAAGCATTAGGAAAAATCTCACTCCCATTGTTGTTTGGAACCCAAGCAAATGCTAGAACCGAGTACATAACCTTCGACGTCGTCGATCTGTATTACCCATACAATGCCATCTTGGGCAGAGGATTCACAACCAAATTCAACGTAGCCCTGCATATGGCCTACCTTTGCATGAAAATATCAGCACTTCATGGTATTATCACAGTTCGAGGCAGCCAGAAAGAAGCAAGAAACATAGAAAAAGCTATCTACAGAGCCCAAAGAAACATCAATGCAGTCGAGTCGGCAGACAAAGAACTAGAGTCTCCGGATATGCCCAGAGGAAAAACAGATATGGCAGGTCAAGAAAAGACAAAGCTGATCCCTCTAGAAAAGGAGTTACCAGACAGAAAAGTAACAATCAGCTCACAATTGAGCAAGGCAGAGGAGGAAGAGCTCATGAAACTCTAGTAAAAACAAGGACATCTTCGCCTGGTCAGCCTCCGACCTCTAGGGAGTCAGCAGAGACATCATACATCACGAACTGGATATCAATGAAAACATGAGACCAAGAAAGCAGAAACAGAGAAAAATGTCGGAGGACAGAATCCTGGCAGCAAAGGTGGAGGTGCAAAGATTGCTAGATGCACAAAGTGATCAGGGAAGTCAAGTATTCAGAATGACTTGCAAACGTAGTACTGGTACCAAAGAAGAATGGCAAAATGAGAATGTGCATAGATTTCACAGATCTGAATAAAGCTTACAAAAAGACCCTTTCCCATTGCCAAGAATAGATGCCTCCGTCGACAAGGCAGCCAGATGCCAGAGGTTCTCTCCTCGACTGTTTCTCTGGGTATCACAAAATCTGGATGAAAAAGAAGACGAAGACAAGACAAATTTCACCACTCCATTCGGGACATATTGCTACACCAGAATGCCGGAGGGCCTCAAAAAATGCCGGAGTAACCTTTGCCAGAATGACAAAGGAAGTTTTGGGCTCACAACTAGATAGAAACATCATAGCCTACGTCGACGACATAGTGGTCATGAGCAAGAACAAGAATGATCATGTCTCCGACTTACAGGAGACCTTCGCCAACCTCAGGACAGCTGGCCTCCGCCTCAACCCAGAAAAATGTATATTTGGAGCCACAAAAGGGAAGATGCTCGGATATATCATAAGCAGCGAAGGCATCAAAGTGAACCCGGACAAAATCAGAGCAATAATGACAATGGCAGAGCCCAAAAACAAGAAAGAAGTGCAAAAGTTGACGGGAAGAATAGCAATGCTCAACAGATTTATCTCAAAATCAGCAGAACGCAGCCTACCCTTCTTCCAAGCTCTGAGGGGCGGAGGCAACTTCGAATGGGGGTCCAAACAGTCGGAGGCATTTCACAACTTGAAAGAGTATCTGGCAAACTCACTGGTGGTCTCCATCCCAGAATCAGACAGCCACCTATTGATGTATGTGGCGGCCTCCGACCATGCAGTCAGCGCAGTCTTAGTTCACGAGCTGGAAAAAGAATCAGGCAAAACTCAAAAACTAGTTTATTTTATCTCAGGAGCACTGTCCGGAGCCAAGCTAAACTACACAGAGGTAGAAAAAGTTGTCTAAGCAGTGCTGATGGTATCAAGAAAACTAAAGCATTATTTCTAAGCCCACGAAATCTCAGGTCCAACATCGCTGCCACTGCAAGACTTGCTCAGAAACAAAGAAGCCTCCGGCAGAATAGGCAAATGGGCTACAGAGCTATCACAGTTTGGTATCTCGTATGTCCCTAGAACAGCAATCAAATCACAAGCATTAGCCGATTTTGTAGCAGATTGGACACCTCCGACAGAGCCCAAGGTACAACCAACCACTCAAGGCTGGATAGCATTCACGGATGGAGCCTGGGGCCAAGCCGGAGCAGGAGCCTCCGCCGTCCTAACGGCACCCTCCTGTCGACCAAATACGCAAAGAAGGCTAGAGTTCAAATCAACAAACAACATAGCGTAATATGAAGGCTCGATCTTAGCGGCCGAAAGCAAAACAAAGGCCCTAGGGGCAAAAAACATTGACAGAAAAACGGATTCTCAAGTGGTCACTGGCCAAGTAGAGAAAGAATACACAGCAAGAGAGCCAGAACTCATCAAATACCTATCCGTTGTCAAAAATTTGGAGCGGAGATTCGAGGGCTTCACCATGAAGCACATCCCAAGATCAGAAAATGCAGAGACAAATGAATTGGCAAAGGCTGCGTCAAACAACCTGCCACTGTCACCAAACACTTTTTACCAGATCTTGAAGTCTCCGGTAACTTCGGAGACATCTAAGGCACCAAAGCCCTTACTACATCTGCAAAATGAAGATTGGAGAAAGGCGATAACAGAATTCCTTGAAGGCAAAACCATCGAAGAAGATGAAGCAAAAATAGCAAGAATACAGGCCAGGGCAAGAAATTACACAATCATAGATGGTGTACTGTACAAGAAAGGAGTAGTCCAACCTCTCCTCAAATGCATATCGCAGAGCGAAGGCATAGAGTTGCTTCAAGAAATACACTCAGGAATTTGCGGGTCGCACATTGGCTCTAGAGCATTATCAGCAAAGGCAATAAGGCAAGGCTTTTATTGGCCAACACACATACAAGACGCAGAGCAGACAGTCAGAACATGCAAACCATGCCAAACATTCTCTCTAGGGCAGTCAAAACCATCGTCGGAGACCCAGCTTATACCTCCGACATGGCCGCTACAAAGATGGGGTATGGACCTGGCCGGCCCATTACCACCATCCCAAGGAGGAAACAGATTCGCAGTAGTGGCAGTAGAATATTTCACAAGATGGATAGAGGCAAAGCCGCTGGCGAAGATAACCTCAGAAACTGTCAGAAAATTCTTCTGGCAAAACATCATTTACAGATTCGGTGTATCGAGGATTTTGACAATAGACAATGGAAAACAATTCGATTAAGAGAACTTCAAAGAATTCTACAAAAGCATTGGGACAAAACTAGCCTTCGCCTCAGTATACTACCCAGAGTCCAATGGTGCTGTGGAAAGAGAAAACATAATAATGTTTTCAGCAATATAAAAAATATTGCTGGGCCTACGCAAAGGAAAATGGGTAGATGAATTACTCAGAGTGATTTGGTCACACAATACATCTATCTCAAGAACAACAGGATTCACACCATTCAAACTGCTTTATGGAGAAGAGGCAATGATGCCAGAAGAAATCAAGCACGAAGGTCTCCGCACAACGAGACAGCTGATACTGCAAGATGAAGAATATGCAAAAGAAACAATAGAAGCCATAAGACTGGAAGCAGTCGAAAACATTGCAAAATATCAGTCCCAAACCAAGAAGTGGAGAGACTCTCAGGTGGTAAGGAAACACATAAAACACAGAGACCTCGTGCTCAGAAGAAAACCCAACGCACAACTTGTTGGTAAACTACAACCAAAATGGGAAGGCCCATACACAGCAACGGCAGCAGGCCGCCCTGGCTCTTTCCACTTGACCAACAGCGAAGGTGTCACGACAACCCACACCTGGAATATCGACAGCCTCCGCAGATATTACATCTAGGTAGTGTACCAAAGGGCAACCTCCGCAAATAATAAGCGGAGGCCCCTCCGTTCATTTACCTTTTAGTTTTTTTTCTTCAATCCAAAAAATGTAAAAGAGCCTGTACTCTTTTCCTCACAGGGGAACTCCAAGCGGAGGTGAGGTTTTTAACAAGGCATGCTCAATGTAAAAGTATAAAGAGGTAATCCCCCAAAAGAACGCTTGAAAAGTCCAAAACCAAAAGCGGCCAGCTCTGGCGCCGCAATATTCGGTGAACAATAATAAGCACATGTCCTTTCAAAGCACCGGCCACAGGCATTGGCAATTTGAAACGACCTCTATGGCCAAACAGGCCTCCGACCCTTGACAAAGACCTGTCCAAATTCAGGCATCAAGGCAGAAATCAACTTGGCCAAACAGGCCTCCGACCCTTGACAAAGACATGTCCAAATTCAGGCATCAAGGCAGAAATCAACTTGGCCAAACAGGCCTCCGACCCTTGACGAAGACCTGTCCAAATTCAGGCATCAAGGCAAAAACAACCTTGGCCAAACAGGCCTCCGACCTTGACGAAGACCTGAACAAATTCAGGCAGCAAGGCAAAAACAACCTCGGCCAAAATAGGCCTCCGAAATTAACAAAAAATCAACCCAAGCATCAGGGGCAACACCATTATGGCGCCAGAACCAGGAAGAAGGTCTCCGCCATCGAAAACATCAAAACAAGGACAAGGTCTAACAAAACCCTATCACTTAGGCACTAGGCCTATATACTTCAAAAGATCTCAAAAGACACGAATAATACAACCAAGATATAGGCCATTAAAGCCAAGATACGTTCCAACAAACAACGTACCAAAAATTTAACAACCAAAAGCCGCCACCCCACTATAAAACGGGTTCCCCCAACGCCCTTAAAACCTCAGTCAGCATAAGGCGCAAGGGGGGAAAAAGGCAGAGCACAAACACAAGCCACAGCAACGGCCATGGAGGCAGGGGTCTTCTTAGATATCTAAGTCGGCCGTAGATATTGTATGAAAACTCGTAAAATCGGAGGCACCAGTAGACAGTCGGAGGCGGTGGGAAAAGAGACAAGAACTACGACACGGTGATGAACAGCGCAGGCCTATGGAAGAAGGGGGATATCGCACGAAATCTCGTAACATCCCCCTGACGCCGGAGACCTAACCTGCCATCTCCACAAATGAAACATGTCCCACGGGTGTGCAGCGTCGGAGGCCCATACCACCAGACAGCTAAAACACCTAGCCAAAGAAATATCAAAAGTCTCCGTCGTCTGCACAAGCTGCGCCAAACCTCCTATCGGATCACATACCGATTCAGCAAGCCTCGCCAGGCGGACTTCAAGTACGCCTCCGTCGGCCAAAAAACTGCAAACACTTCTACCACGGCCATCAAGCAAGCACAGAGAAGGAGAAAACATGGGGCGGAGGCCCTGGCCACCACCTCTGTATCGCGCACGTTCGCCCAAGCAAAGGCCCACGGTGTGCAAGCTCGGGACTAGACAAGATATGTAAACAAGCACAACAGACATAAGCCCCCGCACAAACAATCAAGAAAGTGAACCTGTATTGTATTCCATAAAATGTCAAGTAGCATTCTTACAGGACACAAACTTACAATAAAATCCAAACTAATGTGGCGGACGTCCGCGCCAAGCAAGAGCGCGAGAAAACCCAGCGCGCTCGTCGTCTATGTCAAACTTAACTGGCTCAAACACGTCGCGCGCAACGCTGCGGGGAAAGGCTGAACTCCAGTACTCCCAAAGCTCTCCGCTCACATAAATACCGTCGTTGTAAAGAGTCAAAGGTGCGACATCTTGCGCAGTTCTCCGATTCGTAACTCCGTAAGGTTAAAATTTTCCACAAAATCATTCGTAACAAAAGAAACTTTATTTACAAGAGTCCAACTGGACTACAATATACAATTCAAAACGACTAAGTCCTACAAAGAGCCTAGACCTCCGGCGCATCGGCCGCAGCAGAAGTCCCTAGAGCGGAGCCCGCATCAACTATGGGCGGGGGCGGCCCCTGCGGCCTCCGACCATCACCATCGCCGATCGTAGCGCCCACCGAACGCCAACAAGGGCGGAGCGGAGGCGTCGCCATGGTCGCCGAACGCGAGTCGGTGGTGGAGCCTCGTCATAAGACTCTTCTCACAGCATCCTGTAGCACACATTAAAATATCGGTGACACAGCAATGAAAGCCTTCGCAGCCTTCACAAAAAGCAAAGAGAGAAAATAGCCGCTACAAAGACTAGAAATACCTTCGCCTCTTTTCCTCCGCCAGCTTTCCGGCAAAGAGTCTCCCCAAACAGAGCCCAAAAGTACCCAATGAAATTTCTCAAGGCTTTTAAAACCAAGAGAAGTCTCGCCAAGCTCCTTCGACTGGCAAATGGCTCCCTCTGAAATACTTTCGGTATCGTGCACCCGCCACACGCACCAAAAGTTTAAGGTAATTAAGCTCCCGCCAGCCCGTAGTCCGTGTAGCCATTGATCAGACCGGGGAGCTTCGCAAGGTGGCGCTTTAGCCAGGAGGCGAGGGCGTAGACGCTGTCTTCCTCCGGAGGGGCGGAGGTTTCACCTCCGAACTCGGCGACGATGGCCCGATAATGGCCAACGGTTGCAGCAAGGACCCCCTTGACCGAGTCCAAACGCCTCATCGACAAAGACAGTTGCTCCCCCACCACAGTCGTGGATTCCTTCTTAGAGGCCAGCTCTTGCCGGAGACCCTCGGCCAACTCGTTCGCCCTGCGGGCCTGCTCGGCGGACAAAGCTTCCGCATCCCGGGCCTTAGCGAGATCGGCCCTCAAAGCATCCTTTTCTTGTTGCTTCTCCGCCAGAGAAAGGCGGAGAGCTGCAAGGGAGTTGGCCAAACCCCCTTTTTCACCTTCTAGGCGCTCGTTCTCCGCCTTGAGGACTTCAATCGCAGTATCTCGGTCGGAGACCTCGCGAGTGCAGCGCTCTTCCATAACAACGGCCGTGTGATACCCCTGCGATCAGAAAGAAGACGACCAAGGAGATCAACAATAGAAACAAAAACAAGTCTAAAGGAGAACGTACACAAAAAAAGGCAAACCGCCGAAGGCGCACCAAGCTCTGATGTTCTAGATGAACACGGAGAAGTTGGAAGAAATCCATGTCCCTCAGACGTTGTTTGAAGCGATCTGTTCAAAGA
Source organism: Miscanthus lutarioriparius (assembly GCA_904845875.1). Taxonomy (NCBI): domain Eukaryota; kingdom Viridiplantae; phylum Streptophyta; class Magnoliopsida; order Poales; family Poaceae; genus Miscanthus; species Miscanthus lutarioriparius. Next base: position 13,370,432 of record CAJGYO010000005.1, read on the forward strand.
AGAACAAACAAACACAAAACAATAAGGTGAGAAAAGCAAATCTCACAATAAATACAACAACTGCCAGAGACCACCTCCGACGTCTCCAAGAATCCTAAGATAGCACTCTTCCCAACCTGAGATAGAAGTGTCGGAGGAGCCTGCGTAAAAAACAACAACAACAACAACTTAGGTCAGAGGGCCGATTAGAAATAGGCAATAACAACAGGCCAAAAGACAAGAAAGATAAAAACACTCTATACTCACTTGGACCCGGTGCCATCAGCCCCGGTTGCCCCGGACCAAACATGATGCTGGCAGTGGCTGCTCGCTCCTCCGGGGTGAGGAGTCCAGCCATGACATCACCTACAAAGCAACAAGTACACGATATTACCGCATGGTACAATACATAAACAAATAAACCGGGTGAAGATAGTAAACACAAAAATATGCGCCAAACAAACTTACTCATAAAAAGCCTAGGCTGGGTTGCCTGCTGTCGGGGACCTAATACCAGGGTACCCCAGAAGGTGGAACCAATAAGCATCGAACGTTAAAAACTTCTGGACGGACAAGGGCGCCGCTGCGTTCCTTGCCCGAATGACGAAAGTTAGGTTCCATCTCGCCCGACGCCTTTGGGCCAGCCCCGCCTCGCCCGAGGGCAAAGGGGACCTTCGTCTCGCCTGCCTTTGGGCCAGCCCGCCTCACGCCCGAGGCAAAAGGGCTGGCCTCCTTCCGCCCGCCGCCCGGGATAGCTCGCCCACCCACCCGAGGGCTGAAGGCTAGTCTCCGCCTCGCCCGAGGGTTGAGGGATACACTCCGCCTCGCCCGACCCCCGAGGGGTGGGCTCGGTCATGCCCAAGGGATAAGGACTGGGCTCCGCCTCGCCCGACGACTGAGGACGAACCTCGCCCCGTTCGATGTCCAAAGACTGGTTTCATCTTACCCGATAACTTCTCTCCCGTTCCCTCATGATGATGGGTACAGAGCAAGACAAGACGTTCGGGTCAACCACGCTTCAAGGACCATACCCTGCGCCCCGGCAGGAAAGGTACTGCCAGGGAACGACTGGACATGTGCTTTAGACCCTCCCGGGCGCCGTAGAGCCCAAAAGGTATTGCAGGCACGTACTCCTCGCCCTGTAGAGTTGTAGGCGCCGCCTTCAGCTCTGGGACACAGAACCCGACGAAGATACACGACAACCACTACACTCCAGAAAATGATTTGTGATCTCCACGAATGACGGACATGCCGTCACCACGTTATGGACCCAAGGGAGCGGCGCCCGCTTCCCGACCCCTCGGGTCCACCAAATCAAAGGACCTTGCCCACAGCGCTACTCCGGACCTCGACTCCGCGTCCCTCCGATAGAGACTCATAGGAGCCAGAAGGCGTGCGGAGCAAGGCTGGGCGAGGTTCATAAGTCAAAACCACTATACTACAGCCCATACCCTACGCAGGGCACTATTCTGTAACCATCATGACATTCTACAGAAGCATCGACAATATTGTAGGCGCTTATCATCCTTTCGCACCCATCAGAATGGGTAACGAGGCTGGGTAGAAGTGAGCCACAAGGCTAGGTAGAGCACGCATCATAAGCCCGGACCCTTGTAAAGCCGTCCCCTTCATCTATAAAAGGGGATGCGCTTCCTCCAGCAAGTGGGGGGACGAAAAACAACGCAACACGCACACATAGTCAAGCTGCTACCAAGCTCTTAGCTTTCTTTCGACCCTTCCATCAGAGACTTGGGACCTGTCCCTGTCTCGATCGTTTGTATCCCCTACTACGAACCATTCACGGTGCTAATAACACGAGCAGCAACAAACTGGACGTAGGGATATTTAGCCCGAACCAGTATAAATCTTGTGTCCTTTGGCGCACCATCCGAGCCTAAGGCGCATTACTATAAATTTACTTGCCAGTGCTTGTACGAAACACCGACACCTGCCGAGCCCCCTGGGCAGATGTCTCCGCCATATCATGCGGCGAAGGCCCAAAGGGCCGGCTCTCCTCAGCCAGCGGCCTGGCGGGCAGAGGGCTCAAAGAAGACTGAGCCGCCGGCGCCTGCTCAGCGAGCACGGCCTCCGGCTACCCGACGTCTGCCGCTGGCGCGGAGGAAGGCGCAACAACAGTGGGAATCGAAGGAGCGTGCCGCAAGGCGTCCTCCGTGCCAACTTCAGAACTTGAATACAGCCTGCCAAAAATGTCGGGCATAGGATCGGCGGCGCTAGCCTCCGGTTGTTCGGCGACACTCGCAGCACCGTGCAAGGAGCACGCTGGGGCAGCGCTGGCCTCCGGACGCCCAACACCGCTCACAGCACCGCTCACAGGACGCACTGGAGCTCTAGGAGAGCCGTGATCCTCGTCGATCGTGACCCGCACGTCCACTGACGGGACGGAGGAGCTCTGAACGTCTTCACTGCCGGCGGAGGCAACGCCAGCACTACCGGCCGAAGACGCGGCCGGCGCGATCACCAGAGCACCGCTCTTCTTCTTCTTTTTCACAGGCGCCCAAGCAACAACGGCGCACTTCCTCTTCTTGGATTCAGCCTCCGCCGTAACATTCTTCGCGAAGGTCTTCTTCTTCTTCTTCTCAATCGAAGCTAGGACCTCGGCGGGGACCTCGTGCTCCCGGTAGACGATCCCAACCTCCTCAAAAACTCGATTGAGCCGCGGCATGGTGCCTGCCACGGCTCTCCGAGACGTGTATTCACGCTCGGAAATCTTGCCAACCAGCCCGATGGTGGCTTCCTCAACCTCGGAGACGAAACTGTCCTCCATCACCCCCTCCCCCAAAGACTGCCCGAAGTGGGGGAACGGAATCCCGGCCTCCGGCCCAAAAACGGGAACCTTCACCTGTTCCAGCCAAAAGGTTGGGTTGTCTTTGCCCAGGGACCAGTAGTTGGAGGCCATAATCTCCTCCACCAGGTCGCGGCCTCCGGAGTAGCGGCACGCTGCCGCAAAAGCCTGGTCGCAAGCCACCCTCGCCGGAGACATCTCTTCCGGTGGTTCCAGGCACGTGTGCGGCGCCATCTCCTCCATTCTTGAAGTCAATGGATACTCCGAAACCTCCGCACCATCCTCGGTAGTGCCGCGGACTCCGTAGGTCTTCACGTAGAACCACTGCTCAAGCCAGCCGCGGTCCCACTTGCCCTTCTGGCAAAAAGAAATCTCCAGGCGGTCTACGCCTTGGTTCCTTTTCGACATAAAGGTGCAACTACCATACTAGTAGGTCACCTCCACCTCCTTGCCATCCCGCACCTCCTTCTTCTTCGGCTGCTTCTGCAGCTCGTAGTACGCGCAGAAGGTGTCCACATCCGGCTCGGCACCATAAGAAACACACGCCCAGCAGAATTTGCTGAGCGTGAGGAAGGCAGTAGGAGTCAGATGATGGAGCTGGACATTGAAGGTCTCCAACACCCGGTGGAGGAAGGGGATATAAGGAAGGCGGAGGTCGCAGGTGAAGAAGTCCCAAAGACCACCGCATATCCCTCCTCCTGTTCCGAAACAGTCTGGCCAGGCGGAGGGATTTTTACCCTCGAAGAAGGAAAACACGATTCCTTCAACATCTCCGCGATTGCCTCTTCAGTAATGGAGGAGGGGCCAAAATCCCATGACTTTATCGCCATGTCTCTGGAATCATGAGCGATCAGTTCCTCGACGGACGCAGAGACACTCCCAAATCCTCCTCCACTAGCTTTTCAAACTCCAATGCGGAGGCAGAGGCAAGCATGCACTCCTCAAAACGCACACCCCAGCCGGCGGCCCTAACGCCGAGAAGGTGGCGATAGGGTCCGAAGAAGGCGGGCCGGCGAGTATGGGCGGAGGCGGAAAAGAGAGTCACCGCGACAACAGCCTAAGCGCAAGACGCAGGCAGAAAGACGGAACGCGCGAGGGCAGCAAAAGGCGAAAGCGAAGAGAGCAGACATCGATTTCTCAGAGGCAAGGAAAGCGAATGAGCAATGCGGGGGGGGGGGGACCCCGTCACCAACCACGCCCTTATATAGGCCGCAGGTAGGCGGCCCGGCTCCCACCATACAACGGTCATCTCCGGAGAACTCGCCACCGCACAACGGTCATCTCCGAAAAAGTCGCAAGGTATACAACGGAAACTGATAAGGCATAAACGGCCACACCGTAGGACAACGGCTAGATTTGCTGCCCAACGGCTACTCTCAACGAGACCAACGGCCGCGCCAGAGCGGGCCAGGGGGGAAGTAGTGGGGCCTCGCTCGGAGACGCCAATGCGTGTGGCCTCCGCCCCCGCGGACGCCTTTGGTCAAGGCGTTTTGAGCTCACGGCACGCTCAGGCGAACCGTGGTCTCAAAAGGGGGGAATTGTTGTAACACGGCCTCGGCGGGTGGCGAAGGCCTCCAACGGCGAGGTGTCACCAAGGCGTCTTCGACCGTCTTAGGGCGGAGATCTGGCGGTGACTAAAGGAACTTTCCTAGCTATGCTCGTAGGGCGCCGCACGAGGCTCAGTGAGCTTGTCGCGGATTCCGCCTGGGCCAAGCACAGACATCTCCGGCCGCTCAGGCGGACGCCGCCCCGCTTCGGCTGACGGGCGTCTCCGGCGCTGAGGGCGGAGGCCGCCCCACCCCCGAACTAATCAAACAAACAATCTTGCCTAAGTGTGTGCAGGTACCTAAGCGCAGGCGCCCGTGGTCCGCGCGAGCGCGCCAGCATGGCCCCCGCGCGGCCGGGCGGAGACTTACGGATGATGTCTCCGACCGGACCGGCGGAGACCCGCGTAGGCAGCGGCGCGCCCCTGAAGACGGAGGCCAGCGTCGGGAACCCGGGCCTCTGGGCCGAAGACCGAGGCACGGTGGGCCGGCCGCTTATGGAGGCCCATTACTTGAAGACGGTGTGGCAGGATTGCCTTGCAAACAAGAGACTAGTGGCGGAATATTCCGGGAATGTACTGTAGCAGTTGAGGGGCATTGTAATAAATTCTGTCAAGAAGTAGTTGAGCCCTATAAATAGGGAACACTTGTAACAGTGCAGATGGATGGTGGATGAATTAATGAAACCTTAGCTTTCCGTGCCAGTTTCCTACACGCCCACCTGTCGTGCCTATCCCGAGCCTCCGCCTGAGGGCGACGCTCGGCGGGTGGAGGCCTCTGTCTCCTCCACGCTGTCTGAGACCGCTAGTCTCAACATCTAGTTTTTGTCAAAATGATGACCAACAGTCCATGGCATTTGAATGCACAACCACACATGTAGCAAAAGGAGGACCCTTCCTCAAACACAGAGAAGCAACTGTAAAATCAACCTTTATGGCGAACATTGGGACCAAACTGCATATTCCTCAGGAGAGTCCTTCCGTGAGAACTAACGTGACAAGTTCAACATTGGAGAGTGAAACACTGACAATTGATGGCATCTCCAAACAAACAACTAGGTTGGCATCTGGCTCTGGACCTCAGCAGATTCACAACATCAATTCTCTTTCTGGTGAGTTAATTTTGCTGTTCTGGCAAACAACTTTTGCATTCAAGTTGCATAAAGTGGACCTAGGATTTTATGAACTGTCCCTCCATTCTAATTGCAAAAAATAACAGACACAACTTTCTCTAAATCTAACTAAAAACTGACATTGTAATTTGATCCTGATTGCCCATGTGTTTTAGGGATCACTAAGAAATTATGGATATCCGCTAAATGCCATCTCTACCTGCTCCTGCACACTGAAATTATATACTTACAAAGCAACTGTATTTCATCTACGATCAGATGATTTCCAAGCACCAGGAATTCCTGGCATGGATGGAGCAAGAAAAAGCATTAGCAAATGGTGCAAGGGCTCAACAGCTCCTGGTTCTGCAAGTGGAAGCAGAGGCAACCTGATAGCTGTGGGACCTGATGGTCGAGGAGGGAAGGTCAAAATCCTGAGGGACCTTGGCCGATCCCAGGTCAGTTGAGTGAGGTCATCTCACGTTTTTCCTTGTCAGATAACAAAAGCAATTTCGATCTCTAACAACTAACCCCTTCTGCGTGTTATTTTTCTGCAGGATAGCAAGTCTCAAGCCTTGTGGCCAAAGGCACCGAAGGTTGGAGGCAAAGGTGGCCAGTCTCAGATCCATCACTTCTTTGGCAAGAGATGATCCTACTACTGTACATGCCTCTGGTGTGGAAGAGTATCTGTTGTGATGCATGGAGCCTGGTTAGCTGAACCCAAATCCTGCATGCCTGTATAGGCTGACGCCTCCAGGCCTGAGATCATAAAACCTGCCCAAAATGTTTCCTTGCCAGAAACCTGAATCGTATGTCCTTGAGCTGATCTGGGTGTGAATAGTCATAGAGCACCTTCGGCTCAGCCTCAACATAGCCTGCTGGTTTTATCACATGGCAACTGGAGGCAGCAGAAGAGGTAAAACAGTGTTGGTCACTGAATGAAGGTTAGAAGAGTTTGATGGTAGGTACTGGAAGGTGGTGTGGACTTGGATCTCTGGAGACTACGCAGCAGCTGTGTTGGATCTTCTCCAATCATAGTAGGACACCGAACATGTATGACGCTTCTAGTTTGTTTGTATCTGAATTCTGAACTAGTACCAGTGTTGAGATTCTGGAGTCCCTGAAAAGGATGTTTAGTGGACAGCTACACCAGCTGCTGTCTTTTTCCTCAAATATAGGTGCTCTATGTTTATGATATCAAATAAGCATAGTATTAAAAATATATTTTATGATAAATATAATGATACTTATTTGATGATATTATATAAGTAATGATATTGATGTGGCACAAATGAGGAAAGGGATAAGGCGAAATGGGACTGGGAAAAGACTGGTGTTTTCACGGTCAAGTCAATTTACAAGCAATTATGTAAGAATGATTATGGTTCCCAATTTTAAGAAAATCTGGAAAGCCAAAATGCCACTGAAAATCAAAATCTTCATGTGGTTAGTGTCGACGTTATTCTGACTAAAGATAATCTTTGCAAAAGAAAATGGAAAGGTAACAGTGACTGTGTTTCCTGTGCTGAGAAGGAAACTAGAAATCATTTGTTCTTTGAATGCTCAACCGCTAAGTACATTTGGAGCCTGCTGGCTTATTCTTTAGGAACTGATTGTAGACCTGTGAATATGGATCAATGTTGGGTTTGGATTCATAATATCCTGCCTTAGGGCTCTCAGATGCACGCTGTGGGTCTGGTTGCGGTCTGCTGGGCAACTTGGCGGACCAGAAATTCAGTGTGCTTCGACAAAAAAAGAAACAAATCTCCTACTGAGATTGTTTACATGATATGCTCTTTTCTTATGTACTGGGCAGGTATGCTAAATGACGGCTTAAAGCAGCAGGTGGTTCAGGGAGCGAAAGCAGTGAAGACGGCGGCCCTCTCGTTCCACAAGCAAGATGTGCAATCTCAGACCAATGATGATCGTCAGCTGATCCCTTTTGCTGGTTGATGAAGCCAGTTTCATGTTAAGCTGTAGTTTGTGCGCCGTTCTGGGCCAGAGGCCTTGTATGGAACCCGTTTAAACTTGTTGGGTCTTTTTTGTTGGCGCTCCGTCTCTTAGTTCTGGCGAGTAATGTTAGGTTGTATCCATGCATAAGTTCCCTTTGTGTCCGTACGCGTGGATCCGTCTTTCTGGTGATAGTTTGAACTCGTGGTTACCAAAACTGGATGTAATTTCGTTGCCATGGTAGGGAAGTTCGGTTTTACCGGTGTGAAAAAAAGTAATGATATTGATATTATTTTAATTTGGTATTCGAGATGGCCTTAGGTCCGGACTCCGAAGGCGCCATGCGCGCGAGGGCCATAGGCGCCAGTGCGCCACGCGCGCCCAGCCGCGCTCTAGGGTCAAGGCTCAAGCCACCCCTAGTAGGGGGGGGGTCTATAATCCGAGGCCCGCTCGCATGGCCAGCCGAGCGAGGCAACTCCACGCCATCTACATGACCAGTTGCTACCATGACCCTGACAAGTGGGCCCACCTCGTCAGGGAGTACGCCTCCCAATCCTTGCTTCGGGAAGCCGCCCTCGTCTACGCCAGGAACGTGCCCCGCCGGACGCACCACCAGCCCCTCCTCCCCGTCCTCCTCAAGGCCGCCGCCGCCGCCTCCCTGGCCGAGTCTGGACTCGGCAAGTCCCTCCATGCGGAGGCCCTCAAGTCCGCCTTCACCCGCGACCTGCTCGTCGGCACCACGATCGTGTCAATGTACTGCAAGTGCGGCGCACTCGCCGACGCGCGCAGGGCGTTCGACGAAATGCCGGACCGGAACGTCATCAGTTACAACGCGCTTCTCGCCGGGTACGCCGCGGCGGGGGACATGGACGGTGCCCTGGCGCTGTTCGGTGGCATGCGCTCCTGGACGTATGTCACGTGGGCGACGCTGATCCGTGGGTTCGCGGAGATGGACAACATGCCGGAGGCTCGGAAGTGGTTCGAGGCCACGCCGCCGGGGATGCGGACCGTTGTCACGTGGACCGTGCTCGTGCATGGCTACGTGTCGATGGGGGACATGGAGGCGGCGAGGGAGGTGTTCGACAGGATGCCCGCGAGGAACGCCTTTGTTTGGTCGTCGATGGTCACGGGATACTTCAAGGTCGGCAACGCCGAGGAGGCGCGGGCGGTGTTCGATAGGATCCCAACGCGGAACCTGGTGAACTGGAACGCGCTGATCGCCGGGTACGCACAAATCGGGTGCAGCGAGAAGGCGCTCGAGGCTTTTCATTCGATGCTGCAGGAGAGGGTAAAGCCGGACGAGTTCACCATGGCAAGCTTGCTGTCAGCTTGCGCGCAGCTCGGGTCGCTAGAGCAGGGGAAGAAAGTTCATGACTTCATTAAACGGGAGCATATCCGGAAGAACCACTTTGTGGTGAACGGTCTGATCGACATGTATGCCAAGTGTGGTGACCTCGCGTACGCCCGATACATCTTTGATAGCACGAGACGGAAGAACACCGAATGCTGGAACACCATGATCTCCGCACTTGCAAGCCATGGTCAGAGCGATGAAGCACTCTACCTGTTCTTCCAGATGGAGCGCTCTGGGCCGACGCCCAACGCGATCACTGTTCTTGCCGTGCTTGGAGCTTGCACGCACAGAGGGTTTGTTGATGAAGGATTACAAATCTTCAACAAGCTCGATGCGTATGGAGTTGAAGCGGGAGTGGAACATTACGGTTGCCTGGTTGATCTATTAGGCCGGGCTGGAAAACTGAAGGAAGCCTACGAGATTGTCAAGAACATGCCTGAGGAACCCAACGAGGTGATCTGGGGATCGTTGCTTGGAGCTTGCAGAGTGCATGGTGATGCGGAAATGTCAAGATTGGTAACGGATGAGATCCATCGATTGCATTCTGCTCATGCATCGTCTAATGATGCAGAGTACATCATGCTGTCAAATATCATGGCTGCTTCAGAGAGCTGGGAGCAGGCAGAGCAAATTAGGAGGAAAATGGCGCGACATGGGGTCGAGAAGACTCCTGGCTGCAGTTCGCTTGAGCTTGGCATTCCTGAATACCGAGTGTGTGCAGGCAGTAGGCAGTAGTGCTCTGTGCAGACTAGATTACTGTAAGTTTGTTTAATAATTTTGTTTCATGTTTTTCAGCGATCTGATTTCAGTAGCTCACCCAAGGAAGAAATGATTGTGTGATGCATTTGATAGAAAAAAATAAATCTAGACGTCGACCATTGCAGTCCTGTTCTAGAATTTGTGAGCTGCAACCACTGAACTTGGTGTTTGTTTCAGAAAGTTTGATTTCAGAAAATGAACCCATGGAAGTAAAATGCAGAAGAAATCAAGAAATTATTGTACTGTAGCCACTATGTTACTAGGGATAGTTTTGCGCCGAAGTGGACCCAGGAATGTGAAAGATGAAACACATTGGATGCATATATGCAGAAGAAATTATGCTTGTTGTCTTTCATGTTATCCCCTGTCCGATTTTCTTTAAAGCAGCTGCGGCGGTACTAGTTTTGATAATGTACAAGTTTTGGTAAAGTTCACAAGCTACGAAAGGGCTATTTTGGGTCCGTTTCGCACGCTCGTCAGTTCAGTGGCACAACTGATTCTGCAATTTGGGCTCCAAAATCGTACCATTTCTTGTAAAGATTCTAGAACATATTTCTGCGGAATTTTTTACTAGTACCGGAAAGAAACACTGTTACTGCATTTCAAATACATAAACACATTGTGACAAAGACACTGACAGATAACGACATGACTAGAACATATCTCAGTCAGCAACAAGTGCCTAAACAACCACTTCCCTATCAAAGATCCAGCTGAACTTGACCATCCGGGGCTCGTCCTTCTTGGTCCTGTCCTCGGCGCGCTCCGCGGCCCGGCGCATCCTCGGCGCGAGCCCGCAGACGAAGTCCCTGGCCCTGCGGCCCTCGCCGGAGAGCCCGCTCTCTAGCGTCTCCAGCTCCCACCGCTTGACAAGGAACTCGACGATGTCCGCGTAATCCCGGGCGGTGTACACGCCGAGGCGCTGGGCGATGGCGGCGAAGTGCTCGAACAGGTTCATGTCGCGGCCGTCGTGCATGAGGTGGGCGGGCATGGTGATCCGCTTGCGCATCATGTCCGCGATGGCGAGCACCGCGCCCTCCGGGTCCAGCCGCAGCAGCTGCTCCACGATGCGCCCGTACGCCGTCTCGTGCCGCTTCTCGTCGGCCGCGATGGTGCCGCAGGTGCGCGCCAGGACGTCGTCCCCGTGCGCCCTGGCCAGGCGCGCGGTGTTGCCGTGCGAGACGGCCGTCGCGCGCTCCTGGAAGCTCGTGTACACGAAGCCCAGGTACGGGTTGTTCTCCGTTCCTGGATCCTGTATGCAATTCAGAAAGAAAAACCAGCCTCGGGAGTCAACATAAAGAGAATGCACAATGCACTGCAGTGGAGAACTGTTGGATCCAAGAGTCCAAGACGATGGTGACGCGTACCATGCCGGAGCCGATGAGGTACTGGACGGTCTTCTCGACCATGCGCATGTCGACGCGGCCGGAGAGGTACATGTACTTGCCGAGGATGTCGCCGTGGCGGTTCTCCTCGGCGGTCCAGGTGCGCGTCCAGACCGCCCAGGGGCAGGCGCTGGCGCCGGTCTCGTCGCGGACGCCGTCGAGCGTGTTGATCATGGTCTGGTACGTGGGCAGCGCCTCCTCCGTGATCATGTCACCCACGAGCACGACGAAGTACTCGTCGGGCAGCCCCGCGGCGCGGGCGCGCAGCTCCCGGACCTCGTGCTCGAACATCTCGGACGAGGAGTCGGGCAGGAAGTCCGTCGGCTGCCAGCACTCCTCCACGGGCTTGAGCAGCGGCAGCAGCGACCGCGCCGCCCAGCCCTCCAGCGACCGGAACACCTCCGCCTTCTCCGGCGGCATCGAGTGCGTCACGCGGGCGCGCGCGGCGGGCGCCGTGACCGCCGCCGCCGCCGAGACGCGGCATTGCCGGCGGCGCGCGGGGCCCGGCGCCGCCACCGGGCCGCGGGCGCGGACGGCGATGCCGTGGGCCTGCATAGTGTCCGTTGGGTTGGCTGCGCTGCGTACGGGCCGCCCGGACACTGGAGGGAGGAGGAGGCAGCGGTGACTGTGGAGTGTAGGGAGAGAGTTTGTTGGACGGCGAGCGAGCGCCGGCGCGTGTATATAAATCCGGGAGACGGGATGCGACGAGCTGGGTCGTGGCGTGGGCTTGGCTGGTGGGCGGAAAACCGGTGGGTGCAGTGGTTTTGCCTGGGGTTTCTGCGGGAAGTATGGGGATACGAATTCTGTGGGTGTCTGATCTGTCCGGCGGGACACCTGCTGGCTCTGGCTGGGGGTTGGGTTCGTGAGTTGCCTGCACGCTTTGGCCGGTGAGTGGCGAGGAGGGGACTGTTGGGCGGCGATCAATGAACTCGGCCATCCAGGCCACTCAAGCTGGAGTCATTCGGCGCTCAGTCAGATTGGTAAAACTGGAGCATATTGGGAGCAGATTAGTGTCTGATTGCGTGAGCCACAATGCACGAAAGTTGTGACGTGGTTGATTTGATGATGCGGAAGAATATTGCCGCTAGTGCCTTGTTGTTATGGACCATTGACCCAAGGCGTCAAACTTTTTTTACCAGACCTGATTAGCGAAGGCGGATTTAAGGTAAAACACCGTGCTCCGCCCCTGGATTTTACAATTGGAGTCTTTGCCCTCTGAGCGGCACGTGCGGCGGGGGCGTGCCGCAAGTGCCAAGTGGAGCTGTAGCCTGTAGGCGACACGAGCTGCAGAAAACTGTCTACTGGCAGGAACGGTGGAACCCACCACGGCACCACCATCCACTTGAGTAGAAGTAGTAGTCCAGTGACCTGTTTCTGTTCCGCTGCAGCCAGCGCCCAGCGCTGCGCGGGAAAAAACAGGCAGATGATCTTGTTTCAAACCTAAAACGAGAGGCTTTCGTGGGGGTTTGGACTTGCAGGCTGCAGCCCGTCTGGCGTCCGCGATCACGTATCGCACGAACTGTCGTGCCTTGAGCAGTTGTTGAGCTGCTGAGCATGGCCAAACCTTGTTCAGATAATCAGATTGGTTAGGAAAACATCTTTCGCGCGTCGTCCCTCCGGTCACTGACACCCGATGACCCGATACGCGTGTGACAAAGACGTCAAGGCAGATTCTTTGGCTGCACAAATGCTAGGCTGCTAGCTAGTTCTTGATTTCGTGAAGCGGTGTTGGGATTTTAGCTCACTAATACCCCCTCCCAAAGCAGTTCCAATAATACTTCGGTGATTAGACAGAGTGCTAATGAATGGGAAAGAACTTGAAAAAAAAACCGTGTTTTCAAAAAGACTTGGAAAATGAAGTTTCTATATCTTAGTTGTCCCATTAGTTACGTGAGGCTCCCTTTGTCAGACGCTAATCCCCAACTATATATTTTGGATCTATCTACCTGACAACTGAGTGTTCTAGAAGCTCATGGCACCTAATGTTTATCTATATATTTGTGATGTCTTTTAGCTATATTTACAATGTCGTATTACTACATTTTACAATGATTTCTTCACTGTAATTTATTGGACAATGTGATGTAATTTAGGGATAACACAACTTCTATTTCTATGGATTGCAGATCCTAGAGAAATATTTGTCAAATGGTTCAGAAATATTTACAAAGTGTTTATATGGATTGTAGATATCTGAGAAATGTATATCAAATTGTTCACAAATGTTAGATGTCAGGGACAGAACGTATCAAAACGAAGATTGAACCCCTTCTCTTCTCTTCTACCTCCGGTTCAGGTGTGGGCGCCACCACCACCTCCTCGTCGCCATCGTCGATGTAGGCGTAGGCATTGTCGTCACGCTCGCGTCCCCACTCCAGAGCCGAGGCGAGCACCAGCTGGTCCCTCTCCCCCAGCGCGTCGGCGTCGCCCTGACGAGCGAGGCCGTCCAGCACAGCAACATCGAGCTTGTCGGCGCCGCAGAAGAGGGAGGTGAGGATCATCCTTGCCCTACTCCGGCACTTCTTGGCGGCGGCCCTCCGCTAGGCCTTGAAGCCGGGGGCGGGCTCGTGAGGAGTGAGAGGGCGAGAACTGGCTGAACAACCAGGAATCAGGTGTTGAGGGCGCCCAAAATAACTGGTTGTTGTGTAGCAATCTTCTATATTTTCTAAGTCTGGAAAGATAACCACATTTTGACAGGAAAATAATTTCTCAAAAAAGATTTTGACACTTAGTTTCTCTCACAAATATATTGTCAATTGCTAAAAGCTCAGTATCTTTTCAAAGGCACTTGAATACAAATGGAATGATGCAAAATTTTATATTTTGAACTTGCATAATCAGTCATTTTTTTATTTAAGTTTCCCTTGTCGAAATACGCTTACTATTTGTAGACGTAGGTGGAGAGAAATAAGACTTCGAGCGTAGTTGATTAGAGTAAAAAAAAGGCTTTCTAATTACTCCATTAGAGTATAGGAGTATGCACGAGAAATCTAGCCCAAGTCCGAATTATGGAAAGGCAAATCCAGGCTTTGCTAAATCCCTCCTCGAGCTCATATGCCCTGATGCACAAGTAGGAGTATTGTATACAAAGGAGCAGACCTACTAGATGTGACCCACAATCCATTGACGCTACTTACTACAGTGATGTCAATACCGTCCTGATCGGCTGGGACTGGCTGGCCAACCCCTTCACGTGGATACTATTTACATGAACCAGCCAGCAATACTTCTCTATCACATAAACGAACCAGCAACAATACGAACCAGCCAACCAAACATGACTAAAACCTGGTCGGCTGATCCAACACAAGCCAAACTTGGGCAGTTGGTCCAACACCAGAAGACAGAAGCGCCATATAAACGTCAGGCCTTTATTGTGCAAATAGAAGGCGAGGGAGGCAGCCGGTTCGCTCGTTGATTTCAGTCGGATCTTATCAGTCCCACGACAAACCAGCATCGGACTTATCAGCCCAAGTACGGCCGTCGCTCCGGCAAATACCCCTGCTCCTTCGTCCTCCCCGCTCCTCCGACAACTCCCCTTTCGTTCATGGAACACGAACACGACCGTCATTTCGCCGCGCCCGCGCAGGCGCGCAGTGCCGCGCACGGCGCACCAGTGCACCACCTTCCTCCATCTCTCGACGTCGCGCAAAGTCAAAGGCAAGAGAAGGCGTCACACGGATCACCTCGCACTCTGCCACCGCCATGCGGGCCCCACGGACACCCGTTCCCCGCATGCCAGTGACAAGCACTAGCAGCTCTTCCGGCCTAATCAGAGTTTCATAAAACAGCTTTTGGGTCACCACTCACCAGCAAAATATTTAAAATCATTCACTTCGCAACCACCGCGAGAGTCGCCGCCTCGCCTCGCCTCCTCGGACTTGGCCGCGCCGCGCGAAACCTCACCACCTCACCACCGCTCCAAACGCGGGTCACAACGCGCCGCGCGGCGCTGCCGCATCGAGAGCTGTTTTTTTGCCGGCCTGCTTTTAGGGTCTTAGCGCGGCCCGCCCCGGCGATCACGGGATAAGGGACCGCCGGTCGCCGGAGTTCGGTGAGTGCCTGATCTGCACTGGTGCCCTGCATCGGCTGTCGTTGTCGTTGTCTTTGTCTTCCTACGGCCGGGCTCAGAACTCCCTGATCTCGAGACTTCGAGAGCTGCGCGCGGGCTTTGGATTGGAGCCGTGCCGCCGTGCGGATCGATCCGAGTCTATCCGCCGGACGAATTTGAATCCGGAGGAAGTAGATTCATCGGCTCTTCTGGATTGGGACGGAGCCGTGCATACGAGATTCGAAGAGATTTTGGTTGGACACAGTTTTGCCCTGAATTGGTTAGAAGCCGATTTGGCAACAGGGAAGCTCTGGAATGGGAGATCGGGCGGCGGCGTCGGAGGACGGGAAATGGTGAGCGGAAGCTTTAGCCGGAGCACATCCGCGCGGCTCACAGCGAGGGGCGGCGTCGGAAGCCCGCGGGTCTCGACGCCGGGAGCCGCGCACCGGAACTGGTACTGGGCGGCGTCGCCGTCGGGGCCGTCGTTCGATCGCGTCGTCTTGGCCTTCTTCCTAGCCTCCGTCGCGCTCGTGCTCTCCTGCGCTCTGTACCTCTACGTGTTCCGGTACTTGGGCCGGGGCCGTGTGGTCGCCGAGTTCGCCGGCGGCGAGAATCTCGAGTCCTGCGACGTGTTCGACGGCGTCTGGGTGCCGGATCAGGGGCACCCCTTGTACAACAGCTCGCAGTGCCCGTTTGCAGAGAGGGGGTTCAATTGCCTGGCCAATGGGAGGAAGGACACCGAGTACCTCAAGTGGCGGTGGAAACCTCGGGGATGCGATTTGCCGCGGTTCAGTGCCCGGGCTCTGTTGCAGTGGCTGAGAGGGAAGAGGGTCGTCTTTGTGGGGGACTCCATGAGTCGAACGCAGTGGGAGTCCTTCATTTGCATGCTCATGACAGGGGTGGATGATCCACAGACGGTTTATGAGGTTAATGGCAACCAGATATCAAAGACAATCCGGTTTTTAGGAGTGAGATTTGAGACCTTCAACCTCAGTGTGGAGTTCTTCCGGTCCGTTTTCCTTGTGCAGCAGATCCCTGCGCTTCGCCATGGGCGCAGAAGGGTCCGTGCCATCCTCAAGCTTGATAAGTTGGATGATTTAAGTCAGAAATGGGCAAACTCAGATGTTCTTATTTTCAACTCAGGGCATTGGTGGACTGCCAGCAAATTATTTGACATGTGAGTTCTCTTACTTAATTTGTAGCACAGTTTGTTCTTTTCTAATTCTTATGTTATAACTAGCTGACTTTCAGTCATCTGATTTGTTACCAACATGTATCCCTTCACTCATCACTGTCCATGAAAATTGATGCCACCGCCATTAAATAGCTAGCACGTTGTTCCTAACTTCCTATGGAAGATGCCACCACCATGTACTATTTGAACTTCTAAGGAGCTCTGTAGGATTAAAGGAGGATAAACTGTTATTTTTCACAAGAATTCAAACAAGTTATACTTATCCTATCATGAATCAATGGTGAGGTGCATTCTTACACGAGGTAGTGAAGCACTGAGGAGATATTTAAAATCTGGCCTCCAGTTCGATGTGATTACCTTGAGAGCTAGTGTTGTATCAGTTCAGTTGTTTCTTGAAGTCAGAGCAACATGAAAGAGTGTTAGGTCCTCGGTCCTCCTGTCATCTCATTTGTTCTGGTTGATGTTGATACCTCTGTCTCTGTCTGAATATTGGCTAGGTTTCATTTAAAAAAATACGGGCTCCAAGTGGACCTTATGATTTTGACAATAACAAGTAAAGCCTAGTGCTTCTCTCATTTGGCGTTTTGTTCTTGTATTCTTTTGGCTTATTGGCGTGTCCATGTTTCTAAGATCACGACATAGTAATAAACATGTCTATTTTTTGGCGCGATATTGAAACTTTAGTTTTGTTTAGTCTTTTGAATGCTTAGCTTTGGTAGGGTAGCTACTGAGTAGCTCTCAATGGAAATGTTATTATAAGGTGTAACCCATCGTAGTTCCTTGATCTGCATTGACGCCAACTTCATATATGTTTGATTTTCAAGCTTGATCTTTGCAACAGGGGTTGCTATTTTGAGGCTGGAGGTGTGCTTAAACTGGGAACATCCATTAATGCAGCTTTCAAAATGGCATTGGAAACTTGGGCTTCATGGGTGAAAGAGAGAATCGATTTAAGGCGAACACGAGTATTCTTCCGTACATATGAACCGTCTCATTGGAGGTGTGTTTTTCTAGCATACAAAAGAGGTTTACTTTCTTCTCTATTGCATTTGAGGAGTAACTGAGTAAGTTCAATTCAAAATGAAGATATAGATCACTGTACAATTCAAAATGAAGATATAGACCACTAGATCCTTTAAGTTGCATTATTATTATGTGGCTATTCAAAAAGCTAATATGCATTGTACACAGGTCATTTTGAGAAAGTATATACTCATTGATTATTTTCACATTTACAGTGGCTTAAATCAAAAGGTGTGTGAAGTAACAGAACAACCTACAACTGAGGCCAATGGAAATGACAGGAGAGAATTTGGGGATATACTTGCTGGTGTTGTGGCAAATATGAGTGTCCCTGTGACCATACTAAATGTGACTTTGATGGGGGCCTTTAGAAGTGATGCTCATATTGGCCTTTGGAGTCATCCTAATACCATACTTGATTGCAGCCACTGGTGCCTTCCAGGAGTTCCAGATGCTTGGAACGAGCTTGTATTTTCCCACCTTTTGACAAATGGTGAGTTCCTTATTTACAAACATTCTTATATGATTTTTTTATAAATGTTCCTAAATCATCCAAGTAAAATATTTTGTAACAGCACAGAATTGTCTTTTCTCACAAGCAATTTTTACTTGGGATGTAATCTGGAAATACTGAACTTTGTAATATGCAATGCAAAACACACATCTTTGGTGATGCCTACTGCCATCATGATTCCTCTACAGTACCGTGCTCAATTGATTCGTAGATCTGAGCTTGGAAATTGTCAAGTGTCAAAACCGAATAGTTTGAATATTAGAGAAACTGCATCTATAATATGCATAAGTAACTAATGCCTTTAGAAACTCATCGGCAATGTTATTCTGGTTGGGGCTCACTATGAATTCCCAGCCCACCCGAGTTCTATGCTCGAGAGTTGAGAGCGACATGGGTGCTCTCTAATGGAATTCTCAGGTGTTTTAGCTGCGCACATGTGATGCTCGGCTGGCCTGGGTTCAAGAGACTCACTCTTTCTTTGAGAGCATGCAAGAAAAGCTACATGGCAAAAGAAAAGTTGTCCGGAGTAACTCTTCCAGGAAATGTATGTTTGAGTAAATAGAACTATTCCAATGTTATCAACGAGTCACAGAATTCGATAGAGCTTCATATTGCATATCTGCCTTTTGTTTCTGCTTGATGAACCATGATGCGGTTCAATGGTGGTGATCTGATGTTTTTGCTGTCTGATTCTGCAGGTTGGCGAGTGCCAGCTAGCTGACTATTGACATGGTATACCTTTTTTCCCTGCTTCGTAATTTCTTTTTTCTTTGCTGCAAGAATCCTTGTGGGCAGCAGCATCTTCCACCAAGTTGTGTTATGTTCACCTTTTTTCCCCCTCGGTCACATAGGTCTGCACATCTCCTGAGGCATAGAATTTTGTGTCATTTCCTGTTTTGGCTGTTTAGGCATAGAAGCACATCACAAGTGGCAACCTGTATGTAACAACAGTTCATTTGCAAAACTTTGGAAATTCAATTCTTATGCACAGGACGTGCATTCATCAGGCACATCGTCAAAAGAAACAGCTATGAATATGCAACGTCTTTGTCCATTGTCTTTCTTTTCAGCTTTTACTAAAGGCAGAACGAACATTGTGGGCTTGCGCGTTTGCATCAGCGCCTGCTCCGGTGCTCCCTGTCCTCAGTTCAGCCTGTGGCCGGTGCGCCGACCATTTCAGTTTGATCCTCACGGGGGTTGGCCAGGTGGGCAAGCTCGCATTCGCAACTCCCAACAAGAGAAAAAAACACCCATCTCCATTCCGCGGCCATGCTAAATATGCCGTTATCCTGTGGGGCGTGGGTAGAAAGCTTCTGGGACCTTGCTTGACAGAACCTCCGTCACATGACAGATCAAACAAACTGCGCTCTTGCTATGTGGCAGCAGACCACGGTGCGAGGGTCACCTGTCGCCGTAGTCTCTTTGTCCATTTCCAAACCGGCAGGCGGCAGCTATCGTGCCAAATTGACTGCTTGCTCCGTCCCATAACAGGAGTGCACTTCTAGAATTTAAATTTTTTTTCAAAATAAGAGCACAACTACATATGAGACAAATCAACTCTAGTTATCTTTTTAACTCTTAACTTTTTTTGAAATCTCGTAAAACCATAATGATTATTGATTTTTCTATAAAATTTGAGGGATATATGTGCAGACTTAATTTTTCATCATGAAAAAAATTAAAACTATAAATTGTAGATTTTATGATCTATCTTCACTGTAATTCTCAAAAAATTTCATAACTAATTGAAGTGCAACTTTTTATTTAATTCATAGAAGTATTTCTTGTTTTTGGGACGGAGAGAGTAATCAGGTTATCGATGCACCCGACCGTAGAGGCAACCAGGCGCCTTCAGGCGTGCACGGTTGTGCAATTAGCAGTGTCCCTGACGGCACGTGCCGTCGACGTTCGCCGGAGCTCTGTCCGTCTCCGGTTGCGGCTCCTCCGTTTCCTAGTAGCCGTTTCTGGTTACAGCTCCTCCGTATTTTAGTAAGAAAATGTTTTTATTTTAAAAAAAATAAACCAGAAGTCGATGAGAGGTCATTATTTTTAGCTGCATCGACTCTAGCTCTTCCGCACATTAAAAAACGCCAAAAACCACTTAGAACTATGCCAAATAAGACCTAAGTTAAGAAGTAATTGGCCATGTTCCTTTGAGCATGTAGATTGTGGAGTTTGTTTTAGCTCGAGATTGGTAGGCTGGAAAAAAGGAGCCATTGTGAATACCTTTTAGCCGAGACTTATAGATCTTACTCGAAGCTTATAACTATTTAAATGCCATTTTTTAATCACCAGTAATGATTATGGGGTTGTGTATGTATAGTGATGACGGTGGGTTATGTGCTAAATCGATAGCTCAATGGTATATTGATATGTGGATGTTTGGTGGGGCGTCAATGTATTTGTGGGTATGACAGAAAAAGATGGAGAGTTTACTTATACTTTAAGACCTACTAGGAACTGTTTTCTAGTCTTAACGTTCTAGTCTGAACGACAAGTTAGGCTGAGTCCTACCTTATAGTATAACGACAAGTTAGGCTGCCTTATCTCTTAAAAGTGCATTTAGGTCTTAAGTAGGTTTTGGTGAATCAAGTGACAACACGATTAAGAGACTAATGAGTTTGGCTAAGTGTTTGAAAAGTTGTTTAGTCCCATGAAAAATATTTGTATGGTTCAGTAAAGATCAAATGATATAAGAGAAAGATTATTCCTACAATTTGTGAGAATGCATAAGTTGAAAATAGAAAGAGATATACATCTATGGTCTCATTTGTTGAAATCATATCTATATGATAGTGAGAGAATGAAATTTTATATGATCACAAATATGAAGATAGAGCACGACTTTTGCTGACTGACTGGCCAAGTTGTCACACTGACTGAGCAGTTGCCGAACCGTCACTTATTACACAAAAATACAAGTTTTTCAGTGGTACATAACATATAGTTGCAAAATTAGAGTTTTATATGCAAATGCTCATGATAATCATGCTCAACAAGTAGATGCACACTGAATCCTTAAAAAGGATTTAGAAGATAGCCTAAAATGAAAATCTTCACCCCAGAAATGCCTTGTCTCAAAAATTATTACTGAAGCTTTGATTTAAATAATAGATTCTATCTATACCACTATGTAGGCATAGATAATTATTATTCCTAATCAGCTCCAAATTATAGCTCACTTTAGTTTTAAGTTATTTTTTCTATTTTTAACCAAGCTATTTTTTAAACACATTAACAAATGCAATTTTAAATAAATAAGCAATCAACGTGTCTTTAGAAATATAATGAAATTACTTTAATAATATAGATGTTGATATTTTTATATAAACTTAGTCAAAGGTAGAATAAACTTACACCAAAGTTAAATTAAATTATAGTTTAGAAAGGAGGGAGTAGTGGCCAAAGCTCATAGTAATCTATAGGATGGAGATTTAGGCCATGTTTAGATCCATCCAGCTAATTATTAGCTGTGTTAGCTAGAAGAAACCAGTTAGTATCTAATTGTTAGCTGGGCCGTAAGTAATTAAGACATATTTAGATAGATTTTTAGTTGATTTTTTAGCAGCTGATCCAAACAGATTGTTAGAAGGCCATGAAGTATTGACTATAGTCCCAGACATGCCTTATGTTATCTAGCCAAATCAAGAAAAAAATGGGAATCATCAGGAACGATCCACATCCGAGAGACATGAATGCTTTCCTCCCTACTTTCCGTTCCGTTACATCTGCACCAGTCAAAATCACCACTCAACCCTTCCCTTCTCCAAGACTCCAACCGAGCCATCTCCATCCGCAACCGCAATATAACCACCCGGCCGCCGCGCGGTCAGTAGCGACTCCGCTCATCACAGTGGCGCGCCCACACAACGCCGTCCAAGCATCACCAATGCCTCCTGCAATTCGACTCCTTCCCCTCCTCGTCCTCGTCCTCTTCCATCTCCCCGTCTCCCTCTCCTCCCGCCACCATCGCCACCGCACCCCGTCCGCGTCCCCGGCGCCGGCGCCGGCCCCGGCGTCTTCTGATTCGGCGCCACTAGCGGTCCTCCTGGCCTGCAACGCCACCCGCTTCCAACCGGCCTGCGTCTCCACGCTCTCCGGCGCCGCCTCCGATGCCTCCACCTCGGACCTCCTCGCCGCGACGCTCTCCGCGCTCCGCGCGCGCCTCCCGCCCGCCGTCTCCACGGCCAAGTCCGTCCTGGCGTCCTCCTCCAACGTGAACCTCTCCAACGCCGCCACCAACTGCCTCACCTTCCTCGCGCTCTCCTCGCACCGCCTCTCGCCGTCGTCCCCGTCGCCGTCGCTGCTCTCCGCCTCCACCGCGCTGCTCCACCTCTACGATTGCTGGTCCGCGTACAAGTACGTCAACTTCTCCAGCACCATCTCCGACGCCATGGCCTACCTCGACGCCACCATCACCGTGAACAGCAACTACATCTCCATGCTCGCCGCGCGGCAGCGCTACGGCGACGACACGTCCCTCTGGCGCCCGCCGCAGACGGAGCGCGACGGGTACTGGCCGCCCCCCGCCGCCGCGACCTCGGAGGCCGACGACGTGGACGCGCTCGGCGTGCCCAAGGGCCTGCCGGCGAACGCGACGGTGTGCGGCGGCGCCGGGTGCGACCACAGGACGGTGCGGGAGGCGGTGGCGGCCGCGCCGGACTACGGCGACGGCGCGTTCGTGGTGCACGTGAAGGAAGGGGTGTACAGGGAGACGGTGAGCGTGCCGTGGGAGAAGACGAACGTGGTCCTCGTCGGCGACGGCATGGGGAAGACGGTGATCACTGGCGATCTCAACGCCGACACGTCCGGCGTGTCCACCTTCAACACCGCCACCGTAGGTGCGTATAATATGCGTATTTCACCCCCTTTCCTGCTGGATGCGAAACGTACGTCTACACTACAGTGATGAACGAGCGTACTCTTCGGCGTCGTACGCGTGTGCTTGCATGGAATCAATGCGATCTCGTGACCCGAGCATTAAGGTAGCCGGTTGTCCGCACCGAAAACGATTTCCGTGGATTACATGTTGTGACGCAGCCCTACGTTTGATTTGCTTTGTACGTTGCCGTCCGGCATATGGCACATGACCAAGTGAACGTACGATCGTTTTTGAACTGTGAAGGATTAGTTGGCTAATTCGACAATTGTACGTAAGTTTCAGCTCACCAGATTGAAGTTGTGGAAATACTGTTTTGACGTAAGAGTTGTCGAAATACTTTGTGGTCATTCGTTTATCAAATGTGACCTAGATAAACATATATAAAAGTTGCTTCCAGAAAGGTCTAGTGGTGAAGTTGCTTTAGCGGTAGCCTTTATTTAGGCCACGGCGCACACTGCAAGTGGTTTTTTTCCTTTTTTTTTTGACTAGGCAGCTGGGACAGCATTTTTAGCACTCGAAACAGAGAAGCAGCACCTCTAGTGTTTGTGTCAAGCAATCAATCTGCCTAATATATTTGTTACTACTATGTCAGTAAATGATGATTTGATAACTGTTGGCAGTAAATCTCTACCAACAAATTCATTTCATGATAGTCAATCAGTACGTGCTACAGGCAAATCCAAGTGGATTCACTTTCCAACAGTAGCAAGCTCAAACACTGTATGTGGCCTGGCCGGCAATGCATGTGATGTGGTCCGTGCCGGGAAGAGACAATGCGGCGTAGCGTACTAGCCTCACGAGCCTGCTCTAGTCCTAGCCTACGCAAACACTCAACTTTCCCGTGCTCCGGTCGGCCCCACAAAGGAAAAGGCGTGCCGCGTGTCGTGGTTCGCCTACAGTGTCCACCGAGAACAAACTTTGTCGTGCTCGTGCACTCCACCACCACTCATGTACTCGTACTCCGTGTGTCATGGACTCCTGGTGCAGGTGTGCTCGCGGACGGGTTCATGGCGCGCGACCTGACGATCGCCAACACGGCGGGTCCCGACGCGCACCAGGCGGTGGCGTTCCGGTCCACGGGGGACCGCACGGTGCTGGACGGCGTGGAGCTGCTGGGGCACCAGGACACGCTGTACGCGCACGCCATGCGGCAGTTCTACACCCGGTGCCGCGTCGCGGGCACCGTCGACTTCGTCTTCGGCAACTCCGCGGCCGTGCTCCACGACACGGCGCTCGTGGTCCTGCCCCGGCAGCTGCGGCCGGAGAAGGGGGAGAACGACGCCGTCACGGCGCAGGGCCGCACCGACCCGGCGCAGCCCACGGGGATCGTGCTCAGCCGCTGCGACGTCAACGGCAGCGACGAGTACCTGGCGCTGTACCGCGAGAACCCCGGCGTGCACCACGTGTACCTGGGCCGCCCCTGGAAGGAGTACTCCCGGACGGTGTACCTCGGGTGCACGCTCTCGGAGATCGTGCAGCCGCAAGGGTGGATGCCCTGGAGCGGGGACTTCGCGCTCAAGACGCTCTACTACGGCGAGTACGACAGCGCCGGACCCGGCGGCGGCGGCGCGGCGAGCCGGAGAGTGGCGTGGAGCAGCCAGGTGCCCAAGGAGCACGTCGACGCCTACAGCGTCGCCAACTTCATACAGGGGCACGAGTGGATACCAAAAGTGTAGTCGTACCGTGTAATAACTGTAGAGAATGTACTGTAAACAATCGTGTCGAACAATTGACACGGTGCCCCCTGACGTTGAGTCTGAGCATTGCAGTCACTCCTAATGTGGACAGAGCAAGTCAAAGAACAGGAATAAACCTGCCGCGATAACGATCAAGCCTTGTTCACTTTGCAAATTTTTTGAACTCGATGAATAGTATTATTTTCGTCTTATTTGATAAATATTGTCCAATCGTGGACCAACTAGGCTCAAAAGATTCATCTTGTGATTTCCAACTAAACTGTATAATTAGTTATTTTTTTACTGTGACTGAGTGAAAAACTCAAAATTTAGATGGCATCTAAACAAGGCCCAAGTGGTGGTGTGCCACTGTGACTCTGTGGCCTCAGCCCTCAAGAGAGGAGTCAAGAGTGGCTTGGACGTGAAGTGGTGGTGTGCACTGTAGCAGGGCACGACGCCGCTAGTGGCGGTCCATCACTGCCTCTGCCTGCCTTTGCAGCTGCGTCTTTTCACTGCGCGCCCATCACCGCATGTTCGCCGCCGCCAACCAACCAACCAACTTAGCGTTTAGTTCCCAAATTTTTTTTTTTTTTACTTGTAGCACTTTCGTCTGTATTTGATAATTAGTGTCTAATTATAGACTAATTATGTTTGAAAGTTTTGTCTCGCGTTTTCTCACCTAATTGTGTAATTAGTTTTTTTTCATCTATATTTAGTACTTCATATATGTGCCGTAAAATTCGATGTGACACTTTATGATGAGAATTTTTAGATCTAAACATGCCCTTACGGACGAAACCAAGAACCAAAGATGAGGCATGAGGGTCGGGGCTCGGGGAGTCGTGGTCATGGATCGGCGCCCACCCACTTACGGACGCATGCATTCATGCGCCATGAGTCAGGGGGTCGATAACAAAGCAGGCACAGGAGAGCCGAAATGTTTTGTGTGGAGCCTTTTGGAGGTAATGGGGAGTACTCCTTCCGTTCTAAAAATAAAATGTCACTCTCAAAATTGTGTTGATAAAAGTTTAACTAGGTTTATAAAAAATATTAATAACATTTATATCTCCAAATAAGTTTATTATAAAAATACATATTCAACGATTTATCTAATGACATTAATTATATACTATAAATATTAATATTTTTCATATAAATTTGGTTAAAGTAAAAGTGTTTGACTTTTTGGATTGAATGTTCTTTTTCTTCAAAACACGGTATTTTTCTTAGATAGAGGAAATAAATTCGGCTTCATCTCTTATGCCCAAGAGAATTATACCACTTATTTCAGCGAGATATAATAAAAAAAACAGTTCAATCCAAAACTTAAATCTAGCATCATTTAGCTATTCATAGAAAACAAATAATTGCATTACGGCCGTCTCTCAAAATCGACAAAGTTGGATGATTCGTTCCCGGTGATTTTCACCTTCTTGTACTACGCCCAATGACATAACTAGTGCGCGGTGCGTTTTGCTTGCTTGAGTGTATTGGTACCGTTTTGCTGGCTATGCCCAATTCCCTGTTTATGATCTTAATTTGTATGCCATTACCCTAGGTGTCAACAATTATAGCCTGTGCAGTAATGACCTGATTGAATTGGATCGTGAAAAAATTGCTTCTCTGGTAGCAATCCCAGGAGTTCATTTTTAAGTGCATGGCTAGTACAACAACCAAAGAGGCCTGTGATACTAGGCTATGAGCAAGGAGATGGATATCAAACAAATCCAGGTCCTTGGCGTCACCGTCTTCTGTAGGATCAACGTCAATGTTAATGGAGTAAAAGATGCTCAGCATCCATATCTTTCTCGACAGGAAACTAAAGTTCATAAACATAGCTATAGCATGGAATGTATATTCGAAACCAGGGCAAGGCATATCTGAAGCCATATAGCACGTACTGTGGCAAATTCCCTTCAAAAGAAGACGTCAAAAGCAAATACAGGGTTCAATGAAAAAAGCAGGTAGATTCACACATTCAGTTTACAGACGCCAGCTGGTTTGGACAGGGGACAGAAACGAATCTGCACATGCAGAAATACGCTCCAATTGTATAGCCGCAAGAGGATTTACAGTTTATGTTCCATGATTTTTCTTCTTACATAGCTAGTTCCACATTTTTGTACACCTTGGTTATTCTAGTAATGTGGCAAAAAAAAAAAATCAGTTGCACAATACAAAACTACATACCTGGTTGAGGACCAGAATAATCACACTGGAACGTCCGAACATACTGTACCAATATTACGCTGGTGCAACATAAGATCATCCTGGCTAACCACTACAAAAATAAGAGTGGGTAGTACTGGGGGTATGTATACATCTCAGGCATGCCACTATACATAAAACAAAATAGTCAGGTTCCTCTGTTCTCTTGTTGATCTGTCGACAGAAAATACTCCCAAGGCAAAAATCATGCGTCAATTCCGGGACCAGGGTAAGCTGGGAGACTCATTATCCTCTTGTCAAGCACAGGAGCGCCCACTGTAAAATGGTACAAGCTTTGAAACTCCAAACCTTTCAAGCCAAGTGCCTCGTGAACTACACAAAAAAAAAAAAATCTAGAAAATTAGCATCTACACAAAAATTCTAGAAAATTAGAAGCTATCACAGTGGACGGTTAAACTATTGCCAACTCTCTAAATTGACTGGAAATATGGAGAATATTACTGTCTCGGGTCAATAATGATTGACGTTTCAGACAGCCATGTTAGCCTGCATTTAGCTGTACCCTGCTGTCTGAAACTTAGAGAAATAATGACGAGAGGGCGTATTCAAGATGTCATCATGGATTATAATAAAGAAAAAAAAACAAGTATCATAAATCAGAAGTGACCTTGTGCTTCAAGGTGACAAGAGGTGAATAGGAACAATCAACTTGGGCACAAAAATCGAGCAATGTGCTGCAAAGATGTATCTAATGCCAACCCATGTTTTTCATGAACAAAAAAACTAAACATTTTGCATGTAACACTGTACAAAATATTAAATGAAAGAATTGATCAATTGAGTAGTTGAGATGATTGTCATTCTTAAGCTGGACAGCTGAACTATTAGGAAAACATGATTAGAGCTTAGTCATGTGCTCAAGCATTAACGCATATTTATCTTTCACCAAATTTCTGAGAAATAGGTGTAAATGACATAATATGTAGAAATTGATGACACCTAGTGGTGAGACAAGTGAGTTGGGTGCATAGGGGCATGTAAACCGATTTTGTTTCAGGACATTTGACAGTGACGGACATGATAATTAGTTCATTCTCTGTTGTGAGTGTTAATTCACACCAGGCTAAGGAAAACCAGATAGCATCGCTTTAAGGGATTAAAGGTATAAGGAGATAGACAATGTATGCAAGGGAACTTCTCGGTTATGGCAAGAGTAATTCATTATTCTTGGTTCTTGCTTGATTCAAAAAGGATACAAAAGGCTATCCTTCAGAATCTAACGAACACCCTTTAACCCCAGGAAACTTATGTAAACTATGTCAAATATGCCTACAAGGAAACTGAATTAACATCTAAAACACTTTCTATCTCGTTTCTAATTATTATGGGTCTCACACAATCAACTATCAAACTAAAACATCAGATGCTTTTAAACAAGCAGCTAGATGACACTAGTTCAGTTTTTCATAGAAATTACAGATAACAATGAGTCAAATAGCCAATGATTGGTTTTTGTATTTAGCTGAAAAGTTGAGTTGCGCTCTGAGTTTAGAAGAAGTTGTTTATTTGGTTTCAAGAAGACTGACCCATATAAAATAGTCTTGTGAACAAATGGAAGCAAAAAGAAGTCTCATCGTAACCCATCAGTTATCTGGGTCAATCTATATCACCTATCCTACTACCACACTCTAAACCAAGCAAGGTTATCTGCAGCGCAGATATCCCATCATGATTCAACATTGATCACAAAAATGTGTTTGTTAAACTAACATTTGATTTGCAACACTTATAAAACAATATCAACTACTGCACTGTTAGGACTAAAATGCATATCTACAGCAATTATACAATACCTAGAGCCAGAATAGGGCACGCATCAGTCATTAGAGCTATGCCTATTATGATACATCCTCCTTCTATTCATTAAATATAGTCATTCTTCATGTTCAAATTTTACAAGGGATCAATTGACAACATTCGGTTGTGAGGCATGACTTATTGCACCACCTGAAGGTGGAATTTAGGTTAGGATTTGGGGAAGTGAAGTGCGGTTCATTCATTGGGTGAATAATAATACTTTCCACCATTTCAAATATAAACCTAGTGTACAAGGAGGTATTGTTTCAAAAAGTCAATCCAATCAGGAAATCAAGAGCAATCATTGTGATATTTCCACAAGCTACCTATACTTTGATTCTGTAAAAGATAGTAGTAATAACTAGTAGCAGCATGCTTAATTGAGGCATGAAATACTCTAATGAGATAAGTATTTAATCTGTTTTGTGTTTCGTTGGTATGTGCATATGGTGGTTTCAGAATCTTGAGATAAGTGGTGTCACTTTTAAATGAACTAGGCTTTACCCTAAGGACAATCTCTAAACATAGGGGGTCTTACCTCTAATAAAACAAAAGTTATTTCTCCTACAAGGACTTGAATAAAAGAACCCAAACACATGACAAAAACAAACACTATTCTAATCATTCTATTTTTCCAAGTAGTGTTGCCCTCTCAGCTGGATTAGTGAATAGCACAACAGCTGCTACAGAACAATATGGACGATAAATCATTCTAAAAGCAATTTTGTACAATACAGATAAGGGTATTGGAATCAAGTAATGGGCACCAATATTCTTGAAGACTAGCGAAGATAGTGGACTGATTAGATAAATCTCACAAACAATATTTGCCTTATTTTAGCAAAGTATGTGCTTAGTATTTAACAGAGTCCGTTTATAGCATGTAAAATGTTCCTCATTTACCAATATGCTATTGATATTGTAAGGGGTGGGGTTGGTATTGCACTTGTTACTCTTTCTTTAATGAAATGATACTGCTTGTTCGAAGAACAAAAACAAAATGCTGAGCACCCTACTCATGGATCACCAGATCTTTAATGTTCATAAACTGCAAAGCTCAATAGAAAAACTGGGATTTGCTCCTCTATGTTGTGAACAGCATGGGAGATTTTTTAGAGCAAATTGACTGGAGTGTATTGGAGTTCAAAAAAAATATTATGTTCTTAACCATTGGTAGACACTCCCTGCACCGATATCAGCTAATGTAAGAGGACCATTGCTGAATAGAAACAATGCCTCCATGGTTAACCAGCAAAGTACAAAACTATGATTGAGCTATTAAAATGGTAGTTCAACTTACCAGCATCATCAAAGTAGCATCCAATTCCTGTGGCAGATATTCCAACAGCATGGGCCTCGAGGTAAAGCACTTGACCAAGAATGCCAGTCTCCCAGAACAAACGAGGATACATCCATTCACCTTTCTCATGCAACACAGGCTCGAACCTAGCAATCATCCCAAGGCTAAAACACCCATGCGAGGCAATTTCCTGTATAAAAAAACAAAAGAGGATAGATACTAAAATATCTGCAGGTACTAGCATAAGTTTCACGATCAATTGGATAAACAACATAACTAATGGTGGAATGCGCAAATCTGAGCACAGCAAACAACAGCATAAATAATAAAGGAAATCAAATACTCCCCCCATTCCAAATTATAAGACGTTTAGGTTTTTCTAGATATATTGCTTTAACTATGTATCTAGACATCGTATGTCTAAGTGCATAGCAAATGCTAAGTATAATTTATAAATGAATAGCCTGAAACAACACCATTTGACATCTCCATATACCTGAAAGCATGAGACCTGCATGGTAAACTTCTGGCAGTCCCCTTTCATCAGTCTGTAGAGTGGGAGGCCATCAGGGCATCCTTCTGGCTTAACCCACTCAAAGTCCTGCCTCATGGCATGCTGCAACGCATCAAAGTGCTCCTCATTCCTGACCAGGAAATACATCCCCCTTGGCAGCCCTGAGATACGATGCACAAATAGTGCAGCATGCACCTCCGCTTCCCATGGTAATACACGGAACGGCAGAGCACTCTGCTGCCCTTGCAGCTCACCTGATCCAACCTCCCCTGATGGGAGGCAGTGCATCAGCATCTGGTAAAATGTATCCCTTCCCATCACATGCACGCCGTCCATGTCCACCGCGCTTCTCCTCCGCCGTACTACCTCCTGCACTGTTAATTCCTTATACAGTCCATTGGACAAGGCTGGACTCTTCTGCCATGGCATCACAAAGAACCGTTCCCCGGGGGCAGGACCATGCTTCTTCACTTGCTCTGCTGTTCTGTATATCACATCCCACACCACATGATCTTTACTAAGTGCATTTGCCTTCCCCACCCACTCCAGCCCATCAAACCCCCTCAGCGCCTCACTCATTCTGCCATAGTCGACCTCAGGCTCAGACCCAGCTGGGAATAGCAGAACAGCACAATCTGGATGCTGCCGCTCCACCCACGGCGCCTTACCCTTGACCACTTTGTCAGGCAGCCCCTCCGGAGGGGCAGCCGGGCTGCCTTTCTCCACCCCGACGAGCCTCCCGAGGTCCTCGTCCGACAGCCCATCTAGCAAACGCGCGTCCCAACCCAGCGTGGCCGCGGCCACCGCCACCGCCGCGAGCGCGTGCCCCACGTCGTGATTGCAGTACCGCAGCGCCCGCTCCCCGTACTTCCACGCCTCTCGCCAGAAGATTGACGATAGCGCCAGGACCGCTATCCCCGGCGCAGACAGAATCGCGGAACGATCCCCTACTGGTGCGGTAGCGCGGACCTCGAGGAGGTGGTCGCGGGGCGCGTAGTGGGCGACGGCGAGGCGGCCGGCCTCCCGCGGATGCGAGAAGAGCAGGTGGGCCTCGGTGGGGTGCAGGTTGCCGCTGCTGGGGTTGACGCGAAGCGACCAGGTTGAGAGGCCCGCGGACTTCCAGGCGGAGAGCGCGAGGGAGTGGAAGAGCAGCGCGGAGAGGGAGTCGACGGTGAGCGGCTGCGGCGCCGGGGGCGGGGAGTGGAAGAGGGCAGGGTAGGGGACGGGGGCGACCGGAGGCGGGTTGGGGAGCGGTAGCTGCGGTGCGGGGGAGAAGCGGAGGAAGGGGTTGGGCTGGTTGGCCCAGTCGAGGCGGCCCGGACCGCGCGCGTAGCCGGCGGTGGGACTGTGCTTGGTGCGGCAGTGGTAATCGGCGGCCGCGGCGGAGGTAGAGGTGGAGGAAGAGGGGGAAGCGGAGGAGGACATGGCGACGCAACGCAGGGCGGCGAGAGGGGAACTGCGGCGCGGGCGCGACAAGAGGTGGTGGCGGTGGCGGTGGCGGTGGCGGAGGAGCATCTCTTCGAGCGGGCGCGGCAAGATGTGTGTGGAACGGGATGGAAGAATGCGGAAGGTTCGCCAACTGGTTACTGGATTTTTCTTTTCTTTGAACGGCAGAATTACAGATGTGATCACCTATTGCCACATTTCTTTGCCAAAACATTACCAAATGTGGGATTAACAATTTCTTCATCGTACATTAGGTATAGTTTAGCACAAAGATGGATCAAACAACAGGTGAATCATAGGTATGACAAGTTATAGTTGTAGACTTGTAAAGAATCAAACAACAACCTAAACTGTGGCATAGCAATGTTTAGCCATGAACATGTATTAGGCTTTGCATTCAGGCAGATTATAGTTTAAGGAGTCTGTGACGCTCATCGATGCATTAGAGCCAGAGGTTTAAGCTCGCCATATCTTGCTAAATAAACTACCATGTTACAATTTTTATTACAGATTGAAACAATACAAGTCCCTAATCTGGTAGACAAGGCAGTCAATAGTACTTTGATCAATTTCGGTGAACCGAGGATACGCAATGATGCATTTGTCTCCAAAATGACATGCTCGATCTAGGCCATTCGGTCTCACGTCATAATACAACGACCTGCATCTTCTGGCCGTACTAGTATTGTCTGCAGACACGATTGAAATTAGTTAGGACTAATATAATACTATGTACTCCCTTCATTACAATTTTTGTTATGTATATCTAAACATATCGTATATCTAGGCTTATAGTAAAATATATGTATCTAGAACGACCAAAACGATCTATAATTTAGGACATAGGTGGTATAATAGAATTCATCGTGCCTATCTATATGTTTGTTTGTTTTGTAGGAGTTTTGCTGAGAAAAATAATGAGAACTAGAAGGATACCCCGCGCGTTGCTGTGAAACTTTCTTAGAAATAAAATTGTTGCATGCACAAATTAAACATATATGTTCTTATATCCATTCACATCAAAATTTGACCGCACAATGAAAGAATCCAATGAAAAACTAACAGAATTAGATCAAATTATAAGACGATAGGATGGCAAAATAAATAACAATATATGAACGCCCTCTATATTTCTTATATATTGAAATTAAATTGTGCTTAGTGGAAATGGTGTGAACAATGAAAGAATCCAATAAAAAACTAACAGAATTAGATCATTATAAGACGATGGAATGGCAAAACAAATAGCAATATATGAATGCCCTCTGTATTTCTTATAGTATATTAAAATTAAATTGCGCTTAGTGGAGGTGGTGTGAACAGCTTGCATTAAGAGATTGAAAATTAGTGGATGCCATGGCTATTAGTGGGAGGTGATGTGGATAGGTAGTGAGAAATGATGTGGATGTCTTGCATGTTGAGATAAAATTATAGTGAGGTTTAACTTTATAAGAGATATAGATAGATAGATATGAGTTAGATAGTAAACTCCAACTTTTGGGAAGGGGTGAGAATTGTGCTAGAATGAAAGATAAATGTAGTATCACTGTCGATCATGATTTGTCTTATAAATTCCCACTGAAAAACACCACACCAGACAGGGATATGTCTCTTCAGCTCTCTCTCCTATTTTCCTCCATATAACAAACAAAGACATTTAAACTAAAAATCAAATTCGCACCTTAATTTCTACCTCAACTCCCACAACTACAAAGCCTCGGCCCGCTAGAATAGCATTGTCGCAAGTGGTCTGGGCCAGGACAAATGAAATCTCTATATACGATTCCCACCCCAAAAGCGGGCATATGAATCGGGCCACGCGCCCGATAACCCTCTAACCGTAGGATCGAGCCATCTCACAACATAAACCGTCTGATACGGGTGTCGCGGGTCTGTCACCCACTAAACGAAAAAATCGGGGGCTCGTAAATTCGCGAACCCGCTCGGGCTGCGACCTCATCCCCTCCGCCTCGCGAGTCGCAAGCATCGAGAAGGTGCCGCCCCAACCACGGAGGCCGCCGTCCTGCCTCCTCACCCAGCCATAGCCACTGCCTCCCTCGTAGCCGCGATAGCGGAGGCAGTGCGGCCACCACGATGATGAGGGTCGGAGGTCCTTTCCCTGCCTGCCCCTCCTCCACCAATCACCTCGACGGTTGCTGCTTCCGCCATTGGCGTACTCCACTCCACCAAGTTCTCGAACCAAAATCCATAGAGAGAATTCCTTATTTGACACCAGACAAATGACCCGTTTCTTTCTTGACCTTTAAATTTTTTTCGTTCCTTATTTGACACCGAGTTCAACTTTCATTCCTTATACGACACTCCGTTAGATTTTCCATCCGTGAACCGTTAACTGTCATGTGAAAAGACGATTTTGCCCAACCTAAAGTTTTTTTTTTTGAAAAAAAAGAAGCAGAGGCTCTTGTAGGTTTTCTAACTGTCATCTCCAATCCCATATGGGCAAAATCGTCTTTTCACATGACACTTAATGGTTCACGGATGGAAAATTTAACGGAGTGTCGTATAAGAAATGAAAGTTAAACTCAGTGTCAAATAGGAAACGAAATTTTTTAAGGGCAAAAAAAAGAAGAAACGGATCATTTGTTTAGTGTCAAGGAATTATCTCAAATCGATATCTCGCTGCGCCTCCCCCCTGCCCTGCTGCTCCCTTCGCTCGTACAGTACCTGATACCCCCGCCAGCACAACGCGTAAGCCGCACATGACGGAAAAGGGCAGTGGCACCAGTGCTGCGCAGCCTCCCGCACCCTAGTAGACGGAGTGGTCGCCCACATGGACGACGCCCAACAGCTGCTCGAGGAAATGCCTGCAAGGTGAAATGCTTACTGAATAGATCTAATTTTGGGGTGAAACTTGTATTCAGATTATCCGGCTATCTTTCTATGGCTATACTCTATACAATTTAATGACTTGACTTGTTGGATGCATAATTGCATATCGAGTCAACCATACTTTTCTCTAAAGCTCATAAGCTTCTTTTGGTGTAACATTTTTTTCTGAAACATATGGGATCATCTATGTCTTAAGTACTTAAGTGTTACAGTCTGGTCACAAATTTAATCCTTGATAGCAGGATTACTAACTCCAAAACTCAAAATCAGAATACTTGTTTACTGTTTGTTTATTCAAAATTGCGCTTGAAGTGGCAAACCTTTGAAATAATCTGATAGCTTGCTTGATTTATTTCAGTACACTTGGAAATAATTATTTCTTGCTTACCAAACGATTGAGTGCATGGGTACATGTAGTCTACCATATTGTTCTCTGAACCTTATGACCTCCTTTATGTGAATTGAATGGTAGGCGCGTGGGACAAAGGGGCAAGCAAGCTCTAACAATCAATCATATTGCCTGCCGAGTTATACATTTCCTAATTGCATTAAGTCCTCAATGCTATTAGGTAATAACGTCCGACAATCTCTGAACAAGGAGCTGAAGAACTTTAAACCAAATTTTCAGGTTTGTTTTAGATTCTACTAATTACTAATTTGATTGCATTATAAATTAACATAATGTGCCTTTGCTTCCATTATAAATTACATATTGTTCATATCTTGCTGAAAGCTCTGATAATAAAATTAACATAATGTGCCTTTGCTGAAAACTTGATATCACTTTTAAGTGTCCTATTAAACAACATGCTGTAGTGATCTACTTTTCATACTCAATCAACACATGTTTAGCTTCTGAACAATCTGTAAACAAGACTATTTTGGTGCACATATGTGCCAGGATAATTTTCTAGCTATATGCTACTACTCCACAAACATAAAACAAACAGGAGAAAAACATGTTTAACAGTTAAGATCTTTTTTTGGCTGATCTTACTGAATATTGATCTGTCAGCATTTTTTGGTGCTATCCCTGAACATTTCGGACTTTGGGCATCCTCACATAGTAGCAAGG
This sequence comes from Miscanthus lutarioriparius, assembly GCA_904845875.1. Taxonomy (NCBI): domain Eukaryota; kingdom Viridiplantae; phylum Streptophyta; class Magnoliopsida; order Poales; family Poaceae; genus Miscanthus; species Miscanthus lutarioriparius. Next base: position 13,405,869 of record CAJGYO010000005.1, read on the forward strand.
ATGTGGCCATGACCACTTTAACCTCTGTTCAATCTCTCTCGAAGGTGTTGCTTATTTCATATTAAAAATATTTTAACAAAACAAAAACTTCTTTTGTTGCGCAAAGACTACGTCGACACCGCAGTCCTGATTGAATTATTTTTTCTATTATCGTTGACTGTTTATGTCTCCCATCTTAATTTACATCGTTAGATAATTACATGTAATCAGGAAGTGACCTCGGCTGCTATGTGTAACTGCAAATACTTATATATCATGTCGTCTGCCTTTACAGGTGGCACCAATTTCAGGTGCAACACCCGACTCGAGCACAAGAAGATGCCTGTTGAGAACGAAATGGGAAACCACGAGTTGTAAAAACTATGGCGAATAGCCGATTTCGTCCTCAAAGTATTGCTCAAGGCTCACTTTTGTCCCTGAACTACAAAAACGGCCGTTTTAATCCTCCAACCTTCTCAAACGGCTCAAATTCGTCCTTCTGCCGACGTGGAGCGCCACGCTGGCCCGCCTTGTCATCGCCCAGTCAGCTAGGGTTTCGATTTGTCTTGAACTGACCCTTTTACCCCTCTCTTCTTTTTACATTAGGTTCAGGATAGCAGCCACCTCTCATTTCTCCCTCCCCATGGCGGCTGCACATGAGGACTAGGGTTTCGTGAGGGGGTGGACGACGTCCTGGACGGGAGGAGTCTGGCTTCTCTTGGTTATTTGGCGAATCCGTGGAGTGAAGATCCTGGATCGCGGAGGTGCACCGACGGTTGAAGGTGAGTTCGAGTTGTACTCGTAGGATCTGAGTTTGATTTCGTTTTTGGATGGAATTTGACCATGCAGTGGATCTATAGGGCGGATTTTGACATGGCAGATGTCGAGGTATTAACTGTTAGATTTCATTTCAACGGGGAATTTGTTCTTGATGGGTCGCAGATGCAGTATTGTGATGAGGATTTGGGAGTGTCACACATAGACAAGGATAAATTATCAATCCCAGAGCTCAGTGGCCATCTTTTGGATCACACAACCTTTCATAGATCTGTTAGGACGTACTGGTTGCCAATTGGTGCAAAGCTAAATAGTGCAATGAGGCTGCTTGTAGATGATAAGTCATGCATGGACATGCTTGATGAGATAGGTTCTGTTGGGGCTATGGACATATACACTGAAGTAATTGAGTTGGACATGAGTGGCAATGAAGGTACAGAGATACAATATGGTGATGATGATGTGTTGACCTGTTTTGAGATGATAACATAATGAATTTGGATGCTCCAGTAGCTCTTAAGGATGGTCAGAATGGACAAAATGGTGACCAACATGTAGAAAATGAGGAGGATGAGGAGGAAGAAGAAGACAGTGATTTTAATGCCACAGATTTACAAGTGATGACGATGATGAAATAAGGGAAATAAGAACCAAATACAAAGAGTTTAAGGCAGAAACAAGGAAGAGAGATTCCATTGGACACCCCAGTTACATTGGAAATTCCTGAGGAGACTAATATAAACAGTGCTCAAGTCAATGAAGGTGGAGATGGCATTGTATGTTTTGACTCAGACCATGATGCATCATATGATGAGGACAATGATGGTGTTTCAAGGAGAAGGAACTGCAGGGTTTTTTAGTCTTTACGTAGAACAAACTTTGGGTGTCTTAACTACTGCAGGGAGGCTTAGGGTCACAAAATCCTTCACAACAGCAGACCAACAATGCACTAAGTCAGGCAAGTACCACACCATTGGCAATAGAACCTGCACAATCCAAGCAATCTAAGGGAAAGCGTCCAGCCTCATCATCAAGTGCTGGAATAGCTACTGGCTCATCTTATCTTCAAGTTAGTAAATTTCAGTGAAGTGATATGAAACGAGAAGTCAATTTCAGTGAAGTAATTTCAAATCATTTTTGTGCAGTCTGGCCATAAGAGAAAAATGGTATCCTTTGCAAACTCGAAGTCCATTGCTGAAGCATCAGCAAAGGCAGTTGCTGGTGGCCTGGTGGGAGTGCATCTGTTAAATTATGTTTGGATCCTTGAGTTAAAGTTTAGTCCGTGTCACATCGAATATTCAGAGGCTTTAGGAGGACTAAACATGAGTTAATTATAAAACTAATTACACAGATGGAGGCTAATTCGCGAGACGAATCTATTAAGCCTAATTAATCTATCATTAGCATATGTTTACTGTAGCATCACATTGCCAAATCATGGATTAATTAGGCTTAATAGATTCGTCTCGCAAATTAGCCTCCATCAGTGCAGTTGGTTTTGTAAATAGTCTATGTTTAATACTTCTAATTAGTGTCTAAACATTCGATGTATCAGTGACTAAACTTTAGTCATGGGAACCAAACGGGGCCCGACAACCATCAAGGTGTCAGGTGGAACAGGATCTGCAAAAATTTGATCATCTTCAGCCGGAGGTGGAGGAAAAAGCAGCTCCTCTCGAAAAAGATTAGGAAAACACGTAGTGTCATCAGAGAAGAGCATCATGTAATTCTAGTATCCAGTGCATGGCACAAGTATCATTTGTATTTAAAGATTCTGTTGTCTGTCATTTGGAGATATGCTTACGTTTCAAAGCATTAAAATAGGGAGGCGAGTTGTTGGGACCCAGCGAGCTATTGGGGGGCGGCGAGCATCGAGCCGATGCTAACGAGACAGGAAAAAAAGGCAGCAAGCAGAGCAGGGTAAAAAGTGTATTTGGCCATCGAAGCTGACTAGGCGACGACGAGGCGGGCCAACGTGGGGCTCCATGTCGGCAGAAGGATAGATTTGAGCCGGTTTAGAAAGTTGGAGGACTAGAATGGTCGTTTTCATAGTTCAGGGACAAAAGTGAGCCTTGAGCAATAGTTTGAGGACGAAATTGGCTATTCTGCCTAAAAACTAGGTCAATGAATTAGCAAAATGTACTCTTTTTAAAATACAATCGTGTCAAAGTGCAACTGTTTGGAGTTCAGTTAAAAGTTCCCAGTCATATTCTACGACAAATCGAGAATAATGACAGTGATCATCACCATATTCGTACATTACTATCAGACAATCAGACTAGACCATGTTTGAATATTGATGCTAATAGCTACCAGGCTAAAATTAGCAAACATGGATCCAACAAAATTAGCAAATATGGATCCAAATAAGATGGAATAATAGACCATCTTTTCACCTTTGAGTCTATTAGCATCTCTTAGCAACTGAAAATGTTGCTAGCAGGTGCTAATAGCTTTTTTTTTATCTAGCAGGTGCTAATAGTTAGCATATTAAAACTAGCAAGATGCACACGGAAACTGGCCCCTAGGCCACAACCGATTGATCAAGGGCCGCGCCATTCTTTCTAGTATGGAATCCATGCGCGGACGAACCAGACCTTCGTGAGAAGTTACGGTTGCGTCCAACTTGGGCTGCATTGATGCCGTTTACACCTACAGTATATAGTAACAGGGAAAGGAAACTGTTTGTTCAGCACTCTGGAATCCAAGGTTTGCTGGTTTGGGCTTCGCGTGGCAGTTGGGCCTCAAGCCCCTAACAACCCCCTGTTACTTCACCGTTGCCGTAGCGGCCCACTCACGTCCGCGTCAGTAACCGCAAATCTGCGCCGGCCATCGAGCCATGAGTCTCCTGCTCCGCCGCGCTCCGAGACTTCCGTGCACAGCCGCGACCGCAAACCGTGGGTCATGGCGCATGCGGCATGCCGCCGCAGTCGGACCCGGACGAGTCGCTGTTACCGCACCGGCAACACGGCGCGGCGCCGCAGCCGCGCGACGGAGAGAGGCCAACCAACCATCCGCGGGATTCCTCCTCGCCCCCCTGCTGAGCACGCCGTGTCCATGTGAATGGCCGAAAGCCCACGCCTTCCTCGTTGCCAACGGCAGTGCCGGAACAGGTGAGACGAGCGTGAGCCGTGAACTCGTACTCCAACAGTCGTACGCGCAGTGTCCCCACCACCACCGCAGTCCGCAGCGTCGCCGCGACCAGTTCTTTCTTCAATTTGTCCCTTGGTTCTCTTGCTTTGCCCGGTCAAAAGCTCAAAAGCTGGCAGCGCGACAAACGTCCGACGCATGTCGACGCGTGTCGCGGCGCCGGCTCTTGCGCGGTGGTCTCTGGCCTGTCCTGGCCTAACCTATGTCACCGAGTGCAGTGGTCGGTCCATGCCATGCGCCCATGCCGGCATGCCCGCCCTTGCCCTTGCATGCGTATCTGACGCCAGGAAGATGGCGTTCGATTGCCGCGTCCCGCTCGTGCTGGCCGAGGCAGAGACACCGGGGCCGGGGCTCCCACCGGCCACCGCCGCCGCCGCCTGTACGTACGAGCCTCGAACGCGCCCTCCCAAACAATATTGTAGTACACCACGGTACGGACCACGACGGAGTGCCTTGGACGATGGCTCACAGGCAGGGCGGCATAAAAAAGAGCGAGCTCGCAACGCGACGCCGACGCCGACGCGCGTGGGAATGGCAAGAATAGTTGTTAGAGATGCAGGAACAGAGCGTTTTTCTGTGTATTGTAGTACGTAGAAGTACATACTTAAAAAATAATAAACTAATTACACAACTCTTTTAAGCCTAATTAGATTATAATTAAACACTAATTATCAAATAACAACGAAAAATACTACCGTAATATTTTGCAAAAAATTCGGCATCTAAACCGCGGGCGGCATCAGATCTGGACGCGCCTCTCGCGCGTTCTAATGGCAAACGAGGAGAAAGAGCGTTTTTCATCCCAGTCACTTAGCAGTACAACCATCCAACTACTCCAATCGCGAGGGACAAGCCTCTCGGATTTTCTACTCAATCAGGAGAAGCTAATCCCAGTGTCTCGGTGAAGCGATCCAACTATTCGCGAGGGACCGCCGGAGCAATCGTACAGCCTATACAGCCTATCCCTGTGCTTTTTAGGTGTGCTGCTGTTGGAAAAAGCAAGCAGGCTGATGAGCTGCAAAAGACCGCATCTCCAAGGAAGTGAACATGACGAGATTATGGATCCGGGCAATGATGCATCTCGTTCTTTGGCGCAACAGCAATGCACCGACCCAAACCTCTCGATGGACGCAATGATGCTTGCTCTGTATCAGTACGATGCTGGGAGGCACGGCATTTGAATGCTTGCATTGCGTCCATGGTTAGGTGGCAGTGGCACACGACCAGAAACACCGAGATGCTGCATGCAAAGAGCTCAAAACTCAGGGTGGTTTCATTCATCCCAAACAGCACTAAAGAATATCATTTGGTCCCCAGCAATCAAGCTAATCCAACTTCATATCCGGCTTGATTCGGCTTTTTTTTTCAGCCGGATCAGTATTTTTTTTTCACAACGTTGCCAATTTCAATTTCAGCAAGCCGAACAGGCCCGTTTTTAAAAAACGACGCCATCATATTCATGCCAAGATAATGCAGTGTTCGCTGGTCAGCAATCTCATATTGCATCACTCCAGATTTATCACTGAAACCGTTCAACCACCATACATCAAACCAGGCGTACTGCAGCAAAAGCAATAGCCAATGGGATTTGAAGCAACAGACCCGGACAGGACTCAAGCCAGAGAGGAAAAACAGCCTATACTGATGAATTATTGGCAAAAACCAAAAGAATTTGTTAGCCATCAGAAAGCAGCGGGAGGGCCCTGCAGCTGTGATGGCGAACAAAAGTATAGTCATTCGGGGGAAAGGCCTACATAGCTACCTTTACAGAGCTGTTGCTATGTACGTATGGAGCTTCGGAAGTTTTGTATCCGGTATACTACTCTCAACAAAGCTATCTACAACAAATCTCATGAGCTCGACAGGCTCGCAGCAGGTGTTGCCGGCACTGCGTTGTTCTGCGTCGAGTTGGTCTTGTTCTCACCCCAATGCCATAGCATGCTCTCCCAGAAGCAAAACTTCTCAAAACAAGTTTTCAGCCTCGGATCAGTTATGTTCCGTTTCCAATGCCCATCAATGAAGTTTGCTTTCTCAGCCTGCCGTCGGTCCCACTCCAACCCAGCCTTTAACCTTGACCTCAGAAGGCAATAGCTCTGAAGCTTCTTCGGCATCTTGTCGTGCACCTTCCACCAGCGAGCATGCGCAACATCACTTGCAAACTCCCGCAGAATTTGAACATTCCAATTGCAATCATAGTCCCGGAAGCACAACCATGGCTTCCGCCCCAAGTAGTGAAGAACATAGAGGATCGGTGGGTTAGCACCAAACAATCGAGTCTTCTTGGCCTTCACTTCCTCTTCATCACCCTCCCAGAAATGCTTCAAGAAATTCATGTGTTTTGGAATCCGATGCCACCATGTGAATATCTCATTCAGGTAACCTTGGTCACCACCGTTGTACGATGTTATCTCATTAATGTGCTCCATCAGTAACTGGAATGTGCAGTTTGAAGGTTCAATGACCATCACTCCGGAGTTGAAGAGAGTTGCATTGTTTCCCGTTGCAGTGATTTCAGGCATCGCAAACAAGAAATCAATGTTCCTCAGGATGAGGAGATCAGCATCAATAAAAATAACCTTGTCATAATCTGTAAGCTGCCATAGCCTGAATTTGCTGTAGTTCCATTCATTGTAGGCATCACGTTCAGCTTTGGGATTCCGGATCCTCTCTATTATTCTGACCTTCCACCCCGCAGATTCCAGCCCCTTGCGGTGGTGGTCACTTATGGTGTCATCAACAAGAATAACAAGGTCTCTTGTTGATCCTGCTTGACGAATGCTTTGAGCTGCTGTGATCGCACCGCAAACATATTCACTTGCTGAATGCAGAATTGTAGCATATGCTTCTCTGCGTCTGTCTACCGTGTAGAGTCGTGCTGCGGAAGAAAGGAAATTGTTAATGATTCAGGTAAAAAACCTTCGACATTGAATACGTATATTTTGAGTTTCTTTTTCCAACAAGTTTAAAGCAAGCTAGACTTGTATTCATAGATAGTGTTGGAAAGTTCATGCATGTATTATAATCTATAGAGTTACTAGATTTTTTTGGATATGTGCATTAGGGTACACTAGGGAAATAATGAGCAACTTCTCAAGGGAAGCTATTGCAAGCTTGATACATTAGTCAACTTACCTTTTGCATTGAGTGGAACAGCAAGCTCACAGGAACCAACAGGCAGCCTAAGCTTCTCCTTTAGAGCCTTCACGTCAGGTTTGTACAGCCAAGCATTGCCTTCACGTTTCACTAGGTCCTTGCAAGAGAAGAGATTTGGAATTGGGAAGCAATCAGTCACAAACAGCACATGGATTCCACTATTGCCTCTTGTTGTGGCTGCCGCTAATTTTGCTGCTGATAACTGCAAATGCAGCCTTGCAACATCTCTTGACCAACCCGCCACACGAGAACAGGGAAGCTTAACAGCAACAACATCAAAGTGTGTCGCTCTTGGAAAACTTGGATCTGGAAGCGAAGGGCAAGATGGTATCTCTGTTTCTTCCTCCTCATCTATCCATTCAGGATAGAGAGTCTGCCAGGTAATGCTTTCATTGGCATGCTCTAGCCTTATGATTGAAAAATCACTTTCTGGGAGCATATGTGTCCAAGCGCCAAACTCAGTTCTATTAAAATTCAGGAGTCCAACACTGAGCTTTTGTTCACCAACATTCAGATTTTGGATACTTTTATATACATCCTCCCATTGAATGGTGGCAGAAGACACATATCGGGGATCAGAACTTCTCTTATCCCATATCCACCCATTGACAAGCCTGCAAAAGCATCATGGACAACATAAGCACCACATAAATAGACATTGTATGGTTATATTAAAAACTTCATGGCTCAATCACGAAAACATTACACCATGAACTAATGGGGAGGTATCATGATTCTCTACTGCATTACTGGATATTGCGCGCAGGTATACTCACCGAGAGCTTGACTGCAACTGATGTTCATACACAGATGGTGTGTATAGGAGTGTTAGAAATGCAGCAGACATGATAGCGAAGAGCAAAAGTTGCAACGATCGGAATTTGCAACCGGAACTTTTCTCCAGCACAAAAACATCAAATTTTTCAACCTCTTTGAAACTTTTGCTTTTCTGGGTCCTTCTCTTAGCTGTGTCCTCACTGAAAAGGTAGAAAGAAAACAATGTCATGCGTGTATTTTAACAACAATTAGTAATCCTAATCATCACCCAAAAAAAGATATCGAAAAAAAACATATTTGATTTGTGTAACAACTGTCTGTGGATAAAAGGCAGTCATCACAAAATGTAAGTCAATGTAGGTTCAAACCATTTATGATGATACTAGAGTACAGAATTACATCAGGAGAAAAATTACAGATGGTAAATTGTTGAAGAAATAAATGCAATTTCCAGCTCATGTGATCACTGTGTTTTACCAAAATTGCTTACAGATTTTTCAGCAGGTCAATGCCAAAATACTTACAACTATATTGTTGAAATGATAACACTAGTCCGAGGTACCAAAACCTGGTCCCAGCTTTTTACTTCGTAAATCTTAGTTCTAGAAAGGTAAAACTAAGTATTCAATGTGGCTGCTGGTGTTTAACTTTCCTAGAAGATTGCATTGATCTTATTTATTTAATGTTCTTGCTTGGGAGGAGATGAATCCACTGACATGTGGCGGCATCTGGACAGTACTGCCTTGTAATACTAAAATTAAAGTATTCAAAGCACATCTTTTTGAGAGGAAAAACTTGCTGTATCACTTATGTATAAGAGTAAAGTGCTCAATCAAACAAAAGTTGTTTGGCTATAGAAGAAAAAAGGTTAAAGGAAAAAAAAAACACCCAGCACTGAGAATTAAAAAGGAGCCAAAAGAAATTAGTGGCCTCTGTTAATGTCGAGAGCTCTACTTTATTAGTCACATCTTTTGGGAAAGCAGAGCATACAGGAAGATGCCTGGTACCTAACCCTCCATGTTCTTTGATACCATGAAACACGCAACGAAAAAGCTGCACGGATGATTCATCCCAGCTACAGAGAAGAAGAAAACCTTTTCTTCCCAGTACTAGGGTAAACATCATGAAGAAAATTTGGTCCAAACATATGGACCCGACCAAGATGGCCGAAATCACCGGTAGGGCACACACGAAAACCTACCATTTTCTACACCTGCACGTTAAGCACGGCAATTCAACGGTCCATGGCCAGAGGTGGCACCAAGCAGTAGCAGTAGCTGACCTGCTCAATGTGGCCTTAGCAGACACTGCACATGAAGCTAATGCTTGCAGTGCAGGGATTTAAATAGGGCTGCTGCCACAAGGTGCAGTCTTTGGGCAAAACAGCAGGGCGAGCACATGGATGGCCACCGACGCCAGGCTGCGCGCTTTACAGCAGAAGAAACTGCCCAGCTCGAAGCAAATCTTTGTTGCTTGTTAGTAGAATCCTAATATGGGATCGAAAATTGCCACAAAAGAGTGTAACTTTCGACCAGGAGAACCGTGAAAATCCCGACGAGTGTGAGGACGGGCAGATTTACACGTTTGAAACGCATCGACAGCGAACCACCAGCAGCCACACATATCATCTGTGGGCAGAAGGGGCAAAGTTCTTGCTAGTTTCTCTAGCTGGGGATGGCAAAATGGGAGGAAGAACGGACAGACCGGTGGAAGATGTCATAAAGGCATAACCACCACTACCAGCGCCACCTACAAAATCAGGGGAAGTTATGGAGGAGGGGCAGGGCATGGTGAACGGAACAGCGACCAGAAGGGAAGGGACGGCATCTTGTACAGGGTACATGGCACTAGTACCGCAACAGTCCCTCCCTGCTGCAAGATTACATGATAAGAGTGGAGGATGGTCGCCACCTCACCACAGACACAGGCATCAATACCAGCTTAGATGCAAATCAATACAGCACGCAGCACATGACCGCACATGGTAAAGCAAATGGCGCATCTGAGACTGAACCTGGATTAGCACGCTATCCACAGTCCACACCAAGCAGAACCAGCTCAAAAGCGTGAGCAGCAAGCGGGGTGAGGTGAGTGAGGAGGAGGGGAGGTAGATCGAGACTTGGGAGCGAGATCTTACGCTGCCCCGGCCGGTCTGTACCGGGCCTCCAAGGAACCCATGCGCTTAAACTCCAGGATCCTTCTCGGCGCTAACCCCGACGAAGGCTCAGGCCGACCACGCTTGCACCGCCCAGGTTGCGCCGCTTCTCATCTGCAATGGAGACAAAGGACACGTCAGGATCCGCTAGCTTTCGCAGTTCATTAAAGCAAGCAAACAAGAAGATGCCCGGATGCCACACAGGGACAGATACAATAGAAGCGGAAATCTTCGTGAGATGAAGCATGAAGGGCATGAATGGGAGCAAGTCGGTTAGAAAGGAGGAACAACGCGCGGTAAACCAGCGAACCGGAAACCGAAAAAGAAGGCAACAAATCAAGCAAGAAACCAGGGAGGAAAAAAGGGGTAAATCTGTTGCCGAAAGGGAGCGGAGGAACGCCAAATCGAGCAAATGGTGGTTTGCCAGACACACTACCATACCACCAGAGGTAAAGGAACACGAAACGCCAAGAACAGATTAAGCGCCTCCCAGCAAGAACGCATCGGAACCAGATGAAAGCGGGGCAAGAACCGACGGCGGCACAGGCTGACAGGCAGGGCGGCGCGTACCCGGAAGGCAGCCGGCAGGAGGGAAGGGCAGGCAAGCGGGCGGGCGGAGGCGGCGAGGGCTTCAATGGCGAGAGCAACGGGCGGCAGCAGGAGCGGTGGGACGCAGGCGGCCGATGCGGGGTGAGGTGGCGGCTGAGTGGCTCCGGTTCGTCCTTCCTCTCTCTCCCCCCTCGTCTTCTACAGAGCTCTGGGTGGGCTTGAAGAGTGGAGAAGGAGAGGAGTTGTATATATAGCAAAGATATATAACCCCACTGCAAAGAGCCAAGGGCGAGCTGGTTTAAGCGAAGCAAGCAGAGGAAAATGGGAAGCGCGAGGCTGTTTAACGAGAGTAATCTACTAGTACTATATTTCCCCGTTTCCTCGGGTGGGCCCACGTCGCGTACGGTCGCGGCCAAATCTTTGGTTCCGTAGGGCCCCCGGGGGCTGGGTGATTAGCGGAGTCGGTGAGGATGGTTAGCTAAAGAAGGGAAAGCTGGTTGATGCCCGACGAAAGAGGGAGACCTAGCTTATGACGAAAGCTGGCTTTGTAGTAGTAAAAACAAAAGATACGACATGGATTAATGCGCTAGCTAACGCTATATTCGCTTGACTTATAAACTGTACTTTTTCAGCCAACGAATAATATTTTTCTCTCACAACAAATCAGCCAACAGTACTTTCAGCCATGACTTATCAGCAAAACGAACAGGGCATTAGAGTGTGACTTGTGTCTTTTAGTTAGTACTAATTAGTGCTTACTTGTGCAAACCGTCACATGCCTAGAATGGCAAAGGCAGTATGTGAATCCGGTGAGCAGCTAGTAACTCCTGCTCCGTATATGGCAATATCATAGTTCTTTGATTTCCAAGTGCAAATCGTAAGAGTTAGTATCTCTCTAAATATACGTTATTCTACGGTTTTCAAATATACTTGCGTTACTTCTTCATATTCTCATCATTAAGTTATACCAATCTACCAAACTTTTACTCGTTCTCAGGGTGCTTAGGAGAAAACCCAGTAATAAAACGTGAGGATGGTGAACTCTGACAGTAGTATTATCTCCTGGTCGTGTAAGCTAAACTACTGCAAGTGGTCTAATTTGACTGACTTTGACCAATTGACCTGTGTTAGAACAACTTGACGTGCTCAGGAATTTCAGTGTGAAGCCACGCTGGAGAAACACGTAAAGTACAGACAATCGTTACCAAACTTAACGCTGCTTGCCTTTTGATTTTTGAATGATGATCTGGCTTAGTGGTGCTTACTTGTTAGGAATCTTCCTGTGGATTCTCATTGTACGGTGTCAAAGGCATGATGAGACAAGCCATTTCGCTTGAGCTTTTGTTGTTACAGGAACTTCAACACAGTTTAGACATTTTAGTTGCAGTTCAGCTATTAACGCTGCTGCCTCACTGTTTTCATGTCATATTAAACGGGTCGGCGCTTGTTCTCGTTCGAGCTCATAGCAGGCAAGGACAAAAACAGTGGGACCGAGATTTCTCAGCTGATTGCAGTAGAATTTATACGTCTGATTTTTTACGGCGAGTCCCGAGTGGCCTATATGCTTTTGCTTCCTCACCTCACCTGCACCATTTCATCTCTTATTGCGATTGCAATCCGGTGGTCGTGCTGTTAAGCAGCTCCACCGACGTTCCATAATCGCGTCCTGGCAGGAAAGGATTTTCCATCGTAATCAAGGCGCTGGCCGCTGGGGGTACGCGAATTCTGGTGGGCCTCCGACCCATTCCCATCCGGCCAGCCCCTCCTCCCTCCTCCTGGCTCCTCTCCTGCAATAGTGTTGTGGACCTCATCAATGAGAAGCACCATGAATGTGGTGATGGCGCTGCCGTCTCGGCGTCGGAGAGCCCATCCGTCCGCGGACCGCCCTCGGCGTTCTCGGCATGCATGGTCTCGCAAGCACCCAATGCCCGCTAGGTCTCTCCATGTGTTTTTTAATAATAGTTTTATCCTGTGAAAAATGGCCGTGGTCTTGGCGTGGCGCTCTGGAGGCGGCCACCTCCGTTACGTTTAGCTTTCTTTCTTTACCTTTCCTATATGCCGATATGGAGTAGCAGGTCACTTTGGTAACTCTCCACTCTTATCTGTTCTCTTATCACTAACCAAGGTAAGGGATCATTCCTTTCTTATGAGAATAGGGATTGTGACTCAGGAAAATACTATGGAAAGCAGGGGTAGTAAATAGAAAATGTTTAATAAGTAAGAGTAGTAAGTAGAGCAGTTCGGAGAGTAGTTGTTATTATACGTAATCTAGCTACCGGGGATAGGTATATGATATACCGAATACAACTTTGCCTGAGATAGGTCTTTCTTGGGGAAACGAGGAAAATGTTCTACAACTTCGTCATTGGGCTTCTCTTAGAGGGCGGACACTCTATAGAACAGGTAATTTGATCATACCATCTACCTTATCTTATCAAATAAGGATGATTTGGCTAACTCCCTGTTATATGTGTTTTCTTTTTCTGTGAATAGTTAGAGGCATGATATCCGTAGGGACTAGCCGTGTACCAAACCCGAAGCAAAGGAAAAAACCTCTTTCTCTTTCTCTTAGGCCCCAGATGCAGACGAATCCGAATCAAACTATAGAATGTTCTTTGCCGATACTTTGAATCCCGGGAACCGACAGGAAGCTTTGGATGAAAGGATAGGAATAGCTCTTGCGCAAGGAATATCAATAGCGTACGCGTACTAGTCCTGGGAATAGAAAATATCTTACCCGTGAAGGGGAGGCAAAAGGGAAAGCTAGTATTTGAAAAAGGGTATAGTAGCTGTTATGAGGATGAGGATTAGAATTTCATTCCATTGGCTAGGAATCGTAGGTATTGGCGTACGTATATTCGCTCGTGTCTCGTAGGAAAGTCTATCGATGAAGGGCCTCACCCAAGGAAAAGGATGCACTTTCGAAAGCAGGCTCGAACAGGTGAGTTGGTTGAGCAGAGAGTCAAGTCAGTACGTCCAACCTTCGTTGTTGAAGGAACTGCGGGTTAAAGGAAGAACAGTAGGGAGTGAAGGGCCAGTGGTTTTCTGTGGGTTGGTTTCGAGGAAGTGTGAGGCCTAGGCAGGGTATCCTATCACGAATGGGGTTAATCGAAGAAAGGAAACTTTGTTGGCAAAGGCAACTATATAAATGAATTTTCTAGTTATAGAGCCTGGGAGGAATTCCCAGATATCACATATAGTAAGTAAGGACAACCGGGAAGGAATCCAGTACTTGACAACGATTTAGACTTGTATCGGGGAAGGGCATGTTTCTTATCAATCGCGAATTGCATTTCAAGATCCAATGCTGAATCGACCAGGCCCTCGGAGGGAAATACATTTAGAACCTTCCCTCAATCGGTTAGAAAACTGGTTAGGAAGCTGGAATAGAAGTAGTCCAAGCATCTTGGTTGTCAATCAATAGAATGAAACATCTAACACAAGAAGAAAACTGTCCATAGTCCTTAGAAGGAAACTGTCTATAGTCCTTAGTTCAATCGAATAGGTCAACTCAGGAAATCTCAACTCTGATATTCTTCCCTCCCCGAGAGGAAACAATATATCTCTCTAGAACGATAGAGTTCCCTATTGGTTTCATTACTTTGCTTGAGTCCTCTTCCTTTTCTTATTATGCTAATCCAAGGGTTCGGGGCCTGGTTCTTATAAAAACTAAAGGAAGGATAGCTTTGTTTGATAAATAGAACAATTCCTTTCCCTTTTCTCGCTAATCCTATTTGCATCCCTGGAATACGCTTCGGCAACAAGAGTGGGACTTCCCAAGTTGGGCCCAGAAGGCGACATTGGCATGGTTTAAGCACATAACACGAGAAGAGGATTGAAGCTCCCCTCTCCTGTGCAAGAATGAGGAATATCTTAGCTTAGTATAGACATGTGAGTAGCTAACAGAACTGAGTAACCGACTGACAGACAGAGTAGGATGAGGGATTGATGTATGTCCTTGATTAGCAAAAGAAGAACTCTTATATGAAGTTGACTGAGCACTCTCATCAAAATGGAACACCTATCCATAGATAGTTGGTTTGCCCTATTTGCTTACTTCTTCTCCTCGTGCCAACTCAAACATCTTGAAAAAGCACCTTCTTTATTGGCTTCTACCAATTAGACATAGGAACTCTCCATGGTTGAGAACTCGGTGAAATGAATTAGAATAGAAAAGAGTTGAGCGAAGGAAGGGACACTTCTGTTCAAGTAGTAGCCAAGTAGTACCGAAGCAGTATCTCCGAGTTAAGGAGTACCAAAGGGAAGGAAGAAAAACCAAGTGAAAGAAGAAGTGCTAAAGTGCACAACCACAGTATGGCAGAGAACAGCGTCTATCTCTCAAAGAAAGATCTGCAAGAGAAGAAATGACCTGGGATAGAAGAAAGAACCGAACCCTATAGTAGTACATAATTCCATTTCGTTTGTCCGCTTTCCATTTCGACCACTCGCTCCTATGTATGAAGAATGGCTCTTCCTTGTCTTCATCTTTTCCAATCGACTTCGGGCAGATCCAATAATAAATAGACTTTATGGTAAGGAGAACGAAGATAGACATCCTTTGATTGCTTCTTCTTGAGCTTGGTCGCCAAGTGAGAAATAGGGAAACCAAACCTGTAAAGAACTTCTACTATGGATTGCCGGTGCGCATTAGTTCGACTAGATTCTAGATGATCTGCCACGCTCATCCTATTCCATTCTTTTTTTCTTTGAATGGAGCCTTAGCGAGTTCCGTTGCACCCAGTTCAAATTCGGACAATAGGCCTCCCAACTCCCTACAAGGCAAGAACCAACCACTATAAGTCAACTCCAATAAAGAAGCTTGGTGGAAAGAAGGAAAGAGAGAAAAAAGCTACGTCTCTTTGATTAGTTATCTTTTCTAAAAATAATAGGTTTTGCCTCTACTCTATTTGTCTTGGCACGGGTTAGGTTTGCTATTAGACGGCTTTCTCGATTATAGGGGAAGACTTTCTTGGAAATGGCTTTATTGCTATCTAGTTTCCTAAGCTTTATAAGAGAAGATCTAACTAGCCTGGCTTACTTTCTAGCCTATCAACCTGCTCTGACATACCCTTCTAGCTCACTTGAAAATGAAATATTTGAAAGTTGTTAGTCTAAGTAGTATTTCACTGAAGGGCTAGAAGAACAGAGTTCGTTCATTTAGTGTTCTTGTTGGTTAGTTTGGATATAGACCAATAACTACACTAAATGCTATCACGATACCTAAACTAACACCTACTCTCCATTTTCTGTCTATATTATCCATCGGTATTTGTATTGTTGGTTCTTCTGGTGGTAGGACATCTTGCAACATAGCCATATCGTTGAAAGTATTCTCATCAAAGGGAAAAGAAGTATCTCCCCGGATTGACATCACTATGTCTGATATATCTTTAGTTTCATGCAGTGTTATCTTAGTATACCCAGGCACAATTGCACTCTCATTGAGAAAGTAATCCCACGACATATAAAGCAGTTGATCTGGTGGAGTATCTATATGAAAAGGTAGAAACTTGTACCAAACAGTAGCGTATAAACCAACTCTGTCAAGTGCAAAAATACTACCATATACATTGGTGATTCCTCCATCCATAGATGATAAAGTAGTCATTTTTACCAAACAATTGGTTAAATTATTAGATATATAATAATATCATTTTGATAACGCTCTTTTATAGGCAGGCCATAACACTTTTTCTAACCACTTATTACCAACATCTATCTCGGGTGTAAATTGTTTTTAAGATAGCAAATCTTTCCAAGAATGAAACTTCCATTGATTTAATGTTGGGTTAAAAGTGACAATCGGAGAACTCCAAAGAAAATTAGCACCCCTTAATATAGGTCATAAACTTCATATCAAATTTGATGAATCAAATCTTTATTATTTAATGAATCCATATATAACTTACTATGATATCCTAGTTGATCATTTAATGATTGGAATATATACGGTTCAATAGAGATAATATCATTTGATCTAATATACAGATTATTCTTAGATAATAACTTTTGATATAAACCCACTACTTTGGACAATAATGTTTGATTCCCATATTCCACTGATGTACTACATTGAATATCCGGTACTTGGAATACATTAGAGAAACCTCTCTTGTGTAATAGAGACTTTTCAAACTTAGAATACAAATCCCACAGACGGACTAAATCGGTTGTCATGATTGTATATTTAATCAATATTTTAAGGTTGGTTGGGATTTCCATTTTTATACTTGAAACACCTACCCTAGGGCTCTATACTGTAGTGGTAGAGAGCTATTTTATCCCTAGTCTACTTAGTACGGCTAGAGATTGAAGGGAATCAACTTAGTAGACATATGCCTACTTTGTATGTGAGTTGATCACACATTAGTGATCGCATAGTATTAACAGAGAAGTAAGAAAAGAAATAATAGATCAGTAATCAAATCTATTCCTAGATTCTAGGATATTACATTGAGCACCTATCTCTTCTAATATAAGGCTGAGGAGCTATCTCTTTTCATTTCCGATAATACTTCTACGCAGAGAAACCCTGTCTTCCTTGAGAGCCTTCCTCTCCCTCCCTCCCTTCCTCAGCATCTAACTATAATGGATACCTAATATGTTATGTCCCTTGCCATTAATTCAATTTCCTTACTACCCTATTCTTTATTTCATCTTCCACCCCAACAAAACAACTATGTAAAAACTTTCCCTTGCACTGGTGACCCACAAAGAAAGTCATACAAAGAACTCTTACCTCATAGCGTAGATCCTCGAAATCCTACACTCCCATGAGGAATGAATGCGACACCCTATAAAAAGAGTCCAGATAGAACGCTTCTTTCTTACCTAAAGTCCCACTTGCTGACCTGCTTCCCTAAGGGAATAGAGTGACATGCACTGGCACTAGATGAGCTTAAGATTTTCAATATAATTGCTTAAGACTTTCTTATACAATTGGCACTCCAAGGGAAGATCAAGGGATAAGCACTCACTATAATCGGGGTGAGATCTCATAAGAGTTGGCACCCTCGCCGCTAGCTTACTAAATGTAAGAGAACTTGCGGTGAAAACGGTACTCCCAATTGCTATAACAGAACTCGCAGGTAGAAGAGTGAACTTCCAATGCATCAAAGCTTTCTACTCCTGCTTGAATACTTGCTCTTGCTCAATGGCTGAAAGAGAACTTTATTTAGTAATGCACTTTAAAAAGCTTTCCAAAATTGGCTAACTGGATTGATTTTCCCTTGTTGGGACTGGAGAGACTTGTGCAATTGGAGGGGCACTTTCACCCACAGGCTCGTAAGGGGAAGGGACAAATACCTTTACTTGGTCTAACAGTCCAAGAGCTCTCACGGTAATTGGATAGCTGGAAAGCTGGCTTGAACCAAGCCAAAAGGTGGTGTGTCATCACCTTGAACCAATGAATTCTCATATTCATCGGCGATAATTGTTCATTTCAATGAAAGAGCAGTAGCTATAAGTTTCTCCACTCTAATAGTCTTTTTTAGATTCAAGCTTATTTCCTTGAGGACCGCAACCCGAATCTTAGGATAGTCTACTTTCTATTAGTATAGGAATAGCAGTCACAGAGGGAGGATCACAAATAAGTGTATTCTTACTAGATGAGACATCTTCTCTATTCTTACTAGAAGAGACATCTTCAGAAGATTTCTTCAAAAATGCAAAAGAATTTCTCTTTGGTCCTGTCTTCTTTCCACAAAAAGTGAGGGGGCCCACCACACCACTTCCCTCGACCCCTTACCACAGGAGTCACTAAAGATGAGACTGACCATGATAAGGGTATGGGGCATTGATTGGCTTGGAGGATTAAGGGGAATAGATTCGGGTAGTGGATCCAACATATTAGGTCGGCCACTGAGATTTTGCCCCTTTTCTCCACCTGCGCAGGAGGGATTGCAATGGGATTCAGATGCCGCTCTTGACTGAGCCTAGGTTTAGGGGCTACCTGGGTTTGTGCCCAACCTAGGGGCGCCAAGCGCAATTTGTGATCGGGATAGAGGGTTCTAGGGTAAAAGCAATCCATCCTTATAGCAAGTCCTAGAGTTAAGTAAAAAAGACTTCTCGAGAGTTTGGGAGTGTGACTATAACTAGTACTCATGTATAATATCCTCTTTCTAGTTAAAATGAGTATTACCTGCCTGCACAATCAATCTATGGCAATCTTGGTCTCACGCACCAGTCCCTCTTGCTAAGCCTAAGTGTTAAGCATAGCATATCTTATATTAACCTATCTTAAAAGGACTTCCAAACATTGATTTTAGGAGTTTGTAGGGCCATTCTTTTTCTCCTCGCGAGCTAGTACCCATATTAGGAAAGTAGTGACTTATTTGAAGTTCATACATATAGTCTATCAAGCTGGTCTCTAGGGTCGTTTCCCTAGCAGAGCAAGTTGATTTCTGGTTCCCTACAAGCGTTTTATATAAGCGGTCCCTACCAGTTACATCAAGTTCCATTCCAGCAATCAATTAGGCTAGTATTGATAGTTCAAGCTAAAAATTATTTCTTAAAAAAATAATAGGTTAGCGGGACAAGGAAGAAAGTGCGATTGTATTAGTGTTCTGGGAAGAAAGGGAATCCTGCGCTTCTCTAAGAAAAGAAAAAGAGAGTTTACACAGGTAAAGTACTAAACGAGAAAAAAAGCATTTATCGAGAAAAGGTCCCATAGTCATATTTATATATAGACTCCTCATATTTATATATATAATAGAAAGATGAAAGGTTTCTTTTTGTTCGGTCAATCTGTTTCCTCTCGATTCACCTAAAACTTCTTTTGCCACTGACATGATACAATGAGCCATCTCATTCTACATTGAGTTAGCATCCTCACCTAACTTCCACTCCATCTCATTAATTATTTTCTCTTTAAACATAACTTGCTTATCCCCTTTCTAGTTCCACCACAGTATCCTAGGCTCCCTTGCTCCTTCTCTTCCATCTCTTAATACTAAGATAGAGTACTCCAAATCTATGTTGGGTTGCTACACTCTCTCCAGGTATCACCCTTACAATCCTTGAAATACTTTTGATCTACTCGTCGCGTTAGGAAGAAGTCAATCTGACTAACATTAGAACCACTCCTAAAAGTTCTCAAGTGTGAGTCTCTATTCCGTGTTGGCAAGTATCCAATCAGACGGCATAGCAAAAAGATAGTTTTCCGCATTATCTCAAGAAAAAGGACGAAGAATTATAGAATTGTCGTGTATGTTACTTTTTGGGTGTGGCCATTTTGAATCCCATTTCCTATGGTAGAGACAGTCGTTTTCCTCTTATGAATTAACTTAAAGACCGCTCCCCTTCGGTCAAGATCGATACAATACAACCGATCCACTTTCTTCTGTCAGTAGTCGATATATTTATATAATTAGATTAATAGCGGTCCTATATCAGGTATGACAAGGTTGGTGTTTTCCTAAATTCGAATTTAGTTCACAACCCTTCATCATTAAAGTGGGCCGTAGTGGAAACGGAGAACAATTGCTGTAATATATAGTATAGATACCGGAGAAACATGCTTGCTCTCCTCTTCTATTCCATTTTCTGCTTTCTACATATCTTTCGAGAAGGGGAGGTCATTAGAGGCTCCTCTCGAGGACATACAAGAAGGATCCTCTTTTCTTACTCGGATGGCTTGGCTGTTTCTAGGCATTCCACTAGTACCGTTTTAGGGAAGAAACTACTACTGGCATGGGACAACCACACCTACTCAGAGTACTCTTTTCTTGCCTTGTAACAACAGTCTATTCCACCGGATGCACAAGCCTAAAAAGCCTATTCTATTTATTTGCTAAAATAGTCCAATTTGACGTAAACTGTTTTGGATGTTGGAAACATCTTCGAAGAAATGAAAAGGTATCCTACATCACCAGTATCCACGTATCCTCCTATCAAATCCAATGCAACGGCTCCTACTTTGTATAGATTATAGACCTTTGCTTTTGATTATCGGTTAATCGAATTTTATGATTGCATAGCAACTGACCGAGGAACTACTAATCTTTAGACCAAAAAACCCTTGACTTATTTCTACTCTGCCTACTGGCTTACCCAAAGACTTTTCTCACACATAAACCATGACATGACCTATTCTCAGATGCCTACTTTCTCTTCTCTTAAGTCTACAACAAGTGGGAGAGGCAGGATTCGAACCTACATAGAAAACCTTCAATAGATTTACTATGCATCGCTTTTGACCACTTCTACCACTCTCTCCTTCCCTAGGATACGCCCTCCTCAAACAAAGGGTTCTGAATAAGAAGGATGGCGACCTTCATTCTTAAGTTAAGAAGAAGCGAGATGGAACTATTAGATTTGCTAGTGTTCCGGAGAATAAATAAGGTCATTTAGTAAGTTCATAACAATTTACGTAAAGCAAGGGGCAAAGCTTCTACGACAACTTCCTCTCATTGCCATCGTCGGCCTTCCCTAGCTCCCTCCTTCGTAAGCTTCGCTAAGCATCTTTCGACGGAGGAAAGGAGGCGACTAGTAGTCGCTCGCGCGAAACTACGAGTTCATGAGCAAGTGAATGAACAAGTCATGCGAGTGAAGTGCAACAATGTAAGTAAGGCTCGCCATGTTCCTAAAAGGAGTGACCATCTTTTCTTCCCTTCTCATCGACAATCGAGCTAGCAAAGAGCATAGGCAATAGTTTCCGTAGGGGTGGGGCGTAAGCAAGCATTTTTAGGCTCCGCTAGTTAGCATACTCTTCTGCTATCAATGAAATCGAAAGAAAAAAAACATGTGCCCTTTCGTATAGATCGAGACGCGGTACTTTTTCTTGACTTCTTCCATACTAGGAAGAATGGAAGGAAATCCTTCGATAACACTTCTTCCTTATTTGAAGAAATGATATCCGACGCCCGCTCTTTCATTTCAAAAAAGTTCTTCTTCTTAAGAAGCAAATAACATTTCCTATTGATTTGTCCCCGGACTAGACCTATGTAGATTCGAATTATCCATCGCTATCTCTGTTCCCAAGGACTAGCAAAATCAAAATAGCGAAATTCTTGGGTCATCTCAATGGGTTCAAAACCACACGTTTCTCTGGATCATCATAACGTACTTCCACATATCCACTCGGAGGAAAGTCTTTTCATAATGGATGACCCTCAAACCATAATCGAGTTGATATACTGCGCGTAAATTCGGATGATTGATGGAAGAAACACCAGACATATCCCATACTTCTCGCTCCCACCGGCCGGCTAATGGAAATGGATGACTACTGGAGATATTCGTGTTACTTCGTCCGCACTTGTTTGTACACGAATCGTGAGTTATACTGAGTACTTAGTAAATTATGGACAACTTCAAATCTTCGTTTTCGAGAGGGATGATCCACTCCGCAAATATCGATCGAAACTTGAACCCTTGTATAGGTATGCCATTTTAGAAAGCACAACAATGGAAATGGGTAGTCAGTATTGGTATAAGATATATTCCCATGTTCCGATCTTTTCATTTTATGTACCCATTTCTTGGGTAGAATCTCCCAACTATATTTGAAAATGGATTGGTTATCCATAAATGAAAATAAAGAAAACTTGATTTTTTTTGTTCCGCTTCTTGCTCTAAGCAGAAAGACTTGTCAAAAATCGACGGTTGGGTTGGTCTGACCAAGAAAGGCATGGCAGTGGAGAGGCGGAAGTGAAAGACTGGCTACCAATAAAGATCCCTCACTGCACACTTTCTATAGTTTTGTATCCAGGATCGGCTGCATGCTCTAGTGTTGAATCGAGTATAGAACCCAGGATGCTTGGTTACAATTCCGAATCCGCTAAACCATGTTTGTTTTCTTTTTTTTCTCGACTGGCTTTGCTTTATCCATGGGTAATGAGTTTCGATGTATTGGGCGTTTCCGTTTAGAAATAGAAGCTTTTTCATGCTTGCTTGCGAGCATTGGAATGGCCTGAATGGAATGAATATTAAGATAAATAAAAGATTCCAAGAAAATTGAGAAAGTTATTCATTCTTATATTAATTTCCTATACTTGACCGAACAACTCCTAATTCCGTTATTTCAACTACACCAAATGATCTTTCGAATTGGTCAAGACTCTCCTATTTATGGCCCCTATTCTATATGGTACCTGTTGTTGTTTCATTGAATTTGCTTCAGGCTTGCGATTCGACTTTGATCATTATGGATTGGTACCAAGAAGATCAAGTCCTAGGCAAGTGAACCTAAACCTAATTTTCACAGATGGTACGATAACAATGAAAATGGCTCCTTCTTTAGTGAGATTATATGAGCAAATGCCTGAACCAAAATACGTCATTGCTATGGGAGCTTGTAGTATTACAGGGGGAATGTTCAGTACGGATTCCTATAGTACTGTTCGGGGAGTCGATAAGTGAATTCTTGTGGATGTCTACTTGCCGGGCTGTCCACCTAAACCGGAGGCGGTTATAGATGCCCTACAAAACTTCATAAGAAGATATCACGAGAAATAGTTGAGGATCGAACTCTATCTCAAAAGAGAAATTGATACTACCAGTCACAAGCTTTATGTTCGGCGCGATACTCATACCGGAACTTACGAGCAAGAATTGCTCTATCAATCACCGTCTACTTTAGACACATCTTCTGAAACTTTTTTCAAATCCAAAAGTTCAGTATCTTCCTACAAATTAGTGAATTAGGAAGGGCTCTTTTGTGCAGAAAAAGAAAGAGCAGGGCAATCTTTCAAACTTGCATTCGAAATGTGAAATATTTATACAAAGGGGGAGAGATCAAGACAATGCAGCAGGGTTGGTTATCTAATTAGCTAGTCAAACATGACGTGGTTCATAGATCTTTGGGCTTCGCGAGGAATAGAGACTATACAAATCAAAGTCCGGGGATTGGGATTCCATTGCTATCATTTTATATGTATATGGTTACAATTATTTACGTTCCCAATGTGCTTATTTTCAGGAAAGATGGCTCTTTAGCTAGCGTGTATCATCTTACGAGAATACATTATGGTATAGATAACTCAGAAGAAGTATGCTGCATAAAAGTCTTTGCCCAAAAGGATAATCCTAGAATCCCATCTGTCTTCTGGATTTGAAGAAGTGCCGATTTTCAAGAACGCGAATCTTATGATATGGTGGGAATCTCTTATGAGAATTATCCATGCCTTAAACGTATCCTAATGCCAGAAAGTTGGATAGGCTAGCCTTTACGTAAGGACTATATAACCCCAATTTCTATGAAATACAAGATGCTCATTGAATGATAATAAATTCATGCTCACTTATACAACACAACTCCAGATTTTATTCAAGTCAAGGAATATTTTGACGTTCTGTTCCTAAATGAAATGGAATACCTATTATATTAGAATTCATTTCTATTAGAATTCATTCCTATTATACAAAAGGGTCCAGATAGACTGAGCAAAAAAGGGCTTCATTTTGATTCTCCAATTTGGAAAATCACATATTCATTTCCTTCATATAAACAGAAAAATACGATGACTCAAAGAAGTTCCCTACCACGAACTTTGTACCGCGCGCATTACTTAGAACAACTAGGAAAGTAAGATAAGATAAGCATGAATATAAAAATATTCGGAATAGCAGAATAAGAAATGAAAAAATGAAGAAAAGGGAACCTAATCCCACCTCCTTCTGTACCATAAAGAAAATAACCCGAGTCCCTAAAGAAAAAGAAGTGTCTCTATTTAGAGATTTGTCTACTTAGGTGAAAAAATAATACTCCTTCTATATTATTCTAGAATATGTATCCCAATTCATCTCGAGTAATTTTTATCAATACCTATTCGGTAGATCCTTTTTCTGTGCCAGGAACCAGATTTGAACTGGTGACACAAGGATTTTCAGTCCTCTGCTCTACCAACTGAGCTATCCTGACCATTTATTGTGCATCATCCTAGTAGAGTACGTACTTGTATCTATGTCAATTAAAGGGACTAAAAAAGAAAAAAGTCTTCTAAAATTGGACTTAGTAAATGTCAGGATAATGATATGGATTGTGAATAACTTACTTAATAATAGGGATTACTTGCCTATACTATAATATGTTCATTTGTATGAATGGGATAAGATCCAAAGAAGTAAGTTCGGATCCATTTGTGAAAGAGTAGAATAAGAAATTTAGTGAATCTTGTTTGAACCATTAATGAAAAATAGAGGTTGGTACAATAGTTAGGAAGTAAAATGGGCTTTTTATTGGGATAGAGGGACTTGACTTGAACCCTCACAATTTAGAAAGTCGATAGATCGACTATATAATATACTATAAATTTCATTGTTGTCGGTATCGACATGTAGAATGGGGTTCTCTCTCCATTCACTTTGAGCTGGGTTTCTTGTGATCTTTGTAGTTGTTTTCCGTCAAATTTTATGGTAAATTTAGTCATAGGAATCCAGACTCCGCTTGATTCGATCTTCAGTTTCGACCTTCATCACTCAGGAAATTTTTGTTGCCACTTATTCCACTCAAAGAGACCGAACCAGACAACAAAAAGGCTGAAGGAAGCTGTCTTTCCATTCCAACTAAACTAAGTGAAAAAGGGATAGAGCAAATTGTTGATGAACAAAGAAAATATCTCCAAACCAACGACTCATTTCCTTTGGTCGACTCCAAAGAATGTATTGGGAGTTAGGAGTTAGCCGTCTCATAGGAGTGATAGTAGGGTTTTGAACGGAGTTTCTTCGTACGATTGAAAAATAGAGTGCTCTAGGTTGGAGAAAACAACAAGAAGATTGTTCAACATTCTGTCTCCCAACCTCTTTAAAGCAGCTACCTACCGTGATATGGTCTTGGGACAACATTGGCACCTCGGTTTGCTAGATCTTCTAGGCACTCGAAAGCGCTTCCACGAGAGACAGATGGACTTTGAGTTATAGACGGAGAAGAGCCCTTAGAGGATGAAGAGTGATTCCTAGCCCTTATCCGAGCGATGACTACGACCCACGAGTGATACCTTTGTCTTTGGTGCTTGAGTTGTCCTCCCAGCGGTGTGCTCCTCGGTTTTGGAAATGACATATTTAAGCGGTATCTTTAGCAAAGCCCAAATTCGGCATCCCCCTTTACTTTAAACCTAACAATCTGAGGGTAGAACCTTCCATTCTTACATGATGCTATCCATAGCTAACTTACTTGATATGCTTACCCTGACCGGACAACGGCGGCTAGTTCGATTGATCGTATGATCATCCTTCGATGAAAAGAAGGAATCACAGCTAAATCCAATACATTCCTAATTACGACCAAGGCATGGTTGGAAACTATCTCTTCGTCTTCCTAACTAGCTATCCGCATGCTCGTACTTCGTAGCAGGGCATCCCAAACTCTATTCTTCTATATTTATATATTGGTTAAATGGGGACCAAACCTTAATGAGAAAAGAGCCTATACCGACAAGAGGAATAAACCTCCTTTTCCCTTGGTACACTTTCATGTGAAAAAAGTAGGATTCCCCTGGATGTTCAACAAAAGTAGCTTGATCGATAGGTGCGCCAACTCCCATCTTTTTTCTGTTCCAGCAAGGAGAAGCAAATGGACGAGGATTGTTCCTTCTTTCCAAAACCCGCATCCTGTTTGCTTTATCTCGTTGCTTCTTCTGCTTATACTTACTTTCCTACCATCCAATCTGACTGAACTGAATCTGAATCCTAAAAGGCAAGACCCAAACCACCGGTCGATCAACAGTTCTTCTTTCACTTCCATCTCTTGATACCTATTTTCTTGCTTTTCTTACCACTGCTGTAGTGAACCGCATCTCTAAGCACCGGGAGTCGTGAATCGCGCACAAGGTCCTTCTTAAACTAGAAATAAGTGAAATAATTGTTAAGGGTCACCTTGGCAATGTTATTACTAGTAGCTGAGATGGTGAGTTAGAAGCTAAAGGCAGTAGAGCTTATTCGTATTGTCAACTAGAAACTTGTTATTAGATCTATACGGGACACAATCCTGTGGTGAAAGCCGCCATCAACATTCACATAGAGAGTCCCAAAAAGGGAGGGGAAAATGAGATGATTGCTTCACCTAGTAAACTATGCTTGCTCTGATGACCTGGCCTTTCTCCTGTTAAAAGGTGGGTACCTTTCCCTAAATCCTTCTCCCGTGCATGCTATTCTCCTGTTCCCCCGAAGGGCGGTATCAATACGGCAACCCAAAAGCTCGTTATCAAAGTGGTCTCTTCTCAAAAAGCTTATTTGCCAGATGAAAATAAGTTCATAGTAACAGGGGGCAACAGGTTAGATAAGGGTGCGAGTGAAGAAATCAAGAGAATATGCTTTGGAGTATTCATTGAAAGAAGTCTTCCTATAAGATAATCATCTTTCCTTTGTTTTGACATTCTTGATGTATTTTCCACTGTATGGACATCCTTCTATCTTTGTATCAATAGCCTCTTCAAAGTATTGCTTTAAAGTTCCTCATGAAGACAGAGAACCAACTGACTACTATAACTCCCCATCTCATCCCTGTTGTTGATCCGTGGTACCATTTCTCTATGGAGAAGTGTTGATTGATTGATGAACTAAAATAAAAAGAATGCAGAGAATAGGATCCATGGCTATGAGAGAAAGCATACTATACTAGCTTTCGGTTGCTGATTAGTTGAAGGGAAAGTAATAAATAGTCTTAGGAATTATAGAGCAGTAGACATCATTCTAGACCTCCAGGATAGAGGAGTAGCCAGACATATACATAGACATCAAGGATAGAGTTGGAGACTCAGATCCAGATCCGGAATAAGAGAAGTAGGTCAAAGAAGAGTGATGGGACTCACCCGAAAGGTTAAGCGGTGGCGTGAGGAGGCCAAGCATTCACCCAAACGTCCCTGGAGCCCGTTTGCCTTTACTAGAGTCTTGAGTTTATCTTTCTAGCTAAATTTCAAAAGAAAAGGTGAAACAGCCCCCCACGCCAAAGGGCATTTGTCATCCTTGGTCTTCGTTCGTGCAAGTCTAATCACACAAGATCAAAAGAAGTGATTCGGGAGTATCAACTAATTTCATTTAATTGGTCGGGAAAGAAATCAACTAATTGGTAGCCCGCTTGGTACTAAGAGGTTCCTTGCCCTTCTTCCATTTGGGAAAGTGATATTTTTTTGATTTGTCAAGGGGAAGCATGTTTGTAGGTAAAAGTTGGAATTAGAATTGGGGAACTTCGGTAAAGTAGCTTTCATAGCTTTCACATATTTGTGAGCCCTATGGGTAGATATAAGAAGGTACTCGACATCATCCACCTTACGTTGAGACAGAAGAGAAAGAATCCCTCACTAGCAAGCTTCTTCTACTACCTAATGATTGAATTGGACTTCCTTCCCCACGAAACCCAAGATGGTTGACTACTAGGCTCACAACTCTCACGCAAAGGTAGGCTCGATGAAGAAAGCACATGGTTACTTTCTTGCCTAAGGAAGTAGTTAGAAGTACTTTCTTATTAATCTGCTTGATGTACATAAATCGATGGTTAAACGCACAGCGGTAAGGTTCCTACCGAATCAAGAATTCGACAATTGAGGAGCTCGATTAGTCATACTCACCACCACCAGCTCTAGGCCCATCGCCCGATCTCGAAACAAGTCAAGAGGGAGAGGGAGTTTATCTAAGCGAGAATGGGGTCGGGGCCAATGCTTCGTTTTGGCTTGATCTATTTCACAACAAGTGAAGTGGGAGATTGACGTTCTGACTCTATATCACTCGGGAAAAAAAGAAAGAAATATCTAACTAGAGCTCGCTCCTTTAGTAAGGAATAGGAAATTACCACTAGATGGCGCATGCGGAGAAAGCATAATCGTATTGCAGACAAAGCATAGTCATGTGATATTACAGACTTTTCAGTCAATCTTACGCAAGAATCGAATCCTTTTCTTTCATATATGAACTGCAGTTTTCCTAGGAAGCTGACCTAAAGGTCTCTTTCTCGGAACCAGCTCTTAAGTCTTCTTCGCCTTATTGATTAGAGCGAGGCTTAGGGCGAAGGGCTAACGGAAGACCGACCCTTACTTTCCAATCTTGAAATGAAAATCAAAGAATTTCATGTGTGTGTGCGTGAGAGCCTTTTGTTTCAACTTTATTGCATGTGAGTGGAGACAATGGCTCTTCTTTGCTTTGGTTATGCGATTAGGAAAAGTGATCCACTTAGAGATGAATGTGATGTTCTTTCGCTTGGCCCAAGAGCAGGCACCCCACCTGTATGCTAATCCTTGGTATATGTAGTATTCTAAGTTGAATTCAATATTCAAGTCATTTTCATTGTTTGTTTTTAGTTTTGTTGTGGAGAAAGAGGGCAACTTAGGAAGCAAGGTAACTCTATCACCTTCCGTCCGTCTTTTCTTGAACATTTGACTTTGAATCCTAGCTTTTATAAGGCTCATGCTTTGGTCCTGCTACCTCTCTACCACTGCACTAGACTCCCATCCATACCGCCTGGTCTTAATTTTGAAGATTGGATTTCCAATCAACGAGTAAGTAGCTCCATTTGGGCTAGGTCGAGTCATTCAAAACATATATGTCTAGTTCTTTTTCCTAAAGCTAACCTATTACACAATGATGGATCTTCTTGAACCAGATCGACTCATCACTCATCTATCCAAAGCTTGAAATAGCGCCACTTACTGCCTCACTAGCATAGGACCAGCAATCCCCATACCTGACCCTCTTCTCCTTTATATTTAATTAGTTTGTAAGTGCATTATTTGTGCCCGAGAGAACTACTGGTAACTACTTGAACTATGGAGTTGGCGTATGGTCTGAATCAACGAGAGTGTGATACTTAAAATAAAATCATAGTTATAGGGAGGCTGCTATATCTTTAATCTATACTAGGTCTTTTCTTTTAGATGAATAAGTTACTTTACTCCTCGAAGAACATTACTTCTCTGGATGCTAAATAAAGAGATTGAAATAACCTTACTAAGCTTTAAGTAAGCACTCTTACCCGCACCGGATTCGTATGGAAGATCGTATAAAAAGAAGTATAACTTTGCTATAGGAATTCTATAAAAGAAAGAAAGAGAAATTTGGATCCTTTGAGTCTTCTCAGATATCCCCGATTTAGAACTTCCTATCAAAAGATATGACCTAATAGTTGAAAAAAGCTTATTGAATCTTCCTAAAATGCTCAATCCAAAAGGACTATTTCGTTGTTTGTGCCACTCTTTAAAGCTAGTGAAATTGGCTCGTGGCGCCCGTGAAGTGGCCAAGAAAGGCATGCATGGCTCTTCCTATTCTTCACAGATGGTGGGATATTTCAGAACTCCACTACCTTGGCAGCTAGCTCTATTCGCTTTCCTCGGGTGATCGAGTTATGTTCAATAATTTGAATTCTAAAGAAGTCATCAAGTTATGGCTAAATCCTCATCTCCATTGTTGAATAATAAACCCAAATTTCACCCTTTATCTTGGGCATGACAGTAGACTATAAAGAGATTCAAGATGCAACAAGCCCGACACTCATATTTATTAATATAATGGGGACCCATTAATAAGAGAAAGATAATAGAGAGCCATATGCCAATAGGCAAAATAGATTCCACACTCACTTCAGATTCGGGTGGGTAAAGGGAAACGTGATCTCTATTCCGAGAGGGAGCGCGATCGAGAATAGACTCGGCAACAACCAATACATCCAATACCACAAGAGGCCCCACATACTAAAGCTTAAATGTAATGTATGTGCCATCATAAACCATTTCAATCAGTAGTACCTAACCTACCGGCACTTGTTTGCCACCAAGATAACCTAATTAACATGAAACCAATCAGATTTCCGTTGTAGTACCTACTAGGCTTGTAACCAAGCTAAGTGAAATTGAAAAACATTTTCATTGTACTACTAGCGCTTGTATGTAAACCGATTTAATCGGGTCTTAAATGACTATAAGGAACTCATGTACAACCATAACATTTATATATTTCACGGTGTACCACCGTAACCAATTTCACTCTTGTACTACCGTAAAGCAATGCACTATTATACTAATACCATTCTATTTTAAATCCCTTCTATTATACAATAAAAGTCAAGTCTTACCTGTGGTGGTATAGTTCTTCCCTGTGGTGGTAAAGTATAGTGTGGTTCTATGAAATGCTAGTGTTTTAGCTTCCGGGTTTCATACTTGATCTTATGTTTATACTATCCGGTTGATAAGAGCTTTTCTTATGTCGTTTAGCAAAACAAGAATGTAACCTCATCCGGATAAACTAACCCTTTAGTAATGGGTGAAAAGCGGAGGGAAAAATGATCTACCTCGTGTAATACTATCTGTGGGAACCGGTTGTGATTGAGGTAGTGTAGTCATTGTTTGGTGGCAATCGCCACTTGAGAAGTCATTCAAATGAGAGTTGTAGCAATGGTGCGATTGGGCTCGGTGTCACCGATACCCTATGGGATGCATGCATATATTATCCTTAATTTGGTTACTAATGAGCTTTGGTTTGTCAAGATAGAGGACGAAGAAGAAGCTCTTTTGAAGGAAGCTGGTAACCCACAGGTAAAATGCTTTTCATTTTAGGTCATATCCCATAGCAAATCAAGGTTCGGAGTCAGATGATTGTGAGAGAATGAATACCTATGCGTCCGATGACATGGAATCTGCTGCAAAATCAGTCGACTAGGATATGATTTGTTGATCTGAGACTGACCTTTTTCCAAGGGATTAGACAAAGTCAAAAAGGGATTGTGCTTTCACAATGCATCAATAAGAAGGAATAGCTGGTTCACGGTAAAGAACTCAGGCTATTGGGAAAGACCCTAAACCAAATGAATTTGAAGCATTTCTTTGAACAACACCAAATCATTTAACCTAGGATGAGGAGTAGTTTCAAATAGAAGTCAAGTAAATGTATTCAAGTTAGCCCAAAGTAGATCCTTGGAAACTAGTTCAAATCGAACTCAAAAGCAAAACTAAGCAATCCAACTTCCATTGAAGCAGCTTCCCTGAAACTAGCTACCATTGTTGCGGTTGGTGCTATTTCTTCTCTTGGAGGCTGGGCTATTAAGATTAGTGTGTAAGCGAAGGAACTGTTGGACTGCAAGTGAGCGCTACTTCAATAGGCGGAGGGGTCGGTAGGTAGTCATTTTTCCTTTAGTACCTGTACCCTTTTTAAGCAAGACATCTTCCCGCATCTCGAACCAAAGAGCGTAAGCTCTAGCATGATAAGATCTTATTAGAGCTACTATGATATTCTCATATCAAATTATC
This sequence comes from Miscanthus lutarioriparius, assembly GCA_904845875.1. Taxonomy (NCBI): domain Eukaryota; kingdom Viridiplantae; phylum Streptophyta; class Magnoliopsida; order Poales; family Poaceae; genus Miscanthus; species Miscanthus lutarioriparius. Next base: position 13,437,576 of record CAJGYO010000005.1, read on the forward strand.
ATTATAGAAAGTGCTTTCTAATTGATCTGTTATTAGAAGCACATGTGCTAGAATAGCAATTTACGATAGCTAGTCTAGTAAACTCATAGTCTGCTGAACAACTTTCTTATCAAACTTCCCCTAAATCATCACCTATAGGCGAAAAGAGTCTTCATGTGAACTAAAGGCAATCAAGGAAGCCGAGTAGGGAAGAGTTGAGGAAAAGCAGAGATAATCGAGTAATTAAGATTGTACTTTCTTTCGCCTCTAATTTGATTTTGAATAGTAGATTCCAAATCCGACCAGCTATTCTCAATGAATCGATCTGCTTTTCTTTCTCGATGACCTGTTGAACAAATTGTGGATAAGGTATCGCGCATCCGATGAAATGTTACTTTCATTTTATTTCCTTCACTTATTTGGTCCACGTATGCCTAGATCAGTAGTGCGGTGTGTGCCACATTTGTTTGCACTTACATGCCTTCACATCTAACTTGTGGTCGGGACACCAAAAGTGCCCAAAGAAGCTTTTCGATTCATTTTCTTCACAAAAAGTTGTCGCAAGTTTCATGTCGAAATCACTTCTTGTATGCGCAAGAAGCGCTCACACTATAATTAACCTCTTTCTTAGGGAAGTAATTCAGATGGCATCGAATAAGCTCTTTGATCTTGATGCAAGTGAAGAAGAATGCTTGAGATTCCAAGTAAGGGCATTCTCTCCATTATAGAGCTAGGCTAGATAGGACTTAGTTTAGATTGACATAATAAGGGTTTGAGATTGACTTAGTCAATTCAATTGAAGTGAATAGGCGGATCGAACTCAAAGCAAGGTGTAAAGCGGTAAGGCATTATGCTTGGTTAATCTTCGATATAGAGTAGGTACCGAACCGAGTCGAGTGAATCTGTGGTATTTCATTCAACAAGATGGCTTCAAAGATGTTAACCTTGAGGAAGTACAAGAATGCAAGCAAGCAAGGCAAGGAACTCGGTTACGCCTAGAAATCCTCTTTACTTTCCACGAAAAGATCCACTTCAAAAGTTTATGGAGTAGAAGAACCCGCCTCATATCGGTACACCTGAATAACCATATATGTGAAACCCGGTCCATCTGTATACATTGATATTTTCACTGTATACTCATTTCCTTTATGTTTCATTTTTCTCTCTAAAATAGCTTTAGGTTGCACTAGTTATTCTCCATCTTTCCCCCCCAAGATGTTAACCTTGAGGAAGTACAGGAATGCAAGCAAGCAAGGCAAGGAACTCGGTTACGCCTAGAAATCCTCTTTACTTTCCACGAAAAGATCCACTTCAAAAGTTTATGAGTAGAAGAACCCGCCTCATATCGGTACACCTGAATAACCATATTTGTGAAACCCGGTCCATCTGTATACATCGACATTTTCACTATATACTCATTTCCTTTCTGTTTCATTTTTCTCTCTAAAATAGCTTCAGGTTGCACTAGTTATACTCCATCTTTCCCCCCAATCGGCATGTCAGATATGACTCGTACACCTTCCCCACCCTTTTCTTCAATTGCGAAACATTAAAGACTGGGTGTACCAGCTTTTAAGCTATCTTACTAATTCTTTATGATCACCTCCTGAATCTTACTTACTTCTAAACTAGTATGCAACTCGTGGACGAAAGGAATAGTTTTCCACACATAATAAATCATTTGAGCTCATTCCTGAAACCGGAGCCACGTGCAGAGAGTCGGAGAGAGAGACGGAGACGTCGCAGCCGCACGCGCCCGAGGCCGTAGCCGTTGCGAGGCGAGGAACGCGCCAGGATCTGGCGCTGGGTGTCTGGGCGTACGCGCGTTCACGGGGCGGGGCCTCGGCGTACGCGCCGCGGTTTTGCTTCCTGCGGCACAGAGCGCCTGAGCTCAAGGCTAACCGTTTTTGCTTGGTTGCGAAAACTGCGTCAGTTTCCGCCAAATCGGATGATTTTAGCAGCGGCTGTTATAAAAGCAGGGAAAAACTGAGCTCCCGCGACCGCGAGAAGCGCAAAAGGGCGCCAGTTTGTTACGGAAAGGGTGAGATTTTCTGTTCCGGTCGGGTCTTTTTCCTAGTGACGTGATGCCCTCTCCTTCCTGCCTCCTCCCGGCTGTCAAGGCTGGATTCACGGGGAGGGAGGGAGGGAGCCAACGGGCCCTGCGCTTTTCACATGACCATGATGATGAACGGGAGCGCAAAGGCAAGACTTTCCCCGGCGCCAACGCCATGCCAACACATTGATTGGGCGCTCGATCGATCAAGTTAGGCCGCCAGGGCCGGCTAGTGTACATACCTAGCTCGCTCGCTCGCTCGCGCAAGTTCGCCATGGAGTGGGAACGGCCGGAGCGGAAGGTGGCCAGGGCCAGGCGCGCCATGAATCGGCATCGGCAGTACGACGCCGGCCCAGCTGATAGTATTTTGTTCCACGGGCTTAATTCGATGGCGACGCGACGCGACGCGAGGATCAGTCCCAGCATTTATCTGATCCCTATTCTACTAGTACTATTATTGCTAGCATTAAGCACCGTGCCCATCCCATTGCTTTCGAGAAATCGTTCCACACGACTACTGTCTGCTCCACCCTACAAGGCCTTGCGTGAATACACGTGTATTTATTTTAATCCACAAGTATCGAAGTGGATTGGAATGAAACTAAACTAAATTACATTATTCTATTCCACTCCAACACACGTGGATTGAACCAAGGCCTAAAGGCTCCGTTCGCGTGCTCTTAAACCCGACTTGATCCGATTTCTTTTTTTTATCCGGAACAATATTTTCCTCTCACAAATTCCTCCAGAATTCCTCTAAACCATCCAAATTGCTCCAAAACCGTACCACGAACACCCCCCAAGTGTATTCTGCTACTCCTCCTGGGTGTTTACATCCAGACCATCAGAGCACGAGTGCAGCACCGGGTCAGTGCTAACTACAATGATGAGGAGCAGTATTGGACAGTGACGCATATAGGTTGCCTGTGCATCACTGACATGCATCATCGCAACAAATGCACGGGGCTTTTGCTAATGCTCGACTGGCAAATAGTATATCCTCATGCTTCTAGCCGGGTGGGGGGGAGAGAGAAGGACAAGAGTGTTCTAGTTATTGTGCGGTGTGCGCCACATCATTGTAGTTAGCACTAACCGGTGGCGGTTGGCACAGCGTTTTATTAACGCTCTGAGCTGAGACGGGTGGTCGCGGGAGCTTACATAACGGAAAAGCGACGGAGCTGAAAGAAAGTGAGCGAGCGATGGCAGGACATCATGGTCGTGGAGCATAGTAGCTAGCTAGTATAGCCACTAGCGTCTTTTTATCACAACCATTATTTTATAACCGATCCAACCACAACTCAAAGGATGGATATCATGGCAGATTAAAAAGGGCTTCTTCCAGTTACCAACTCCGAGCTTTCGGCTCGGGTTCAGATAGTTACCGCAAGAAACATTTGATAAGTGATAACCATCCAGTACAGCTCCAGTTCCACGCCATTCATCATATGCTGATGCTGTGATGCATGCATCCCACGGGATCTTTTTTGCCTGGCTGGCGATCGATGCAGTACTACTGCTTGTTTAGGGCGCGTTTAGGTGCAAAATTTTTTGATTTTGGCTACTGTAGCATTTTCGTTTGTATTTGACAATTAGTGTCTAATTATGGATTAATTAGGTTTGAAAGTTTCGTCTCGCGATTTCTCACCCAACTGTGCAATTAGTTTTTTTTCGTCTACATTTAATACTCCATGCATGTACCGCAAGATTCGATGTGATGGGTACTACGCAAAAAAAATTTGAGAACTAAACATGCCCTTACTCCTGCTAATTTTTAGGTTCACACGCATCCCCATTTGTGCTCGTGCTCACCAACCACCGTGCCTCTTACGACAACCCGTGTAGGACTAGCAGCGGTACTAGCGTGTGCTGGCTCACAGCATCTCTCCCTTCGTTTTTCTCTGCCGCTGCCCCACATGGGAGCGAAGAACCCTGTTCTTCTCCCACTAGGCACTGGAAGATGGCTGGCCGCCACCACCACCACCTCCATCTCGTGGGTCCTGAGGGCTGAGGGGCGGGGGCCTCGGTCATCCCTGGCATCTCACAGGTTGCCCACTCCCGTTTCTTTAATGGCGCGCCACGAGTTAAGCGTCTCTCTGACTCGCCGCAAGTGCGACGGCCCCCACGTCGCACTTGGACCTCATTTACGCCCGTGCCGCCGCTGGTGGTTGGCTGTCTGCCCACGCCGGAGGCCGGACTCGCAGCGCATCCATCCAGCCATCCCACGCTGAAATTTTAATGTGCTCACCGTGCTCCCGCGCGCCTCGCTCTCATCCCACCACCGCAATGCGATGACCGAGCACAGGAATACGTACAGGATACGCTCGCGTCCTCCTCTGTCTCGCGGTTGCTACACGAGAACGACGCCGCATCTTTTCAGGATACGATCGGGCTTGGATGAGCTCACGTAGCGAGAGGACGAGGTGGATGTGAAAGAGAAACCAAATTTGGGCGCCCGCGTAAGAGAAACAAGGGCGTGACGCGGACACCGTCACAGGTCACACCGGCGCGCGACGAATACGAACAAAGCACGGCGGACGGCAGCGCCGCAGCGGTGGAGGAGCCGGGGCGTGGCGATGCGGAAGGGAAGGGAAGGGAGGAAAGGCGCCCGATCGGATGCGGTCGGGGCGGGGGGACCGCGCGCCGGCCTGGGTCTGGTCATCTGGCGGGCCTCTGGCACGTTTGTTTGAAATTATCAGTCAGTTTATCAGCGACAGCGAGAATGTATAAATTTTTTTTTCATAATAAAATAATTTTAACCAATTTATCAGTCGACTTTGCAGAACAGGCATCGGACAAAACCCCGGTCCTCTCCCCCGCATGGATAGGGGAGGAGGCAGTCACAGCTCACCCGATCAGACCGACACATGGAAGCGTGTGGCCACCCCCGGGCGGTGAAAACAATGGATCTCTTGAAAGCGAAGTGGTGCGATGCTGTCCTTGTCGAGTCTTTTGGTCCAACCCAGATTTCATCCGGGCTGGTGAGAAGTTCTTCATGTGATGCGCATGTTACCCCCTCTTTTTCTTTATTGTGTGTATTTCATTATGTATTCCATTCGTCAGATGTACTGTACCTTTACAGGGTAGAGCTACTGCTACCAGTTCCGTATAGGTATGCAGGTACAGTCGATGCAAGTGACAAAGATTACACCAGCAGGTTTTAAGATTATTTTTTTCAAGAACATGCGCCGGGGCACAAGCTTTTCATTAAGAGGACATTAGTGAGGTACTCTATCTATTCCAAATTATAATTCGCTTTGACATCAATTTTGCTATGCACCTAGATCTAGATATAATAATATATCTAAATATATAACAAAATAGATGAACCAAAAAATTAAACTAACTCATAATTTAAAACGGAGGGAGTATATATTTTATTTGAAGGAGTAGAGTTCCTTTACTGTGCCAAAGAAGACTTTAAATGGTTTTGGCTTATATTACTACAATTTTATGACAAGCTGAACCCAGTGAAGCAAAAATAAATAAAAAAAGGTAGCTCCACCGGTTTCTGTAATCCATTTGAGGGGGAGAAAGAAAATGAGTTTACATGAACAATGCTATGAATAATAATGTCGTAGGTACGTGAAGCTGAGACTGCCTTGCCGTGCCTAACAGAATCTTATCAAGACGTGACAAATGGTACCACCGTGTGCCCGGTTTTGCTTATCCCCTTTGGCCATGCATGTGGGGATGTAGCCCATTGCCATCACCTTGCTGGCCTTTTACCATTTTGAAATGGATAGATTGCTTCACGCTAAGAGTTTTCCTTCCATGCCAAAATGTTGAAAATAACATCAAGGTAATCCATCTCATCCTTTTTGGTGAGAACAAAAATACTTCATTTTAATTCGGTCAAAATTGAGGAGTATTTCTTGGTGATCGTAGCAAACACTATTGCATGATTACCGAGTTATTTTTAGTACATATTACAAGTATTTACATTAGAACTATGTCTTTGATCTTTTCCCCCTTTTTTAGTAGACGAAAATCTTTCTACTTAGTATAGAAATTCAATGTCCTGCGTTTCTAGGAATGTGCGCGGAATTATCAGTTATTTTCAGAAAGATTATGACTCTTTTTCAAACAATGAAAGATGACGACTTCAGCACGAAAGAATCAAATATATATAGGAACATGAAAAAAAAACTTTTAGCATGGTTACAATGTCTTTTCAGAATCCCTATCACACTTTGTAGTAGGAGTAATAGTGTAATCCAAACGTGATACTTCACCAGGAGGACCATCAATTTTGTAGTCTAACAAACTTTTTGTCGTAACAAAGGCATGTATAACGTCAAGTTACACGATTTTAGGTTTACGGATTAACTTTTTTTCTTTCATTCAGTTCAAAATATAAAGGCTGTCTCATATATTTGAACATCTTATCACTCTATGAAGACATTGACAAATGAAGACCACATCTGCTCGGCTTTGCTTATTTTATTTGTCCATAATGTAGTAGCTATCAGCGTGTTTGCGGTTGCCATATTGAACGGATTGCGTCCTGCAGCAGGAGATTGCCTTAAAGTGCCAAAATGCTGAACAAAATCCAAATAATGTATCTTTTCTTTTTGAGGGGACAAGGTAACCGAATTATTGATTGGACCAAAGTAGTCGAGGAGTATTTGAAGTGCTTCCTTTTTTTAGCTTTCTTTATTATTCAAAACAAAAAAAATTATATGAGCATCTCCACGAGTCTTTCTAAAATTTACTCTCTAAAGCATCGTTTGAAGAATCATTTGAGTAAAAATCGCTTTTTATATCTTTTTACACTCCAACAATTTTTCTGTATCTTGTGAGCATTCTGGAGAATCATCCTCGCTCTCTATATTTGGCTAGCGAGAAATCATAATAGAGGTTGTCTATATATGGAGATCCGATTAAAGAGGCTGTTGGAGAGTACTTTTTCATCAAAATCTATATTCCTAAGAATATAAAGAGTCTCTTAGAGTTGCTCTAAGCTCAGGCAATAATTTGCTCGACAGATGCTGGAAAACTAAAACGTCGGACAGAAGAATGTTTAGATCTTTTCTCTAGCTGTGCAAGCTCATGTGCCACACTATTACACTCGCTTTGTGTGGATGTCTTTCGACTTAGGAAGACGAGTCGCCTCCTTAGTTCTCTCATCCGAGCTTTCCTGGTCAGTATCGAGCTATTGCAAAAATGACTGCAAACATTCTATTGTAAGACACGAGAACTGTAGCTCATCCGACAATGGTCAGTGTTCACTCATGGCGTCACGAACCAACCAAGCACGAGGGCAGCTAACAAGCGTATACATAAGGGCATGGCCAACGCAGGCGTACAGTAGTAGTGGTTTCATTCAAAAGTAAGTAGGTTCAAATAGTAATTGAAAACTTTAAGCTACTATCCATCCAATCCAAGCATATTTTTATTGTCGCTGCAATTCTCTCTCCTCAATCTCTCACCCCATTTTTTCGAGCGCTTCCTGGTTCTAGTAATGACCAATATCAAACCTTTTTGCAGGCTAATAAAATATTCTTCAGTCCACATGTTTCTCAACTACAAACATTTCTGCTTATTGATACTGCCTTTATATAATACTCCATCCATTTATTATTATAAGATGTATTAGTATATAGTAAAGTCTTTGGAAGCATAACTTGACCATCAATTATTGCTGCAACATATAATCATTTGCTACAAAATCAATTGGCATATAAGAGATTCTCTCCGGCCTCCGTTCACACACACAGGCCGGTTCTTATTACTTTTTTTATTAATTAATAAGCATGTACGGAGTACATATAGTTTGAACAACTGATAACCAAAATTTATGAAGCTCGAATATTAACACCCCCTATATTTTGAAACGCAAGGGGTAGCCATCCTTCTATCCTAGTTGTGTTTGAAGTGACATTTTCTTCTCTTTTTGAGATGACTGTTGACTGGCATCTCAAGTACTGAAATTCAGTGCCCAAGGATGATTAAAGACGCGTACGAAATGTTCTTTTTTCGCAAAGGTGGCTTTGCACAAAATGTTATGTTCTGTTATTATTCTCTCTGTTGGCGCATTGTATGGCTTCAAAATAGAACGATCGAGAATATATAGCACTGTTTTCGACATATTTTCAGACCCCCCACCACACTGTAGTTGCACAATTCTGATACTCCACCCAGCAGCTCCAACGTGCAGCTTTGTGTTATCATCTAATAATGCTTTGCAATATTATTTGTCTCCTACTTTTCTATAGAGAAATATCACCCCGGAACAAAAACACGAATAAAATTGTGCTAGTCTATTCAATCAGACTATCAGAGAATATGGCCACGATTTTCATGTCATACTGATGCTGACTGATATCTATCATCGGCCCCTAATAAAAGTGAAGAAAATGCTGTTTTTTTAGGATTATCATCTGTGCGCCAACTGCCACCAAACTGAATTAAATTCAACCGCAGTTTATGATCTGTCGGTCAGCTTTCTTCGTTTCCGGCAGCATGCGTGATGTAGGAATCTAAGATGGTTTGTTGAACTGTCAGCCTTCTGAAAGCAAGAGATCTACGACCGCCAGGGCCAAAATGGCTCTCAAATATGACATTTTTTTCCTGGCGAGTTTCTGCCAAACTGAAACAACCAGCCACACACCTCGAACGCTTCACCAAACGTTCATAGCTATAAACCCGGTGACGCACTGTGAGGGAAATCGAACGCCTGCCGAGGGCTTTTATTTCCCACTGATATGTAGAGCGTACGCCGTTTGTTGCTGAGTCGATGTGCACGAAATGGCAAAAAATTCAATCCGTTTTGGCTTGGCGTCGCTGTATCATGGCTATATCATGCGCTAGCGGCCAAGCCTGTCCAGCCGGCAAACAGGAGCTTAGCTAGGGACGAAATTCATCTGTGTTGCATTGTTTGGATGCATTTTTCCACGTCTAAACTCTATCCATGCTAGCATAGCTGATAGCTCGCTGTAAATGTGTGGCTAGTACCAAGCTACGGAATTGGAACGTAGCACAGCTGGGGTCTGGGTAATTGAATGAAGGCCATGCGAGGAGGGAGCCATGCAAGACAAGGCAGACAGGGCCGTGTGTCCTGCCTGAAAGCAAAGCCGCAACAAACTCGATTCCTCCACGCCGAATAATAATCGTTGCGCGTCGCCATTGACGATATGGAACCTTCTATGCTCCGTTGCACCATCCGATCAGAACTTTATCTTCTCTTTTATTTTTATTGTTTTTTTCATTCAGGGTCGGCGCCATAAGCATGCGGCCGTACGTGCTGATTTCAGCATGGACGAAAGCGATCTGCCCTCGGCCTTGTTTAGATTGCCTCAAATTTCCAAGTTTTTTCACTCTCTTTCCATCACATCAATTTTTGGACGTATGCATGGAGCATTAAATGTAGGTAAAAAAATAACTAATTACATGGTTTAGTTGTAAATCACGAGACAAATCTTTTGAGCCTAGTTAGTCCATGATCGGACAAAGTTTGTCAAATAGAAACGAAACGTGCTACAGTGTCCAGATTGCAAAATTTTGCAATCTAAACAAGGCCCTAAAGTGAGACGAGACGATGGCGACAGCTGCGAGTCCGGTGGTGTTTAAATGCAGGAGTAAAGTTCAGAGATGCTCAGCAGGGGCTTCCTAAGTCCTTCATGTTCCTAAAAAAAAGTTTAGAGATGCCATATTGGATATCATATCGGTATGTTATATGAGAGTATTCGGATAATAATAATAAAACAAATTACAGAAGTCCTCAGTAATCCACGAGACAAATTTATTAAGCCTAATTAATCCGTTATTAACACATGTTTACTGTAGTATCATATTGTCAAATCATAGACTAATTAGGTTTAAAAAATTCATCTCGTAAATTAGTCGCAATCTGTACAATTAGTTATTTTTTAGTCTATATTGAATACTCTATGTATGTGTCCAAACATTCGAGGTGATAGAAAGTAAACTTTAGAAGATGAAATAAACGGCCTCAATTGGAGAACAAGATCCAACAGATCTATCTATTATTATACAGTAATATATGCAATTGCTCTGTTCGCTTGACTAATAAGTCATGATTGAAAATACTGTTGGCTAATTTGTTGTGAGAGAAAAATATTATTTATTGACCGAAAAAATATGACTTATAAATAGCGAACAGGGGATGCATCAGGTGGCAGTTTTTTTCGACCCGCGTCGTTCACCAACCCTGGTGAACTACTAGTAATATGCCACTTAGCGTATTAGTTTATTTTTCCTTAGACAAATATTAGCGGATAGCGGTACTGGCAGTAGATGTTCACGTCACATTTGGCACTCTGATTGGCTGCTTATCGTCGGAAGCTAGCCGGCCTAAAGTTTGGCCGTCCTTCAAGTACGACACTGGGCCAGCTAACCTGGATATATATCTTGTTTTGGAGTGGGGAGACTTGTTTGGTCATTGGTGTATAACCTTTGATTAATCCGCCGCTGATGTGGCATGCATGCATTATGCCGTCATGAGGCGAGATTACCATAGCAAGAGACACGATCGAGCACGTTTGGCAGCAACTGGACTACATCTATCTACAGGTGGATAATGGGATCACTTCCGTTAGGAATGTGCTTATACTTTGTTGATATGCGTCAGTGCATATGGAATCCATCGTTCGCTTGGCTTTTTGTAAGCCGTATTTTTTCAGCTAATGAACAGTATTTTTCTCTCACAACAAATCAGTCAATAGTACTTTTAGTCATGGCTTATCAGCCAAACGAACAGGATAATCATCGAGAGTTTGGGAACGTGTCGTGAGCATATGGCGGCAGCTTGTGTTGTACAACTGGTTTGCTATGAACGAAGCAGGGGTCAACTGGCACCAAACAATAGAAGCTGAAACAGTAGGTGCATTGACTTGGACGAAATGTGTCAAACACGTGTCTGTTTTGCTGAACGCATGATAAAGCGGTTGGTTTGGTGGGCAATTTGACTTGATGATGTATTTTCGTGGATGTCAGGTCAGGCAAAACTGTGACTACTTAACGAACACAAACACACACAACGCAGTGATGGAATGAATTAGGCGCGTATATGTGTTGATGAAAGGCTTTGAAGTCTAAATTGTGTCTACTCCAATTAGGCCGCGTTAGGCCGGAACTAACCCGGACAGCAAGGCGAAGAGAAAATATGTGGCGACGCGAGTTGACTGATGACCGTACCCCCTGCATACATATCACAATTCACACGTTACTGATCCATGGCGTTAGCGTGCGTAGTCACCAACCAAGAGTACTTGTTTTCGAAGACCTCAGAGGCGGCTCCTGAGTCCTGATGTGTTTCGTTTACCCAAAACAAGAACAGGAGATCGACGCATGCAGGAGAGTTTTGAAGATGTGAAAGAGACGTGCCAGGCCACATTGCCAGGGAATCGATCGATCGGTGACAAAATTCTTGGCCTAATTTGGCCGCGCTCTGTCGTCGTCGTCGACTCGTCGTTGTCTAGTCGTCGCTAATTGTGAAGTGGGGTTACGTTGCGCTCATCCGGAGACGGCAGACGGGGGCAAGACGAGCCCCACGGGCCATGGGGCACGGCTCCATCCGAATCGCTGGCCCTGTAGGCGTGTAGCCATTGCCACGTTCTTCTCTGGATGCCTATCCATTCTGACTCTGGCTAGCTAGTGTGAAGTGTGTGGTCCGTTGGCGTCGGGTTAAAACTCGTTTTCCAGGTGGCGTGCACCGACGTAGGTGCTCCAGCTTGCAGTCCCCACTCGATCACACCCGGGACCCGGCTAGCAGTAGCAGGTGACCCACACGGCTATATGCAGAAGAAGAACGTGACGTGGCCATACACATACGTACCGCTTGCCGTGGCCCCCTTGGGCAATCAGGGACAGATCTGGAAGCAGAAATGGACGGGTGGGCGTGCCAGGCTGCCAGCGCCCCGCGCGGACGGACCCGGACCCATGCCGCGCACGGAGATCTGCGGGGGAAACGCGCCCCAAACGACGCGCTCCCCGTGCGTCCGCGTGCCTTCGCGGAAGGGCTGCTGGTGCTGGAGTGAGCCGCACGGGGCCGCGAAACGCGATTCACACTGACACAAGGAGTCCGCCGGTTCTGACCCGAGAGTCTTAGCACGCAAGCAAGTTGGTAAACACTACAGGTGGTGCCGTGCCGTCACATGGTGTCGGAGTCACGCACCGGTGGCGCTGTCACCAGGAGTCCGCGCCAGCAGTCAAGACTTCCGGACAGGGGTCAGGGGAGAAGGCTTACACGGCTCCTGCAGAATTTTGCCAGGATTTTTTTCTCTCAAAAAACACAGGAGATCTGCGTCTCGTTGTATTAAGAAGATAATTTTGCCAGGATCATGCATGGACCGGGAGAAGAACTTTCTCTCAATCGTACCGCCATTCATGCTAGACGAAAATGAGCTTAGAAGTAACCCAGGCAGGCAGAACCTCGGATGGTATCAATTGGCCTCTTTACTTGGTCCACCGTACACACATGTTCCTCCGTTCATCCGTATATATAGGAGTCGCTCTCTTTTCCACGGATCGGAGATTGCCGAACCACGTGGGCTCCCCATTTCCAGTTGCATGCGAATCTACGGCTTATTGCATAAGCCGAAAAATGAAATCATATTAAACCACTTCGCTAGCGCTAGCTATATGCCATTGAGTAAAGACGATAAGGAAGTTTATTGATTGCGGCAGCGACAAAGCACAATTTGGTGCCGCACATCGCAGTTGCGTTGGTTCTTAAATCTTAATGCTGCTGTGTAGTGTGAGCCAGGGTGGTGACAAAGCAAATCACTTTCCGTGCTTCCCCATCAGACTCTGCACGTGTTGCGGAGCAAAGAATGCGATTAATTCAATTCAGTCGATGCCAGAGGAGGCGTGTTGTGTTGCGATGCTCCTCCTCCACTCTTCGATCGGCTGTCACATGCATTCACGCGAGGAATCCAATCCAGTTCCATGATGGATGCCTGCCCATCCAGTCCACGGCAGGGAAAAAAATTGCTCGCTCTCAGCTCGTCGTCATGGCTGGGGACGACCAGCACATCAAATCGGCCGTGAAGAAATTATTTATTCTTCGCCAAAATCATAGGCTTGTATCTACTCCATGCTGCCGTTTGATTTTGTTTCCATGCATTGTTTGATTGCGTCCACAGTATAGACCATCACCACCTGCAGTCTTCAGCAGAAGAACCCGAAGTAATAGCTCTGAAGAAATGGTTCCGTCATGGAGCTCAGCTAGCTCCACGCGCTGGCTGCATAACAGCCCAGCCCACCCTTGATATCCCCGGCAAGGACGCGAGGTGGACGTGACCATTAGCCGATTTCGGACAATTTTTTACACGTAGGGGGAAACGATGAACAGTCCAGCAGGTCTGTTGGCAAGCGAGGTCCATTTGTCTGGAGTTGCTTGGTCTTGCATTGGTGGTCCAGACGACGTACTAGCTAGTAATGTCCGCCAGATTTGGATCATGCTTGCTTCTGTTCCTCGCGCTGAGATCCTGACCGTTTGACGCTCGTAATAACAACTGTGCTAGGAGTAGGTCGGTTCTCCGGGTGCAGAGGCAGAGCCACAAATCAACACGCTCTGCAATGATTTTGGAAATCTGGACGCCCAGGCAGGAGATCCCCATCCACCCCCCACCCCCCACCCCCCCCCCCCACCCGAGGCTCTGTCTGGTGGCATCTGTATCCTGCCGGTCGACCCTGTCGTATTGCCAGATGGATCACGAGAGCTGATAGCGCATTGCGCCGATCGTATCTCCCCGTCTGAGCCGGATTTCATTATATTAAACGCTGGCCTCATCTTGTTTTACTTAATTTCCTTCGCTCACTAAACTAAACAAGGGGCGCAGAGCAGATAAACAAAGCCATCCATGCGATCTGACCCCGCGCCACGTCCAGATTCCATCTGTCGCGCGCGCACCGAGCTCGAGCGGAGCGGCTAGCAGTAGTAGCACTAGCAGCGACATGATCGCGCCACAGCCCACAGCCACGAGATGCCAACCTGTGCGATGTGATCTGCATTGCGCTTGCGCGTCAGTACACGAGTACGACCGACCGGCATGCATGTACTAGTAGTATGGCCCCTGGGTCACAGAGCTGGCTGCTGGGCAAACAAACCATCAGGATTCTTTGCAGAGAAACAAAAAACCAGTCCGGCCTTTGACCCCAGTGGCAGCGATCCCTTCCTTGTTTAATCGCCTGCTGATCTGCCGGCGGCCGCGTGCGCGCATGTTCGAGATGGAAGCCACGCCGCGGCGGGGAGCCGGGCCCGACAGGCCAGACGCGGCACGTTCGCGTCCAGGCATGCACGGATGGGGAACCTGTGCGGCCGTGCCGTCAGTCCATATCAGGCCACCGCCTGCGATGACCCTCTCTAATCATGCAGGGCAGGCACCCTTTGGGAGATTTTGGGGTGGTTAGGTTTATGCTTTTGTTGGGTTTGAAATGAGTGCGCGAGCGCATGCATTTGCCATGGATCAAATCCAGCGCAGACTTACAAAATCTCTACAAGTGGCGCGTAGTTTACGGTTAAGGATCCAGTGCTGCTCGTACTAGTAGATAGATACTGTTATTCCAATTGCAACCGTCAAAGTACAAACGTGCAGGTGCAGGGGACGGACTGCTGGTCAGCGTAGTATTTCCTATGTTAATGGAGTTTAGTTTTAGATTGCGTGTGGTTTACTCGTGCTTTCTTCACACGTAATAGGGAGGAGACCAAACTTTCGGAGCTTCGCTCAAGTTACGGAAAAGAAAACAACAGGTCAATGCCAAATCATGGAGAATGATATATAGTAGTTCCCTGTACGTTGGGCAATGACAAAAAATCTACTACATGGATGCGTTCTTATTTTTCCTCGTGTGCACATACTTAAGACCAGCCTAACGTGCAGGGTGGAACAAACCTATACGTATATTAGTAACAACAACGAACTAGACTTCGATCAGACTGACCCAAGCGTCAGGACAAAAGTTAGCTGCTAGTTTAGGTACTAGCTAGTGTCATCGAGGAAACCTAACGTAACGGAAAACAACAACCGCGTTCAAAGTTCAAACTCTCTTCCAGGCTCCCGGCCAAATTGGGTTCAGGATCGATGCCTGCTGGCTGGGCCAACGGGGCAAGTAGTCAAATGGTAATCATGATCGTCACCGAAACTTAAGACTGCCAAAATGACGCATCTGATCTTCTTCACCTAAAAGCCGCTAATGGACGGGCAACTGGAGGTTCCCATTAGCTTATCTAATGTAGCTGCCACTCACTCATGTCAAGCTAAACCCCTTCGGCTTTCTGATGAGAAGTATGCGCAAAAGGCCTCGTCTTTCTGGGTGAGGTAACCTACTAGTACTCCAGATCGAGATCGTGCAGAAAGGAGGAGGCCTTTGCTGTGACTGGGCACACAGGCCCGTTATCTAATGTAGCTGCCACTCACCCATGTTCCGCCAAAGAAAGGAGGTGCCCCCATTAAGAACCGTCGTTTCAGTAACTCCAGTTCAGCACAGCACAGCGTTCGCCCATCACAAATAAATAAGGCAACCTGTTGCAGTCCACGTAGTATATATGGAATTATGGATGCATGTACGTGTACCTACTACCACTCGACACGACGACACACGCATGGCAGCACAACGGAGTTTTAAATACTGTGTACTCTTCTCTGCGTGGCGATAAAGCTTCTTCAAATGGCAACAGTACAGGACGCTATACGGGGGGAGCAGGGCTGCAGGACGAAGATAACATGGGCCGAACGGGCCCCGTTTGATAGTGTGCCTTCTGTTTCTGGGCCTACTGTTATCGGATCAGACAATCCGTTGACGACGGGCTCCTACGTGACGGTGTCCTACGCAAGAAAATAAATAAGGTACCAGTGCAGACTCTATGCCGATGATGTCATTCTATTCATCAGGCCAACTGTGCAAGAAGCGATGGCCGTAAAGGAGATACTGAGAGGTTTTCGGCAGGTGTCTGGGCTCAAAACGAACCTGGCCAAATGCTCAGTGACTCCTATCTTTGGCGGGGAGGAAGCTATTGACGAGATCGTGGCTATTCTTGGATGCCAAGTGCAGGAATTCCCCATCAAGTACCTCGGTCTACCACTCAGTACCAGAGCTATACCCAAGCAGCACTACCAATCTATGGTTGAAGCGGTCGCTAGGAAACTGCCACCATGCCACGGCTCTCTTATGGCACGCAGTGCCCACGGCTCCCTTATGGCACGCAGTGGAAGGCTTGTATGGATTAAATCAGTTCTGCGATCAGTACCGATCTATGCTATGATGGCTGAGAACCTGCCAGGCTGGGCAAGAAAGGAAATCGACTCCATCTGCCGGAAATTCTTCTGGGTGGGATCAGAGGCTTCAGTACAGGGCAAGTGCATGGTTGCTTGGCCCACAGTGTGCAAGCCGACGCAGCTAGGTGGATTTGGGATCAACGATCTCAAGCTGCAAGGATTCGCATTACAAACAAGATGGCTGTGGCTGCAAAAAACAGACCAAGACAGAGCTTGGAGCCAATTGCTGATAATAACGGCCCCAGAAGTTCAGGCTTTCTTCATAGCTTCGACATTCACAATGATCGGGGACGATAAACAGGCACTCTTCTGGGAGGATAGATGGATCATTGGCGAGACAGCCATGGAGATTGCACCATGCTTGTACCATCTGGTCCCCAGCAGAATTCGACAGAGGCAATCAGTGCGGGAAGGTCTGACTAATAGGAATTGGGTCCGGGGGATCCCACGTGGACTGTCAGTGCAGGCGCTGATCGAATACTTACACCTGTGGGACGCGGTGAGCAACGTTCAGCTGATAGAACAACCAGACCGGACGATCTGGAGGTGGACGGGGTCTACACCGCAAAATCAGCCTACAACATGTTACACATGGCTTCGACGCCGTTCCTCGGACACAAGCTGATTTGGAAAACTTGGGCTCCTCTACGAGTCAAGATCTTCCTTTGGCTTGCATTCAAACGAAGACACTGGACAAATAATAGAAGGATGCGGCATGGACTTGAAGCAAGAGAGGAATGCTTCCTCTGTGATCAAGGCAGAGAGATGATCGATCACTTGCTTGCCAATTGCCCGTTCACCACGGAGCTCTGGTTCCACATCCTTCAGGCTCTTGGAAAACAACTCCCTTCCACCGCACAAACAACAATCCGATGGTGGAGAAGGCTACGTTCACTGTGTACCGGTGGCCAGCGATCCGTATGGACACTCTGTATGCCTTAGTCTCTTGGCAGGTTTGAAAGGAACGAAATGTCAGATGCTTTCGAGAGGCGGCATCAACCGTGAACGAGCTCCTTCAAGTGATCAAGGCGGAGGCTGATCGTTGGATTGAGGCAGGAGATCACGCCCTGGCGGAGCTGGCAACCGCATAGCCATGGCTCAGCTGCCCGTCCTTTCGTTTGTTAACTTTCAAAATGTAGCCTTTTGTTTTTCCGTTTCAGTCGTCATTGGCACTTCTTGTAACATAAACATTCTACCTTCTTAATATAACGATAAAAAAAAGACGACGGGCTCCTATGTCACCTTCATTCGCGTCACTTCACGGCAAGCTTCATTCACGGCGTGGTTTTCCGAAGTTCCAAACCCTTTCCGTGACAGGTCTATCTACAGGAAAACATGTACAGTTGCCGGATGATACATGTGACAGAACGGCTTGCTTGGCGGAGTAGAGTGCTACGGCTCCTATGTCACCTTCGCTCGCGTCAGTTGCCGGATGTCACCTAGTACGTTCTTTTCACAGGCTGAACCATTACCATAGCACTACCCACCATGAGCCTGCTTCAGTGCTTCTGGTTTCTGGCCATCTGGGCGTGGCCCGTGGTACGGATCGGCGCTTGACAAGCCATCTGCGGTCGCTTTCGTTCCATCGCGGGGACCGCCCTGCCGGCAAAGGCGCGGACACGGCGAAGCGCGAGCGAGGCGAGGCTGCAAAAATCCCCCGGGGCCCGGCCCCATCTTTTTCGAGCGCTGGCGACGACACCGACGATCGGCTCCCCCAGCTCATCGTCGCCGTGTGGTAGTACGTACGGCTCCGCAACCACTTGGCAAAACAGCTCATGCGATCGATCCCACTTCGAAAAGCGGAGCGCGCGCGGTCTTCGTGGGTGGAGAAAAGGGTGCAGCGCGAAAGGAGAATGGCTTGAGCGTTGAGCGCGCTGCTGTCTGTCGTTGATGTGATCTAATGAGCCAAGAAGGCATGGCCTGGCGTGTTCTTGTCGAGGTTTGGCTTCTCTTCTCTTCTCGTCTCGTCGTCTTGGGTCCATTTGAAGCTAACGTTGTCTTGTTGAATTGAATTCCCAGAAACTCGTAGTGTGTGCAAGCTGTTGAGTGTTGAGAGCAACAGTGCTGCTCAGAGCCTGAAACAGTGAAACGCGTGAGACTGGAGACAGCGGCCAGCGGGCCGCTCGAGATTCCAACCATGATTGGAACTACCGTTCCGAGGGCCTACACAAGGACAGAGATTGATAGGGTGGAAAGACTAGTCGGTGGGCTGAATTCCGTGTACCGCGGGATGATTCGACGGATTTTGTGGCGTGGCGGGCCATTGCATTGTACAGCAGCCTGGGATGCCCCGGCATGACGATTAGCACGAGCACCGTCGCTGCTCTCTGAAGTGTTGCTGCTCTTGGTGTCTTCTTCCGCTGGAAGAGGGACGGAATGGAGAACATAGCAGACGCATAAAAGGAGAGGGGGCAAATGGACTTTGTTTGTGACAGCATGGCCTCGTCAACGGGCGCCACTTGTCCAAGTGCATCAGTGAAAGCAGAGGGGGGGGTGAGGTAAAGGGATTTGGGGCCTTGAGAGTAGCCAATGGATCAAGCCCAATACAAAACTCCAGTTTTCTTGGATCGGCTAATGGATGGAAAGCCCAATACAAAACTCCAGTCATGCTTTAGGCGAGGCCCAAGGAAGGAAGCGGCTCGGACCGTTATCAATTGTGTACTGGACCACAATCCAAATTCCAGACTGAACAATTCCCAATAAAAAAGAAGTAAAAGAAAAAAGGCCCGACTCACTAGCTGTTTTAGATGGCCGTCACACCGGCCCAACGTGGTAAGGGGCCAAGAAAATTCGATTACACCCGTCTTTATATTAGTAGCTTCTGTTAACCAGCTCATCAAATTTCTTTGAAGATAAGTTTAAAAAAATCTTTGAAGATCAACAGACACTCCAGCGCTCCAACCAAAGTCATATAGACATCTACTCCCTCTATTCCCAGATAAATCAATTTCTAGAGTCCGTGTTAGTTTTTTTTAAAAATTTAACTAACTTTATACTCCCTCCGTTTTTTTAAGGGTCATATTTGAGGAAGAGTCGCTAATAGATGTCGTATTTTGGTCTGGTTGCTTCGTTGGTAGAGTCGCGAGTAACAAACGCCTCGTTCCTTCCTCCAGCGATTAAATGCATGCAGCCATGCAGTAGCAAGTGCCGTGCGGGACGTTGGCGAGGGCTGCGGATAATCGCTTACCGCTGAGTACGAAGCAGCATTAACGGAGTTTAGCGCAGAAACGGGAAGCCTTATCTCAGATTTAATCTTCACCTTGTTGTGTGCACCAAACCCAAATACGACACTTAAAAAATCGGAGCGAGCATAAAAGAGTAATAACATCTATGACATAAAATGATCACGTTATGAAAATATATTATATGATACATCTAATGATACTAGTCTGATATTATAAATCTTGATGTTTTTTTTCTATAAATTCGGTCAAAATTTAAAAATTTTGACTTAAGACATAATCTAGCTATTCAGCGATGGATGGAGTAAAAACAGAACTCGACCTTCCTAAATCTTAACACTGGAGTATTCCTACGAAGGTGGCCCAATGGGCATATTGCACATTTGGTAACCCGTTTTCTCAAGGTATGTTACATATAACTATAGCCATATTATATACCTATTTGAACTACAAAAAAGTATAACTTATACTACCTCCTCTGTAAATCTTGTAATTTTAAATAGTGTTAAGTCAAACAATCTTAAATTTGATCAGATTTATTAAAATATATAGTAATATTTATCATAGTAAACACATACTCCCTCTATCCCAAAATAGAAGACGTTCTTGCTTTCCGAGAAGTCAACTTTTTTTTTAACTTTGACCAATTATATATAAAAAATATTAATATTTATAATACATAATTAGTATCATTAGATATACTTTCACAATAAACTTATTTGGAGATATAAATGTTGCACGTATTTTTTACAGACCTAGTTAAAGTTGAGAAAGTTTAACCTGCACACATCCCATAACGTCTTCTTTTTTGGACGGAGGGAGTATGTATCATTAGATTTTGAAATATATTATCATAGTATATCTATTTAAAGTCATAAATTTGATATTATTTTTATAAATTAGGTTAAGATTAGTATAGTTTAATTTGAACTTAACCTAAAATTATATTCTTTCTAGGACGGATGGAGTATTATATTTGGCATCCCTATGCTTTTGTAACGATGTTCATGTCATTTGTTGGCTTTATAAGTTATATAGAAAAATATGTCCCGAAATGCATGTTATTGCTTATATCCTCTTGTGCTTGGCATTATAATGACATCTTATCAAAAGAAGATAAATGAAAGATTTACACCCTAAAGTTTCTTTGTGGTGAATATATTTGATGATTTGAGTTCTAGCATTAAACTATAATGTGGCACAACCGTCCGAAATAACACGTTTTCGGAGGCGCTCGTCTTCCACTAGACACTAGGCACCTCGAAAGTGAGGTACATCGGACAGTTCCATAGAACACACCCCAAAGGAGAACTCGAAACAATCCACGTTTTACAGCCAGAATCTAATAATAAGTACGGGCTTACAATACTTAGTCTATTTCATACAACAAGAGTTTTTGGAAATTATTTATTACAATACCAGAGTTTAGAGTGCGATAATTAAACAACGGAATGAAAATAAACATCTAGCGAAAACGATACAAGGATCCGTCTGTGCCCACCAGAAGAATCCTCCACACAAGAGGTACTCCTCAAGCTGCACCTACAACAGGAGTAAAATAAACCATGAGTACATAATATACTCGCAAGACTTACCCAACTAGTGGGAATAGTTTCTCGACTCTCAAGGATATGATAGACAATATGGATTTGCTATTTTTTTTGTTTGTGGAAAGCATTACTAATAGTTTATCCTTACAGTCAAATTTTATTAGTAGTTATGATTACTTCATTAGTTAATCATGCTAGGTAAACACATATTTTACTTTCAAGCAAGGGTTGAGCGATCAGAACCATTTCACCATCTTTCATCTTTAGTTCTTACAACGGTGCTAGACCATAGCCAAGTCATACCGTCTCACGGAAACTGGTGATTCGAGAACCAATGTATCTCAACAGGGTACTCTGAAACACACGCCTCGCTTGTACCCCAGACACAAATGAGACCAACCCATTCTACTCCTGTCGAGGGGTCCAGGTCCTCGTCTAAACTTGGACTCTAAGCCCCCACACTTGAGACCCGATCTCAGTATGGTGCTTAGACCTCCACCTTTCCCTGCCTCCAATCAGTCGGTCCGAAAAGAGCTAGAACCCACGATATGAGCGTAACGAGCCTTCCCACTCCATAAGCAAGTATGTGCTCAGGATAATAAGTCTGTGACCTAACTACCATCCACAACAACGGACGGTCCTTAATCGACACGAACAGGGAAAACAGTGTAACCAAGCTAAGCCCCGTTGGCCGTGGGATACAACCTGTTACACCCACCAATACACATACCATATCCCTGCCATGTCTCTATTTTTCCTTTCATCCTTTTATTATGAGAGTAATAATAATAATCCCGTATTGTGAGCAACGATTGGTTACTCATGCTACCGATGACCTAAGCATATCATCTACTCGAACATGCACTAGTAAGACTCTTAGGACATGTATATCTATGCATGTGGTTAGCATAAAATTCTTGTAACGTAAATGCACAACACACATATATATAGGGAAAGTATATTCAGTAGCTAGCTATAGAATAAGTTATTTTGTAGTCACCTCCATTTACGATATTTTTTATACTTAATATACGATAAAGTGAATACATATTTATGATAATTATGTTACTATAACACATGGGGATATTTACTATAACATTATAGTAAACCACTTAGTAAGAAGTTACTATAATCACATAAATTAGCACAACAATTATCGCAACTCCAAGTGACTACATAATAAGTTATTCTATAGCCAGTTGCAGAGTAGTAGTTCTATATATATATATATGGTGAATTTTAAAATAGAGGTTATGCATCGGGGCTTGCCTTAGGCAGGTGCGGTGCCATTTGAGTCGGTCAGTGGCGGTTGTGGGACCTCCTTCTACGAGAATCTTCTCCTCATACTCCTCGACGATCTCCTCGAACTCATGATCGCCAGTGGTCACGATCTCCGCCAACTCGTTCTCTACATGCATGCGATGATGATGCAACACTTAGCATTTAGGCAACAACAACTCTTAAACTAAGAATACACATACTAAGCTGCTAAGCTAGCTCTAATGACTAAGATACTAAGCTAACTATCATCTTTATCAAGCAAAGCATTGGGTTCAACTAACAAACACCTAGCTTTGTAAATGAACGATATATCTTTATGTCTACTAGTGATTTAATGTATATTGAAACAAAGAGTATTTAACTATCCTAATGCCTAGTCAATTCTAAAGCTACAAAAATTATAGTGAGCACATAATAATACACTAAAACTACTGTAAAAATTTTAGGATCAAAACTATCATCAACTAAATACATAATAATACCACAAAAATTCCTACAATAATTAACTTAATATTATTAAGCATCCTTAATTGATTTAATAGCTACTAATGTCAACACTATAAACATGAACTAAATACACCAACAGATAGAGCATAATTTTAGAAACCTAACAAAATTTATTTCACAATTTTTGGACACCTATCTGATTTTATATTAATTACCAAAGATCAGCTCAGAAATCCAATTAGAAAACTATTTCTAATTCCTTAGGAAAATAAAAAGCGAATCTCCCGCGCGGCCCACACACGTGGCCCGCGCGGCCCAGCGCACGCACAGCGGCCCACCGAAGCGGCCCACGCGACACCGGCCCACGCGCGAGACGGCCCGGGACGAGGGAATCCCGCGCGCTGGCGCTTTTGCAAAATAGACCTCGTACTTCTCCTGAATTACAACTAAGTCCTAACTCTATTTTCTCTTCTCACAAGACTTCTCACTTAACCCCTTGGCTTTCCTGGAATTCCCCCACGCGCACCCCCGGCTAACCCATGCCTGGCGGCGCGGCGAGCAATGTCGTAGGGTGGCCACGCCGGCCACCAGAGACCCGCACTGGCTCGTCGGTCAGGTTGACACTCAACTATGGTCCAACCGCCTACACCGAGTAGCAACGCGGAGCGGCGGGATGCACTGGAGCGAGCTGCAGCGGCGTGCGACCAGCTGTGACAGTGACGCGACTGCTCCGACAAACTAGGGAACCTAAGGACCTAACCGACAAGCGAGTGAGCATTAGTAGACTACCGTGGACCTAGCCGAGGTGACGGTTGGAGGAGAGAGTGATGGAGAAGGGCTGGCCACGTGCGGCCGAGCCATGCGGCGGCGCACCACGGCGGCACGGTCGTGTCAGCGACTACAGGGAGGTGGTAGCGGTTCGGCTAAGGCACGCAGGGTGAAGATGGAGTCAAGGCGACACTAGTGGTGCAGGTGAATTGGTTTGAGATGGGCGGTAGGAGGGCTGCCCTCGAGCATGGCCGAACGCGGCCTTAATGGCACGACGATGGGAAAAACTCCAAATTGGAGCTTGGCCTTGCACGGTTCAAGGCTGGGTGGGGTTGGGCAGTGAGAGGACGTGATGTTGAAACCGTGGATGCACTGAATTGAATCGAGGTGATCGCTCACCGGGTAATTTGATGGCGCGGCTCGATGGCGGCAGTAGAGGGAGAAAGAGAGAAAGAGATAGACAGGGTGTTGTAGGAGGGCTCGACTCGGCCTTGCCTTGGTGTGATGCGATCAGCGTGATCGTGGAGGCCCACACGCAAGCGCTGTGGACAAGCGCGTTGCTCGACGTTGATGGGCTTCACAACCCTGGATCCTCCCCTGGGCTCCATACCTCGTGCGCTGAAGCGCACACGAGGTAACCTGGCTCTGATACCACTTGTAGGATCTCTGGTACGCCTAGAGGGGAGGTGAATAGGCCTGTAAAAATTCAACTCAAATCGAAGTCAAAGTCACCCGCAGCACTGCCGCTCTAAGAATTTAGCACAGCCGCATAGCGGCACTGCCCCACCTGTAGGAGAGATTAGTTCACAGTTCAAAATCTACCCAACGAAATTTTGATCGGGTAAATTTCTTAGCTTCCTACAGTGTAGTAGATCACAAATCGACCGTTGGAACACCACACACAAGTAGATCAGCCTCAAACTCTAAAAATCACATCAACAACAACAAGAACACAAGTGTAGGAACACGAGCACAAGATGACACGAGGATTTATCTTGTGGTTTAGCTCGCCACCAAGGCTTGCCTAAGTCCACGTTGTTGAGGTATACAACTAAGGCTTTAGGGCTTTGTAACCCTACCTCGTTCTCACGTCAAGAGAGTGAACTCTTGAGATAAGGGGTGATTTTACTCGGTGCAAGAGGTGGTTACAAATCTCTCGGGGCTACCACACAAGTTGGCAAGCTCCACGGGCGACGCTCTAGCCGGCTAGGAGCTAAGCTCTAAGAGTAACAAACACAACCACCGACTAAAACGTGAACCAAGTGCTCTTTAGAGTTTGAGAATCAATGAAGTTGCTCTCAAATCAAGTTTTGGACCCTTTTCCCTTAAGGATTGATAGAGAAATCAATGGATTTGCTTGGGGGCTTGAGGTCAACAATAGAGTGAGAGAGAGAGCCCTTGCTCTATTTTTGGGCGTGCTGAAGTGAGGAAGAAGAGAGCAGGGTTACCATTGGGGAGGAACGGGAAAGTTATATATACCTCCTGCCCCCAACGGTCACTTAAATCATAGATAGCTGTTGCGGAGGAAAGGGAAACTTATATATACCCTCAGCTCTCAATGGACACCGCACCCAAGGGGTCAGGCGAGACGAAACCCGTGACCGTGAGGTCGGGCGAGACGAAGCCCTCGAACCAAGGGGTTGGGCGAGACGGAGCCCGTACCCAAGGGTCAGGCGAGCCGAACCCGCGACCTAGGGGTCGGGCGAGCCAAAGCCCGTACCAAAGGGTCAGGTGAGCTAGAGCCGTGACCAAGGGGTCGAGAGAGCCGGAGCCCGCGACTAAGGGGTCAGGAGAGCCTCTCTTCAAGTGCGGCAGTACTGCACCACGCAAGACAACATGGGTAATAGTGAAGTGTAGACTGTGTTGGCTATGAATCTGAGGATGCATGTGTTTATTTGAGCACTTAGTAGCACATATTAGCTTAAGCATTGTGCCCTCCTTTATAGTACGGTTTTTCCTATATTCAAATTCAATATATAAAAGAATTTAAACCTCCTTTGAGTTTGAAGCCATCTACATTTAATTGGGGGCTCCTCCATTTCATGTAGCATCCTCGAATAAAAATTCCCTGCTTGTTATCTCGATAAATCTCATAAGTTCCCTAATTGCGTGGTCATTATCTCCAAAACCCACAATTAAGGCTTGATTGCACTTTTAGAGGTGACGGTTGGGGTGGAGGATGGCGGATGAGGTGTGGCCACGTGCGACCGAGCCGTGCGACGGCGCACCGTGGTGGCGCGGTCACGTCAGCGGCAACGGGGAGGCGGTAGCGGTTCCACTAGTGTGCGTAAGGTGGAGAGGGAGGCAAGGCGAAGCTAGTGGTAGAGGTGAATTGGCTCGAGAGGGATGGTAGGAGGGCTACCCTCGTCCATGGTAGGACGTGGCCTTATCGACACGACGGTGAGAAAAACACCAAATAGGAGCTTGGCAGTGCCTTCTTCATGGCCGGGTGGGGTCAGGCAGCGAGAGAACTTGATGGTGAAGCCACAAACGTGCTGAATTAAATGGAAGTGATCCCTCGGTGGCCAATTGGATGTCACGACTTGACGACGGCAACAGAGGGAGAGAGAGACGAGGCGACAAGTGGGCTCGTCTCGGTCTCGCCTTGGTGGGACATGGCCGGTGTGATCTAGGTGCGACGCGCATGTAGACACAACGGACAAGCACATGCGTCCACGACTAGCATGGCCCGTGCGACCGTAGTGCCATAAATGACAAGGCAACGGTGAGCTCAACCACGTGCACGCGGTAGTGGCTGCATCGAACTGGGCCGGCAGCGGACCAGAGGTGCAGAGGGAGGTCCGTACATGATGGCAAGGCGACAGTACCAGCAGCAGCTACGTCGTGGCGCAGGCACAGATCAGCTGTGCGGTAGCGCGGCGAGGCAGGCTACAGCGTCGCTAGCCCGTGCGAGTAGTAGCGGCGGCTCCACGCGGCAGAGCCAGTGGCGGCCAGGCTAGGGCAGTCGTAGCTAGACATGAGCGGCAGCGCACGTGCGGGCGTAGAGTGGGCAGGCGTGGCGACGTCGTGCCCCTGAGACGTGGTGACCGCGCTCACCCGGTGAACTAGCCCGAAATCACGTCTTGCACGAATATTAAAGCGCCTATAAAAACTAAACGGTTGCTCTAGAACCTAAACCATCTTCACCATGCTCCAGAGGGGATATGAGGCTACCAACCCGAGCTAAAACACGACACCACCTCCTAACTCGATTTCATAAAATAAATCGCCAAACATTGCATTGTCTAGCTGTCAACATACTTGAAAATATTCTAAATTTTTTAGCTGAACTTGATTCCAAATTGTATTTCTAAGCTATTAGAAATGTTCGCTAGTACTATTATTTTTCCATGGCAAGTATTTTATTGTTATCTACAAAGTTCATATTCCAAACTTTATTTAGCGCCACATATATGTTCTATAGCATTTTTGTTCAATAAAAATTAGTTTTAAACCCTACTTGATACATATGAGTTATGAAATAGCTTATCATTTAACATTTTTATTCATCATCTGAAGTTACAAAAATGTTATCTACACATCCCATCACATATATTATCACATAAACATGATGCTCATGACATGATTGAGTAGTTTGTTTAGGGCGTAACACCGAGGGTGTTACATATAATAAGAATGGATGATTGAGTTCATACTTCAGATTTGGGAGAGGAGAATAAACACTAAATTGATCTTTAGATTAGCTCAAGATGTATCACAAGCCACTTTTAGCCGATCTTAAATCTTAGATGGCAAAAGGCTCGAATCAAAAGAGCATCTCCTCTCTCTCCCTCTTTCCAGCTCTAAGTAAAACTCTCAACCTCACAAATGAGAGCCTAATCCTCTTAGTTGTTACTCACAACCAACCATCTAGCATATGTATTGGCACTTGGTTATTTCCCAAGTTTCTTTTACACGAAGCACTCAACCCAAATAGCATAAGGGTAAAACGGTCTGAGTTTCCCTTTGACAATCTAACGAATTGGTGCTTTCTTGACCGCGCTTTGCCTCAACGCAAGATTCGATATGCCGCCTCATGTCTGCCGATCTGCCGCTCCTCAATTTTGAGGACCAACCGATCAGAACCCAGCGCTGATTGTTTTGAGGCCCGATCCACCAAACCATCCATCGCTAGTTTTGAGGACCCAGTCGGCAAAGTTTCATACACACACCTCTTACTTGGCGTGACTCATCCATGCTGGTGCACGTCTAGCCTCCATCCACAAATGCAAGTGTTCATGATGGCTCGCCTTGAGTTGGTCCAACCCTGCATTAACTTCAATGGATGATGTTTTATCATCCATGTACTCTTGCTCTTTCATGTTCTGGCAGAACCGCCTAATCTAATGTCTCCTAGGAGTACTCATATTTCATTAGACACTAAGTACTCAAGGGAGGACATCAAATCACGCGGTTCCATCGAGTACACCCCAAGGAAGAACCTGAAAATCCACATTTTTCTATCAGGATCATAAATGAGAGAGTAAAGCTTACAACATTATTACCCATTTCTTACATCACTTTTCATGCAACATTAGATTATAATATTTATTATTTATAATAGCGGAATATGAACATGTTATCAGGGTTATGAACAATTTAATTTAACAGCGGAATATAAACATGTGATCAGAGTTTCAGCGGAAATAAATATTTTGTTCCTGACATGATAAAACATTGATATATAAACTATGACAACAGATGATAAAACTTTCATTTATAAAAACATTTAGTAAGGGTTATAAATAAAGATTATGATCGCAGCGTAAAGGAATCCTCTCTGAGCCCACCAGGAGAAATCCACACATAAGAGTCAGCTTTACCATCCACCCGTCACCTGCAACAGGGAGAAATAAAACCCTGAGTACTCAGCAAGACTTACCCGACATGAGAAAAGAAAAAGACTCCACGGATATGCAAGGCTATCTGGCTTGTTGGTTTATTACATCAGCAGGAAGCATTACTAAGCGTGCGTCCTTATATTCGATTTTATTAGCAGTCATCATTAGTTTATTAACTATCCATTTTATCTAAGCACCTGTGCTACTTTCAAGCAGGTGGTAAGCAATCAGGTTTCTTTTTACCATCTTTAATCTTCTAGTTCTTACTACGTTGCTAGACCGTAGACAAGCCGTACCGGATCGCCCGGTGATTCGTGAATCAATGTGCTCAGCTGGGTACCCCAAAACACACGCCCCGATTGTACCCCAGGCACAAGCTGGACCAACCCACTACCCTCCTGTCACGGGGTCTAGGTCCCCGTCCAAACTTGGACTCCAGCCCCCACCCTTGAGTCCTGGACTCAGTGCGGTGCAAGGACCTTCACCCAAAAAACCACCCTGACAGTCTATCCAAAAAGAGTTAAAACCCATGACAAGAGAGTAACAAGTCTTTCCTGCGCCCATACCCAAGTATGTGCTCGAGATAATAAGTTTTTGACCTGTCTAGAACCCAATGCAACGACCGGTCCTTAACCGACACAGACAGGAAAAACAGTGTAACCAAGCTATGCCCTATTGGCCGTAGGACACAACCTCTTACACCCACCAAAACCCAAACTATATCCCTGCCCGGTCTTCATTTTTTCTTTCACCATTTACATATTCCAAGTGATAATAATACAGTAATATATTTCTTATCTCTCGCGAGTGACAGGTAATCACTCGACTTCTACCGGAGTCCTGCAGCATAGCAATCTACACGATCCTGTCATACTAGTAAGACTCATATGATAAAGATGTATATGCAAGTGGGTTTCATTCAACTTCTTAAAACTTAATGCACAAATATAATTTAAAGTGCAGAAAAGTAAGGGTTATGCACCGGGACATGCTGGATAAGATTTAATTAGAAGTTAGCTTTTCCATCATGATGGCACGACCATCGAGACACCATCTTTTTCGATACTCCATATGACTACGCGATCCATCGACTTCCCTATTATGATATGCGATGCGATGCAATGCAAAGACGTAATTAATCAACTGCAACCGTGACTTGTAAAATACGATTTACGCCTCTCCAGTTAACGAGCTAGTTCTAACAACGACTGTATTTAGGCTACATATCCATGTTGTCGAATAAGGCGTTATTTCCCAACAAATATTTTAGTTATACAAACTCAAGTTGTTTCTTTATTTTATTCTATCGATTTAATCTTTATTCGAAATAGGACATCATTATCTATCTAGCAACTAATTATTCTGGTGCTACAAAAATTACATTGAGCAGCTAATAATATTAGTAATTTACAGTAAAATTTTTAGAGCTAACACTATCACCAATTCATCACGAAAGTTCCTACAGGTTTATGTCTTAACAATATTAAGTATGTCAAAATAATTAGGGCAACCCTAGAAACATACCGAATCTATGCGAACAAAATACATTATTAAATAGATCATAATTTTAGAAACTGAACAAACTTGGTTTGGCATTTTTGTGATTTTTCTACATTTTATTATCAATTTCCAAGCATTCAGCTGATTATTAAAATTACAAAACACCGAAAAAGAAAACAAAAGATCCTTGGGCCCAAAGCGGCCCAGCTCATCCTGGTCCAGCGGGCAAAGCAGCCTAGGCGAGCGGGGCACGCGCTGGCTTGAGCGGCCCAGCCAGCCGGCCCACGCGCGGCGTAGGCGCAACGACAGCACGCCGGCCCAGCGCGGATGAGCCCAAACCGGCATGGCAGAATAGTCGGCGGCCCAACGACCGAGAGCGGCCGGCCCACGCGCGGACAAGCCTAGTGCGATGTTAAATTTGCACGAGGGCCCCCGAGCTTTCCTCAAATCAACTCGTAGTACAAACACACTATTCATGTGAGTCACGTATTTTACACCGAGAACCCTGTATTAGTTTCTATTCACCTTTCACACCTTTTCTCCCTCCCCACAGGTAGAGCATGGAGCAGAGGAAATAATTCGCCGGCCCATGCGGCGGCTCGCCGGCGGCGGTACTGTCGCGGGGTGGCACGGGGAGGTGCGCGGACCACGACCGAACCCAGACCTGGCCACGACACGGACCGAGGTGGAGCTCGGCACGGCGGCCACGCGCTACCACGGCAAGGGAGGTGATGACGAGCGGCCACGGCGGCTGGCGAGGGTAGGCCTCTCGGCACCGAGCGGATATGTCGCGCCCCCGGCTAGGCCCTGCTCGTGCTGGGGCAGGGCGCAGCGGCCAGACCGCACGCGTGCGGCGCGTCAACGGCTCGAGCAGGGGCCACGGCGGCTCCCGCCGAACGCTCGTGGGGCATAGCGGAGCCGGGGAAGGAGTGTGGAAGGGCGGCACTCCAGCGCGACCGTGGGGCTCGCGTGCACACGCGAAGGGCCGACGACGGCGGGCGCAGCCACGGCGGGGACATGCGCGAGGCAACAACGCAGGACCATGGGGGCAGCAGCCGGATAGCGGACATGGGGACATGCGCGAGGCAACAACGCAGGACATGCGCGAGGCAACAACGCGTGTGGTGGCCGGATAGCGGCGTTGGCGGTCACGGCCCTAGGCGGGTGGGAGGCGCGGCGATGGTGGCCCAGCGGCGGCGCTCCTAGGGCTCATGTAGCGTGCAGCGGCGGAACTCGAAGTGGCAGTCGTGGCCGTGGTCAGGCGAGGACGGCGATGACGCGGTTGGCGAAGCAGAGGCGGCAAGAAAAAGTAGAGGCAGACAGCAGCTCGGCCTCGGCGTGCACAAGAAGGAGCGCAGGGAGAGGGATCAGTGGGGCGTGGGCATGACAGAGCCATGTGCTCCCATTAAACATTTTGGACACGACGCAAGCGAGGGAGAGAATGACAGTGGTGCAGGCAAACAGACGCGCGCGGTGCAGAGCGCGCGTGGGCATCGACGTTTGCAGTGCATGCAGGGCGCAGGCAGGGCAGGCGCTGCGAGCATCATGAAAAGCGGCATCGGTCCGACCGGAGCTAGACGTGGCCAAGGCGAGAGTGCTCTGCTAGTTAAATCGAGGCCGAGTACACGCGAGAAAACGACGAGGCACCACCGTCCCTCAAACTAGTGCATAGATGGGATGACTAGAACCTGACGGGGCGCGAAGGCAGCCAGCTCGACAAATCATCCATGAAAGCGCTCCCGAACAAGGACACGAGGAAGCATGCGCACATGGCGCCTACTGTGCTCACCCAATGCAGCAGCGGCACCAAGCCGAGCAGACTAGAAAGAGCGAGAGAGAGATGTATGCGACAAAGCCAGCAGAGGGAGGGAGAGCAAGCAGCCGGCAAGGCCAGCAAGCTCGGTCCTATCTCATAACGCGCGCGTCTTACCGGCGAGGTAGATGAGATGAGTAGCCAGCGACACTTTCGTTATTATTTTTAAACTAACAAACATTACATTGACACTCGAACAAGCATACCAACATATTCACGATGTTCATATCCTGCTGATGATATAATTTTTACTGTTTATATTTTACATTATTTTAGCTTCCAAAAATTCATTTTCTAAACAACTTTATGCATTAACAAGCATAACTAAAACTCTAAGGTTTTATTATTTAGCAAATTTTACTTTCAACAATTTTTGTTTATAAAAATTGTTTTTCATGCTTAATCAAATAAACAAGTCATTCGCTATTTATTTGCTATCAGACATTTTTAAGCACTAGTCTATACGTCATACTAACTCATAGAAATAAAACATCTAGGAACTAATTAATCCGTTGTTCAATATAATTCACCAAAATTGACACTTTTAAATATAAGTTAAATTTTAAAATCCGAGAAAATCGTTTTGGTAAATCCTCTTAGGTCTAAATCCCGGTGCTAAGTAACACCAAAGGTGTTACACATGTGTTCAATGTGAGCCTCCCATGGTCTGACCTAGGCCTGTTGGTCCTTCACTCCTCTGGTCCAAACCTTTTGTTCATCCTTTGCCGATCTCGGTCCATTGCGCACGGACGACTCACTTGACCTTCTCTATCGCCTATTAACGATCTCGGCACATCTAACACTTACACATCACAAACCAAGACATGTTACTCGACACACACAACACAAACACAATATGACACCTTCAGTTAGCTATTAGAATAATCAAGCACATATGAAATATGAATCCAATCAACAGTCTCATATCTCTCAACTCATATGGATGAGATCCGGGCACTTTCTAACTTGGTCTCTCACATTCTAATAAAATGGCTCGGCTCCCGCCGATGCTTCAAAAAAATCTGGTAGAAAGAGGAGGTGTGGTTGCGTGTTTTTTAGAAAAAAAATTACCAAAAATGTATCCAAAATCTCGTTGTTAATTTGCCATTGTTGGACACTGAGAATTCTATCTACCATTGCTGCCGGGCACAGGAGCTACTATTAACTTATTTTTGCTCGTTTTAACTAGCGAAGCAGAGCTAATTTACAGCTGCAGCTGCTCTCTCTCTCACACACAGACACTGTGCTGACAGCTAGCACAAGCTGCTTTTACAAGCAGCCGGACGTTAATGTTTTTGCTCGCTCTTGTCAACGAAGTTGTGTCGGGCCAGCTTGTTTGGTTGACAAGGCCCCGTTGGCTTCTCTGGTCAGCACCACGTTTCCGCGAAATAATATTATTTTTTTCTTATAATAAATTAGCAACAGTATCCGTTTTCGTTATTTTTTTAGCCAACCGAACAGGGCCGACGCCTACGTAGACTCTCGAGCCCTAGACGCCTATAGATGTCCAAAAGTCCACGCCTGACGCCTACGTAGATCATCCCTAAAAATGTGTTGCTCACAGAAACTCGTCATCCTCCCATCCATCAGGCCTCTACAACACCTGCAGTTGCAGGCTGCAGCACCAGGAGTAGCCAGTTGAAGAAAGGGGTACAGTAGTACTAACAATCTGACAGGCAGGCATGCAGTTGGATGATGATGGATCGGTTCAAAACTTCAAATCCACCGACCTCCGTCTCATCTCCCTGGAGCTCCCGTGTGCCGGATGCGCAACAGCAGTCCAGTGCAGCGTCCGGCCTCCGGCGACCGGCGACACGGCGAGTGGCGACATTGCGGTTACGGCGCCCTGCCTCCGCCAACTCCGACGAGCGTAGTAACGAGAGAACGTATGTGTCAGGGTCGCTAGGCTATCATTTGTTCCGTTGGTTTCGCTAATAAGCTATACTGGAAATACTATCGACTAATTTAAGATGAGAAAAAAATATTATTCATCAATCGAATTGACTGAACAGGTACGGTTCATAAACCAAGACCGTGTACTCCCAGGGGTATGTACTGTATACTAGTAAGGTCAGAGCTGCAGTGCCAATACACACGCACTGTTACGCGTCACGTCAGGGAGTCATTGCCTGCCGTGACCCTTCTGACCCCGTACAAATCGCAGATACGGCGACTGTACCACCGCTCAGGCGTCCTTTTTGTGGAACAGGCAAACAGGGCAAAGGCAACCGTCCCGGTCTCCCAGAGACAGGGCTCATGAGCCTCAAGATTTGCGATCAGAATTCAGAATCGATAAATTTCAGGCAATCTACCCATCCCATGTACTCATACACGTCGCGATCAGATTTAAGTCTAGACCTGTTTGGATTGGGGCTAGGAATTAATATTTGGCACTATAGTATTTTTGTTTGTATTTGATAATTATTGTTCAATCATAGCCTAACTAGGTTTAAAAAATTTATCTCGTAATTTATAATCAAACTATGTAATTAGTTATTTTTTATCTACATTTAATACTCTATGCATGTGTTCAAAGATTTGATGTGATGGAGAGAGAGTGAAAAAACTTGCAATCTAAAGCCTTTTTAGATTAGGGTTAGAAATCAGTATTTAGCACTACAGTACTTTCGTTTATATTTGACAATTATTATCCAATCATGACCTAACTAGGCTCAAAAGATTCGTCTCGTAATTTACAATCAAACTACATAATTAGTTATTTTTTTTATCTATGCATGTGTCTAAAGATTTGATGTGATGAAAAGAGAGTGAAAAACTTACAAACTAAACAAGGCCTAAACAAGGCCCTAATTCTCAGGAAATGATAAATTGCATTGCTGATCTCTCTTGCTGCAGCCTCGGAAACTAGCACACCGCCGAAGCACAGCCCGTCTTGCCGCGTGGCTTGGCCAACCAACTCGCGACGCAAAAAACACAAACTACATGACATGGCTGTGGCTCATCCCAAAAACCAAAATGCTGCTACTACTAGCAGTTCTTACTACCAGTACTAATAACCTAATCAATGCGCAAATTGCTGTAGCTAGTTTCTGGCTTTCTGCGCGCTATTCTGATTCCGACGGTGAAAAAAAAAGCACTACGCCCACTTGGACCGGCCCTGCTCGCTTGAACTTACTTATCGGCCGGCGTGGTACAGTGTTTTCTTATCGAAACAAATCAGCGAACACTCAGCCTGGCTTTTAAGCGAAGCGAAGCCTGCAGCTTGGCCTCAGCGGTCAGCGCCGGAGCCGGACAGCGCCATCGCCATCGAGAGGCCGCCCGCGCCGGGCCTCCGGGGCCCGCCGCGCGGCTCCCTCTCCCTCGCCATCGCCACCGACCACTGTGCTGCCGCCACCTCCTCCGGGGCCCCGCCGTGCAGCGTCACGTCGCCGGGGAGCCACTTGGTTTGCATGTACCCTGACCTCCGCCACGGCGGGACGTGCAGGCCGCTCTCCCGCAGCGACCGCTGCGCCTCCGCGCAGAGCAGGGACACCGCCTTCCGGAGCTTCGCGCGGGGGCCCACGAACACCGCCGGCAGCCGGGCCCAGAGCTGCGCGTACCATGGGGCCGGCCTGGCGAGCTGGAACTGGGACCTGAAGTCGATGTCCACGACGAGCCTGGAGCTGCTGCTGGAGGAGGTGGCCGCGCCCGCGCCGTGCTCCGTCGCCACGACGACGTCGATGTACTCGTAGTCGCCTGCAGCAAACGGCGGCATTGATCATTTGCAGCGAACGTTTTTATTTCCTTTCTGATGATATAATCACGACGATAACTAGGAGTAATCGAGTGCATGCTGACAAGGAAGGACGAATCCTTATAATGGTGGCATTGATCAGTTGCAGACCTTGCA
The DNA here is from genome assembly GCA_904845875.1 of Miscanthus lutarioriparius. Taxonomy (NCBI): domain Eukaryota; kingdom Viridiplantae; phylum Streptophyta; class Magnoliopsida; order Poales; family Poaceae; genus Miscanthus; species Miscanthus lutarioriparius. The sequence goes on from CAJGYO010000005.1 coordinate 13,473,080, forward strand.
GTGTCATGGTATGATGTGGTAGCACACAGACACAGTAAACAGTGGATAAAAGGAAAAGGAATATGAAAAAAAGAGGGAGGAAAAAAGAAAGGAAAGGAATAGTTCAGTCAGATGTATCACAGGGACTTCATGCAGAGAATGGTAAATTTGGGAAGTATTTTCATACCAAAAGAAGAAACATGCTGCTCCATGGCAGCATTTTCTGCAGGCAGCCCAGCCCCAGTTTAAGAAGAGCAAGCAAGAACAAAAATGGTAAAAAGAAGAAGAGAGGAGCATATACTGTGGGTGCTATCGGCAGAGAAACTAAAAATATTTAGTTCGCGAAATAATTTTTTTAGATGTTATATCAAATGTTTCGGAGATGTCAGAGGAAGTTTTCGAATACTAATAAAAAAAACTAATTATATAGCTCAGCCTAAAAACAACAAGATAAATTTATTAAGCATAATTAATCCATCATTAGCGTAGGTTAGTTACTGTAGCACTTATGGCTAGTTATGGACTAATTAGTCTTACAACATTCGTCCCACGATTTCCAACCAAATTGTGCTATTAGTTTTTTTTCTATATTTAATACTTCATATGCCGCAAGATTCGATGCGATAGTTTAGGATGAAAATTTTTGGAAACTAAAACAGACCTAAGCAAACTACCATCAGTTCATTCAGCTGAAACTTGTAAGGGTGTACAGTAGACGTGTAGTAAGAGTGATGATCACGTCACATTACCTGCAGAAGACCTGCAGAGGGACGCATGGTAGCCGTCTTTCCTGAGCCTCATCATCAGCCTCCTCTTCAAGCTGCTCCTCTTCCTCTCCTCCCCGATCTCTCTCACGTGCTTCATGGCCCTCTCATGTAGCTCAATCTCCACCTGTGTGCTAGGCTCAACGATACCCTGACGATATGTATGTAGCAGATGCAAACAGAGTAATGCAACAAAGGTTTGAATCAGCAATGGCGAAACAAAACCCCACATAGCTAGAGATTGTAGGAGCAGAGATGATGAGATGAACCAATCAAACCTCCAAGATGTGGTATGGATTTTGTTGATGCAAGGCGATGGCTTGTGGTGCTGATGGTGGCTCGGAGTCCATCTCGAACATACACTCGTCCACTTCTTCGAGACAGGAACGCATACTCTCGTCCGAACTGCTCATGATCCTGCTTCAGGAATGAAGCAAGCCCAGTTCTTGAGCTCTGCAATGGTGGAGAGACAGACAGAGAGGGAGAGGTTCCCCTCTTGAGTTTATCTACTAGTGGCGGATGGAGTGTACTCCTGCTACATCCATCTAATGAATAAAAGCAATGGCGGAGTGTATATGAATGTGATGTGAGTTAGAGCAGCTGCATGACCTCATTTCTGTGGATATTGAAAGCGCAGGGGAGGGGAGGGACGAGGGAGAGGTCTCGTCTACCGGCGACCGGCCGGGAGGAGGGAGAAAATTTTTATGGGATGTGACACGGTACGGTGACGGAGACAGAGTTGCGAGTAGGAGTAGCAGGCCTCGTTAAGATTGGAAGTTTTTTCACTTCTTCTCCATTACATCAAATCTTTAGACACATACATGGAATATTAAATATAAATAAAAAAAAACTAATTACATAGTTTGATTGTAAATTGTGAGACAAATCTTTTGAACCTAATTAGACCATGATTGAACAATAATTATCAAATACAAACGAAAATGCTACCATGTCAAATACTGATTCCTAACCCGCTCTAAACAAGGCCGTAGTAGAACTGGACAGTAGTGATGGGTGATGAGATGTGTGGTCAGTCCGAGCAGCAGCAGAGAGCAGTGATGCAGCTTGCATAGGAGTAGCCCTAGCTAGCCCAGCTATCGTCTGTGTTTATGTAGATTCACCGGGAATATTCAGCCCGATATCACGCGTCGCTTTTGAGCCGCATGCATGCTTCCGGAACCGAAAAGGAGAACGTGTCTGCCGCTTGCTGCATAGGAGTATGCCGAGCATGATCATGAATCAGCTAGCAACTGTTTCACCAAATCCTTTGTTTTTTTAACATTTCCTCCATTATTTTTGGAGCTGAGAAACAAAGCCGATAAGCGCCTGTGTGGCTGGCCAACGAGAACAGCAGGCAGCAGTCTGATGCCTCGGCCTAAGCATCGATCGAGGAAGATCTCTGACTGGTGGGCCGATCGTTTAGGCTGCTAGTAATACGCCCACCGTGCAGTGCAGCTAGTCTGATGGTGATCTGATCCCTGACTGACGCCACTGCTACTCAGCTATGCTGGCGTCAGTGATAGCTGCACGGTGCAGCAAAGCTGTACGTAATCAGCCCTAATCAGGCGTGGACGATGCCCTAGACGCTAGACGGGTTATCTGTGGCCTAGGGGTAACTAGATGTCCACATGTAAGCCCGCGGCGAGCGCTTCGTGGATCGCAGCATGCAAACGCAGCGATAGGGGATGCAAGAATCGTGTTTCGCATCAATGCAAAGGTTCAGTTCCACGCGCTAGCTGCTTGTCTCGAATAAACCCAGCAACAACGACATGATAGCAGCATGCATCTGTAGCGAGCTCTCCTTCCTTCCACCACAGGAATAATCAACCAAGATCGTGCGTGGTGGAGTACCACCAGATCAGAACATGAAGTACGAACACACACGCACGCACAGCCGGGCGGTTGATACTGGTGTCATGGTGTGATGAAGTCTGAATTGCACAGCTGCATCCCATAATTCAGGCAGTAAAGACCTTGTCCTCCAGCCTTTCAAGTTCAGTTCAGGCGCCCACTACACTATTCAACTGCTAACCCGATCGATGAACCGCGCGGCGTCCTTGTGTGGTGTTGTGCTCGAGAGCTGATAGGCGCTTGCTTTTTCCCGCTAGCGCTTGTCTTCTCTGGACTGGAGGGGTAAATGCATGGGCAGCTACCTGTTGTACAGGGCGTACTATAAATTTTCCCTGCAGCCGCTGCGCAAAAGCGGGTTGGAAAAGTTGGCGATCCATTCGATTCTCTCCCCCTTTATTCTCGCTGATACTTATTTCTCTCCACAGGAGTTGTACGACCGTCGCTAACCTTTGCAGTTCGGAGGCTATGCGAATAGTGGTGGCAATAGTATTCTCCACCTCCTCGGTACTGTATGTACCTTATCCAGAATCTGAGTAGCAAGTAATCCAGTGTAAAGAGGGTTAGTGGTTTGTCGTGAGTTGTGAGTTATGAAAAACCTGCTATGAACTATGTGGTTGTAGAAAAGTCGTAAGCTATTTTTGACTGAAACAACTATGAAATCTATCCCTATCTATATCTCCATTGAAACAACTATGAAACATCTCTTTATTTTCATCCATTTAAAAAAGTTAAAAACCAAAAGCGGATCCAAGGTGCTTCAAAAATTGTACTTCGTGAAAGCTGTTGCTTCTGGAAAAAAGCAGTTTCAAGTTCCACACGTCTGGTTGACGTTCTGCTTTTCGAAAACAGAAGCATTTTCGAGAAGGCGAGCCAAACACCCATTTTTACAAGTGTTTTTTTTTTGTCTTAGTTTCAAAGTGACCCACCCAAGCTGTCACGGTCCCTTTAGAGAAGACATATCTTAATATTACTAACTAGATATTCTTGATGGAGCCTCCATGTTAATACTCACAAACGCACTAGAGAATATGTAAAACTTATTAATTCATAGCAAAAATAAGAAAATAACACACCCATTTTGGTAGACTCTGATCACTACAACCAATAATAGTCATTAGTCTACAATGTTTTCTGAGTAAATAATTACCCATCTCTGTTATTATGAAAAACAATATAAAGTTAACCCCTGATATATCTAAAATATCCATCAATACCACTATGATGAAACATAATGCAATGTAGCTTCCTTTACATCTATGACCCACTTGCCATTACGATAGATAATCTAAGTAACCTTCTAAGTTTACATATACGTCAACAATCATAAATTACATGTATATATGTTTTTAAATTATCCACTTCTATTGATATTAATATACTAAAAGCTGATCAAAGCAAACATATATCTTGTTGCATCATGTTGATCAAGTGCACATACATGCATGTAGGAGGGATAGATATATATGTTATGTTTCATCAGTCATGGAAAACATTCCCTTAACGATTCATATGAATTATACTAATATCCATGGCATATAATTTAAATTGTTACTTTAGACAAATTTATATATTTTAACTAAAAAATTTGCCACTGGTAAGTCCTCTTTTTTCTTTATAACAAAGCAATACTATAAACATAATTATAAGTGGCGGCGGTTAGTGTAGGCCAAAGGTGGCTATGACTTTCATGGTATTTCAAATACCCTTTAAGAGTAAACATTTATTATTAGGCCTAATATTGGTATCCTTTTGACGTTAGGCCTATTCTCTCCATCCCAAAAAAGATGCAATTTCTATTTTTTCCGAGGAGACAAATGATTCTAAGTTAGACCAGAGATATATAAAAAAACCACTAACATTTATGATACAAGAAGTGTGTCATTAAATTAATTATGAAATATTTTTAGAGTAAAATAAGTTAGATACAAATATAATACAATTCACTATAAACTTGATTAAAATTAAGCTAGTCTGACTTGCACAAATCATCTAATTAATTCTAGATTTCACTCCATTAATGTTGAGTGACACAGTGTAGGTTAAAATGACTGTTTACATTATCGTATAAGACTGCATTTATGACCTAAAGTCTTATTTTCAATAAATACAAAAGGAGAGATTCATTTCCATGCTGTTGTACATGGTGCTGGTTGGTGCAAAACTCGAAGTGAAACCTGCTTTAGGGCTCTTTCGGTTGCTAGGGAATCATTCCCTGGTACGATTCCTACCCTGATTGCTTGGCTAATTTATATAAACTTTGATCAGCTAGAACAATTCCTCTGTAGAACCGAACTGAGCCCTTAGTAGTCCTGGTTCTAGATCCTGGTGTGAAGGGATTTTCCAAGGCTAAAGGCGAATTTTGTAGTAGTGAAGTGAGTCACTTAGAGAGGAGAAACCAATAGAAAATATACAGTCAAACAATTCAAAACTACAGTAAATCGAATCATACCGTCACAAAGATGATTTTTTTTTTTTTTTGAAAAGGAAAGACGAAGTTGGAGCTGTACCATTGGAAGCCATGGTCTAAACTCACACTCTTGCCGTAAGTATTGGGCTGAAATTGGTGCACTAGAATCTGTTGGTGTAATGGGTCGCGAGCTATTTTCAGACCGCACCGAGTGTATGTGAGGCCCGATCCACTTTTCAGCCCAGCAGCGTGTTGGGGCCACTTTTCAGTCCACGCTTCTAGCGAAACAAAAACAGGCAAAACCACACCCAGGACGGAGTCACGGACACCCGCGCCGCTGCTGCCATGGCCGACGCCGCAGCAGCACGGTGAGATCCCCTCTCCCAGTCCCAGTCTCCTACTCAATCGATGCATTCGCCCTATCCCCTCTAACGGCGTTCCACACGACCACACCCGCGCTCCCCTCGCAGCCGCCTCCGCGCCTTCAGGCGGTGGATGCGCGCGCATGGCGTCGTCTGCAGCGACGCGCTCAGCCTCGACGTCTCCGATCCCCTCGGCGTCCACGTGCGCGCGGTCACACCGCTACGCGACGGAGACCTTGTCGCCACCATCCCGTGCGGGGCGTGCCTCACCCCGCGCACCACCGGTGCCGCGGCAGCCATTGAGGCAGCCGAGCTCGGCGGATGCCTCGCGGTCGCGGTCGCCGTCATGTACGAGCGCGCACGCGGCGCCGACTCGCCGTGGGACGCCTATCTCCAACTGCTTCCCGACCGCGAGTCCGTGCCGCTCGTGTGGCCAGCTGACGAGGCAGAGTGCCTACTCGCCGGCACCGAGCTAGACAAGGTGACGCATTTTCTTTTATTTTACTATGTATAAGGTGTATGGTAATATTTTTTTTTTGTATCTGTGATATAGTAAATTCTAGTGCTTTGATGATCAGAAAGCGAGTCTATCCTGCCTTCGCCTGCTATGTTTATGATGCTTCCCTTGACTAAGCATGGAAATTACTCTAAGAACGACATATTTCTAGGCAGATAGTGAAGCAAGACAGGGAATTCCTTTGTGAGGATTGGAAAGAATGCATCGAGCCCCTCATGTTATCTGGAGAGCTGGATGTTGACCCAGATGATTTTAGCTTGGAGAAATATTTCTCTGCAAAAACTCTTGTTTCTTCAAGGTCCTTCCAGATAGATAGCTATCATGGATTTGGAATGGTTCCATTTGCTGACCTGTAAGTTTCTTGCTAATTCTGTAATTAAATATTTTATTTACCTGGTTATATTGGAAATGATTCATCACTTCAGCATGTATTTCGACAGCTATTTCTGTGTAGTATTAATTTAGGTGGCTGAAGTCCGAGTAAAATTACATATTTGTATATGTTCTGCTATTTATGAAAATTTTCTTTTCATCCTCTTCCCAGTTTCAATCACAAGACTGATTGTGAACACGTGCATTTCACGTCTGCATCAGATGCCTCAGACTCAGATGGTGAAGATGATGATAATCAAAGCGATGCTTCTGCTGATGATGAATCGACTATAGGAAATCCCACAAGTAGTCCTCCAGGTTATATATCCACAAACATATGCATGTTTATATCTCTTATCTAGATTTGTAATTGACTAATGGACAGCTTCACTCATTATTTTTATACTTTTGCATTTATTGTAAAGGTTCAAGAGCTAACGGTGAAGATTTGGAAATGATTATTGTTAGAGATGTCAATGAAGGGGAGGAGGTAATTCTCTGTTGCCATCATTCCATTGATTAGAGGTTGAGGTGCAAAGGTTCACTAGCTTTACTTATACTAAATCTCTGTTGTTCTTCCGACTAGTAATGTGTCTGTGTTTCTTCTCATTTTCTATTCTAGGTGTATAATACATATGGAACGATGGGGAATGCTGCTTTGCTTCATAGATATGGTTTCACAGAACTTGACAATCAATACGACATTGTCAACATTGATTTAGCATTGGTTACTAAGCGGTGCACATCCATATTCTCCAGTCGACATACAAGAGCAAGGGTATCACTATGGCGAAATTTGGGTTATTCTGGTTGCACTATCCAAGATACTGAGTACTTTGAGATTGCATATGATGGAGAGCCCCAGCTTGAACTCTTAATCCTCCTTTATATCATCAATTTGAAACCTGATGTTTATGACAAGTTGATCTGCGTGGCTCATGATTTCGTTAGTGACGAAGAACATTCTACTATTTGTAACGTGGTCAAGTTTGTCAAAGCAACAAGTTCCAACCAAAATTTTGAAGTCAATGGCCTTGAGAAACTGCCTGATGTGAAGAAGTTATTGCACTGTGAGAGCATTTGTTCGACACTTCTATCACTTGCTGACATGAGGGAGAGTCTCTATGGTTCAAGCACTTTGGAAGATGATGAGAAAGAACTTCAAGCATGCTGCATTGTCAACGAAAGGAAGCTCTATCATTCTCTGGTTCTGCGGGTGAGTGAGAGAAGGATACTTCATAGATTGAGGAAATTTGCCTCTAGGGGGTCAAAGGCCAAGAAGAGGAAGCATCCCTAGTGTTTAAGCCATATTTTGCGAGTCATGTTTTATATTCCTGGACACCACGCAGCTTGTAACGTTTGCCTTTTATGATGACTAGACTAGACAGTGTTTTTGACCAATTAAGATATGATTAGTTAGATGATGAGGCAAGGTACTAAAAGTGTGGATGCGTGTCCACGAGCCATTTCATGATTTGTGCCGTTTTAACATGTAATCCCTGATAGCTTTCTGCAATTTTGCTGCTCTTGTAATGGAGTAACATTTTTGAGAAACATACGGGCATGCTTTGTTTCCTTTAGGAGATTAGATATTTGAGATTCATGACGTGGGAGACATTATGTGTTGATTTGCGTGTGTATTTTGTCTGTCAGTAATGTAAACTTCCTGAAGAGGTCACATAAATCACAAGCTGGATTCAGAGAAGTTCAGTTTTCAAACAAATGGCAATGTAAACTTTCTGGAGAGGTTACATATATCACTCACTGGATTCAGATAAGTTCAGTTTTCAAACAAATGTGATCTGGCAGATGAAGAAACAATGTTGGACAAAGGGAAGCCTCTATTGATGCTTGTTTAATGGTAAAATAAGAAAGATGACAAGATGCAATTTGCTGTCATGGCATAAACGGCAGAGTATGGCATCAATACAGTTGTCTGAAATACACTTTTTTTTTCCAAGAGAAGTTACAGACACACGCACATGTACACGCCAAAAAAAAAGGATGTATCAATGAAGTATGTTTAGGATGCCTGTTTTGTACAAAAGCTTGAGGAACAAGTGATTAGAATCCTCAAGAAAGTTTCTGAACGATCTATCAATTAAAGTATAGCTAGCTATCTTATGTACTCGCTGCATTTGAAATCTTCCAATCTTCTGGGAGGCGCCATTTCTTGTGCCAATAAATTGACACCCTTGACCAGAAAGGGAATCCAAAGCTGTAGTCTAAAGGTTCATCTGCCAGCCCTCCAACGAAAAGTGGAAGCCAAACATACCGGGAGTCTCTCAAGTTTGACGGACTCCACCTATCCGCCATGAAGATAAATGTACCAGGCAAACCAGGGAGGGAAGCACAAATGTGCTTTGAGATAAGAATGTTGTAAGGCGGTAAAACCTGTTGCCTCCAACACAAGGGTTTCCCAGTGTCTCCCATGGGCCCATGATAGACTCTGCAGCATGTGCCAATGCCCTGTTGGGAGCCCAGCCTGAGCAACCAGAGGTGATCATGTAGTAGGTCCCTTGGTGCTTGAAGACAGCCGGAGCCTCACGATGTCGCCTTATTAGTATTCTCTTCATTGCTGCTGTGATCTGAATATAGTCCTCTGTCAATGGGCTAACGTGGAGCTCAGTATTGTCACGAGAAGAATAGAAGAGGTAAGCCATTCCATCATCATCTTTGAAGACTGTCATGTCTCTACTCTCAAAACCATGTGGACGAAAGCTGTAAAGGTAAGTAAAAGGTCCAGTCGGAGAGTTGCTCACGGCCACACCAACAGATGCTTTGGTGTAGTTAGCATCATCGATGTGCATCCACATGATATATTTTTCAGTGTGATCATTATATATCACCTTAGGTCTCTCAAGCACCTTTGATTTATGAAGGTCGTGGGTGACATTAGTAGGTTCACCAGGAAGCACAATTCCTTCATGAGTCCACGACCACAGGTCTTTCGATGAGTAGCAGCTTACCCCAATGATGTCAACCTGGTAAATTGGAACACACAACCAATCATCACTACATGTCTATCTACTAACCTTCTCCAAAGTAATGCTAAATCTCTTTAGATCTGTCAACTCGTGTCTAAAATACTGCTTATTCTATGCAGTTCTTTTTTCCTGCTGCTCTTTTATTCCACTTGTGTCTAGCTAAATAAATGTTAGCGTGTTCACCATTCAGCATTTTTTTTCTTGGAATAATTGAAGGGCAACAAATGACCTATTTGTAACTAGATGGAAAACTACTGATTAGCACAAAACTAAAAGTAACATAAATACAACTGCGGTGAATCTTTATGGCTGACAACAAATGCTAGTACAAAAATAATCCAGAGGAGGTATGTTGGAATATCTACTCACCCTCTGTGTTCCTTTGGGGCGAGCTTGGTATGTTGGTCCATCTTTGTTTTCTCCATACCAATAGAATTTGGCAGTCTGGTGATCATACATAATCCCACCACCATGGGCTTGAATGGTGTTTCCATCAGTGTCCAGCCACACTCTACCAGGATAAAAATACATGCTATCATTTTCCCCTTTTGTTGGATCCACAGCAGTCCTTTGATCAGGGAAGAATAGTGCATGTACTGCTGAAGACTCCTCCAGATAATCATCTATAACCTTTGGTAGTTTACGAGGTCCCCTCCTTTTCACTGCACGAGGATTCACCTTGTGAGGAGGTGGCAAGCGGAAATGATCCTCTTCGATGTCCTCTAATTGTCTGGTCGCATGTAGAGGACTGAAATAAACATGGGTCTGCCCACTGTCTGCTTGATGTTTAAGGGAAAGGAAGCAGACAACAAGACCAAAACCCACCAAGCTCCATATAATACAGGATAAAGAAGATCCATATCCTGCATCAGAACCGAGGGCAGATGATTTTCTCTGTTTGTTCCTCATCTTCTTTCTCCCCTTACTAATCTTCATAAGATAACTGCAGTAATAAACCCACTATGGTTTTAATCCATATGAAAATGCCATACAAAGTGATTCAAAATAAACGAATAAATATAACAGGAGCATCACCAATATTGGGAGAAATAATCATGGGAAGAATTTGGAATACAAGAGTGAGGAAGTTATTTGACCTCTGAAACAAATACAGTGAAATTCTGGCTAGCTGCCAAACAATAATGACAGACTAGTTTACCTGCACAAAAATAGCCCCTCCCTGCCCCCACCCAAAAAAATGATATTGTGATAGAAAGAAACTAAGACATGGAGTTGTATTGGAGGCACATTTATCAACACTAACAAAACATACATATTATTTGATACTGTACTGCATAACAGCTTTCCTGCCAGATTGAACACTCCACACTAGTTTTCTTGTAATTCTATTAACTGGTATTGATGTGAGGTCTGGTTGACGATGCACATAGCCCAAAACTAGATAAAAAATCTGTTCCTGACTTCTTATTATCCTTTTTTTTTTCCTTTGATAAGTTAAGTATTCAATGAGTTTCACAAAGCTGCTTTACCATACTGCTTGGAAGTTGGAACAGGAATGCAAAACAGAGAGTAACTGAATTAGGTTATCAATAATCATAACTGCACAGCAGTTAAACAGACTCAGCTAGTTCACTGCGAGTGATTGTTGCAGTTTAACTCCAAGTGTGACAAACATATGGTTCGCATATAACCATGATATAATAATTTTCACACCCAAAACTAACTAGATTATGGGCACGCTCTCTTTTCCGTTTGCAGTTATACACAAGTGAAAAACAAAAACGGGTAAACAGAACATACCTAACAGGCGGACCATCCCAGTCCAAGATCTTGCAAGCATGATCTGCGCACGCGCCGCCGCCCGCTCACCTTCAAACACAGCGCCAAACCAAACGCCAAAGGCCAACAATGTATTGAGAAAGGCAAGCTGAGAGCAATCGGGTTCCAGGCCAAACAACCCACGTAATCGACCGTGAGGGCGAGAGGCGGTGTCGGTGAGCGGCAAAGCGCTCCCTCATCTCATTTCCCCCGATCCTTGCACCGGAGTAGACGAGGTGTGCCTTACCTTGGGCTTGGCGCAGGGGTGCGGGAAGCGCCGTGCGACGGATCTGACGCACGGCGAGCGGGGCGGGGGCGGGGCGCGGAGTGGAGAAGCAGGTGAAGCCGTGAAGACGAAGGATAGGGGCTGACCCAATGACCCGGACGAAGATGTCGGGAGAACGGCCGCCCAGGCGCCCGGCCGTGTTTTAGAACCGAGACGGGGTATGTCCGCCGTCCGCGAGCGAGGGGCGAGACCACAAGTGCACAGCAGCCGCCAGCCACGGTAGGCGGGGAGGCCGGTACACATCTTGCGTTTAGACGGTCTCCAACGACCACGACCCAAATATATAACCCATTTGTTGTTTGAATAACGCCACTGACAAATGATTCAATACTTTTTTTTTCTTCTCAAACGACAAAACCCAAAAAACAACTCTTTCTGCAAATAGGTCTATAGAAGAGAGAATATTATGTTGAAAGCTATAGTTATTGTGTTGGAGATCCATTTTAGATTTGAATTCCGTAATAAATCTCCTGTTGAAGACAGTCTTAGACTGATTATTATATATAGTATATTAAAAGAATATTATTTCCTTCGTTCCCCAAACTATAAGTCATTTTAATTCTTTTATACATCGTATCTAAACATACATTATATCTAGATACATAGCAAACTTGATGTACCCAAAATATCAACACAACTTATTATTTGAAAAGTAATAATTATTATAACAAATACTCCCTATATCCCCAAATAACCGCTAATTCTAACTACGAACCTGGACAAACACTTGTCCAAATCCATAGCTAGAACTATAGTCTTTTGGGGACGGAGAGAGAGTAAGTATTATTAGATTAATCATATCATATATTTTCAAAATAGATTCATTTAGAGATTTAAATGTTGATACTAGTTTTATAAATCTTGTTAGATTTACAATTAGTTGTCTTCTCGAAATACAAGATGAGCAATTATTTTATGATGGAAGGAGTAATTGTTTCATGGGTTAGATCAACTTTAAGTGTCTCTTTATATCCTTTCTAATTTATATCATTAAAGATTTTGGTGAAAAAAAACCCTTCACCAACTCCTTTAATTAGATCTTTAAATATAGTTATCCTCTATTATAGATTTCTCGCCAACTAAAGATAGAGATCGAGGTTAGCTCTCTAGAGTCTCTTTAGAGTGTGCACAAGACATGGAGAAGCTATTTAGAAAGTGAGTTTAAGAAAACCACTTGGAGATGCTTTTAGATCAGCTCCCAACCCCATAAAACTCTACTCTCTTCTCAAGTAACCACAAGCCAACAAATTTTAAAACCTCACCGTGACGGTGCCATTGTAGTATTTGGATTAACTTACTTTAATGGGTTTTTTTTGCATAAGTAAGATTTTTACCTCCTTCTCGCATTTGGTGTTTTTTTAGAAAAAGTCAAGCTAAGGTGTTTGGCATGCCTACTTATCCCATCCAAGGTTGAGAGGCCCTTGGAGGAGTGTCATGTTGTTTTGAGGTGTGCCGGAGGAGGCAAGCTCACCGACCCCTCCCTCACAAGAGAGGGAGGGCCGTAGGAGGCTAGCTCGATGGCTGTCGGGCCCTCCCTACACTTGCTGCAAGAGGTGAGCTTGATGGCTATAGTTGGGGGCAAAATCATCGGAGATCAAGCAGGTAGAGAATCCAGCTCACTGGAGAAGCAACGGTCTCAGGAACTTTGGTCGGCGCCAGTCACGAGCAACGGTGGTAGAGCGACAACAACAGAGCGCGTGGATGGGTGCGGGCACGTGAGGACGATGTGAATTGGGGCAACGAAAGCAGCGCGGATGGAGCCAAGCCGGTGAGAGCGGCATGTGTAGGAGCGAGGGGGAGACAAGATAGGCGAGAAAAACTACTCCACGTGAGCTTCTTTGGCTTTTCACTTTGGTAGTTGTTGCCTTGTGGGGGAGAAGCGCTTGAATAAGCTCGCAAGAAGCGCAATGAGAAGCTGGTCTACAAGCAATTCGAAACATCACATTGTCAAACACCTCTCGGAGCAGAGCTTGATGCGCGTGGCGACACCAGACTCCCCGGTGAATGTGTCGAGGAACACGAGCACCTCTAGGTGGCCTAGGAATTTGTGTGCACCACCCACGAATTGGATATTAGGAAGTCAAAGAAGTCCATGAGATGGCGCGACATGTGTGCGTTGCGATGCGTAGAGACTTCTTTTTTTGATCGATCGATATTCATTCATTCATTAGTTCCGGGGTTACAATCTCGGTATACCAGGGCCGAAACACATGCCGGGGCCTGGAGCCACCACCCAACCTGCGTATCGCCCGTGACCTGCTTGGCAAGCACATGAGCAACCTGATTACAATTTCTACTAATGAAAGAAAATTTAAACTCCTGAAACGAAGTGCTCAACTCCCGGATCTCCCTCAGGATAGACACGATGCTTGAACGTTGATTCTCCCCTGGACACCAGAGCTTCACCAGTTCCTGTGATTCCATCCACACCCGCTGTGCATTAGTCTGCTGTGCCAGTAGTAGCCCGTCTCTACAAGCTAAAGCCTCCATCGTGAGGGCATCAAGACAATGGGCATACCACCTGGCGCTACCTCTCACAAAGGAGCCGAGTTCATCTCGAAGAACTGAACCGGTCGCTCCTTGCCATTGCTCTGCATAAAAGGCGGCATCAACATTGCATTTTAGCCATCCTGCAGTCGGACGCTCCCACCGGTGGTCGACTGTCTTCTGCGTGGTCACCGTCGGCGTTTGAGAGATGTACCATAGATCAAAGGCCAGATCCGCCGCCCACTGGACTGCTCCTTTGGTCGGCACTGGAGCCTCACCGTGTCTCCGTTTATTTCGCTGCATCCACAACGAATACATACCGATCATGATCATTGCCTGGCTTCGTATCACCAACTCTCCCACGAACCAGGTCATGCGTAGAGGTTTCTGTGCACAACGCCAAGGACACTTGGGCTGCGACTCCAGATTAGTGTTCGCGCGGGTTGTGTGCCTAGGTGCCCAGCACATTGCCTAACTTATCGGGGTCCATGGCATTAAGGTGCGCCTTCCTGGCGACAAGGCTACCGTGTGTGACTTCTGAAATTTTTATGCTCAAAGAGGGTGCCGCTTTGGCCAGGCCATTACTTGCTTAACCAACTGAACATATACGTAATCATTCTCGGCCAATTTCTCTTATGGACAGTTTGGATCCCTTTTACATAATGGATTAAGCTATTTGACTTAAAATTTGACATTCTTTAGCATTTCAAGCTCACAAATAAGTCTATCTTAAATTCATAGAATGAGATATGGAAATGGATTTTATGAATTACTATGCTATAAATGCTAGTGTTCTTGGTTCTATATAGACAGTATGTGGTATACTAGGCCATGCAGCCCGCGACACGAAGGCCCGGCACGGAGCCCGCTGTTTTGGCCTAGAACGAGCACGGCCCGGCCCGGTGGCGAGCAGGCCTGGGCTGGCACGGCCCGGAAGAGTAGGCCATGCCTGGGCCTTACCCTAGCACATGGGCCGGCACGGCACGGCCCGGTCCACAGCGCATGGCCTGGCCTGCTAAGAGCCCCACCCCCGAACGGCAAAAAACCTAGCCACATTCCTAACCCTACCGACCTACCCCACGCCGCGCAGCCTCCCTCCGCATCCTCCCTTGGCGCGATGCACAGCCTCCTCCCCCCTCCCGCAGTGCGATCACTCTCCTCCGACACTCCCGACTCCCAGCGCGACGCCAGCCTCTCCCCCTCAGGTATCACTCACAGCCCAGTGGCCGTGGCTTCTCCCCTCCGCATCCCTCGCGAACGGTCCTAGATCTAGGCCCCGGACGTGCTGCCGGTGCCGCGTGGGACGCCCCTCCCTCCCCTCGGCCCTCGCGCATGGGCACCGATGCCGCTCCCCCACACGGACGCCCCCTTCCCGCCTCCACTCCGGTGGCTGCGACGGCAGGGGTTCCGTGGGCTGCAGAGACCCGGCAGGCGCATTCAGGCGGAGATCCGGAGCACCGCGCTCCTAACTCCCTTCCCCTCCCACCTCTGTGCCACGGACGCTGACGCCCCCTATGTCTCCTCACCGGTGTCAAGGGCCCCAAGGGCAAGGTCGCCGGCGGCCACTGCATCTCCGGCTGCTCACGCTTCCTCCTATTCCCCCTCTCTCTGGCTGCTCGCGTTTCATCGTGGGCCCCGGGGCTGGCCTGGCACGCTGGACTGGCCGTGCTTCTCGGGCTAGCCCGGCCCGATAAATGGCCCAGCAGGCCGTGCCTGGGCCATAGGTCAGGCACGGTGCCCGCCTCGGCATGGCTCGGGAGGCACGACTTGCCGTGTCGGCCCGAACCCCATCGGGCCATGCCTGGCACAGGCTTGTGCCGTGCCGGGCCAGGCCGGCCCGTTGGACATCTATAGTATGCGGGCTGCCGCAAAGCCTGCAAAATGCTAGCGGTTCCATGCGAGCCTGTCACAACCGCCGCAAGAACTCTATCAGCTTGCGCCGACACTCCACAGGCAACCGTGGACCGGCCCGCCTGCATTGCTAGTAGACAATGAGAGCGTATTCATGCGTACATGTGATTGTGAATGGCAAATTGCAAAGCGACATCATTTGTATAAAAATGATCGGTGAGTAATAATGCTAATAACAATGATTACCCCAGTACCCACCACCCGTACCTGAACCTATTTTTGTATTGTCTGGGTTAGGTTCGGATTATCTACTATTCTCGTGCCAAATCAAGGATTTAAATCTTAATGGACTGGTTCAAAAAAAATGCGAGCAATTTACTCTTCTCTAATATGCAATGCAAATTGGGCATCCGTTGCATTAGAGATAAAAGTGGTATGGATAATCCTCCGCTCCGAATCTGAATTTTAAGAATAGGAAGAAGTGTTTATAATTGCTGTGTAGGATATAGAATTGGCGAAATCCGGCAGATATGGATTATCTGATAATTAAACGTGGATTATCCAACGCTTATAATAGGATAATCCGAATATTTTAAGGAGTCCAAGCGGCAAGAATCATGACACAAGCATTATTATATTGTAGCCCACAAACAAAACTAGTCAACTATATATACTAATTTAAGTATGTTTACACACGACATGGAATGGTAATTCTAATGATTGCCTATTTGCGGCTTTATGACTTTGGTTAATGAATTGTTTCTCATCATAAAAAAAAAACACATAAGCACATATTATCTTACTTTAAAAAAGTTTGCTTCTGCTTCGATATCAGTCCGAATCCTTACCATTTCTGATATCTAAAAAATCTGTATTCGCATCCAAATCCTTATACGATATAAGAACGTTCGTCCCCTGACTTTCATCCGGACACGCTCCCACAAAAAAAAAAAAAAAAAAATCATCGTCCGCTCGTTCTATTCCTCGTAGTGTCTCTATCCCCGTCCCTACCTGGACGTCGCGCCCCACTCCGCTAGTTGCTGCTGCCTTCACACTGTGGGAGTATACCCAAGATACCCACGGCAATGAACATGGGCCGCAGCACCAGGGGTGGTCCAGCCCATAAGAAGAAGACGTGTGATGCAAGACACTGATCGGCATGCATCACACGGTTTTAAGAAGAAATTTTGAAGATAGAGAATGATCTGTTTAGATATAATAGATATCGTATTCCTTATAAATACTTACTATATACCTGAATAGATCTAGATCTAACCGATTTGTAACCCTGCCCCTAGGCTATATAAGGCGGGTAGGGACCCCCTCGAATGGATCTCATATTCAATACAATCCAACAAAGACACAGGACATAGGCTATTACGTCGATCAGACGGCCCAAACCTGTCTAAATTGCTGCCTCTGCACCTTGTGTCACCATCCGGTTTCTATTACGCGCACCTCCACCGATCATCTACTACCGTGGGTATACCCCTCGGTAGACTGCCGATCAGATTTCTTCGACAGTGCGCGCTAGGTAGGGGGTATGCGTGCTGGTTCTATGGCCAACCAGATGGTCACTTTCCCGAGCTCCATGGCCTTTCCCGAGCCAGGCCAGATCTTCACGGTCGGATCCATGACTTGGGTCATCGGTCCTAACGGCAGCGGGGAAATCATGGAGGCAGTGCAGGATCACCCTACGCCGATCGTGCCAACATCTACAACGACATCTCCGATCCCGACGCCTTGCCACTAGGTTAAGAGATCCATCAACAATAACTATCTGATCGAAGCTATCGATCGGGTCACAGTCCGCTTAGCGGAATGTTAGCTCCTCGTGGATTCGGTCTTAGATCGATCTAGAGCGAGCAACGAACCTCCTGCACTCTAAGGTCACCATGCCACTAACGCCGAGTGCCCTGCTAGTGCATGCCGTTCGAGGTGGCAAGATGAAGATTTAGTGATCATGGCAACTCCGGAAGGGCGTACTGTTCAACGCCGACCACTCCCTGCCCCAACGGAGAGCATGCCGAGGCCCTATCCTTTTGGGCTAGTGGGTGCAGATCCGATCTGTCTGAATGTCGTGCACCATCTTTTCGTCGACCACGCCGAGCGTAGCCACGTCAACGACCTCTATCAGATCAACTTCCGAACAGATCTTCCGGACGAAGCGCTCCACATCATCCTAGAAGAAAGTCTTAAGCCATACACCGAGGCCTCTGCCAATAGCTGCCCATCTTTCCCTCGAAGTTTGGGGAGAGAGTTTTTCATGGTTGGCCACGACAACGCGTTGCTGTCGATGGAGAGACCAGTGTCCAGCACCGTGAGTGCGAAGCCAAGAACTCTGTTCGTCAACGACATCGCAATGAAGAAGAAAATGCCACCCAAGCCGCCAGAGGTGGCCCACCGCTTCTCGCCCATAATCTCCAACAAGAGTTTCTCATGGTGGACAATCAGTGAGTGGAGCAGACACCGAGCGCCAATCTGGCTGTGGCCACCCACGAGTTGGCTAGACTCCCTCAAACGCCAGAGATACTCAAGATTCAAGTGCTGCTCCAAGCAGCTCAGGCCCAAGTCAACGATATCTAGAAATGGATGTGGCCACCCGCGAATTGGCTAGATAGTGAGGCCATCTCCGCTTTCACCAGAGGACTCCATCACCATCAGGAGTTGTGCTCCAAAATTTACCGCAAGAGGTCCCAGACCATCGGTGTCGGTGTTTCGAGTTACCAACTAGTAAATTTCTAGTATTGCGCATCTAGCTCAGATGGTGCACTTAGAGGACACAAGGTTTATACTACTTCGAGTAGAAAGTCCCTATGTCCAGTTCGTCACTGCTGCTCGTGTTGCTAGCACTGAAAGTTTGTAGTAGGGGTTACAAACAAGCGAGAGAGGGAAATGATCCCAAGTCTCTGGTGAAAGGAATGAACGGGTGCTGAGAGCTCGATCGCTGCTCAGCCGTGTGCTCGTGTTGTGCTCTTGCGTTTTCATCTCGAGGTTCGGTCTTGTGCTGATCTAGATCGATCCCCTTCATGGGGCGCCCTGCTTTCCGTTTTATAGGCCAAGGGAAAGCGCGGGTTATAGCGGAGGAAAAGGAGAAGAACGAGAGAGAGGAAGGCTTCTGGGATCACCGAGTCCTTCTCCTTCATGCGGGTCCCGCCGATCCTATAGATGTCAACAGGCACGGCTCCATGTCACGGCCCTGTCCATCACTGACGCCATGCGCAGGCGTCATCTGCCGATCATGGCATTCCATCCTGTCCCGGTGGATGTCGTGGTGAACTGACGCGTCTGTCAGCGTTCGTACGAGGCTTAGGCAGAATAGCACCAGTACGCCCGACGCTGTTCTTGATGTGAATCCTCAGGTATGGCCCATCATGGCCTTGGGTTACATCGAGTCATGCCCGTCTCTTCCCTGGTGTCAGAGTTTTGACCTAGACCCATATGCTCGGACCTAGAGTGGTTGGCGGCGGTACGGGTCCCTGTTGGATGAGACGAAAACCACGCCCTTGGGGTCGGGAGAGACAGAGCCTACACCTTAGGGGTCGGGCAAGGCAGAGTCCATGACTTTAGGTGAGACCCCCGCGGCCTTGGGGTTGGGTGAGACGGAGCCCGCACCCAAGGGGTCGGGCGAGGCGAAAACCGTGTCCTTGGGGTCGGGCGCGATGGAGCCCGCACCCAAGGGGTCGAGAGAAGCAGAAACCGCACCCTTGGGGTCGAGTGAGATGGAGCCCACACCCAAGGGGTCGAGCGAGGCGGAAACCGCATCCTTGGGGTCAGGCGAGACGGAGCCCGCACCCAAGGGATCGGGCGAGGCAGAGTTTGCAGCTTTGGGTGAGACCCCGCAGCCTTAGGGTCAGACGAGACAGAGCCCGCACCCAAGGGGTTGGGCGAGGCGGAAACCGCACCCAAGGGGTCGGGCGAGGCGAAAACCGCGTCCTTGGGGTCGGGCGAGACGGAGCCCGCACCCAAGATGTCGGGTGAGACAGGCCCATAGCCTTGGGGTCAGACGAGACCTTTTAATATGTCTTGCTTCATCCGGGGAAGTCTACGTGGGCGCTAACCTCCTTGCTTTGTGTATCCCTAACATCGATGCCCGACAGTAGCCCCCGAGCCTGCGGAGGTGTAGAACACTCCTTTGGAAGCTTTTCTGGATGGGAGGACTTTGAGGGCCTTGGCCTTCTTTTTGTAGCCCATGTCAAGTCCTGGTAGGGCGGTGGTTCCCTTTTGTCGTGATCGGTTTTCTCAGGGGCATGTAACTGTGGTAGAACCTCCTAAATTATAGGGCCCACATGCACCTGTCACTGTCCAATGACCTTTGACATCTATGCATATGTTCCTGGTAATTTAAGAAGACTGGCCGGGTGTCCTCGGGAACCCCGAATCATCCACGATTTCCGGCGGGATCACATTACTGAGTCATTGCGATATTATACAACAGCTTTATTCAAATAAATACATCGTAGTAAAAGTAGCGGAAGACTTACAATAACATAGTTTACAAACCATTTGTTTCAAACCATACAACTAAGTTCGATATTAATACAAACCAAAGTAGTGGAGCGGCATTATAATATAATACAAAACACACAATGAGGCTGCCACTTTTCGCCCAAGGGCCATACAAGTACTACTTCTCGCGTCATCACAAGGTACAATCGTCATGCGAAAGAGATCCACAGATCCGGCTGCTCATGAGACTCACACAAACAAGGGTCAACGAACCCCGAGTACAAAAGTACTCAACAAGACTTAACCAAAATAAGAATTAAAAGAACGCAGGAATGCAGACTCATGGGATTCAAGGTATGGCTTTAGCAATAATCAAGGTTCTTTTGCGTAAAAGCATTTTAACAAAAATCTATATATCAACATTTAAAACTTCATAAAGATCATATACAAAGCTGACATGATCCTCATTGATATCATGAAACTTCATAACCAACACCTTCTCAAACCATCCTCAAGTTTCAGTTATTAATTACTACGATGATGAATAGTGAGTTGAGTCTCCATAACCGAGGAGCAACGACGATTCAAATCGATTATAAACCCAGCTGGGGATTCCAGACCACACGACATATGCAGGTCCCCGACCTACATATACCAACCTACCCTTGGATCCTCTAAAACAAGAACGGGTCCGCGCCACCCGAGAATACAAGTACTCACCATTCCAAATTTTCATGGCCACATGGGTACACGCTATTCCCGCCATCTCTCCACTCCCAGTGCGCGAGTAGCCATTCTCGTAATAGAATCGCCAAGTTCAGGCTTACCAGAGTATGTGGTTAGTACTACAAATTCTCACCTCATACAATTCAACAACGGACGTGCCTTAATTGACATAGGCGGAAAGAACCCGCTCACAAGACCTCCATGTCTGGTGGCTCACACTCACCGAGTCCGCCCGGTCTAGATTTATTACTCCACATTCCCATATCACATGCTAACATAATTTACCAATGTCCCATTTAAAATTTGCAGGTGGCAGGTAGTCACCCGACTTTCATCGTTCTACGCATAGCTAAGCAAAACTAGGCATATACGAATTTAAAACTGGTAATATGGTAAATATGGAATAAGAAGGGTGGTAATGCACCAATTAGGCTTTTACCTAACTCCTAATCACTTAATGCAGTAATGGAAAGCAAAAGCGAAATTAATTTGTAAAACACAAGGTAGGGTTGTATGCATCCGGGCTTGCCTTCGTTGACGGAAAAGTCCGGCTCTTATGACGCTTCACAAGAATTCGGTCCGCCTCAACGAGAGACGGATTAACCTCCTCAACAACTTGATTAACTACCATGTGTTCACCTTCGTTCACTACACATAATACAATGCCATGTTTAACATGATGCGAATACGAAATATGATGCTCGATGATGGATACAAAATTAACAATTTGAATACAACTTTCCTTCGGCAGACAGAGGTGCAAGTCAAACAAACTAAATCTTTTTCGTAACACATACATCAACCGCCAAGGATCATTAACAACAAATGACCCAAGGTCATCACTCAATCTAAAATTACAAACAAAACCTAAATCACTAAAGGTTACTATTTGCTTTTATGAATTAATTATTTAATTCAAAATTATGAAATAAATAAACTTATTCCAATTGAGCTAAATTTTTTGTAAATGTTCATTACGTGATAACTAAGTGGCAAAACAAATTTCATAATTTTTGACAAGTAAATAAGCCTAGAAAATTCATGGAAATCCATTTATTAATAAATTGAGCAATTTTATCACATTCAAAAAGTACTTTGAAAAACATTATTTCATATTTTTCTTAAATACTTTACACCACGATAAGTCACAAAAAATTTTATAATTTTTGGAGCTCTAAATAAATCTACACAAAAATAACAAAAATAGACACTATTCATTCAAATATGAAAATAGAAAATCCATTTGAACGCAGTCAACGACATGGTGACCCCACCATCATCCCCTTCCTCCCGCTTTGACTACGGGCGATGATGGCGCTGACCGGACGATATCTCGACGGCGACGGCGAGATCAACGGCGACGGCGAAGGCACTATCATGATTACTACATCACGGCGCACCGATTTGTGGCACAAACGCGACCAATTACTGGACTGACCGGCACTCGCCGGCCATGGCGGCTCTTGGCACGCAGCGACACAACCTGGCAAAACGGGGCCGCCAAACGGAGAAACAGAGGGCATGGAAGGTCCAAAGAGCTCACCACGAACACGCTGGAGCAAAGAATGAGACCGGATAAGCTACGAGGACACAGTCGACGTTGGATAATGGGTCACGTCCGCGGCGGAGCGATCTTCAACGATTTATTTGATGATTCCGGTAGCTATGGTGGTCAAAATGAGAAACCAATAGGTCACAAAGCACTACATCAATGCGGCGAAGCCAAAAGCAAGACTTCAAGATGGGCGAGACTCACCGTAAGCGCCTTGCCGCCATGGCGGCGCGGGCTCGACGGCGGGACGACCGCAACCGTGGAGAAGAAATACGATGAGTGACGGTTCCCATGAAATTAAGCCAAATTGATGGGTTGGCTAAGCGCGCAAGGATAAGCGAAGCTAAAGGATGCTTTCTTTGCAATGGCGAGAGGCACCGTTCGACGACGGAGCTCACCGGAGATGATCGGCAACGTCCGGAAAAAAGCAGGGCGAAGGAAGAACAACGACGACGGCGTCGGAGCTTTATAGGGCGTGCCAAGGAAGTAAGGAGAAGCCACGGCGACGCCTTTCAGCGCCGCCAAATAAAGGTTAAGAAGCCAAGCCCACTACTGGACGCCAAGACGGTCGCCGGCCATGTAGCTTCGGCGGTGAACACTGTTCACAATATTTACATGTTTGCCATTCGCCAAAATTCACAAATTACTCTCAAATTTTCATAACAACTCAAAAATCTCCAAAAACAAAAGTTGTTCAAAATCAAAAGTTCTACAACTTTGCTTCTATAACCATCTCCTAATTCGGTCTAGATTTTGAAATGAACTTTTGAATTTGAATAGGGAAATTTAATGAATTACGCCTTTTTGAATTACTCAAAATTTTTCTAAACAACTTGAAAAACTCCAAAAACAAACTTTGTATAACTTGACAAGCTCTACACTTTTGCTTTTGGGATCAACCCCAAATTATGCTTAGATTTTGAAATGGATTTTCAGGGTAGGATTTAAATGCTGAAAAGCGGGGTTTTCTCGAAAAATTCAAAATCCAAACAAACTTTAAAAACTAGAGTCAACCAATACAATTCAACACATACCACATGAATATAAACTTGTTTTAGTGTATGCATCTCAAAGTTTTCACCAAATGCCAAATGTTTTGCAATGCATATGATGACATGTCAGGTTTTAGTATTTTAAACACCCGAGGTGTTACAGTAACCGTATGATTCGGGAGGTCGGAAAGATTTTTCTTGATTCTGGTCCCTAGGATCCGATCAGTCCGCCATCGTACTATGACCGCACGTTCGGTCTCCTTGCGAGTCCAACTTTCCTCGAGCCCCCACCCATAGCAGGGGTCTGGTCAAGGGTCAGCTCGTCTTTGTGATTGTCTTCCCTCAAGCGTTTTTTTCAATAAAATCAGAGGG
The DNA here is from genome assembly GCA_904845875.1 of Miscanthus lutarioriparius. Classification (NCBI taxonomy): domain Eukaryota; kingdom Viridiplantae; phylum Streptophyta; class Magnoliopsida; order Poales; family Poaceae; genus Miscanthus; species Miscanthus lutarioriparius. Next base: position 13,496,813 of record CAJGYO010000005.1, read on the forward strand.
GCTGAGCCGTGCCATGATTTTCCTTTATGGACGAAATATGGTGCTCGGTGAGCCATGCTAGTCCGAGTGGGGCCCGGCATCCCATTCGTGGGGGCCTGGCTTGGGTCAGCTGGTGATAGACTCTAGATTCTCAACGGTCAATCCATATAGTTCTTGGGTCCATTCGACTGGTACCGAGGGCTCTCTGCCTTTCTTTGTGAAAAAACCATGGATTGTATCCTGTCGAGACTCAAACATGGGCTGGGATGCCCGCGGCGCTGATGCGCCCGAGTACTGGCCACTAGCGGGCCCATCCCTTTCCACCCCTCACTCTAAAGGTGTTCGAGTGGTTGTTGAACCCATTAGTGGGCCAACCTTCGAACTCCTAGACCTAGACGGGTCGTAGGAGTATTTTTAGCTCTATATCCCTCTTACCTATGATGGGTCATGGCCCGTTCGGGGAGGCAAAACGTGTAGCATGTTTTTTGAGGGGACGGCCATAGGTTGCGTGTGCACGTCTCGTGACGAGATGTGGTGACAGGTCGTGGCAGGCGCAGAGATCTAGGAGGGCGGTTGGTTTCCTCGTACCCATCGCCCCTATAAAACCAAAGGGTTAGCCCTCCGTGTTTCATATGCACGCCTGCATCCTTACCTCTATAGCCACGCCATCGCCGCCAACACTTAGGTTTCTTGCCTACGCATCTCCACCACTGTTGAGCTCGCATCCATCTGCCCCCACCTCCAATGGATCAGTGGTGGAATTCTAACATCACCTTCCAGCACATGGAGGGCCTCGTCTGTCGCGGTCGTCTCAACACGCGGACCTTGGCCGTGGAGTGGTTGCTGCCCGGCAACAAGGATTCGTCGTCACCGCACGATGGCTACATGGTGTTGTTTGCCCACATCCATGAGCATGGGCTTGCGACCCCGCCGACAAATTCCTCTAGGGGCTGCTGCACTTCTACAAGATTGAGCTACAGCATCTCAATCTCAACAGGATCCAGAACATGGCGACGTTCATGGTGCTATGCGAAGTATTCCTAGGGATCATCCCCCACTTTGACTTGTGGAGGTATTTCTTCATCGTCAACCTCTAGAAGAAGAGGGAGAAGGGTGGCAGGCAGGAGCTGCACATGTTGATGGGGTACGCCGGCATCCAACTTCGGAACAATTGGGTCGGCGAGTACCCATCCATGTGGCTCTCGACGTCCAACAAAGGGTGGCACTCATAGTAGTTCTACCTCAAGAATGACGTCGCCACCCCTCTCGCCAGAGTTCATCGGGTGCCTGATCGAAGAGGCCCTAGAGCAGTGGAGGAAGTGGGGCGTCCCGAAGAAGGAAAAGAAGATCCGAGATCACATCGCCGCCATCCACATCCTAAAGAAGAGTGGCCTAAAAGGGTCAGTGTCATCGGGGCTTACCATGCAAGGAAGGTGGCACCGTTGATGATGCGCGCGCTCCCTCTATATGCGATGGTGCCCAATGCATCGTTCGATGGAACGACACTCGCCGAGGGAACGCTCACCAACTTCGAGATTGCACAACACATCAAGGAGGCGATGGAGCCTTTGCAGGACGTCGTGGGTGCCGCCCTCGACTTCGTCTACCCGATGCCGGGGCATCCTCCGATGTGGCCAAAGCCAGGCTATGTTGTCTTCATAAGTTTTCCTTTCTCTTGCCTTCTCTTCAATTGATTTCCTGACCTGTGAGACTAACTTTGAGAGGGGTGGGACCAGCCGAGGGACCTTATCCTCATGGATCACTCGGCACCGCTGTCGAGGATTTGGCCGTGAGGGTGGCGAATCACGCTGAGGGTGAGTGATTGAGGAAGGCGAAGGAGGACAAGAAGAAGAAGAAGCAGCAGAAGCTACGGGTGTGGGAATGAGTGGAGGACACTGACAATGTTGATGACGATGATGATGGTGATGACGACAAGGTGATGAAGGAAGAAGAAATGGTAGCCAACGATATCGAGTGGGACAACCTAGAGAATGAGGATGCGCTAACAAGCATCAGTTCATCCTTACAGGTGTTAGGGCCCTTCCCGCTCCATGGAGGGGAGGGTATGTCTGGGGATCCGATGGAGGCAGGATGTACCATCGGCCTGCTCTAGGAGCCAACAGAGGAGACGGCTCTACCATCATGCCTGAGGTGCCAGTAGAGGTGGGTGGCTTCGCCATCACACCCCAAGAGCCAAGGGGAGCGGGGCGTTCCGCCAATGTGCCCTAGGAGCTGCCAAGGGTGTGCCCCTCTGCATAGGAGCAGGGGGCGAGCTCGAAATGGCCTTGTTCCAATGAGGTAGAGCAAGGGTCGAGGGGTTCATCCCCCAAATGCATCTATCGCCCAATGACACTGAGGTGTGTTATCAATTCCTCTGTTTTTTTCCTATTTTAGTTGGATTTCATCATGACTTATGTTTTTTGTCCCTTGCAGCGTCGGCAGGCAGCGGAATCCGTTGGTGCTGGCACCGAAGAAGAGAATCGCCCTCCAATTGGGGTGGCGGCCGTCCGCTGGTGTCGCGCCCATTTTGGGAGGGAGTGGCGCCAGTGTGACCGCGTCGTCGGCCGGTCAGGTGTTGCCACGATGGCGCCTGTGCCCTCGGTGGGATGGGCGGACACGGGTGTTCAAGGGGTGCCTTCAGAGGTTATGGAGCAGCCGGTGTCGACCATACTGCTGCCGATGGCAGGGCAGACGGGGCTGCCGACTGTGGCGGACGTGATGCAGCCGGTCGTGACCCCACCAACACAGGTGGAGGTGGCAGCGGCCATGATAGATGGGTTATAGTTGGGTGCAACCGCAGCATCGCCCGAGGCACCAGCGTGACCCATGCCATTGTGGCCCAAGCGATATTGCCTAGTGTGGGCCGGATGGAGGGGGACGTGATCGAGGGGTCCCCAGGAGTCATGGTGCTGGAGAGAGGTTCATGTCCGCACCACTAACCCCTTCCATCATCGGAGGGGGCATCCCGATAGGGACGTCATGACGAGAGGGGTCGGTGGTGCTTTGGGCCGGTGGGGAGTCGTCCATGACCCTAACGTCGGTGGGCAGCGGCTCACCCGCACGGGGCAAGCCCCTACTCTAGTGGATGGATCCACAGGATCCGACATCGACACTTTTTACCCTTGATGACGTCGTAGAGAGCATGGAGCTAGAGAGCCTCGATGTAGGGATCGCGTCCGTGCTTGAGGCCCTGGACCTCACCATGGGTGCATTGCATGACATTGTTGTTCCCTCTGGCCGAATATTGCTTGGTCCTGCTTCTTACCCTTTTCTTCCTCTATATACTTTTTGTATCCTGACCATCGTGTCCCTGCAATCCCTTATAGCTCACAGCTAGTGGAAATCTCAGTTCCTTTGTCAAGAGAATGAAGCTTGGGACCACCTCATCGAGGATGCGTGGCTACATGGGGAGGTAACAACTCAGCTCATTGCCACTGGCAGAGGGTGGTTGAGCTGACTCCCCTCACTGAGGAGGCAGCCAATCTTCGGTCTTGGGTGGGCAAGGCCTGTCAAGATGTTGTTGATGAGGCCGAGAAGGCATTCGAGGCCCTATCGGTGAGGTCATGGAAGGATGACGAAGAAGCCACTAGGGTCAGGAAGGAGCAGGATGAGTTGCTCCAGAAGGACACCAAAACCCACCGGTGGATCCTTGACCTTCTGGGCGAGGTTGAGAAAGAAAGGGATCTAAAGCTGGGGGTCAAGGAAGAGCTCATGGTCCTAGAGAAAAGGGCGAGCCTAGATGCCGCGGTGGTTGCTCGGTTGCGCAAGGACCGGGATGAGCTGATCCAAACCGTGGAGAGGCTTTGCTCAGAACGTGATGTGGCTCATGTGGAGCGTGACTAGGCTTTCTAGGAGCATGACCAGGCCTACCAAGAGCGCAATGACGTGTAGTAGAAGGTCGGCTCCCTCTAGGCCGAGCTTGAAAGGGAGACGACCCAAAAGCTAGAGGCCGAGAGTGTTTCTACCGGGCTGGCTATGGATCTCGCCGAGGTGAGGAGAAATCTTCATGTGGAGAGTGATGAGCTCGGTATCCTGAGTGCCGCCCTTGAAGTGGTCTGCGATGACCTTGATGTGGTGCGGTCGGAGGGGACCAGCTAGATCGTGGCTCATGTCGTCGAGATCATGGCTTGGGTGCGCCGGCTCGAGAGGAATGCCCTTTACGTCGGGGTCAATCAGTTCTTCATGATTGCTCGTTCTCATTATGGGGACAACATCGATCTGGAGGCGATGAGCCACGGCTACGCGCCCAGTTATGAAGTCCATGAGCTGGAGGAGATGGAAACAGCGGTGGCGCCCCTTTCGTAGGACCTAGGGGACAGGATAGAAGGCATAGTTCTCCCCTGGAGGGGCTAGTTAGTTAAATAGGTTGGGCCGTCATTTTTGTAATAAGAGGACAAGTTCCATCCCTTTTGTTTCGTTTGAACAAGTCTGCTCTTTCATTTTGGTTGAACAAATTTGTTCTGTCTCCCCTTTTTATGTGTAAAAAGGGGTAAAACGCTTCGACCCTTCCTGTTGTTAAGATTGTAGAGCTTGAGGTGCGGGCGAGAAACTCTGATCATGCTGGTAATCAAGAGTGCCATAGCCGCTGGGGCATAGGTTTCTTGCAGTCCGACCAGCCTTACTCAGTTGTTCATTTCCGTAAACCTTGCCTCTAGGTTTTTAACGTGAGAAAGGGGTCAGGCACGGCAACTATTTTAGAAATGGTATATATATACCCTTATCAGCCCCCGAGTGAGACCCGACCCTTTGCTGTTGTTGAGGTCGGGGTTTCACTAAAGAATGAGAAGACGATAGCGAAACTGGTAGGATAAAGCGTTTTTTGTTTTAGAAACGTTATTCTTAGTTTTTGTTCGTACCCCCTCCCTAGGATCCGAGCCATCGTTCTACGACTGCGCATTCAGTTTCCTTGCGAGTCCAACTTTCCTTGAGCCCTCACACGTAGTGGGGTCCGGTCGAGGGTCGGCTCATCTTTTTGATCGTCACCCCGTCCGTGGTTTTCATAACCGGAGGGGTTGAGCTAATGCCACTTGCCTTGATGGCTCTAGTGTCATGCTCGCTGAGCTAGCTAACAGGTATGTCCGAGTAGAATCCGGGTCCGTTGTTCATAACAGGGTCGGCATAGCCCTCATATGGCATTCCACTTCTCCTTAACCCGCCTCTCAGGTCGCCCGCTGGCCTCCCCTTGATGGAGATTCTATGGGCATGGCTCGAGGTTAGGATCGAACGAGAAGGTCGAAATGACCCTGTTCGCTTCTGAGTGGGTCGAGCGAGGGCCACTGGGGCTCATCTATGTTTTCTCTCCTGGCTCTATTTGACGCGAGGCAGCCTCGAGCCCTTCCTGGGCTAGCCTTTGAACCCCGGTCTGTTGTCGCTCATGTTGACGCGAGGCGGCCTAGAGCCCTTTGTGGGCTGGCCTTCGAACCCCGGTCAGTTGTCGCTCGTGTTGAATGAGACGACTATCGCTTCGTGTCGCGACATGAAGCGTCGTGATGCAATAATTGCATATGCAATGCCTGGATGTATGAGAACGGATGAATGAATGCTCATGCACAGGAAAAGTAAAGTGGGGTTGGTAAAGTTTGGGGAGCTCTTACTGGCTATGTCCGAGTGGAATCCAAGTCCATCATTTATGACGGAGTCAGCATAACCCGCATGGGGCATTCTACTGCTTCTTACCCATCTCTTGGCGGCAGCCCGAGCCATCCAATCGACTTAGGTGACCCATTGGCCTCTCCTCGATGGAGATTCTACCGATGGGCCCCTCCAAACCCTTCTTGGGAAGGCGGAGGCCAAAGCTCGGGGATGCGGGCAAAAAAACTCTGATCATGCTGGTGAGCAAAAATACCATAGCCGCTGGGGCGTAGGTTTCTTGCGGTCCGATCAATTTTACTCAGCGTTTGTTTCCGTAAACCTTGCCTTTATGTTTTCTAACATGATAAAGGGTCGGGCATAGAGAATGTCTTCCGAATAGACATACTCTTACCAGCCCCTGAGTGAGGCCCAACCCCTTGTCGTTGTTGGGGTCGGGCATCACTTAAAGATCGTGGAGTCGATAACGAAACTAATAAGAGAACACATGCATAAATTAAGGGTGACATGTCTCTCGGTAGTGGCCCGCACCGTCCGATCAACTTGGGTGACCCGCTGGCACAAGACTTACCTTGATGGCTCAAGTGACGGGTTTGAGGAGCTCTTACTGGATATGTTCGAGTGGAATTCAGGGTCCATCGTTCATGATGGAGTCGACATAACCCGCATGGTGCATCCTACTGCTCCTTACCCGTCTCTCGACAGCGGCTCGAGCCATCCGATCGACTTGGGTGACTCGCTGGCATATGACTTACCTATGGAGATAGAGGATAAGATTATCCCCCTAAGAAATTAGTTAGGCAGATAAGCCAAGCGGTGGACTTGTAATAAATGGACAAGCTCTTAAATTTTGTTATGGCCAAATAGATTTTTAGCCCTTCTCACCTTTTTGTATAAAAAGGTTAATGTGTTTCGACTCTTTCTGTGGTTAAGGCTATAAAGCTTGAGGTGCAGGTGAACAAACTCTGATCATGCTGGTGAGCAAAAATGCTGTAGCCACTGGTGCATAGGTTTCTTGCAGTCCGATTAGCTTTACTCAGCGTTTGTTTCTGCAACCATTGCTTCTAGGTCTCAACGTGTGAGAGGGTTGGGCACATAGAATGTTTGCCAGGTGGATATACTCGTAAACACGTACCGACTCTTTCCGTAGTTAAGGCTAAAAAGCTCATGGTGCAGAAAAAACTCTGGTCACGCTGATGAGCAAAAACGCTATAGCCGTTGGGGCGTAGGTTTCTTGTAGTCCGACCAGTTTTACTCAGTGCTTGTTTCCACGACCCTCGCTTCTGGGTCTTAATGTGAGAAAGGGTCGAGCATAGAGAATGTCTACCGGATAGATATGCTCTTATCAGCCCTCGAGTGAGGCATGACCCCCTACCGTTGCTGGGGTCAGGTGTCACTAAAGATCGAGGAGTTGATAGCAAAACTGATAAGAGAAAGTGTGTGTAAGTTAAGGGTAAAAGCGACGTAGCTTTTCGATGTTCCAGATATTGACAAAGACTTCGCCGTCGATGGTCTTGAGCTTGTAGGTGCCTGGTCAGAGCACCTCCGTGACGACGTATTATCCCTCCCATGGCAAAGAGAGGTTGTGACGGTTCTTGTTGCTCTAGATAAGGCGGAGCACTAGGTCCCCGACGTTGAAGGTCTGACCTCATACTCGATGGCTGTGGTACTGGCGCAATGCTTGCTGGTACTTGGCCGAGCGGAGGAGGGTGATGTCAAACAATTCATCTAGCTGGTCCATGGCGTCCTCAAGGGATGCCTTGGCTCTATGTTTGTCGTACGCCCTGACCCTCAATGCTCCATAATTGAGGTCGGTCGGGAGGATAGCCTTAGAACCATAGACCATGAAGAATGGTGTGTAGCCGGTGGCCTGGCTAGGGGTTGTCCTCAGGCTCCAGAGCACCGTGGGAAGCTCCGCGACCCATCGTCTGCCAAACTTGTTTAGTCAGTTGAAGATCCTAGGTTTGAGGCCTTGTAGGACCATGTCATTCGCACGCTCAACCTGCCTATTCGTGCGGGGTGCGCTATGGTAGCCCAATCAACGTGGATTTGGTATTCGTCGCAGAATAGGAGGAACTTCTTCCTAGTGAATTGCGTGCCATTGTCCATGATGATGGAGTTCGGGACCCCAAAGAGATGGACGATGTCAAGGAAGAACAACACGGTTTGCTCGGACTTGATCGCGGAGATCGGTCGAGCCTCTTTTCACTTTGTAAACTTGTCTACGGTGACAAGCAAGTGTGTATAGCCCCCGGACGCCCTCTTGAGAGGTCCAACCAGATCGAGTCCCCAGACCAAGAACGACCACGTGATGGGGATTGTTTGGAGTGCTTGGGCGGTAGGTTGGTCTGCCCAGCGTAGTATTGACACCCATCATAGGTGCGCACAATCTATTCAGGGTTGGCTACCACGGTTGGCCAGTAGAAGCCTTATCGGAACGCGTTTCTGACCAGGGTCCTAGGTGCAGTATGGTGCCCGCAGACCCCACCATAGATATCACTTAGCAAACGCTTCCCTTGTTCGATGGGGATACAGCGCTGTAGGATCCTAGTGTGGCTTCGCCTATAGAGCTCGCCCTTAATGATGACAAAGGACTTGACACGACGCGTGAGCCACCGAGCCTTCATTTTGTCCATTGGTAGCACCTCGTGGAAGAGGTAGTCAAGGTAAGGCGTCCTCTATTCAGCCAAAGGGTTAGGCTTTGTTGCTGGATTCTCGTCAAGCTCCATGTCTTTGGGGTCAGATGGAGCCAATGGCTGGTTAGCCCTCGAGCCCAAGGTAGGTGGCGCACCACCAGTCTATTTTGGTTCCTCATAGCAGATCGAGGGCTTGTACTGATCGCTGGCGAAGATGCCCGTCGGCACCAGCTCTCGGCCGGGCGCCGTTTTTGCTAGTGCATCGGCCTCCTCATTGAGAACCCTCGGAATGTGATTGAGCTCGAGATCGTCGAACTTATCCTCCAACTAGCGGACTTCTTGGTAATATGCAGCCATCTTGGCGTTGTGGTAGCTTGATTCCTTCATGACTTAGTCGATGACCATCTGGGAGTCGCCCCGGACATCGAGCCGTCGGATACCCAACTCGATGGTGATGCGTAGGCCATTGATGAGTGCCTCGTACTCGGCCACATTATTGGAGGAGGGGAAATAGATGCAAACCATGTACCTCATGCATATCCCGAGGGGTGAAATGAAGACCAGCCCTGCCCCGACACCTTTGTTCATCAGGGATCCATCGAAGTACATCATCTAGTACTCCTGGTCGACGACTGTTGGTGGCATTTGGACCTTGGTCCACTCTGCAATGAAATCAGCCAACACTTGGGACTTGATGGCCGTCCGAGAGGCATATGAAATGCCTTGACCCATCAGCTCGAGTGCCCACTTCATGATTCTTCCTGTGGCATCCTGGTTTTGGATGACTTCGCCGAGAGGGAAGGATGTCATGACCATCACTGGATGTGACTCAAAGTAGTGACACAACTTCCTCTTGGCGATAAGGACGACATATAGGAGTTTCTGGATTTGGGGTAGCGAGTCTTAGAATCGGACAAGACCTCACTAATGAAATACATGGGACGCTACACTTTGAGGGCGTGTCCCTCTTCTTCTCACTCTACCACCAAGGCGGCAATGACCACTTGCGTGGTGGCCACGATGTAGAGCAGAAGTGGTTCCCCATCGGTCAGAGGGGCAAGGATCGAGGCCTTCATCAGGAGCTGCTTGACCATGTCAAGTGCCTCCTGGGCCTCGGTCGTCCATTCAAAACGGTCGGCCTTCTTTAGAAGCCAATAGAGGGGGAGACCTCGTTCGCCGAGGCATGAGATAAAATGGCTAAGCGTGGCGAGGCACCCTGTAACTCGTTGTACCCCCTTTATGTTCTGAATTGGGCACATCCTCATGATGGCCGAGATCTTCTCTAGGTCGGCTTTGATGCCACGCTCGAAGATGATAAAACCCAACAACATACCCCTTGGGACCCCAAAAATGCACTTCTCGGGGTTGAGCTTAATGTTGTTTGCTCGGAGTTTCGTGAAGGTCTGCTCTAGGTCAGCCATGACCTGGTTAGCCCATTTGGATTTGACCACGATGTCAACTACGTAGGCCTCAATGGCCGTATAGACCTTGCGGCGCGCATGCTTCTGGCGGCGCTTGGAGTCATAGGCCGCCAACGACCCTCCGAAGATCATGAGGCAGCCATCCAGCGTCGGAAAGCCGCTATCCTTCCCTTCGGTGTCATCTGCGGTCTGCTTGGGCTCCTTCCTATGCTCCCCCTTGTTGGAGCCTCCAGACAAGAACCGCTTCATGAGGACGCAATCCTTGTATAGGTGCTTGATGGGAAAGCATGGTTCGGGCATGGCCCTTTGAGTAGCTTCTCGAAGTGGTCTAGGGTACCCTCGGCGGGCTTCTGACCCCCTTGCGGTCGACGGTGGCCATGAGCGAGCCCTCATGCCATTGCTTGTTCTTCTTCTTGTTGGGATGGTTGGAGGCGCCTTCGCCGATGTCCTCGTCCCAGCTTTGCCTTGCCTTTGAGGCGGTTGAAAATCGCCTAGACCGCTTCTTTGCCTGAGGCGTGGCTGGTGGCAATGTCAAGGAGCTCCTTGGTGGTTCACGGACCCTTACATCCTAGCTTGTGAACCAGGGACTCACAGGTGGTCCCAGACAGAAAAGCTCCTATGACGTCAACATCGACGATGTTGGGCTGCTCATTGCATTGCCTGGAGAAGCACCAGATGTACCCACGACGAGTTTCCCTAGACTTCTATCAGCAATTTTTTAGATCGCATGGTTCCTAGGACATGCATATGTGCCCTGAAGGTTCCCACAAAGATCTCTTTTAGGTCTGCCCAACTTTGGATTCGGTTGGGTGGAAGGTGTTCCAACCATGTTCGCGCCGAATCGGCCAGGAACAATAGAAGGTTGCAGATAATGAAATCATCATTATCCGCTCTGCCAACTTGGCAAGCAAGCAGATAATCCTCAAGCCACAGCCTGGGGTTTGTTTTCCAAAAGTATTTCAGGATGTTGGTTGGCGATCGATACCGTGGTGGAAAATAGTGTTGAGGATGTGTCGGCCAAAGTCCTAAGGTCCCGGTAAGTTAGGGCTCGGTCTTCGGTCCTCGCTGCTGTCGTAGCGTCTGCCACGACAAGGGTGGTAGCCATGGCTAGCCTCCTCCCTAGCATCGCCGTGGGTACGCCTATGGGCATCGAGGGTGTCGCGCACATCATGGTGGAGGCCGAGACGCTACGGGACTGCGGCACGTGGCCTGCCACCTTGCTGCGCCTCATGGATAGACACATCCTTTTTTGGGTTGCTCTAAGGGCACGCGCTGGCTAGTGTCAAGCTCGCATCATCGAGATAGTGAGCTTTCGGCCTGTTGTGCCACCACACGTGGAATCTCGAGATGGGCCCGACGATCCTCGGGTGTCGTGGGCCCTGGAAGCCCCCGAGAGCAAGGCCGCTGCAGCAGTGATGTTCTGGCTTGCCTAGGTGAAGTGTGGGAGGGCTTCATCATCCTTGATGATCCTTTGGTTCACGTTGTAGGCCATAGCATGCGCACGCCCACCGTCTCCATGGCGCTCGATCTCTTGTTCGAGCTCCGTGTATTCCTGCTCGAGCTAGAGTCGTGCTTCCTCGAGCTCTTGGTGCCAGGCCTTTAGCTGCTCTACCCATAGGTGAGGTGGGGCCCCTGCATTGCCCTCGACCTCATCGTCGAAGCTGTTCATTGGGGTAGCCTCTCCCTCATAGATGCTTTTCAACGTACCCCTCGGGGATACCTACCATGAAACATTCACGAGAGGGGTGATGGCTCCCTCGACTGGAGTCAGAGTTGAAGGGTGACTCCGATTCTCTTGTGAGGAGGTCATGGAAAGATTCATGGGGGATGGGGGCGCGCGTTGCGCCACAAGGTGGCCAATGGTCTCGGTGGTGTTGCGTAGACCAAACAGGAGCGTTGTCGGGGCACTCCGGATGAGGTATTCTAGGGAAAGAGGCTCTCCTCTAGCAAGCTACGTCATGGTGTTGGCGAACGAGAAGGTGAGGCGACCTAGGTCCTCCCGGGATGGTCAGGGTCCTAGGAAGGCGTCGAGCTAGTGTTCTAGCCTCCCATAATCGAAGCCGATTAGCTGGTCGCTCCCGGGGGCGCGGACCTATGGTGCGTGCAACCGCAAGCGCCTCGGCGATTGCGTCGAGGTCGGTGGAGTGGAGAGGTTGGACGGTGATGGGAGCCTGCAATAACTCTCCCCCTGTCGTGATGATGAAGTCTAGGTTCCCGAAGTGCATGTGCACACCCGAGACCCAGCTGACGCCGTGACTAGCCATCTGAGGCCTAATGTGGATGTCGAGACGCGCAAAAGCCCCTACCTAGCGCGCCAACTATCGGTGTTTCGAGTTACCAACTAGTAAATTTCTAGTATTGTGCGTCTGGCTTGGATGTGTGCTTAGAGCACATGAGGTTTATACTAGTTCGGGCAAAAAGTCCCTACATCTAGTTCGTCGCTAGTTGCTCGTGTTACTAGCACTAAAAATTTGTAGTAGGGGTTACAAACAGGCGAGAGAGGGAAAGGATCCCAAGTCTCTAGTGAAAGGAATGAACAGGTGTTGAGAGCTCAATCGCTTCTCAGTCGTGTGCCCGTGTCGTGCTCTTGTGTTTTTATCTCATGGTTCGGTCTTGTGCCAATCTAGATCGATCCCCTTCATGGGGCGCCTTGCTTTCCTTTTATAGGCCAAGGGAAAGCACGGGTTATAGCTGAGGAAAAGGAGAAGAACGAGAGAGAGGAAGGCTTCCAGGATCGCTGGGTCCTTCTTCTCCTTCATGCGGGTCCCGCCGATCCTACAGATGTCAACAGGAATGGCTCCATATCATGGCCCTGTCCATCACTGGTGCCATGCGTAGGTGTCATCTGCCGGTCATGGCGTTCCATCCCGTCCCGACGGACGTCGCGGTGAACTGACGCGCCTGTCAGCATTCGTACGAGGGTTAGGCAGAATAGCACCAGTATGCCCGATGCTGTTCTTGATGTGAATCCTCAGGTATGGCCCATCATGGCCTCGGGTTACATCGAGTTATGCCTGTCTCTTCCATAGTGTTAGAGTTTTGACCCAGGCCCAAACGCTCGGACCTAGAGTAGTTGGCGGTGGTACAAGTTCCCGTTGGACAAGACGGAAACTGCACCCTCGGGGTCGGGTGAGACGGAGCCCGCACCCAAAGGGTTAGGCTAGGCGAGCCCACAGCTTTGGGTGAGACCCCCACGGCCTTGGGGTTGGGCGACGCGGAAACCGTGTCCTTAGGGTTGGGCGAGACGGAGCCCGCACCCAAGGGGTCGAGCGAGGCGAAAACTGCATCCTTGGGGTTGGGCGACATGGAGCCCGTACCCAAGGGGTCGAGCGAGGTGGAGTCCGTGGCTTTGGGTGAGACCCCCGCGGCCTTGGGGTCGGCGAGACGGAGCCTACACCCAAGGGGTCAGGCGAGGCAGAAATCGCACCCAAGGGGTCGAGGCAAGGAGGAAACCACATCCTTGGGGTCGGGCGAGACGGAGCTCGCACCCAAGGGGTCAGGCGAGATGGGCCCATGGCATTGGGTGAGACCCTCATGGCCTTGGGGTTGGACGAGACCTTTTAATATGTCTTGCTTCATCCGAGGAAGTCTACGTGGGTTCTAACCTCCTTGCTTTGGGTATCCCTCATATCGATACCCGACAATCGGTGAACTCCTCAAGGTTGCAAACTCATATGTAGAATCCGAAGAAGCTGATCGGCCAGAGGGATCAAGGGCTGCATAGCCACGTCGCCATGACTAGGAAACTCCATCGACAACGTAGAGCAGCCACGCGCTAAGCAAAATTTCAATGCTACCTATGAAGAACTCCTTGATGGTCCATGCCTAATTCACAAGAACAGCAAGCACACCATGCGACAATGCTATGGCATTGGCCAAAGCTTTTCACGATGAGGAGCATAAACGGTGAATGCGCAAGGGTGGCAAAGGGGAGGAGCGTCCTAAGGGCGTACGATCTACTACCCAAGATGTCAACAAGACCATCACCACAATTCTCGAAGGATGCGCCACCTCCATGAGCAAATGCCTGCAGAAGCTCACCGCTCGATAGGTCAGGTCGATCACCAAGTACGACACGGTCACCGATCCCAAATATCAAGACTGGTCGAGCATCCTATCACATTTAGTAGGGCTGACCAATGGGCAGATATCCCATACCCTAGGCGTTTCCCACTCGTGCTGGATCCAACCATCTGTGACATGTGGTTAAAGAAGGTCCTCATCGACGGTGGGAGTGCCCTCAATATCCTCTTCGCCGGAGCCCTAACTAAGTTAGGCCTCACAAAGGACGATCTCGTCCCTATTGATTCTCCATTTTGGGGTATTGTACCTGGCAGAGCATCCCAACCTTTGGGGCAGATCACATTGCCAGTCCAGTTTGGCACCGCCGACCACTTTCATACTAAGTACTTGAACTTCTTCATGGTAGACTTTGACACCACCTACCATGCCATCCTTGGCCGACCAGCTCTCACCAAGTTCATGGCCGTGCCCCATTATGTCTACATGGTGTTGAAGATCCCAACGGAGCAAGGCATTCTCACCTTGGGCGCCAACGTCTCCACTGCCTCGACTATGAATGAGAAGGAATCACCATCGCTGAAGCAATGAACCTCTGAGCCAGAATGGAGGTTTGCATCGTAGACTCCAAGAAGATCCCAATAGAGGAGCAGACGATCCCAACTCAGGAGCCACCTCGGTCTATGACTAAGTCCAAAGACACAAAGGAGGTTGAGCTTGTGATCGGCGATAGAAGCAAGATGGCCCAGATCAAGGCCCATCTCGACCCCAAATAGGAAGACACGCTCGTCAACTTCCTCCATAGAAACGTCGATGTGTTTGCATGGAAACCTGCTGACATGCCCGGTGTTCCTCAGGAGCTGATTGAGCACTCCTTAAACATCTCACCGACCACCAATCAAGTAAAAGCTATGACAATTCATGCAAGACAACAAGGAGGCCATTAGGGAAGAAATAACATGGCTCTTAGCAACCGGAGTGGCTCACCAATCCGGTCCTTGTAAAAAAAAAGAATAATGAATGGAGAATGTGTGTTGATTACACCGATCTCAACAAGCACTGCCCTAAAGACCCCTTCGACTTACCTCGCATTAATAAGGTCGTAGATTCAATAGCCGGTTGTGAGCTCTTGTGCTTTCTTGATTGCTATTCTGGTTATCACTAGATCTCCTTCAAGGAGGAAGACCAGATCAAGACTTCATTCATCACACCCTTCGGTGCCTATTGCTATACCACCATGTCCTTTGGGCCAAAGAATGTCAGTGACACCTACCAGAGGGCTATCCAACGATGCCTCCAAGAGCAAATTGGGAAGAACATCGAGGCCTATGTCGACGATGTTGGGGTTAAGTCTTAGACTGTCGATAACCTCATCGCCGACCTTGAAGAAACCTTCCAGAACCTGAAGAAATTCCAATGGAAGCTGAATCGCACTAAGTGCATATTCGGTGTTCCATCTAGTATACTCCTAGGCAACGTCGTCAGCCACCACGGCATCGAAGCAAACCCAGAAAAGATAGAAACGATCACCAAGATGAAACCGCTGACCTACGTAAAGGATGTCCAGAAGCTAACGGGATGCATGGCGGCTTTAAGACATTTCATATCTTGATTAGGGGAAAAGGGTTTACCTTTCTTGAAGCTGCTCAAAGCTTTGGGGAAGTTCACCTAGATGCTTGAAGCTGACAAGGCCTTTGACGAGCTCAAACAATTCCTCACGATGCCTCCAGTTATGACAGCACCACAGCCTGGTGAAACCTTATTGGTCTACATCACCGCAACCAACCGTGTCATCAGTACGGCCATTGTCATCGAACGAGAGGAAGCTAGGCATGCCTATAAGGTTCAGCGCCCTATATACTTCATCAGCAAAGTCTTGAATGAGTCTAAGGATCAGTATCCTTAGGTCCAGAAACTATTGTACGCTATCCTTATTACGTCTAGGAAGCTCCACCATTACTTTGAGACGTATCAAGTAGCAGGGGTTACTGAGTATCCGCTGGGTGACATCCTATGTAATAAGGAAGCTAATGGCCACATCATTAAATGGGCTATAGAGCTCAGCATGTACTCCATTGATTTCAGGGGCCGCTAGACAATAAAGTCTCAAGTACTCGCCGACTTCATCGCCGAATGGACTGACATGCAAGCCCCTGTCTCCGCCGATTGACCCGAGCATTAGGTCATGTACTTCAATGGCTCCCTCAACCTTGATGGTGCTGGGGTAGGTATCTTTTTTATTTCTACATCTGGGGATCACCTCTGATATCTCCTCCGAATTCATTTTCTAGCCTCCAATAATGCCGCCGAGTACAAAGCTTGTCTCCATGGTCTCCGCATTGCTGTCAAACTTGGTGTTAAACACCTCTTAGTATATACGGACGACTCTACGCTTATCATTAATGAGGTCAACAAAGATTGATCCTGTACCAGTGACAAGATGGATGCTTACTACTCGGAAATTAGAAAGTTGGACGGCAAGTTCTATGGTATTGAATACCACCATGTTGTTCAAGATCAAAACCAAGCAACCAACCAGTTATCTAAGCTAGGGTCGACCAGAGCCGAGGTCCCAGCTGGTGTCTTTGTTCAGGATCTTCAAACTCCATCCATTAAGTAGGAGCAAGTAGTTCACAAATCTTCCCCTACCGAGCAATTGGTCCTAAAAATTCCTACGCCGAGCAGTGATTAGCGAGAGCCTTTTATCAAGTACTTGACCACTGCAGATGTATCAGCTAACAAAATCGAAATGGAATGCCTAATTCACCGCAGCAAGCATTACGTGCTAGTTGATGGCAAGCTAATGCGAAAGAATGCAAAAGAGGAATTGGTTTAGAAGTGCATATCTCAGGAAGAAGGTGTGGCATTGCTTCAAGAAATCCACGCTGGATCCTATGGCAACCACGTAGCCTCTAGAAGTCTAGTCAGTAAAGCCTTCCGAGCAGGCGCCGAAACACTCATTCGACGGTGTGAGGGTTGCCAATTTTTCACCAAACAGATCCACATTCCAGCTCAGGCTCTGCAGATGATTCTCGCCTCTTGGCCTTTCGCATGATGGGGACTAGACATGATTGGGCCATTCAAGAAAGCCCTCGGCGGATTCCGATCCACATACACAGATCCACATCCACAGAGGCGTTGCACTGACACAGTAGTGGAAAAGTAGAAGATTTCATTCATTAGTTCGCCCTAAATACAATTTAATCGAAGACCTTGTTCACCACATCTTGAGCGGGTGTGATGTCCACTATGGCCTCCGCTGCAACGATGAATTCTTTGAGTAGGTCCTCATGTTCCTTAGGGCCGTCGCCCATCGGAAAGCCAGTCTCCATGGTGTGGAGCTCGTACCCGGTCTGCACTTGCGCCGCGGTCAGCGCCACCGATGCGCTGTGACGGATGCCATGAAGGGCAATCTCCTAGACACGGGCCAGGATGTCATGGAGGGGAGCATTGATGAGGGAACCCCGAGCATTGACGACATCCACGGCCACGTTCGCCACCAGTTGAAGAGACTCCAACTGCACTGTCAGGGCTGACGATCGCAGGAATAGGAGAGTTGTCAACATAAAAGACAATGGCAATCAGAATAAAGTGTTCCTGGAATTCATCTTACCCACCACCATGGCATCGAGACTCGGCTAGCCACGCTCGAACGACGCTGACCTCTTCTTCGGCAGCCTAAAGGGCCGCCTGGGAGAGCCCGAGATGGATCTTGAGTTGGCCATTTTCCTGAGTCGCCTCGGAATAGCGGTCCTAGGCTGCCCTCCACTCTTAGAGGAAGCACCGGGCATCATCGCTGTTGTACGAGTTAGAGGAATCCAACGATGAGACCGGCGTAGAAGACGCAGCATCAGAGGGCTGCCGGCCCTGGGGAGAGGACAAAGACTATCATTCAGAATGAACCTATAGATGAGTTAGAATAGTTCATCGTCATGAACAAAGGAAGTCGATCTCACCTCATGCGTCGGAGGCGCTGGTTCACCGGCATACTCTCTTTGGAATCTCCTCCACCGCGCATTTGCCTCGGTTGTCCTCATCGACCATGAAGGTTGATTGGATCTATGGAAGGGAGAAAGAAAACTGCTATGGGGTTTCGGCAGGTGGAGGAGTGCAAAGGAATAGTTGCGAGTGGAGATGTGTTCAAGGCCTAAGCCCTCGGCTGGTATTTGAAGCCACGGAGTGAGGAGGTGGACTCCTCGGGACATGCAAAAGGCAACCACAATTAATAGAAGACGAAGTGCCACCTCACTAATGCCAAAGAGAATACGGCACTAGGTGACTAAAAATGGAAGATCGAAGGGTTCTCTGAATAAAGGTCGTGTTTTCAGACTTAATTGGATTAAGATTGGAAGTCTAGAATCGGCTATTTTCAAAATCGGCTATTTAGCCAAAACAAGAAAAACAACGAGACGACAGAAAGCATGGTTATCATTGATTCTACACAGGATACGTATTAACATACATATTACAAGTCTAGAACATCCTAGATTGCGTTCAATACTTCTAGCCGAATAGCATCATCTTCTGCAATCTGTTGCTTATCTTCTTTGGTTGATCCAGAAATGTCCTCAAGGCCGCTGCGAATGACCCTACCTTCTCTAACTTTGGCCAGCAGTTCTTGCTTCTTTTGCTTGATGGCATCGGGTATCTAAGCCATGTTGGACTTGTGGTGATTGATGGTGGCTTTCACCTTCTCCAGTTCCTTCTCAAGTTCTGCATGCCTGATTTCCAGTTGAGTCAGCTTTGGATCAATCCTCAAGGAGGAATTCTTCAAATCATCGATCAATTGTGTCAGCTCTTTAGCCTCCTGCATGTTGGAGTTCCTCTTGGCCAATAAAGTTTCACGATCAAACAGATTCCTCTGAGCCTTTTTCACCTTCAGGACCTAATCTTTAAGAATAGATAAAGAAGACAAGACTCTAGAGAGAGCTAGGGAAGAATTACTTTTAATAACCCAGAGGACTCTCTGCATTGAATCAGTGTCTTAGACCAAATCGGCTATGTTCTTCTCAAACATTGGTAATATGCCCCTTAGCCGATTCTTAGTCTTTTCTGGCAAAGCCTCCTTGGAGGAGATGGCCGACGAGCTAATTTCGTCTTCATCTAGATACTCCTCAAGCTTGAAAGAATAGCTTAGGGCTAGAAGAATGAGTGCCTACACTTAAGAGAATCTTAATTAGAAGGATTGGATCAGTTTATAACGAAATGAATGGCAAAATGGATACAATACCTTTTCTATGGTAACCTCTACATGGAGGGAAGGAGCAGCTGATGATGCACCAGTGATGTCTGGTTGAATCGGCTCTAAACTCTCAACATTGACATCTGCAAACCTCAGGGGGGATCTTTAGTTCATGTTTGTTGTAGAGAAATGAGCTAAACATATGACTTTCTTACCATCAGTTGTGTGTTGAACCAGGGAATCGGCAGTTTGGATATCAGCAACAGCAGGATTATTTTCAATAAGGAGACTGTCAGACTCCTGCTCTTGCATAGGTGTTTCCTTGGGAAGTATCTGACATAGCAAGAAATCAGATGAAGGATGAAAATTGAATGAAATTAGGAATTTTTGAGAAAAATACTCCAACAAGCATCAAAGATAAAATGGAAAAACTCACATTTTCTGCCATTGTGGGAGCATCGGTTATTTCCACCAAAATTGGCTCCTTTTGAGGTTTAGCCGATGAAGGTTCAGTTGGTGCTGAATCAAATGCCTAGGACAACAGCTCCGCACCCAGGGCAGATTGGGACACAATGGTTGATAATTATGAAAAGGGGGACCAGAAGTTGAAGATCAGTTTGAGAAGAATATGGATTGTTTACCTGAGCAGCTGATGGTCTCATTCTACGAAGTCTTTTCCCAGTAATGGCTTTCTGGGTTGTCCCTTGGACCATCTTGCGCTTTGAAGATTGATATGTCACGATCATGGGGGCAGCATGAGTTTTCATCAATTTCTTCAGTGAAGGTGCGACCGATCCCATTCTTGAGATTGGGCATGATGGCTGATAATCTATAGGGTGCCCTTTCCTATCCAAGCTTGGAGGATCGAATTCAGTATCTAAAAGGGTCGGTTAGAACAGTTGGTAGGAGAATTCACCAAGTAATTTCTCTGAAAAGGGAATGAAAAATTACCTCACTATCTAAAGCAAATTCCCCGTCCAGAGCTATGCACAAAGGGTGAACCAGCCCACAGAAGTGGTGGGAACACCATTCTTGCCACCAGGAGTCAAAGAGTGGAAGATAAGATGACCCTGATCCAGTCATGCAAGCAAAGGGAAGGAAGATCTGAGCCCAATTGAAAGACTCTGGAGGCTTCCATCACCTCACTGATATCTTCCCGTGGCTTCAGTATGTTCTTGAAGAACAGTTGAGGAGGCAATTAGCTGAGGCCAAACTGACGAACCACAAATGAAGGGTTGTAAAATGCATAAGTTGGAAGGTTACCTAGGATGAAGGAGCCTGTAGCCATTTTGCCACGACCATGACGAAATTCGGCTGGAAGGACACAGGGCTTGATGAAAGAATTGAAGATTACAGCCGCTGTCTCATCCAAACGGCCTGATTCAAATCGAAATTTGAATGGAAAGATCAGCTCATTGTTCTCATCCTCATCATAGGGTAACCAAGTCAGGATGTCTGCATCAAACCCTCTATAAATTTTTTTAAAGAGATGGCCAACATCGACATCAATTATTATGGCCCATGCAGCTTCACCGTAGCTCATGCACTGACGGGTTCTTCCTTCTTCGCCCTTATATTCCTCATCAAAGTTGGAAGAAGGAAAGCTCAGGTTTCTAAGATCAGGCCTTATAATTTTGTGCATATATAGGTTCAGTCATAACTGTATCAACCACCAAGGGCCACTAGTAGTATGTACTGGTTCATTCTTAAGCAATTGGATAGCTACCCGATGCATCAGATGATAAGCAGCTCCTAACAAATACTTTCCAAGAGGAATACCCTTGCCTGCTGCCAAATGCTATGCCATAAGTTTGTGATTATAAGTTGGTCCACAAGATGACCCACAAAAGACAAATCTTTCTAGTCACATGTTCAGAAAAGCCACATATTCTCTTTTGCTAATAGTTGATCCATCTCCAATATGGTTCAGAATATAGCTTGCCCATCCTAAACAGTCTGATATTTTGGCTAATTTCTTAGAACCAGCACTCAAGTACTCATAAGGCTACATTCATCTAGTTATCCTAAGGTCGGTCAACATGTGAACGTCGGCCAGGGTGATAGTCATTGGGTCGTGACCAAAGATGAAAGCGTTCAGGGCATTGGACCAAAAACAAGATGCTGCAATCAAAAGTGAGTCGTTCCTCTCCATCTAGGACAATGAAAGAGTCAAGCATTGATTCAAATAATAAAGTTCCCAATCTCTACCCTTTTTCTCAGACACCCTACGAAACCAGTCTCTCCATCCCTTGGGCATTTTGGGCCAATTTCTGAAGGGAACCTTAGTGTTCTAGGAAGATAAATCCACTATAGACTGTTTGAAGGGGATTTGATTGGTTTCTTGATGAATGAAATCAGATAGATTAGGGTCACCCATAGGCCCAAGAAAATAGACATTGGAAGCAATAGTTGATGGAATTAAGATTTCATTCCTCATTTCCTAGAAATCAGACGAAATAAATTTGAGAAGAAAAGAAATATAAGGTAGCGGCCAATGCTTGGAGAATAGAAGCTTGGAATCATACCTCAGGGATATGGTCGCTGGTCACCATTGCAGTCGAAATAGATTTCAATCTAACGAAGGTTGCTTGAATGATGGCTTGATAGAACAGAGGATTTGCTAGGGTTTGAGGCCGTAGCGATGACGGCATCGCTGTTAAGGTTGGCTCAAGAAAGAAGGAGAAAGCAAATAGGTCGAGTGAGTTGGAAGAGATGCTATTGGGATGTTATATAAGACTTAGGCCAGGAAGTTAGGACTCATGCGTATATCTCGGGATAGAACAGTTGCAACGTGGTAAACCAATAAAACTAGAATTTTGGAATAAAAGCATTTTATCCCAAAATTGGGGGCATGTGTTTACACCAAAAATTAGGAGAAGAATGCGGAACTTGCTGGCTTCCAAGATTGTGCCAATCAAGGAATCGATTGCATAAGGATCGATATCAGCCGGTTCGAATGCGACACTAGAATCGGCTCTCTTTGAATGATGTCAGCAGATAACGATGATGAGCTACGATTGGCGTCGGAAAGATACATATCAGACTCTACAAAAGGGGAAAGATTAGGGTCCAAGTTATCTTAATATAGGAATATTTTCTTCAAACCAAAGATTGTACCGAGTCGTACTTGAGTAGGATTCATGTTTAGGCTCCAGGTATAAATATTGAACCCTGGCTATTGTAAAAGACACACAATCAATCAAATACAAGTTACTTACTTTTTTTTTGGCTCCGGCCACCCCTTAGGAGTAGGAGTAGAGTAGATCTCAGTGAGTTCTTCAGTGAGCAGGGCTACAACGGTTCGGCCGACCTCCGGCTTGTCTAAAAGTACCATCATGGCTTATACTTCTGTTCGTATGGCTGCATCGATTCGGTCGACCTCCACAGCGACTCTGGTATAAGCTAGTTATCGATTCTTGTTTAGTTCAAGTAAGGCTGCATCGATTCGATCGACCTCCACTGCTCGAACTAGATTAAGGTCAAGTTATCGGCTCTATCTAAGGGTGGCGTCCTTCAGATAGATTCATTAAGTTACCGATATTGCTTATTGCTTTCATTATTTAGTTGATTACAGCAATATCACTTCGCCCGATTGGGATTGATCTAACTCGACCTTATATCCTGTTTAACCCATCGTTTATTAGTCTAAATTGATCTAATCTGCACCTTAAATAATGAGTTATGTTTTATCAGCTATTTTATGTCAATCCTGATCATGCATAGTGTGCGGTTAAGGAATGTCTGGTCTTGAATAGATCTATTGGCTAACAAAAACCGTTCTATAGCCTGTTATCACGGCCTGTGTGATTCTGCCTCACACCCCACTATTAGCACCATAGAGTGGGGATCGTTATTTGGTAGATCTGTTCCTGATAGGGCATGACCTTAATTGTGTGCTATGCCTGAATCGTCTGTTTTAGCCGATATGGAGTGTTTTCACATATGCAGTTCACATCACGAGACCGTTGAAGTAAAGATAGGTTGAAAGATGTGTTAGCCCCATGATCTTATTATTGTATTATGGCCTACATGATTCTGCCTCATGCCCCCCTGATATTAGTAATAAGCTAGGATCATCGAATTTATTGCTGTTTCTACGGCCTGCATGATTTTGCCTCATGCCCCACTAGTCATAGCGATAGATGAGATCTAATATGTTCATAGATTTATCTCTATTAAATGGTTAATGATGATGGGCTGAATTTTTATATAAAAAGGGATTAGGTTACTTGCAGTCATTGGCTCAACATGAACTGATTAGTGTTGATATCCTATTGCCATTGACTAATATTGGTCTAAATAACGATATTCATCCTGAATGATAACCGATGTTTCTTCCACAACCCCATGAGCTTTAACTGATTTATTCTTATGAGTATGCTGGAATCGGCTATTTAGTCGATCTCCTTCCACATCGGCTCTCAGGGCCACACATTCAGGACTGTCTGGCAACACCGGCATGTTCCGCCTTAAATTACTGATTAGCTTTCTCTCCTTGTCAATTGTATGGTCAAATTGACTGGCACATCTTGGGAGGAGTGCGCAGGATCGATAATCTTTGCGCTGAAGCTAGGCGGATCTCCAGCTCCATCGAGCAGACCCTTCCGGCTTGCTCGTGTGCCCCGGCACAGGACGAAATTTCGTGCCGACAAGAAGGATCAGAAACATCCAGGTAAATGGCTCAAAGAAGTACCAACAGTGGTCTGGGGACTTAGGACCCTGCCCAGTTGCAATACTAGAGTCTCCCCTTATTTCTTGGTGTTTGGATCAGAGGTCTTGCTACCCGCCGATGTTGCTTTCCAAGCACCAAGGATAGAGAATTATGATGAAGAGAATAATGATCAGGCACGACAAGACGATGTTGACCAACTTGAGGAAGAACACTTGGTCACATGTGTTTAGACGACCAAGTACCTGGATAGTCTGCATAAGTACTACAACCACAACATTCAGGAGCGATCCTTCATGGTCGGCGATATGGTACTCCATAGGAGACAGAAGACCGACGGGATGCACAAGCTATCTTCACCTTGGGAGGCTCCATATATCGTCAAGGCTATGACCCGACCAGGGTCATATATGCTCTATGATCAAGACGGCATTGACATCCCTAATTCGTGGCACATCGAACACCTTAGGCATTTCTATCCTTGAGACGTCCTACAAAAGATATGTACCATTTATTGCATATATGTATTTCAATAATGATTCTATCCGTGATGTTTTCTCCATTTGCTTTCCGTAATTTTTTCTAGAAATATTTATTTCTCCATGCTAAACATCTTTGAGACAACGCATTCTATCATTATTCGATTCGATGACTAGTCATGTTCTCATTTGTGTTACCCAGAAGCAGCCCTGTCCTCGACCTAGCACCCAAGTATGCCTGAGCAGTAGCGCTCCGCGCCATGGGTGATTGACAGCGGCTCCTTAGTGATGCCTATATCCCCATGCATGAGCAGTAGTGCTCCATGACATGGGCGATCGGCAACGGCTCCTTGGTGATGCCTATATCCCCAAGTACGCATGAGCAGTAGCGCTCCGTGCCACGGGCGATCGGCAGTGGCTCCTCGGTGATGCCTATATCCCCAAGCGTGCACAAACATCTTGGGATAGAATGCTCCCCACGTCTCGTCGGTACAGTGCTAAGCACTCTCCATGGTCTCCAAATTTCTCCATGTTCTCCAAATTTTGCCACGGTCTCCATATTTTGCCACGGTCTCCATATTTCGCCACGTTCTCCAAATTTCACCACAGTCTCCATATTTCACCACGGTCTCTATATTTCACCACGGTCTCCAAATTTCACCACGGTCTCCATATTTCACCACATTTTGCCATGGTCTCCATATTCCACCACGGTATCCATATTTTGCCATGGTCTCCATATTTTGCCATTGTTTTCCAATGTTCTCCATGTTCTCCAAGGTTCGCCATAGTATAGTGCTAAGCACTCTCCACATTTTACTCCAATGTCCATTGCTAAGCATGGGGATTTCATTCTTTTTACAAATATGAACAAACTCCAAATAAACATAAACTGCTCTACAAGATATAAAATTCACCGATATATCATTCCTGATAAACTCCGCTTTGTTTTCTTCATCACTGTGTTCATATATTCTGTTATCCATCCTACATATTTGTATTGCAGGATTATCGTGTAGATGGTTGCACCATCTAGCCTTTGTATTTCTCCACCGATCAACTAGTCGGACCGTAGGTTCATGCCTTCGTCGCCGACCAGTTGGTCGAACTGTTTGGCGTTTACATCTACTCAAAGTTACTTCGCCGCCGACCAGTTGTTTGAGCTACTCAGCGCTGGATTCTTTGCCAACCAACTGGTCGGATTGTCCGTCCCTTCATCGTTAGAGATGCTGGGGGGCCGCCTGCTAGGCTAGGGACTCTTCGGTGTTCGAATTCTTCATGCAACCATCACCAGCTAAGCTGGAGACTTCCCGGACAATTGGATTTTGCTATGTCTCGACTGTCGATTCACCTTTTGGCTCACTACATTTTGTTGACGATGCATGTCATATGTGCTATCAAGGTGCTCCATGCTGTCCAGATCAGGGTGCTGATCCTAGGTGGCACGTCAGGAGCCTTGATAAGTACATCTATCGCAGCTACCCAATGGTAAGCATGGGGACTTCATCCTTCACACTTAATTCTTTGATCCTGCTACAAGATGTTTATCTATCTTACAGCAGGCTTGGGGACTAAGTGTGTACACTTTACCTTGCGGTGAATGTACTATTATTCTGTCTTACTGTTTTTCAGTTAAGCTAGGGGCTAGCTATGTGCTCGACTACGCTGGGAGTTGATTATCCTAATTTAGTTATTGTTGTAATTGTTTGATCCTGACACCAGATGATGATCATCTGACTTCACCAACGAAGCCTAAGTGTGTACACTTCACCTAAGGTCAATGTCTCTAACAAGCTCTGCTGCTACTTTCTTCGCCAATCAACTGGTCGGACCGCTAGGTTCATGACCTTCGTCACCAACCAGCTGGTCGGACTATTCAGCACTCACTTCTACTTGCGCTCACTTCACCGCTGACCAGTTGGTTTGGTTGATCGGTGTTTGTTTCTTCGCCAACCAACTGGTCGGATTGTCTGTCGCTTCATCGTCAGTTAAGATGGGGGCTCATCTGCTAAGCTGGGGACTCCTCGGCGTTCGGTTTGTTCGTTGCTTCATCACCAGCTAAGCCGGGGATTCCCTTGGCGGTCGGATCCTGCTATGTCTCATTAGTGTGCTATCAGCTCATACCATGCTGTTTGGATCAGGATGCTGATCTTAGGCAGCACATCTGGGTCTTGATACACACACATCAGATGACGTAGCAAGCTTTTAGATTTATTTTCCTTAACCATGCTACAAGATTCATTCTTCATCTTCTAATAGGGTCGGGGACAAAGTGGCTACACTTCACCTAGCGGTGAATGTAGTGCTCCTTTCTTGATTTACCCTCCTTATTTGACTAAGTTATGGATGATTCCTCGCAAATAGAGTCTAAGTGGCTACACTTCACCTAAGGTGGAGAATTTTCAAATTTTTATCTTGAGCCCCTTACATCCTTCTAGCAAGACTTACTTGGCTAAGTCCGAGATCTGCGTACCAGTTAAATTGGTCGGTTTTGATTTTCACTGCTCAGTTCACCAGTTAAACTAGCCGGCTTCAATTTGCACCTCTCGGATCACCGATTAAACTGATTGGCTTCATGTCAAACTGCTTGAACTTGCTCAAGACGATGTTGCTCAGCGGATACAAGGCGTTCGGGGACTAGCTGTGGGGGGTATAGCCCTAGATACCCATGGCAATGGACATGGGCCGCAACACTAGGGGTGGTCCAGCCCATAAGAAACATGTCTAAATCATTATCTATGCGCCTTGTGTCACCATCCGATTCCTATTATGCGTACCTCCACCGATCATCTACTACCATGGGTATACCCCTCGGTGAACTGCCGACCAGATTCCATCGACACACCCGTAGCTCGCTCAAGCACCATCCCGCCGCGACGCTTTGGCTCCCACATCCTGCGTCGTGCTCCATCTTGCGTTGTGCCTTGCACCTACCCCATCTGCCTCACCCCCGCCCCCACCCCACCCACATAGGCATGGTCGCATCTATCCATGTGCCATCACTGCCCGTCCGATGATCGGCTCCGACTGGTTCGTGCTGTCGGTGGAGGCGAGGGTGCTGTAGTAGCGCATGATGTGGGGGCGGCCTAGGAGATGGTGCTCCTCGTGGGCCCCTCAAAGCGGCATCCCTTCTCGACCTCTTGCTCGGCTATGCTTCCTCGGCCTCCTCCTTCTTCGACGTTGCCACTCCAATCCCCACCAAGTAGGCCGTGGCCGTATGGTGAACACTGTGTTTCAAGTGTTTCAAAGTTATGTTTCAAGTGTTTCATCTGGAAATTGCAAAAGTAGATCTAGGATGTTGCATATGTTGAAATGACAATATATGCTTGTTGCAAGCCTATGTTTCAAGTGTTTTACTTGTTTTAGACGTATGTTGCAAATATTTCATCTAGATATTTCAAGAGTAGATCTTGGTGTTGCACATGTTGCAATGACTATACAACTCATTCCAGGTGTATCATCTACTTCGGATGATGTTGCAATTGTTTTATCTGGATGTTTCAAAAGTAGATCTAGTGTTGCACGTGTTTTTTTACTTTGGTGTTGCACATGTCGCAATGGCGTCGGTGGCTAGCGTTACAGCGGTCTTCCTCGCACGACGTGCCTCGCCCTCCACTCCCTTCCCTTCCTTCCTCCATCTCCTTGCCGTGGCAGTTTGAGCTCGGCAAGGAAACCATAATCGACTAGCGCGTAGACGCTCGTAGAGGTGGTGGCCTCAGGTGGGCCTGACGGCAGCGCGATGCCCGTGTGGTGGCCCCACAGCAAGCTAAGGTTCATGCCGTCCACTCACTACTCGCGGGAATAGAGCAGCCACGGACGTTCATCTAGACGTCCGGGCGCTATATATCCGATCCGCTTTGAATCCGATTAAAAAATGGATTTGGATATGGAAAAGCCTTTATGCGCTCTGATATGATGCGTTCTTGTGGCAGAATCGCCCAAAATAACACACCTTCGGAGGCGCTCGTCTTCCACCAGACACTAAGCACCCCAAAAGCAAGCTACATCGGATGGATTCCGTCGAGCACACCCCAAGGGAGAACTCGAATAATCCACGTTTTCCCTCCAAGATCCAATAATAGAATGAGTTTACAATACTTAGTTCATTTCATACAACAAGAGTTCTTATAAATACATGATTACAATATTAAGTTCAGAGTGTGAAATTTAAACAGCGGAATTACAATAAACATCTAACGATAGAATACAAGGAGAAGAATCCTCCACATAACAGCTACTCTTCAAGCTGCACCAGCAACAGGGGTGAATAAACCTTGAGTACACAATGTACTCGCAAGACTTATCCGATAAGTGGGAATAATTTCCCGACTCCGACGGATATGATAAGCTTTATGGTTTCCTAGGTTTCCTTTTTGCAAAAAGCAATACTAGTAGTAAAGCCTTATGTATGTTTCTTATTAGCAGTCATGATTAGTTCATTATCTAACCATTCTAGGTAAGCACCTGTTCTACTTTCAAGCAAGAGTTGAGCAAATAGATCCATTTCACCATCGGTGGTCAGCTATGTCAGTCATCGGTGGCTCCGAGGCTTCCTCCTATATGAAGACCTCCTCCTCGTACTCTCAATCACCTCCTCGTATTCCTGCTCTCCAGCGGTCACGAACTCCACCAACGTGTTCTCTACATGCATGCATTCATGATGCAACACTTAGCATTTTAGCAACAACAACTCTTAAAATAATAATACATCTACCAAGCTACTAAGCTAACTCTAATGACTAAGATGCTAAGCTACCCATCCTTTCCACTAAACAGGTATGAAACATTCAAGTATTATCTTAGCAACCAAAAATGCATTTCTTACTTTATTTATGATTTCATATATACTAAAACAAGGAGTACTTAGCTACCCTATTTATCAACCTATTCTTAGGCTACAAAAGTTACAGTGAGCACATAATAATACAATGACCCTACTATAAAAATTTCATGGACAAAACTATTACCCATTTGCCACAAAAATTCCTACAAATATTAACCTAAATAATACTAAACGCTCTCAATTGATTTAGTAGGCCTCAGTATCAACTTATACATGCATAAACTAACTATGCCATCAGATAGACAACATTTTTAGGAACTAAGCAAAATTTATTTCATAATTTTTGGACATCTCCGTGAATTGATATTAATTTTCAAAGTTCTACTTACAACATAAAATAATAAGCTATTTCTAATCCTTAAAAAGGAAAACGATTCCCTCCCGCGCGGACCAACTCGGCCCACGTAAGGCGCGGCCCACGCACGCAAATGGCCCGCGACGGGGGAGCCCGCGCGAGCACCGACCAACTTGTAAAAACGCCCTCGTGTTCTCTCGATAATACTACTAACACTATGTGCACTATTTCAACAGACTACGAGTTTGCAACAAAACCCTCGGTCCTTCTCTCCTTCGCAATGGAGAGGTCCTCGCCCTGGCCACACACACCGGCGCGGTGCCCGATGGCACTGGTGACCCCCACCGGCCAACCGGGACCTTCCCGGCCCAATCTAAGGGACTAGTGCTCTCCTAGACGCCGACATGAATCGATGGGCGGTGAAAACACGGGCTAGGACGCTGTAGCAAGGCCTAGCCACACCGATGTGGATCCTACGGCAACGACAAAGGCGTTCTGGTGAGCAATGATGACTCACTTGAGACCTATTCGAGGTGCTGGCTCGGCCGGAGCCAACCCGAGCGAAGCTGGCCACATGCGCACGGTGGGGGTGACCGGCGACCGCAATGGCACAACCACGAACATAGCGAGGAGACGGCCCATGGCTTCGTTTAAATTACAATGCTTTACTTGTTCATATTATCACATGCCATAACATTTAAACATGATGCTTATGACTATTTTAGTAAGTGATTTACGGTGTAACACCGAGGGTGTTACAAATCTACCCCCTCTTAAACAAAATCTCATCCTGAGATTTCATGTGCCTAGTGTGGGGAAAAGAGATAAGAAATAAATTCTGATTTAAACAATTACCTCGGTGAACTAGAAAGAAGGCGGGGATAATACTTCACGATATAGCTTTTTTGTTCCCACGTTGCTTCGTCCTCCGAGTGATTTTGCCACTAAAGTTTTGAAAACCTCACCACATTATTTCTAGTCACTCTTTTTTCATCTAAGATCTTAGCAGGATGCTCAATATAAGACAAGTCAGGCTGGAGAGGAAGTCCTTCAATTTCCACAGCTTCATTGGAGACCCACAAACACTTCTTTAACTAGGAAACATGGAAGACATTATGTACTATTGATAAAATATCCGAGAGCTGGATACGGTAGGCAGCAAAACCACACCGGGCCAAAATCTTGTAAGGTCCAACATAGCGATTGGCTAGCTTCCCATGGACACCAAATTGATGTATACCTCTCATGGGAGATACCTTGAGATACACATGATCACCAACTTCAAATTGCAAGGGCCTTCTTCGCATGTCCACATAAGTTTTCTGACGACTTTGAGTTGCCTTCAAATGGCTCTGAATAATACTGACTAGCTATCGAGCTTCATTGATAAAATTAGGCCCAAAATATCCATGATCACCCACCTCAACCCAGTTAAGAGGTGTTCTACATTTCTTACCATACAGGGCCTCAAAAGGTGCCATACGAATGCTTTCTTGATAGCTATTGTTATAAGAAAACTTAGCTAGAGTCAAGCATTCGTCCCACTTTTCAGGAAACGACATGGCACAAGCCCTCAACATATCCTCAAGTACCTGATTAACTCTTTTTTTTTTACCATCAGTTTGTAGATGATAAGCTAAACTTCTAAGAAGACTAGTACCAAGACATTCCTGGAGTTGCTCCCAAAAACGAGAGACAAAGACTGACCCTCTATCAGAGACGATGGTAAGAGGAACTCCATGCAGAATCACAATCCGGTCAAAATATAACTTGGCACACTTCTTGGATGAATATCTGGTATCTACCGGGAGAAAATGAGCGGACTTAGTAAGGTGATCCACAATGACCCAAATAGAGTCATACCCCTTTGCTGTGCGGGGCAAACCCACAACAAAGTCTATGGAAATATCCTCCCATTTCTAAATAGGGATAGGCAAGGGCTACAAAAATCCTAGTGTACGCATATGGTCTGCCTTAACTCTTCCACAAGTGTCACATCCCGCCACGTACTTGGTGATATCCTGCTTCATATTTGACCACCAATACAAGTGGCACAAATCATGGTACATCTTGTTACTTCCTGGATGGATGGACAATTTGGAATGATGAGCTTCATCCAAAATCTTTCTTCTAAGCTCATCACTTGAGGGAACAACCAATCTATTCTTGAACCTCACTACACCTTGATCATCAACCCTAAAATGAGGACAACGCCCTTCGGCAATTAACTTCTTGATATGCGGTATTTCTGAAACATCATGCCTTTGCTCTATAATAATTTGCTCAAGTAAATACAAGACTAGAGCAATATGGGCTAGCACCTCAGCATGGTTGAGAGACAAGGGTGCTTCTTCAACTTGATACGACTTCCGGCTCAAAGCATCAGCTACCACATTAGCTTTTCTAGGATCATAATGAACTTCTAAATTGTAATCCTTGATTAGCTCCAGCCATCTCCATTGCCGCATGTTTAGCTCGGACTAAGTGAAAATATATTTGATGCTCTTGTGATCCGTATAAATATGCACTTTATTTTCCAACAAATAATGCCTCCAAATTTTTAGAGCGTGCACCACAGCAGCCAGCTCTAAATCATGGGTGGGATAATTCACATCGTGCTTTTTCAGCTGGCGTGAAGCATAAGCTATCACACGTCCATCCTGTATAAGCACGCATCCCAATCCAGTCCTTCAGGCATCACAATACACATCAAATGACCTGTCAATATATAGTTGGGCAAGAATAGA
This sequence comes from Miscanthus lutarioriparius, assembly GCA_904845875.1. Classification (NCBI taxonomy): domain Eukaryota; kingdom Viridiplantae; phylum Streptophyta; class Magnoliopsida; order Poales; family Poaceae; genus Miscanthus; species Miscanthus lutarioriparius. Next base: position 13,528,673 of record CAJGYO010000005.1, read on the forward strand.
AGCAGAGGTAAGAAATCTCTTCAGGGCTTGGAAAGCTCCTTCACAAGCCAGACTCCATACAAACTTGACATCTTTCTAGAGCAACTTGATCATTGGTTGAGCTATTTTGGAGAAGTCAGGAATGAAGCGCTGATAATAACCAGCAAGACCAAGGAACTAACGGATCTGATGCACTAACTTCGGAGACTTCCAATTTAACACATCTTGCACCTTGCTTGGGTCTACAGAGATACCTTCAAGTGTTAGAACATGTCCCAAAAACTGCACTCGATCTAACCAAAACTCACACTTGCTAAATTTTGCATGTAGCTTGTGTTCCCCTAATCGAGTTAGTACTATCCGAAGATGTTGTGCATGCTCTTCATTGTTCTTGGAGTATATCAAGATATCATCAATGAACACCACCATAAACTTATCCAACTTCGGCATAAAGACTGAATTCATGAGATACATGAAAAATGCAGGAGCATTGATAAGACCAAAAGACACAACTAGGTATTCATACAGCCCATACCTAGTAGAGAAAGCTATCTTTGGTATATCATGTGGCCGAATCTTAATTTGATGATACCTAGAATGAAGATCAATCTATGAAAACACCTTTGCACCAGCCAACTGATCGAACAAAGTATCAATACGAGGTAAAGGTTACCACATTGAGAGGGCAGTAATCCATGCACATCCACAAGGTATCGTCCTTCTTTACAAAAATAGCTAGACAACCCTATGGTGAAGAGCTAGGATAGATAAATCCCTTCTCCAATAATTCCTCTAACTGATTCTTCATTTCAGCTAGTTCTTTAGGAGCCATGCGGTAGGGACGCCGAGAAATAGGAGCGGTGCTAGGATTCTAACTCAATGGAAAACTCCACATCCCTATCCGATGGCAGCCCAGGTAGATCTTTAGGGAAGACATCTGGAAACTCATAAACCATAGGAATAGAGGCAAGATCAGGAGAAGCTTTAACATGAGCAGCAACTGGTAAGGCTGGATCTAAGGGCATAAGAAGAAACATCCTATCCTTGGAAGAAGGAAGCTGTAACTCAACAACTCTCTGCTTAAGGTCTAAGACTACCCCATAAACACGCAACTAGTTCAAGCCCAGAATTGCATCTATGCCTTTTCCAGGCAGCACCATGAACTGGAGGTGGTAAGTGTGAGTGACTAGCATTAATCTGACTGTGTCCGTCCGAGTGTTAACGCACAACTGTGCACCCGGGTACTGATTCTATAGGCAATAGGAATAGTCATAAGAGATATATTATGCCTCTGTGCAAACCCCATGCTCATGAATAAATGTGATGCACCAGAATCAAATAATACATATGCTGGGTGGGAATCAATGGTAAACATACCAGCCATCACTGGTTCATTCTGCAAGATTTCCTCAGCCTCAGTGAAGATGACTTGCCCAGAGCGGCTTATGGGCACCTTCTTCTTGATGATCGTCCGCTTGATTAGATGGGAGTTAGCTGAGGGCTTAGTAGACTATGCAGGTTGGTTCTGCGGATACTCCCGAGCATAGTGGTCTTCCTTGCCACACTTGAAACAAGCACCAGGCTTGTTCCCCTGCCCCTGATGAGGCGAAACCTGCTGTCCCTGGGGCTGTTGTTGTTGCGCCTGCTGAGTAGGTGCACGGTACTAAGTGGGAGGTACTTGATAGGTCTACTAAGGCTGACGGAACGACTGCCCATCCAAAGACTGATAGGGCACCGCCTAACAACCTGTACCTTTTGAGCCTGGGGGTGACTAGAAGACCCAGTAATCACCCGCTTGCACTTCCACTTAGCTTATGAGTCACGCTGAAGTCCTTCTATAGCAATAGTAGCATTCATCGTAGCACCAAAAGTCTGGTAGTTTCCTGTGTATAGCTCCTTCTGCAGACTGCAAGAGAGGCCACGATAGAAATGGTCCCTCTTCTTCTCATCAGTATCGACATGGATCCTAGAATACTGAGCTAGATGGTTGAACTTATTCACATAATCCATCACAAACATGCTCCCATGCTTTAGATCCAGGAACTCAGTCAACTTCCTGTTCAGCACACCAGCAGGAATGTAGTACTCTCTGAAAGCAGCGGTAAACTCCTACCAAGTCACACGGTGATCCACCGGCTACATGGCATTGAGCGTGTCTCACCATGCACTGGCAGAACCCAATAGCTGCTGCGCTGCAAAGCGCACCTTCTGCTCCTCAGTTATAGTGAGCAGCTAAAACTTCTGCTCTAGAATATGAAGCCAATGCTCCGCATCTAGAGGCTCGGCAGTCGGCGTGAATGTGGGTGGGTGCGTATTCAAGAAATCCTGGTAAGAGTAGGGCCCCTTGGGCCCACAGGCACCACCCTCGTTCTCGCCATTGCCACTAGGGCCTCCATACGTGAAGCCACCAATGGCCTGGGCAAGCATCTCCAAGGCACGGGCAGACTCACAGAGAGCAGCTAGCATCTCTGCCATCATCTCCACATGGGTCATCAGAGGTGGCGATGGTGGTGGAGGAGGAGGAGCCAGAAGTGGGGCCTCGTGGCTATCCCCATTGGTGTTGCCAATGCCCTCACCGCAACTGTTATCGCCCGAGTCTGCCCCAGCGCTGGTACTCCCATGACCAGACCTTAGGTTCATCTATAAATAGATAGGAACCAACCATTAGGAACAACCCTCCAAATTAGGAACAAGAGATTAGAGAAATGATAACACTTTTATTACAGCATTCTTTTAGGTTATCCTATCAAATCACTAATCCAATTCATACATGTGGGGGAAGTCTAGTTTAAGCAAGATTCTATTTTCATGATGCATGTATCGGCTTACCCGTTCACTCAAGCTGGAATATAGCGGCATTCACAAAAAAATTTGGCACATCGCACACTCACTTTCCGTACGCTAAATGATTCTTACGCAGCGTAAGTTAGTGTACCTATAGAAGATTGATTAGATAAAACCAGTGCCGCTATCCTAAATAGACTATATCGTTAGGGCTTATACTTATTTACATAATTATATCGCATCCTACTTTTCGCAAAACTTTTATTGGTCAAATTTTAGGTTTTGAAAACAATTATGAAACTCATCAGTCATTATTGGCTCTGATACCACATGTGGTAGAACCGCATGAAATAACACACCTTCTGAGGCTCTCGTCTTCTACCAGACACTAAGCACCCCGAAAGCAAGCTAAATCGGACGGAATTTTGTCGAGCACACCCCAAGGGAGAACTCGAATAATCCATATTTTTCCTCTAGGATCCAATAATGAGAACAAGTTTACAATACTTAGTCCATTTCATACAACAAGAGTTCTTAGAAATACATTATTAAAATACTAAGTTCAGAGTGCGGAATTTAAATAGTAGAATTACAATAAACATCTAACGATAGAATACAAGGATCCGTCTGTGCCCACCAAAAGAATCCTCCACACAACAGCTACCCTTCAAGCTGCACCTGCAACAGGGGTGAATAAATCCTAAGTATACAATGTACTCGCAAGACTTACCCGACTATTTTCCGACTCCGAAGGATATGATAAGCTTTATGGTTTGCTGGGTTTCCTTTTTGCAAAAAGCAATACTAGTAGTGAAGCCTTATGTATGTTTCTTATTAGCAGTCATGATTAGTTCATTATCTAACCATTCAAGGTAGGTACCTGTTCTACTTTCAAGCAAGAGTTGAGCAAATAGATCCATTTCACCATCTTTCATCTTCCAGTTCTTACTACAATGCTAGAGTGTAGACAAGTCGTACCGGATTACCTAGTGATTTGCAAATCAATGTGCCCAACTGGGTACCCCAAAATACACGCTCCGATTGTACTCCAGGCACAAGGAGAACCAACCCATCACTCTCCTGTCAAGAGGTCCAGGTCCCCGTCCAAACTTGGACTCTAAGCACCCACACCTGAGTCCCAGACTCAGTGTGGTGCTTAGACCTCCACCATCCGCGCCTCCATCAATTAGTCCAGAAAGAGCTAGAACCCAAGACAAGAGAGCAACAAGCCTTCCCTGCTCCCACAAATAAGTATGTGCTTAGGATAATAAGTCTGTGACCTAACTAGAATCCAATGCAACGGTCGATCCTTAACCAACACAGACAGGAAAAACAGTGTAACCAAGCTATGTCTCATTGGCCATGGGACACAACCTCTTACACCCACCAATACCCATACCATATCCCTACCCGGTCTCTATTTCCTTTCACCATTTTATCATGAGTGATAATAATAATCACCTATTGTGAGTAACGGTAGGTTACTCACGCTACCGATAGCCTAAGCATAGCAGCTACTTGACCTATGCTAGTAGGACTCATAGGTAGGTTATCTATGTATGTAGTTTCCATAAAATGCCTGTAACGTAAATGCACATCACATATATATATCCAGTGATTATTGAAAATAAGGGTTATGCACCGGGGCTTGTCTTAGGCAGGCGGGTGGTCAACTATGTCAGTCATCGGTGGCTTCGAGGCTTCCTCCTGTATGAAGACCTCCTCCTTGTACTCTCAATCACCTCCTCGTATTCCTACTCTCTAGCGGTCACAAACTCTACCAACGCGTTCTCTACATGCATGCAATGATGATGCAACACTTAGCATTTTAGCAACAGCAGCTCTTAAAATAACAATACATCTATCAAGCTACTAAGCTAACTCTAATGACTAAGATGCTAAGCTACCCATCCTTTCCACTAAACAGGTATGAAACATTCAAGTATTATCTTACCAACCAAAAATGTATTTCTTACTTTATTTATGATTTCATATATATACTAAAACAATGACTACTTAGCTATCCTATTTATCAACCTATTCTAAGGCTACAAAAATTACAGTGAGCACATAATAATACAATGAGCCTACTATAAAAATTTCATGGACAAAACTATTACCCACTTGCCACAAAAATTTCTACAAATATTAACCTAAATAATACTAAACACTCGCAATTGATTTAATAGGCCTCAGTATCAACTCAGACATGCATAAACTAACTATGCCATCAGATAGACAACATTTTTAGGAACTAAAAAAATTTATTTCATAAATTTTGGACATCTATGCGAATTGATATTAATTTTCAAAGTTCTACTTACAACATAAAATAATACGCTATTTCTAATCCTTAAAAAGGAAAATGATTCCCTACCACGTGGCCCAACTGGGCCCACGCAAGGCGTGGCCCACACACCCAAACGACCCGCGACGGGGGAGCCCGCGCGCGCCAACCAACTTGCAAAAACGCCCTCGCGTTCTCCGATAATACTACTAACACTATGTGCACTATTTCAACAGACTATGACTTTGCAACAAAACCCTCGCTCCTTCTCTCCTTTGCAACGGAGAGGTCCTCGCCCTAGCCATACACGCCGACGCGGCGGCCGAAGGCACTGGCGACCCCCGCCGGCCAACCGGGACCTTCCCCACCCAATCTAAGGGACTGGTGCTCACCTAGACGCCAACGCGAATCGATGGGTGGTGAAAACCAGGGCCGGGACGCCGTAGCAAGGCCTAGCCACTTCGGCGTGGATCATGGGCGACGACAAAGGCATTCCGGTGAGCCACCGCAACCATAAGGCGATAGGGGGCAGTTGAGCAATGATGACTCACTTGAGACCTATTCGGGGTGCTGGCTCGGCCGGAGCCAACCCGAGCGAAGCTGGCCACATGCGCACGGCGGGGGTGACCGGTGGCCGCAATGGCACAACCATGTCCACGGCAAGGAGATGGTCGAGGGCTGCGGATAGCGTGCATGGTTCAAAGAGGCTCAGGGCGGAGCTAAAGGTGCAGTCAATTTTATCGAGGGCTCAATGTGGTGGCTGACCACGACATGGGGGGGATGAGTCTTAACGGCGCGGTGGCGGGCGCCGCTCCAAATTAGGGCTCGATTAAGCCGCAATCAAAGCGGGTGGGGCGGCCGGAGAGGGGTGTGGTGGCGAAGCAGTGGCACAATGAATGGTGGGATGCGACGTCTCGCCCCTAGCGCACAGGCACGATGCACGACGACGAGGGCAGGGGTGCGGGCAGAGAGGGAACGGACGGCTGTGGGGACACGGCCGCGACTCAACGTGGCTTGGCGTGACGCTGATGGTGCGATGGGAACACACCGCAGCCAAGCACAAGCCAACAGGCACACCCCCATGGCCGGTGTGGCCCGCGCGCCTCAACGCCATTAATGACGAGGCGACGGTGGCTCGGCTGCGCTCGTGCGGAGCCCAGGCCGTGGCATAGCGATTGGCCGTGGCATAGCGCTAAGCGAGGCCGTGGCATAGCGATTGGCGCGCAGCAGCGTAGCGTGCGGAAGCACGTGGTGCAGTGTAGGGCAGCGCGCAGCAAGGGGATGCAACGGCAACGGCAGCAGAGGCAGCGATGGGCGCGCAGCAGGTGGCCATGCGTAGGGTGCACGCACGCCTACGCACCGGCGCCGCGACGTCGGAGCGGCAGGCGCAGGGACACATGGGCGCGGCAGCTGGCATGGGGTAGCAGCAACGACGGCCGGCCGTGCGTGGCAGCGCCAGGTGCGCCAGGGCCGCAACGTTGAGCTGGCCCGCCCGGTGACCGCACTCAGACAGAGGCGGCGGCCGGGAACGATGCATGCACAGTTTTTAAAGCACGAAAGATTCCTAAACCGTTACTCCTACCTCCAAACCACCTCTTCCACCCCCAAGTTGGCACATAGATCTACTAAACCGAGCTAAAGCACCCCTTCACTCCCTAACCCAATTCTCCTAAATAAATTGACAAACATGGTTATGTCAAGCTGTTCCCAACATGAAATTTTCTCTAAGTCTTGAATCAACTCTATTTCAGCTTGCATTTCTAAGCTATTAGAAATACCACTTAGCCATATCGTTTTTTAATAGCAAGTATTTCATCACCCTCTACAAAGTTTGCACTCCCAACTTTATTTCAGCTGTCACCTACATGTTCTATAGTGTTCTTGTTCAATAAAAATTCATGAATATCCTTACTTGCTAATTTCCTCAGTCGCGAAATGACTTTTTTTTTAAATTATAATGCTTTACTTGTTCATATTATCACATACAATAACATTTAAACATGATGCGTATGACATATTTTAGTAAGTGATTTACGGACGTAACACCAAGGGTGTTATAGTTTTCATCCCTAGTTGCATTGCCACATGGGACTGGTTTCGATTATGTTAATTGGGCCTCCGTTACATTTGCACAGGAATGATTTTGGTTATGTTGTCACTTGTCTACAGTTGTGACTCCATCACTCACGTTGAGTCGTTGATGTGGCGACGTGTTGTTGCGCAACAGATACCGCGGTAAATTTTTAGCTCTTCTTATATGAAGTAGCTAGGCTCGTTTGATTCTGACAGTGTGTTCTCTTTGTGTATTTTTCTTATTCTGGAATTAACTAAAGTTTACATGGGCCGACCTGTAGATGCAAAAAATATTTTTGAGCGTTAATAAATCGTCATATGGGCTCAAAAAATCTAGGAGAAATTGACAACAAATAACATTCCACATGTCACTTGGATCTGGATATACCACCAATATATGATATTTTGTTGCAAATGCCCACCCACTGTCCACTTTGTTGCAAAAAAAAAAAGACAATAGACTAGCAACTCACAATGACATGTATGGGAGGGTACTTTTTATTAAAAAAAGGTGAATCTTCACCACAAAATATATATGTTTGGCTGTGATAGTTGTGGTAGCGGCAGCGGTTGCTGCTGCAGCATCCCCTCATAACAACTAACACAAAACAAAAAGCTCCATTCGCTGCCGTTGTGCAGCAATGCCAGCAGAACAGGCTTTAGTTCATACCACTAGGACCTAATAAATTCGTATTGCTGGCGCTCTCTCTCTCTCTCTCTCTCTCTCTCTCAACAGTAATTCTATGCTAAGGACGTCCGACTGTCCGGACGTTCCCATTAGTGGGTCACGATACCAGCCCAACATCCCCAACACGCTTCACTTGTGTATGCGCTCGTCCACTCGTCTACAACCATATCCGCTCGTGAGCCCGTCGTTCGTTCCTCTCCACTCACTGCACCTTCGCATTCACACCGCCACGGCGTGCTCCGGCGCGACCATGCCACCGCGACTCTCTCCACCGCGCGCGATCAGCCACCGTACCCTCTCTCCATCACGCTCTAGCCCGGCATCGAGCTCCGCATCGACGAGCCTCCATATTCGTCCAAGACGGCAAGTAGATGTTGCGCTGAAAGCGCATGTTGCAAACGTATATTTCAAATGTTTTAGATGTTTCAGAGGTATGTTGCAAATGTTTCGTATGGATTTTACAAAAGTAGATCGGGATATTGCATATGTTGCAATAGTACGTATGTTGTAAACATCTGTTTCCAATGTTTCATCTGTTTTTCAGACGCATGTTGCAAGTGTGTTTATCTGGATGTTGCATATGTTTCACACATATGTTGCAAGTGTTTTATTATGATGTTGCGTATGTTTGTAAGGGTTTTCAACTGTTTTCAGGTGTTTTTGCGAGTGTTTCAAACGCATGTTTCAAGTGTTTCATCTATCTTCGGACTATGTTGTAAGTGTTGCATCTAAATGTTTCAAAAATAGAACTGTGTTGCATATGTTGCAATGTGACTCACCTGCTGCTGCTGCTCAACCTGGGCATTCGGTAATACTGAACCGATCGGTTCGATACTTCGGTTCCCACAGAAATTCGGTTCCTTGGAAAATAGGTACCGATCGGTTCCTTAAAAAATCGGTATCGAGGAAATTCGGTTTCCGTACATTCGGTTCGGTTTCCGTATTTACCGAACGGTACCGAACTGATCACAGAGACATGTAATAGCAGGTTCAAAAGCTAATTTTGACATGATTTCATAGAGAATAATAATGCAAAATAAATATACATATAAAAGTCCACAAGACTATAAGAGTGAGTACCACAAATACATAATATAATAGTCTACAATAGTACAATCAATAATATAACAACACTCAAACTCAGCACATTTCAGGTAATTTGGTAAATTCGGTTCCCCGAGGTAAAGAACCGAATTTACCTTGGTAATTTTAGTTCCTGGGAATTAGGAACCGAACGGATACCCGAAAAATTCGATTTCGGTATTTCGGTTTGGTTCTCGGTCTTTTTTGCCTAGGGCTAGCTGCAGCTGGAGGGGGCACGAAGGGTCGAGCAGGTGCAGCCGCCGTGTGGGGTTAGGCGGGGCCGCAAACACCGCGTGGGGTTGGACGGTACACAAAGTGCAGGCGCGGGAACGGGTGCGGGTATGGACGTCCGTCCTAACGTCCGGGTGCTACACTGCTGCTCTCTCTTTTGCGAAATTTTGCTGTCTATATCTCGTTCCTTGGCGATAAGATTTTAGGAATTGTTAACATTCCATATATCCATCCGCCTACCAAACGCAACCGCCTGCCGGCCGGCCAATTGACCTGGCCGATTCCTCCTGCGAAGCAAAATATATGCGTCATAGCTTACGAAACTACACGCCACAAGGATCAGGTACTCTACAGACAGACCAACCAACAAGCTCTGATCAGGTCAGATGTCACACTGCGAACCAAAAGCATCAGCGTAACACTTCATGCTCACTCCGTCTCAAAGAAAATATCAGCCTGACACTGCGAACCAAAAGCATCAGCGTAACACTTCATGCTCACTCCGTCTCAAAGAAAATATCACACTGCGAACCAAAAGCATCAGCGTAATACTTCATGCTCACCAATGAGATTTCACGAAGAAGAACGATCTAAACCAAACCAACCCGGACAAACAACAGATATAATTTTAGTTTTGAAGCTGGACAAGCGCATTGTGCAGGTTTAAAGTCAGAATTGTGTTTTTTCAGACAAGAGGGAGTAGCGCAAGATATATCCTGTCGCAAGAGAATCGCATTCCTCGATCCCGAGTCGCGAGTCGCGACACAACGCAGCAACCCCGCAACCTCAGGCCTCAGGTAGTAGGCTCTCCTGCCCGTTACGGTCAACCACCGTCCTTTTCAAGGCCATGGACACGTTCTTCGTCTCCCACGGCTCTCCCACGCTCTCCATCGACGACTCGCTGCCGGCGCGCCACTTCCTCAAGTCGTGGGTGCCCGCCGGTCTCGCCGGGCCGCAGCCGCCACGCGCCATCCTCGTCGTCTCCGGCCACTGGGAGACCGACGCCCCCGCCGTCAACGTCATCCACGGCACCAACGACACCATCTACGACTTCTACGGCTTCCCCGACCAAATGTACAAGGTACGTACAATACAACGCTCCCTTGCTCACTAGTGCCTCACTGGCTTCGAAGTTCGAACCGAGATCACGTGACAATGTGACCATACACGTACGTACAGCTGACGTACTCTGCGCCGGGCGCGCCGGACGTGGCCAATAAGGCCAAACAGCTCCTGGAGGACGCCGGGTTCGGGCCGGTGGCCGAGGACCGCCGCCGCGGGCTGGACCACGGCGCGTGGGTCCCGCTGATGCTCATGTACCCGGAGGCCAACGTCCCCGTGTTCCAGCTCTCGGTGCAGACGGCGCGGGACGGCGCGTACCACTACGACCTCGGCAAGGCGCTGGCGCCGCTGCGGGAGGAGGGCGTGCTCATCGTCGGCTCCGGCAGCGCCACGCACAACCTGCGCCGCATCCTGCGCACGTTCTCCCCGACCAGCCACGAGCCGGTGCCGCGGTGGGCCGCCGAGTTCGACGCCTGGCTCAAGGAGTCCCTCCTCGGCGGCAGGCACGAGGACGTCAAGCGCTACCAGGAGAAGGCGCCGTACGCGGAGGAGGCGCACCCGCGGCCCGACCACTTCTACCCGCTGCACGTCGCGCTCGGCGCCGCTGGAGAAGGGTGCGAGGCGGAGCTCATCCACCATAGCTGGTCCAACGCCACGCTATCGTACGCGTCCTATCGGTTTGCCACCAAAAACTGATGGCTTCTCCATTTCGCGTGCTGCTCACTCTGATTGCACCTCCGCACCAGTCCTTGCACTTGATTCGACGAAACCACCGCGTGTTTTTTTAAAAAACTGATAGGGACAAAAATACGCCGCTGTATAGTGCCACTGTCAAATTGTACTCCTGCAACTTCACTGTATTCCAAAAGTACAATAAGACCAGAGATTGAGAGCTGCAAAGATGATATGGCTGCACATGCCGAAGTCCTACTAAGGAACTGGAGCAAATTTGGTGTACGGTGGCCAGTACAAGTGAATCTCCAACTTGTGCATGACCCTTGGGCCATCCGAGTCCACCGGCGACGACTGGACGTACCCCTCCGTGTAAAGAAAATCGCCGGTGCCGCCCACCACCGGATACACCGACGGCTTGGTGTTGTGGGAGCCCCCGAGGACGGAGACGGAGCCCCTGTAGCCGCGGTGGTGGAGCGAGATCTTGGCCGCCAGCAGGTTGTGCAGCCCGTCGAAGCTCGTCGTGGTGGCCGTCCCCTCCATCACGCCGGCCACGGGGGGAATCGCTGTCGTTGTGCAGGGTCAGGTCGTCGCGGAAGACGTAGATGCTGCCGAAGGGCCTGGTGGTGTCGCTGGAGGGGGCGCCTTCGTCGCCGGTGACCACGACGTACCCGGTCTCGTTCAGCCTGTCGTGCTGGTACACGGTGAAGATCTCGATCTTGCCGGCCATTGTTGTCGCAGCCGATACAGGAGAGAATTGGTGAAGCTGGAGCTGGTAAACGAACCATGGAATCAGGCATAGCAGCAAGGTTTTAGTACTCGTAGCCATGGTGATTGTTTGGATTGCCACCTGACCTTTTTTTTAGAGTTCCAAGGCGGATGTCCCGGCCGTCTCGGTTCGTTAAATCTCACCGGATTGTAACCTGACTTTTACCTGACGTAGGGTGTTTGATGCATGGCATCGGTAGCTTGTTTCTTGGTGTGCTCAAGTGTCAACTTGATCTTGGCATCATATAGAAGGATTGGAGCTATCCCCTAAGTCCCAAAATTAAAAATAAAAATCTCTCTACCCGAGTCAAACACCTAAGGGTCTGATTGGATCCATTAGTTGCTAATAACTATCTAGCTAAATAGGTGACAACTAATATTAGCTTCTATTAGCTAATTTGGTCCAACTAGTGAAATAATTATTAGTTATGTACTCAACTAACAATTAGCTAAACTATTTGCTAGACTTATTTGAATTTAAGGAGGTAATTATTAGCAGCTAATTATCATCTTCTTAGATCCAAACAAGACCTAAGTTTAAGACAATTGAGCGCAAGTGCCCGAATTTTAATTTTCTTTCATGTGACGGTTATTGCATATATTTTATATTAAAGTTGCAGTTTTAGTTAGTTGCACTTTTTGTAGATACAATCTGTAATTTTTTAGTTTCGAGAATAAAAAAAAGTTAGACAAAATCACAAACTTGACAAAATCTTATATTTGTTGGCAATTTAACAATTTACAACTATTTCTATAGTTAGACAAGGATAAAAAATTGATATATTATGACACAAAGACAAATGACAAATCACAAAAGTGACAATTTACTTGTTTTAATTGGTAGTATAAGAGTGTTATCTGAAATCATCTTAAATTTAGACATATGAAATATAGGAGAAAATCATCAATGCAAACTATGGTTTTGTATATATAAGAAAAAGCCATCAAATTATTGTTCAACTTTATTGTGATCTAAGATTAGATAAAGATGCACGCCGTGTTCGAAAAAAAAGAATAAAATGGACACACTTGTAGCCGTTGCAATAGCTATACTATTCAAGCTTTGTGCGGAACCGGAGCGTAGTGGGCATACGGAGGCCAGTACAAGTGAAGCTCCATCTTGTACGTCACCGTCCGTCCCCGCAAGTCCACCGGCGACGACCGGACATATCCCAGCGCGTACGCGAAGTCGCCGGTGCCACCGACCACCGGGTAGTCGGACGGCTTTGTTGTTGTAGGTGCCGCCAAGGACGGAGACGGATCCCCGGTGGCCGCGGTGGTGGACCGTGATCTTGGCCAGCGACAGGCTCTGCAGCCCGTCGAGGCTGGTGGTGATGGAGCTCCCCTCCGCGACGCCGGCCACCGGGGAGGCCCTGTCCGCGCGCACCGTCAGGTCGTCGCGGAAGACGTAGATGGTGCCGAAGGGCGTGGTGGTCTGGCTGACACCCGCGCCCGCGACGCCGTCCACCACGATGTAGCCGGTCTTGTTGATGGTCTCGTGCTGGTACAGCGTGAAGCTGAGCGTCTTCCCGCGCCCGTCTCGGCTCTCGGTTTTGTTGTGCGACGTCGCGGCTGCTACAGGCGGGATCTGAAACTGGAGGCCGTGAAGAAAGGCAAGCAACAGGCAGAGCAGCAAGCTCCTGGCAGCGCTCGTCGTAGCTGCCATGGCAAGCCGAGAGATCGCTACCTGATTAGTGTAACTGACTTAGCTAGCTTATCGTGGAGTTTGGAGCTTTTATGCACTGCAGCCTGGCAACCAGGATGGACTAGCGAGCTATTCTCAAACAGCTGATCTTGACGAATTTAATAAAGGCTGAAGTCTTCAAAGAAAAAAATTTTGACGGATCGAGACACTGGACATTCGGTCGCCGTCGGAGTAAACCTGAACATCTAGATGGCAGACTATCGGTGGAAGATACGTTCTTTCGCCCTGTTTAGATGCCATCCAGTAAACCTGAAAATATCTAGATGGCAGACTAATCTTTTGAGATTGGTCCATCGCGATTAATCAGCCACGATTTAATCTTTTGAAGATTGGTCTTTACGGAAGACTATTCATCGGATTCACTTTTTTTGCAAAGTGAACGAGGCCTTTCTGTCTGAACTCTGAAGACTCGTGACCGGACGTGTGACGTCCTGACCACAACTGCGGCTGCGTACCAGGTCGACCGGTAGATCGTTTTTGCTCCATAATATGGACCGATGCAGTGATGCCGTTGCCACCGGACTTGCCGTGGCGTATATGCCAGGGCGTTCGAACTCTTCTTTTCATCCTGTCTCTGTCTTGCGAGATACTAACGCCTGTCCGGATGCTTGCGCCACCTTCGTCCTACGCGCCGCTGAAAAGGCTGCACCTGCCACTCCATCCCCCTTGGCCTCTACTCTCTCTCTCTCCGTGACCGCGAGGCTGGACGCCCGCGCGCCCATGGGAAACGCCGCGCCCGCCGCTCCTTTCCCCCTGGCCCCCCCTCTCTATCTCTGGGCGGGCAGGACCCAAGAGCCGGCATGAGGACGAGCACGCCCCGTCCGCAGGATCCTAGGTGCGCTAGCTGCGCGCCCCGACCGTCGGCCCACGGCACGCCTAGGCTGTGCCCCATGACTCTCTACCTCTGAACATGAAACACTTGGATGCAACATACGAATGAAGCAGATGAAACATTTGGAAACATACAACTGCAACATATGTGTGAAACATATGCAACATCCAGATAAAACACTTACAAATTGCAACATGAAAACACTTATTGCAACATAAGTATGAAACAACTAGAACATTTCGAACGTACTCTTACAATAAAGGTATGAAACATGTGCAACATCTAGATAAAAAAAATACTTGCAACATACATCTGAAGCAGATAAAACATTTTGAACAAACGCTTGCAACATACCTCTAAAACACTTGCAACATATGCAACATCCCGATCTACTTTTGCAACATCCATATGAAACATCTGCAACATACCTCTGAAACATCTAAAACACTTGATACATACATTTGCAACATATGGGAGGGGAGGTCCGGGCCGGTTGATTCTGGCCTCGGGGCGCGCGAGCACACCACGAGCACGTGCCGCGCTCATGGGTGCCCTTGGCTCGGCAGGGGACCAACTTGAGGCGTGCGACGGCACCACGGGCACCAACTGAGGCGTGCGGCGCGCCGGCGCTGGTGGGACTGCGGGAGCAAGGAGCGAGAGGCGCGGATGGGCGTGCACGACGGGCATTAGCGAGAAACGAACATCATAGGGTTGGCGCGTGCGGAGAGATGGCTGCGGCGGCAAATGCGGAGTGACCCGGACGACCGCACGGCGCCGTAAAGCGAACTATAGACGAGCAAGTGGATAGATATTTTTGATAGAGATGTAGGAGACGTAGAGAGGAGACAAACTTGGTAGGCCGCGCAAGCCAGGAAGGCAAGCATTACCGCTCTCTTTTTTGGTGCGAGGAGTTTTTTTTTTAGAACAGTGAGAGGAGTTCTTTTCCTAGACCCAAGCAGACCTGTGGGCTGTGGCCTTGCTCGAGATCAACAGCAATTTTCGGCTGTGCCTGTGTATGGCCTAGCAAGCCCATAATGGAAGACCGGCGCTGTCCAAGACCAAGATTCCAAGAGGCCCATCTCACGAAATCCGCTTTCTCTCCTTGTTACGACTTTTCAAAGAAACACGCCGTCGTGCGTCATTGCTTACATGCCAGTGACTACACGACGCGGGGCCGGCAGACCGAACCGATTCCGGCGGAGGCCGGAAGATTCGTATTGCTGCGCGTCTAGAGTTTGGACCCCGCCCCGTGCGAGGTGCGACCAACCAAACCCAATGTTTTTCAGGCGCCCGCCAATCATCTATCTCGCGCTGCTCTGCTCCCTACGGACCACCACAAACCAGACGCGACGCACGCGCGCAAAATACAGCGAAGCGAGCGCGACGACATATGGGCAGAGCCAGAGCGGGCATACCCAAACCAGAGACGCGGCACGCGACGCGGGAGGGCGAGGAGGACGAGGAGCGGCAGCGGCGCGGCGACATCACGAGGCCACAGCCAGACGCAACAGCCGAGGAGGGGCAGAGGCGACCGCCGAGAGTCCCGGCCACCATGGACACCTTCTTCCTATCCCACGGCTCGCCCACGCTCTCCATCGACGACAAGATCCCGGCGCGGCACTTCTTCAAGTCGTGGGTGCCGGCGAAGGTCGCGGGCGACCAGCCCCCGCGCGCCATCCTCGTCGTGTCGGGGCACTGGGAGACGGCCACGCCGGCGGTCAACGTCATCCGCGGCAGCAACGACACCATCTATGACTTCTATGGCTTTCCCAAGCCCATGTACCAGGTCCGTTCGATGCCCACCTACCACCCTTCTCTGTCTTCAAATCCCCGCGAATCCGTTGGGAAGCCTCGCGTTTAAGATGACCCAGCGCATCAAAATTGGGTTTAGGATAGGCAACATTGCGGCTCGTCTGGATTTATCAGCGAGTTCTTTGTCTTCCTCTGCGCATGGGAAAGGTCAAAATCGGAAGTTTCCTCATTCATATACAACAGCTAATGGCTTAGCAGTGCTTTTGAGTTACCCCATCAGATCATGGTCCATGCAGGTGCAGAAATGGGGATTCTTGTCTCGAATCATGAGATCATGTGCTTATCTTATCTGAAACAAGGATCACTAGAGCCAGTGACCAATGTTCTGGTGAAATCAACATGAAATTAGGATGTGAAAGATGCAGTATCATAGATTCATAGAGCGTTGGGGGAAGTTACCGGCCTAGAGCTGTACGGTAGTTCTAGAAAACTGAAGCTGCAGATGCAGACATCTAGCTGACCTGAATTTCACCAACCCTGGTGTCCCATCCCATCTCGTGATAGGCTCGCTTGTCAGCAGCAAGAGCCAGTGATTGTTTGATGGCTCGTGCACATCCAAGTAGGTAAGGTGCGCTTGCCACTAGCATTTACCTAGGCCTTGTTTAGATCACCTCCAATTGACTAAATCATATCAATTTTGGGTTAAATGTAGGTAAAAATAATAATTAATTACACAGTTTAGTTGTAAAATCACGAGATGGATCTTTTGAGCCTAGTTAGTCCATGATCGGACAAAATTTGTTAAATACAAACGAAACGTGCTACAGTGTCCAGGTTACAAAAATTTGCAATCTAAACAAGGCCCTAATTGACTAAATTATAAGGGTTGCAAATGGTACGAATATTTTTGCAATGGTATCCAAGTATGAATTCGTTTAAAGGAGTTCAGGTCCATCCGTATCCGAGTCCAAATATTCAACATCTAATAACATATCCATATTCAAATACTTAAATCGCAAATTTATGATGTTAATATCCATTCGTATATCCGTATTCGAATCTGAATCTATCTGTATTAGTATCCGTAGTTATCGGCTCGTATCCGACCCTTTGCTCTATTGGCAGCCGCTGTATGTCTCTTTTTATGATCTCTAAGTAAAGTCAAAAAGGGATCTTTGATATTTTCCTGTGATGCATGCCTACTGAAGGCTGTCATAAGCAGTTGTTCTACTAGTATACGCAGTTTATCTACTGTTACTACTATACTTTATCATCTGAGTTGCATAACAATATATCCTGGATAAGGAAAATGGTTAAGACTTGAGATATCATATATGCATCCAGGATTAAGAATTTAGGTGAGGTCAATTGAAATTTGTGGTTTGATATTTCATATTGTGCAAGCTTAGTTCAGTGGAAATATTTTTTATCATGATTTTTAGGTGCTTGGCTTGTTTAGCCTCCAAGTTTCCATTCCAGTTTGAGACATCCACCAACTTATCTTTAGCTTTTACTACTGTTTGGTAGTCTATGCTTCTAGATAACGTAGGCTGAATGAGCACGTACTAGGTTGGTAGCTACTATAATACTGTATTTGGAATAATATGTCGCGTGTCATTGCAAATCTCCTCGATGTTTATATTCTTTAATTGGGGACTGGGGCTCACATACCATTGCAGCTGCCGTTTTTTTCCTGCAGCACCAATGCTGATTAGCTGATTTGCTATCATATCACATCTCTGAAACTTTCTGAATGAAATCGCTACACTTTTCTATGCTTGTCTAAACACAGTGTGTAAATCTACAAACAAAAATGTTTGCCGCTGCTGCAAAAAAGTTCGATGCAGCAGCTAATAAAACGCTGGTTGTGGTTGATGATGTTTGTAGTAGCTCATTCAGTCTTCTCGGCATCATGCTTGAATCGAATTGCTCTGAAGTCTGAAGTTTGCTCGCTGATCCTGAATGAATAAACTCCTTTGTCCCCTTCCAGTTCAAGTACCCCGCTCCGGGCGCTCCTGACTTGGCCCTGCGGACCAAGGAGCTCCTGGAGCAAGCCGGGTTCGGCCCCGTGAAGGAGGACCACAGCCGCGGGCTGGACCACGGCGCCTGGGTGCCGCTGATGCTCATGTACCCGGACGCCAACATCCCCGTGTGCCAGCTGTCGGTGCAGACCGACCGCGACGGCACGTACCACTACAACCTCGGCAAGGCGCTGGCGCCCCTGCGGGAGGAGGGCATCCTCATCCTCGGCTCCGGCAGCGCCACGCACAACCTGCGCAAGATGGGCCCGTTCGACGCGCCCGTGCCGCAGTGGGTCGCCGAGTTCGACACCTGGCTCAAGGACTCGCTCCTCAGCGGAAGGTGAACCTGAAATGAAACTGCTCGGTGCTTTCTCAGAGCCAAGACGCCCTGTTGCTGCTGCTGAAGTGCTGATCCATCTCCGTTCGCCTTGCGGCCTTGGCCATCAGGTACGAGGACGTGAACCGGTACGAGGAGAAGGCGCCGCACGGGAGGGTGTCGCACCCGTGGCCGGACCACTTCTACCCGCTGCACGTCGCGCTCGGCGCCGCCGGGGACGCCGCGAAGGCCGAGCAGATCCACCAGTGCTGGACCAACGCCACGCTCTCCTACGCGTCATACAGGTTCACCAACAACAGCTGACGCGCTCGTGCTGTCGGTGGAACACCACCGCTCCGCCCGCCCAGCTGCTGAATTCGTGGGAAGCATCCGTCGACGGGCGTGACAGCATATAGACGCACGCATGTAGAACTGTATTTCTAATAAACCCCCGTGTGCAGTTCCGTTCGCAGTAGATATGTGTTTGTTGATGCTTTGCATTGTTCAGCGCAGCAGCCTGTTTCGAGAAGCATTCTCTTGTTAATGTATTCCATCATCATTTTTTTAAGAGTTGAAGGGCTCCTCTAAACCCTTCTGCTTGCTTTGTGATCTTCTCTCGACGCATCACCGCAACTGGGCCATACTTTCCGAAAGACCCATCCAGCCCAACTGTACATTGCCTGATGCCGTGCCGGAACATGTGACGCGGTCACGCAAGAAAGGAACCCATTGGTTTGCCTTGACATCTGCAGATCTGCTCGCCTCGGTTGTCACAAGGTGGCGATGATTAGCTAACACTCTCGACGCATCACCGCAACTGCTGCACTCGGCAGCTTGCCTGATGCCGTGCCGGACGGGCCCATTGGTTTGCCTTGACATCTGCAGATCTGCTC
Source organism: Miscanthus lutarioriparius (assembly GCA_904845875.1). NCBI lineage: Eukaryota > Viridiplantae > Streptophyta > Magnoliopsida > Poales > Poaceae > Miscanthus > Miscanthus lutarioriparius. The sequence goes on from CAJGYO010000005.1 coordinate 13,547,819, forward strand.
GTCGGTTGCTGCTGCACTCGGCAGCTTCCACGGGCGGCTAGGGCTAGCTATTGCGCAATTGGGTTGGGCCATCCATATACGGTCATGAAACATGCAACCTGCAAAAGTCGCTTGGCTTCTCGCCCTTCTCCAAACTGAGGCAAAGCCTTTGCCCGTTTCAGCGGTCCGCGAAAAGCATGTCGCCTTTGCCCAGTGGCATCGTGCTCGTGCATTGACATCGTGCGGTGCGGCCGTGCCGTTGCTGCCTTTGCATTTATACTTATGTGCGGTTGTGCCGTTTCAGAGTTGGTCGCGTCCAGCCGTCCAAGTCCAGCCTCGCCATCGATTCAGTTGCGTGAGCACCTTGCTCACGTCGACGCGTACCAGGGTACCATTATGTGAGCTAGAGCGTAGATGTCTCGTTCGATGTATCCTGCAAGCTGACGAGCTGTGGCTCCTGGAAGTCATCTATGGGTTTATACACCAAACAACACGGCCGGGGCTGTCGTGTTGTTCTCTCTTCTCTCCATCGGATACGTCGTGCACGGCCAATTCGACGGTTTCGGAATACCAGCGACATGTCCGCACTCACCTCTGCTCAGCAAAGCAAATAAGCAATACGCCTTCGTCACGCATGGTTGCATGGCCTGACCTGTCACGCGCAAACAGATTTTCCATCAGGTGATGTCTTTGAACTTTGACAGCACTGATGAACGGCGGCGGGGTTAATTTTTGGTAGAGTTCGACCCATGTCGGGTGTATGGCCAATTTATGTAACTACCAGTAACACTCATAAGAAAATTAGGCCAATTTCGAAGAGATCGTGTTTGCTTTTCCACACTAGTTTTTGACGATTAAACGATTATCCACCATCGACAACAACCATTAATTGAGAAAGACCACTTGACCAATAAAGGAGGCCATTTGTGTGGTAAGCTATGGCAAGATCATGGCGGACTGCAAGGGATAATTAATGTGCTTAGTGCAAATTAGACCTAAAACACTTTCAGTGGCGTCAACAGATGGGTGATCTCACGATGATACACCAAACGGCTCCGTGACGTCCGCGACTTCAACCAGAAAAAGATATATTTCCATTTTTGGAAGCTCATGCATGTATGCCCGCAGAGTGCTGCTCTTTTTTTTTTCTTTCTCTATTGGTTAAGATATTGTTTGAATCCTTCTAATTATTAATTAGCTGCATTATTAGCTAGCTAGGGAGATGCATGGCTAATAGTTTTTTATTAGTCCGCTGGTTTAATAGTTCATGTAGATATTATTTAGGTTGTTTGAACCAGTTAAGCTTTTTTCAGTAGCCTTCTATTAGCTCTAGTTGATCCAGACAAGGTCTAAATATGAGTCGCCAGCGGTGTGAATTGTAAGGCAGTTGTGTGGTCCACTCCAACTGAAGCCTACATTGGAAGGACGTGCATAACATATGATATGAGAATATAAGGCTAAAATAAACGTAGAAGTAAATTTATTATAGTTGTTTCTACGATACGTTTGGACCTCATGAATTTTAGAAATATTTCACAAAAGAGTAGTTCAATCTCTATAGAAGGCTAACATTTTCCTGTGACGCTAATTATAATCATAAACGAGTATTTTCTATACGTATTTGACATTAACTTTGTGTCACAAAATTTGTGTATCTGGTTTTACAAAACAGGAGTTACAGTAATAAGCAAGAAAAAGGGCCAAAGGTTAAATGATCAGATCTATCTATTATAAAATTTGCTGAAAGTATCTTGTTCCCTATGAAAGTTTGTGTGGTTATTGATTAAAGTCTTGTCTTCATGAAACAAAATAAGCCTCATAATTGTTTTGAGGAGATCAACGGGGGATGAATTATCCTCACCTGAATTTCATTACCACTGATTCCAGCAAAGCCAGTAATGGTAGTTACATCTTTTGGGTTATGAACCCAGAGTTACAAAGCAAAAAGGGCGAGCACCAACACCAACACATACAAAGAGGAGCAGGCTTCACCAACAACCACAGGAGGTAAACAACAAAGCTACAACTCCTAGACAGGCATTATGTCGATGACCGTCGAGCATTGCACCACCGATAGACTGAACTCCGCTGAACTCCATTTCACGGCGACTATAAGGCATGGAGTCAAGATGACATACGACAGTCGTGATGTACATCTTCTATGGAGAACATTCGGGGTCTAATCACCTTCCACCTACGCCCCTAGAGGGGAGGAAGCCTCAAGTGTTGGAGGACCGGCGATTGGAGAACAAAAAGATCCAAGAGAGGGGATCATGGCCCCGCTAACCCGTCATATAGTGAGAAAATGCAATCAAAGAGCCTGGAGGACGTAAGAGCAAAGACACTGGTAGCAGACACTATCCAACAAACATCTTGTGACCCCATATAGGAAGAGCAAGCAAAAGGACCCTACAGAAAAGTTGTGATAAGTATAGTTTTTTTTTGAAACGGTCGGTAGGAGCTCTGTCGAACTTGTATTGATAAACAAGGGAACAAGCACTGTACAAAACAAACACACAAAAAAGCACAAAGCACAAAGACTAAGCTATGTCTCAAGCAAGGGAGGAAGGAATGATCTCACAAAGTTTTTTTTGGCTCCTGCTGCACACCAGAGTCTAGCCTCTTCCTTTATCTTGCCAACACTACTAGAGAACAGACTTTAGAACGATGTCTCAATTTAGCATTAGCCTCGACATTTTTTCCCCCCGGGACTAAATGTTCTTTTATTCCCGGTTGGAGCCACCAACCGGGACTAAAAAGTCCTCCAACCTTTAGTCCCGGTTGGTAATACCAACCCAGACTAAAGGTAGACCCTTTAGTCCCGGTTGGTAACACCAACCCGGACTAAAAGACCATTTAGTCCCGGTTGGTAATACCAACTGGGACTAAAGGTCCTCCGATGGGTTAGTTCAAAAGGAAAGCATCACATCCATTGTTAGATGTGTTGTGTAGGTGGGGTGGTAAGCTCCGCGCGAGGCAGTGCATGAGGTCTTGTGTTCGAATCTCAGGGGGCGCAGCGGTGGGAGGCATTATTTTTTTTAATGGGAGGATCTTTAGTCCCGGTTGTGGCAAACCGGGACTAAAGAACAACCCTTTAGTCTCGGATCGCTAACTAAAACCAGTTCCCAACCGGGACAAGATATCAAATCTGTAGTAGTGCAATGAGTGCTTCCGTTGTGTTATGGCGGCGATCAAATATTCTCGTATTTCTCTCTTTCCAAATCTCCCATGCTACTAAGATGGTTAGCGAACGCACCGCCTTTGCCGGCAAGCTTGGTGTTGTGCCGATTGCTCGCCACCAATGATATGTACAACGAAGATAAGTATAGTTTTGAAGGTGCACTACAGCATAGTCTCTTAATTAACACATAATGAAAGGGGAAAAAAATCTTGACTAGGCAGGGTTCAGTAATACCCTAATATAATAATAACATTAACAATGATCAGGTAACATAAATGGAAGCGAAAAGGTGAACAAATATTTCCATAAAGATACTGGATCTTGATGTATTGAGCCCTAGAATAGATATGGGATTTCGTGAGGGAGATTAATTGAGAACACCCCTGCATTAAAAAGAATGAATGTACAGTGAAAGGCAGGTCAGGTGCAACGCTCGCCACCTCTCTATATATAGCTGCAGCGCACCGAGCCCAATCGTCCCATCGACCCTGCCGCATACAGCCTTGAGCTCTAGACTCTCGAGAGAGGCGGAGAGGGAGAGGCAGTAGCAGAGTGACAGAGATGGACATGGAGAAGGTGGAGAGGAAGGAGATGTTGGTGGACGACGACGGCCGCGTCAGAACAGGTACACTAGACAGTCGTCTGTGGACTCTGTACTTGTAGTCTTCTACCTGCACACATCTCATCGAGCTCTGTAGCCTCTGATTTTCGGTACCTGTTTATTCATCATTTGTCTGCCGTTGACAACACCGTACCACCATGGCACCATGCTTTCGCAGTCCGCCGTGCCCTCGTACTGACGAGACGTAGGTTTCTCCATGCCTCAGTCAGATCCGTAGGTAGGAATATATAACAGCCACAGGCTGCAGAAGAACAGTTCATGTTTCATGCAGAGGCCAGTTTCCTAGCAAGACCGTCATCATATCCATAGTCACCTAAAACGGGTTCACCACCTTCGAACCTTGACCTGGGTTCACGGGTTCATTTTCAACCCGAAGTGTAAAAATCTCTCGCTAGTAGCATACCACATACCACGACCCCGTACCTCGACCCCATCAACCCAGAAACTTTGTGACTATGATCATATCTGCATCCCCTGTCCTCAAGCCATGTCCAATTACGCGCTTAGGATGTGTGTTTCTTACCCGGGAGGCTGGGGACGACTATACGCCGCAGTTGATCTACACATCCATGGCGACATGGCGTTGCTTTACTCTGGATAGGGACGTGAGCTGGAGCAGGGCGTCTTTCTCCGTTTCCACAAGGGAGACGTGGGGATTTCAGTTGCCAGCATATAGGAAGCATGCACTTCTCGTCTTCTCTTGCATGTCTTTCAGACATCAGACCCTTCTCGTTTCTCTCTTGGCATTTTCGTCATCTTTACACCGCACCTTGTAGCTTTTGGTGCTACTAGCTAGCAAGGTGAAGATGATGGTTGATGGAGCATGGACATACACATGTAATTTAATGAATCGAGTTCCCATTTAATAGCTCGTGCTAAGACTGACACACATGCACATCCATCATTCAAAATTTCATATATTTTTGAAAAATAAAATTTTATATGCTCTCTTAAAGTTCATATACTATCTTAATGTTTGTTACCTGCAAGGCTGCAAAGCTTGCAAAGAAGGAATGCTATTCAATTCAGAGTGGGTCCCATGTTAATTAGAATTCATAAAGGTAAAACAAATAAAATGGTGGTAACACAACATTTTGTTTCTTTAATCTTTTGCATGTAGTGAAAGATATAGGGCATATTTAGAGGGCCTACTTAGACGTTAGGCCTGACGCAAAGATCTTTCTAAATGTATTAGAAGTTTGAGCCTGTCCCTTTTTTTTATTAGTACACAAAAGTAAAATTTGAGTAAAATCGAATATTAGTATATGATCAATAGATCTATCCGAACATGCATAAACACCCGGGTGAAACAAAGCCAACTTTGCTTATGATGATCAGAGTTGCCACCTCCTAAAAAACACAAACGTCTTAGGCGAGATTTCCATTCACTTGGCATGCCTTTTGCATGCGTCATTCATCGAGATTTAACGTTTCTTGAGCGTATCAATTTCCTTTGAAACAGCATCCGTGAAATTGAAGAGAAATATAATGTACAGATACCTTTGCACATTATCTAAAAAACAGACACCTTTGCATAGCATAACTGAATAAAGCTAGCGCCTGGACATGTGACATAGTGTCTAACTGAATGAAGCTAGTCACACCTGAAAATGTGGCATACATTGAGTGTAAAGCTTCTTTTGCCACATCTTCGTAAGATAGGAACAGCGTAAGTGGCTTAGTATTGATGCTGGAACTGGGTCCTGTGTCTGCTCCCAGTTGGTTGCAGCCACTGGGCTACTCCGCAAGATCCAAAATGCCAGTGACTTGGCAGCCACTACCTTTAACATACAAAGAAACAAGAAGTATATGACTTTCTACTCCTGAACAGCTCCAGCTGTCCAATACTAGTCTTCCAGAATTATATTCAGGCATAGTTTCGTTGCGTGTGAGATCATGCCATTATGGTTGCTGCAATTATTCTCCCATAGATTTAAAGGAATCCCGAAAAGAATGGAGAATCGGTAATAGTCTATCAGAAAGTGTTTAGTGTGGCCCTGTGGGCCAATGGTTTGTATATGAATGGATGGCTGCAAACCTGCAAGCTGTGCTCTCTCCACTTCCATCAGGAATCATAATTCTAAAATAGAGAGGTCTTTTTCATGGCATCAAAATAGTACATAACTAACTGCATACGGGTGCACAATTGTGGACTTGTGGCCCTGAACAAGGCTTCTGTGAGTATGAGTGAACAGTTGAGCAGTCCTGAACACTGACTGGTGAAGTAGTGCTAGGATCTGTATGGATGGGACTGTTGTTGAGATGATTCATCACAACCTTGCCAACAGAGTGTCTTATTGCCTTATTGGCTTATGAGTTTGACTAGTTAATAATGACTGAAAGCAAGTAGTACCTGAATTCTCGACTGTTGCATGGCTGTTGGATGCCACATCACACTCCACATATATAGCCATATAGGCAAACCTGATGCAGTTTACAGAAAGGCCTTTCATGCTTACACGTTGGTGAAAAGGGTGTGTTTATGCAGCTCCAATTGGACCAACATCGCATGAGTAACACACCAAATCTTGCTTTACTAGCCTAGACAACTTTGCTAAGCATGCTTTAGTTGTATTATTGCTACTACTTTGGTAGTGCTTAAATAAGCCAATGGAGTTGGCGTGCCATGGCGATCCAAATGGGCTACGTATACTGGCAGTCCAATTTGCTGTTCAGTTGGTTTGCTTTATGTAAATGGTATCCAGCGCATGGGCAGTAGACCAATTGGTAGCTTTTCTCAACTTTGTTTACGAAAACTGGTCCAAGATGATGACGAATTACCAAGTGGGAAAAAGGAGTCATGAGTTGACTAGCTAAAGAACACATGAAAGTATAATGATGACTTCAGTGGTCTATCCAATATTCTACTACTGAAAATGCTCAGAGATTGCAACATACATGCGAGTATGCAACATGGTGTTCTGTATAATTCTGTCTTGCGGCGAGCAGGTGGTTAACTGATCTGAATACTTCTATTCGACAGGGACGGTATGGACGGCGACGACGCACTCCATCACCGCCGTGATAGGCTCCGGCGTGCTCGCCCTGCCCTGGAGCGTCGCGCAGATGGGTTGGGTCCTCGGCCCCATCGCCCTCATCGGCTGCGCGTACATCACCTACTACACCGCCGTCCTCCTGTCCGACTGCTACCGCACGCCGGACCCCGTCCACGGCAAACGGAACCACACCTACATGGACGTCGTCCGCTCATGCCTCGGTACCCACACCACACCATGTGTCTTTTCTGAATTTCATGGGCAACGGTAGTAGTAGCATGTTCTGGTTGTGACTGACACTGACAAGAACGTTTTCTGATCATGTGTGTGTAGGGCCTAGAAATGTGGTGGTGTGTGGACTCGCACAGTACGCGATCCTCTGGGGGACAATGGTGGGCTACACCATCACCACTGCCACAAGCATCATGTAAACTACCCATAACCTAAACCTTGGTTGAAATCCCTGAAAATTCCTGTTCAGTGGCGCACAAACGCACATTTTAGATCTGGGCTAAAAAGAAGTTTGTTGGGCACGCCGCGTGTGTGAATGGCAGGGCCGTCGCGCGCACGGACTGCCACCACTACAGGGGCCACGACGCGGCCTGCGTCTCGTCCGGGACGATGTACATGGTGGCGTTCGGCCTCGTCGAGGTGGCCCTGTCCCAGTTGCCGAGCCTGGAGAAGCTGACCATCATCTCCGTGGTCGCCGCCGTCATGTCGTGCACCTACTCCTTCGTCGGGCTGTTCTTGAGCGCCGCCAAGCTCGCGTCGAACCACGGGGCACGCGGCACCCTCCTGGGGGTCAAGATCGGCGCCGCCGCGGGCGTCTCCGCGTCGACCAAGACGTGGCACGCCCTGCAGGCGCTCGGCAACATTGCCTTCGCGTACACCTACTCCATGCTTCTCATAGAAATCCAGGTACATCCCTGTGCACGTTGCAGCTAGCATACAGCATGGACATTGACATTGTCCGTCCACGAACTGTGATCTTCAGGACACTGTGAAGTCACCGCCATCAGAGAACGTGACGATGAAGAGGGCCAGCTTCTACGGCATTGGCGTGACGACCATCTTCTACGTGTCGCTCGGGTGCGTCGGGTACGCGGCCTTCGGCAACGCCGCGCCGGGGAACGTGCTCACCGGCTTCGACGAGCCGTTCTGGCTCGTCGACGTCGCCAACGTCGCCGTGGTCGTCCACTTGGTTGGAGCATATCAGGTGATCTTCGAATCATATATGCAACTGCAGCCGTGCACCGCGCGTAACACACTTTTTCAGGTCGCATGCTCTCGACGCTAGCTGGCAGTTCGTTTGCATGATGGATGCGTTTGTGTGTCCCTCGCACGCAGGTGTACGCGCAGCCGATCTTCGCGTGCTACGAGAAGTGGCTGGGGGCCCGGTGGCCGGACTCGGCCTTCTTCCACCACGAGTACGCGGTGCGCCTGCCCCTGCTCGGCGGCGGCCGCGCGGTGCGGTTCACGATGTGCAAGCTGGTGCTGCGCACGGCGTTCGTGGCCGCCACGACGTTGGTGTCGATGATGCTGCCCTTCTTCAACGCCGTGCTCGGGCTGCTGGGTGCCATCGCCTTCTGGCCGCTCACGGTTTACTTCCCGGTGACCATGTACATCGCGCAGGCCAAGGTGGAGCCCGGCAGCCGGAAGTGGGTGGCGCTGCAGGCGCTCAACGTGGGCGCGCTCGTGGTCTCGCTGCTCGCCGCCGTGGGATCTGTGGCCGACATGGTGCAGCGCCTGGGCCATGTCACCATCTTCCAGACGCAGCTCTGACTCTGAATCAAGGATTCAGAGCGCTTGCAGGCATACATCATACATGCCTGTACCGTATATTCACGTGTGATATTAGTATATTGGTTTGGGGACAACTAAAAATATGGAGCATGTAAGATGGTAAGTCATTCCAGCTAGATTTGGTGCATCGCAAGTGTGCTTTTGGGGGGTGAAATAGCAGGCAGCACACACTCTCCTTGACAGCTGAAGCCCAGCTAAACGTTGGGTTTAGTGTAATAATGACGTTGCTTTAGATTTACCACATCGGTTTCGTGGTGTAGTTGGTTATCACGTCAGTCTAACACACTGAAGGTCTCCGGTTCGAGTCCGGGCGAAGCCATTTAATTTTTAATCTTTTGTTGGGCCTTGAGAAATGGAATTTCATTTTAAACCTTACGTTGGGCCTTGAGAAATGGCAATGTCTTCCCTGGAAGGCTGGACCTTTCAACCGAGCACTAAAAAAATAAATCGTCGTCTGCTGGCCATTTAATTTTTAATCTTTGGGCCTAGAGAAATGGTAATGTCTTCAGACTTTTTTCTGTGTGCCATTATAAAAGATCGTAATTCTCTGTGTGCCTCTGGAAAAAATCAACGGTCTTTAGCGCCACTACTCTGACTTTTTCGTGTCATTCATGACACTTCCGTCAGTTTGGGCTCTAACGCCGTCAAACTGCAGATGTGAAAAGACAAAAATACCCTTAAGTCTAAATATGTTATTAATTTTTTTGAGCATCTTAACCACTTCAAATAAAAAACTCAAAACTAGAAAGTTGTAGATCTCGTCGAGATCTATAATTTTCATATAAAATTTATTTTCATTTAATTCCACAAAAAAAAGGATTTGATATGATTAATATATCTTAGAAAAATCATCATTTTTTTGCTGAATTAAATAAAAATAAATTTTATATGAAAATTATAGATCTCGACGAGATCTACAACTTTCTAGTTTTGAGTTTTTTCATTTGAAGTCGTTAAGATGCTCAAAAAAATTAATAACATATTTAGACTTAAGGGTATTTTCGTCTTTTCACACCTGCAGTTTGACGGCGTTAGAGTCCAAACTGACGGAAGTGGTATAGAAGACACAAAAAAAATTAGAATAATAGCGCTGAAGACCGCTAAATTTTTCCAGAGACACGTAGAAAATTAAGATCTTTTATAATGCCACATGAAAAAATCTCCAACGTCTTCCGTGGAACTTTCAAACCGAGCACTCACAAAAGTCGCCGTCTGCTGGTAATGTGGACCTCGAGAAATGGCAATGAACTGCTCGGTTGGTCGACGGATCTGTCAGCAACGGCCTGCACGAGGCCGGATGGAACTGGATCCTCTGCTGCCAGTGTGCTGTCGAGTGACTGCCCCCGCTGTTCACGCCCTCTTAGGCCACCTGCAACGAGTGACTCAGAAGCATTTTTTTTCATAGTATTTCAATGTGAGAGAGAAAAACTAGCTTTTAATCAAGAGATAGGCTCGTCACATATTTCGAGACCATATGAGAGTGTTATGTGGTCCATCCATATTATGAGCTATATACTAAAAGTTAGTATTATGAAAGAAATTGATTTAGAGCGAGTAACTAGCTTATACCATACCGGGTGCCCCTTAGCAGCCCAAAGGAAACCGGAACATGGAAGGGGAACTTAGGGTGTATCTTATACTATGCGAATGTAAATGTTTCCGAATCGGAAACACAGATGTTTCAGAAACGATGTTTCCGGAACGAGAAGCGTGACCATATTCCACGTTTCTAGCCGCCAAACATTCGCTCGTTTGCTTTACCAGCTTTCTGCGGTGTGTGGCCACATACGTTTCAGAAACGATATTTTCGGAACGAGGAACGTGACCATGTTCTACGTTTTTGGCCGCCAAACACTCGCTCGCTTGCTTTACCAGCTTTCTGCGGCACGTGGCCTTGCAAACATTGTTCCGATGATGCTGGTAAATATGCTATGTACAACAGCACATTGCACTTTATCTTCATGCGATGCAGTAGCATAGGTATAAACTCTCACCGAAGAATTTGGCATGTGTTAGCAAACTAGCCACGTATAATTCATGGATCTTCTTTTATAACACGTGTTCGATCTAGACGTTGCCTTATGGGAGCCTTTCATTAAGAGGATGTAAGATTTTGACACTTAGGAAGTTACAATTTTACCCTTTATTTGTTTAAGTCAGGTTGTTTTACATCTGCCGATTTTTGTTAAGTCACATTATTTTATATCCGCTGATTTACGTACAATCTTACGTCAATAATAGAGTCATAATCCCTCATGTTATTTGTACGTGTACAATCTTATTTCATTAAAGTCATATTCCGTTATGTTTACATCACTGCTTGGTCATAGGTTCTTTCAACATATAAAATCATCGTGTAGAGCTCTGCCTAGTCTGCATCCCCATTTCAGATTTTTTTTGCACCGATGAACAAGTGGCATCAGCTCTGGTGCCACTCATTCATATAATTTTGTAAATGTCTTTAGCGTTTTATAGATCCAATAAATAATTTAATAACCTATTTAATATTGATGATATATATAAATTGACATATCAAGAATTAAATTTATATTCCCATTGCATTTATAATTTTCATAAATACGTGCATGTCGCACAGACATATTTGCTAGTATTAGAAAAAAAATATAGTATTTTACCTCTGTGAACTATTATTGTTATCTGATTTTTTAACTCTAAAACCTGACATCAAACTCTTTAAACTCTCTAAATGTTTCGATCCCACTTGAATTATTAAGAAAAGTTTTCAAATAAAAATTGTGCAGGCACCTGGAATGAGTGTGCTACCTGGTTAGCGGGGCTCAAATAACACTCCAAATTATGGTGAAACTTGTCCACTTAGCCATCTAGGTTCAAAATTTTAACTTAGCGTGAGCAATTGCATTTTTTTTTTGTAGCCACCTAGGTTAAGGAGCACCTAGTTTTTTTGCGTGCCCAACATCTATTTTTTTATAAACTGTTTATCAACAATTGATAGCCAATTCAAATATTACCAAATTTTGTGTTATATAAGAATGAATACATTTAAGCTACCGAAATATGATGTACGTGCCTTAACAGAGTCTGCTTCCTTTTGTTCATTTTTTTCTAATGGCACACTTCTATATTCTTTCAGCACTCGGTATGGAATTTGGTAGGAAACTTTGGTTATCAAAAGCATAAGATTTTAAAATATAAGAGAACAAAGCAGCATGGTGACTTGACACTAGTGGAGTATCGTGGACTTGACTTGGTAGACTGGTGTACCGCAGTACACAGCAAAATCATCAAGATAAAAATGATTCTCTTTCTTGCCACAGCTTTTTTTTTTGGGAATTTCGGCAGGTGCACTGCTGTCACTACGGGGTGTTTGGGACTACTCCACTTCATGTTTTTCAGCTTCACTCCATATTTTTTAGCCAAACAGGTTTAACTCTATGCACTCTCCTCAAGAAAAAAAATACGGAGTTGTGAGAGCATCTGGAGGGGTGCTTAACAAACTCTAGATTTTTTATGCAGCTATTCTACGGTGGAGTTTGTGGAGCAAAATTCGTGGAGCAGTCGACTGCCAGTTCTTACGGCTGTTTATTACATGATTGAACGCTAAAACAGGAAGCAAAGCACACTTACACGGCATAGGCACTTGCGAGTGGAATGCAGATCTATGGTGTGGCACGAACGTGTCTTTTTTTCTATGGAACGTGTGGCACGAACCCGCGTGTCTAGATGCATTGAATCCTTGTGTGCTATGCCATACTTACGTCCTGCAAGGTACAAACTATAAATCGTTGTTGTATAACAGAACTTTACCCCCATGCTATATCTATTTTGTCCACGCATTGTCTTCACCTTTGTGAATAAACGATTTTGCTTTGGATGAGTATATGTCAAGCATTGACTTTTACTTGATTATTACTGCCTGGTGATGAAGATGTGCGCGATTACCCTCTATCCTGAATTCCCGATCCTCTCAAGTAGCCTGTAGCCATAAAAGCATAAGCATATATGGACGCTGATAAGCAGAATAACACATCAGAACAATATAGTACATGCTCAAAAGATACCGGTTTATACACCATCGCCATAATCCTCTAGTTCCAATTCCATTCCGTGAATTTGAAAAAAAAACACTACATGGGTTGTGCTTCTTACTATATATATATACTACTACATCAACTCGTGCTCTTGTACCGGCTAGAATTTATAGTTGGGACCTAATCTTAACATATATAAAACTCTTGTTGCATCATCATTTTCTATGACTTTATAAATTTATAGTTTGGCTTTCAACTTTTAATGGAGTTGTTGCAAATTTTTTCACATGCCTGTTAAGTAGAAACTCTAGTGCTTTTTTTTATCTTTTATTCAAAATTTATATTATTATTAAAAAGAGTTTAGGTCTTAATAGTATTATCTTCACATGTTCAGTTGAAACTCAGCTTGCACCATGACACTAAAAATATTGAATTGGTTTAGATGTTAGTAGTATTACTTTCCATGTGTCATGCCATGTTCTTCATCACTACTTCAGCCGTACTTTCAGCGAACGAACATTGTTTTCCTCTCACAACATTTCAACATAAGCAGCAGCAAAAGGCCAAATTTTTCAGCGAAACAAACAGGGCTTTTAGTTTGCACCATGACACTAAAACACATTGAATTGGTTATATCACATGATTTTATGTGTGTAGTATTGTTTTATATATCATGGAGTGCTTAAAATTAAATTATCAATATTGATATGGCATAATGTTTCAGTCAAAAAATATAAATTTATTTAAAACAATAACATATGAAATTTATTATCAGGAAGTATTAATGTGAATTGTCAGTGCTATTGCTATGTGGTTTGTTAAATGAACAATTTTCCATTGTTCATAAGCCACTAAAATAAATATTTGTCCTAATGTATGCATGTTTATTTGGTATATATGGTGAGACATAGTATTATGGTTATTTAGTTTCACGGTTGTAGAAGTCTACAACTTATGTGTGTGTGTGTGTGTGTGTGTCATACTTTATGAGTATTATTTTATTTTCAATAATAACATATATTAGTATTTGCATGTAGATTTGAGAGATATTTTGTTTACTTTTTATAACGGCTCATGTAGATACAAATATAAAAGTAATACTTTATATTATCTTTTATAACGACATGTATGTGTAGGTTGAACTCAAACTTATCAGGTTACTTTGCAATTTTTTTATAATAACAAATATGGATAATTTATAAAATTATTAGAGGGTATTTTAAATTATCTTTCATAATGGTAACGTGGATAAATTATACTGTGACCATTTTGAGTATGTTCTATGCTTTACCATCATTGTGCGAATATTATGGACTACTAACTTTTGTTTGAGAAACCACGCATATACTGTAACCTGTGACTAGGAGGATCATGTCCGGTACACTAAGCAAAGCAGGTGGTCGGTGACATAACGTTCTATTATATAACTCTGTTGAACAAAAATATTCTATTTCTACACATTCACACAAAAGGTAAAATTATATTCTTTTGCTTTTGGGGTTGAGTGGATTTATATTCTAATTCTTTGCATATGGAAATCTCCACATTTAAATAACCGTCATTTTTCCTCTTCCATGAGAGATTCATTTTTTTCCTCTTTCTATTGATATAAGTGAAAATACAAAACTACGAGAGGCTATATATAGAAAAGGATAAAATAAAAATAAAAACCAACAACACTAAAACTCAATGGTAGGCAAACAACGACATGCAACGCACACACATCATGGGTCATCGTAACTCTACATTTAGTGTCGTTGTATTGGCCACCGTACCCTTGCCGCAAGGAAAAATGCTCAAATGGAACGAGGTGCACTGAGCAGGCTACACAGAAGTCTAATCGGACGGGGTACCTCATCTACTTGTGGACAAAGCACAACAAAATGTACTTAAAAACCAACTCTATTTGACTAGATGTAGTTAAAAACAAACTAGAAAACCTACATGTAAACCAATCAAGACTCTATCTACCTCTCCCTCAAAACTATACAAGGAGGGTTAGTGTCGGGTTCATAAATCCGGGGTCCCTCGGGGACCGGCTTCCCCGCCCAGGCTCGGCCCAAGAAGGTAGCACACAACTCGTGGGCCGGCCCAAGAGTCTAAAACAACAGGCCGGAAGGGCGGTCCAATCACCGACCGGAAGGTCTGCCCGAAGAGGAACGACGCCCGCTCGTCAACTACTTCGGCCCACCTCTCCGACTGGAGCACTAGCTTCGGACTCCAGCCGCCTCCGGACGGCCTCTCCGATCGGAAAACCTGGCCCAAGCGCTACTTTCGACTCCGACCCCGCGTCTCCGACCGGGGTGCGTAGAAACCCTGCTCACCGCTCTTCTCCGACTAGCACGACCAGAGCCGACTGGGGCCATCCGACCGGGGACGCCCGCTCGGAAGGAGCCAGGGGCGAACGGAGAAAGCAAGCCATGATACCAGGAACCACGCCCTGTACACCAGGGACCATACCCTATACTCCTGTAGGAATAGTACTCCGCAACTGCCCTGACACAAACAGTATTGTAGGCGCCGATATTTTCCTCTACAGTATTGTAGGCGCCGTTCAAATCCCTTACGGTAAGGCCCCCACGTGCCTCTGGGCATCAATAGTGTTGTGGGCGCTTGGATTTACCGTATGGGGTGAACATGGTGACACTCCTCACATGCCTCTAGGCATCGAACAGTATTTACAGGTACCGACGTCTACCATTCTTGAAGAAGGCAAACGCAACCTCTCACATGCATATGACATTCTACAGTAACATCAATAGTGTTGTGGGCGCCTACTATTATCTTGTACCCGCTGGCATGGGCAACAAAGCTCGGTAACATGCATACCCTCACCCTCTTACTTGTAAAGCCATCCCCTTTATCTATAAAAGGGGATGCGCTCCCTCCAACAAAGAGAGGAAGCCTTTTTCTTTCTAAGGGGCTTTTGGAAGAACCTTTCTGAGATTCATTAGATCAACTAAGTTCATTAGTCCACAACGGTAGAACCTCTGGGTTCGACCTCAAGCACACGCTTGAACACTTAGCTTATAGCGTAGCTCCTGTCACTTCCGGTCCTTCCGACCGGAGCCGACCGGACCTCTTGTATACCCCATCTTTCTCCTTCTCGTTTGTAACCCCACTGCAAACTTCGAGCACCTGGGCTCAGGAATAAAGTCGCTAACCGACCCAAACTGAACGTAGGGCACGCTGCCTGAACCAGTATAAATCATGTGTCATTGAGTGTTAGGCCACATCCGATCATAATGAACGACAAAACTATAAATATTTACTAGTTGGTCACATTCTGCACCGACAGATAGAGAGCCCCTAATCAGTCATCCCTAGATCATCCCAAGATCATTCGAGTAGAATCTCTCGACAAACATCATCAGCGCCCCTGTAACATGAGTGCACGACCCCTATAACCAGTATATTCATGTTCCATGTTCTACCCCTCTGATTCCCTACGCATAAAACGTTAATCTACTTGTCAGATGAAAAATCCTATGACATTTTAGCCACCCAAGGCAGCCGGTTGTGGTCCCTAAGACTGGCTTCCGGTTGGCTGGTTGGCCTGAAGGTGACTAAGGGCCGACTATGCTAGGTCCTAGCGAAAACACCGAAAAATATTTAGTTTTGCAACATTTTTTTAGGTTTTCTATTATTTTTTATATTAAGATTGTGCTTGGCTTAGGTTCTGATAAGTGCTTCTGCTGCTAAAAAACAGAACACCAACCAAACGGTTAGATGAACCAGAAGCTGGTTTCGTGTAGTACAATTTTCGCAGCACATTGGATCCTGTTTTTTGCTAGAATAACTATCAGATTCCCGTAACCACCACTTACGGATAACCAGCATCTCAGATGCGAATAAACATTTCTTAAAATAACTACTATTATTGTGTGTTATTTTAAGAAAAAGTAGCATTTAGCCAAGTGCCCAGCGGACAGTGGCCCACTGCAGCCCACTGCAAAAAGGGTTAGATTCAGTCTTCAGTGATCTTATCAGCAGAAGCTCAGTAGCAAAGCTCGCTACCATGTTTGCGTTAATTACCAGCTCACTGACTTGGTGCCCATTACGGTGAAGGATACATCCTTACTCCTCAGCCTCAGTCGCTTGCCGGCCGTGTTCATCTGCCGATCAATCGTCTCGCGCCCGGCCGCAGTGCTATCATGGGGTAGCTTCTGAACACCAACTTGATCGGTTGAAGCTGACGACGCAACGGCCGCACATGGAGAAATAAAAAAGGGCTTGCAATGTGGCGTGGCGATCAGATTCCGACCGTGGAAAAAAGGCATCGATCCGCGCGCAACAACCGTCGGGGCTCTGCTCGCCGCACCCTTCTACCGTTTTCATTTTCATAATTATTTATGGAAACGGGGCCGGGAGCTGGAGAACCGGGAGCAAAAACGGGAGTGGGGTAAACGGTAATGCGAAAACGGATAAATACGATCGAAAAATAGGCGGAAACAAACGGTATGCGGGAACTTCAGCCGGAACTACATGTCACGTATGACAAACCAAAGGCATTGCTACAGTACTCTCAAATAAATGTGAACCATTGATTTAGATGATTTTTATCGCATATTAGCAAAATAGGTAAAACATCTTCCAATTAGATCTAATTTCCATATCCTATTAGATCTAACTTGCATGTATGATGTAAATTGTTCCTATGTTTGTGATAAAGTGACATATCATGCTAAGATGATTTTAAACATTTTTTGTAACATTTTTTTAGATTTTGCGTGTACGTCACTTGCTAAAATACACGTGTATATCCATGCTTAATCTTTTTGTGCTTAACCCTTTTATGGTAGGCAGCTTTCAGGCATACCACAAAGAAAAAAGAGACATTTCACACATGTTTTTGCGTAACATATATATATATATATATATATATATATATACACACACGAGACTCTTTTTTTATTAAATACATATATGTACGAGTTGCGAGTAACGTTATGTTCTACATGCAGCCGAACAGCACAGAAGCAAGTTTGGCTGGCCGCCCGCTCAAAGCACAGCTCGCCTCAACGCCCTCTGCGCTTGTCCCGGTGAACATATAAACGGGATGAAAACGAAAAGGGTAAAGTACACTTTCCAACTTTCAACTTGCACTGAAGTTCGATTTTCAACCTTTAACTACGAAACTGGGTAACAAACACCCTCCAACTATCAAAACCAGATAAATTTGGTCATCGGCTGGTTTCAAAAGCGGTTTTCTATTTTCGAGAGGCGCCGAAATTTTATATTATTTTTTTGAGCCTCTTAACGTCCTCAAATGAAAAAACTCAAAACTACAAAGTTGTAGATCTCATTAAGAGCTACAACTTTGGTATAAAAAGTATCTTCGTTTGACTCCATACAAAAAAATATATTATTTTTCTAATCGGCATACTTTATATAAATATTATGATGCTGAAATTTTATTTATTTTTCTCAACGCGTCCTCAAAAAAAACTTTCGAAAAACCATAACTCTTCAATACGACGTCGGATGAAAATGATTTTTATATAAAAATTGTAGATCTCGATGATATCTACAACTTTCTAGTTTTAAGTTTTTTAATTTGAGGACGTTAACTTTCTCAAAAAATAATATAAAATTTCAGCATCATAATAGCGATTGCCGCATTAGAAAAATAATATAATTTTTATATGGAGCCAAACGAAGATACTTTTTATACTAAAGTTGTAGCTCTCAATGACATCTACAACTTTGTAGTTTTAAGTTTTTTCATTTGAGGACATTAAGAGGCTCAAAAAAATAATATAAAATATCGACGCCTCCCGAAAATGAAAAACCGCTTTTGAAACCAGCCGAGAACCAAATTTGTCCGGTTTTGATAGTTGAAGGGTGTTTGTTACCCGGTTTCATAGTTGAAGGTTGAAAATAGAACTTCGGTGCAAGTTAGAGGTTGGAAAGTGTACTTTACCCAAACGGAAATATCCCGGTAAAAAATGGGATACCGGCAATACGGACAGAAAAACGGTCAACCATTTTCGGTCCTGGTCCCGGTGTACTCGGTCCCGTTTCCGTTTATCCCGAAAAAACAAAAACGGATGAGAAAATACGGTATACGGTTGCGGACGGAACGGGATTCATCCCGTCCGTTTTCATCTTTGGTTCCTGGTGCCGTGGTGCGGCGGCGATGTAGGAGTAAGCGATACAGCCGCCGCTCGAGTGCTCGACCTGTACCACCGACAACGACGACGCAACGAGTAGGAGTAGCCCCTTCCTCGCACGTCGGTCGTCACTGCTGTGTGTTCCCTTCAGCTAGGCTAGCGTTTAGCGTCGGGCGCCCGGTGGCATCTGTCCTGCATGCATGCTTCGTTTCGGTCGAGTTTGACAGCAGGTTGTGCTGCTGGGGGGCGCCAGTGCCGAAAGGAAGTTGCGCTCCGCATGGACCTCCACGGCTTTGCCTGCCCCGGGGCCCGGCGGCCGTCCGTCGATCTGCCAGGATACGTCTCTAGGGTCGAATCACGACGGCGCGACGCCGATGTTTGCCTGCTTTGTGAACCTGTGGGTGTGGCCGTGACGCGCTGCAAAACCGTATGACTTCGCCTTTTCTTCGAGCGGTTTTTGCGGGTGCAGTGTTGTCATTGTCCGCTTGGCTCTGCATGCATAAATACGGGTTCTTTTTTAAAAGTTTTATTAGGAAACAGTCCTGGTATTAGCAGTCACAAAGACCAAAAGTCTATAGCATGCAGAGGTGCTTAAGAGCATCTCCAAAAATATTTCTTAAACTCACTTCCTACATCATCCATTTAGAGAAAAAATTGGTATCCGTATTACTCCACGACCAAACTTCTATATATCTTGTGCGTATTCGAGATATCTAACCTTACTATCTTTGGCTAGTGAAAAAATTAGAATAGAGGATGACAATATTTAGAGATCTAGTTAAAGTAGTCATTGGAAGATATTTTTTTTATGGAGTGTCTAGTTATCTTTCGACATATTTTATGTGGTTAAATCTGTCAGATTTTTTAAAATACCACCCAGTAGTGATAATTGTAACACAAATCCTAAAGCACAATCAAACGTATAGAAATCTGACAAATTTAGTGCAGAAATATATGTCAATAGATAAATAGCAAAAGTCTATTTTTATCAAATTTTTATTCCTAACCGCAATGTAGGATAACAATTTTTTTTTCTAATGCATTCGGAAAAACTCAAGTGAGACTCTCCTTCCCAGAAAACTCAAATCGAAACCCACTAACAGGTTTACGCCCCTTCAAACCTCAACTAAGAAAAGCTAACCCATTTTCCCCTCCTGATATGCTTTTCATGGAAGAGAACTCCGCCAACAGACTTTTCAGTTAGACAGAAAAACTTCTCTCGCTTGCTTTCCACTTGATTCAACGAGTACGGGTTGTCACTAAGGATGGCCGCCACCAGCCTCTGAATAATTCCTTTGTCATTTTGGTACTACTTTTCACGACACCTTTGATACCAATGATCAAGACTCGGATCGTCACCATAGAAATAAACCTCAAGATGTCTTATCTCCTTACCATCTTCTCTCCCAAATAACCTTATGTTGTGATAGATCTGACCGTGTGCATGGAAAGTGTATATGCCACTATTTTTCATACTTACAGTAGCGCTATCGAGGTGGCAGTATAAAGAAGTGAAAGAGAAATGACCACTGGAAAACCTAATCTTGTTACGAAAGTACTTGGCATCCGCATCGGCACTTGATCAAAGCCTTATCCTCTCCGTCAGGTATGTCTAGTGGATTAAGCTCGACCTTTTCACTGCGGCAACAGAACCCAAGTGGTTCATACTAAAACTTCTTCACACCACAGTGAGGACAATCTGAGTGTTCAGCTTTCCAGTTGTGTATCGAATTTAAGTTTTTTTCCTCAAATACACAAAAGATCTGTGCATCATTTCTTTTAAGATAGAAGGTGTTTGAAGTTATAACGAAGGGGGTTGGGATCGACCAAGCCACCCTAGTGTACTCTAAACTTAAAACATAATTGTCACTATAAAAGATTGCATATCTTTACACAGAGCTCTTCTAAATGAAAGCATTAAATATGAGTTACGTGCCGATATACCCAGCCTTTATATGTTGGACTAGCAAGTAGCTACTAGTTATAGTCAGCGGCCCCCATGAATTTTTAGACAAAGTTCTATTGTGTAGGTGGGGCTAAAACTTAAGATCGAGCAGCAGTCGGAGGTATGTTGTTGTCGCACTTTTGTTCAGCCTCACCTAAATTTTTTTTTCTGGATCCGCCGCTGGTTAGTAATACTCCACTAGAGTAGTATATGGATCTCACCTGTCTTTTGCGTATGAGATGAAGGAATCCCTGATCTAAGCGGTTGCCTGCCATGCCCGATTCGTCCCGGACAACAAGAGATGCAACACAGTCACAGTTCCCAGATGACGTACATTGCCAAGCAGGTGGAGCTCTACCACCTGCTTTCCTCGGTTTTCTCCGGGTGGATGGTTGGGCTGGCGCCTACGCCAGCACGCGTTAAACTCGGCAAAGCTGGCGGCAAATTAGCTGGCGCCCGCTGAAACAACAGTTCGTCTAGGGCTGGGCCAGAAATGCCCAACGTCCTAACATCTGGTACGCGAGATATTTTGTTCGATCCTACATTCCTACTCCTAGAGGAATTCAAGTTTTCACCGTTTCACGTGGATTCGTAAAAATTTAGATGTTGTCTTCTTCTTTTCTAGCGTGCGTATTTGATATAAATGTAACCAACTAATTTCTATTATTATATACTTAATATAAATGTAATGGTACTACTTAATTTCGTCGAATCACCTCCTCAAATCAAAACAAAAACTGGCTCACGATGGAACATGGAGAGTCCTAGGAGAAGACAACTCCGTTGGCGCTGAACTGTCACGCCGGGTTTCTACAGGCCCCAGGCGGCGGTCCTGCCAGTTGGATTCGCTTTGAGAGTTGGAGCCTATATAAAGCAGCCAACCCCCGTCCCGCGGCCGCTTGCCCAGATCCATCTCTCTCTTTCCCTGGCACTCGTCACGGACGCACGGGAGACGGGAGGATGTACAAGAGCGGGGCGGCGGCAGCAGACGACGTCGAGCTGGGCGACTACGAGCAGGAGCACGAGCGGAGAGGTGCGTGCCCTGTCCTGCGTACTGTCATGTTATCCCCATGTTTCGGGAGATCCTATTCCTTCGATTAATTCTCGCGCGGATTTGTTGAACCCCCTTCTGTCGGTTCCTGGTTCGTTCCAGGGACGGTATGGACGGCGACGGCGCACATTGTGACGGCGGTGATCGGCTCCGGCGTGCTGGCGCTGGCCTGGAGCGTGGCGCAGCTGGGCTGGGTCGCGGGGCCCCTCGCGCTCGCCGGCTTCGCGTGCGTCACCTACTACACCTCCACGCTGCTCGCCAACGCCTACCGCGCGCCACACCCCGTCACCGGCGACAGGAACCGCACCTACATGGACGCCGTCAGATCCTACCTCAGTACGCGCCGCGCACCCCGTCATCTCTCGACGTCCGTCTCCTTTAACTGAACGCAGTGCCTAAACATGCATCGCAGGTCCCAGAGAGGTGCTCATGTGCGGGATCGCGCAGTACGTCAACCTGTGGGGCACCATGGTTGGCTACACCATCACTGCAACCATAAGCATGGCGTGAGTAACCAAATCCTATTTTCCTCCGAATCTCCGTGCAAGCGTCAGGGATGTGCTAATTTTTGTTTCCCTTTTCTGCCGACCCTTTTTATGCGCTGCGCAGCGCGATCAGGCAGTCCGACTGCTTCCGCCGGAACGGCGCCAGCGCGCACTGCGACGCATCAGGGACCGTGCTGATGCTGGCGTTCAGCGTAGTCCAGGTGGTGCTGTCCCAGTTCCCTGGCCTGGAGCACATCACCTGGCTGTCCGTCGTCGCGGCTGTCATGTCGTTCGCCTACTGCTTCATCGGCCTCGGGCTCTCGGTGGGGCAGTGGGTGTCTCACGGCGGCGGTCTCGGGGGCAGGATCGCAGGTGCTGCCGCGGCGTCCTCCACCAAGAAGCTCTGGAACGTGCTCCTTGCCCTGGGGAACATTGCCTTTGCTTACACCTTTGCGGAAGTACTAATTGAGATCCAGGTATGCATGATTTTGCAGTAACTTCAAGTGGAAAATATGTTCAGATATTTGGCCAGGTAACAACGTCCTTGTCAGTAAAGTGCCTTTCTGATCTGTTCTGATTTTCCCTAGGATACACTCAAGTCACCACCACCGGAAAACAAGACGATGAAGAAGGCAGCAATGTATGGGATTGGAGCTACCACCATCTTCTACATCTCTGTTGGCTGCGCTGGGTATGCTGCATTTGGTTCAAATGCCCCAGGCAACATCCTGACGGCAGGCGGGTTGGGTCCCTTCTGGCTCGTAGACATTGCTAACATGTGCCTCATCCTCCACCTGATTGGTGCATACCAGGTCAGCAGCACATCTCAGTTGATGTACACTTCACTAGAAGAATTTCAGTTGCCACATTCAGAGCTGAATTCTGTAGCTTAAGCTAAACGTAATATCTCAATGCAGGTATATGCTCAACCTATCTTTGCTTCAGTTGAGAGGTGGGCTGCCTTCCGGTGGCCGGAAGCCAAGTTCATCAACAGCGCATACACCGTCAGCATCCCCCTCATGCAGAGAGGATCGGTGACCGTTGCACCGTACAAGCTCGTCCTACGGATTGTTATAGTTACCGCTACGACTCTGGTGGCACTGATGATACCATTCTTCAACGCTGTGCTGGGGCTCCTCGGTGCGTTCAGCTTCTGGCCGCTGACGGTTTACTTCCCCATAAGCATGCACATTGCCCAGGGCAAGATCACAAAGGGGACGAAGTGGTATCTTCTGCAGGCTTTGAGCATGGTTTGTTTGATGATTTCAGTGGCCGTGGGTATAGGCTCTGTGACTGACATTGTCAATAGCTTGAAGGTCTCTTCCAACCCTTTCAAACTGTAAGCTAAAGGTTATTGTAGTCATGTACAATATATGTAAAATCTTCTCTAAGTCGAAGAAGAATGTTGTCATGCTCTGAGCTGATTGTGTGCTCTCTGTTTACTCACACATATCAGTAGTGCAAATCGGCTGTAAGGACCCCTTAGGCTGTTCATATACTCTGAATAAATTGGAAAGGATGGCTAAAATGAAGCACAAGGAGGACTGGAAGTCCGAATTTCATCAGAGAGTATTGAATAATTAGTAAGCGTCATTTGTCTGTCAGGCTGTCACCATGTCCTGTTCCTTTCTGATTAAAATCGACCCTATGGATGTCTTGCCCTCATTCTGTCATTCACAAACAATTGCTAGCAATGCACTAATCATACTGATGCACATGACATATCTACAGAAACTTTCGGAGTACAATACTAATTTGTACAGAATCTAATAAAGCTTTTACATATAGACAAGCATTGCAGAGGCTATACCTCCACATTATTTTACCAGCCTGCTAGTCAGGCATTCTGACGGCCTAATAAGCTTCCCCCATGATCTGCTACAGGGTGCTTAGAGGCCCTGATATTGTGATTATTACTAGTATATATATCTTAATTGAAGACAAAGCCTGTCGCTGTTACTTGTCATTCTTGTTCTTTGCCCTCCTAGCTGTGGAGCTAGGATCAATGTCGATGAGCATTTTCACGACTTCTCTCATTGTCGGTCGTTCAGATGGAAGCTGAGTGGTACAAAGAATAGCAATATTCAACGCCTTTATCATGTAATCTGATGCATCATTGCTTACTTTTGGATCAAGAACAGCTGCAGGGTTTTGCTCGGCCAAATGAAATGAAACCCAGGAGACAATGTCCCTTTCACCGTCAAACTGTTGATCAGTTGGGCTACGTCCAGTAAGCAACTCTAGCAGTACGACACCAAAGCTGTAAACATCGCTCTTCTTAGTCGCCTTTAGAGAATACGCAAGCTCTGCATATCGATTTAAGATGGCATGAGACTGATATCTTCAGACTAATATCGTTAAGTTGCATGCATCTGATAGTTCTATACTTTGTTTTAGGAATAAATTGTAGTTATTGCAAGAATTGTATGGAATACATTACTTATGAAATGGATATATTATTAATAACTGCACCAAAATCAGTAAGGAATTTCAGAAGAACAACTAAGAGCCTCACAGCCATTTTTATTTTACAAACAGCAATTAAAGTACCCAGCAATTTGTGCATCATTCCATTTGATTGGATTATTACCAAGACAAATCAAAATGGATTCTAGAGTACTTGAGTTACACTGACAAAATATTTTCTACAGTAATCGTGCAGAGCAATGTTCAGTGACCACAACTATGGAAAAATAGAAACATGCAGGAGACTTTCTTTGAAAACCTTACCAGGAGCCATGTAGCCATGTGTACCAGCAAAGCAGCTAAGCGTCGAACCTTCCGCCAATTTAGCAATACCGAAATCTGCAAGCTTAGCTTCATACTTCTCGTCCAGCAGAATATTGGTCGACTTTATGTCCTGATGAATTATGGCCGGGGAGCAATCATGGTGAAGGTACATGATGCCCTTTGCAACCCCAACAGCAATCCCGCACCTCTTGTCCCAGTCAAGCTCCAGCTGCCCAGCTTTGAACTCACGGCGAATAGCGTCATACAGATTGCCATTCACCACATATTCATAGACCAGAAAGTTTGATGCTCCAGTCAAAAATGCATTGAGTTTCAAAATGTTCCGATGGCGTATCTTCCCAAGGGTATTTATCTCAGCCTTCAAGACCTTTGCATCATCACGCTTCCACAACTCCTTCACAGCCACAGTTCCCCTTCCCTTGCTCAATTCTAGCCTGTAAACTTTGCCGGTGCCCCCACAGCCAATCAAATTCTCTGCATCCAAGTTGCATATCTCCTCAGGGTCAAGTTCTAGGGGTTGGAAGGTCTCAAGAACCCACTTCAAATCAGTGTCACTGCCACTCTCAATATCCCCTTTTCTGTTGAACTCTTCTAGCTTATAATTTTCATAGCTCAGATATGCCAACCCAAACAGGAGAACAACTAAAGATATCACAGTTACCAGAACAAGAAGAAGCCGTCTCCTTGACAAGTTGTCACGGTTATCGAACCACTGACAAGGTTTTAGATTAGTGATACTTTGTTTCCAGCCTTCTGAAGTGTCTGCAACACAAAGGCCAGCATTTTCAGAGAATGTATAATCTCCAGCTATCATCAAGAGTTGGGGAGGGACTGGGCCAGACAACTCATTGTGGGAGAAATCAATATCACTCAGCTTCAGTGACTGCAAACCTTCAGGAATGACACCAGAGATCATGTTATGGGATATATTGAGTGAATCCAGAGTGACAAGGGAGACCAGTGTGTCCGGAATGTCTCCAGTCAAAGAATTCTCTGCAAGATTCAGGTCGACCATGCTGCTGCACATACCAATATCTGGCGGTATTGGCCCTTCCAGTGCATTATGTTCCAAATGCAGGTAAGTCAGCTGCTTGAGACTTCCAATCTGTTTAGGTATTTGGCCAGATAGTCTGTTGTCGGAAGCAACCAACTTCTGAAGCAGGGTGAGCCTCCCCAGCTCTACTGGAAGCTCCCCAATGAAGTTGTTGTTCTGAACATACAGCTGGTTCAGAGTAACCGAAAAGCCTATATCAGAAGATATGCCCCCGATAAATCCATTATCAGCCACATCAATTATCACAGCATTAGGCAACTCCCACAAGCCAGCAGGAATACTCCCACTGAATTGATTTTGACTTATTCTGAACCTCTGAAGTGTCTTGCAGGAAGAGTAAGAGCCGGGGAATTCACCTGAAAAGTTGTTGGTCAAAGCCAGTAAGAACTGAAGCTTGTTGTTTTGGCACAAGAATCTTGGAAATTCGCCAGAAAAGTAATTCTCTGATATGTCAATTGAGTTGAGTGGCGAGAACCGGCCCATGTTGGCAGGGAACTTCCCTGAGAACTGATTTTCATAGGTTGAGAATGACTCAAGAAACTGCAAGCTCCCCAGCCCTTCAGGAAGTTCACCAAAGAAGTTGTTGTGGTATATATGGAATATCCTCAGCTTCTTCAGGCCCCCAATCTCCTTAGGCAGCATGCCAGTCAGCTGATTCCGAGAAACATCAAATTCAGATAACAAGGTTAGAGTTGCAAGCTCTTGAGGAATTTCACCAGTCAAGTTGTTTCGGTAGAGCTCAATCTTCCATAGGTTCCTCAGTTTTGATATTGCCTTCGGGAATACACCAGTAATTTGATTGCGTGAGAAGTCCAATGTCCCGAGTGATACCAAATCAAAGACTGAAGCTGGTATCTCTCCCCTAAGATTGCATTGTCCCAGGAATAGCCATGTTAAGTTCTTCAGTTCTCCAATGCTTTCCGGAACATCACCTTCATCGAAGCTGTTCTCTCCTAGGCCTAATTCAGTTAGGCCCGATAATTTGCTGGCCCATATTGGGAATGCCCCATTAAAACTATTGGTCGACAAGTCAAGAACTTGTAGGTTGACCAATGCTGAAAGATCAGGCAATTGGCCTGTTAGACTGTTCATTGACAAATTAAGAACCTGCAGATTTGTGCAGTTGGCGAGCGCATCAGGAACTATTCCTGAGATGGAGTTTGCCCCAAGCTCCAGAGTGCGCAATTGTTCAAGAAGAGAAAATGAAGATGATATAGTGCCTGATAGTGAGATATTTGAGAGTGATATCCCAATGACATCACCAGAATTGTGGTCACATGTAACACCGTAAAATTGGCACGGTGAATGGGATTCATCCCAGTTGTGTAGGTAATTCTGTGGATCTTTCAGATAGCCTTTAATGTCCAAAAGTTTATCTCTATCCAGAGGTAGGGATTTTGAGATTCCGAAATTGCAGAGTACAAGAATTAACCAGAAATATATTTTAAAATATGAGGTGGACATTACACTCTCAGCACCGTTTACCTGAAAATAAGAGATCCTGACATAAGTGCACTGGAATACTGGATTTGATGACAGTAATAATTACCTTGATATTTTACAAAAGTACACAGTGTTTAACGTTGAAGAAACAAATGAAAATGATCTGCAGTTCACTTGTACCGGGGTGGTCATTGAAAGGAATTGAAGGAAATTGAAGTGTGAAAAGATCAAAAAGATTCATTCTATTGAAAGCGAACCACTCAATGATCATGGGATTTACGTTCACGTTCAATGATCATGGGGACCAGGTAATAAAAACATAATCAATTAGATATTCTTTTCATCTAAACTACCTGCTTCCCTCGTCACTAATTTGTGACGATGATTTCTGATATACTCTACTTTCGAATAGAACTAAGTTGTACACTGATTCTTCCTTTTAATAAAGAGTTACTTGAGACAATCAAATTCCTTGCTAACCATCAGAGACTCATGCAGTAACTAGTCAGATATTTTAGCAGATACTGTGATATACACGTCACCTTTCTCTGCCCCTCAGTTAGAAGTTAGAACATAAGGTTAAGGTCTTGTATATCAGTATGTGTCCATAGTTCATATCAGCAATTAACTCATCCAGCAAGGGGATGACTGACTGATCATATTCAGGATCAACGCAAACGTACTTATCAGGCAGTCTCTAGCATGCAAAGCCGCTGTCTAGTGGAACTTTTTGTAGCTCATGAGGATGATGTGCAAGTTCTGCACTTTCAATACAAGTTTATCTCTGTGGACCACCCGTCCACATACAATGAACCGGTAAAAGTTGTGAAATTACAGTCCACTATACGAACTGCAGGTGGTTATGCTGTATTGACTTTTAACACTTTTGTCATTCATCCAGTTAAAATGGCTAGTCCTGGCTCTGTCGAGTACCGAGGAACACCAACATATCAGTGTCATGAACCATAGAATGAAACATTGAGCCTCCATTTCCTACCGCAGACAAACTCAAAATCACAGCCTAGTAGCCTACGCACCATGTGACTTATTACGTCCCCCAATATGTATAATTTTTTTTTAACTTGTGAAATCAGTTCCAAAACTATAAGTTAGCTATGGAAACTAACTGCAGAACACTTCTTTCCATTCTTCAGTTCATTTTCTGACAAGACTTACTATTACTAGCCTACTAGTAAGTCCCATAGAACACCCAAACTTACAGTTTAGCAAATGCTACTCTGACTGAATCAAGGAATGCACAAAGCTAAAGTACAATGGAGACTGCAGAATTGAAGGCATCCAGTACTGAACTGCTGATGAAGCAAAGATCATACTTACAGACAAAAAAGACGGCAGAATCCCAAGCGTCCGGCAAATCTGACTTGATCAGGGACACAGGCCAAGAACAGAGAAATGTTAGTGCACGGCCAGGTAGCTAGTAGGAAGGATGCGACCAGAGAGCAGCCTGGACCAGGGCAAGCAGTGCTACTGCGCTAGGGGCCAGGACGTCTAGGTTCTAGAACACTCCTTAGCCTCTGCTGGAGACAAGGCCGTGGGGGCGGCGAGGACGGGTAGATATAGAGCTGGAGGGAGGGAGGGAGCGGGCGACCAGTGGAGCAAGTAGTGGTGCGCAGCGTGGCGGGAGCGGCGGGCCACGCGGGCGGGAGGCGCAAGCCCGCCCGGCGCGCGCGTCGCGTCGCGTCTCGCGATTCGCATGCGGAGCGGAGGCGAGCGCGGGCGCAAGGCAACAGGGCGGATCGGACGAGCCGGAGAAAGAAAAACGTACGCACGCGCCGAGCGGGCCGGAATCTTTTGCATTCTGTGGACGGCGCCCGCCACTTGGCCCCGCACCGGAAAGCGACGCCGACGCCCGCGCCCGGCCTCGGCCGTGCGCCGGTGCCCGCACGACCGCGGAAGCGGGATCGCGCGCGGTGGGTACCAGTAGTCCAGTACCACCGGAACGCGGAGATTCATTCCGCTGGTTATTTCTCCATTAGGCCTCGTTCGGTTTTAAGGAAATGATTCCCAGCCGCACAAAACTTTCACAAATTTGTTTGTACTAGCCAGGAACTTTTCCGCGCCGTTCTTGGCCTGTTCCGACTTAACCAAATAGGGCCTTAAGAAAATTCATGGCCGCTCCTTCTGCTTGGCACGAGGTGTTGGCCGTATTCGCTTGAACTTATCAGTTAGAATTTATGATATTTTTCTTTCACAATAAAACGATTTCAGCTGATTTATTAGCTGGTTAATGTATTAGCCGAACAAAGCCATCATCTATATCCTTTTAAGATGCTATTTTATGGTGTATGAACTCGGCCTCGGGTCTCATCTAGGTAAACAGGTCCTGACCCAATCTACACGCTAACGTGATACACTGGCTGTGCACTTAAGTCAACCCGACATGTGGGGCTCACTCGTCAGGTCTTAATCTCCTCTCCCAAACCTGCACCAGCTCCTCCACCGCGTCGCCGGCCTCACCGCAGCGGAGTCCGCATCACTCCTCTGCCCCCTCCCCGCCGGCTACCCCTGCCTGGGCCGCCTCCTCCAGGAGCTCGCGGGCCTCCGCCTCCCTGGGAGCGAACTCAAGGCCGCAATGGCGTCCGACCCGGAAGATGGACCCCGGCGAGGCGTCCGGCCTCCTCGAGCTCCTCGTGACCTCCGGTGCGGGGAGGCGGTGAGGGCAGATCCTCGTGCGGCGGCTGGTGGAGCTCCTGCGCGCGGGGGGGCTGCCCGCCACGGCGACCAATGCACGGGGGCTCTCGGCTGCGGCCTCCCTCTCACGAAAGCACGCGTGGGCCTCCCTCCCGGAGGTGCGGCTCCGGCGCTGGAGATCCCGCGCGACGGTGAGCGGCGGAGGCCCTGACGGCGGGGACTTCGCGGTCGTGGACTTCAACGGCCAGCGGAAGCGTACGGACACCGTGCCGCGGGACCTCAACCCGTAGTGGCACGAGGTGATATTTTTGTATTTTGGTTCTTTTTTAAAACATTTTTTAGAAAAAGACCCCGGCCAAAACTTTTGCTGAAAATAGACCATTTTTAGGCGTATTAGAACATGACGCCGAGGTATACGGGTCGGCATCGACTGACACGACGCTGAGATCATGCCACGTCACGGACGACCCCGGTCGACGGCGGCACGGTGGCGCATGGGGCCCACTACGTTGGCGTCGTGTCAGCCAACGCCACAGGCCCAACCTCGGCGCTGTGGGGAGTCACGCCGAGCTCTTGGCACCATTCGGCACGCGGCCCAGGCAGCCCAACAATGCTTCGTGGCCCAAGAGGTCGGCGCGGGGTCACTTGACGCCGAGACGCTAACCTCGGCGCGGCCCGACTCAACGCCGAGAGGTAGGATATATAAAATTTTGGCTAAGTCCCTAAATTTACCATAAGATGGGCAACTTAAGCCTGGATTTTTACCATGACTTGGACATTGTCAAATTTGATTTTTACCGTGGGACAGACATATGCAAATTTTTGCTATGACTTAGATATTTTGCTATGACTTAGACTAGAATTTTACCA
Source organism: Miscanthus lutarioriparius (assembly GCA_904845875.1). NCBI lineage: Eukaryota > Viridiplantae > Streptophyta > Magnoliopsida > Poales > Poaceae > Miscanthus > Miscanthus lutarioriparius. The sequence continues at coordinate 13,578,774 of CAJGYO010000005.1, forward strand.
TGACTTGGACATTGACAAATTTAAAATTTTACCATGACTTGGATATTTTGCTATGACTTAGACTAGAGTTTTACACTGACTTGATATTTGAGCACTTAAAACAACATATAAATACTTATGATAAAAAATGATCTAGGGTTTATGTTGATGAACGAGCCTAAAAATATTTGTAAGTGTTGGATCAATAGTTAACACCCTTTTTCATGATGCAGTTTTGACCATAGTAAAATTATAGTTTCTTTTCTAGATATAAAGTTTGACCTTTAATAGAAGTTGTAGTTTGAGTTGAGTACAACAAACTTTGTTTTTGGACTTGGACCTAAACCTAAATCAGTTTTTAACATGGCCAAATAGTGACCACAAGTTTGAATACAGTGCTATTTTGTAGCAGTGAATTGACATGTTTGCGATATTTTATCTTCCAAATTTATATAGCAACTCAATTTAATATCTTACTACGAGTTTAAGTACTCTCTGACTCTGACTGAGGGCAATTGGACTTTGTGGTGCAAATATATAATAAATATGCTGGGGCAATTGGATGAAAGGTTGTGTGGATATGCCTGACTGAACTGTGATGCTCCTGGTATTCTTAATGGCATCGGTGTTGACGATCAGAATCTCAGGCGCCTGGCATGCCCCTCTTATGTGGTGAACCGTGCAGGCCATTGGTTAGCCTGACCAGTGCTGGTAGGTGTCATCCATTTAAGCCCTTGTTTAGTTCGCGAAATTTGGATTTTGGGACTACTGTAGCACGTTCGTTTTTATTTAGCAAATAGTGTTCAAACATGGACTAATTAGGCTCAAAACGTTCGTCTCGTAATTTCCCACCAAACTGTGCAATTAGTTTTTCTTTTCGTCTACATTTAATGCTCCATGCATGGGCCATAAACATTCGATGTGACAGGTACTGTAGCAACTTTTTGGATATTGGAGGTGAACTAAACACGGCGTAAGATGGTTCTCCATTCTCCAATAAGGGCCAGCCAACCAAGATGGTTCTCCATTCTCCAATAAGGACCGGGCCATTGGTTACCATGATGAAATGCCAGTGCAGGAGCTCTGACTGAAGCAAGAACCTTTGCCCTCTTTTCTCTGCCTGCTCAGGTACTCCTGGTTGCATCGATCTGCATATGGCAATCCAAATCTTTCTTAGAAAAGCTTTCATTTTTCAAGTCTTTCTGCAGAGCTCTTTGCTCCGTGTCAGAGGTGGAGCCTTGTGAGGAGGAGGAGCCGCCATTGCCGCCGCCGCCGTTTGAAGCTTCAGACGACTGTTCAAGAATGTCACTAACACGAGAGTTCTAATCATACGCATAAGATGAAATGCAATAGTTCCAAGTGAAAGCATCTAGGCCCCTAGTTGTATTTCGGTGATTGATGTCAATACAAGATTACTATGACTAACGTGTGTTTTGCAGAGGCAATTAAGTTAGGTCATGGTAATGGAGATCGATTGGGCAATTGAGGTTGTCATGCCCCTACGATGGAAATCGTTTTGGTTTTCAAAGGATGGACGACAAGGTTAAGGATAACTAGTTCTAAGTGTCAATTGAAGTTGGAGAGACACTTAGAGTAGTTTAGGACTTTGTTTTTCCTTTGGCCGTACTATGAAGAGGGGTATGAACGGGTAGTTTGACCTAGTTAAGTCTAGTGAGTTAGGTGTGGTGCACACTTGTTTAAACTAGCTCTAGGTAGCTCCTATGAATGCCTAAGATCTTTTGGAGCAAAATTCATTCACATATATTCGGAAGTTGGAAGTGAATGGAGGGTCAAACACTGACCGGACGCTGGCTCCGGTGCGACCGGACGCCGGCCAGTAGGTCCCGTCCATTGCCATCATTTGATCGAGGTGAACAAGTCTGATGTGACCGGACGCCGGAAGGTCATGTGACCGGATCTTGAGGACCAGGCGTCCGGTCGACTCCAAATGAAGGGTCGAGACTTGGGAGAGAGTGACGGACGCGTCCGTCCAAGTCTACTTACCGGACCACGAGGTTCGGCGTCCGGTCGACTCCAATGAAGGGTCCGACTTGGAAAGAGTGACCGGACGCGTCCGTCGGTCTTGACCGGACCACGAGGGTTCAACGTCCGTCGAGTCCAAGAAGGTTCCATAAGGGGTTTATGCGACCGGACGCGTCCGTCGGTCTGAGCCGGACCGACCCGCGTCGTCCGGGCCGACTCTTTAATCTTGGTTCGCGGGTTGAACTGACCGGAGCGTCCGGTCATCACGATCGGAGGCGTCCGGTCGTCCCATGAAGCTCATAACGGTTCGTTTTTCAGTCGCTTATAAATAGAAGGTCCACTCGTGAGTGGAGGATCTTTTGCTCATTCCAACAAATTGAGAAACACGTTTGTGAGTGCCAAGAAGAGCAAGGTCCTAGTGAGGTGTTTGTGATTTGAGAATCCAAGAGAGTAGCCTCACTAGCAAATCAAGAGTAGCAAAGTGTGCATCCATCTTCTCATTAGTCTTCATGCGTGGTCAAGTGAGAGTTCGTGCTTGTTACTCTTGGTGATCGCCATCACCTAGACGGCTTGGTGGTGATTGGGAGTTTGGTGTTCACCGGCGGAGCTTGTGGGTGACCCAACTCAAGTTGTGAGCGGTTTTGGGTGATTCGCGCGACGACGGAGTGTCGAAGAATCAACCCGTAGAGAGCACTTGATCCTTGCGCGGATCAAGGGGGAGCTACACCCTTGCGCGGGTGCTCCAACGAGGACTAGTGGGGAGTGGCGACTCTCCGATACCTCGGTAAAACATCGCCGCGTTCCTTTCTCTCTCTATTTACGTTGAGCACTTACTTTGAGTATTTACTTTGAGCATTTCAATACTTGTCTTACATCCATAGAATTGCTTGCTAGAGTAAGTTTGGAACATTGGTTGCGAGGTTGTTGTGCATTAGTTTGATATAAACACCTTTTAGGCACAAGGGGTTAATTGGGCTATCCGTAGGATTTGATTATTGCAAGAAAATTTAGAATTAGCCCAATTCACCCCCCTCTTGGGCATCTTGATCCTTTCAATTGGTATCAGAGCCTCGTGCTCACGTTTTTAAGCTTAATCGCTTAGAGCAAGATGTCTCACGGGGATGGACCTCCTCCTATCTTTGAGGGAGATGATTTTCCATATTGGAAAATTCGCATGGAGGCTTACTTAGAAGCTCTAGATGTTGGAATTCTTAGAGCCGCCTCTCAAGGGTTCCAGCACCTAGGAATGCCGCACAACTTCAAGGCGATGAAGTGAATTATGAAAAATGGAATGCAAAGGCTCGCAACACCATCTTTAGAGGCCTTTGCAAAGATGTGTTCAATCGTGTAAGGAACCACAAAGACACCCATGCACTATGGTCGGACGTTTGTGCGCTCCATGAGGGAACCAAGAGTGAGCGTGAGGAACGCTATCATCTTGTGATTAAAAAGCTAAATTCTTTTGAGATGTTTCCCAAAGAAAGTGCTAATGAGATGTATTCTCGATTAAATGTTCTTGTAGAGGAAGTCAATGGGCTTGGACTCACTCAAATGTCACCATCCGACGTTGTGAGAAAAATCTTGAGAAAAATCTTGAGTGTCCTCCCCATTGACAAATATGGGCACATTGTGACCGTGCTACATCAAGGTGATCTTTCCGCCGCTACACCGACACAAATCTTGGGAAAGATCAATGCTCATGAGATGTACATGCACATCACACCACAAGATGGCTCATCCTCTACAAAGAAGAAAGAGAAGGACTTAGCATTCAAAGCTAGCCAAGACAAGGGCAAAGCAAGACTTGAGTATGAGAGCTCAAGTGATGAAGATGATGAAGAAAGCCTTGCCCTCATGGTGAAGAAGACCACCAAGATGTTAAAAAGGCTAAACAAGAGTGGCATCAAGTTCGACGGCAAGAAGAAGAAGTTCTTCACTAGCTCAAGAAGAAAGCCAATCTCCGAGATGGATTGCTACAATTGTGGCGAACTTGGTCATCTAGCTCATCAATGCACAAAGCCTAAGAAAGACAAGTTCAAGAACAAGGGCAAGAAAGATGATTCAAGTGATGAAGATGAAAAGAAGAAGAACAAGCCATACAAGAAGAGAGATGGCAAAAAGAGGGAGTTCTACAAGAAGAAGAAGAGTGGCAAGGCCTATATTGTCGGTGATTGGCTCACGGACATTGATTCATCAAGTGGATCATCCGATGATGATAGTGACGATGAAAAGGTGGCCGCTATTGCTATTGATCTTGCATCTTCACCACCACCATCGCCATCATCATCTACACACCTATGCCTTATGGCCAAAGGCGAACGCAAGGTAACTAAGAGTGATGATAGTAGTGATGATGAACATGCTAGTGATGATGATAGTGATAGCGATGATGATGACTCACCTACTTATGATGATCTTGTCAAAATACTAAGAAAATATACTAAGATCATTAGAAAGAGTAGAGCTACAAATGAAAAACTTGATGCTAAAAATGATTCACTCTTAGCTAAGTGTGATACATTAGAAAAGGCTAATGATGAGCTCAAAGAAACAAATGATTCTATATCATCCAAACTCAAGGAGCTCAAATCTTCTAAGAAAGAGCTTAAAGATAAAAATGATAAACTTGAGTGGGTGCACAATGAGCTTATCACTAGTCACAATAAGCTAAAAGATGAATATGCAACTCTAAAGATCAATTATGATACCCTTATTATTGCACAAGAATTCTTACCAAATGAGCCACATGATGCTACTAACCATGTTGTTAAGATTGATATAGCTACCTCATGTGATGACTTAATTGATGAAAGCATTGAGCATGGATCTAGTAGCAAGGGCAAGCAAGTGGTTGAGTGCAATGACTATGATGAGTATGTCAAGCTCAAGAGTAACAATGAGAAGCTCATGAAAGATCTTGAAGAGATGAAAAGTCACAACACCATTGTGATAGAAACTCTTGATCATGATGAAGATTTGATCCTTGAGAATGAGAAGCTAAAAAAAGAAAATAAGAAACTCAAGGAAGAGAAGAACAATGATATTCTCAAGGAAGAGAACAAGAAGCTCAAAATGGAGAAAGAGCATCTCAAGGAGGGATTGAGCAAGTTTGCTAGAGGCAAGCATCTCCAAAGTGAGCTACTCATGAATACCGTCATGAAGATGGATAGAAGTGGCATTGGATATATGGCAAGTGTAGAGAAGAAGAAGGCTCAAGCTCAACACCAACAATCAAAGCCAAAGCTAAAGCCAAAGAGATGTTTTGAGTGTGGACAAGAAGGCCACTTTGCTCATGAGTGTCAAACTCCACCACCACAACCTTTGCCCAAGCATGCTAGACCCTTTGCTTTCAATGCTCACTACATGCTTAGAAAAGATTCTAGTGGAAAGATGAAAGTCATGTTCTTAGGACCCCCCAACAAGAGTAGGCCTAAGAAGATTTGGGTGGCTAAGTCACTTGTTGAGAAGGTGAAGGGCCCTCAACAAGCTTGGATCCCTAAAGCTTGAATCTCTTGTGTGTAGGTGAACTACAAGACCGGTGGAAGTCATTGGGTTATTGATAGTGGTTGCACTCAACATATGACCGGTGATCCTCGTATGTTCACCTCACTAGATGAAGAGGTAGATGGACAAGAGAAAATAACATTTGGAGATAATTCAAAGGGCAAGGTTAAAGGATTGGGAAAAGTGGCAATATCAAATGATCATTCCATCTCCAATGTGCTCTATGTTGCTTCATTGAGCTTCAACTTGCTATCCGTTGGGCAATTGTGTGATCTTGGCTTTCAATGCCTATTCACCGAGAAGGAGGTTGTTGTATCCAAGTTAGATGACAATCAAGTGATATTCAATGGATTTAGATACAACAACTTATATCTAGTTGACTTCACCTCCGAAGATGCAAACTTGAAGACTTGCCTATTCACCAAAACAACACTTGGGTGGCTATGGCATAGAAGACTTGCTCATGTTGGAATGAGCTCACTCAAGAAGCTTATGAAGAATGATTTGGTGAGAGGGTTGAAGGATGTGAAGTTTGAAAAGGACAAGCTTTGTAGTGCATGTCAAGCCAGCAAGCAAGTTGCAAACACTCATCCAACCAAAGCTTTCATGTCAACCACAAGAGTGCTAGAACTCCTACACATGGATTTATTTGGACCAACAACATACAAGAGTTTGGGAGGAAATCTCTATTGTCTTGTGATTGTGGATGACTATTCAAGATATACATGGGTGTTCTTCCTTCATGACAAATCCGAAGTTGCATCTTGTTTCAAGAAGTTTGCCAAGAGAGCTCAAAATGAATTTGAAGTGAAGCTCAAGAAGATAAGAAGTGACAATGGCAAAGAGTTTGACAACACAAACATAGAAGCTTATTGTGATGAAGTTGGAATCAAACATGAAGTCTCCATAACCTATACTCCTCAACAAAATGGTGTAGTTGAGAGGAAGAACCGGACTTTAATCACTCTTGCAAGGACAATGCTAGATGAGTACAACACCCCAAGCTCTATGGGCGGAAGCAATCAACACCGCATGTTATGCATCCAACCACCTATTTCTTCAAAAGTTCCTTGTCAAGACACCATATGAGTTGCTCAATGGGAAGAAGCCGGACGTCTCCTTCTTTAGGGTGTTTGGTTGCAAGTGCTACATCTACAAGAAGCGGCAACACCTAGGGAAGTTTCAAAGGCATTGTGATATAGGTTTTCTTGTTGGTTACTCATTGAAGTTCAAAGCATATAGAGTATTTAATCATGCCACCGGCTTGGTTGAAGAAACATATGATGTGGAATTTGATGAATCTAACGGCTCCCAAGGAGCACATGAGAATCTTGATGATGTAGGTGATGAACCATTGAGGGAGGCTATGAAGAATATTCCGGTGGGAGACATCAAGCCAAAAGATGATGAAGATGATGTACAAGTCACTAACCAACCCTCTTCATCAAATGTACCACAAGATGGTGAAAAAGTTGGGAGAGTAGAAAATGAAGATACTCATATCTCCCATGAGCAAATGGTGGTACAAGCACAAGATGTTGATGCTCCACAACCTCCTCCTCAAGTGGTCAATAGAAGAAATACACCTCTCCTACAAGATCATCCTCAAGATCTCATCATAGGGAGTCCAACAAAGGGAGTGATGACTCGATCTCAAAAACTTACTTCATTTATTGCTCATCACTCTTTTGTCTCTTGCTATGAGCCTACCAAAGTAGAAGAAGCTCTTAAAGATCCGGATTGGATCAATGCCATGCATGAAGAGTTGAACAACTTCAAACGCAATGAAGTTTGGAATCTTGAAGAGCGACCAAGAGGTGCAAGAGTCATTGGAACAAAGTGGGTGTTCCGCAACAAGCAAGATGATCAAGGTGTTGTTGTGAGGAACAAGGCAAGACTAGTAGCAAAGGGGTTCTCTCAAGTTGAAGGTTTAGATTTTGGAGAAACCTTTGCACCGGTTGCAAGATTAGAAGCCATCCGTATCCTTCTTGCATGTGCATCACATCATGAAATGAAACTATATCAAATGGATGTGAAAAGTGCATTCTTAAATGGCTTTATTAATGAACTAGTCTATGTTAATCAACCTCCCGGGTTTGAAGACGCTAGATATCCTAATCATGTTTATAGGTTGTCCAAGGCACTATATGGGCTTAAGCAAGCCCCAAGAGCTTGGTATGAGCGCCTTCGGGATTTCCTTATTGAGAAGGGCTTCACCATTGGAAAGGTCGACACCACACTATTCACCAAGAAGCTTGATGGGTATATCTTCATTTGTCAAGTATATGTTGATGATATCATCTTTGGATCATCAAATGAAGACTCATGCAAAGAATTTGGTGAATTGATGTCTAAGGAGTTCGAGATGTCAATGATTGGTGAGCTTACGTTCTTTCTTGGTTTTCAAGTCAAGCAAATGAAAGAAGGCATCTTCATCTCTCAAGAGAAATACACAAAAGATCTTCTCAAGAGATTCAAGATGGATGAATGTAAGCCAATCAAGACCCCAATGCCTACCAATGGACATCTCGACCTAGATGAGGGAGGTAACTCGGTTGATCAAACTCTCTACCGTTCTATGATTGGTAGCTTGTTATATTTAACCGCATCTAGGCCCGACATCATGTTTAGTGTGTGTATGTGTGCTAGATTTCAAGCTAGTCCTAAGGAAACACATTTAATTGCCGTAAAAAGAATCCTTAGGTATCTTAAGCACACACCAAGCATTGGCCTTTGGTATCCCAAAGGAGCTTTATTTGAATTAATTGGCTATTCCGATTCGGACTACGCCGGATGCAAAGTTGATAGAAAGAGCACATCCGGAGGGTGCCATTTGCTTGGTAGATCTCTTGTGTCTTGGTCCTCCAAGAAACAAAATAGTGTGGCTTTGTCCACCGTCGAAGCGGAATACATTGCCGCGGGTGCTTGTTGTGCACAAATATTATACATGAAACAAACTTTACTAGACTATGGAGTAGTTCTAGAGAAAGTTCCTCTTCTGTGCGACAATGAAAGTGCGGTAAAACTTGCAAATAATCCGGTTCAACACTCTCGCACCAAGCATATAGATATCCGCCATCACTTTCTAAGAGATCATGTAGCTAAAAATGATATATCACTAGAAGGTGTAAGATCCGAAGATCAATTAGCGGATATCTTCACTAAACCGCTAGATGAGGCTACATTTTGTAGATTGCGGAATGAGCTCAATGTACTTGATTTTAGTAACTTCACTAAAAATTGAGCTTGTGTTGTCTCTTGCATTCATTGTAATATACAACATGTTTAATTTGTGGCAATGCATATAGGGCTTGTCTAACATGGTTAAGATAACCGCCCCAAAAGCGTGTGAAGAAGCTTAACCTTGGATCAAACTTGACAAGCAACTAGATTTACTTACAAGTATTACATATGCATGAATGTTGTTTTTGTCGTTTTGTTCCATTTGCCCTCTTGTTGCCTATTTCCTCAAAAAGAATTATAGCCTAAGGCAAAATATTTTGAAAAATATGAGGGTTTGAGAGAGGTCACTCACATCAGTCCCAATTGGTGTTTATTTGGATCTTATTCAAGTTGGGACTTGATTGGGAACAAGCGTAGCCAAGGAAGGTTGAAGGTTTCTTTGGAAAAGGTGCACCGACGCCGCCGGACGATTTTTTGGAAAAGGTGCACGGACGCTGCCGGACATCTTGTCCGGCGTCCGTCGATTCACGAGAGGTGAACTGCTGATGAAGGAGTGACCGGACGCCAAGGCGTCTGTCAAGTCGTCCGGTCGAGAAGGGTTCAAAGTCCCGGTCGATCAAGGAAGGGCAAGTTATTCGACCGACCACACTGCGTCCGGACATGGACCACCGGACACGTCCGGTCCCGATTCCGAGGATTTGGACCCCCCCAGGATCGACCGGACCGCGGGTGGTAGCGTCCGGTTGCTACCACCGGGAGCGTCCGGTCAGTGGATCTCGCGCGACTTCGTCTCTTTTCGGTTTCCTTTTACGTCGCGCGTTTGGGATTATTTATCCGAGCCGTGTTCCTCTTCTTTGACCTAACCAGCGCCGCCACCTCCTCGCGCCCAATCTCGCGCCCGCGCCGCCGTGCCCTAGCCCGAGCAGCCGCCACTGCCTAGCCGCGCCGTCGTGCCCTCGCCTCGCCGCGCCTCCGCGCTCGGCCCCCGCTCGCCAGCCGCGCTCCAGCCAAGCCCGCAGCCGAGCCACCACGCCTGCTCAGCATCTCGCCGGCCTCCTCGCGCCCAAGCTCCGCCGGTCAATCGTTGCCAAGGCTGCCGGTCTTCGCCAAGTGCTCTTGCCCTTTCCTCCCATTGATTGGTATGGCAAGTTTTGTGTTTCAATCTTGATCTCCAATTGTGACCTAGATCAAATTCTAAACGCACTGATTCCCCATTGCATTCAGGGCATTTGACCTAACCCTAGCCCGGTTCCGAGGATCCCCCGCGTGACATCTTATCTCTTCTCGGTTCGCTGATCGTCAGGTAGAAAGCCATTCGATTCAATTTCGCATCTACATTGCTTTCTTTGCTAGGGTTTCGCATCTATTAGCAATATGGTATTTATTTGTATATCTATCTATTCTATCGTGCAGCGAGTCGGTTCCGTTGTGTTTCGTCTGGAAGTTGGCAGTCATCTCGGAGCCAAGCTCGCGAGTAAGGATCGAGGCCAAGCCTCAAAAGCGACAGTTTGATAGTTGATCTTCATCAGCGGCAGTTCACCATCTTGTCTGTTCAGATGGCTCGCACCAAGAACGTTGGTGGTGGCCCGGTGATGATGATCGGAGGCCCTCGCCTCGCCACCAAATTGGATCAAAGGGCAAGGCAACCAAGCGGTGACATCCAAGAAGTGGAAGTACCCGACGCAGAGACAATGAGAGCAAAGAATGCTGCAGAGGGCTGCAGAGCGTGCCGAGAGAGGAGGTGCCCGCAATGAGTTGTCATTGCAGATCGGCCGGTTTCACCAAAGACTTTCGAGCTGCGATTGAGGAGGTTGAGCGTCGTCCACGGTAGTCCAAATTGGGGCGCCACGTTTGCGACGACGACGGTCGCGCCATTGAGGAGGGTCCGTCAAGACAACAAAGCAATTTCCCCCACCGCAGAGCCTCAACCCACCCTAGGAGACTCGGGAGAGTCGGGAGACCGAGCCGGCACCTCAGCTACGCCGCTCGAGTCGTACCAGTGCTGTAGTTCCACCTAGGCCAGTTACACAGCGCAGGGGTTCTCGCCCTCCGCCCAGACCACAGGGTCCGCCTCCAGTGGTTCACCTCGACTTGAGGGCCACTGACCAGACGGGTTCAAAGAACAAGGTTTGTTGAGTTTGAGGTTTGGTTTCCTCCGAGGAGGATGAGAGAAGCAAATGAGGGTTCTACACGCCACTTTGCATGAGGATTTCTACAATGCATATCTTAACAAGGGGCGTTGTTCGGATCACGGAGAGTCTCATCGGATAGAGTCCATTGTGGCGGCAAATGGAGAGGGCATTCAAATACTTGTCATATTTGCCAGGACTGACAGATTTGATTGGACGGACGGGCATATATGTACCTTCTTGGGTCCGTCAGTTTTATGCCTCGCTCTACATTGATCCTCATCACAGATTCATTCACTTTGCTTTCAAAGGCAAAGACTACAGAGTGACTAGTGGCAGAGTCAGGGAGATACTGAGACTACAGAGGCAGCAGCTGTAAAGATGCATGAGGTGTGCTATGGACATCGAGAGCCTCCCGAGGCGTCCTCATGGAGGGCAGGTGCCCCCTACAGATTTAGTGCGGCATTGCTTCAAGGAGCCGTTTGGAGAGGGGTCGAGCAGGAACCCCAGTGACTTGACTCCTACAGCGAGGATACTAGAGGCCATCATCAGGAGGACACTGCTTCCCGGTGTTGGGATCTGAGGGAGGGCTGACTCGCTTCTGACTCGGCTTCTCAATGCCATCATGCATGAGATGTGATGTTTGACATCCGGGACCTCCTTCTTTCGAGAGATGGAGGATACTATAGTGAGGGATTCAAGGGTCGCAGTGCGCTTTCCCTATGCTCATGGATCACATTCCTCATCAGCAGAGTAGTGCTTGATAAGCCCCTGGCATGATGGATGAGTATCTGAGTGCCACTACAGAGTTTTCAGCTACAACCTCATCACGAGAGGATCGACACGCCACTCCTCGGGCACCCAGTCCACCCTAGCCGTCGCCCGACGTGCTAGAGTCTGCAGCTCAAAGGATGAGATAATCGGAGGGATTGCAGCCACCGAGGAGGAGGAGCTAGAGGCACAACAGAGGTGAGTGAGTACATGGCAGCTCGGCGGCGACTACCACCCTATACCTCGATGCCTCCACGCAGACACGATCAGAGGCGGTGTAGCTCCAGATTCTGCTCCACTGCTCCCACGCATGCACTCCGCTCTCATTGCTATTCTTGAGCGGATGCAGCAGATCGAACGAACCACAGCAGAGACACCGCCAACTTCAAGCCTGATTTGAGCTCGTCGGGGCGAGTTTCAATGGCAAGCAGCAGCTTCTTTCACCGGACCAAAGATTACTTATGCAAGAAGAACATGGGATTCATGCAAAGATGTAGTGACAGCTATTGGGGTCCCACTGCCACAGCCTTCGCCCCAGGTTGCACAGCCTCCTACCACTTCGACGACTCCAGCGAAGACAGCCCCAGGCTGGGCTTGAGTCGAGGACAGCCTCCCGCTCGGTTTCCTTCACCTCCTCAGACAGTGTCCCAAAGGTTAGCCTCACCTGTGTAGCCCCACAGATTCCTCCTTATCACACGGGTTTCTCACGAGAGCAGACTTCCTCACTATTCGTGGCTCGAGTCGTCGGTCTCGAGTCTTGGAGCATCATTCGGTGAGTTGACCGGCATGCCTACTCCGCCTCACATGCATGCTTTGCCGGTCCGTCTCACAACTCCAGCTATCATGACTACTCAGAGGCTCCCTCGTCAGTCGCCTCGTCGATCCTCACGACAGACATACTTGCGACTTCACAGCAAAGACCAGCCCCAGATCGACCCGAGACCGTTTCAAATGACACTTCACCTTTAGAGGGTCGGTCGATTCAGAGCTCGTCGAGATGATGATGGCGCCTGGCCCATCTTGCTCCACGTGCTTGAGCGCTACGACTCGTCACATGCGCCCAGCCCCCCCGTCCGACCCCTAGGTTTTGGTGTTTGACGCCAAAGGGGGAGAGGGTTTGAGTATGTAGACTTAGGGGGAGCGAGTTTTAGGGGGAGCTAGTTATCTAGTATTAGCTTATTATATACATTTGGAGTTTTATTTGTGTGATACACTATTACTTATGCATTCGTGTGTTTACTTTCATGCATACTATTATATATATGTGATAGTGCTATCTACGTGATTGTGATATTTGACATGTGTGACTTCTACTTTGCTTTATCTATATGTCATATCACTTGTGTGATGCTCATTTGATTTTGCTTCCGCGTTTATACTTTGAAGCAAATGAGCTTTGTTATTTGTACTCATGGTTAATCCATATTCTTTGAGTACATTGTGTTGGCTTGGGTCATATAAGCTTGACTAACTCTTTTGTTCTTATTGACAAAAGCTTATATGAACCAAGCCCGTCAAAAAACCTCACTCCATAACATACTCGAGGTGGTGTTGTCATCAATCACCAAAAAGGGGGAGATTGAAAGCATCTAGGCCCCTAGTTGTATTTCGGTGATTGATGTCAATACAAGATTACTATGACTAACGTGTGTTTTGCAGAGGCAATTAAGTTAGGTCATGGTAATGGAGATCGATTGGGCAATTGAGGTTGTCATGCCCCTACGATGGAAATCATTTCGGTTTTCAAAGGATGGACGACAAGGTTAAGGATAACTAGTTCTAAGTGTCAATTGAAGTTGGAGAGACACTTAGAGTAGTTTAGGACTTTGTTTTTCCTTTGGCCGTATTACTAAGAAGGGGGTATGAACGGGTAGCTTGACCTAGTTAAGTCTAGTGAGTTAGGTGTGGTGCACACTTGTTTAAACTAGCTCTAGGTAGCTCCTATGAATGCCTAAGATCTTTTGGAGCAAAATTCATTCACATATATTCGGAAGTTGGAAGTGAATGGAGGGTCAAACCTTGGACGGACGGCAGCTCGGTCTGACCGACCGGCCGGCCGTGGGTCCGGTCAGTTCATTTGATTTGAGGTGAACAAGTCTGATGTGACCGGACGCCGAAAGGTCATGTGACCGACCGAGGACCAAACCAGTCGATCGATGAAGGGTCGAGACTTGGGAAAGAGTGACCGACGCTGCGTCCGGTCGGAACCGGACCACGAGGGTTCAAATCGTCCCGGTCGACTCCAATAAAGGGTCCAGACTTGGGAAAGAGTGACCGGACGCGTCCGGTCGGTCTTGACCGGACCACGAGGGTTCAGCGTCCGGTCGACTCCAGATGAGGTCCGAGACTTGGGAAAGAGTGACCGGACGCGTCCGTTCGGTCTTAACCGGACCACGAGGGTTCAGCGTCCGGTCGAGTCCAAGAAGGTTCCATAAGGGTTTTATGCGACCGGACGCGTCCGTCGTCTGAACGGACCTCGCCAGTCCGGTCGACTCTTTATCTACTGGTTCACGGGTTGAACTGACCGAGCGTCCGGTCATCACGATCGGGCGTCCGGTCGTCCCGCAAAAGCTCATAACGGTTCGTTTTTCAGGCTGGCTTATAAATAGAAGGTCCACTCGTGAGTGGAGGATCTTTTGCTCATTCCAATAGCTGAGAAACACGTTTGTGAGTGCCAAGAAGAGCAAGGTCCTAGTGAGGTGTTTGTGATTTGAGAATCCAAGAGAGTAGCCTCACTAGCAAATCAAGAGTAGCAAAGTGTGCATCCATCTTCTCATTAGGCTTCATGTGGGTTAAGTGAGAGTTCGTGCTTGTTACTCTTGGTGATCGCCATCACCTAGACGGCTTGGTGGTGATTGGGAGTTTGGTGTTCACCCGTGGAGCTTGTGGGTGACCAACTCAAGTTGTGAGCGGTTTTGGGTGATTCGCCATGACGGAGTGTCGAAGAATCAACCCAGAGAGCACTTGATCCTTCTTGCGCGGATCAAGGGGAGCTACACCCTTGCGCGGGTGCTCCAACGAGGACTAGTGGGGAGTGGCGACTCTCCGATACCTCGGCAAAACATCGCCGCGTTCCTTTCTCTCTCTATTTACGTTGAGCACTTACTTTGAGTATTTACTTTGAGCATTTCAATACTTGTCTTACATCCATATAATTGCTTGCTAGAGTAAGTTTGGAACATTGGTTGCGAGGTTGTTGTGCATTAGTTTGATATAAACACCTTTTAGGCACAAGGGGTTAATTGGGCTATCCGTAGGATTTGATTATTGCAAGAAAATTTAGAATTAGCCCAATTCACCCCCCCTCTTGGGCATCTTGATCCTTTCACCAAGTTTATGATTGACACAACTATCTTGCTTACCATCTTACCGATACGATTTTCTTACAAAATTAAGGATTTTGGTTTCATGGGAACATGCTGTTTTGCCTAAAAGAACCCAGTTGTGCCAAAATATAAGGGAAAAAACAAAGTTGAATGGCTTTCTAGTACAGCTATGTAGCTAAAAGCTGTTTGAAAACCAAAGGAACAGGTGCAAGTAAAAGTAAGGAACCTTATGGGTTTTTTATTAGTCTACATACTGGATTAACATTAAACAAGTTTCATGCAGAAGTATATATGATTGAAGCAAACTAAATACATAGCAGGTTTCTCAAAAGAATAAAGTAAATGCATACAGCCACCAAGGGGGCACATCAAAATACCTCGTCTCCAGAATCATCAACAGAGTTAGCAACCCTGGTGCTTCTCCCACCAGCATCCTCATCATCCCAGTTTCCTAGAATGTCATCATCATCACTATCGTCAACAGTTTGGGGGACACAACCAGAAGCAAAGCCGTTATCCACTTTGAGGTCATTGCCTAGTTCCTGCATTTGGCATCACTTCGTAAATACAAATCCTCTTTGACACCATGCAACAGCATCATCAAAGAATAACTAATAGAAGCATGAACACAAATGAATACCTCGTAAGTAAGAGTATATGCAACAACTGTTGTGTTTGTGTATAATAACTCTGAATCTACTGCTAGAGTCAGAGCTAGAGTCACTGGAAAAGTTTTATAAAGTTTGGAATAAAAAAGTCACCTGAAATGATAAGTTATATCCTTGTTGGAATGGTCTTATTAACTGAATGAGAACATGTGTCATCAACCAAACCTTGCAACCTTGCCCAAATGACTCTAGATGAACTCTACAACAAAAGTCATGAAGGATTCATGTTGAGCAAATGTCAAGAAAATGCCTCAATCGGTCAAAAACTCTAAATTGAGCTTTACCGTGATGCTATTTTGACCAGTGTTGACCAATTGCTTACAGTGCTTTTATGGAGTTGCACCTTAAATAAAAGTTGAAGTTTGAGTGGAGTAGAACAAACTTTATTTTTGGACCAAGAGCTAGATAAGCTTGTAAGAAAGTCAAAACGAGCCCTAAAGTTGGAATCCATCACTATTTTGGGGAGCTCAAAATTTGGCTAAGTCTGGATGACTGAATTCAGGATTTCAGTTTTCATGTACCCCACTTTGGAGCCTTGTATCTCTCCAACCAGACTAAATAAGACTTTGAACCTTAAAGAAAAGTTGTAGTACTCATATAGATCTACAACTTTTGTTACTACATTTTGTGCCAGAACTAAACAGATCAGGAGATACGAAAGGACAAAGATTTATGTTCAGTCGCGTTTCTGGGGTACAATTGAGTTTTGAATCTCATTGTACAGGTAGCTCGGCGTGGTGGGACTACACGCCGAGGTTCGGCCTCTGTGGCGTTGGCTGACACGACGCCGACGTAGTGGGCCCCATGCGCCACCGTGTCGTCGTCGATCGGGGTCGTTCGTGACGTGGCAAGACCTCGGCGTCGTGTCAGTCGACGCCGACCCTCATACCTCGGCGTCATGTCCTAAGACGCCTAAAATTGATCTATTTTCAGCAAACGTTTTGGCAGGGGTCTTTTTTAAAAAAATGTTTTCAAAAGGGACCAAAATGCAAAAATTTCACTGGCACGAGCGCCTCGAGTCCGCCGTGCATGATACGCGCCACGCTGGAGATCTCAATGTGGGATGGAGGCACGCCCTCCCCCGCCGAAGCCTTCCTTTCCGATGTGCCTGTCCGCAATTAGCCCGATGGCCTGCTCATGAACGTGTCTGGTTCACCCAGCTCCAGGGCGCAGACTTCGGGTGGTGGAGGCCACGGTTAACGGGCAAGGCTGGGGCTCGGCGCGGCGGTGACGGGGCCAGACGCGGGGAGGGGGCGGGCGAGCGAGCTCAGAGGGATGCGGTGGCGGTGATCGTGAAGGGCGGCACCGGCGAGCGAGATTAGAGGGCGGCGGCGGCGGCGGTTCGAGAGAGAGAGAGAGAGATGGCGGTGAGATATAGAGAGAAGAAAAGAAACGGAGATGAGGGAAGGACCTGACAAGTGGGCTCCACATGTCAGGTTCACTTTAATGCACATTCAGCATGCCACGTCAGTGGATGGATAGGGTCACCATTTATTTAGACCAAATGAGACCCGAAACCAAGTTCATGAACAAAAATACACCTGGACGCCACCTCGTGCTAAGTTAAAAGACCGCCACGAATTTTCCTCTTTCTCCATCTCGCCCCTCATTTTTCGCCGGCGTACTATTACGGTACGGTACGGGCCTCTGCCTAGCTGTATGATATTTTCGACGCGTCCACTTGTTCTGGATGAAGAAGGTACACCGACGCCGCGACGGATCGGAGGATCTTGGTTGTCTCGTAGGTCGTGTCGTCTGCCTCATCCAATCTTCCGGAGCCGAATCCCGACATCCATGTCCATACGACCGCGGGATCGCATCCTATGGCTCTTGGTTTGCAGGCCGGAGCAGGTTTTTACGTGCCATACATAAATATTCGTGCTCGCCAAAATCATCATATCCAGCGAGCCTGTGGCGGTTCGTTGTTTGTTTTCAGACCACCTGTGTTACCCCCAACTTGGATACCGATGCATGGAAGCATCTAGTGCTTTGGGTGTCGTGTGTGGCTTCTCCCATAGCTCATGGCAACAAAATCTGAACATCACAATTCACAACATTCATGCCCACGATAGTAGATTCCCCCAAGCAAATCACGGTGCATCATCGTTGCACTCCATGTGGGCTCAGGCAGCAGAAAGCTTTCCCTTTGATCGGTTGTGCACACAGCACAGTAGTGTCGTGCGTACGCAGGTCGGACAGGGCAGTCGGATACACGTTTCGTTTCATTTCTGCCAAGTAACATCAGGGATCGAACATCAAGTCCAAGTGTCGATCGGGTGTTAACGACATGCCATAAACTAATATCCAGAGGTTGCAAGAAGAATTGGATCAATCATCGGATCTGATTTCGCTCACGTTCGGATGGTCCGGTGCACAGTGTTTTTTGATTCTTTTGATGATTGAATAGTATTCTGTGAGAGAATAAGTTAAAATAAGCTGAAACAAGCTGGAACTATACCAGCCGAACGAGGTCTTGATTCTAGCTGATATTCGAGTCAAAGATCTGCTGATTCAGCCCCGTGAGTGGCCTACTTGACGTAGCCCTTGTTCAGTTGAGGAGAAAGTTGAAATTTGGCTATTTTGGCACTTTCGTTTTTATTTTGTAATTAGTGTTCAATCATGAACTAATTAGGCTCAAAACGTTCGTCTCGTAATTTCTCACTAAACTGTGTAATTAATTTTTTTATCTACATTTAATACTCCATACATGTATCGCAAGATTCGATGTGATGAATACTGTAGCATTTTTTTGAAACTTTTTTTTTGCAACTAAACACGGGCGTAGCAAACGAACAAACCGAAAGCTGCTGGACCGGACCCAGTATGTAGGCCAAGGCCATCGAAACTTCTCTCGGCCACATGAGCACTCACACTGCTACAGATTTTTTTTAGGCGGTAAAAAATTATTTATAGACACGGACAAAGCAACCACCTCCGACAAAGGTCACAGTTAATACTGAGTATCCAAGGCGGCACTCACACTAATACAGAAATCTTTTTTTAGCGGTCAAAAATGATTTACGGATACGGACAAAGCAACCATCTCCCATCAAAAGTCAAGGTTAATACTGATTAACCGAGACGGTTGCTGCTGTCCACACCGCTCGCCCTATCGCCTTCCACCGCGGTGCGCGCGCTTCCACCGCCACCACGTGTCCCGCCGCCGCCTCCGGACGCCGTGGTGGAGCCCGCTGCCACCGGATGCGCCCGCGCCGGGGCCAGATGCACCGGGCCGGATCCGATGTGGTGGAGCCTGCCGCCGCCAGATTCGCTCGTGCCAGGGCCGGATCCGGCCTCCCCGTGCGCCGGACGAGCTCGAGGGAGAAGGATGCGCCGCCGATCGAGCTCCGTGGGGGAGATGGAGAGGAGAGGGCGCCCTGCGCCAGCTGTGGGGGAGAGGGAAGAGCCGTCGCAGGGGTGGGCATCGGGTGGGTGCTGCCATGGGGGAGAGGGAGAGCTGAGGGAGAGAGAGCGCGGGGAGGATGGGGCGCGGAGGAGTCGGAGGGAATCGGAGGGAGAACACCGCTCTCGGCTGAGGAGGGAGAGGGAGAGGAAAAGAGAGTGATTGAAGGAAGAAACCCTAACTTCCTCTATTTTTTATATGAAGACGGCTATCCGGCTGCGCATGGGCATGTTGGGCCTAGGCTTTTTTTAGGCAGGTTTTATAGCGTGGCCGCTTCCTAAAATCGATTTACGGAGACAGTATTAACAAATAAAAAAACAAAATATCTCAAAAATGTATATAATGATCAAATGATTGGCATTTTCTTATTTTTGGAGGCGATTGTCTTACGGCGCCCGCCTCCGTAAATCGATTTTATGAGGCGGTTGGATTTTGACCGCCTCAGTAAATCGATTTTACGAGACGGGCAAACGTGACCGCCTCGGTAAAAAAAAAGATCGCCTCCATTAATAGCCCAGTATTTTAGGCTGCGTTCGGCTGACCCAAAAATTTCACTGTAGTGGCTGAAAAAAACTGTATTGGCTGAAAACACTGTAGCGGCTGGCATTTTGTGAGAAAAACACCGTTCTGACTAAAAAAAGAAGCGGATCAAGTCGGGTTTGAGATCAGCCGAACGCAGCCTTAGAAGGCGGTTGGATTTTGTGTCCGCCTCCATTAATGTTTGGACACTGCCTTCTAAAATGATTTGTGCTGTAGTGTCGGCCGCTGCAAAACGATCTGTCAGATAAGCTCTTCCTCTTGGTGCACACATGGCACCTAAAGAATTCGGATCAGCAGAGAAGTGATTTGAACTTGTTAGAATGTACGTACTGTCTACTCTGTAGTGGTAGTACTTTTGTACACCACCAGAGAATACTGATTTGTATCTACATGTCTGATTGGATTGCGATGTTCTGCTCTTTTTCTGGGCTGGACATTAGCCCCGTGAAGTGGTAGGAGCGACCGCTGCCGGATTGCGATGTTCTGCTCCATTCACAGGAGCAGGCTGTGAACAAAGCTGCAGTCACCCCTGTGGCCCTGCCTGATTGAAAAGCACTGGCTGCCTTGGAGGTGCATCGCACTGCTATTAAACAACAAGCGGCCTGTTCGGGAGGCCGTATCGTATCGTGGATTATTTACTGCTGGCTGGTTTGGTGTGAGACAAAAACACTGTTCCCGACTGAAAATTTACGATCGTTTACGAAAGAAACGAACAGGCTGAAGGATCACTAAACCGCCATTACATCAGCTCATGTCGCCAACAGGGCGACGATAAAAAGTGCTGATCTGTTCTTGAAACAAACCTAAAATATTGCAGCAGTGAGCGAGGTGGACAGTCAATTATCTTGAGCCTGCCTATCAGCCTATGCATCAAGGACTAGGCAAAATGATTGGTATACCTTACACGAGGGATCTGTGTATTTCCAAGTACATATACAGCCCGTTCATTTGTTGGTTTCAGTCAGGGCTTATCAGTTATGGTATAGTATTTTTCTCTCACAACAAACCAACACCAGCCGGATTTATTAGCCCCGACAGTAATACTGACCAGAAAAATAAAAAAAATCCATCTGCCTATAATCCCAGTCTTCCAGCAGCCTGTTCGGTACTGCTGGCTGGATCGTGAATTATTACTGCTGACTGGTTTGGTGCGAGAGAAAAATATTGTTCTAACTGGAAGACACTGTTCATATGGCCAGTGCCCGCATAGAGAGGGCTGGCCAGCACCAGCCAGCCAGCCGCTCCAGCCGAACAGGCTGCAGATCGTCATAAGAGATCCCATTTTCACATGACGGACACCTGATTATTAATGATGAAGATGATCAGTGCTTGTAGGGGCTTGCGTTAATGGAAATGTACATGTGTCTTAAGTTGCTTTGCAGTACTATCTTTTTTACTATTTGGGTTATTGTTGAGGGGTTTGATTCTATATTACAGTACAGTAGCAATTGATAATTTTACAGGAAATAGATTAGCTTACCGCGTTTCAAACAATTGGGCCATGTGCCCACAATGCTTGCAGGTTTTGAACCCGTGCACGTCGTATTCATTCTGAATTATGAAGTGGTACCTCCTCCCACAAACAGGGTGTCTGCTCCAGCCTATTAAGTTGGCAGACAAAAGGCAATGATATTGAGATTCTCCAGACATAACAGTCACCATTGCTTTTGATAGAATTTGTTTATTCATTGACATCTGTAAAAGAAAAAATGTTCACACAAATTCAGGTGAACTCAGCGAAGCAGGCAGAGCATGTGTATGCGAAGTCACGGCTCCTAAATTTATCTACAGCAGAGGTCCCTACGAAGTAGATTCACAAGAAAACTCACATCTATACGATCAAGAAACAGAGGACAGAACAGCATAAAAATTCAATAGTTCACCGATGTGAAAAAATAGCCACGCGAATCCATGAACACACTACTACCGATATGACTGTGGCACCGCAATTCTGTCAAATATGTACAAGCTGGCCATCAGCAAGAGATGGACCCGGGCATGGCGCACAGAGTCCGGACACGGTCACTCACCGGCGACGGTGCAGTGCTCACAGTAGATCCGCCCTGCCCCGGCCCTAGCCACGTCCTCCACCACCTCCATCGCCACGACCGCGTCGTCCCTGTCCCTATCCCCGCCCCCTCTCCCTCCCCGACGCGGAAGGCCACCTGCCACAGGCCGCCGTCCGCCGGCACCGCGGACCACTCCAGGAACGCAGGCACACAGTCGCGGAACGATCCGACCACCCTCCTTTTCACTTCGGTCCCATTCCCTTTCCTTTTCCGTCGCACGTGACGAGCCAACACAACGGGTGCCGCCTGAAAATTCATTCTGAAAAATATCCCCCCCCCCTTCCCAGGGAAGGCACAAGATCCCGGCGGCGGCCATGCCGGCGCCTCCCAGGCGGCCGGGAACGCCCGCAGGTCCAGCACGTGCAGCCCTCCGTCACCTGCACGTGCTTCGGCGGCCGCCCGCTTATCACCGCCATGGCCGCCGCCGGGATCTTGTGCCTTCCCTTGGAAGGGGGGATATTTTTTAGAATGAAATTTCAGGCGGGACCCGCTGCGTTGGCTCGTCACATGCGACGAAAAAGGAAAGGGAATGAGACCGAAGTGAAAAGGAGGGCGGTCAGATCGTTCGCTCAAATAAAAATCGGTGAACGACCGTCAAAGTCGAATTGGGCACCTCGTAGATGATCCTAATCATTTGCCGTGCAGTGCAGTCAGCATCTCAACAGCTACCGGAATATCGGATTATTCGTTGCGGCGATCTTCAGAGGTGCAACTCGCGATGATTCCGCGAGCACTTTAGCGTTACAAAGGATCAGTCTTCTCTTCCAAAAAAAGGATGAAAGCTACGAGTCCTGCACAATATTCAGCATAACACCAGGGGCTATGGTTATCTGGTCGAACTCCAGGCACGCCGGAGATGTGAGCTAGGCAGCGAGCTACAGCATCAACTTCTTTCGATCAGAGATGTGTCCAGCTTGACTGCGACCTGCATTTCTTTGACAGTATGACTGTAATACTCCCAACTTTTTCTATATGAAAAAAGGATCCTGAGTAATTTGTCTGCGAAGGAAGGCGAACGGACAAACGAGTCTTTGGGCGGCAAGCCACAACGAATTGTTTTCAATAAAACCGGACGTAGAATTCGTGATTGAAATAAGTTAACATCCGGTCTCCATATCCATGACGGCCACTGCTTGTATTATTGCTGCTGCTGGTCCATAGATGAGATGCATCGTCACGGACGATCGATAACTCCATTCAGATTTCAATAATGATCCACTAGTCCAGGTCGCGCGCGTCGACAAATTAGAGAAAAACAGAGGCGAGACCGGTGAAGCTACACACAAGAAGGAGAAGTTGCTCTAACAGAATCCGACGAAAACAATCCTGACAATCGGGAGGGAGATCGGACGGATGAATTTTTGGGGTGATGTGGCCACCCCTGAGAGACGGCCAAAGTCTCATGCTTTGATATATACTCATTTCACATCAATGGTTTGGTCTCTGTCACTCACCCAATGCGAAGTGCCGTCGGGTCGATGAATCGGCGAAACACTTCCTGCAGGTGCCGTGTAGGATAGCTGGAGCTAGCCTTCATAGGATCTATCTCAAAAGCAAAAGCGCGCTAGCCCCGCGACGTCGCGAACGGGCAACAGTGTCAGATGAGACCATTATATTCCGCTGTCAAGTCTGCTGCACACCTACGGTGCGGACAGGGAAATGACCGAGGAGGGGAGGACCGACCTGCCCTGTCGCCGTTCGACGTTGCTGCGCCCAAGCCATCACCACGAGGCCACGAGCCCACGACGGCCCGCGAAAGAAAGCAGCGGCGCTTGGTCCTCCACTAGCTAGCACTAGCGGGCCTGGGCGTGGCTCGCGATCAGTCGTCCCCCTCCCGATGCCGTTTGCCGTTTGCCGTTTGCCGTTGCGCGGCGATCCACTTCTTGTGGCTGTTGATGCCCTTTCCACGGACCACGGGGCAAGGTGTCCATCTCTCGGCGGGATCTCTTCCGGAGCAGGTGGTATCCTATCCTCCTCGCCCCGCATCATTGGCGCAAGACGAGCAGCAGCATCCGATGAGTCGACGTCATCGTCCGCGTGCAATGTAATTAGGATTAATGCATATCATATCTTATGTTCATCGACGGATGACATGGACCCGCACGTGATACTTGCCACGTCTAGTCTAAGGAACACGCATAAAGAGTGATATCGAAACAGCAAGTCGACTCAAACGACGAGTAGGGCCGGGGCTACGGAGAAACGCTGACGCTTGGATAGGAATAGTAGGATGGCGAGCTGAGCCGTGCGCACCGCGGACGGCACAGTCAGAAGAACACGTGCAGCACGCCGGCCTGCAGCTCTACTTGATGCCGAGCCGCGTCCCGGAGCGCTGGCTGCTGCCGAGTGCCGAGGACGCGTGTTGCTGCCCGGCGCGCCTCTGGTTCCACCCTGCCTCGCGACTCGCAAGTCGCAAGCAGCCCACCCACTTTGCTCTGGTAGGCACATCCACGGGCCTAACATCCGAGGATGGGCTGTCGGCCGCCGGAGCCCCTGCAGAAAACATGGGCTGCTATTTGTTCATTTCTCACCTTAACTTTAAGCCAGGCCTGGATTACTGTCTGGAACGAAATCAAGCACCTCACTAGTCACTGACGTGAATTTCTCGATCCTAAAAAAAAAAACTGGGCGTCAATTTCTCAAGTCTCTTCTTGTCATATACGAGTGTCAGTGGTTTCTAGGAGGAAAGGCATTCAACAATCTCTTGACAACCTTTTATTGTCCAATTCATCACCGACACCTCAAATCTTTCTAACTATCAAATATTTCTTGCTACCTTTCTTCTTTTTTGATGACAAACCGATTGAACTTGGCCAGCAAGAGAATCTTTAACTTTCTCACTTTGTCAAGGTACCAAGTAAGACACTTGCAAGCTTGAGCTTGTAACGGAATGACTCGAGTTGGTTGCACCTTGCAGGTCATCTTAGGAAGCATCAACACCTACAATCACACAACATTCCAAGACTCCGGGTGGAGCAAGATTAAGTACATTTTTAATGAAATGCTTCTATCTTGCAAAGTGCATATCATCAAATTATAACACTTTGCCTATGGGCAACGAGACAGTAGCAGGAATGAGGTGCCCGGTTTTCCAGGTGAAGATAAACTTCAATTGGTGGAGATTTGATACACACGACCTGGCTTTCGATCATAAAGACTCAAATGCTGCAATTGCAGCACCACTTCTATTTTGGTTATCAACCATGCACTGCTAAATTAACCTTGCCAAGAGAGCTAATCCCCGCTCGCGAATCAAGATGCAGGTTAACTACAGATCATTTCCATTTGTTTCAACAACAACGTTAAACACCGTGTGCTTTTAATTTGTAAGATGTCAAGATAATTATTATTATCATCAAATCTAGTATGCTCGTGAATGAAAGTGATATATGTTTTTGTTTTAAAATATTTTAGAATATCGTGTTCTCGGTTATGAACACATGCTCTTTATTTTGCTGTTCTCGGTTATGAACTCATGAAAGATTAAGCTCGCACATCATGTTAACAAAATTTTCTTATGCTTAAACCTAAGTATAGATAGGTTAAGTGTTATGCTTATAATTTATTCCATTCACAAAGATTCTAACGCAAATATTGCTTTTACCTTGTAAAGGCATAAAACATTCTTCATTATTACATATTAGGTAATGCCTGTGGATTACATATGGCAAGGATGTTGCTATATGTCGCTTAAGCCACCCAAATAATCATAATGCTAGTCCTTTATGTGATTTCAGATTTCAGTGCTGCGCTCCAAACAGGCTAGCAGCCCAACCACTGATCATTGGTCGGGTACTCGGGTGGGCACATCCGCACGAGCACGGGCTGCCTACTCTTTTTTTTTTTTTTTTTTTTTTGAGTGGAGGCTGCTTACTCCGGTTGTTGTTTGCTATTGCCTCCCAGTTCCAGAGTCGCATGCCGGGGCCTCCACAGGTGACCCGGTCTACGAGGAGTGTCTGTTATCTGTTTCTTTCTGGACTGGGACACCTTTTGGCCTGGCCCGACTACTCCTATATGCATGGATGTTAGTTTTGTTGGACAGTGCTAGCGCCAGGACGCGTCCAGACTCAAGATGTCAATGGGTACGTATCTGACGGGTACTGGTCATCTGTACCCACACCTGCTAGATCAAAATCTTACCTGCCGAGTTACCTGTACCCGCAAGCGGGTAGCAAATTTATTCCATACCCGCACCCGACGAGTAATTCTTACCCGACAATATACCCGAGTTCACACACCAAAATATAATAGCTTCCAGCAAAACAAATCAACAATAGAGCAGCAAAACAGAAATATGGGCTGGTTGAGTGGAGTGAGGATGAGGATTAGGGTTTGAGGGAGTTCTGAAATATATATACTCATATGCTTATATGGGCCAAATATAAATTTATATATTTATATATGGGCTAAAATTGCGAGAGGTTGGATATTATTTATGCGGGTTTTTTACTCACTGGTATGCGGGTATGGGTAGTATACACCCACACCCGTACCCGCATACCCGATTGGTACAATAATTCGTCCAATAACGTACCCGCGGGTGCAAAATGTCTTCCATACCCGCCTCCTTATCGGGTAAAACCCGTCGGGTACTCGGGTTTCGGGTACCCGTTGCCATCTTGAGTCCAGACAGACGCATGTGATGCCCACGCCTACACTCCGTCTCCCTCCATGCACCTGCATCCTATGCTCGCCTACGCGGGGGCCGCGCCGCCCGATGCACGTGGGGAGTCTCCGCTCGTGCTCCCTCTGCTTCTCACACGTATGCACGTGGCCAATAGCTACAACAGGTGGCTACGCCAGCATCCAAAAGAGGGGAGGGGCGGCGGATGCCCAGCCGACGTCGGGAGGAAGAGACACCGAGACGAAGGTGAGGTAGCAGAAAAGCGAAGACAGAGATGCAACACCCGATCTACTTTTGAAACATACAGATGTAACACTTGTAACATACGTTTGAAGGCAAATAAAACACATGAAACATGCATATGAAATACTAGCTATAGCACCAGATGTATTTTTGTAACATCCAGAAGAAACACTTGCAACATATGTACGAAACAGTTGAAATACTCAAAACATACGTATGAAACGCTTGCAAAAAACACATGAAAACACTTCGTATGTGTGAAAACATATGCAACATCCAGATGAAATATTTGCATACATACGTCTGGAAAACGAGATAAAATATTTGGATCATACACTTGAAACATACGTGTATATGCACTGCAACATGTGCAACATTTCGATCTACTTTTTTGCAACATCAAAATGAAATACTTGCAACATCCAGATGAAACATCTGAAACACTTGAAACATATTCTCGCAACATGGGCTTTGCTTGGATGAATGGAGACATACTCTTGAAACATGGGTTTTGTTTGGACGAATGGAGGCACACCGGCATGGAGGTCGATGGCGACGCCTAGACCTCGCTGTGGGGCAACGGCACGGGCATCTCGCGCGGCGGGCGCGGCGTCACACGAATCTTGTCCCTCTCATCTGTACTGCTTGCTAGAGCATTCGTCGTGGAGGCTCGCCGGCTTGGTGGAGGCGGTCGCGGCGAGCGGGCTGGCTGCGGTGAGGAGGCAGCATGGTGGAGGCGGGTAAGGCAAACTGGGCCCGATAGGGAATGCAGCGGAGGAGGCAGCACGGGGGAGCAACGTGAAGGAGGCCATAGGGGATGGGGCGTGGCGTGGCGGAGGACCAGCGGCGGCGAGGCGGAGTGGGGTGGACGGATGGGCACGGCGATGCAGGAAGGAAACAGCCAGCGAGCATCGGAGCGCGCAGGTGGGACGAGCGAATACCGTCGCTGGGCGAGTGGTGTGTGAGGGAGTGAGTGGAGAGAGATGTCTGTGCGTGCGAACGTCTTAATTGTATTATTGTCAATTTTTCGTTCAATTAGCAAACATCCGGTATATACAGATTGTATACGATTTCTGACTGGTCTTTGATTCAGTTGAAACTCGAGTTCGTTATGTAGTACTTACTACGTGGCCAGGCTTTGGTCAATCTCACTCGGCCCGCGTTGCCGCCGCTTTGCAGCACCAGAGTCGCTCGCGTGCTCGCTTGCCGTGGAACCGAACCAATTCGTTTCTTTATCGCCTCCCTCCGTCTCATGACTCTCATTCCCACTTTTCTGCGTGGCGAGGAGAGGAGAGGAGAGGATGGAGACATGTGAGCCCCATCCACATGCATGTGGTCTTCGGCTCGGCAAAAGGCCTTTTCCCCTTTCGCGTTTCTCCTTTCTAGGTCGCGCTAGCTATCATCACCTGCTCCTCCTCTCGATCTACTACGCTTTACAATCATAGACCTCGCTAGATATTACACGCCCCAATTTTCTTCCTACGTACAGTACTACTCCTACTGCAGTGCCAGGACATACTCCTATATTTGCCTGTCGTCTGTGCGTTTCTGAATGGGAACTGCCAGCACCCGGACATTCGATCTGGGCGCTAGCGTCCGGACGCCCCTCAGCGCTCGACCCCCCTCGCCGCTTCCTAGTCCGCACTCCCCCAGTGCACGCCCCTTCCCTAGTTTGGCACCGGACGCTACCAGCACGTCCCCCGGCGACGCGCGCAAGGAGCGGACTCGCTGGCGATGGTACAAGACCGGGGCAGCAGCATGGACCGCCGCCGCCGCCCTGAGATCGCGCACCCGCGCGAACTACCGCTGCCGCGTCTTCATCGAACGAAGAGCCCCACTAATACCAACGAACCGGTGACCCGCGATGCCTACGAAGAGCCCTGCTAGCCTCTGTATTGCGCGAGTCCATGCTGAGCGAGGTGAGGCAGGTGGATGAGGATAAGGCGAGGGGAGCGAGTGGAGGAGCGCGAGTCACGTTCGGAGGTGAAGAAGCGCATCGAACGCCAGACATTTAGCATTACTGTTTCTGAATTCTCCCTATAGTTTCCCCGTTTTCCATGCATGTTCCATCCGGTCTAGGCTTTTCCCAGCACCTATATATGCATATTTCTTCCGTGCACTGCATCTGCATATAATAATTACAGATCGATTTCGCGCACTCTTCTTTTCCCGTTTTTTTTTTCTGATGGACGATAATGCGGTCTAGGTGATTTGTTTTCTTCATCTCTGTTTGGCTTTATCCTGGAGTACATACTACTTCATGCTTTATTTGCGTTGATCCCTTTAGGGCTGTTCGGTAGGACTGAAAAATATTGTTTCGGCTGATTGTTGTGAGAGAAAAATACTGTTCTGACAGGACGTGAACAGTGATTTCGTGAGTGACAGAGCCAGCCAGCTAGCCGAACGGGTACAGTTGGGGCGCAGCGAGGGCAGCGCTGCAGCATAAAGGAGCATGAAGTCCAAACCAAGATATGCGTTCATAATTAAGCTCATTTGCCTTGCCTCCAGCCTCCAATGGCTTTGCCTCTCCAGCACTCAAGTTGGAATGCTTCTGATTTCTATAGCAACGATTCCAATATGAACCATATATAACGCACAGAATTATATGTTCGGCGATAAATTCTGTACGAATACAATGAGTAAGACATAC
Organism: Miscanthus lutarioriparius; assembly: GCA_904845875.1. NCBI lineage: Eukaryota > Viridiplantae > Streptophyta > Magnoliopsida > Poales > Poaceae > Miscanthus > Miscanthus lutarioriparius. The sequence goes on from CAJGYO010000005.1 coordinate 13,607,846, forward strand.
ATATATACTAAGCATGACCCTCCTTGATGCTCTCTTCCATGCCAACTAGCCACTGGTGCCGAATGCTCTCATCAAGGTTAAGTAATGCATGCAGCCGCGCTTTATTAGTTGTCTCCCAACTCACAAGTATCAGACCCTAACTTTGGAAGCAAGCGTTGGCGATTTTTAATACCCTCCTCTCTTTAGTTTAGATGGATGCTTGTTCAAGGAAGGGAGACAGGATGATTTGGGGATGAACTTGGTCTGCGAATACATAAGCACACGTGTCGAGAACTACCTGGTAAAGGGGCTAATTTATATTTGCATGTGTAATCATCAGTTGCGGCTACTCATTTACCAGCACTGCCCAGCTAAAAAGGCCATGCATTGTATACATATGAATACCATTCGGTTTCGTACTGTCATCGCATACTGTAGTATACATATGAATACCTTTGCTGGATAGATTATACTACTTGATTGATGCAGGCTCTCATTGGTCAGACTACTGACGACGACATTGACAGCAGCTTTTGGGTAGTTAATTAGTTATCTCCGCCACTCTTTCCTGAGAGGATACTAGCAGCACCTAAGCAAGATTTTACTGCACGAATCATCACATAGGAATGTGCACCTGCAGGGATCCGAATCTTACTCATAACCTGTTCGCTTGAACTTATCTACCTGGCTTATCAGTCACAGTATAGTACTTTTCAGCCTGGCTTATTAGTGAAGCGAACTTATCTGCCTCTGTCCCAAAGAAATAGCACTATAGTTTGTTTTAAGTCAAAATATTTTAATTTGAATTAAGTTAATAGGAAAAATTATTAATATTTATGACATAAATCTAACGGTTCTTATTTAATATGGTTATAAACCTAAGATGTCACGAATTGGATTTTTTTTGAAAACATTAGCAAGGTCTCTGCCATATCATATAAGAAGAAAGCAAGTCAAAGTCTTGAATTAGAATAAAATTAGAATGTTATTCTTTTTGGAGCGGAGGAAGTAAAAATAAAAAAGGGCCATCAGTAGTTGAAGGACTAATCACCTTCAAACAACAGCTACACAAAATTTTTAGGACGAGGATAGCTCTGCGCTGCATCCACAGACATTTGGTATTGGCATGTTGCTGCATTGGATGCTCCTTCTTTTTCTGCCACTAGTGACAGCCCATCCATAGCATTACCCCTCCCCGTCACAGACAAACTAATTTTATAGCATTATATTATCCTCAAATAAAGCGTTTGTCACATCATATTATCAATACCAAGTCTGTGTGTACAGTTGCACGGATGATAATAACCGTTCCTTATATCAGAATCATATCCAAGTACGTACTACCTCAATGGGAAGGAAACATTATCTTGCATATTCAGCCTCTCTCTCTCTCTCGCGCGCGCGCGCGCGCTCTCGCTCGCTCATGCGCGCTCTTCACAAAGAAAAATGTTATCATCACTCATCAGTCTCTCTTTCTTTCTCTTTTACAAATAATTCTCTTATGTTAAGCGTCACTAGTCTCAGTAATTTATGCCAACCCAGTCAAAGCTAAATAACCAGTAAAAAATGATCATATATTTATGATATGCAGGCAAGTCAGGCAATGCTTGTGTAAAAATGTCGTGTGGCTGCACATGATCCACTCGTCCACAGAGAGATATCTGCCGCCACAAGTCTCAGAGAATCAGATGGCCACAGGTACCTCCTCACACCCTCACAGCTTTCAAATGACAAGTGAAGTTCCATGAATTCTCTCTTGGAAGCAATGCAAAGAGAGTCACAGACTCACAGGCCCTTTAGCTGCTCTCACGCACACGCATCGGCTCACTGTCTGCTAGTAATTATATTCCCATCAATCTTAATCATCGTAACAACTAACACACTTGCAGCATAGATACATCATACATGCATGTCAATTGACATGAGACGAAGGTCTTCTGGCGCTGTTGCCGTGCTACTGGAGGTGATAAATCCTGCACACGCAAGTTACCTGACGTGCACCCATGATGCGCATCAGAGGCCGACTGGTCCCCTGCACAAAGAAGGCACGTCCCTTCTTTCCACGAGCTGCTTTTCCTGCGTCGCCCCTGCCGGCCGGCCATTCCACTCCTTTCGCTTTCGTTGCGCTTTGCCGTCAGCTCATACAACTACAGACTACTATTCCACCGTCCCTTCCCTTTGATGAATCATTTCCTCCCTCCCTCCTTGGCTATACGGACACTAGTCTTTATAGGCGGATCATGTGGCCTGCTGCTACAGAGTGCGTGCATGGGAGTGGGGACGAGGACGGCTGGGGAGCCACTCCTTGGATGGGAGGTGCTCCAACATGATTCTGGGATTATTTTTTGTACCAGTCTCGCAGCCTTGCCATCGCATCAACTGTTGAAGACGAGTGTGGCAGCCTTTCTCGCGGCACTCTTTTTGTTCCTCCGAGACTTTCTTCTCTCTCTCGCTCCCTCCACATTGCCACCACCAGATCAGCTGAGATCTCACTTTCGACTCAGCTCAGTCAGTGGCTTTAAGTAGCGAGGCAGCCGAGCTGGACCTCTCCTTGTAGGTTCCTCTTGGCATTTGGCGTTCGCCACTGGCCTTTCGTGATCCATCCCAGTCCCATCCCCATGAGCACAACTAAAGCATGCATAGAGTTGTAGGCCGTGGATCGCTACCTCGTTCTTGCCTTCTTCAGTTCAGAGAGGACCGCTGAAGCCTCGCTGCGAGAACCCTGAAGGTATGTACATGCTCTCTTTTGTATGCCTGCAATAATGAACGTAATTCTGAATCCTGGATGGGTGGGTATCATATAGTCTTTCACAGGTCCTCTTTCTGATGTTCCACTTTTTTTTTCCTCTTCTGATGATGTTTTAGGGTGAATGGTTCGAATGAGTTTATTTTAACATGTGATCCATGATTCTTTGAGACTTCATAATTGGTCCTAGAGTGAGCTAGTCACAGTTCCAAGAAGAAGTCAAGCATTCAGTTGCTGGCCCTGAAGAGGTTGCACAGCAAAACGAAAATTACACGGCGTGCAGGGAGATCGACGCGACGCCTGATCGCAAATACACGAAGACGTGAGCGCCAAGATCGCTCAGGCAGACATGAGCGGGATCGGGCAGAGGTCGTCGCGGCCGTGGCCAGGGGACCCCGCGTCCACGCCGTCAGAGCCAGCAGCGGCGGTTGCCGCGGCCGCGGACGCGCGGGGCGAGGCGTCCACGCTCAGGGACTTCGGCACGTCCATGGACGCCATCTCCTTCGGGTTCGCGGCCACGGCCATCCTCATCTCGCTCTTCCTCCTCGTGGCCATCTTCGAGCACCTCATCAAGCCCCGGGCCTTCCCTCCAGACTCCCCCGACGGCAGGCGGCCGCACGCTGCTGTCCGCCACAGGCATGGCCGCCGCTTGCCCGGCAAGCTCCGGGGCCCGCCCATGGTAAGATCAGCCAAGCTTGCTTGGCAATCAGCCAATCACCCGTTGTCGCGTACCATGCATTGCGGATTTGCGGTGCATGGTACTTGCTGGGAGGGACTGCGATACGATACCCACTGGCACTGGGGCCTTAGATTGCAAAATTTTGTAATCTGAACACTGTAGCACGTTTCGTTTATATTTGACAAATTTTGTCCGATCATGAACTAAACTAGGCTCAAAAGATTCGTCTCGTGATTTACAACCAAACTGTATAATTAGTTATTTTTTTACCTATATTTAATACTCCATGCATACGTCTAAAAACTGATGTGATGGAGAGAGAGTGAAAAAACTTGGAATTTTGAAGCAATCTAAATAAGGCCTGGGTGTAATCTTGGCATGCTTTGGCTGTTTCTGATCCGAAATTCCTGGCATGCTTTCTCTTTTTCAGGTGGAGGCGGTGCTGCAGGCGGCGGACCTGTCGGTGCTGATGCCGGGGCAGCGGTACCCGACGTACCTGGCGCAGCCGGCGCCGCTGCCGCCGTCGTGCCCCAGGGAAGGTGTGCATTGGCCGCCGCACGACCACCACAACTCGTACATGCCACCCTGATCTCATCCTCCACGACCACGAGAGCGTGTTTCGACGCACACAACACATGCTGTGTCCACCGTACGACGTACTCGTTCATTGCGCTGTACTATAGTGGAGAGGTTGTAAATGCAGGTGATCGCGAATCCGATATGGACGTCCTGTCCTTGCTCTGCCTGCATTCTGTTCTTGTCCGTGTGCACTGTGCCACTGTCCTCTCAGATGCCGAATTCGCCAAAGTCCAGGCGCAACCGTCCAGGTTAACCGGCAATCAGGGCCGAGAATATGCAGCTGCTCGATCGCTAACAGCTTAACAGTGGTAGAGCAATACTGGTCATCGAGAGGATGGGCCATGCCCCCGTTCGCGTGCCCTTAAATCCGGCTTATTCGTTTCTTTTTTCATTCAAAACATTGTTTTTTTCTCACAAATTTCTACACCATTCTTTCGAACCATCCAAATTTCTTCGAGCGAACAGACCATGTAGCCAGTCGCTAGCTTGCTTATGCTTTCTGCATCTAGCATGTAACCACCGATGCCACCAGGGGGCTTGGCTACTCAAGTTTGTAGCATGATTGGAACGTGTGCAGAAAGTGTTCCACAACGACAAGTACACCGTGCATGCCATGTGCTGATACAGTTCACAACGTAGGCAGGCAGCTCGATACTACTGGCACCATACCATACCATACGTCTGCCTCTGCCCTGCCCTTCTGGCAAGGTATCTTGAAATTAAAGGAGAAATTTTGTGCCCGGTGTGACCTCCTAGGCTCCTTGGACAACACAGGGCTCCGGAGGCTGTTGTTCCAGTTACTTGCGCTCGTCTTCGTCGCATCATCTTCTTCTTCACATTTTTCTCTCCATTCCTTTTCCCCAACTGCCGCTTCCCCCACCACCAGCGACCACACAGACAATAGGCGACTTCATAGCCCACCATCTATCTTCCTCAACATGGTCAGCGGTGCCGTCATCGCCCCGGGCCATCCCTCTAAGGCCGGAGGACATTGGAGATTTGTCCAAAGTTAAAACCTTAACTCTAAGCCCGTCTGCCACACCGCCACTCGGGGCTAGCGACGAGCATGCCACCACATAGCTCTGCTCGCCTCCCAGGCACCCCACACCCCTGCCACCTTCCCCTAACCGAGGGCCTTCACGAAGACGACGTTTGTGCAGGTGTCGAATACAGATTGTGGGTATTATCACATCTAATTCGAGCTCTTTCTGCTCTGCCACTAAGTGTGCGTTTAGTTCGGGGTTGGACCAAAATTTAGAATGTTTGGTTCGCTACCAAATGGGTCGGGTTCATTTTGCAAATTCTCTGTAGATACGGGTTCATCCTATTTCCCCAAATCAGAGAAACCGGACAAACCCACTTTACGTCCGTGATCGACGACAATCAGGGGTGCTCGAAGGCAGTGGTCCGGCGATGCTCAGTGACGTGGTGCTCAGGGGCAAGCTCCAGGGAGAGGACCTATGGGGGCGTGACGAGCTCCACCGGGCGGACCTCAGGGGTAGAGCAGGAGCACAACAGAGCTCCCGAGCTAGAGCTTGGAGGCGCATCAATGCTCTAGTGAGTGGAGCTCGGGGTGCGGTGGAGCTCCGCCCGAGCGGCTTGGGGGTGCAGTGTGTAACACCCTCGGTGTTACATTGCACTGTTGTGCTGAACACTTTATGAGCATCATAATTATGTGCATATGTGTATAATATGACTTGTAAATCGATGTTCGGCACTGGAAACATTCGTACGAAACATGAGGCTAAGGTTACGTTTCATATAATACTGTTTAGTATTCTAATCGATTCTTGTCGAAATAAAAATGCTATAGAATGTTTGGCTAACGGCGATGAAATATGTGCGGTCGCGGACTAGGATAACAAGTTAGTACATCCCATAGGTCGGATTTAGAATTCGACGCGAAATCGTTCGAAACGGCATCGTTCGCGAAAGTTTTAGAAGAGGTCGACGAAGCCACCTTCGGCAAGCTTTGTGGAGCGATTGGCTTAAGAAGTAGCGCAATGTAATGACTGCGGTCGATAGCTTGATGAACCTTCTTGCGCATCGAGCAATTAGTTTAGCGTTTGGAGCATTGCGTACAAGGTTTCTCACTGCTTTAAAAAGCGTGCACGACACCTGGCTTAGCCCTGGGCGCGGTCACCACCATTGGCTGGCGGCTTGCCGCCACCGCCACCACTGCATTGCACACCCATCGCCGCGCTTCCGGCCGCTTCACCTGCGCGCGCTTGCGCACACATGCGGCGCTGCAGCGCGGCCGTCTGCCTCTGCTTGCTGCCACGGCCATTGCCGCCGCCATTCTTTCGCCGCTCTCATGGCAAATTGGCTCGCCTCGCTGCGCGGCGCGGCGCACCATGTCGTCGGGCCACCGTGATTGCGACGCTGCTGGCTCTGCGCTGCTTTGGCCGGAGGCGCGCGTGTCACGCGTTAGCGTTGCCATCGGCCACGCAAGCAATATCTTGAACACCGATTTCCCTTTGCGCGCTCGCGCGCGAAGGACGGCAGTCTGCTCCGCCATCCACTCCGCGTCGCATCTCACTGCGTCAAATTGTCTGGCGTTGCCCGCCGCGATGGCGCCATGCCGCGCTCGTCGCCTTGCCGCAGTGTCCGTGCAGACAGCCGTCTGGGGCACGTCCCGCCTGTCCCGCTGTTCCCCGTAGGGGTGTGTTGGCTCGTTGCGTTGATGTCGCAGACGGACCAAGCCAAGCCGCGCCAGGACCTCCCCTGCCCTACTATCTCCATGGCCGCCGTGACGACCCCTTTGAATTCGTCGTGACCGTAGCATTAGACTCCAATTCGGCTCTCGCTCAGCTCCGTTAGGCAGCCGGTCGTCCAACCTACCCCACCGCGCTGCCGTTCTCACCTCACTGTGCTTCAATTTTGAATTACCGCGCCACCGGGTCCTTAAGATCGGCCGGACACTCCCAGACGGCAAGCCAGCCACTCCGAGCGCCTTATAGCAATTCAGTGCACCCTTAGCTTAGCCGTACCCTCCTGAGCACCCCGCGCACCTCAATCATAGCTTTGCAGCAAGCCAGCCACCACCGCCATGGCCGTGCCATTGCCGGTGTCACACACCTCGTCGAAGCGCGCCGCGCCAAAGACTACTCGGGGCTTTCTCCGGCCGGACCGTCACCTCAGGGGTATCCGTGGGTAGTTTCTCGAACTTGCTAGCTTTTTGGTTTGCTTCGATTTCACTACGGCTCACGGGAACGTGCCCGCCATCGCAGGTCAGCCACCACCGCCGGGGAGGGAGTTCATGGCTGCGCCTCTGCTCGCCGTGTCGCCTCCAATAGCTTCTACTTGTCGTCGAGGTACCTATCGGCCCCTTAGGTGGGGCGAGGGTTTCGGTCGGGTGAGGCGGCGCGTGGCGCTCGCTGCGCCGTCGCGTCGGGTCTGCATGCCTGCTTGGTCTTTGAGGACTTCATTGTCGAAAGAAGAAGGAAGGGGAGGACGTAACCGTAAAATTGTAGACTAGCGAAATAGTACCATAGAGCTCGTAGCAAATACCGAGTACATCGAGGGTGTTTGTGCATATTTGCCATCGCTACTGGCCTTTCCCGTCATGGGTCAGTTGGTCATTTGGGCCGCTAACGATGCGTGGGCAAGATCTGTTGGCGCGCATGGCGCTACCATTCTTGAGCCGAAGCCATGTGATGTGGGCCAAAGTGGTGAATTCGGTTTCCTTATTTTCCAGAGAATAGAAATGCTTATTTATTTTAGTTATGAATCCAACTTCGATAAATCGTAGTAAATTGCGTAGTTGTCCAAAAATAGTGAGACTAATTTTGTTGGGTTCACAAAAATGTCATCTATCTGTTAGTATAGTTAGTTCTCAACTAGCTATTACGATGATAGGCTCATAAATTCTAATTAGAAAGCTTAGCATTATGTAGATAAATATTTGTAGGAATTCTTGTTGCAAATCGGTAATGGTTTTAGCTTTAAAACTTTTACAGTATGTTCACTAGAATATTATGTACTTGTTGTAAATTTCGTAGCCTTAGAACGAGTTGCTAGATAGAGTGGCTATTAACTTAGCTTTATCGCATATAGTGTAAATTAGCGTTAGGAGTAAGAATATCGGTAATTGCTATAATAATGTATGCCATGTTTAATATGTGTTAGTGGTGACAATACGTAGCTTAGCCTTTAGTGGGTAGATCTCGCTTAGTAGTTTAATAGATCTACTTTTAGGTTAAGAGTTGATGTTGTCATATTATTAAGCATTGCATCATTATTTCATGTAGATCATGAACTGGTAGACTTCGTGCCAGTTGGTGAGCCAGAGTACGATGAGGTGATCGAGGAGTACGAGGAGGAGATCTCGTGCAGGAGGAATCTTAGGAGCCTGTTGGTGCTGACCTTGCTGACCCGGCACCTGCCCAAGGCAAGCCCCGGAGCATAAACTATATTTTTAATGATCACTGAATATATATCTATGATGTGCATTTAAGTTACAAGCACTTTATGAAAACTACAGGCATAAATATATCTACCTATGAGTCCTACTAGTACAGGTCGAGTAGCTGCTATGCTCAGGATATCGGTAGCGTGGGTGACCTGCCGTTACTCACAAGTAGGTGATAAACATGATAACTCATGATAAAATGGTAAAGGAAAAATGGTGACCGGGCGGGATATGGATTGGGTACTGGTGGGTGTGAGGGGTTGTGTCCTGCGGCCAACAGGGCATATCTCGGTTACACTTTTTTCCCTGTCCGAGTCGATTAAGGACCGGTCATTGCATATGGCTCTAGGCAAGTCACAGATTATTGTCCCGAACGCATACTTGGGTATGGGACACAGAGGAAGGCTTGTTGCTCTCTTGTCGCGGATCCGGCTCTTTTCGGACCGACTGATGGGAAAAGGAGGTGGTGGAGGTCCTGGCACCACACTGAGTCCGGGACTCAGGACGTGGGGGCTTGGAGTCCAAGTTTGGACGGAGACCTGGACACCCGGGACAGGAGAGTGATGGGTTAGTCCTGCTTGTGCCTGGGGTACAAGTGGGACGTGTGTTTTCGGGGCACCCAGCTGGGCACATTGATTCGTGAATCGTCGGACGATCCGATACGGCTTGTTTGCGGTTTAGCACCATAGTAAAAACTAAAAGTTGAAAGGAGAAGAATTGAAACTGATTGCTCAACCCTTGCTTGAAAGTAGAACATATGCTTATATAGACTGACTAGATGATAACTTAATACAGCTGATTATAATAATATATAAATAAGAATTCATTATTAGTATTGCTTTCTGCTAAAGAAAACCAGCAAACCATAAAGCTGATCATATTCCTTGGAGTCGGGAAATTATTCCCATCGGGTAAGTCTTGCGAGTACATTGTGTACTCAGGGTTTATTTACCCCTGTTGCAGGTGATGCTTGAGAAGTACCTTGTGTGGAGGATTCCTCTGGTGGGCTCAGACGGATCCTTGTCCGTATCGCTAGATGTATATTTTTCATGGAAAAAATAGCGGGCTACGGCGTTGCTATAGCGGCGCTATAGCGGCCGGAAAGGCTTCGCGCTAAGCTATTGCCATTTATGCCGCTATGCCGACTTTCACCGCTATAGCGGAAAATAGCGCCGCTAAACGTCATAGCGATAGCGGTAAAATAGCGGCGCTATTTCGGATTTACTCAATTGACCAAATCAGTGATGGCCCAACAGCCTACAAAGCCCACAGAGGCCCAAAACCAAACCATTGAAACCCTAAATCCTAATACAACTCACGCACAAGCACAACACCACAGCGGCACAGCCACACACACGTTCGGCGGCTCCCGGACACGGACCTGTGCGGCGGCGGCTCCCAGGTGGACTCGTGCGGCCGCGGGCTGGGCGGCAGATGGGCGGCGGTGGGCTGTCCAAGGACGACGCACATCGCGTCAAGGTCGCCGTGGTCAGGGAGGCCGCGCGGCGCGGCGTCACTGCACGTACCGGCGACGACCGTGCCTGAGCCTGCTTGCTCTTTCCCGTCGACCGCCTGGGCGTGAGCCGTGAGGGCAACCTACTTGTGTTTGCCATGCTTCTTGCATTATACTTGTGTTTTTCATGTTTTTTTTATAAAAACGCTATCTGGCATAGCGCCGCTATAGCCTTATAGCTTATGGAAAAACGTTACCGCTATTTTCAATAGCCCTCTATTTTTTTCCATGATATTTTTAAATTCTGCTGTTTATCATTCCGCACTCTGGTATTTGGTATTGTAATAATGTATTTTTAAGAAACTCTGATGTATAAAATGGACTGGTATTGTAACTCGTTCTCATTATTGGATCATTGGGAAAAATGTGGATCTTTCGGGTTCTCCCTTGGGGTGTGCCCGACGGACACCGCTTGCTGTAGCTTGCTTTCGGGGTGCTTAGTGTCTGATGAAAGACGAGCTCCTCCGTAAATACGCTATTTCGGACGGTTCTGCCACACAGTGGAGCTCCCACGGCTGGAGCTCGAGGGCCGGGCGGACCTCTTGTGGGCGCAGCGGACGTGGACACATGTTTGGTGTCGGGTACCGAGTGGGCGAGGCGACACGGCGGTGTCGGGTCCAAATGTCGAAGTCCTGAACCCATGTTCATTTGCCTTAAAATCAATGCAAATAGAAAATCTGGGACAACCCTATCTTTCCAACCAAACACAAGATGAGTTCAATCTAACAAAAAATAGGATAGAACCAATCAAATCCACTTGGTTTCCAAAACAATACACACACTAAGACCTTCATTGGAACGCATAGGAATGTATATGCAATCCTAAGGAATTGAAAACATAGGAAACTTGTAGGATTATGCATTTGGCCGGGTACAAGAGAAACTAAGTAATTCTAAAGGAATCTTAAGAACAAATCCATGTTACTTCTTTTTTTCAATCCAATTTATGTTACTTACCGGTGGAAAGCAGTTGCTTGATTAGAAACCAACTACATTTATTAATCCCTTGCTTGTCCTTGTTTCTAGGCCCGTTTGATACGGCTCCTCTCCAGCTTTGGCTCTGATTCTTGCATAGGAGTTCTACTCAACGATTTAGTAGGAGAAGTCATTTTTCGGTGAAAAATGAGGAGCTAGAGCCACCAAAAATAACCCTGGTTCCTCCGAAGAAGCCCTTGAGAAGGAGCTCTACCAAACAAGACCTTATTTTTCTATGGAATTAGAGGGAAAGAAAATTTTCCTTTAGTTTTCCAGCGACCCATTTCTTAAAATCAAAGGCTGTTACTGGACTAAATCCTAGGAATTGAAATCCTACATTTTCCCATGTTTCTCCTCCATATCGAAAGGCCTAAGGTTTTTGGACCACTTGACCTTTTTCCATAACAGAATATTTATTCAAGACTAGGAAAAAAACATAGTTAAATAGAGCTGCGAGGTGCGGATACAGCTTTCGGCAGCCGTTTGAAACACGACATGGTACTAATTTTAATCAAATTCTCCAATGCATATTTGCATACTCCGTCTAAGCACGTCAACCCAGGCCAGTTCACAGGCCCAAACGCTTTAACCACAGCACGGGATAGCCTACCCCGCCTCGGCCATCTCCGGCCGCCAGCACCACCCATCCTGTCATGTGTCATCTACCAGCCTCGAAGTGTTCATCCGGACACAGACCACGACGCTGGACGCGGGACGCCCACCAAGCGGATGGGCACCGACCAACGGGGCCGTCCCGTCCCGTTCGCCCGCGCGACGCGCGTTATGGCTGTCCAGTGGTGACAGCCGACCGGACTGCAGGAGGGGCAACAGCAATCTCCCGCCCTCCGGCCCGCGACCCCTTCTTCCCGTCCGGCCTCGCGTCGGCCGCTTTACCCGGCGTCCGGAAAGGCCTGGTGCGCACCGTTGGACCTGGACCCCTTCGTTTCGCCACGCGGGTCCGGCTCCCGAACGGCTGGTGGCCGGAGGCCGGCCACGCTGCTCGGTTGCGCGGTGCGCCGGCAGGCTGGCCAGCGCACGCGAGGCTGCGCGGCGGGGTACGTGCGCGTTCGCATGCAGCTGGAGCTCTGCTCGCAGCGGTCGCCCGCGCCACGCGCCACGCGCCCACGCCTCGTCGTTACCTCTGCCCGCACGCTCGTTCCGCTTGTTTCGCCGCTCGCGTTGGCTGGCGCCGTGGCGGTCACGCAATGGACAGCAGGACGGGTCCGCGCAAATCTTGTCCCTGAACAGAGCACGCCCATGCGGTTCTTTCGTGTCCGTTTCCTCGCTCGCCGTGGAAAAAACTCGTCGCCGCGTAGAATGTAGCTTGCCAGTCCATTATGTCGCCATCGTTACTACTTGCTGCTAGTCATGTTTTACGACTAATACATATACCGATCTTCCAGCATTTCGTTCATGAAAGTTCACTGCCTACTTGCCTACGCGCACTATCTCTGTGTGGGGGCGAGAGGTAGATTGCATGAACGAAGAAAGAAGGGACACTTTTAGAGCGGCAGGGCGCACAGCAATACAGCATGACGAGACGAGGGACCGGGACCAGGACCAGCACCAGCACCAGGCACAATCTCGCTCGTCGTATCAACGCACTCGCTCGTTCGCGCCCAGAAACTGCTGCGGAAGGAACCTTGTTCGGCAGACGGCAGTTGTGCACGGCAGCGGTTTCCGTAGCCCGTACGCCATGCACACCTTGCACAGATATGGGAAAAAGCATCTACGCATAACGTGATTGACGAGCTCCTTCTACGCGCACAAAAGTTGCATGCGTCAAGGTACCACAAAAGAGAGACAACTTTGACATGTCAAAAGGGCCTTGTGCGACGTTGCACGGGAATGGAATGTTAGGCAACCTCGTCGTCGTCATAGTAGTAGGCTACTGGTAGTGGCTGTATGCACGCCTCCTGGTCTCCAAACGAGCCAACCTATTTGCGTGCAAGCGCAAGCGCAGACGTTTCGACGCCGCGCACGTTGAGGCGGAGGGTACGTACAGTACAGACCCGCCGTATCAGCAGGCACGTTGACGAGTCCTGTCTTTCCGCAAGCGGGGACTGCGTGTTGACCCGCGCCAACCCGGTGCGTGCGGGGTAACAAGAGGCCAAGGTGGAGGCGGGTCCCACGTGCAGCGACGCAGCCGCCGCGCGGGGCGAGAACCCTAGACACGGGACAACGCCCATCGTTTATTACTGGAGATCTCTTATTACTGCGACAACAACCGGTTTCCCCCTCCTCTCGTCTCTTCTCTCTCTCTCTCTCTCCCTTCCTCGAGCAGCTCCATGCGCATGCTCGCCACGCCTCATTGGATCCCAGGAAGCAATCGCGCTGATCGAGGCCGCCGAGCGGTGCGGATTAGGGTGCGAGGCTGGCGCTAGCTCGAGCTCGCGGCTGCCGCAAGGTCGGTGGCTGCTGGGTCGCGGCGCCTGGTGGTTGCAGCCCTAATCGCTGCTCAGGTTTAATTCCGATCTGTTCCTGCTTCGTGTATGGTGGGATGGTGCTTAGGGACTCTGGTTTTCTCAGGGTGGAATGCTTTGCTGGGGTCCAATTTAGGTTTGCTTCGTTCGATGATAGACTTGTGCGAAGTTGGAGCGTACCCTCTCTCTCGGTTTTCATTTTTCGGCGCTCGAGGCTGCGAATTGAGCTGAATCCGGATCGAATTTGCTAACGATTGAGCTGTTATGGTTGCGGCGGCCTTGCTGAAATTTGGGGGGTTCTCTGCTTAGGTTTAGGGCGATTGGGGTTAGGCGCCGCAAATTGGGAATCCGTTGCGTCCGACCTTCATGGCTCATCCCGATCGCATTTAGGTAACTTGGGTTCTTTGATTTGTGCTGCATCTGAAGCATTTGGTTTCGGAACTGGTTTATCCTAACCTGATGGTTTCCTTTTATTTGTGCCTCCATACGTGGGCTTGATTTGGATTCAATACGTGCTTGTTTCAGTTTCTGGTTTGCAGCCTGTATTGATTGCTTTGGCGCCAGCGATAGGGCTCCCGGCTCCAATTGGCAGCGTGGCTAAATATGCCTATTGCTTTAGTAGGTTATTTTTATGTGGTTTGCTTGTTTCCGTTATCTAGAGTGACAGATCTTTTCTTCCTGTCGAATTTTGAGCTTGGTCTGATCTTCTAACTTAGGTTACCTATAAATCTGGTACTAAATTTTGTGTTTTCATGCTTAGATTGGTTGAATCGAACGCTATTGGTGGTTCTTGCTAGCATCATAGCTCAAAGATTTTCTTTTGTTATCTGTATTTTGAATAGAGAAGGGCGGGCCTGGTGCAAGCGGTAGAGTCTTACTGCCTGTGACCGGAAGGTCCCGGGTTCGAGTCGCGGTCTCCTCGCATTGCACAGGCAAGGGTAAGGCTTGCCAGTGAGACCTTTCCCAAAGACCCCGCACAGAGCAGGAGCTGCACTGGGTATGCCCTTTATCTGTATTTTGAATAGTAGAGCTCAGTCTTTAGCATTTCATTTTGAATCACTTGTGCTGATATTTCTGATGGATACATTTGACTTATTTCCTTATTGGGAAATTTGAGTTTCTAATGCTTCAACTGTGATGAAACTTGTTTATTTTGTTCAGACTGCCTCAGAACCTAATATTTTGCAGTTTTCTTGTGACAGGTGCTGGAAAGGTGACGAGTATGTCCTCAATACGCTTTGGATATATTTGAAGCCAGCTCCTCTGTTTTGGTAATTATATTCAAGTTATGCTGGACAAAAGGACTTCTTATTTTCCACTTTCTGCTTGTCAAATCCTTGGGGTTATTTCTTATTCCTATCTCTTATTAAATTTTATCTAGAAGGATGATACAATGGTTCTATGAATTTCAAACTTCATAGATTAGCGGTATAGCTACAATGATACTAAACATTAGGAAGCTGTTAGGGTACAAATCCCTAAAAATGTTCTTAGATAAGATTTTATCTAGTTATGTGTCTTGACTGGGGTTTGTACTCAACTGTATGATGAACAGTTGTATGATGAACTTCAACTGTATCCTAAAATGCCAGGTCATAGTTCAAGCAGAGTTACAAAGGATATATAGCTGCAACTAAAAGCAGAGCAACAAAGAGTAAACCGCCAAATCAACTTGTCTTTGAAAGCCCCAGTGTCAAAGATGCGTAGGCTATTCAAACAAAAATCACACTTTGCAAATAGTAAATATATTTATTGAAGTTCTTGCTGTCTAATATGACACCAGTTTCTCGTAACATGTGTATTACCAGCCAACCTTCATATTCTCATTCTGTCATTGAAGCTTGCAACATGTATGACTAATTAACCTACTATGATCAGTAGAGCATATTTTGCTACCAAATTGGTCCATTTTATTAGATTCCTTCTTGTAACAACAAAATAATATAAGAGGCACTGGAGTTCACGTGACCTTTTGCAAAGTCTGATGCAGTGTACTGCTTACTATCCAAGATTAATGGGTCACTATAGTTTATGAATATATTGGTATTGATATTTAGAGCAGCTACCTTTACTGTCAATTTTAGAACAGATGGTGGGCTTGTTTGGCTTATAAGCCGTACTTTTTTAGCCAACGAACATTATTTTTCTCTCTCACCAAATCAGCCAACGGTACTTTTAGCCATGGCTTATCAGCCAAACAAGCCCAAGCGAACAGGGCGCTTGAGTTTCTATACCTTTTATGAGAGGAGCCTTAAATGTGTATACGTGACAGTCAACTGATACTCCAACTTTGTGGCATGATTTGGGTTTGGAATACACCAGATAAGTTGAACTAGCTCTAATGCCTCTAGATCATAAAATGGCCTACTTAAATCATGCTCCAGATACTCTTGTACACATGGTTTTAATCTACATAAATATTTGGTAAGATCTCCTATTTGTTCATAGATCACAGGGGGAAATAGTTTTTATAACATAGATAACTTAGTATGGTGATTTTGCTGACATATTTACACTAGTCATTCACTCATCAACTCCGCTTTTCAGCTTTATGTCTCACTTGTATTTCCATACGCTGCTTACGATAAAAGGTTTTTGATTGATATTTGCAGGCACCATTTGCTGGGATTTTCTTATGGTGTTTAGTAGGCAGCCATGAAAAGGAAGTCGGATATGCTTCGGTAATTAAGTCTAACCTTGTATACTAATTAGTAAGTCTTAACATTGCATACATGGAATGGAAGTATGAACATTATTAATTACTTGTTTTGATACACTTTATAAGTTCTGTGTTTTATATTAGTTCAGTTGGGTCTTGGTTCGGTTTTTACATCCAAACGGCAGGTCCGAACAAACTGAATAGGCAGCCTTTATCCCTATCCGTGGTATAATTTTGAATTGCTAATAAACATTGTATGATATTTTTTCTGCAAGATAACCATTGTCTTTATTTTTTC
Source organism: Miscanthus lutarioriparius (assembly GCA_904845875.1). Classification (NCBI taxonomy): domain Eukaryota; kingdom Viridiplantae; phylum Streptophyta; class Magnoliopsida; order Poales; family Poaceae; genus Miscanthus; species Miscanthus lutarioriparius. The sequence continues at coordinate 13,624,108 of CAJGYO010000005.1, forward strand.
CCGTATGAATCTATGGAAGCTTCTTGTTATTGGCACTAAAGTGAGGTGTCATTCTTGGCCAATATAGGGTTGTCCATCAAATCCATTAGTTTCTATTTAGAACGGGGCCATCTACTCAGCCATAACTGAGTTGAAATGACCTAGTTTCGTTTCCACCTAGAATTGGGTAACATATAATCGTCACAAGCTAGCAATGCTGTCCAGAGAATGTCAATTCGTGTTAGAAAGCCTTGATGTATGGTTGTTTGCTATGTTTATGTATTGCAGCACTTTCAGCTTCATGTTTTTCATGCTTTGATCTGATATAATTATGCAATGGTGCAACACAGAACAGGAAATGGACATCAGGCAATGGGTGCAACTGCAAGGAGAATAGATTAACATCACAGGAGATGGACATCAGGCAATGGGTGCAACTGCAAGGAGAATAGATTATCATCACATCAGTGGTCAGCGACAAGATCCATTAACCACTCAAGGTCCACAAAAGCCTTTAGGTGCAGTTTACTACTCTCCATCTCACTATTTACATTTCACTACATTATGTACAATCATCCAACTGTTGCCATGCGCCCAAACTTGCCTGCACCACCAACAGATGATCCAATCTCATCCTTGCACCTCCCAGCCGCACTAACCTCCATTGTTCCATCACCATTGCTACCCCCACCCCCACGTCCTTTCCCTTTGCGAAAAGCACACTTTCTGCAGATGAAATTTTCAGGGACTTCCTCAAAATCACTTATCCCCGAGCACCTGGTATGCTGCCAGACTCCACATATGTCACATGCTAGCATCCGTTCCCCATCATCATCCTTGGCACCGCATGAGCAGTCCACCGTCCAGTTCTCCAAACCCCTCTCCATCCTGAACTGTACAATCCTCCTGTAATCCCCAGTGCAACGTCCCCTTACTCGAAGCAACTGGCCTGATCCAAGCACATGATTCACGGGGGTTGTGTCACTGAAGTTTGGGAAGTCAGGGAGCTGTTCAGTCTGGAAGCTTTGGAACATGAGGTACGTTTCTTGGAAAGCCTTTGAAGCCTGTACTTTCAGGTCACCTAGGGTAGCACTTGCTGGTAGAAGTACAAGTTCCTCTGGAGGTGTTGTGTAATCTTTTGGGTGATCAAGCAGTTCAATGGAGCACCTCACACAAAGCAGGTATGGGTTTGAAGGAGTCCGCAGTGCATGCTCATCATAATGTTTGATGAACTGCTTGCAATCAATAATCTTTGCTGCTGCGCTGTGAGCTGATGCACCAACCACCTCTGGCTGTGAAGACAACATGGACTCTGGGTTCAGCAAAGCATCATAGAGGAACCTAAGATCATGCAACAGTTGTTCAACAGAAGGTCCAAATGTAGCTGCATTTGCTGGAGACCGAATGGAGGAAGATTCCAGCCTGCTTGTCATGAAACAATTTAGTCAAGGAAGTTTCCAGATCAAGTTCAGCAATTTTACAGAGAGAAAGCAAACAGTGCTCACCTGTACTCAATTGCACTAGTCTCAGCATTGCAGCGGACAGCAACAGAAAGGCCATTATCCAGTTGTTTCCCACCCAGTTCTCGGAGAGAATAATCAAGCAGCTCCTGCGAATCAACAGCCTTCGACGCAGCACCCCTAAGTGCGCGCCAAGATACCCACTGTCCAGTTTGGACAACCTGGAGAACCTTGAGCATTGCACCTTCTGCTCGATGTAAATCTTCTTTAGTCCATGCACATAGCTCATTAGATGTAAGCTCCTTGTGCTTGTCAGTTGTGGGTTTTGACATCTTTTGACCTTGATGAAGGAGGTGCATAATGAAGCGGAAAAGATCCCGGAGGGTCACTAGTTGGCGATCAGAGAGCGCCCAATAAAGAGCAATTGTGTTCTGCAATGCAGTCCTAATTGGGCTGCGGTGTGAGTAGTACAGCGCCAGGTTTATGCTGGAAAGCATGTCTACTGCATTTTGGTAGGTGTCTGAGGTGAGGGCAAAGCTGCCAGCACCAAACTTGTATCCCCATTGGCCATACCAAGGGTGCCCGCTTGTTACTGCATGCAGAAGCCTATAGTCCATTCCATGTTTCTTGGATATGTCCATGACAGTTACCTTCCTGCAGTAATAGAAATGATAGTTATTAGGTTGCAGAAAACATCATGGAAAGAGGTCAATCCCAATCAAGCAACTGCTCTGCTCTTTGGGCCAGCGAAAATTCCATTTACCTCACATGTAACACCTTGCACAAGCGATCCCACAAGCTCATTATGTCACGGCCAGTGAGGAATCTTGAGCCACCTTCACGCCCATTTACCCTGAGAAGGTGCCCATAACCATTTGCATGCACCACAGCGTGCAGCAAGTGAGATGAGTCATCCAGATGCAGATATGCACACTCTTCGACCTCCTCACCATCCATATCGAAATTGCACAGAGCACACCTGGAGATGACAGTGCATTCAGAGTAAGAGTATGTTGCATATTTGGAGCATCACAAGGTTACTTGGTGAATCCTTCATTCTGAGGAATTGTCTATGCCGCCTATATGAATAGAAATAGAAACACTTCTGCGCTATCTTATATTACAAATGCAAACATGCCCGACCCATCCAAACACAAACCTATATGAAGTTCCCTACATTCAGATTGGATCCATCCAGATCATTATAGGCATCGATGGCATGTTCCATTCCCCTTCGCTGTTATGCAAGAATGTATATTATTTTTCTGAAATGTGCCTCCCACCTTGATTCTCCAGCGGCCATGGGTGTTCCGCAACGGAGGCAGCAGGTGCGCTGGCGGCCAGAAATACTGTCGTTCTCGATGATGAAATGGTACCGCTTCACGCAGACCGGGTGCCCACTCCAACCTGCAACCAAACAAACAAATCAGACGCTAGATTCCATTGCAGATGCCATGTTGTATGTAACAGTATGTGACAATTCAATCAATCATTCTAATGGGTGTTGCTCACTGAAAGCAACAGCCTAACGATTGGCTGACAAGACGAAAAGCTAGCAGAAATTTCAATGAAAAAACTGACCTAAGGCGGTGTTATCCCCTCCGCAAAAAATCAATAAAATTTCAAAGGAAATAGTGCGGCGTTGGATTTCAAAATCTAGCGCTCAATAAATCGACCGACAAGAAAAAAGAGCAGATCGGCGAAAAAAAACTAATGGCTTAGTCCATTGAATTCAAAAAAATCAGAGAAATATCAGAGAAAAAATGACGAAAAAGAGAGGAAAGCAACTCACCCACGACTCTGCACTGGTCGCAATACACGGATCGGGATCGGAGCACATCCTCCTCAACGACGTTGAGCTCCACCCTGCCGCCGCTCTCTTCCTCCCCCGTCTCCCCGACCGTTAGGGACACCCTCCAGATCAGCAGGTGCGGCGGGCCGGCCGCGGCCGCCGGAGAGAAGATGGACGGCAACGGGAGCAGCCTCGCATGCTTTGCGAGGAACCCCCTCACCGCCTCCCTGAACGTCCCAGCCGCCCCGCAATCTCCGGCCGCCGGGAACCTAGCGAAGTCCGTGGCCTCGACCCGCGCCCTCGCCCTCTTCAGCGGCCGGCCGTTCACCACCATCTCTCCCTCCGCCACCGTCGGATCCCCTCAGATCTGCAACTCACCGTCGTCTTCCTCGTCGTGGATTAACCGGATCGGAACTCAGGTTAGGGCTCGCGGCGGCGGCGGCGGCGAGATAACGAGGGGGAAGGTGATGGGGTCGATTCCTTCGAGGTGAAGCACGATCAGGTACGCCTGGTCTTTGTGCACCAGAGGGATGGAATAAATTTCGGGTCCACGTAATCGTGCAGGGCGTACAGTGGAGTGGGTCTATGCATGTTATGGTGGCATGGGCTCGTCAGGTCGTGGCAGAGCGCTAACCAGGGTTAATCGGGGGTGGGGTGGGGTTGGTGGTTGGGTTCGAGACCTTTCCGAAAAGAGAGCGCGAGAAATGGGAGGTAATAAAGGCTCGGGGGCAGTATCGTCATTTTGGACGCATGGCTCGATGGGAGGTCGAGTACGTCACATCAACGTACCCTTGTGTTGGTCAAATTACGCAACTGCCCCATCGTCCGCAGAGCTAATTTTTTTCGATCCGTTGGCACCATGATATGATACACAACACACGTTCACACGCACACTTTCTCAATCAAAACGACAATGATACTTTATTTGAAAAAGTATACTCTCCTGCTACTATGTTGCAGGTACGGAGTACGGAGTATAATGTAAACACATGTTGTCTTTAGTTGGCAAATATACTTTTATTATTGTTTAATAATAAATGTATTTTTAAGTCATATGGCATCTAGCATTGGTAGATTTTTCTACTTTCTCTATTTCTAAAATGCAAGTACTACATACTAGTACAGCTTTTGATAAAGGCACATATACTGTATAATTCTATGGACTACAGTAGCGTTGATCTCACCAATATATATTCTAGAAGTCCATTTTATTTTAGGACAGAGGAAGTAGTTGTTGAATATTTCCATAATGCTGCAATATAAGTTCCTCTCGTCCATTCAGTGTAATTCACGTATATAGGAGGGGCGGGGGAGCTGCAAATGCAATATTTTGGTAAGGTGGCTCACTTTGCTATTTTTAAGAATCAATATTTATAACTAATGTAACCATGTTAGAGGTACAGTCCATACTTGTTTTCCTTTCAAAAAAATCGTAGATACAGTCCATACTTGTTTTCCGTTCAAATTGTAGATACAGTCCAATACTTGTTTTCCGTTCATATCGTAGATACAATCCATACTTAGTGTTCACTGTCGAAATATCCAATCATCTCGGCTTTTTTATCTAGTTAATTGTAACTAAACTAACAAGCAAAGTGTTTTTTTTTTGCAATTTCTGATTTTAAACTTAGTGTTCAAGGAAAAAAAAACAAAGTTTGTTTAACTTTGTGTTTGCTTAGATCAGCTAAAATAAATTGCTAGCAACTGAAAAAGCTCTAGCTGATCCAAACAGCCTAGCTTATAATCTAGCTTATAGCTTACTTTGAACTATTTAAACCAATTTCTTTTAGGAGGTGAATAGATTAGCCGAATTATTCACAGCATCGCTCTCCATGCGGTTAGTAAATGGAGAAGAATGTGGTTAGTAATTGGGGAAGAACGGGTTACATCTACTCATATTATGGACATGCATATTTTGAACATTATACCACATCAAATTGTATATATGTTGATAAAATGACAAAACGTGGTAAAGACTCTAAAAATAAACATAAACATAAACAAAGGGAATAGTGGCTACTTTAGTACACGGTTAGGTCCATTTAAATTAGGCAGAGACTAATAAATGTTGCTCGTGGATTCTAAACTGGAGTTAAGGCAGCACCGTCTGTATTGGTTGGAACATTTATTGGACTCAATCGGATAAAAAAACTACTCCCCTAGGGCCTTGTTTAGATTTATGTTTGGAATCAGTATTTGGCACGGTAGCACTTTCGTTTGTATTTGATAATTATTGTCCAATCATAGCTTAACTAGGCTCAAAAGATTCGTCTCGTAATTTACAATCAAACTGTGTAATTAGTTATTTTTTTTATCTACATTTAATACTCTATACATGTGTCCAAAGATTTGATGTGATGAAGAGAGAGTGAAAAAACTTACAATCTAAACAAGGCCCAGGTCTTAAAAACATGTCGTTGAAGGCAAATAGCAAAGAGAACCTAAAACAAGTCGTTTGGGAGCTACGAAGCCAATTTGAACGAAACTGACCCTGCTGCTTGTTACTCCGTACTCCATGCGTGGACTGCATTAACAGCGTGAAACTCTTGGTCGCTTCGTCTCCTGTGCTGTGCACGACACCACGAGCACTTCCCAACGCTGCAGCCGCAAGCCGGCAATGGTTTGAACGAGTGTCGCTCACTCTCTTGCTCGCAACACCATTTTGCCCGTAGCTCACGTAGTTGGACAACACATGACCTGCGGTGGCGCGGCGACGTCAAGCTTCCTATTGAGATGGAGGACGGGCGAACACTACCGGGCAACACCATTTTACACGGGTGCGGCAAGCTTGCAATTGCATGCTCGTAAACAAAAGGCGTCCCGTTTTTCTGGAAAAAACCTTGCATGCTCGATCGTAAACAAGAAACAGTGCTTCGCAAAAGGAAAAAAAACATAGCGAGTTTTACTGTGAAAAATCCACTGCAAAAAGTTGATATACCTGGGAGAGGAACCCAGCTGGAGTACTTCAAATGTGGTGGCGTTAACCACAGAGAGGCAAGGGAGCTTAATTTTCGTAATGCAGCGAGACGTTATTTAATAAGGACAGAACAGGGAACAAGCACCCTAATTAAACACTCCTTGGCATGTGAGATGATGTCCAAAACGATATGTTTTTAGGACCTGGAGGGAGTAGACAGAGAGAGATAATTATAGATTTAAAACCTGGAATATGGTCTCCATTGGAACGTGGGATTTCCCATGTTGAATGCATTTTTCTATGAAAATTAACAAATTTATATGAACTTCATGTTAGCTTCCTATAAAATTACTGTGTTCAAAAGGGGTCATAAAGTTAGACTTGCTTTCATCGGCTACAACTTTTACAAGCTGGATTGTAAAGGCCGCTAACCGTGAACTGAACACAGCTCATGTTCATGTTCTGTTCCTGGGCACGGGCAAGCGCCGCCTCGACTTGCTAGCCTAGGCGAGCTAAATTCTTGCTAGCTCAGACCCCGAGGAGCATAGCTTGAAAACCAAACGCGTTAATTGTATTTACTAGCTAGGCAACGTGAGTTTTTGACACCTCACCCGAAGACCCAACCATGCCCTGTTTCTTGTGGTGGAACTAGAATGAGGCCGCGTTTAGTTCGGCCCCAGATTCGACGCCGCCGGAATCCTAGGTACTGTAGCGACACTGTTATGCACTGTAGCGTTTGTTTTTATTTGGTAATAATTGTTCCATCGTTGACTAATTAGACTTAAAACGTTCGTCTCGCAAAGTACAACCAAACCGTGCAATTAGTTTTTGATTTCGTCAATATTTAGTACTCCATACATGTACCGTAAGTTTGATGTGACGGTGAATCTTCTTTTTACATAGTGCCAAAATCTGTAAAATGAGGTAACTAAACAAGGCCTGAGTCTACTCGTATTCAAATCGCTTGACTTTGACATGACTACGAGAGTACTCGTATTCATATGGATTTTTTTTTCAGATTTTACGAGCTATATTATAGTCATAAGTGACATGTCCGATCGAAGAAAGTACCTGAAGCCATATTTCCATAGGTGAAGCTAACCGGGGGTGATGAACAATGGCACATGTAGTGAAAATGCAATTCGGTGCCGAAACTTATGTTCCTATTAATTAATAAAACAATACTATCCCCATTCTAAAAAAATTAGACTCTTATATTTGATTAGGTCTATAAAAAATATTATTAACATTTATGTTAAAATAAATTTATTATAAAAACATATTTTATGGTGCATCTAATTGTATTTATTGCGTATTATAGATATTAGTACTTTAAATATTTGATTAAACTTGAGATTCATGAACTCTTTAAAAACGAGAATGACTATCTTTTACTACTTTCTTTGTTTAAAATAATTGTACATTTATTATAAAACAGATTCTATTATTAACTTAATGGTTTTTATTATTGTTGCAGAAAAGGCACTGAAATTCATGCTAGTTATGCATGCCCGGAGCAGACAAAGCTGCAGAACTCAGAAGGGAGTCAAGCTGCAACAGAGGAGTTGAGGTGTTCACTTCAGCACGGGAGGGCATATGTGGAAACTCAAACCGACCAAAGTCATTGGTCCGTTGATGGACGAAAATGCCCGTCCAAGTGAAAAGCTACCCCCGTCTCCAGTTTCCTGCGGCATCACCGGGCGCCCAGCCAAAACGCCCAAGAGTTCTGGCCATCCGGGCTCCTCTCCCTCGCGCCTAAATTTAGCGGGACACGTGGCTCAAGGATGCTGGTTGGACCGTTCGAGCGCAACGACTGCTAATTTAAAAGGGATCAGATAAACGGATGATTATTTTAGGAAGGATCAGATACTGCAATTGTTTATTGATCCGGATGGATGGAGAGACCAGAGCTAAACCGGGTTTAGAGGAGGCTTTGAACACGGACGTTGCTAGCTAAGTTCACCCACATCCATGCCCCACAATATTGTTCAGTCCAAGAACCATCAATAGTAAGTTCTTTTTTAGTCGCGGGGGGTTCCCCCACCTGATTCATATATTGGCCCAAAACGGCCCGTTGTGTAGTTTTACAAGGCATTTTGTACATGACACCAAAACGCCCCAGCAAGGGCGATCGGTGGCACAACCACCAGTGCACCAAAAGAGAGAGAAGACTACAACACGGCAAAGAACTCTTCGACGATGCCTCTAGGGAGGTGAATGACGAGTAGACGTAATCATCGTCCGCCGAGCAGAAGCTTAGCAGGGCTTTCGCCCGAGTCTTGTGCCGAGGAGAGCCGCAATGGCTGGACTGACCAAGGAGAGGAGCAGGAGGTTCTTCGGCGATGCCTTCAAGAAGGAAAATACGCCCGATGGCGATCCTCGTCGCTGGCCCAGCCAAGAGCTGAGCAGAGCTTTCATGCAGAAACCCCGCTGTCGAGCTGTGGAGACTCTGCCCTCCTCGACAAGAGTCACAGGGGAGGGCAGCTGCGGACACGTAGCCCCGCAGCCGGCACGCAGCGGCCAAACCACGAGCACCGCGCACGTACATGAACACCCAAGGCCACGCAGCCCCGCCGCCAGCAAGCCCACGGCCAAACCGCACGCCTAGGGCCCTGCACACGCACCAGAAGTACCCGTGCAGGGGCTCCGCCGGGCAAGAGCACTGCAACAGGGAGGTCACGCTAGGGGGGTCATGCACCAGCACGTATCCGCGTCGGGTCGCGGAGCGCCGCGCTGGCCCCCTGCCGACCAGGGGTGGCGAGCCGCCCCGCCAGTGCTCCACCGCTCGGGAGCATCGCGACGACGCCATACGGCGCGAGCACTGTCATAGGGCCGCAACATCCGGCCGCCTCGCACCCACACCGTGCTCTTTGACACCTGCGTAGGAGAGGACGTCAACCCAACTGCGTGTAGTCGAGTAGCCGGTTGCTGTCACGCCTAGCGGGCTAGGGCCGACAGATCCGGGGCCAGGGGGCCCGGATCGACAATGCCGCCGTCGAGAGGACGCCGTAGACGAAGCACGGTGACCAAACCGCATGGAGCCCGGCAGACTGTCGTCGCACCCAGCAGATCCGGGGCCGATCCACCTCGCCATCGCTGGAAGGACGCCGGAGACGAAGAGGAATGGAAGGCAGAGGATGCGTGGGGGAGGAGGGAGACACGGACGGAGGTCCCGTTTTTAGGCCCGCCGCTAGCCGTCGGTGTCGCATGCCGGAGGACGGCGATGGTGGCCGAGGAGGTGGCTCAGGAGAGGGGGACTGGCGGCACCGGTGAGGGCTTAGGGGGGAGCGACCTTTCGCCTCATGGATTTGCTTCTGGTCGGTCGCTTTGCCATAGTCGATTGACATGCACACTCTACCCTTAAGTGTCTCTAAAGACTGCTTGTTGTTGTTCTTGGCCTAGCCTTCGAACACCGGTTGCCGCTCAAGCGAAATCAAACACAAAAGGTGGCGAAAACAAGACTCGTGCGAATACAAGAATCGAGATTTTATTGCACCTGTTCATCTCTCTTTACACCCTCTAGGGAGGGGCTATTTATACACCCTTGGAAGCTTTTCACTGGATGAGAATGCCCTTACAACTACCCCGTATTCAGGGAATATTCCCTACTGTCGTGGGCTGGTTCATCATCCGGAGTCCCTGCCTTCCCTAGGTACCGCCGATCTGAGGGGTGCCGACCAACTTCGCCTCCTGTCGCCCTCCTAACCGACCAAGCGGGTCCCAGGCAGGCAGGAGCTGTCGGCCACATGAAGGTGACTGGCTCACCCAAGACGGAACCTGAAACAAAGAACTGACGAAACATCACCATCTATCCGCCTAAGCGAATAGTTTATTCCCGGCTATACGCCCCGGCCTCGCCAGGTCAGCCTAGCGCGCCCCTCCTCGTAATAGCCAAAAGGTGCTAACAGACCACGACTGACGCCCCCTTCATTTCTCCTCGCCGAGATGGTCAGTGAAGACACGATCCCCTTCTCCTCCTGCCTCGTCGTTCCAAACATTTCACTCAAGCAAAAAGACGGGCGCGACGGCGGGCCGGCACTACCAGACTTTAGCGTCCCTTGTTTCGCCTTCGCGAGATCCCTTTCGCAATTGCCCTATGCATCTGGATCAGCGAAATGAACCCCACGGGGTGGCCATAAGTGGGGCTTGCCCCCAACATTTAGATGCCTCATTCTGTTTTGCTGGTAACACATCGTGGGGTTCATACGCTGTCCCGGACAAAGGGTGGAGGTCTTAGGCATGCGATGTGCCAGTGCTGATCGATTTTTGTATTTATTGATATGTTAATTCATTTTTTTAATTTTTTCAGGCTTTTCTATTATTTCGGTTCCCATGTATCGGATACTGTTTCTCGAAAAAGAACCGCCACGACGGTTGAGCGAACCATCGCGTTGGTTCCTAGGGGCGCGCACCGCGTTGCCTATATAAGACCCGTCCTAGGTCCGGAGGGCCGTGCGCATTCATCCATCATTTGCTTGCTGCTCGAGAGAAGGAGCTTTCGCCTTTGTGCTATTCGCTTCTTCAAGTGTGCTAGCTCGTTGCTTGTTCTTGCCGGGATTCCAGTCTTCCCTGTTTTTCTTCGCAGGTTTGTTTTCGCTCTGAGTTGCTGGTTTTACTTTCGTATTCCATTTCGTTGCTGTTTATTGTTTTATTATTGTGCTCTTTTCGCTTCTTTACTATTTTTTCTTTTTCTCGGGTTTTCGTATGTATTTCGCTTGGATAGATGTCAAGTGAGTCATCGTCTGGCGACAATTCGCCTAGCGGGAGCTCATCTGACGATTCTAGCACAAGAGTCCCGTACTCACTCGCGAAGCAGGTCCAAAAAGGTGTCGTCTCGCTTGCCAAATACACAAGACGTCGATATGGCATCAGAACATCCAGGCCCTTCTTGCCTTGACGCTGGTGAAGAAACTGATGTTGATGTTGAGATTGTGGAGTAGGGCGAAGAGGGCGAGACAGCAGGTCCGGTACCCGTTGCAGTCAAGGATCAATCGGATCTTGAACCTGCCACTTATCGGATCAACCACTCTACGCAGTTTGTGTCGCGCTACTGGCCGCGAGGAGGTGCCCCAACCGGAGCCTTATGAGGCGGTTGTATTTCATGATTTCTTTGAAGCTAGGCTACGATTCCCTTGCGAGGATTTTGTTGGCGAGGTCTTGCAACGCTTCAATCTGCATCCATCATTTGAACCCCAATGCTTTTGCGCGGATGACAGGGTGTGCTCTAAGTGTGAACTTATTCGCTTAGTATTACGAGATGCACTTTCACAAAAAAACCGTCATGGACAAACAGACTAAGAAGGAGATGGTGGCCCATTATGGGTCTTATAATTTTGTTCCCAAGAAGATGAAAGGGATTATGCAGATCGTGCCCGCCTACCAGAACAAATGGCCGAGTTGGAGTAACTATTGGTTTTACCACCACGTTTGTTCTAACGAGGACGTGACTGAGGCGTTGGTGAATGATCTGCCGAAAGCTCATGTGCTGGTCTCTGAGATGACATCAATGAAAGGTTGTTGCCTTGGCGAAATCCTAGCGGATGGACCGTGTGGGGGTATTAACCCCTATACCCTTACGGCTAAGATTGGGCCGGCCCGGATCAGTGGGTCCGGTCCACAAAAAGATGACGCGTGGCCCGGCCAACCTGTTCGGAGTCCCGCGCAAGGAGTGAAGATAGATTTGGTGATCAAGCAAGATCTCGGTCGGTTAGAATAGGAATCCTTATCCGGTCACCTATGGCAATTGTAACTGACTAGGATTAGTTTCCAGATCTGTAACCCTACCCCTCGGACTATATAAGGCGGGCAGGGGACCCCTCTAAAAAACATCTCTCATTGACATACAACAATACAATCAGACGTAGGACATAGGTATTACGCCTTCTTAGCGGCTGAACCTGGATAAAACCTTGTGTGTCTTGCGTCACCATCTTGTTTGTGGCTTGCGCATCTGTCTGTCGACAATCTACTACCTTGGGCATACCCCTGGGTAGACTGCCGACCATATTTCGTCAACAGTGGCGCGCCAGGTAGGGGGTGTGTGTACTGCTCTCCAAGCGAACAAGATGGTCATCATCCCCGGCTTCATGGCTACGCCGAACGGCCTCATGTTCACCATCGGTCAGATCACCTAGACCACCGGCTTCGACGACTTCATCGCCACGATCACGGAGGAGGCGCGGATTCAATCTTCATCGACGGCTGCTTCACCTGCATCGGCTACGGCTCCGACCATGGTGGATACAGCTCCGACCACAAAGGATCTGGCTTCAACCACGGTGGATCTGGCTCCGACCACGCCCGCATCGCTTTCAGCCACACCGACAATCCGTCGTTCGCTTCCCCGCTACAAAGGGAGGCAGATCGACAACACCGACCTGCTCAACTCCATCGATCGGGTCGGCACCAAGCTCGCAGAAACGCTAGCTCTGGTAAGTTCAATTCAAAGTGGACCTAATGAGCAGGTAACCACTTCCCACAATAGATCTACCTGACCGGCTCGGGCCAGTCATCCTGCACGACTTGGTACAGATCTCGTGGTCATATCTACTCCTGAAGGGTGCTCCGCTCGTCGCCGGCCAGCCTCCGCGACGGGTCTCCAGCTCTCCGAGTACGAAGCCTTGATGGAGAACTACCAGGCCCAGCCCTACGGCCTGTGAAACGCTACCTCCAACTACGCGTATAATATACAACGCCGCTTGGATCTGTGTCGACCTCAGTCAAAGCCACGAAATTTCGTCAACATGGTCCGGATTGAGGATTATCAAGAAGGATCCGTCCACACAGTCCAAGAGGGTGACTCCAGCTCCTCGTCTGGCATCGCATCCAATGCCTCCGACCACACTGAGCTCCAGCGTCACGATGATGAAGGCGTCGAATACGATCTGGATATCCCAGACCATGCCCCAGGGTTCCCACAATTCATGTCCTTCCCACCAAGATGAGGGGATTTGATCAATGTTGTCAGTAATGATGAACGACCAGCAGTCAACGAAACAGAATAGGAAAGGATTGCATGCGAAGCACGTAATATTGACCGGTTTAATCACCGACAAATCGAAGCTGAAGCAGAAGAGGAGGCACGACGCATAAGGGTCCAGCCACGCGACCTCAACAATGCTTTCGACAGGGTGAGGGACAAATAGGTCTTTAGGACCCCAAGCGCCAACATAGCCGTCGCTATGGCGATAATGCAACAGCTACCCAATACCCCGGAAACTCAGGCAGTTCGCGATGAAATACAAGCCTATCTGACGGCTGCTATGGCCCAGACCGCAGAGATTGTAAATCAAGCCCGGGCTCCCTCCGTCTCAGTCGAGTCAAGCCACAGCCGCCAGTACTCAAGCCGCTCACAGCCACCCAACCTACGTGGCTCGCGCAACAACAACCCATCAGACAACCATCAAGGCGGAAACGATGGCCATGATGTCGGTCGAGATGACAACCACCGTCAACAGGACAATCACCGCAACATCCGAGACGACAACCGCCGCGACAACCACGGTCGCAGGGCTAATCTGGATGGCAACCGAGATCGCCGCGATGGCAATAACGATCTCCGCCACTACCTCGGAGGACGTGATCTGCGTGATCGCATCAATCAGAGAGCCAACGATCGTGCATCCCACGAAAGCTATCGCCGTATGGAATATGATACTGCCCATGGCCCACCGGGTTTGAAGTAGTTTACTCTGCACCTTCCCTAAGTCATATGGCCCAAGAACTTCAAGCTCGAAAAACTTCAGAAGTATGACGGCAAGGAGAACCCCGAATTATGGGTCATGCTCTACGAAACCGTGTGCAGATCAGCCATGGCTGACGAGCACATCATGTCTAACTACTTTCCAGTAGCTGTTGGTCATGCAGGTCACCAGTGGCTGGTCAGCTTGCCGGCAAACTACTTCGATTCCTGGCAAGAACTCAAGCAAGCTTTCATCGACAACTTCATTGCCACTTGCGAGCAACCCGGCAACAAATATGATCTGCAGCGGATTCGAGATCGAAAAGATGAGCCGCTGCGCGAGTACATCCGGCGTTTCTCAGAGATGCGCATCAAGGTCCCGTCAATCTCCGACAGCGAGGCAATCGAGGCTTTCATCACTGGCCTCCACTTCCACGACGCTCTAAGGGACAAGCTCCTTCGCAAGAGGCCTGAGTCGGTCACAGCGCTCCTGGCCACGGCTAAGAAATATGCGGATGCCGACGACGCTAAAAATATAATTATCGAAGAAGCAGCAAGGGTTCCACGCTCCGACCACCCCCCACACCGCGACGACTACCACGACAATCGTGGTCGGAGCGATAATTTTGACCGCCGCAACCATCGCAACAACTCCCACGACCAACGTAATCAGCGGCGTAACCGCCATGACGATTACAGGGGCAAGCGTGCTCGGGAAGACGATGGCGAAGTCAACACCATCAAAAATGGGGGCGGACATTGTAACTACGAAGAAGATTACGCCAAAGCATTGAAGGGGCCCTGCTAGCTCCATCCCAAGTCAAACCACACCATGGAGAACTGTCGCGTTCTCAAGTCTATCTACACGCGTCAACAGGCTCCGGATACGTCCGACAAGCCTAACGATGCAGGGGAACAGCGTAATGAGGACAACGACGATGACGACACAGATCCCCGTCACAAGTATGTCAAGCCAACCTATCGCGTACACACCATCATTGGAGGCAAAGTGTCCATCGAGACCAAGCAAGAACGCAAGCTGCTCGCCCGTGCTTGCTTGAATGTGGCCAACACCGACAACCTTATCGCCGATCCACGGCTCCCTCCCTGGTCTCACCGCGAGATCTCCTTCATCAGAAAAGACCAATGGGCCGCTATACCCGAGCCAGGATGTTTTCCCCTGGTCCTTGATCCTTGTATCAACAAAGTTCAATTCGACAGAGTGCTGATTGATGGCGGCAGCTCCATCGATATACTATTCAAGAACAGTCTGCCGGCCCTGAAGATAACCTAGGCGGATCTCAAGCCATATGAGGCACAGTTCTGGGGTGTTCTCCTCGGATAGAGCTCTACACCTCTCGGGCAGATCACGTTACTTGTGCAGTTCGGGACCCCAGACCACTTCCGCACCGACTACGTCAACTTCGTGGTCGCTGACTTCAACGGTACCTACCATGCTATCCTGGGTCAACCATCGCTCACCAAGTTCATGGCCATACCTCATTACAGGTATCTGGTGCTGAAGATGCCTACCGAGAAGGGAGTTCTAACTCTCAGGGGCAATGTATACGCAGCTTATACCTGCGAGGACGATAGCTTCAGAGTAGCAGAGGCTCACGACCTCTCTATTCGCATGGCCGTGACCATGCTCGACACCAGGAAGACCTCGGCCGACCACCTGGAGATCCTAGAGCTCGAGGCTCCACGCAAGAACACTAAGTCCAAGGAGCACAAGGTGATCCAGCTGGTCGACGGCGATCCCAGCAAAATGGCCCTTATCGGGGCCAACCTGGATCCCAAATAGGCAGACGCGCTCGTCAGCAAAACAGCATGATGCGGAGGCCACCGACGCCTTCGCCCTTACCGCACGTTGGTAGATTAGCCGAGACCTGGTGGAAGAATGGTTGGCTTGCGATAGCCCTGCATTAAGCAGTGAAACTCCCTTTTTTTAATTTTGAAAAGAGGGATGGATACATGTTTCTGCGTCTTCGTGTTGGGCCCTTCGATGCTTTTTCAATAGACTTTAGCTTTGCGAATTTTATAGAACACAAGGCCAAAGAGATTGTTGGTTGTTATGGCGACCGGGAGCACAAATTTAGATGTCAGGCCTTTCCTGGAAAGAGGAGACTAAATCGGGTTTTTGATTCCATGGGCCTTTGTTATGCTGATCGGAGCGGCCCTTCAACTAGCCTTACAGTTAACGATGCTGCTACTCACGACCGCGGTCGCGATGGCGGGGGGCGAAGGGGCCGTGCTCGAAAAATGATGGCTGGACGCGTGTCGGGTACTGCCGCCATGGAATCTCGTAAACAGAAGCTTAGCGGGAGAGGTCGGGGTCTGGCGGAGCCCGCTGATGTCCGTCTCAGAAGAGAAATAGCTGGCAAGGTGGGCAACAGTAAAAAGGTGCTCGGGCAGACTCGCCGTTTCGGCCAATTGTGGACCGAAATGGTAGTTCGTTTGCCTACCCCTTTTTCTTTTTTCTTTCTTTTCGCCTTTCTTTTTGCGTATATGCGCGTCTTTTGAAATTTTGCTTTCGTCTATTGATTATTGTTGTTTATTTATCTCTCATTGTTTTCGACCATGTAGGCTGCCAGCGATTTTGATGGAATGGGCAGCAAGTCGTGGATTGAGGATGTGACCAGTGCCTTCGACGCGACAGACACCATGTCTGTTGGGGATGTTTTCGGCAAGAATCCGAAGAAGATAGCCCAGGAGGCCACGGATCCTTCCGCTAATCTTGCTCACAAAAAGCCGAAGTCGTCCTCTGCTGCGGCGGTTGCCCCTGCCCAGGTGGCATCCACGTCTACAGCTTTCCACCGATGCTTCCAGCTCATAGCAGCGGCAGCAGGGTAAGTCCCGGTTCTACATGGAGTCTATTCAATTGTCCGACAGCTTGATTCATGGGCAGCTGTTTGGTCATGGGGAATTGCGGTTGGAATCTTGACCTGAGGACTATGGCGAGATGCGAGTGTATTCGGGGTCAAGCTCCTCAGGTGAGATGACTCCCGCAAAGGATGAGACTTACCGAATTGCTCATGCTTTAGGGGTGCATTCGAATTCTCGGGTGATCGCTCATGTCGACTACCGGACAGTTGGCCTGATGTCTGACAAGGCTGCTGCTGATTTTGTGGATTCTTGCGCCGACTCTTTCTCTGCTCTCGGGGTCGAGAGAGACCTCCTGAAGGTTCCCCATGCCTCTCTTGCTGATGCGGTGAATTTCCATGCTGCGAGCATGAGTATTGTGACTTGTATCTCGCTTATTTTTGTTTGCCTTTTCAAACATTATGGTTTGACCTAGTTTCGTTGCGCAGGCTATGCTTTTGGCTTGGGGGCTCCAGCAACAAGGCCTGGCGTTTCGCTAGGGCCTGGAGAAAGAGCTAGCGCCTAAGGATGACTGGATCCTGGCCCTTAAGCAGGAGCTAGAAGCGGGTAACAAGCTCGCCAAGGAGAATGCGTCCGCCCAAAAGGCTGCCGAGGAGCAAATGGAGAAGATGTGCGATGACTTTGCTGATTATTAGAAGAAAAAACAGGATGAGCATAGCAAGGTTGTTGCTGGTGCCCAAAGGGCAGCAAATGTATACAAGGATCTTCTTGAGAGTTTTGGTGAAGAGACCGAGGCGCCCAGTGATGCTCTCGTCGTTGACTTCATGGAGTGGCTAGCAAACGAGCTGGCCACCGTGAGTGAATACATGACGATCGGGCGGGATTATGCTTCCTTTGTCTCAATCCATGCTTTCGCTCAAGCGCTAGAGGAGTGCAGGTGCGACCATCTCAAGAAATTTGAGATTAATGACACGTAGTCTTACTAGAATGCTCCCGCTCGCGCTCTTGAAGCTGGAAAAAAGTTTTTTTATGGGTTCTGGCATCCCAGCGGTCGAGATCTCGCGCTTCTCAGGGCTACCATGACCTGGGGCAAGGTAACTACTTTTTTGCTTTTGTCAGTTTTTGTTCCATGATCTGCGAGAAGGCACTCTTATCTTGCTGAGTTGTAAATGTGCAGCCCACTGAAGAATGCATGGCGACTAGGGAGAAGGTGAAGAAGTACATCGCGGAGTGAAACGCTCGGGAGGGCACAGCTGGTAGTGGCTCCGGCGACATGGAAGATCCTGCTGCTACAACTACTGAGGTCCAAGTCAGCGACAACTCTAGCGCTCCAGTCGACAACGCGGCTCAAGACGGGGTAGAGAACTAGGAAATTGTTGTTTGTAACTTTCAGAGAAATTGAGTTTGCTTGGAAAACTGATGTAAGACTTGGTTTAAACGTTTGTGGTTTCGGTGCGCAGGTTCCTGACGCGGAGCCTGCACAACCTATGGATGTGTATCCACTAATGATTAACTGCAATGGCTTTTATGTTGGACGTGCTTCCTGGTCTCACCATCATGAGAGATTTCTACGATCCAGCATGACTGGGTTTTTTAGATCCCGCTTCCAGCGGTTTCTTAAAAAGGAAGAATTTCTTAACAAATTCTTCTATTCGGAATTTGACTCGGCTATTTTAGAAGAGCGGAGGACCCACCGTGATCAATATAAGTAGGAACGTGGGGTGCCCTCGATGCCTGGACTGAAAGATCCTAAGGAGGAGCCAGTCGGGGAGATGACATTAGACTTGGAGAATCGTAGATATAGTTTTTATCTTCGGCCCCATGTGAGTGAAGAGTAGGCCGGAACTAGAGCGGGATGCGATGCTTATGTAACATTGATCATCTGTATAGTGTATCTTGTTTTAATGCGTGAATATCCTTTTGTACAACGATTTTTGCTATTTCGCGTGTTGGTTGTGATGCTCCCCGGTGCTGTTTTAAGCGCATGAAAACTGAAAAGCGCTCGTGCTGGTCCCCTCGGCATATCGCTTTAGGCGAAATGAAGAACGCCGTCCCCCAACCTCTTAGGGCGAAGGGATAAAATATAGGAGTGATGCTCGAGCGGCTCCTTTCTAGCCCCTCGGCATATCGCATAGGCGAAATTAAAAATGCCGTCCCCCAACCTTTTAGGGAGAGGGGATAAAATATAGGAGTGATGCTCGAGTGGCTCCTTTGCTAGCCCCTCGGCATGTCGCATAGGTGAAATTAAAAAAAGTCCCACCAACCTTTTAGGGCGAGGGGATAAAATATAAGAGTGATACTCGACCGGCTCCTTTGCTAGCCCCTCAGCATATCGCATACACGAAATTAAAAACGCTGTCCCCCAACCTTAGGGCTCGAGCGGCTCCTTTGCTAGCCCCTCGACATATCGCATATGCAAAATTAAAAACGCCATCCCCCCAACCTTTTAGGGCAAGGGGAAAAAAGAAAAGCTGTGCGCTCGAGCGCACTCGTTTGCCTGCCCCTCGGCGCTAGTTTAGGCGAAGAAAGAAACGCCGCTCCCAAAAGATGCATGCACGAAATGCTTTGCTTGCCAATTTTTCATTTTATTGTTAATGGCGACATTGGACCTAGCTTCCTTCACCGAGATTACTGTAACACCCCGATGTTATGACCAGCATTTAGGCACTGCAAATCATACATATTATGCATCATCAAGCATCCTAATCATACATGTCTAATCATGTAAATAATAACTGAAACCCTGCTTCGAAACATATGAAACATGCTCGCGGAACATGAATATTGCATACACTTGTTTGGAGTTGCTTTTGCCCAAATTATGCTTGCTAGGTTAGAAAAAAACATGTTTGGCTATGATTGTAAATCATCTAGAATTATTTAGCGCAATTTTTTTTGGAGCAAAGTTTGTATTGAAATTATTGCCAAATTCTGCTTTAAAAATAATTCTCCAAAATTTGGGTTTTGAGTTAAAATTGACTTTAATTTTTAATTCAAAATCTATCAAGAATTGGACTTTGGTCATAAAAGCAAAGTTGTAGAGGATTAAATTCTAAGAAACTTTTATTTTTGGGCCATTTTCAAAAGAAGTCATTTTCTTGCTCAAAAGGGTATTTGAAAACTGATATTTGAAATTTCCTTAAAAATCAAAAAAATTTAAAAATGCTTTTCTTCTTTCACGGGCCGTCGCCTCCCTTCTCGGCCCACGGCCGAAGCCGGCCTGCCTCCACGCCGCTCGCCCACGCGTGTCTGGCCCAGCAGCCCGCCGCTCGCCCGCGCGCTTCTGGCCTAGCAGGCCGTCGCCTCGGCCCAGCCCCGCGCCATGTCTGGCCTGCTTCCACGCTGCGCCGCGCCCGACCGCGTCAGGCGACGCCCGCCGCGTGGCGACCATGCGCCGGCGACGCCCACCACGCGGCAGCCACGGCCTGACTCCGCCTCCACACGCGCGCCTTCTTCTGCCCGGCAGCGCCGCTTTCCTCACTCGCCTCCCCCACTCAGCCAGCCTTCAGCAGCCTCAGTTCCCGCGCGTAGCGAGCTCTGCCACCGAGTGCCGCAGTCGCTCCGCCGGCGACGTGCTCCTCCTTCCGCGCCTCATTCCTCGATTCCTCCCGCCAGCAGCTCCGCCTCGTCAATCTCCTTTGGTGGCGCTCGCGTGTGTCTGTCGTGGGCGAGGTGAGAGGCTGTGGTGGCTGACTTTCTTCTCCGCACCGCCATGGCTGAGCTCGTGCCCGCGTAGGCGACCCGCTCCACCTCTATCCTCCTTTTCTCGTGCATCAGCACCGCTTTGCCCCCGTGACCCTTATGCGCGCCTCCCCGTGGCTTGCTGTGGCCAGGAGTGCCCGCCCGCGGGTATGCCACGCCGCCGTGTCGCCATGTGCACCGGCGAGCTCACGCCCGAGCTACTCCAGTGCCGCTCTTGGCACCTCGGGTCCGCCTCGACGCGGGGAAGCCGCTGGTGGTGACCTCACCGCCAGCAAGCTCACCGGCGGCGAGAGACGGTCGGTCAACGGCGACCTCTGCTTCGGCTCCGGCTGACGCATGGGTCCGGCTTGACCGCGGGTCCCGCATGGCAGCCTCTCTAGGTGCACTGCACCGGGTGTACCTAGCCTATTTGGGTCGCTGGATTTTTGTTTTAAAGAAAGGGATTTCTAAAATGGTTTCAAAAATTGATTAAAATGCTTGGAAAATGTATATCTCAGAGTTACAGTGCTCCAAAATGGATGAAACAAATTTTGTTGTGTTTCTTGTGACTAGATCTATCTGTTAAAAATATTGCATGTCATTTTTGAGATACTTTTCTGTAGAGCTTTATTTAATCCTTGATATTGCTGATAACTTGAAAAATGTGTAGAAAAACCTATAGGCTTCAGAAAAATATGATTCCAAGTTTGTTAATCTTCTTATGTAATGTACTTCCTAGGAAAAATATGTGTCATGCATGTGCTATAGAAAACTTATGAGGTGTAGTTCAAGTGCCTTTAATGGCCGATTTCTGTTATTTTTGCTAGAGAGCAAAATTTTTATAAAACATGCATGTGATAATTTTTGTACAGTGATTATTTGCTATGTAGAACATAGGAAAAATATTTCCTCTGTTGTTTGACACTTTTCACAGTACAAAGTATTTTCATGTTCATAATCATGCCATAGCTTGTTATTTTTGTGTAGGCTAATCCACTCGTTCAAATACCATGAAAATCTGATAGTAGACTACTTAGGGTAGTACTGTGATATGGTAATTTTCTAAGATTTTTCTAAGCAATAAAAATAGATGTTGCTATTCAAACCTATTATTAATTAGGGTTTAATCAAGTGTTGCTTTATGTGTGATTAAGAAATTAGTGAAGCTTTGGTGTATCTTTGAAGCATTTAATGAGAGGTGTTGACTTAGCATATTAGTAGTAGAAGAGAAGGCAGTAGATGACATGTGCTGTAGTATATATTCTTGGATGATGTTGACTACCTTGCATTCAAGCATATCCATTGTATTCATCTCATCCGATGCACCGATTGCATAAGGACTTACGCACATTGCATCATACAGGATCGCAAACCGAGAACCCAGTCGTCATACCCGAGGAGCCCGATGAGCAGCTCGAGGTGCAGCCGTTGGAAGTGCCCGAAGCCGACGAGGAGGACGTTGAGGAACTTTCGAAGTGCCCCGATCACCGCCCAAGCTCCTTCGAGAGAGGCAAGCCCCAGATCATTTTCTCCCTGGTTTGCAATTATTAATTAAATGCTTTACTTTAATTGATGCATTACGTTCAGGAGTTGTTTGCAACCATTGCTGCATTATACCTTGTCTACCTTTGTTATACTATATCCTTGTTACCCTGGTATCCACAGTCGAGTCAATGCTTAGCTGGCTTAGACCGGTAGAAGTCGGGTGATTTCCTGTCACCTGCGAGCTATAGGTGGTTACCTGGATCTGCTTGGATGACTGTGTAGTCATGGTATAACTAAGTGTTAAATGAAGTTGAGACCGGACGGAGACTTACAGAGTTTTGGACTGTAGTGCTTTCCGTCTGTGTCGATTAAGGACCGACCGTTGTTGGGCCTCGAGTCATGTTGAACGCATGCCTTACATTTAGCTGGCCGAATAAAGTACCTTTCGACCGTGAAGCTGGGAGATTATTCGGGCCGAGTAGATTGCCCGCAGCGCACTGTGCCGGAGCAGGTGTGGTAGGACACGGGGGCGAGATGATAAGACCAAAGTGCAGTCGGTCGGCCCCTGGGTACATGTGGTTCCTGGCAAACTCAAGACTCCTGGATAGTTGACTCGGTGATCAATACCTCACTTTAGCGGGCGAGTGAGGTTTGTGTAAGGAATAAATCACTAGCTGGTTAGAAATCGATTCGAATCGCCATCGCTCCTGGATAGTGACCACTTGACTTGAGTTACTTCATCGTAGTAATGTTGATGGAACACTTGGACAGTTATATTGAATACGACATTATGGAAGTTGATTAATGATCATGGGTTATCATTATTTGCTTAATCTCATGTTTACTCTAGTATAGGTGCAAATGCAGTCGACAGGTTAATAATAATTAACTTGACAATAATGCTTTTGGAAAGGTTCTTGAAATGCTAAAAATGCTTCTTTTTGCAAATGAGTCAGCTACCCTACTATAAAGCCCTTCATAATCCTTGGTGTCACTTATTTTTGGTTATGTCGGGTAAGTCTAGCTGAGTACCTTCTCGTACTTAGGGTTTTATTCCCACTTGTTGCAGATGGGCAGATGTATTACGGCTACTGTATCAACTGTCTTTATCCTACGATGGGTGATGCTTAGGACCATGGGCATGGTCATTCCTTATGTCTCGTCTGATGCTTTTGTGGAGATGATCATTAGCTGGCACTGTATTTGAACTCCGTGTGAGTGTGTGTGGTTTTGAACAAATGGCTTCCGCTACTTTTATTCGAACTCGTTTTGTAATAACTATGTTTAAACTCTGATGTATCTGAGATGCAAACTTTTATGTAATATGTGATGGTGGCCGCTAAACTTATTATGATCTTGGCTGGGATGTGAGTTGGTTTGAAATCCTTTGTGATTTCACGGACTACCGGGTTATACGGGCTTAAGTTTGCTAAATCGTCTGCTCTGGCGGATGATTTTCTTACTTAATTTCGTATAATTGGTCGGTTCTGTTACAGCTGGCATCAGAGCATGGTTTAGCGTGTTACTGTTCACAAGTGTATTTAAAACAAAAAGGCATTTGAAAAACGTGATTTCTAAACTAAAAAGTGTGCCAGTGGTCATATCCTTTATGCCCAATTAAGGACTCTAGGTGGCTTAATTAAGTACTGACTTGGGGTTCTTGCATCATATTTCTCTTTCGTTGCTCATACGGCGTGCTATTGTATGAGTGCCACTTGTTTGAGTGGTAATGTATGGATCATTTGCCTCTATGCCTCGGTAAGTGTGAGTTGTGAGAGCATGATCGGATACACCGCTGATCTAGGGTGAATGCTTATATGATGCTGGAGTAATTACATGTTCTACGCATGTTTTACAAAGGTATCTCATGTGTGGGTATTCCGTCTGTTAAGGCGATGCCGTCAATAGGACGATGGTTCGGGTAGTTACTACCGTTGTACACGTATCTGGGGATTCGTGTAGAGCGTATAGCTAACATTTACTGCTTTCATGCATTCATTGGGAATTGGGCTGAAATGAATCTTCTGCAGGTACATAACAACGCTATCATGTAGAATGTATTAGCTACGTATTTGAGAGATCGTTTGTATGCCATCGAATTCGTCGCTAGAAATTATTTATTTCATAAGTTTGTGAGAACGTACGGCACGTACATACATCATATTACTTGTGCATTTCATTCATGTCATGCATTCCTCCCCTTATAAATTGATTATCTCATTTTGATAAAAGTTGTATCACCTAAAATATGTTTTCACGGGGTAATAAAAGAACTTTTGCTACAGATGGCCCGCACGAAGCAGACCGCCCGTAAGTCCACCGGAGGAAGAGCACCTCGACGTCCGTTGGCCCTGAGGGAGCACCGCACCATGGACACCTTCTTGAGCGAGTTTGGCATGCCAACCTTGCTTTGGAGAGTGCTCCATGATGTGGGGTACCCAGAGGGTCAAGAGCCGGTATACTCCTGGAATGAGAGCCAGTTAGCAGAGAATGGACTTGCAGTGGTAGAGATCACGGTTCCTGCTCTCGGTGATGCTCCAGATTGGGATGATTGGCACTTGGAGTTTGAGGATCGCACTCCTGCTGAGGGTGTAGAGGGAGCAGCTTTCCATGTCATTAGGGACATCATGAGCAGATTTCCTAGTGAGCTTGCAGCAGCTCTAGCTGGCACTTTTCCTAGGGATGATCCTCGTGATGCTATTTGGGTTCAGCCTCAGGGAAGTGCTTTGATCATAGGTCCAGCTGAGGGACAGGCTAGCGACAACCAGGCTATGAGTGCTATGTTCGCCGCCATTAGAGCGTATGAGGGTCTCAAGAGTACCTACTGGACTTTGACTGGCTTACATGGTCAGGATAAGCTCAAGGGGAGAAAGCAGAAGAAGAGACAGGCATGTGCTATAGCTAGTTTGCAGGAGCAGTTGGCTGATATGAACTTACAGCAAGACCAGGCGGTTGAGAGAGGTGATAGAGCTATGCAGCGGGTGCATACGTTGACTCAAGCCAACAACAATGCAGACCGCATGATTGGATAGTTGGTTCAGGAAAGGAATGAAGCCTAGGATGAGAGGGACCTTCTGCTGCAGAGGGTCGATGAGCTAGAGGAGTACAATGGCAACCTGCACGAGTTTCACGCGCTCTACAATGGGGTTGGCCCATATGCTTCACCAGACGCCGTAGGCATGGACATCGACGACGATGAGGACGAGCCTGTAGTTTCACCTAGGGGCGATGGTGATGTCTCTGACCCCGACGACGGCCCTGAGGAGTAGGCTAGTTGCCTTGCGCTAGTATCTAGGTCCTGTCGCGATGACCTTTCTTTTGTTGGCATGTAACCTAATGTATCTTGCTTTGAACTTATGAGACTAGCATGTGATTGGAACTTGGCTAGGAATGCGATATCTGAACGCATAAAAGTCCAGTGTATGTATGCTGGCAATTTAGTTGTATTGGACGCGATGTTGCCTTTGAAGTAATTCAATTAGTGATGTTGTTTTAATTGGGATGCGATTATTGTGCCTCAGTTTTATTGTATGAATTTATTCTCTCCAGTAAATTCAGTATGACATAATTTTTCCTTCACTCGCAATTATTACAGCTTCACTCAATCATTACTTGTTGCTGAAATATGCAGATGACAAATACTGAGCCCGGTGCTAACGGTGCGGGGACCGGTGATGGTGGTGGAAACCACGGCAACAACAATGAGCCTCCCCAAGAACCGCATTTGCCACCTCCTCCCCCGTTTACCCCAGAGGTGTTCTTCGCACAGTTGCTCGGAAGTCAGCGCAACACGGAACAGTCCCAGAAGAACATGGAGGATTTTCTACGTACCATCGCCAATAACGTTCAGCGCGGTAACAATCAGGGTGGTGGCATTGGGGTGAATCAGCACAGCAGCTTCAAAGATTTTATGGACACCAGGCCGCCGATATTCAAGGAAGCAATAGAACCACTTGATGCGGAAGAATGGATCAACACTATGGAAGATAAATTCCGTGTGTTGAGGATGACTGAGGTATTGAAAACTGAGTACGCTGTACTTCAGTTGCAAGGACCAGCGGGAATGTGGTGGAAGCACCATCGACCTTCCATCCAAATGCTCAGATTACGTGGAGAGAGTTTGCTGAGGCCTTCCGTGGAGTTTATATTCCACCCGGGCTGACCGAGATGAAGTTGGGAGAGTTCTTGGCGTTGAATCAGGGCACCAAGACCGTGACGCAATATTTGCATGCTTTCAATAACTTGTGCCGTTATGCTCCCGACATGGTTGACACTGATGCTAAGAGAATCGCCAGTTTCAAGAGAGGACTCAATCCAAAGATGATGAAGCATGTGGGTACCAACAACCGCGTCAGATTCAATGACTTCATCAGTGATTGCCTAAAGCAGGAAAAGAACAACAACGCCAGCACCGTAGCCAAGACTCGAAAGAGAGCCCTAGAAGGTGGTCCGTCCCAAGCAAGAGCACCTATGGGAGGTCGTCCTCCCTATCATCCATCTGCACCTGGCGCTAGGTTCAGGCCACCTCAGCAGAGAAGTTAGAATTTCCATGGACCACAGAAGCCTTACAAGATGGCAGTACAGTCTAACAAGGCTACCGCAACTGCGATACAGGGCAGCTCCAAGGGAGCTGTGGGATCTGCTGGTACAGTGAGGGGACCCTGCTATAATTGTGACCAACCCGGCCATTTCTCAAGGTTCTGTCCTTATCCGCCCAAGAAGAAGCAGCGGACTTATAATGCTAGGGTGCATAGTATGACTGTGGATGAAATTCCTGAAGGAGAGCCCGTAACCGCTGGTAAGTTTCTTGTCAACGAAAACCCTGCAGTTGTTCTATTTGATTCTGGATCATCGCATTTTTTTCTGAGTCAAGCATTTGCACAGAAACATGAACAACTATGCACAGAATTGGGTTATGGTTACCGTATAAATTCAGCAGGGGCTGATGTTTTGACCAACCGGATGGTTCGAGGGGCAACCCTTGAATTAGGTAGCAGGAAGCTTCGAGTGAACTTGATAGTTATGCCTGGACTAGTTCTGGATGTCATTATAGGGATGAATTGGATGAAGGATTGGGGAGCAGTCATAGATACCGGAAGTCACGTACTTACCCTTAAGGATCCCCTAGGTGAGGGTACTTTCCAAGTACCATTGCCTCAGAGAACAGACCTTATAAGTGTTACATGTGCTACTGAAGTCATTCCTATTCATCAGATTCCGGTAGTGTGTGATTTTCCGAACGTATTCTCGGACGAGCTACCTGGTCTTCCGCCAGATAGGGATATTGAGTTTGGAATTGAGTTAATCCCTAGAACAGCTCCGATTTCAAGGAGACCCTATCGGATGCCTCCCGATGAATTAGTTGAGCTAAAGAAGCAACTAGAAGAGTTATCAAAAAAGGGGTTTATCTGGCCAAGCAAGTCTGAATGGGGATGTCCCGCCTTGTTTGTGAAGAAGAAAGAGGGCACGTTGAGAATGTGCGTAGATTACAGGCCACTTAACGCTGTAACCATCAAGAATAAGTATCCCTTGCCTCATATTGATGTTCTGTTTGACCAGTTAGCCAAGGCTAAGGTGTTCTCGAAAATAGATTTGAGATCCGGTTATCATCAGATCAAGATTAGGCCACAAGATATACCAAAAACTGCATTTTCCACCAGATATGGGTTGTATGAGTATCTTATCATGTCCTTTGGCTTGACAAATGCTCCTGCATACTTTATGATTTTTATGAATACAGTTTTCATGCCAGAAATTGGATAAGTTCGTGGTTGTGTTCATCAATGACATTCTGGTGTACTCCGAGAACAAGGATCATGAAGAACATCTGAGAATTGTCTTGACCAGACTTAGAGATCATAGTTGTACGCTAAGTTTAGCAAATGCGAATTCTGGTTGAAGAAAGTTCCTTTTCTTGGTCACATTCTGTCAGAAAATAGAGTTTCAGTCGATCCAAGTAAGGTGCGAGAGGTTATGGATTAGAAGGCACCAACCACAGTTCCTGAGGTTAGAAGTTTCTTAGGATTAGCCGGTTACTACCATCATTTTATACCAGACTTCTCGAAGATTGCCAAACCTATGACAAGTCTGCTATAGAAGGATCACAGGTTCATGTGGACAGAGGAGTGCGAAGCAGCTTTCCACATCTTGTGGAAGCTGTTGACCACTGCTCCTGTTCTCGTACAACCGGACATTGAGAAACCATTTGATGTGTTTTGCGACGCATCGAAAACTAGATTAGGCTGTGTTCTTATGCAAGAAAGAAGAGTCATTGCTTATGCCTCACGTCAATTGAGAAAGCACGAGGTCAACTATCCAACACATGATCTTGAACTTGCTGCAGTTGTGCATGCCCTAAAAATTTGGAGACATTATCTACTTGGTAATGTGTGCAACATTTTCACAGATCACAAGAGTCTCAAGTACATCTTTACCCAACCAGAGTTGAATATGAGACAACGAAGATGGTTGGAATTGATCAAAGATTACAACTTGAATGTGCAATATTATCCTAGAAAAGCCAATGTAGTGGCAGATGCTTTGAGCAGAAAGTCACATTACTTGAATGTGCAGCCATTACTTGAAGATGGGTTCGATCTAATGCATCCTGCTGTGTTACATAGTATTCAGATTAGTTGCTCTTTGGAGAGTAAGATAATAGAAGGCCAAAAAACCGACAAGGGAATATTCCACATTAAAGAGAAAATAAAAGAAAAGTCGTCTCAGCACTTTAAAGTGGATGAACAGGGCGTGTTGTGGTTTGACGACCGTCTTGTGGTTCTCAAGGATCGAGAGCTTAGGAATAAACTCATGGATGAAGCTCACCTTTCTAAGATATCTATCCATCCGGGAAGTAGTAAGATGTATCAAGAACTAAGACCTCGTTATTGGTGGACCAAAATGAAGAAAGAAATTACAGCATATGTTGCCAGATGTGACACGTGTTGTAGAGTGAAAGTTATTCATATGAAACCTGCCGGTTTATTGCAACCCTTGTCAGTCCCTAGTTGGAAGTGGGATGATATAAGTATGGATTTTATCTCAGGTTTGCCCACTACTCAAAAGGGACATGATTCGATTTGGGTGATTGTGGATTGTCTTACCAAGACTGCTCATTTCTTGCCTGTCAAGACAGAATATCGACCACCTCAATATGCCAAAAAGTATATTGCAGAAATTGTGAGGTTGCATGGTATACCAAAGACTATAGTATCTGATAGAGGGCCTCAGTTCACGGCTTACTTTTGGGAACATTTACACAAAGGCTTAGGAACTAGTTTGATTCGTAGTACCGCTTATCATCCTCAGACAGATGGTCAGACTGAACGAGTGAATGCTGTTTTGGAGGATATGTTAAGAGCCTGTGTATTGTCTTCTAAGGGATCATGGGAGTCATGGTTACCATAAGCTGAGTTTGCTTACAATAATAGTTATCAAGAAAGCATCAAGATGGCTCCATTCGAAGCTTTGTATGGCAGAAAATGTAGAACACCATTAAATTGGGTCGAGCCAGGAGATAGAAGGTATTATGGCATTGACTTTGTAGAAGAGGCCGAGAAGAAAGTTC
Organism: Miscanthus lutarioriparius; assembly: GCA_904845875.1. Lineage (NCBI taxonomy): Eukaryota > Viridiplantae > Streptophyta > Magnoliopsida > Poales > Poaceae > Miscanthus > Miscanthus lutarioriparius. Next base: position 13,653,493 of record CAJGYO010000005.1, read on the forward strand.
ATATTATTCAACAAAATATGAAGGCGGCCCAATCACGTCAAAAAAATTATGCAGATAAAAAAAGGAGACCTCTTGTGTTTGAAGTTGGTGACTATGTTTATCTTAAGGTCACGCCAATGAAGAAGAAATGGTTTGGAGTCCGGAGAAAACTTGCCGCTAGATTCGTAGGACCATACAAGATCTTGGAAAGAAGAGGTCCAGTAGCTTACAAGTTAGAGTTACCTGAGACAATGAGTACTGTCTTCCTAGTTTTCCATGTATCACATCTTAAGAAATGTTTGCGTGTTCCGGAGGAAAGAATAGAACCTCGAGGCATCCAACTCAAATTAGATTTGGTGTATCATGATCAACTGGTCCGTGTGTTGGACACTAAAGAACGTGCTACTCGGAATAGTGTGGTGAAAACATACAAGATACAGTGGAATCATCATGATGAGGGAGATGCAACTTGGGAAACGGGAGAATATCTATAAAAAGCTTATAAAGATTTTTATAACAAATGGTTTGTAGCCCAAATCTCGGGACGAGATTTTTATAAGGGGGGAGGGCTGTAACACCCCGATGTTATGACCAGCATTTAGGCACTGCAAATCATACATATTATGCATCATCAAGCATCCTAATCATACATGCCTAATCATGTAAATAATAACTGAAACCCTGCTTCGAAACATATGAAACATGCTCACGGAACACGAATGTTGCATACACTTGTTTGGAGTTGCTTTTGCCCAAATTATGCTTGCTAGGTTAGAAAAAAACATGTTTGGCTATGATTGTAAATCATCTAGAATTATTTAGCGCAATTTTTTTTGGAGCAAAGTTTGTATTGAAATTATTGCCAAATTTTGCTTTAAAAATAATTCTCCAAAATTTGGGTTTTGAGTTAAAATTGACTTTAATTTTTAATTCAAAATCTATCAAGAATTGGACTTTGGTCATAAAAGCAAAGATGTAGAGGATTAAATTCCAAGCAACTTTTATTTTTGGGTTATTTTCAAAAGAAGTCATTTTCTTGCTCAAAAGGGTATTTGAAAACTGATATTTGAAATTTCCTTAAAAATCAAAAAAATTTAAAAATGCTTTTCTTCTTTCACGGGCCGTCGCCTCCCTTCTCGGCCCACGACCGAAGCCGGCCTGCCTCCACGCCGCCCCTTCGCCCGCAAGGCTTCGGCCCAAAGAAGTCGTCGCCTCGCCCAACCCGTCTTGCGTTGTTTTGGCTTGCTTCCATGTTGTCTTGCGCCATTCCAAGACATCGCCCTCGATCACACGTCCAGCGACGCTCGCCACAGGCGCGTGGCGACCATGCCATGCGCCGGTGGCGCCACCAGCCCGCCGCGCCACGGCCTAACTCCGCCTCCACGCACGTGCCTTCTTCTGCCCGGCAGCGCCTCTTTCCTCACTCGCCTACCCCTCACCAAATGCAGCGGCCTCTCGGCTCCAGCACAGAAGCGAAGCTCACGCCCGAGCGCCAGCGATCGCTCCGCCGGCGACGTGCTCCTCCTTCCGCGCCTCATTCCTCGATTCCTCCCGCCAGCAGCTCCGCCTCGTCAATCTCCTTTGGTGGCGCCCGCGTGTGTCTGTCGTGGGCGAGGTGAGAGGCTGTGGTGGCCGACTTTCTTCTCCGCACCGCAATGGCTGAGCTCGCCGGAGCTCGTGCCCGCGTAGGCGACCCGCTCCACCTCTATCCTCCTTTTCTCGCGCATCAGCACCGCTTTGCCCCCGCGACCCTTGTGCGCGCCTCCCCGTGGCTTGCTGTGGCCAGGAGTGCCCGCCCGCGGGTATGCCACGCCACCGTGTCGCCATGTGCGCCGGCGAGCTCGCACCCGAGCTACTCCAGTGCCGCTCTTAGCACCTCGGGTCCGCCTCGATGCGGGGAAGCCGCTGGTGGTGACCTCACCGCCAGCAAGCTCACCGGCGGCGAGAGCCGGTCGGTCAACGGCGACCTCTGCTTCGGCTCTGGCTGACGCGTGGGTCCGGCTTGACCACGGGTCCCGCGTGGCAGCCTCTCTAGGTGCACTGCACCGGGTGTACCGAGCCTATTTGGGTCGCTGGATTTTTGTTTTAAAGAAAGGGATTTCTAAAATGGTTTCAAAAATTGATTAAAATGCTTGGAAAATGTATATCTCAGAGTTACAGTGCTCCAAAATGGATGAAACAAATTTTGTTGTGTTTCTTGTGACTAGATCTATCTGTTAAAAATATTGCATGTCATTTTTGAGATACTTTTCTGTAGAGCTTTATTTAATCCTTGATATTGCTGATAACTTGAAAAATGTGTAGAAAAACCTATAGGCTTCAGAAAAATATGATTCCAAGTTTGTTAATCTTCTTATGTAATGTACTTTCTAGGAAAAATATGTGTCATGCATGTGTTGTAGAAAATTTTTGAGGTGTAGTTCAAGTGCCTTTAATGGCTGATTTCTGTTATTTTTGCTATATCCTTGTCTACCTTTGTTATACTATATCCTTGTTACCCTGGTATCCGCAGTCGAGTCAATGATTAGCTGGCTTAGACCGGTAGAAGTCTGGTGATTTGCTATCACCTGCGAGCTATAGGTGGTTACCTGGATCTGCTTGGATGACTGTGTAGTCATGGTATAACTAAGTGTTAAATGAAGTTGAGACCGGACGGAGACTTATAGAGTTTTGGACTGTAGTGCTTTCCGTCTGTGTCGATTAAGGACCGACCGTTGTTGGGCCTCGAGTCATGTTGAACGCATGCCTTACATTTAGCTAGCCGAATAAAGTACCTTTCGACCGCAAAGCTGGGAGATTATTCGGGCCGAGTAGATTGCCCGCAGCGCACTGTGCCGGAGCAGGTGTGGTAGGACACGGGGGCGAGATGATAAGACCAAAGTGCAGTCGGTCGGCCCCCGGGTACATGTGGTTCCTGGCAAACTCGAGACTCCTGGATAGTTGACTCAGTGATCAATACCTCACTTTAGCGGGTGAGTGAGGTTTGTGTAAGGAATAAATCACCAGCTGGTTAGGAATCGATTCGAATCGCCATCGCTCCTGGATAGTGACCACTTGACTTGAGTTACTTCATCGTAGTAATGTTGATGGAACACTTGGACAGTTATAATGAATACGACATTATGGAAGTTGATTAATGATCATGGGTTATCATTATTTGCTTAATCTCATGTTTACTCTAGTATAGGTGCAAATGCAGTCGACAGGTTAATAATAATTAACTTGACAATAATGCTTTTGGAAAGGTTCTTGAAATGCTAAAAATGCTTCTTTTTGCAAATGAGTCAACTACCCTACTATAAAGCCCTTCATAATCCTTGGTGTCACTTATTTTCGGTTATGTCGGGTAAGTCTAGCTGAGTACCTTCTCGTACTCTGGGTTTTATTCTCACTTGTTGCAGATGGGCAGATGTATTACGGCTACTGTATCAACTGTCTTTATCCTATGATGGGTGATGCTTAGGACCATGGGCATGGTCATTCCTTACGTCTTGTCTGATGCTTTTGCGGAGATGATCGTTAGCTGGCACTGTATTTGAACTCTGTGTGAGTGTGTGTGGTTTTGAACAAATGGCTTCCGCTACTTTTATTCGAACTCATTTTGTAATAACTATGTTTAAACTCTAATGTATCTGAGATGCAAACTTTTATGTAATATGTGATGGTGATCGCTAAAGTTATTACGATCTTGGCTGGGATGTGAGTTGGTTTGAAATCCTTCGTGATTTCACGGACTACCGGGTTATACGGGCTTAAGTTTGCTAAATCGTCTGCTCTGGTGGATGATTTTCTTACTTAATTTCATATAATTGGTCGGTTCTATTACAATTACATCGCTCATTGATGTTCTCATGTGCTTTCTTGGTTGCACTAGTTTGCATTGCTTCCTCTCCGTCTGAATGTCTACTCTAGGCATAACGCTGGAAAGTTGGAAGCGAAAGGGTGAATCAGCTAAGTTGCCCGGAGTGGTACGGGCCCACCCCATTGATGACCGTCGGTTGGATGTTTACTCTAGCCATTTAGGGCTAGAAAGTTGCAAACAATGGGGCAAATTAGCTAAATTGGCCTGAGTGGCACTAACCCGCCCGTCGACGGCCGTCGGAGACGGAGGAAGATGGTGATTCTAAGAAGCTGAAGTGTTTTAAGACGTTCACTCTTAGTGCAGCTGCACCCCAAAAAGTAGTCATACTGTGGTTGTTTTGGCCACGGCTTCGCCCGATGGGGGAATGTTATGAGTTTTCTTGTGGTGTCCCCCCCATTGGTGGCTTGTGTGGCTAACTATCTCTAGTCTATGGCCAGAACCGTTGCCTGGTGTGCTGCGAAATCCTGATGCTTCCTATTCCTAGGTTGTTGACGCCTTTGGCTTTACAATCTCTCTCCTTGTGTATTTTTAGCTTCTTATTCTGTACTTCGCTCTTTTTGGGTGTGGCGAATACATTGCTGCCTAATGCCCTCATATGGTTGAGGGGCTTCGCCATTGCGCGAAATGCGCAAGGGATCTCCTCTTAGGTGCTCGACTCTCTTGTTCTTGGATTGGAATGCCTACTCTTTCTATTTTGCCCACAGGCTGATAGCTCGAGAGGACGACCCTTGTCTGCTTATATAGTGTTGGTTGCCCAGCAGGGTCTTAAATTTTGATTGGTGTGGTAGGTTGCTTATTAAGCTTCTATTGGGTTAATGCTTCAGCCCCCTTTCGTACATTGAGTTATTGGAACTCGCTTGCGAGTCGAATTTGTGTTATACGCAATTTGTAGCTTTTGAATCTTTCCTGCCCGCCACCACTCCTTTCTGGTGGTGAGGACTATTTTATAACCTATTCGGCTTTTTTCTCTTACCCACACTCCTTTTTGGTGTGCGTAGCGCTATTGAGGCTTATTGGCCTTTTTCCTTTCGCTCACTCCTTTTTTGGTGAAGCGAGAGGTTCTTTTGGCCCGTAGGCTTGCTTTGGGTTGCAAAGTTTCCGATCATGAAGCACGAGCACGAAATGATGCAACCTGTATTGTTACCGGTCTTCGTCGATATTCATGACCTGCCGAGATCAGGTTTTGTTTCGATGTCTTGCTTTTTAGACCTTATGTGGGGAAAAGTTTGACATAATTTAAAAAAAGGTACATAGGATCGCCTCATTAAAAAACCTCACGCCTTTTCGCAAAGGCTTCCCCCATGAGGAAAAAGAGAGCAAATCCTTGTTTAATGTTTACACAACTGAGAAGGGAAAAAAGATTACAACCCTTAAAGGGCGAAGATGTTATGGGTAGAAGCATCACAGATTGTCTGTGTTCCACGTGTGGTTTGTTTCGACTCCTTCGTTGAGCAACTTATAAACTCCCGGCTTGATCATATTCGCCACTACGAAAGGTCCGTACCACTGTGACTGTAGCTTGCCTTGCCTGTTGGGATGGCAAATTAGCACCATGTCCCCTAGGTTGATGTTCTTTTGCAATATTTTCTTGTCTCTCTAGGTCTTCGTTTCTTGATGATATTTGTCGAGATTTGATGCGGCTTGCAACCTGGCATTTTCTGCTGCTTCGAGCTCCACATACCGTTGTATCGGAGTGGTTGCTACGATTTTCGTGCGAAAAGATCCTAACTTGAGTTCTTCTGGTGTGATGGCTTTTTCGCCATACAAGAGACAAAATGAGGTGAACCCTATAGTTTTGGTGCGTGAGATGTTATGGCCCCAACCTGATGTAACCAATTCCTGCGCCCATTTTCCCTTTGGCATATTGAACAACGCTTTCGATGTTGCACTAAAAATCAGACCATTTGCCCTTTTGACTGCTCCGTTGCTTTCTGGGTGATTGATGGACGTGAATGCTAGTTTGATCCCCAATTTGTTGCAAAAACTTCTAAACCCTGCGCAATCGAACTGCCTCCCATTGTCGACTGTGATGTATGATGGAACTCCGAAGCGGCAGATAATCCTTTGCCATACAAAACTGATTAATGTACCTGAGGTGATTTTCGCTAGTGCTTTGGCTTTGATCCATTTGGTGAAGTATTCCCAGGCTATTGCAGTGAAACGCAGATTTCTAGGTGTAGTCGGCAGTGATCCCATGATGTCGACTCCCCATCTTTGTAATGGCCACGTTGGGATGATTGATTTTGTTGGGTTAGCTGGTGCTCTCTACTTCCTGGTGAACATCTGGCAGTTTTCAAAACTACAGACCAGGTCCTTGGCATCTTCTGCTGCTGTCGACCAGTATAAACCCTGCCTCATCGCTCTATGAGAGATTTCATGCGACCCCCTATGAGCCCCGCACATTCCTGCATGCATTTTGCTTAGCAACTCGATTCCTTGCTCCCTGCTTATGCACTTGAGCATTGGTGCGACTACTCCGCTTTTGTACAGCTCTCCTGATATGATAGAGTATTGTTTTGTTCTAGAGTTCATTCTATCCGTCTCGTGCTTGCTCAGAGGCTCGTAAGTTCCATTGAGGTAAGCGAATATAGGTGATCTCCAATCTTTGCTTGTGATAGCATGCACCATGTGAGGATGCTCCTCCTCTTCTCGTATGGCTTTGACTATCAACTCTTGATAAAATACATCTACTAGCATTGGTGCTTTCTACGCAGCTACTTTCGCTAGCTCATCGGCTTTGTCATTTTTTATCTTGGGATGTGGCGAAAGGAGAAACCTGTGAAATGTTTCTCCATTCTCCTTACTACGGCCAAGTATTTGATCAACTCGGGTTCCTTTGCAGTGAACTCTTTCTCGACTTGCCCCACTATCACTTGAGAGTTTGATCTGACTATACATCTCCTGACTCCTAGAGCTCTGAGTTTTCACAGCCTGAGGAGCACTGCTTCATATTCGGCTATATTGTTGGTTGTAAGAAATTCCAGCCTTGCTGCATAGTGAAGTTTCGGGCCCTTCGGCGGTGTTAAAATTGTTGCTATTCCTGCACCATTCATGCCCCATGCTCCGTCACAATGCACAGTCCAGATTGACTCTTCGAAATGTAATGTAGTGTCGTATCCTGCTAGGGTCCAGTCTACGATGAAATCTGCGAGTGCTTGTGATTTGATGGTAGATCTGTGTTCAAAATCAACTATGAACTCGTTCAACTCAGTGGCCCACTTCCCGATTCTTCCGATGACCTCGCTGTTGCAAAATAATGCTTCCAGTGGTTGCGCTGAAAGAACTTTGATGCGATGAGCTTGGAAATAATGTTTTAACTTTCTCGATGCCATGACTATTGTGTATGCGATTTTCTCTAGTTCTGAGTAGTTGAGTTTCGCTCCTGATAAAGCCTCTGACATGAAATATACTGGGAACTGCTTCATCTTGTTTTCGTGTTCTTTCTCTTCGACCAGCACCGCGCTGACAGTTGATGGCGATGCCGCTATATACAGCAATAGGGTCGCTAACGACGAAGGTTTGGATAATGTTGTTAACTTAGTCAAATATGCCTTTAGGTCGTTGAAAGCTTGCTGCTGTTCAGGGCCCCATGCGAAATGGTCTGAACTTCATAGTGTTCTGAAGAATGGCAAACCCCTTTCGGCTGATCTTGAGATAAACCTATTGAGTGCTGCTAGCCTACCGGTGAGCATCTGAACCTGTTTCCTGCTTGCGGGTGGCTTCATGTTTACTATCGATGCTATCTTTTTGGGATTTTCCTCTATGCCTCTTGCTGACACTAGGCAACCAAGCAACTTTCCTTTTTTGATGTCGAAGATGCACTTGTTAGGGTTCAACTTGAGGCCGCTCTTTCTCAGGTTTTTGAATGTTTCTTAGAGATCTTGAATATGGGTCTCCTTCTTATCGCTTTTAACCACGATGTCGTCGACATATGCTACCAGGTTCTTGCCTTTTTGCTTGTCAAACACCCCGTCAGTCATTCTCGAAAAGGTAGGTCCTACGTTTCGTAGCCCCTTAGGCATTCGCCTGTAACAGTAAGTCCCTCCTAGAGTGATGAAACGTGTCTTTTCTTCGTCGTCTAGGTTTAACCAAATTTGATGGTATCCCGAGACATAATCTAGCAAACTCATAACCTTGCATTCGGCGGCGATGTCAACTAACTTGTCGATTCTTGGGAGCAGATATGGATATTTTTGGCAACACTTGTTCAAGTCAGTGAAGTCTAAACACATTCGTCATTTGCCGTTTTTTCTTTTTAACCATTACAACATTAGCTAACCACTCAGGGTACTGTACTAGTCTGATGACTCCAGCATCGAGCAGTCTCTGCACTTTGGCTTTTGCTACTTCTGCTCTCTCTACGGACATCTTCCTTAGCTTCTGCTTCCTCGGTTTCACCCCTTTTGCTACATTTAGGTTATGCTGGGTGAGATCATGACTGACACCTTGCAAATCTTTCGCCGACCAGGCGAGCACATCCTTGTTTTCATGGAGAAAAGTAATTAAACCATCTTTGTTGTCTTTGGTGAGGTCTGACCCAATGTGCACACGCTTTTCCGGTACTAGCTTCAATATGGGGGGTTTTATTGTGTCTTCTGCAGGTTGCGCCCTTGCTTCGGCTACCTTTTTGCTGTTTGCGTCTTTGGTAGGCGGCTTCTTGGTCACTTCGTTTATGAGGTTGTAACCCAGGATTGGCTTGCCCTCTATTCGCCTGGATGCGGCCTGGTCTCCATGTACTGCAATCACCCCAAAAGGGGACAGCATCTTCATGCACAGGTAGCTTTGCTTTACTACAATTTTGAACTTGTTTAAAACTCCTCTGCCAAAAATTGTAGTATACGGGTAATCCATGTTGACTATGTCGAAAGTTATTGTCTCTGTGCGGACCTTTTCGCCTTCTGCAAAAGATACCGGTATTGACTTCTTCCCCAAAGCGTCTATCTTTTTCCCGCCGAAACCGAACAATGAGTTCTCGGCTGGCTCGAGCGTTCGCTTGTCGAGGCTCATCTGCTCGAAAGGCTTGATGAACAAGATATTAGCTGAGCTTCCGTTGTATATTAGGATGTTGTGTATAGTGAACCCAGCTATATTCGTTGTTGCTATGAAAGCGTCGGTGTGTGGAAAATCCCGCACTTGGAAGTCATTTTTGTCAAAGGTAATCAGGACCATGGACCAGGCTGGCCTATTGAGCGGTATTCTTGACGAGACAGTGTGTACTCTTCTCTCAAAGTCCCATCTTGCCCTTTTGTTTTTGTGCTCTTGATTTGAGCAACCTGTAATTGCGAAGATGTGACCTTGGGATGGTAAGATGTTTACAACTTGATGCTCCTAGGCGCTTTCTTACTTCCCCGACTAAGGTTGACTTGACAGCTACTGGTCTGGCTAGACCAGCGAGGACATGGCTGCTGAATGTCTCGGATGCTGAGAAATGTGTTGATACACCGAAAATGCCGGTTGTTGCCAGGTGTATTGGTGTTGGCTGTATCCATGCTGTAAGCTAGGGTACTGAGGGACATAGCTGCCTGTGGACAAGTGGGTACTGCCATGACCCTGACTGCTTACCATTTTGTGATTAGTATTGTGGAACACGTGACTGGATATTTTGCTGCTTTTCGCAGCTTCGTCTTTCTCTTTTAGTTCTTTCGCCATTTTGTTATATTTACAGTCCTTGGTGAAATGACCTGCGTTTTCGCCGCATACCGCGCAATAGGGTGTCCTTTGACCCCTGCCCCTTCCTCTGCCGTCGCGGCCTCTGCGGGGACCTCGACCTCCTCGGCCGCCGCGCTGACTCTGATCAAAACTTTTGTACTGCTGATTTGGCGGCGGGCCTTGGAAACTTTGATCTGCTGAGGAATGCTCTGGTTGCTGTTGCAAGTTGTTAATTGCGCGGAAAGGCTTGATGTTTTGCTGTGTTGTAGTTGGAGGTGGGCGAGATGCTCTACTTGCTTGCCTCCACGAATTTCGCGTCGCCTTTCGCTTTTTCAAGTCGTCGTCAGATCTCGCGTACTGCCTCATTACCTTGAATAGCTCTCTTACGGATGTTGGGTAATTTCTGGCGAAATGAGCTGCACATTGGCCGATGGTCAATCCTTCCACGACTGCTGCTATAACTGTTTCTTCTGGCGCGTTTGGCACCTGTGCTTTGATCTGAATGAATCTCTCCAAAAACTCAGACAAAGATTTGTCGTCTCTTTTAATGCAATTCAACAAATCTCTTGTTGTTTTCATCCCCGGGTGATACCCTTGGAAAGCGGATAGAAGTTCTGCTCTGATCTGACCCCAAGACTTGATAAACAGAGGTTTGAGCGAAGTGTACCAACATGGGCAATGTCCTCGACCGCCATGATGAGTGACTTTGCGAGAACCTGGGCGTCTCCTCCTGCTGAGACTATCGCTGTTTCATAGCTCACCAGAAACTTTCTCAGGTTTGTTTTTTCGTCGAATACCGGGATGCGATGCTTGTAGCCGGCTGGCCATGGATACAGTTAAAGCTCTTTCGACAGCGGTGAAGTTGGGTCGTACACGCCTTTGCCTTCATCATGAAGGTCACCGCCTAGTATTACGATGTTTCTGCCAGCGCAGATAGCACCTCCGGCGCATGCTCTTTGCAGTCCTTGAATTTCTCTTGCCAATCTATCCCTCTGGATTTTGGCTTCCCTGATTGCCCTCTGCGTCTGTTCGACTCTGTTACGGGCAACGGCTTGCTTGAGCAGCTGCTCCTTCTCGTTCTAGAGTCTGAGGATGTCTTGCTGGTACTGATTTAGCGTCTTCAGGTTTCTACCTTGCTCGGCGATCTCGCCGTCTTCGTCTTCTTCGACCTCATCGCCGTTTTGGTCGATTTCGATTTCTTCAACGTCGCTTTCCGGTGTTTGCTCTCGCCCTCCGGGCGCTGTGGTATTGTCCGTCTTCAACTATGGCGCAGGTGGTCCCGTGGCTGCTGCTGCATCATCTTGCGCGGCTGCTTCCGCTGTCGCCACCACGGTTGCAGCCACGGATGTTCCTGCTTTATCCGTCTTCTACTTCTTTGGTGCCATGATAAGCTCGAGCAACAACCACGGTGGGCGCCAATGTTGTTCTAGGCCTAGGCCTTCGAACACCGGTTGTCGCTCAAGCGAAATCAAACACAAAAGGTGGCGGAAACAAGACTCGTGCGAATATAAGAATCGAGATTTTATTGCACTTGTTCCTCTCGCTTTACACCCTCTAGGGAGGGGCTATTTATACACCCTTGGAAGATTTTCACTAGATGAGAATGCCCTTACAACTACCCCGTATTCGGGGAATATTCCCTACTGTCGTGGGCTGGTTCGCCATCCGGAGTCCCTGCCTTCCCCAGGTACCGCCGATCTGAGGGGCGCCGACCAACTTCACCTCCTGTCGCCTTCCTAACCGACCAAGCGGGTCCTAGGCGGGCAGGAGTTGTCGGCCGCGTGAAGGCGACTGGCTCGCTGGAGACAGAACCTGAAACCAAGAACTGACGAAACATCACCACCTATTCGCCTAAGCGAATAGTTTATTCCCGGCTATGCGCCTCGGCCTCGCCAGGTCGGCCTAGCGCGCCCCTCCTCGCAATAGAGAAAAGGTGCTAACGGACCGCGGCTGGCGCCCCCTTCATTTCGCCTCACCGAGATGGTCAGTGAAGACACAATCCCCTTCTCCTCTTGCCTCATCGTTCCTAACATTTCGCTCAAGCAAAAAGACGGGCGCGACGGCGGGCCGGCACTACCAGACTTTAGCGTCCCTTGTTTCGCCTCCGCGAGATCCCTTTCGCAATTGCCCTACGCGTTTGGATCGGCGAAATGAACCCCACGGGGTGCCCATAAGTGGGGCTTGCCCCCAACACTTGTTTTGTCAAAGGTTAGAGTATTTCCAAAAGACTCTCTATATCATGCCTAATTGTTATGAATAGAGATTTTGGTGAAAAAGATACCCTCCAGAAGCTTCTTTAATTGATTATCTAAATATAGTAATCTCCTATTCCAAATTTCTCACTAGTGAAAGATAGAAAACGAGAATGACTCTCGAGAGTACAAATAAGACAGAGAAAACTGTTGGAGAGTGAAAAGATATAGAAAACGATTTTTATGCAAATGAGTCTCCAAATGATGATTTGGAGGGTGAAAAAACCAAATCATAGGAGAAGAACCCCTATGCCTTTGAAATAAGGTGCCAGGCTTCGAACCCAGGTCGGACGAGAGAGTCCCGGAGCTCACTGCTCTAACCAGTCATTCCGCGAGAAGCTTGGAAAAGTTTAGAAAAACTCTTGGAGATGTTCTTGGACGTAAATTCCGTGAGATATTTTCGCCAATGAGGAGTTTAACCAACTGCTTAGTTTGCTTGACACCGCTACTGGCTAGGTCACTTTTAAACAGCAAGATAAACATTTTTCTTGATATAAGTTTACAAGCCTAATGATGAAAATCCAATTTATTATACCGTTTTAAGGAAATAAATCAATTCATTACATTATTCTATCGCACATAATTCTATGCTTGTTTTTTATATGGTGTATTAGGATTATAAAAAAATAACTAAAAAATTGATTAATAACCAGGCAAATTATGTTACAGGCAGCTCCCATCTTTGATCGGTTGTTAGTTACAATGGTCAAATCAATAGTCAGCTTGAGCATACATGCTCACAATTTTTTTGTTAATTTTTTTAGTGATAGGTAACTCAGCATGTCGTCGTATTCTGGTGAACTCCGAACTGTTGTTCCGAGTCAAGTAGCAAAGCTAAGGGTTGGACGAATTATAAAAAATGGAGCATAGATTTAATTAAAATCGGATGATTAATATATACATCCTAATGAGGAGTAATACTAAAAAAACTCTATTTCAGAATTATGAAACAGAATATCCTGTTTTATTATTTACTCTTTCTTTTTTTTCTTTCATTTTTTTCTATTTTATTTTGTAACATGTACATTAACAATGATGTATTTATTGTGACTTTGTTAATCTACCATTCTCTCTCAAAAAAAATCATGGGTTAGGATGAGTATGCACGTGTAAGTGAGCATCTTTATTTTTATGAGCATGGGTATTTATACTCCCTCTATGCAAAAGGACTGTTTTTGAGTAGTCAACTAATCTCAAATGTATATATAAGAAATAATAATGTTGTTGATAGTGTGCGGGCGGGTTACGAGGTTCGGGGGTTTTCTCGGACTGGACGAAGGGTCTCTCTACCTTAATGCGAAATGATGTGTGTGTGTGGGGGGGGGCATGCTACCCCCACAGTCCAAGTTTTTTTTTTATGATACGAAATAAGTAATACTAGATTAGTCATGCAATTTCATAGCAAACCTATAAGGAGATACAATGTTAATACAATTTTTTATGAATCTAGTTAGTTTTAAAGTTGATTAACTCCTCGAAAATGAGACATGTTTTTTTTTTGACAAAGGAGTACTACTACAGTTTTAGCATATCCATGGGCCACAGTACAACATTGTTGGATCAGAAAGGGCCAAAATAAAATCATGATTAGTAAGCAGCTTTACTGCAGTTGATCAATCAAGTACCATTTCCCCTCTGTTTGTACAATCGCATTCATCCATGCGCTTTTACGTGGATCAATGCGTATTAAAGCCATGCGGAATGTTCATGCCAAACAGTGGCTCAAGCTCTTCTTCTCTCTCGCCTTCGCATTTCCAGAAATCAGACGCCAAGTGAAGCTCCACATACAACAACGGTTCCGGTGAGATGGCCGATCTCATGTGGCGGCGTTCCAGACGGCCCCTTCGCCTTCGCCGCACGCCTTGTGGATGTGCCGCATCCTGTCCACCGACTTGCAGACGCCGCTGCACGACCAGTCGAAGGACGCCACGCACACGTTCCCGGCTCGCTTCTTCCACTCGCAGTCTGCACAGCACAGAGGCGCAGCAGGCTCGCCGTTACAGCTGAGCCGAGCACTAGGTGCAGGTGAATTATTCAGGAGAGGAGCAAGGTGGTGCTGTACCTGGAGGCGTCGCGCAGCACATGCTCCGGTCGTCGACGTGCTCGACCTCGAGCCCGATCAGCCACGCGCCCAGCGAGACGTCCTCGTTCGCGAACCTGTGCAGGATCGGCCTGGAAACGACACACGTACGTCGTCAGGCACAGAGGAATGCGGCCACACATGACACAGTGCAAGATGTATATATGGCCGTCAGGAAATAACTGGTTGATGGAGATGTCGGCGGCGAGATCCTTGGAGATGGCGTAGATTTGGCCGGTGGCGTGGCGGAAGTACTTGTTGCCCTCGTCACCAAACTTCCAGTACTCTGGCTCGTGGTACTTCACTCCTCTGTAACACATATACAAACATATACAGGTCTCACTCGACAGAACCAAAAATGTTCTTGCTCCTGTGTTCTTATATAATAGGTCGGGAGATTTTTGCTCACTTCTGTGACAGGACAGGCCCGGACTTCATGCAGCCGACGTACACCCTCGGCCGCGTTCTGTGTTTCGCCAGCCTGCTCGACAGCATCCCTGCAGTTAGAAATGAAATCCTTGAGATTTGAGACTTACGGAGGAGCACCAGCACCACTACTACCCTGTACGTAACGACTTGACACGACTCGCTGCAAATTGCAATGAATGGCAGCACGCACGTACCGAGGTTGAGGTGGATGTCGTCGTCGACCTTGACGTAGAAGTCGGCGTCCCAGGTGGCGACGGCGGTGGTGAAGTAGGTCCTGGTCTTGGACGACAGCTCGTGGTAGCCCTCCGCGTGGTCCAGCCGCAGGAAGTCCCTGGTCTCGGCCTCCTCCGCGTCCAGGGCGCGGTCCAGCGCGCCGCCGCCCGGCGTGCCGCTGTGCCCGATCACGAACCGGATCACGATCCCCTTCTCCTGCTCCAGCTTCCTCAGCTTATCCCCTGCACCCGCCGCCGTCCCGTGTTGTGTTATGCGCGCACATGAATGCATGGCTTGTTGGCACGGTCCATGTGTGGGTGTGTACCTCTGGGGACCCAGGTGTCGCGGAGCGAGTCGCGCCGCTTCTTGCTGGTGAAGGCCGTGTTGATGCCCACCACGACGAAGGCCTTCTGGGGAGTCCTGCTGCCGGATGCCACGGCACCGCCGCCGCCGCCTCTCCTCGCGCGCTCCACGGCCATCTCCATCTCCAGGGTGGACACCGCCTTGTCCAGGGACCTAGAAGAAGTTCAGCAGCGCACCACGTACGACCTGTGAGTCCATGACCTCGCCGTAGCGTACACCGTGGAAGAATGTGATTTCGAAGACAAAACGCATGCAATGCACGCATGTGCTGTCTGCTGACAAGTTAGTCAGCAGCTGCAGTGTTCGATTCGACATTCGAGGCGGGATGCTTACTGGATCGCTTGATGAGTCCTCGACACCTCGTTCAGGAGATCCTTGGGGTGGTTCTCTCCGAGTTTCTGGCCAGAGATTCAGAGTTCGATCAGATGCAAGGATGCATGCCAAGTTGCCAACGAGTACGCGCAGTAACGGTGCAAGGCTCAGTGAGCCAGTGACAAAATTCTACTAGTATATATTACTAGGTACCAGCAGAAAAAAGCGGGTTCTAATTAGCAGACTTACACGCTTGTTGTCGCAGCCGGAAACGCGACTGCTCTTCTCGTTCTCGGCACTGTCCCTGCTCGAGGACACCGACGCCGAGGCCGACATCAGCGACACATTGCCGCTGAGCAGCAGCCCCACAACGAAGCTCGTCACGCACAGCGCCGCGACGGCCTTCCCCGACAGCGGCGCCCTCCCCCGTGGCGGCTTCTTCTCCAGCTGCGGCTGCCGCTCCATCAGTGCCTACACCAAAGGCACGGAAACAGTGTCACTTCGTTCATTGCAGATAGCAGGAAGAAATCTCAGAGACTCATCGACATGCATGACGAGCTGACATCGTCTGAATGCACATACACATACCATCATTGCTCGCGCGCAGCTGCCGGAGCAGGAGCAGGAGCTACTGGTTATGCAACTTCTCTCTGCCCAAGAGCCCGTACGACTAGGAGCGCGACGCACCAGGTTGGCCGTGTATGGTCCGGGCACCTGGAGGTCGGAGACGATTTATGTGCCAAGGCGCGAGCAACACGCCTGCTATCTGCCCGGGCCGCCTGCACCGCGGGAGGGTTCGGTTCGGGGAGCCGTTTCGTGTGAGGCGTCCCCAACTCTCACGCCGACCGTGTGAGGCTCGTAGTCGTAGCCGAGTCGCAGCGCGGGAGCACGAGAACCGTCGATCTCAGGCCTGATGGACCAATCATGAGCTGGCCTGGCCGGAAAAGGACGGGGAAATGGGAGGGAACGCGTGCCTCTTTTCAGTTGTGGTGGGGAACTGGAGATAGATCGTTCAGTTCTGAGGCGTCTCCCAACTTTTATCGTTGGGTACCTATACAAGTAAAGCCAGCTGATGGCAGTTTACTGATTTCCGGCATGAAGTTTCACTGAAGCAGTTGCACTTGATTCAGCTGCAAGTGGTTGACGTACATGTAACTGTAAGTTGTAATAACATGTACAAATATGGTAACGTATGGTGGGATTTCAGCCATCCGTGAAGCCCATCTGAAGCAAAACTCTCGTTCTCTCAGAGGAATAACATTAGTCATGACTGGCGCGAATCAAGTAAAGTATTCCTAGTTAGCTGGTAGCTACACTTTAGACAAGGCGCAAGCTTCAACATTATGTCGCCATGCCCGTAATACTCATGTACGCCTTGTTACGACAGGAAAAAGGATCCGTTTGTGATCAGAACCAAAGCTCCAGCCTCAACTTCAATTAGTAGAAGCAGTTTTCACCCATCCATGTGAGTACTCATAAATACTCTTTTCATCAATGGAGGACCATTGTAAACATAGAAACATCCAGAAATGTGCCCTGACACTAGTTTCATGTCTTCAGCATATACTTCTTTTGTTGAAAGACTCCATTGTCAGGTTGGCAGTGAAGGCTGGTATGGAGTTCATCCTCCTTATGAAGATGTCGACCTGAAAAGTATGGTTAGATCTTCTGAGGCAGTAAATTCCACTTACAATTAGATACAAATTTAAAACCGTCTTGGAGTTAACTGTTCTAACAATGCCAACCATAAGTGTACAGAGGTTAGGTCAGATCCATAACAAATGAATTTATTAATGGAAAAACTACTAATGGGGAACTCCACTGTTACGAACAGTTGACTTCCTATGGTCAACAGACCAACTAGACAATCAACACAAGTGCAACCCTCAATAGCAAATGTGATTTTATCTAATCACGTAGATTAGTATGTTCCAGCCTGATTCAAGTATCAGCGCTTCAGAACCTTGAACATGTCATATATCGGTTTGCAATTTAAACACATACGAGCTCAGGAATCAAGTTCCAAAGAAAACAAATGTATAGTTTTAAGGTGGAGACTGGGGACTTCAAACAGCTAGGATGCATGAGTGCTTGCTACTTGATAGTAAAATGAAATTAACCAGCTTAATACCTGCTGAGCAATTTCGTGTTGGGACGTGTAGTCGTTGACCTGTATATATCAGTAACATCAAATGATGTTCCAATAAAATATATGAAAGACCATTTCAACAGTGTGATAGTCTTACCACGATATTAGTGCTTCCTGATTCATAGTCAAACTCAAGCTTTTCATCATCGCTTTGGGCATAAACCGACTGCAGAATAAAGCGTGTTACAGGGATCCCATTTGACTGCTGCTGATCATTCATCACTATCTAAAACCATGAAACAAGAAAGGTTATGCAAAAGTTATCATTTATGTTGAATAGTTGGATAGAGTTAGAAGCATGCAAGAAGAAAAATTCAACAAAATATAGTAACAGAGGAAAAAATGTACATGAATACACGATCGAACAAGATGCCTGATGAGTGGAGGAGAAGTATATTGGTACCGATCTACAAGAATAAAGGGGATATTCAAAGTTGTACTAATTACTGCCGGGCATAGGAGCTACTATTAACTTATTTTTGCTCGTTTTAACTAGCGAAGCAGAGCTGATTTACAGCTGCAGCTGCTCTATCTCTCACACAGACACTGTGCTGACAGCCAGCACAAGCTGCTTTTACAAGCAGCCGGACGTTAATGTTTTTGCTCGCTCTTGTCAACAAAGTTGTGTCGGGCCAGCTTGTTTGGTTGGCGAGGCCCTGTTCGCCTAAACTTATCAGCCGTACCGTTTCAGCGAAATAACGGTGTTTTTCTCTCACAACAAAGCAATAACGCGGGCCTCTATGAACCAATTTGATTTCATGCCCGGAAGGTCAACCATGGAAGCCATTTTCTTAATAAGACAAGTTATGGAGCGGTATAGGGAGAAGAAGAAGAAACTACACATGTTTTTTATTGACTTGGAGAAGGCTTATGATAAAACACCAATGAATGTTATGTGGTGGACTTTGGACAAACATAAAGTTCCAACGAAGTACGTCGGGCTCATTAAGGACATGTACAACAATGTTGTGACTAGAGTTCGAACAAGGGATGAAGACACGGATGACTTCCCGATTAGGATAGGACTACATCAAGGGTCAGCTTTGAGCCCTTATTTGTTTGCCTTAGTGATGGATGAAGTCACAAGGGACATACAAGGGGACATCCCGTGGTATATGCTCTTCGCGGATGATGTAGTGCTAGTTGATGAAAGCCGGACAAGAGTGAATCAGAAACTGGAGTTATGACGGGAGACTTTGGAGTCCAAAGGTTTTAGACTCAGTAGAACTAAAACTGAGTATATGAGATGTGACTTCGGCACTACTACTCGGGAGGAGGAAGATATTAGTTTGGAAGGTCAAGTAGTGCCTAGGAAGGATACCTTTCGATATTTAGGATCAATGCTACAGAGAGACGGGGATATTGATGAAGATGTTAGCCATAGAATCAAAGCAGGGTGGATGAAGTGGCGGCAAGCATCTGGTGTCCTATGTAACAAAAGGGTACCACAGAAGCTAAAAGGCATGTTTTATAGGACGGCGATTAGACCTGCTATGTTATATGGTGCAGAATATTGGCCTACGAAAAGACGACATGTTCAACAGATAAGTGTCGCGGAAATGCGTATGTTGCGTTGGATTTGCGGTCATACAAGAAGGGATCGAGTTCGGAACGATGATATACGTGATATATTAGGGGTAGCACCAATTGAAGAAAAGCTTATCCAACACCGGTTGAGATGGTTTGGACATGTCTAACGGAGAACTCCAGAGGCACCGGTGCGTAGTGGAATCCTAAGCCTGGATAGTAACGTGAAGAGAGGCAGAGGAAGACCGAAGTTTGACTTGGGTAGAGGCAATAAAAGGAGACTTGAAAGGATGGAATATACCCAAAGACTTAGCCTTAGATAGGAGTGCTTGGAAGACAGCTATTCACGTGCCTGAACCTTGATTACTTCTGCTGGGTTTCAACTCTAGCCTACCCCAACTTGTTTGGGGCTTAAAGGCTTTGTTGTTGTTGTTGTTGTTGTTGTTGTTGAATACATGATGTTTACTGAAATGGACATCACATATGCGAACCTCGAAATTTTGCCTCCAAAAGACAAGCTGAAGATTATCATTACAATAAAATATAAAGATGGACTCTATTGACCTCCAGTAACAAGGTGCACATTGCTTTTTAGCTTGAGTCCTGCTGTTGGGCATTAAATTGCTCAACACATAACTCTGTTAAACTCAACATTGAACAATAGGATCTACAGCTACGTTTCAAGATCCTGCTAGTCGTATTTCAATTGATTGCATCCAACAAAAATGCATACAGAATTTCTACAGGTGGCTAAAACAGTTAAATGGAGAGAGAAGGGGTTGGGGGTTGTTTAGAAAAAAGCTGCCCTCATATGGTGTGTGTTACATTATCATTACCTTGTAACCGAAAAGGGAGCAGCAGGCTTTCCGGAAGACCGAGATCCTCTCCGCAAACACCGCCTTGTATCTGTTTTGAACAAAGTACAATGTTATAACAAACAAAATGTATAACAGATTCTAGAGGAGAAATAATAGGCTGCACACCTTTCTTCACGTTTTTCAAGTGTCGCAATTTGATTCTTAAGTTGTGCCAACTTTTCAGCAATATTAGTGTCTACCACAGTTCCAGCATCTGCATGTCAATGTTCCATTTATAAGTATGTTCCATTTATAAGTGCACTCAAAGAAAAATAACAAGGAATTGAGCATAAAAGGTACAAGTTATCCAAAGACAGTTCACTCCATTTAAATACAGATTATCTTGTAACTTTTGTTATACTAATCAACTACTCCAAACACAAACCACTAGACTAGAGCAAATACACTGTAGACTAGAGTAAGCAGAAGCAGTAAACAAGTTTTTTCATACGACAATAAATTAAAATAGAAATCCATAGGATCGTGAACAGTACAAATAATGTGAGATGTGACTGCATACCAGCTTGTCCTTTCAGTTCCTCAACTGCCTGCAGCCTCTCTTTTGTTTTCTTTAGTTCAGCTTGCAGTGCTTCTATTGTCTGCTTGGCTTCATTGTCGACTCCAAGAGTATTTACCATGCGCAGTACTTTTGTGCTTGAGGCAGAGTAATCTCCATGACCTAACTGTCAAATATGACAAGAACTTTGAAGCTAGCAGAAGCATGGCACACAGGAGAAATGTTGCAAGTTAAATTAGTAGAATTCACAGAGTACATATCAATAGCTGCGCACTCAACTAACTGTATTTTAAAGACGCGGGATTTGTACATGTGCTAAGTTTCACAAGACAACGCCAGTAGACAAAGGATAACCATCAGACATCAACAAAACAGACATCTTCAGCATAAAACCATCCACCAAAGTTTCATTGGAAGCAGAACAGCACAACCATCCTTAGTTTTTTATGCTTCAGCTCATAGGCCTGGGAATTATAGCAGAAGTTCCTATACCTAGTGGTTCAGGGATGCTAACGATATGACAAGAGGATGGGACATGCTCACTGAGTCATTGTACCAGCAGGAACAAAGCATGGATACTCCACTGAAACTGGTAAATCTACACCAATAAGAGATTGGCAAATAAGAACCTGCCCTAAATGTGCAAAGAGCGAAAGTCAAGAATATTATTTTAACACTGCTATATGTACAACCACATTACAATTGGCATGGCGTAACAAATATGTGCTTGAGTCAGGCAACCAGCAGAAGATTCTGTTGTAACGCGGTTGTGCGACAAGCCGACAATCATGTTGACTTCCTTATTTTTAATTGGTCAGGAAGACTGACATAGGTTTCTTCAGAAAAAAAAGGAAGACTGGCATAGTGGAACGAGTGTGTGCATGAGCAAGGAAGCAAGCAGAAAGACTTTGTCATAACGTGGTAATGTAGAGAGACAACCTAATGTCTCCCATTTAAAGAAAATATTGCGGACACGAACATTTTTGTTAACCTGCCTAGCACCAATTAATCTAACTTTGTGACATCTAAGAGATTTCAGCAGTATATCCAACAAAAACATATTTCAAGAATTATATTGGGGCATGTGAGGCTGACCTTTTTTTTCTACAACTGTTCCAAATAACAGAGTAGGATTATCAAGGAAACAATTTAACAGGTGATCTCGGGTGTCCTTACCTTGGACTCTAGTAAGGCCACCTGAGAGCGTAGCTGATCTCCCTCTCTCTCCAAAGACTTCACTTTCCTTGTTTCAAGGCTTAATCTTTCATTCATTGTATTGAGTTCAGTGTCCTTGTGACTAATCAGTTCTTTCAGCTCGTGTATAATGATCTCCAGCTCTCTTATTGTTTTTTCCATCCCAGACTGATCCGACTCTGTAGGATGTTCCTTTCTCAGCTTATCTCTTTCTTCACTGATTGCAGCAAGCTGACCGCAAGAATCAGGCAAGAATGAGCAGAAGTCTAAGCATATACGGCACATGAATATATGGTTTTTAAAACTGTATATGAATCTACACAGGTAGTGTACATAGGGATAAAAAATAGAAAATAGAAAATTACTAGTGTAGCAGGTAGACGGTACCATAAGCTCAAGCCGCTTGACCTCTCTAGTAGCACTTTCAGCCCTCTCTTTAGCAAGAGTGGCTTCACCTTCTGCACGTTGCTTGCTGAGATCAGCAAATTCTAGTGCAACCTCTAATTCTTTCAACCTTGATGTTACCTCACCAACTTTGCTCAAATTTGTCAATGCTTGCCTGTCAATCATTCAGATGACCACATGAATTTCATATGAAGAAAAGATGAGCAACAAACTAAAATAATGACCTTTCATGCAAAACAAACCTATATATCATGTTTTATAAGTTGCAATATGTACTGGCAGTTTTGCATGATTGCATCATAAGAACATAATACGCTGGATAGTGTAAATTGCAATGAAATATCAAAGAAAAATTGAGTATGCACACTTTTGCAGATCTGCGATCTTTTGAGGTATGTCAGCATAAGAAGACACATCAGGTATGTTGCTGAGCAGTGCTGTACAAGATGCTAATTCAAGCTCCAGCTTATGTGCTTTGGCATCAATTTCCTGCAGTTTTGATAATTCAACCTCTGCTCTTTCCCTGCGCCCCTGCTCCTCCAATAGCTTTTCTTTCAGCAACTCAATATTCGTGTGGGAAGACTTCAACCTTTTAGCTTCATGCACTTCTTTTTCCTACATAAAAAGATATAATCATATGGATTAACAGTGTAATTTCAGAAAATGCCTAGCAGGTCCTTGAACAGTATTATTGGTTTTAGGAAACTGCATAGCAGGTTGTTACTGAAAGAACAGACATGTCTCAAATTAAGGGATGCAGGAATCTATAACAAAATAAAAGAGAGTCGCACTTCATCATGCAAAACCGATACAGCATCGTGTAACTAAATGCACCGCATAGTAAAAGGGTGCCTTGATAAATGTAGTTATGCACTTGCTCAGTTTTTTTTCTTATTTCTGATTTCTGTACCAAAACTTTGAGAACATCTGCTGTTGACTTTGACATTGGGTGATCTAACTAGCCACATCTGTTATCCCTTGTGACAGTACTGCATTTACAATTTTACATGTTGTGTTGAATGGAAAAACAGGAAATTATAGATAGGAGAAAAAACAAGATAGCTATGTGGGAGTATTGTATTTGTATGTGTACCTACACTCAAAAGTAGCAGAGTTTGCTTCAAGAAGAAACTATCCAATCAACCATGTTGTATCAATATTAGAACTTCCAAGATATAGGTAACATAACTGGAATGCCCCGCAGCTTAGAGAGTCCCTTGAACTAAACTATATCATCGAGAAGGTATACATGTTGGATAACAATGTTAAACTGAGAACTTTTATTCTGGCCAGAAATAACTGGATTTCCTAGCCGTATATATAAAAGAAGAATGTCACAAGACAAACTACATGAAATAAATTTACATCAAGCATCTACATGGCGACCATCACCATCAACCATCAAGAAGACATCAAATTTGTGAAATGCTTACATAATTCCGGAGCTCCTCTTGCAAGAGCTTGATCAACTTCTGGTCATCCGTTGAGACATGTTGATTAAGCAAAGCACTAGAGTTCAATAGCTTGAGCTCCATTTCATTCTTCTCATGGAGACACTGATCAAGACCATATAAAATATAAATTAGTGTCAGTGTGTGACTGTGGAACCAAATGAAGAACCAATAAATACAAGTGTGGATATTTTTGTTAGGGGCTCCATTTTCAGAAGGACAAGAACTGGAAACAGTATAGACAATATAATCATGTAAATCAGATCAATACTGAGTACTGACCTCGTCAAGTTGCTTTTTCAAGTTGGTCAACTGCTCGTTCAACAACTTTGCCTCACTCTCATAGTTTTCTGCTCTGAGTTTTGTTTTCTCAAGCTATCCCAAATCCCAAAGGTTTAAAATAGTTAAGTCAACAGGCAACCACAAATAGATATTGCAACAGTTTAACCATACAAACCTCAGCATTATTTTTGGAAGCAGATAAGGATAGGTCTTCTTTCACATATGAAAGTTCCTTCTTAAGGGTTTTCTTCTCCCTTTCTGAACTTTCAGATAATCGATGCAAATTCCCTTCCAAGTCTTTGATCAATTCCTTTGCAGATGATACTGATGATTCTGCACTGATCCTAGAACCAATCTCTTTATTGAGTTGTGCCTACATTACCATGAAGCATGGCACTATTCATGTCTACTGATAAAACAAATATATGCCACATTGTAGTTTAAAAATGGCCATAAACACTAATTCATAGATCTGACATAGGATTACCACCATGGCATATATCATAATAAAAACACATGTTTTATGCTCCCTCCACCCCAAGAAAGGGACAAAATGCACTGACAAGAAACAACACCCTAGCAAACATGAAGCATGATACTCGTTGTATCAGCCCAGAGCAATTTCAGTGCTACATATGATGCAATAGTAAATATGGTAGACACGAGGCAGTCAAGGCACTCCTGCACTGAAGTTCCTTGCAAGAAACATTGGGATACAACACATGAAAAGATGCAGATCATGTGTCAAAAGGGGATTTCCCCCAAAAAAAGAATATGACAAAGGGTAAGAAGATAACCTCAAGTTCATTTATTTTCATTACTTGACCACGATACCGCTCCTGATATTCACTCAACTCCTTTAGTAGCCGTTCCTGTAATGCACTCTCCCGCCCTTTGGTTGCTGCTAATTCTTGCTCCACATAGTTAAGTTTATCCAGGAACTGCATCCTTTCATCCTCTACAGCAATAAATTGTAGTTTGTTCATTCCACTTCTAGCAAAATAATACTAACATCTGAATTCAGGTTGCTTAGAACAAAAGGCAACATCAATACTACTTGTTTTTCCTAGTTTCCTACCTCCTAGTAGACGTAAAGAACATGTTGTAGATATAACTTTGAGGGTGGTCGTGTTTGACATATCTTGAAATGACAGTCGTAATTCATATAGCTAATTAAAACTTAACTGAAATCAACCCTATTCACACAGTATGCATAAGAAATCATGGTAGACCAAACATACCACTCTTAGATAATTGTTCCTCCAATGCAACAAGTTTTGTTTGATACTCCTGAACTTGCTTCTCTGCAGTGTCCAGTGCCACCATGAACTCTGATTTCACCTTTTCGGAATTCAGAAATGCACACACGCCAAAAAAAACGTCAATATGCATATCACAACGGCACACACAGTTAGTTTTACAATATCAAAGCAATTGTCTTCATTTGAGGATCTCCTTGATCCAAACAACTAATCATGCGTAAACTGAAAATGGTTTAAATAGCTTCGATTCTGACGCGCGTGACCAAAACCGACATCAATGACATGTTTCGAAAGTACTAGGCAGCTCCCAATCCCTGTAACGAAATGCTTAAACGAGCTAAAAACCCACAGGAGTACGAGGAAGGGTCGAAGCGATCTCACCATCTGGCGGCAGTGGTACGTGCATACCATGTCGTCGAACGGCAACCCCGGGGGCGTCGGCAGGCACGAGGGCGGCGGGGCGGTCGTAGAGAACCAGGCGGCGATCGGAGACCGGACTACGGCCGGTCGCGCTCGCGCCGCCCACGGATTTGAGAAGAGCGAGATCGGCGGCGTCGCCGGCGCTAGAGCCCGCGCGGCGCTTCCGCTGTGGTGGAGTCCGGAGAATCATCTCGCCGCCTTGTTCTCACCCCCTGGGGTTCTGGAAGCTCCGGCAGTACAGCTGGTCTCTAGGGTTTTGGACTTCTGGAGGGGAGGCCGGAGCGGCGTGGGGTGGGGAGCGGGGATGGAGGTGGAGGCGGTGCGGAAGGAGAGATTGAGCGATTCGATTTGAAAATCCAGCGGTGGGGAAGAGTACGTATTTTGTTTTAGAAATGCTATTAAAACAGCGTGTGTTTTAACATAAAAAAATATATGATTTTTTATCTCTCTCTCTCTTTCTCACCGGTGATCACGGGCACCAACGACGGCGACCGGCGAGCTCGCCCCTGCACTCGCGTCCGTGCCCGCGTCGGCCATGGCAGTGGCGGTGGCGGCGGCGGATGTGTTGATTTGTCCTTCTATAGAAAAAATTTGCTATCCGTGATCTGTGGAGGCTAGAGGTAAAAGAAGAGGGTGGAGGCTGTTGGATCTTAATCCTATGGTGCAAAAAATTTATGTGTTAAAACTGCATAAAATACATGGTTGTGTAGTAGACAGACTCTATAATTTCTCAAGTTTCATTCCACCCGTCTAGAAGAGACTTTCAAACTCAGTGTCTAAATTGTTATTTAAAAAGTTATTTAAACAAAAATTATTCTCTATATCTTTACAGCATTCAAGAACTTTTCTATATTTTATTTGCACTTTAGAGAATAAATCTCGTTCTCCATCTTTAGGGTGAGCAATTTGGAATAGATGGATGGGAGATATTTTTTTTTACCAACATCTCTATTTTTATGAATAAGAAAAGATATTAAGGGGTACCTATAGTTGCTTTTACGGTAACTCCAAAAGCTCTTTGTATCTTTCCTTGTTTTAAGAATAGAAATTTTAGTGAAAAATGTTCTTTAACAGTTTTTCAATTAAATCTTCAAATATTATAATCATTCTCTATTCTGGATTTTCTGGCTAGCAAAAGATTAAGAGCTGGATTCTGTAGAGTACATATAAAGTAGAAAAACTGTTAGAGGATGGAAAAATATAAAGACTGAATTTTATTCAAATGACTTGATGATTTAAAGATTAAGTTTAAAATAGACTCTTAGAGATGTTCTTAAAATATTTATTATTAGTAAAATATCATGTGCGTGTTTTATGGTGTGGCAAAAGAATGATACACGAAATAAAAAAAAACATGAAGCCACGTGTATACTGTTTTTAATGTAGTTTTGCACCTTTGCGTACAGAAACATATGTTTGGATGTAACAGCCTGTGAAATAACATCGCTTGCAAGTTGCCGATTGAGACTCATTTGTTTGATTAGGATTGGTGCCCAGGAAAATACTATTTTCGTCCTAAATTAGAAGATAATTTAGTTTTCTATGTATATAGTTGTTATGTATCTAGATATATAGTTTTTACTATGTATTTTTAGATACGTAGCAAAAGCAACACAACGTTGTTGTGGCTAATATATCCTATTTGCTATAGTGCTTTGTGTTTAAGTAGGACCGGTAGCAGCAGCCGCAGCGGCTGATTTAGAATAGAGGGAGTAGGTAAGTGTATTAATTGTACATAAATCTTCTTACGCATCTTCATGAGAGAACTAATAAACATTTTCCTATGACCAAATCTTGCAAGAAATCATGATTTCTACTAAACACATTGCATGCAGCAGACTTATTATAGGCTCGATATTTTTTATTCTAAGATTTTAACCAAACAGGCCCGTGTTGCCCCTAAAAAAAGAATTATACATATGCATTGTA
This sequence comes from Miscanthus lutarioriparius, assembly GCA_904845875.1. NCBI lineage: Eukaryota > Viridiplantae > Streptophyta > Magnoliopsida > Poales > Poaceae > Miscanthus > Miscanthus lutarioriparius. The sequence goes on from CAJGYO010000005.1 coordinate 13,680,625, forward strand.
TGGGGTTGTTTCCTCCACCACATAAATACCTATTTTTATATGTCAACCTTATAACAAAAAATAAAAACCCTTCCACTATGAATGGCCCAATAAACTGCTAGAGCAATGAACTATGGTTAGCAAAATGTAGATGTTTGAATAGAGTTTCTACAGTTCAAAATATACTACAAGACATATTGCAACCAAATACCCCATAGATTTTAAAATTACTAATGTTTTCTAGACTCTAGAATACTATGTATGTAAATGTGGTCTTAATCACATAGTATAGTAGGCTAACAAGAGGTAGCTTGTTTCAAGATGAAACCACAATCAACCAAGGGATGATTTGCAACCGACTAAATGAGTAGAAAGTTACAGGCAAAAAGAGTGTAAGGTGAAACATATTTTGGACTTGTTTAGTTTGAGTCATAGCAAACAAATTATCTTGGCCTCAAGCATCCAAAATTGAACACTTAAGGGTGTTGTCTGACCGAGGCAGCTCTAGGTAGGAGCCAACCCAACATTCTCTTAAGCATAGGTACCTCATCAATGTGCATATACCTCTATGTTTTTTGTATTAAGGGCATCTTTGGTTGATGTATTGTGATCTATTGGTTGGTGGCCATAGTCTGTCGCACCTTAGGTAAGTAGTTTTTGTCCAAGTTTGTTTATTTTTTATGTGTCGCTAAATCCTTAAGATGTAAAACTCTTATTTCGCGTTGGAGCCCAACTGAATAAAATTGTACTAAAGTGTTTGGTCTCTCAATTAAAAGTATGCTCTTTTTTGAGCTATGGGCTCCATGAGACATATAAAATAGAAATACATGCAATAACAACATATGTAATATTGATATAACAGAATGATATTAAATTTTTAATATTGTGTTTAGAAGGGTATCAGGGTAAAAAGAAAATTTATACAACTGGTCTTTTTCTCATTTGTTTCTGACTTTTGGTTCCATTATAGAAGAGAAGAAGCAAACAAATTACAACAGTTCAATCTATTCATTAACAACTGTACGAAGTTCAATATCTCCTTCTTTTTTTTAGAGTTCAAGGCGGCACCCCAGCCTTTATATTGCAAAGACCATCAGTTAAGCATCCATTACAGCATTCGGACACCAGAGAAACACTCTCCGCAGAAACAAAGCGCCAGAACAGAGTTAACACTCTTACAAACAGAAAACGAGGCTAAACATGCTGCATGCCCCAAGCATCACCCAGATTTTCAAAGCTAATCCACTTCTTCTCTCTATTTGCTTTTCCGGGTCTTCAACCAACAGAGCTTTGGCGTCTTCTGGCAGCAACAGTCTTCCAATCACCACCAGACTGATACAGTAGGCGCTCCAACCCTGATTTTTTTATTTTTTAGCCATTTTTCGAATTTTTTTCATAAATATGTCTCTAGAGGTATGATTTCAAAATCTGTACCCTTAGCTTGGCGTCATCATTGGTGGCGCCGAGCTTACACGTCTCGGCGCCATAGATTCTGGCGCCTAGGTCGGAGCCACGTTGAAAGCGTGGACGCTGACATGGCAGGCAACTCGACGCCGTGGATCTTGGCGCCAAACTCGGCGCCATGGATCTTGGCGTCGAGCTTGGCGCCGTGATTATTGGCGCCAAGCCCTGTCTTACGTATGGGCCCACCCTTCCTTTCACTCTTCCTCTCTCTCCCTACCACTCTCGAGCCACCGCTACTGCACCGCCACGCCCACCGTCACATTAACCCGCCGTCCCCACCGCGCCGCACGCCAACCCCACGCCGCCATCAACAAGGCGCCCGCCACCGCGTTCGCACCACGCCCCCGCCGTGCCGGCCACCCGTGGCCCTAGCTCGCCAAGCACTGTCTCGCCCGCAGCAGCGCCGGCGCGCTCCCACGCCTGGCCAAGCCACCGCACCCCGCCCGGCCCTCGCAGCGGCGCCGGCCAGCCACCACCGGTTCGGCTCGTCGCCCTCACCCACGCCCGGCATCCGCTATGACTCCGTCCTAGGGCCATCGATCCCGGCGTCCGCTGTGACTCCGTCGACGTCCGCGGCCCCGTCCACATTCCTACCGCCGGCCGTCCTAGGGCCGAGGGCGATGGCCTTTGGCAAGGGCCAAGGGGAGGGGGCGCTGTCCGCCTAGAAGGCCGCAGCAGCCACCATGCCCGAACAGTTCGGATAGGGCTGTTTGCCTACAACGTCGCCTGCACAAGCTCTTGAACTCGTCGGATAGGTAAAAACTGTGAATATGCAATGTAGGTACTTAGCTTTGATTGTAGTGTAGTAGTTCGATTATTTGTTATTTACTAGTTAATGTGATGACTCAAGTAGTTGATTTAGTTAGTGATCTAGTGAGATAGATATGTAGATAGATAGAAACATAGATATGTAGGTACATAGATATAGTTAGATAGCTACTTAGATATGTAGTTATATATTTAGTTAACTAAATAGGATCTAGCTATTTAGTGAGTACATTGTGTGTGTGTGTGTATAGTTATTATCTTATTTACTTAGTTTGTAGTTAGAAAGTACTTGTTAGGTACTATCTATCGTCTAATTTGGACTAAAGAACATGTGTTTTATTATGTGTTTGAACTAGATGGACAACCTAGTGACCATATATCATGGAGGCACCGTTGAAAGCGATCGCTATGGCTATGTTGAGTTTGTTGACATGCAAAGCGTGCCTGTGCTATTCAATGATAGACCTTCATTTAGTGAGATGGTTGTAAGGGCTCGGAGGAGCTGCATTGCCTTGGAGATGATGATGATGGCATTGCAGTTGAGGGTGTACTGCACCTAGGTTCTCCTCCCAACATCCTCAAGCGAATAATCCCAATTGTGTGTGTGGATCGGTGGGAGAACTATGTGAGATCGGCTATGAAGAGCCAGCTACAATATTTGGATATGGTTGTGCGTCGGGTGTTAGTTGATCCCATCCCTCATGGGTTTTCTCCACCAATGGGTCAGCAGGCACACTTCGACCCTCCGTCCCGAACTGATATGGATGTGGAGGTTGCACCTATGGTTCTCGATGCTCAATCTGCCTCCAATGAGCTAGTTGGAGATGCTTGTCAGACTCATGATGTTGTGGCAGATCCTCCTCATGAGATCCCTTTGACACAGAATCATCCGCGTAAGTGTCTTATCCGCATGGTTATTGGGAGCTTACCCCCTTCCTTACATCCATTTTTTTCATTCTTTCCTCATTTCTCTACTTATGTTGCAGGAGACATTCCTGACAATGTGGATGTGCCCTCTGTTGCTAGGCAAGTGCACTATAGAGATGGATTCTGTGGCTCCAATAGTGTTGAAATTATGAATGATTCGGAGCCATATGAGATGGCAAGGGCTCTTGATTTTGATGATGATCGCCCTGTGGGAGAGCTGATAGAGTGATGTTGAGATGCTAAGGCGTATCTTTCCTGGCCACCGTGATCTAAGAGTTCATGAGTTCAGCGATCTTACTCATTCTGATCAGGCATGTGTAGAAGGATGTGATGATGAGCTCCTAGAAGCTCTTGAGGCCGGCCCTAACATGGTAATTGAGAAGGGTAGGGTATTCAAAGACCTCCCTGTATTGAAGAGATGGTTGTAGGCGTTTGCAGTGATACAAAAGAGACCTTACAAGGTTTTGCATTCATATGTGGAGCGCTGTTACATAGTTGTGTGTGACAAGGAACGCTGCCCATGGAGGGTTTGTGCAAAGACGCAAAAGGTCACTGAAAAGTGGAAGATCACAAAAGTTGTCGGGCCACACAATTGTGCTAACCATGTGCTCACACTGAAGCATCGACAGTTGACATCTACCTTATTGCTAAGCGGTAGATGGGAATATTGCAGGGAGAACCCAACATGAAGGTTAGGACAATTATCAGGACCGTTGAGGCGTTGTATGGAGGTTATGTGATAACTTATGGTAAAGCTTGAAGGGCTAAGCAGCGAGCATGGAAGATGATATATGGGGACTGGGAGGATGGGTATGAGCAGCTGCCAGTACTTTTCAATGTAATCAAAGCGTGAATCCAGGCATGCATTATGAGTACATCCCAAAACCAAATGCATGGAAGGATGGGAGACAGATATTCTTCCGTGCTTTCTGGTGCTTCCCTCAGTGTCAAGGCCTTTAGGCACTGTCGTCCCGTCTTCTCCATTGATGGTACGTTCTTGATTGGCAAATACCAGGGCACGCTTTTTATATCCATATCCTGTGACGCGAATAGCAAGTTGGTTCCTTTGGCATTTGCTTTGGTTAAGAAGGAAAACAATGATAGTTGGGGATGGTTCTTGAGGCTAGTCCGAATACATGTGGTTGGGCCTGGCAGGGAGGTTGGCGTCATATCTGATAGGCACTAGGGCATACTTAATGCCGTGACGAGAGCAGATAGAGGGGTATGCACCTTTGCACCATCGTTGGTGTACTCGGCACCTTGCCGAGAATCTACTCCGGAAGGATGGTGTGAAGGATAACTTTGATCTGTTCCAGGAGGCTGCTGGTAGCTTGAGGATAAGTACTTTCAAAAAAAGTTGGAGCAGATTAGAACCACATCAAATGCAGAAGGTAGACAATGGCTCATAGGCTTGATGAGGGATTTGGAGAAATGGACAAGAGCTCACGACGACAGTGGATGGAGGTACGAGTTTCAGTGTAGCAACATGATGGAGTCATTCAATAAGTTGCTATTGGGGATACGTGGTATGCCCATGAATGCAATCATTCAATTCACCTTCTACAAGCTTATTGCCTGGTTCAACGATAGACACGCCCATACATTGAAGTTGCGGAGTGATGGAGAGATATGAGCTCCGAAACCAAAGGGACACCTATAGAAGGCAAATGAAAGGGCTGGCACACATGAGGTTACATGTTTTGACCATGCCATAGGGACTTATTAGGTTGAGCATAGGGGCGGTACACTATCTGATGGCGAGGTCCAAGAGTCGAGGATGCATGTGGTAATCCTCCAAGATTTCACATGCACTTGTGGTAAACCAAGGCAGTACCACTTGCAATGTTCTCATTTGGTGGCAGCAGCTAGGCATCGCAACTTTAATATCGAGATCAGTATACCTCATGAGTTTAGTGTTGACACGCTTGTGCACACATGGAGCCCCCGCTTCGTGCCTTTCTAGGACCCTGGAGAGTGGCCTACATATGATGTGCCAAAGTACATTATGGATCCAGCTTACCATTGGAACAAGCGTGGATCAAGGAAGAGGATGAGGCACAGGATGGTTATGGATCAGATACCCAAAAGAACGAGGCATGGGAGAGGAACCCCATTTCTTACTGACCCCGAGCAGTATGAGTGCGGCAAGTGTAGTAGACTGGGCCACAATTCACGCACTTGCCATTGGCAGATTAGTGAGGTGCGACTATTGGTTGTTTTCATTATTTCATATTTGTCGTATTCATTCACTTTTTTATGCATATCTCAATTTATGCTTGTAATTATGTCAATTACTTGTATATTTCTAAGTTTATATTTCATTGTATATTGAATTTCTATTTCATTGACTTTTTTTGTAGGATGGCGTAATTCCACCTACTCGACTGGCGTATGAGGAGACCCACCGAGGACGTCTCATAGCGGAGGGGCTGGTAATAATCTATACATCTTGTTCAAATTTTTGTGAGCTTACATATGTTCGTGAAGTAATGGGAGACTATGTTTTATTCCATGCTGGACTTTTCGCTCCTTTGTCCTAGAACCCACAATGGGTTATTCGATGTGCAATACGACAATAGGTACACTCCTTTCTTGCAAAGAGCTGGCCTTGATGTCATCTCTTTTTTAGGTTTGTTGTGGGTTGCCCAAGTTCAACTCAGCGGGCATAACTGCATTGGTTGACAGGTATTATCTTCAATCATTGCCTCCATTCATAGCCATTTGTTCATACGCTTGCCTTTTTGACATGTAATCTTGCTTTGTCTAAAATGTAGGTGGCGGCCGAAGACTTACATCTTTCACTTGCCTTTCGGAGAGATGACAATCATGCTCCAAGATTGTCAAAAGATGTTAGGTCTGAGGATTCACGGCAACACAATGACTGGGCAGTGCAGGTCAGAAGGTTGGAGAGCATGAGTAGAGGCCTTCCTTAGGCATGAGGTTGGCGAGCAAGGGGCTCGCACTTTTGGAGTTCTAATCTCCTGGCTTTGGCAAGAGTTCGCATAGTGCCCTGAGGAGGCAGATGAGGAGAAAGTTGGGTACTACTGCATGGCATGGATCCTACACCTATTTGCCTATGTTCTCTTCCCCGATGCCATGGGTGACACTGCGTCGTGGATGTGGGTCCATTGCCTCACTGACTGAGGACCAGGCGGGTCCGTACAGCTGGGGCTTTGTAGTGTTGGGTTTTCTTTACCGGTAACTTTGCGAGGCGTGTCGTCGGACTTTGTCCTCATCGTCACTTGGTGGGTGCGTGTACCTGCTCCAGTTGTGGATGTGGGCTCATCTACCAGTTGGCTGTCCCGAGGTTCTAGCTTGTTGTGAGTGGTTCGCAGGTCAGCCTCCTTGTCGATAGCCGACGTGGGCGTACCTTTGGGACTAGGTTAGGGTTCCGCACGTGAGGTTAGAGCGGGCGTAAATTGAGTTCATGAACGAGCTAGACACGCTCATGGCATCTAGTGTAAGTAAATTTTATTTTCCATGCTGGTTTAAAATGGTTTAGTATAGCATCCAACATCTTGTTTGGACATGTTGCAGGTGTCGTGGGAGTCGTACGATGGAGAGAGGGCACTTCCTTTTCAGTTGAGCCACATGTGTGGGTGCAACGATGACTTCTATAGGATGAGGTGCCCTCTAATATGTTTCTATGCTGTCGAGTTCCACCTGCCAGATAGAGTTGCACGCCAATTTGGAGTGAGATAGTTTTGGCCAACGGCTCCGTTCTCGACTAGCGTTGACTTACACAAGTAAGTGTTTTTGCTATTTCAATTGTCTTGTGATGGTCCATTTCCATTAATTCCTATATAAGATGAAGTAATAATGACATATGTGCACTTTTAATATGGTGACATGTATATGGATTTAGAAACTAACATTGTACGTGACGTGCATGTAGGTTGGATTGTCAGAAGAACAGGAAGATTTTTTATTGGGAGAAGCACCAATAGGCATAGATCGACGAGCCACACACAAACCATGAGTACAAGCGCTACTAAGCTTTGTACCAACGTGCAACACGGTGCAGGCTAAGGCTGCAATGGATAGAAGATGACTACGCCGACATCAAGTCCTCCGATGATGAAGACACAACGTACGACCAAACTACTCATGTAGGAAGGCAGGTGGAGGCAGGACCAATCTTGGACAGAGTGGTAAGTCAATTACCTTATTTTTCTATGTTAAGTTGCATACCAATTATTTAACTAGGTTTCCTTATCATTGGTGCACCTTTGAGTCGTAACATCCTTATAATTAATTTAATCATGCAACATAATCATTCGTTCAGAAAAGGACTGGATGGAGTTTGATTTCTTCCATTCTTTAGAGAATCCGTTCTGTTCATAAACCAATCATTTAGCTAGGTTTCCTTATCATTGGTCCGGATGCAAAAAATAAAAATTGAACAGACCTACTACTAGCAGTAGATGTCAATTAGTTAGGTGTTTTGAAGACAATTCAGTACAACACATGGAGTTTAGGAATTGGTCAGGAATTAACTAGTACTTTGTACTAGATTAGTAGCGTCCTCATTTTTCAATGTCCACCACAATCTTACGGAGAACTTTGTTGCAGAGCAATACCCTCAAATGCTCGGTTGAAGACATTGAGCGCTTTCGTTTGAGAGTCAGGGACGACGACACGCGTAGCTTCCTAGACGTAAGATTCAAAATATTCTTTCAAATATATTATTAATATGTTAAATTCTTCCAGTTAACATAATTTTGTACAATAGAGACTATCACGTCGGCTACGCCGTGCGGCTGCTCGTTGTGCTTGCAGGATAGCCATGACGCAAGACGTGCATGTTCCTTCCGTAGGCTTAGGTTCGTCTAGCCAAGTACCTATAGGGTCCATCGGCATTGCGTACGAGGACGAGGACGATGATGATGTGGACCAGAGGCACGAGGAGCTTGGCCCGTCTTAGCTCCAGGACGCTCCCTCGACTCAGCGTACACAACCTTTAGGCACTAGGCGATGTTGTCCATCTGACCCTTACACTCCAGGCACCGACGCTCTTGGTCATAAGGGTAAAGGTAAGACTAGGAGGCAGTGAGGGTTTGTGGTAGATGTTATTATGTACTATTATGGACTTTGTGGATTGTATAGACTATTATTATCGAATATGAACTACTATGGACTATAATTATGGACTATGTGGACTATTAATATGCTCATGTATATGGTTTTAGATGAATGTGGCATATATTTGTATGTTTGAACATGTTGTATTGAGGTTAAATATTCATCTCTATATTTGTGTATGGATTGCATCAAAAAATAGGAGAAATTATGCCAAAAATTTCTGCCTAAAGTATGTTTTAATCAGCGGCATCAGCTTTACCGGTTCAAAATAGTGATTGAAGTCTGAATCAAATAGGCTTTTCAGTCATGGAATCTAGGGGAAATAGTCTTTACAGTGATTTGTCATGTCACCGTCGAATAGACTTTTCAGGGTTCTTCGAAATAGTGATTTAAGTCTAAAATCGAATAGGCTTTTTAGTCATAAAATCTAGGCTCTCCAGTGTCCTACGATGTAGGATTTTTAGTGATTCTTAGTAGACTTTCTAGGAGGATTTAAAGCATAACACAACGGCTAGCAAACCTGCCTCTGGCTATATATATGCGTTCTAGGATGCATTGCTAACGAAAAAGAAAACCAAACTAGTATTCGGTTTCGTTGGAGTAGGAATGTCTGGAGGATCATCTAGAGGAAAGGGTTTTGGGAGTGGCAGAGGAAAGGGGGGACGAAGAGAACTCCCATTGTGTGGGAGGGGTCTATTGGGCCTGATTTCTTTGATGAACCAGTGTATTAGTTTCCCCCCGAGAGCAAGAGTGATTTCACTAAAGAGTGCCCTCTCAGATGATACGATAACAGGAAGGAAGATTGACCAAAATGCATGCATAGTGAGGACTGCTTAGTGCATATGTTCACCGAGGGGATCGACGAAGGTCATCGCTTCTTCAAATGCCCGCGAGCATGGGTAATTGCTATTACATTTCGTTTGTTAAATATGTTTCTCGAATACCCTTACAACTCACAGGACATACTTATTGTAGTCTTTTGAGTCCGAAGAAAACTATGGGTTCACTAGGTGGGTTGATCCTCGACTAATTTATCCACATCAGCAGTACATCTACTACATGTAAGACCAAATCTTTGATCTACAAAGGGAAGTTAGCAGCGGGTACAAGGAAGACGAAGACGATGACGACAACAATGGTGCAAGTTCACAGGAGGCACTCTGTAATGATCTATATTGCACCTGCCCTAATCACAAGAACAAGGGGCCTCCGCTGTCACCCCTACCACCACCACCACCAACAATGGGAGACTACTATGGAAAAGGTGCAACACAATTTTCTATGTGGCCACACTACTAGGACGACGTTATCTTATTCACATAGCACATCTATGTGTTTGTTGTTTGGTTTAATTACCTAAGGCATATTAGGTTTAGTCGAAGGAACTATGTACCCTTGTTTGGTACATGTTCTCACATGCCATTTCTTGTGCTTGTTGTTCGCTTCAATTACCTAAGGCATGTTAGGTAGAGTTAGGACCTCTGTACCCTAGTTCGGTACATGTTCGCACATGTCATTTCATGTGTTTTGTGTGTTGAATTATATAATGCCCTATTTTGTTAGGTTTTGTTTACAGCATGTGATCACATTTCACTACGTCCGCAATATTAAACTAAATATTATGACCACAAATAATGAAAACAACTACATAATGAAAAGTCCAATGCTATGACACATTAAACAACACAATAATATTAGAAGTACGTGCCGACAAACTAAATAATGCAGTACATGACCAAAGCATGCCCATACTTAAAGTGCATTACATGACAACACAATGAAAAGTCCAACAGTAGACAACAATGCTCATGAATAAACCATAAAACTAGCAAGTAATGGAGACTATTGAGTGCAACGAGGCCACTTTCCTTTCCTCAGGGCATCGGGATTCTCCTTCATCGCTGCTTTCGCTTGGCGTGCACGCTCAAGCTTCTTCTCCCTCTCCTCCCTGTACACAGCAACACGCCTCCTTTCCTCCTCTTCCTTATGCTCCTTTTTTGCAGCCTCCTCTCCGCGTCTCTTCTCCATCATCTCCTTGTCCTCTGCCTCCCACTGTAATAGTTTCTGCATCTATTCCTTGTCTTCAGGCTTGATCTCAGTATCGATCCACTGCTCAAAATCACAGAGCGGTGGAGGGGTCTGCAACAAATGCAATTGTTACAAAACAAAAAAATCATGCAAGATATCATATGACACAAAATAATTATTATACAACATCAATTTCTCACCATCTTGTTAATGCGGTGCTGACGAAGTGTAGGCTCAAACGCAAAATTAGAACACATCCGATACCTCTGCCTATACGTGTCCTCTTCATCGGACTTGGCTACCTTGCAAGGATCACCGCAAAAGCACATGGGCACTACAACACCACTAGGCAGAGGCAATGGGTCAAAGACATTTCCGGTCATCCGGTCATAACTATAATTTAGCCATTTTCATTCTAAGAACCGAAAGCAATTAACATTAAACCCTACACCTAGGGTTTCCTATTTGAGCCACAACAATGAACCCATAAGATAACAACGTGCGCTGAGGTTACCTTAGTTTGGTAGCTTTTCCACGCCTTGGCATCCTACGATTGTATACTATAAATATTAAAATTGCATGAAACCCTAAGTAATGACGATTCATAAGTTGAAAAATCCGACTAATTTATACCGAATCAATTTGAAAAAAAACTAAGAGGGAGCGAGGATACCTTGTTCTCGAAGATCTATGGATCAAATCAAAGTTTCCAAGGTCCAATATGTCGATTCGTGAGGTAGGGCAAAATGGGGAGAGAAAAAACCCGAGAGGGGAGAAAGAAGAGGAAGAAGGCTTGGGCAGGAAGGTTGGGCGCTCGGTTAAAACACAAGCTCGGCGCCCTGGATCTCGGTGCCATGCTTGACACCAATAATCATAGCACCAAGCTCGGCGCCAAGATCCACGGCGCCAAGCTTGACGCCAAGATCCACGGCCCCGAGCTAGCTACCATGTCAGCATCCACGCCGCCAACGTGGCCCCGGACCTAGGCGCCAGAATCTATGGCACCGAGACGTGTAAGCTCGGCACCACCAACAATGGCACCGAGCTAAGGGTCTAGAGGCGCCGAGTTAAGGGTCTAAATTTTGAAATCATACCTCTAGGGACATATTTGTGAAATTTTTTCAAAAAGGGCTAAAAAATAAAAAATTCGGCCACCCCACAAACAGTTAGCTAGGTGAGTATGTAAAATTCTAATGGCCCATCTTAACAAAATAGAGAAGATACACAGGAATGCTAACTAAGCAAGCTTTGATCAAAACTAGTTTCCCTGCATAAGATAAAAGCCTACCTCTCCACCCAGCCATCTTTTTTAGCATCTTATCTATTAAAGGCTGGCTATCTTCCCTACTAAGTTTGTCAAAGTGTAAAGGGACTCCTAGGTACTTAATAGGTAACTCACCAATAGGACAAGAGAACAGATGAGCTAAGCTATGAACAGTTTTGGGATCTACATTAATAGGAATCAACTCACTTTTATGGAAGTTAATTCTCATGCCTGAGAGCTGTTCAAACCACATAAGAATACCTTTGAGATTTTTAGTATAACCTTCTGCCGATGAGATATGGCCGTAGTCTACCGAGGGTATGCCCACGGTAGTAGATGAATTGGTGGAGGTGTGCGTGAGGGAACTGGACGGTGACACATAATGAAGAGACAACAATTAGACAGGTTCAGGCCACCAACTTGGCGTAATACCCTATGTTCTGTGTCTTTTGGTGGGTTGTATTGCGTATGATTAGATGAAAATGAGGGGGTCCCTACCCGCCTTATATAGCCCGGGGGTAGGGTTACAGATCGGTTGTTTCTATCATGATCGATTTACAAGATAGGAAGTTATAGATATTACGGGATCTAGCATATCCGAGCAGGTTTCCTAGATCATCGAGGATCTTCATGCGGTCTTGTGAGGCACGCCGACCTGTGCCTTGCTTCATGTGATGTCGTCTTGTAAGCTGGGCCTTCACTAGTGGCGTGACCCATGCGCAGTCTTGTGGGCTGGGCCTTCCCTAGCAGCTTGGCCCATGTACAGCCCTAAGGGTATCGGGGGTCATACCCCCACAGCTAGTCCCCGAGCACCTTGCATCCTGTGAGCAACACCATCCTGAGCATGTCTGAGCTGATCAACAAGCCACTAATTATCAGGAAGAGGCTTCTGACCTGTCTGACTAGGAGCCGAGCTATTGAAGAAGATGTCCAAGCAATTAGTCGGGCGTCCAGGCTGTTGGTGCGAGCGTCCGAGCTATTAGAATCAATGTTTGAGCTATTAAACCAGGAGCCGAGCTCGGACCTATGCGAAGCCGAGGTTTGTCAGAAGGATGTAAGAAGCTCAAGTTATTTTTTTTTGAAATCTCCATCTTGGATGAAGTGTGCCCACTTAGGTTCTGGGCATCGAAGTTGGTCGCGTGGCATCCTTGACTTAGTTAACATGGAGGAACATAGTCGCTTTGAAGAAATCTAAGTCAAAGAAATAAGCACATTCACCACAATGTGAAGTGTGCCCACTTAGTCCCCGAGCCTAGCACTAGGTGAAGTAGTCTCGTGGTGCCAGGGTCCAAAGTAGTAGTCTTCAGGTGCTGAACCCGTTCCCAGCTTAGCTGAGAAAAATAGTACAATTATCGCTAGATGACGTGTACACACGTAGTCCCCGAGCCTACTGGAAGATTGCAAAGATATCTTGTAGCAGGGTCAGAAAAAATATCTTGCCATGAAAATCCAAAAATTCCTTCGAAATATTGCTTGGCACATGTTTTTGTCTTTGTGGCCCACGCGAAACGCAGCTTCGCATATGGATACGGTAAGCCCAGTTAACGGTCCAGTGATGCGCGGAGAACTCAGAGGGAACGCGGTGTGTCAAGCGTAGTTTCCCAAAAACCTAGAAGGTGGAGGGTCAGGGGTCTTTCCGTTATAAATCTGCCGTGGCTCCGTGGCTCACTCCCCATTTCCCACATGCCACATCATCTTCCTCACGGTCTTGCACACATACACCTTCCCATCTACAATAGCTCCGCCGCTGGAATAGATCCAAGTAGTGAGCAACCACCACCTCTAGATCTGCTTGATGGTGCCGAAGAGGAATCGCAATGGCTCGAGGCGGGCGCCGTGCGAGGTCAACCGTGTCGAGGAGTAGGTGCAGTCCATCAGTGATGAGAGGGCACTCAACAACTTGGTGGTGCTCGGGATTCTATCAGATAGGGCGATGGTGGGATGGCGCCTAGCGGTTGGTGAGAATTTCCCCATGCCCCATTTCGATGAACTTGTTGTTTTTGAAGATTACTTCATCCACAGATTCGGCATCCCAATTCATCCTTTTCTCCATGGGCTGATTGACCACTATGGCATCAGTCTCTATAACCTTAGTCCGAATTCCATCCTTCATGTTGTTGTTTTCATCAATCTTTATGAGGCATATCTGGGGATCTTGCCCCACTTCGATCTATTCAGCCATTTCTTTTGTCTCAAGATGCCGGGGGAAGCTAGATCCAAGGTAGTCGGCAACGCTTATCTACAGCTGTGGGATGGGATGGTGAGTCAGTATATCGCCATCCTGCTTAACACGAATGTGAAGTACTAGGCCTGCAGATGGTTCTAATTAGGCAGGTGGAGCCATATGTCTGACTCGACATTAATAAGGTGCCAGTGGCGAACACAAAGTGGTCGGAGAGGCCCTGCCTAGACAGAATGGAGCAAGTAAGGGAGCTCCTATGGTTGATAGATTGTAGAAGGTTTGACGGAGTCATTGTGGCGACGAACTTCATGTTCCACCGGATCCAGCTTTGCAAGGAGAGGGCGCACCCGGCGTTTGAGTTCTAGGGAAATACTGATGGGACCCATGAGGTGCCTAAGAAAATTGCTTGAGATGAAGTCATGCGGTGGATCAGGATGTTGTTCAATCTCATGGGTCGGCTGTCCATCAGAGACTAGCAACGGGCCTCCAGCGTCGGAAATCTCCCCCCGGTGGCAAGAGCCTTTTCTGCGGTGTTTTGCTTGATTGTCCTCACTTTGCAATCTATTCATTTGTGTTGTTGAAGATTCATGGATAGGACTAGGTGGTTTACTTTTGGCAATCCTATCAAAGGAGTGGCCAAGGGCTATGGACACCCAGTCGAGCAGTCCCCAGCATTAGCGGAGCACTGATGCGGACGAGGAGGGCTCATAGAGCTAAGAAGCTAGAGGTAATGACACATGGATGGAGTATGTCCATGAAAAGCTTCGCAAGAAGCGACCGCCTGAGAGGAGCCATCCACGAAGCAGAGAAAATCAGCTAGGCCCTCTCGAGGTGAGAAGGGTCTGGTGAACATCGGGGCCTCGAATCAGCCCTAGAGGCGACAGATGGTTCTGTAGGACACTTCTTCTAAAGATGAGCCGGCGACTCTAGCACCTCCAAGCGCGGCGAGGCCTCCACCGATGGCCCCAGCCGGGGTGGAGACGCGGGAGAGGCGGCGAGCCTGAGAGGTAGCAGCAGCAGTCCCTGAGAGCTTTTGGAGGACCACAACGACGGTGATTGGGGCCGGCAGGCGAGTCCCCGAGACGACGCGGGGGATTCCGACCATGACCCCCAAGCCTACCTGAGTGGGGACACCGGCGACGGCAGAGATGGGAAGCTCAAAGATGACAAACGCACCAGGTGGCTCTACAATGGGTCAGGAGGGCTTGGGAAGGGCACACCAGTTCAGGATAGCACGGCGGGAGGCCCAATTGTAGGTTCCTTCACCATTTGCGGTATTCCATCAGTACATAGTCTTGATTTTGACGAGCTGTTTCTTTGTGGTAGCACGGAGCCGACTGAAGATCTGCAACCATCGGCCGTCAATGATAGGTAGCAGGTGTCGGAACAAGAAGCTCCTACCATACCGCTAGAGGGAATGGGGGGTGACCTGACCATTCCCGCCGAGGAGGGGCTAGCGGCTTCAGTGCCAACTGCTCCTGTCGTTGAGGAGCCGCCAACCACCGGGCCGACCTCTCCTGGCGGTAGGGCACATGATGAAGGTGACCCAGGCGCTGAGGAAGCGTGGACTGCTACAACGGTGTCTAGAGACACCACTCGAGCGGGAGCGGAGACACCACCCCATTTGTACCCCAGGCACAAACAAGACCAACCCATTCCACTCCTATCATGGGGTCTAGGTCTCCGTCTAAACTTGGACTCCAAGCCCCCACACTTGAGACCCGGTCTCAATATGGTGCTTAGACCTCCACCTTTCCCCACCTCCAATCAGTCGGTCGAGAAAGAGCCGGAACCCATGACAAGAGCGTAACGAGCCTTCCCGCTCCCATAAGCAAGTATGTGCTCAGGAAAATAAGTCTGTGACTTGACTACCATCCACAGCAACGGACGGTCCTCAATCGACATAGATAGGGAAAATAGTGTAACCAAGCTAAGCCCCATGGCCATGGGACACAAATTGTTACACCCACCAATACCCATACCATATTCCTGTCCAGTCTCCATTTTCCTTTCATCATTTTTATCCTGAGAGTAATTATAATAATCACCTATTCTAAGTAACGGCAGGTTACTCACGCTACCAAAAATCTAAGCATAGCAGCTACTCGAACCTACACTAGTAAGACTCATAGGACAAATATATCTATGCATGTGGTTTCCATAAAATTTTTAACGTAAATGCACATCACATATGTACATATAGTGATTATAAAAAATAAGGGATATGCACTGGGGCTTGCCTTGGGAAGGCGCGTGTCGTCAGCCGAATTAGTCAGTGGTGGCTCTGGGACCTCCTCCCTCACAAGTACCTCCTCCTCGTATTCCTCGATAATCTCCTCGAACTCACGATCGACTATGGTCACTATCTTCACCAACTCGTTCTCTACATGCATGCGATGATGATGTAACCATTTAGCATTTTAGCAACATCAACTCTTAAAATAAGAATACGCACGCCAAGCTACTAAGCTAGCTCTAATGACTAAGATACTAAGCTAACTATCACCTTCATCAAGCAAAGTGTTGGGTTCAACTAACAAACCCTGAGCTTGGCAAATTAAGGATATATCTTTATTTCTACTAGTGATTTAATGTATATTGAAACAAAGAGCATTTATCTACCCTAATGCTTAGTCTATTCTAAGGCTACAAAAATTACAGTGAGCACATAAAAATTTTAGGACTAAAGCCATCACCAATTTACCACAAAAAATCATACAATAATTAACTTAATATTATTAAGCATTCTCAAACAATTTAATAACTCCTAATATCAACACATATAAGTATGAACTAAATACACCAACAAATAGATCACAATTTTATGATCCTAACAAAATTTGTTTCATAATTTTTGGACACCTACATGATTTTATATTAATTAACAAAGATCAGCTCAGAAATTAAATTAGAAAACTATTTCTAATTCCTTAGAAAAAAAGGAAAAGTGAATCTGCTGTGCGGCCCACACGACGCCGGCCCGTGCGCGAGATGGCCTGCTGCGGGAATCCTGCGCACGTTGGCGCTTTTGCAAAATAGACCTCACACTTCTCCTAAATTACAACTAAGTCCTAACGCTATTTCCCCTCTCTCAAACTTTCTCACTTAACCCCTTGGCTTTCTTGGAATTCCCCCACATGAACCCCCGGTGACTCAGCGCACGGCGGTGTGGCAGGAGGTGACACAGTGCGGCCGCGCCGGCCACCTAGGACCTACGCCGACCCTCCTAACGGGTCAGTCACCATCTCCGACCCGAGTAGCTACGCTAAGCGGCGGTGTAGGGTGTCATGACTTGCTAGGGAAGGCTATAGCAGCACGTGGCCATCCACGATGGCGGTGCCACTGTTCCATCGAGCTAGGGCAGCTATCGACCTAATTGGATAGCGCGCGAGCATCAGGAGGCTATCGCGGACCAAGCCGAGGTGACGGTTGGAGCGGAGGATGATGGAGAAGGGCTGGCCATGTGCAGTCGAGCCATGCAGCGACACACCGTAGTGGCATGGTCACGTCAATGATGACGGAGAGGCGATAGAGGTATGGCTAAAGAGCGTAGGGCGACGTAGAGGTCAAAGCTAAGCTAGCGGTGCACTTGGATTGGGTCGGGGTGGACAAATGGAGGACTGCCTGACGGTAATGGCCGAGCTCGGCCTTATCGGCATAGCGGCGGGGAAAAACTCCAAATTGCAGCTTGGCTGTGCTCGCTTCAAGGCTGGGTACGGTCGGGGTTAGGTGGCTTAACGGAGAAGCCAGGGATGAGTCAAATTGAGTTGAGGTGATATAACCATGCTAAATTGGGCGAGCGAGGTCGGCCAGTCACGGTGGTAGAGAGAGAGAGTCAGTGCAGTCAGTTCGGCTCATCCTCGCCTTAGCAAGATGTGAGTGGCGCGATCAGGACACACACGCGCATGCGCTATGACAAAGGCGTGCGCGTGTTTGTGACCAACACGGCATGAGCGACTATCGTCGCACCTTTATGGGCGAGACGATAGCGGGTACGACCATGTGTCGATACCGCGGATACGCCAAGCACGCACAGCAGTGACAAGGCCACTGGTAGGGCGGACAGCGTTGTAGAGCCACTGGGGAGGTGCGGATGCGATGGTGAGGCGATGGCAGCGCAGCGCGGCCGCGGTGGCACCAATGGTGGTAGCACGAGGCTGGGCAGCAGGGCAGGGGCAGTGGCTCGCAGCGACCGACCTCGGCCAAGCCTAGGCGGGCTCGATCGATCCAATGTGGCAGCAATGGGTGGCCACGCTGGACGCAGCCATGTGCGTGGCACAGGGTGGCCGCGCGGTGACCGCGTGCATGACGCCAAACATCCCAAGGCTGGGTCATGCATGAATTTTAAAGCATTGATACAAACTAAACTAATGAAGTTGGAGCTAAACCGCTTTCACTATGCTAAAGAGGGTACATCAAACTACCATAAGGAACAAAAACATAGCACTGACCTTTAGCTAAATTTTCCAAAATTAATTCACCAACATGGCATTGTCACATCATTTTCAAACTTAAAATTCTTCCAAGTCTTGAGCTGAATTTGATTTCAAGTTCCATTTCCAAGCCTTTAGAAATACTAGTTAGTCATATTATTTTTCTATAACAAAAGTTGCATTGTCATCTACAAAGTTTGTACTTCAAACTTTATTTAAGTATCACACACATGTTCTATAATATTTTTGCTCAATAAAAATTGGTTTTCCACCCTACTTGACATAACATGAGTTATTGAATAAATTT
Source organism: Miscanthus lutarioriparius (assembly GCA_904845875.1). Lineage (NCBI taxonomy): Eukaryota > Viridiplantae > Streptophyta > Magnoliopsida > Poales > Poaceae > Miscanthus > Miscanthus lutarioriparius. Next base: position 13,699,059 of record CAJGYO010000005.1, read on the forward strand.
CCATTTAACATTTTTATTTGTCATTTTAGGCTACAAGAAATTTATCAATACCTTCTATCACATGCATTATTACATAAACATGATGCTCATGATATGGTTTAGTAATTTGTTTAGGGCGTAACACCGAGGGTGTTACAAGAACAAAGGGCTCCAAGCATCGGTAACCGACCTCTTGGTGCGCTTCACCCAAGAGCGCCATCATAAGGAGGACTTAGAGGTGAAGGTGCTGGCACTAGAGAAGGACAAGCAACTACTAGAGGTGGAGAACCTTTCACTGAGCGAACAGCTCGGCCGTAGTGGTGACCAGTAGAAAGGTATGACTCTAGGTCTTGCTTTGTTGGTGTTCAACATTTTAAGATATTTGACTATGACGTACAACACTAGAGATGGAGCTCGACCTTTCCTGTGAGAACATCAGGCATCTCATTATGGGGAAGGAGGCAGCAGAGAAGAAGAATGAGAAGGCCATCACAGATCTTGAATGTAAGTGCACCTTTCTTTATCTTGGTTCTTGCCGTTAATAGGAGCGTGCTTAGTCTGTCGATGTTGGTGTATTGCAGAATACCGATACTAGGCGCACACACAATTCCAGGTGCTGGGTGCGTAGGTGAAGGCTCGGGATGACAAGCTCAAGGTAGTAATTGTGGGAATCAAACCCATGCTTGACTGCGTCGGCTTTGCGCCACCCGAGGGATCATCACGGCTGCCTGGTGACTTGCCGCATTGATCAATCATTGACCGTTGCCAGATGGCATGGATGGACTTCAAGGAGTTCACATGCGCAGCGCTACCCATGGAGCCGTCGTCCATGCGCTAGCCATGCTGCTGTCACACTACCCCTCGATAGATCTCGAGCGGGTGGTGACCGGCTATGCTCGGGGACGGATGTGGCCAAGATCGCCAAACTGGAGGACAAAGCCAAAGAACCGGGGAAGAAATTAGCCAGTGACATCGACCTGTTCGGCGAAGGGGGGAGCGGTGCTCCGTAGATTTGAGAAAACTCATGTTGAATCATTGTATAAAAGTGCTTAGCAAATTTTGTTAAATGCATGTTGTTATGGTATGTTTGTGTTTATATTTGATATAAACCATCCGATTAGTAGTGTATAGCTGAGTTCCCTGCCCTAGCTAGCCTGTTAACCATAACACGGGGCGTAGGGGTCATGTGTGTGTGGGAAGAATAGGGTGTTGCTAAGGAACCGCTGCCGACCACCCATGACGCAGAGGGCGGACGCTCATGCACATGCTGGGAGAAATCAGAGACAGGGTCGTCTCTGGAGGCGTCCAAGCGTCAACATGTTTGTTTGGGTATTTGCCTTAGGCGTAGTTGGCGTGTCATCTTTAAGATGTTGTATGTAGAATTAGAATCGCTTAGCGGAAAAGCATGGAGAAAATAATATGGAGAAACATCAGGGTAAAAAACATTATTGAATACTCAAATATAAAAGGTACATATCTTTGAAATGAACGCTTCAAGGGTAGAAACGTTTAAACAGATCGATGTGCCAAGAGTTTGGGACATCTCTTTCATCCATGTCGCATAGTCTATAGGACCTTGGTCGGGTGACTGCCTTGACGATGAAGGGGCCCTCCCAAGGTGAGGAGAGCTTGTGCATACCATCTATCTTCTATTTCCTGCGGAGTACTAAGTCTCCGACCACAAAGAATCGATCGTTGACATTACGGTTGTAGTATCTTCGTAAGCCGTCGAGGTATTTTGCCGTCTGAACATAGGTGACCAGACATTCCTCTTCTAAGCTGTCTACTTCAATGAGCCGAGCTTGGTCAGAGTTCTCCTCATTGTAATTCTCCACCCTGAGTGCTCAGAAGGCGACGTCTACAGGCAATACGGCCTTAGAGCCGAAAAACATGAAGTACGGGGAGACGTCGATGTTACGACTAGGCTAGGTCCTTAGTCCCCAAACCACAGCTGGTAGTTCCTTGAGCCATTTGCCTGGGTGTTTCTGTTCCTTCTCGTAGAGCCTCTTCTTCAACGCGTCCAAGATCATATCGTTGGCGCGCTCGACTTGGCCATTAGCCCTTGGGTGTGCCACGGAGACATGATTGACTGAGATGTAACTTTCATCACAGAAGTCCCAAAAGTCGCTACCAGTGAACGTGGATCCTAGGTCGGTGATGATGCTCTTCGATAGGCCAAACCGGTGAATGATGTCGTCAAGCAGCTTGTCTGCCTTCTTCGCTGTAGCCTAGACCCAGGGTTTGTATTCGATCCACTTAGAGAATTTGTTGATGTAGATGTTGACCCAGCGGAAACCTCCCAGTGCAGGCATGAAGGGCCCGATCATATCTAGTCCCCAGCATGCAAAGGGCCATGATGTAGGAATCGTTTGCAAGGCCTGAGCCGGGATGTGGATTTGTTTAGTAAAAAATTAGTAGTTCTCACATCAGTGAACAAGTGCTTCAGCATCAGCTATGGCCGAGGGCCAATAGAAACCAGCTTGGAAAGCCTTTCCAACTAGTGTTCTATAGGCCGCATGGTTGCCGCTGGTGCCTGCGTGGATCTCCTTGAGTATCTTCTCGCCTTCTTGCATGGAGCTGCACTTTTGGAGTAGCTCCTCTTTGGCGTTTTTGCGGTACAGCTTTCCTTTAACTAGGACGTAATGCTTACTACGGTGAGTAAGGTGTTCTCTCTCTCTGTTGTTAGCTAGGACGTCTGCAGTGGTGAGGTATTTGATGAAAGATTCTCTCCAATCACTGCTCGACCCAGGAACCACTGCGACTGTCTGCTCGGTAGGTGGTTTTTCTTCAACGCCTTCTTGTTCATGCTTGATGGAAGGGGCCACAAGGTCCTAGATGAACACTCTAGCTAGAACTTCAGCCCGGGTTGATCCTATCTTTGACAGCTCGTCGGCTGCTTGATTATTGGCCCAGACCACGTGGTGGTATTCGATGCCATAGAATTTGTCTTCTAACTTTCTTCTCACGACACAGTAAGCGTCCATCTTCTCATTGGTGCAATTCCAATCCTTGTTGAGCTGATTGATCATGAGTGTGGAGTCGCCGTACACCTGGAGGCATTTAACGCTGAGCTCGATAACTATTCGAGACCATGAAGTGTCGCCTCGTATTCAGCGGTATTATTGGATGCTCGGAAGTGTAGGCGGAGGACGTAGCGAAGCTTATCCCCAGATGGCGAAGATGAAATATACGCCTTCCCCAGCACCGTCGAGGTTGACAGACCCATCGAAGTACATGATCCAATGCTTGGGGTGGTCGACCTAGACAGAGTCTACATATCCGTCCACTCGGTGATGAAGTCGGCGAGCGCCTATGTGACATGATCGTGTGGCGAGGCCTAAAGTCGATGGTATAGGTGCCAAGCTCGACAGCCCATTTAATGATGTGGCTGCTGGATTCCTTGTTGTGGAGGATGTCGCCGAGTGGGTACTCAGTGACTACCGCTATGTGGTAGGCATCAAAGTAGTGACGGAGCTTCTGGGATGTGATTAGGATGGCGTACAACGGCTTCTGGACCAGGGGGTAGAGAGTCTTAGACTCATTTAGGACCTCGCTGATGAAGTAGACTGGGCGCTGGACTTTGTATGCATGTCCGGCCTCTTCTCGTTCAACAACGATGGTAGTGCTGACTACTCGGTTGGTCGCTGCGATGTAGATTAGCAGGGTTTCATCCTTTTGGGGGCGGTCATGATTGGAGGTGTGGTGAGGAACGGCTTGAGCTTAGCGAATGCCTTATCAGCGTCCTCCGACCAGACAAATTTCTCTTAAGCCTTGAGTAGCTTGAAGAAGGGGTCCCTTTTCGTCCAAACAGGATATGAAACGACTTAAAGCCACCATGCACCCTGTTAGCTTTTGGATGTCATTGATGCAGGTCGGTGGCTTCATGTTGGTCACCGCCGCTATCTTCTCTATGTTGGCTTTGATGCTGCGGCGATTGACGATGTTGCCTTGCAGGATACCGGATGGAATGCCAAAAATGCACTTAGTGGGATTCAGCTTCTTTGGTATACTTTCAGGGCTTTGAAAACTACGGTGAGGTCGGCGATGAGGGTGTCGGTAGTCTTAGACTTAACTACCACATCATTGACATAAGCCTTGACATTCTTCCCAATCTAGTCCTTGAGGCAGCGCTGGATGGCTCTTTGATTAGTCGCACCCGCATTCTTGAGCCCGAAGGAAATGGTCGTGTAGCAGTAGGCGTCAAAGGGCGTAAAGAATGATGTCTTGATCTGGTCTTCTTCCTTCAGCATGATCTAGTGATAACCAGAGTAGCAATCTAAAAAGCATAGGAGCTCACAACTGGCTGTAGAATCTATGACCTCATCAATGTGAGGTAGGCCGAAGGGGTCTTTAGAGCAGTGTTTGTTGAGATCGGTATAATCAACGCACATTCTCCATTCTTTATTCTATTTTCTTACAAGAACTGGGTTGGCTAACCACTCCGAATGATACACCTCTTTAATAAAACCGGCAGCTAAGAGCCGAGTTATTTCTACCCTAATGGCCTCCTTTTTGTCCTACGTGAATCATCGAAGCTTCTGCTTGATCGGCTTGGCGGTCGCCGAGATGTTTAAGGAGTGCTCGATCAGCTCCCGAGGCACGCCAGGCATGTCCGTAGGTTTCCATGTGAACACATCAACATGCTCCCTTAGGAAGCTAACGAGCGCGTCTTCCTATTTAGGTTCGAGGCCGGCCCCGATCCGAGCAGTCTTAGACTGGTCGCCGAGGATGAGGGCCACTTCCTTCACCTCCTTAGACTTGGTTGATGCTCGGGCGGCCTCCATGATTGGAATCTCTAGATCGTCCGGAGAGATCTGCTGTGAAGTCACGATGTAGTCTTGCATGCGGAGATTTTTTTTATTTTAACACCTTTTGTAAACTAATTTTAAATCTAACACTGATTAATTTTTTTTCAAAACTAACACTTTTGGTCGTGCCTATTTCCCTGGCGCGGTGAAACGCCTATGCCGCGCCATGCTTGGTGGTGCGGCGAAAAGGATGACATGGCGATGACCGGGGCGCTGACCAGTGACATGGTAGGGTCTGCCACGCCACCGATCTTAGCGCGGCGCCGCCACGCCATCCCTCATGGCGTCGGCCGTCCCAGGTAAATATCACCCATGAGCCACCCTCCCTCTATCTACCTTAACACGGTTGGTGACTTCCGCGCCACGCCCTCCCGCCACTCCCATGTGCTGTCGGCGCCCGACCCTCTGTTGCCGCCTCCCTCCCTCGCTCCCTTCCCTTCCATTCTCTGGCCGCCTCCCTCCCTTCTCGGCCTCGTTCAAGGTAATGGCGCACTTTTTATTTTGGTTTGAATGGTGGCCTGAAATATTATGAATGGGAGTTAAGGTTAGGAGGAAAATTATATTTGGGAACTATGGGCTATGGTTTGGAGGAAGATATTAGTTTGATTTTATCAATGTTAAGGTTAATTATTTACTTAGAAGTATGTTTACCATGTATATTTTTGTTGCTATAAGTGTTGGTTATATTATTTGAGTTGCAATGCAAATGATTATATTTTACATTAATTTGCATTGTTTTGATTGATGTTTAATTTGAACCATTTTATTAGATGGAAGACATGTTTTAGGAGCAGTTGTGGCAAAAACAGGGTCATCCTTGAGAATTGTACCCCGATAAGTCTAGCAAAGATGCCCCCGTCCCTCCCGACCTCCCTGTCCCTAACTGTGACTGTGGTCATCCAGCCGACGTGTTTCAATCGAGACATCTGGACACAGCATCTCATTGCTTCTACACATGCAGTGCGTTTTAATGTAAGTAATTATTTTTGTATGTTTTTTTTTCTTCATTTGTATTACTAGGTTACTAATATTTTGTTGTAATTTTGTTGTGTAGGCCCATGAGAGGTGCTTTTTCTTTCAGTGGATCAACGGTGCAGACATGCAGGTCAGAGCAATGCAGGTGAGCCTAGCCACATGAACGAGGAGGAAGAGAACGCGTTCTTGTCTCAGGCCGCGGATGAAGCGGAGGCCGCTTACTACAAGTGAAAGGCAGTAGATCGGGTAATGCAATGCAGTGACCCTAGCCACAACAACAGGATTATGGTAGAGGATTGGTACTCGGACGATGAGTTGCTTACTCAGTATGTTTCTGACTGAGGGTATTTGATTGCGCCGTCTGTTAGTTCCATGCTTTATTAATGACCAATGTAGCTATGTACTAGAACTTTTATTGTGTTGTCTTGTTTTCCATTTGAACTATTGATGTATTGTACCCATGTATCATGTACTCGGATTACCCATGGTCGATCTTAAGTGATCCCATCTGTTTGTCACCCTCCGACCCATCTATTTGTCACTCTCTGATGCATCCAAGTTTGGCACGCAACCCTAAGCCCAGGTTCTGCCGCGCCATATCCCACGGCGAGGTAGGACCTGGACGCAGACAGAAACCGACCAGCCTCAATTGCAATTGAACAAGAGTTGCTGTCGGTGCTGTAAACAAGTACAAGTGCTGTTGTGACACATTGAAATGAATATGAAGCAAATAAATGAAGTCTGTGCGCAAGTTGACAAGTTGCCACATAACATTTTCATTGGTTCATGAGTCTATAAGTTTTGGACGATAATATTCGTTCGACATAAGTTTGACATAATCAAGTCCCAGGCTCGTCCCACTGGTGCGCCCTGGTGTGCGTGCGGGTCCTCAAAGGAGGCAAGGGCACCTCTACGTCGGTGTCAGTCAAGAAGTGTGCTCAGTGCGGGTCGTCGTACTCCACCTCAAGAAGGGGGTACAACTGGTGCTGCGTAGGAGGGGCCATCCTGTTACAAATTGATAAACAAAGGGTTGTAGTATTCAAATTAATAATATTCAAATTAACATTATGTAGCATTGCAAAATTTAAACTACTTGTTATGCAATACGAACACAATATGAAAGCACATGTATATATTCAAAGTAACATTAACAGACATATTAAACAACTTCACTAGGAAAATAAGCAACTTCTATGTATGGACCTGCTACCCTTGTCTTCTATGCGTGCTAGCCTTGTGACCAAGGTCTTTGCAAATGGAGCAAAGATTCCTGTCATGGGTCTCATTGAAGTCTCCCCCTCCATATATGTCTTCACCGTACCCTCTCATAGCGTCCATGTCCCCCTTGAGTCGCTTCTTCTTCCTTCTACCCTTCCCTACCTTCATTAGATCTAGATGCAACACATAGTCATAACCATTATAAGGTGGCCATTGTGTCGGGTCAAGGTATGGCTCGAAGCTCATCTCCCAAATACTAACGGTGTTTGAACGGAGATACAAGGGTGACATATATGGTAGATCCTCATAGTTGTACCCGCGAACCCTACAGGCCATGATAATATGAGAGCAAGGGGCATGCATGATCTAAGGGACGTTGCAACTGCACTCTACCTTTTCAAGATCAACTTGGTAGTTTCGTCCACCATAACGTTCGCTGCCCAAGCTTATGCCACCCTTGCCCCGAACACTAAAGATATGGCGGCGGGGTCCATACAGCTCGGCGGTGTGCTGCTGGGCCAATTCCTCGGCCTTCTTCAAATGTTCTGCTCTGGCCTTTCCAAAATGCCCCTGCTCAACTATATTCCTCTGCGCAAGTTCCCACCTCTTGACAAAATATTCATTGCACTTATGAAAGGAGAACTCAACAATTTCAGACACATGCAACGATCGAACTCTAGTGAATACATGGTTGAAGGACTTCGAGGAGTTAGTGGTCATGATGCCATACCTAAAACCCCCCCTCGTCATATGCTAACACCCACTGAGTCTTATGTTCCATCTATGCCTCTAACCAGGCCTTTCCTGCTTCATTTAGCATCTTGTCTAGTTCTCTCTTTGTCTCCTTGAACTGTTGCTCTGTACGTACACAACATAGAGCCTTTACCTTGTCACATACCTCCTGCTTCCTCTGACGCTGCCAGAAATTAGCAGCAAAGTGTCTCATGCACCATCTATGCACTAGAGGTGGGAACCCATCAATATGCTCAGTTGCAGCATTAAGAAGCCTTGGGTGATGGTCTAAGATCAAACATATAGTGCGAGATGGGCCAAGCACTTGTACACGTAGAAGCCGCATGAACCATGACCACGATTCATTGTTCTCTCCCTCTTCCAAAGCAAATGCCATGGATACTATCTGGTCCTCAGGATCAACAGCAGCAGCCATCATCAAGGTGCCCCTGTACTTTCCTGTCAGGAAAGTGCCATCAACAAGTATGACTGGCCGATAAAACTAGAATGCATGTTTCATTTACGCGAACGACCAGAACACACGATAGAGGACATGCCTCAACGGGTCCCGAAAACACATCCCTCCGGTGTCCACAAACCATTTCAAACCAGGGTTGTAGTAATACATTGCACATAAGATGCGGGGCACCCTATTGTACGCTTTGTCCCAACTACCCTAATGAATCGCCAGGGCAATTTGCTTAGCACGCCAAGCCTTTCCATACTTCACATCGTACTTAACGAATCCAGATATGGGCTATTGTAAAGAAGACACCGAAATGTTGTTATTGTCATCAATGAGCCCCAATATACGATGGGCAAGGTAACGTGCAGTGAGCTGCTGATGATTTTTCTTCCCCCTATTTGTTAGGCAAGTGTGGGGTTCGACAACTTTACTTATCCTCCACTTGCCATCACTCTGTCTCTTTCGTGCATTTAACCTCCACATACAACTATTTTTTGCATATCACATGGTACCTCAACTCCTGGTTTGAATGAGTGACGTTGTATGGCCTATGGTGATACACAACATAGTCCTAAAGGAAGAGCTTCATCTCTGACATTGTATTGAATATCGTCCCCTTCCTAAGGGTTTCTTTCTCATGGTCATACAATGACTTTCTACACATCTAGAGACCGGTGTCATAAACTGCCATATCCATCATGCTGACATCCCTATAGTTCAGAACACCCCTGAAAGGTACGTTCATCGACCTTAGTTGCTCAAGCTCAGTCGCTGTGTAAGGTGGTGGTGGAACATACTGCTGCGCTTCGCTAATTCTGCCCCATGAATCATAGGGGGTATCATCTGCTGGCAAATCTGTGACTAGTCTACCCTGAGTCTGGATAGCATGCAAAACCTCAGTTGGTACTGGTAATGGCATACCATGAATAGGTACTGGCATGGCATCAACCGGTGTGGGCATAGCATGTCTATCTCCCTGATCACCATCTGAATAGTCTGAATCACTGGTAACTACATCACCGATCCTGTCCTCCTCCTCCTGCTCCTCCTCTTCCAATTGATGCTTATACAACCTACTTGACTTGAATGAAACTGCTCCTATGTCAATTGACCATCCAAATCCATGTTACCCAGAGCTACTTCCCCTTCGACCCCCAATTCTTGCTCATTGCCTCCAACACCGTCAATGGACGGCCTGTCCTGGACACCCTGCATCCTATACCCATTCTCCACCACCACATCAGCCATGGGCACATTGGAAGCTTGGAGCACCCTAGTGTAGTGGGACCAATGAGCAGGGTTATGCAAGGGCATGAGGACATAGTGTGCCCTAGTCTTCCCAGTATCAAACCTCCCCTTCAGTGTGAAATCACCACCAAACTTTGCATTCAAACGAACACAAAGGTCGTTGAAGGTAGGAGGTTCATCAAACCATTCCAATTCTTCTTCCATATCCTCAAACATACCATCTTCTCCTAACACTTCCTCCATAAAAAACTCTAACACAACAATCCATCTACAAAAACAATTCAAGAAACTTCATCAAGTCGTCGAAATCGTCGTACGTAATGTCCATAATAATATTAATACATATTCTAACTATAACTATACTAACTAATCTAATATTAACATCTATACAAGGCTAACTATAACAACTAATGTATAACTAGACTCACTAACTGTACTAACTAAACTAACTAACTTTACTATCTATACTAACTTACTATATTGCCTATACTAACTAAACTAACTAACTATACTAACTATACTAACTATACTTTACTAATTATACTAACTTTATTTATTTTACTAACTTACTATACTAACAATGTTGATTCAATCAACAAATACACTAGGAGAGTACCTCGTGACAGCGGCACTCGTCCTCACGGCGACGGCGCGCTAGACCAGGTCGGGAGGCGCGGGCGCGGCAGTGAGGGCGGTGGTGGGCGTCTGTGGCACGACGGGCAGCCACGCAGTGAGTCACCGGAGGGGCGACGAGCGAGCGGCCAGAGGGGGTGGTGCGCCGGTGTGTGTGGCGAGGCCGGCGCGGCGGGCAGGCACGGTGGTGGGCACACATGGCGGGTAGGCGGGTGGGCAGGCGCGGCGATGGGCAGGCGTGGCGGGCACGAAGGTGCGGCGGGCAGGCGGCTAGGCATGGCGGGCGCGATAGGTAGGTAGCCAAGCGTGGGCGGGCGCGATAGTATTTACCTGGCCCTGCGGCGCCACCGATCAGCGCCCCGATCGTCGCCATGTCAACCCTCTCGCAGCGCCACCATGCATGGCGTGGCATAGGCGTTTCACCGTGCTACAGGGAACTAGGCGTGGCCAAAAGTGTTAGTTTTGAAAAAAAATAAACAGTGTTAGATTTAAAATTAGTTTACAAAAAGTGTTAAAAATAAAAAAATCCATGTGGATGGAGATGTAAGTTGCCTCGACGAGCGCAAAGCTTTCCTTCTCATATTTGTAAGGCGACATCGAGGTTGTCGCATAGGGAGAGGTCCCCCTGCTTTGTCGGCATCTTCAGCACCAAGGACGTATAGTGTAGCACGGTCATGAACTTGGCAAGAGCTGGTGGGCCGAGGATGGCATGGTACGCCGTGTTGAAATTGGCGACGAGGAAGTTGACATAATCGACGTAGAAGTGCTTGGCGGTGCCGAACTGTACCGGTAGTGTAATCTGTCCCAAGGGTAGGGACGCCTTCTTGGGAATGATTTCCTAGATGGGAGAGTCCATGTGGGTGAGGTCTTCCTTCTTGAGCCCTAGCTCCTCCAGAGATCCGGCGAAGAGGATGTTGAGGGTGCTCCCTCCTTCGATGAGGACCTTCTCGAAGCGCATGTCTTTGATTATGGGATCTAGGACAAGTGGGAAATGCCCTGGGTATGGGATATCCAACCACTGATCGACCCTAGAGAAGGTGATCGGGTGCTCTGACCAGTCGAGGTACTTGGGATCAGCGATAGGGCCGTCATATGTAGCGACCGACCTGATGCGTTGTTCTACAAGCTTCTGCTCCTGCTTGTCTTCGGAGATAGCTCTCCCACCAAAGATGGTGGCGACGGTCCTGGTATGTGGGGCCCTTGTTCTTGCCTCATTCTCCGCCTTGACCATCTTTGGTCTCATCATCATCACGCCATGGCTTCTTCAATGATTCACCACCGAGAGTTGTCTTTAGGCCTCTGCACTCTCGCTTGGTGTGCTTGGCATCCTTGTGAATAGGGCATGGGCCATCTAGTAGCTTGTTGAAGTCAGCGTCATAGGTGCGCTTGGCACGAGCATTGACGGTGTTGATGGAGTTATCAGGCCGGCGACAGCAGCCTTGTTTGCCTCTCAAGGTATCTGGGCGGTCGTCATGTCGGGGCTCGCGGTCATCTTGGTGGCGGTCCCGGTCATCACGACTATCTTGATCATCCCAACGGCGGTCGCGGTCATCGTAGCGCCTGTCTTCACGATGGTCCTCATCGCACCGCTGGTGGTGAGCGGAGCGGGTAGCCCGTTCGGCTTCTACGGCGTCGGCGTATCCGTTTGATGTTTGTATCAGCTCATCGATGGTTGTGGGCCTCTTGCGGTACAGCTTCCCACGGAGCTGCTCGTGCCAGAGCCCTATGGTGAAAGCGACGATGGCCTCATCGTTAGTGATGTTGGGAATGGAACTTCTTGTCTCTGAGAAGCGCCTAATGTAGTCACGCAGGGACTCCCCAGAGGACTGATGAAGCTTCTCTAAGTCATACTTGGTGCCAGGCTACTCGCATGTAGCCATGTAATTGTCGGTGAAGACTTTTTGAGATCATCCCAAGATCGGATGGAGTTCTCCTGCAGGCTAAGGAGACAGTTGTTTGCAGACTGGTTAAGCATGATGGGAAGATAGTTTGTCATGACATCTTTGTCTCCTCCCGCGGCTTTCACAGCGGTCTCGTATAGAGTTAGCCACCGAGCGGGGTTGGCCTTTTTGTCATAGGTGTTAACACCGATAACCTTGAAACCCATAGGCCACCGGATGGCTCGAAGCCTTTCCATGAAGGGGCGTAGTTCTGATGCGCTGGCAGGGAGTGGTGCTTGACGGGCAGCAAATCCGATGTTCGGTGTCGAATTACCGGTGATGCTCCATCTCTACGTCATAGCGAGAGGACCTACTATTTTTGATGCGGTCGCGGACATCTGCGCTGGCGTTGATGTGGTCACGAAGGTCACGAGGGTGGGGTTGATTGACCTCCTAGTTGTTGTTGCCTCCCCGGCCTCCCTAGGGGCGCGGAGGGCGGCCGTCGTGGCGTGAATGAGCTTCATAGTTGCCTCTAGATCCTCTATAGAGGTAGGGACCTCTAGCCTGAGGTCGGGGCCCTCGGTGCCATGATGCTGGCCTCCTCCATCACGGTGGGAGCGACGGCTACGAGCTGACGTGGTGGAATAAGATGGGGCATCGTTTTGGAACTCGTTGACTTGGACTTGCGTGGCTATGATGTGTGCTCGGACCTTCTCGACCTTTGGAATGTGAGGGAGTTTGTCGAGCTCATTGAGAGCGAGGCTAGATTGGCGCTTGGAGTCAGGTAGACTGGCTGGTCGCCCACCATGTCAAATGCCTCTTCTAGATTGCGTTGATGGCGGGGCAAGCCACGACCATCCTCGTCGGCCCCTTGGGCCGCTTCTGCATCTCGGCGACGTTGGCGATCGACATTCTTCGCTATATGAGCTTTGCCCTCTTCAGCGGTTTCACCATCCTTGGTGACGCTATCGTAGCTAACATGGAAAATCATGCCCCCGAACCCCAGAGGGAAAGTAGGGCAGCTTGATACGGTCTTGGTCTAGCCCTCGGAATAATCGTCGGGGCTCTCGTTCAGAACGTTATGGAGAGATTCGGTCGGAAGAAGGGAATCATCCAAGAGCTGGCGAATAGCCACCATGTTGACCATGGGCGCGGGCTGAGCGGAGTCAGTCAGGTCGATCATGTAGAGGTTGGTGACGTGGTCACGCTCGACGTGGTCGATGAAGAGGTTGTGGACGGCATTCTAGTATGCAGATCACACACCCTCTAGCCCGAAGGGATAGGGCTTCGGCGGGTCCTCCATTGGAGTGGTTGTGATCACCATATCAGAATCTGGCCGCGTGGAACAGCATGGCCAAGCAGGTCGCTCGGTTGCAGCGGCTTGGTGATCTTGGAGTGCAGGAAAATGATCGCTGGATTTATCTAAGACCGAATCCACGAGGAGCTAACATTCCGTTAAACGGTCCGTGACCCGATCGATGGATGTGATTAGGTCATCATTACTAATAGATCTCCTAACCTAGCGATAGGGCACCGGGATCGGAGATGTTGTTGTAGGTGTAGGTGCGATCGGCGTAGGGTGATCCTGCACTGCTTTCACGATCTTCCCGTTGCCATCGGGGCCGATGACCCAGGTCATGGATCTGACCGTGAAGATCTGGCCCGGCTCGGGAGGGGCCATGGAGCTCGAAAAGGTGACCATCTGGCTCACCATGAATCCAACATTCACAACTCATACCTGGCGTGCCATTATCGACGAGATATGGCCAACACTCTACCGAAGGATATGCCCACGGTAATAGATAAATCGGTGGAGGTGCGCTTGAGAGAACCGGACGGTGACATAGAACGCAAGAGACAATGATTAGGCAGGTTCAGGCCGTCGACTTGGCGTAATATCCTACGTCCATGTGTCTTTCGGTGGGTTGTATTACGTATGATCAGATGAAAACGAGGGGGTCCCTACCCGCCTTATATAGCCTAGGGGTAGGGTTATAGATCGGTTGTTTCTATCCTGATCAATTTACAAGATAGAAAATTATAGATATTACGAGATCTAGCATATTCGAGAAGGTTTCCTAGATCATCGAGGATCTTTACGCGGTCTTGTGAGGCACACCGACATGTGCCGTGCTTCACGTGGCGTCGTCTTGTAAGCTGGGCCACCACTAGTGGCGCGACCCATGCGCAGTCTTATGGGCTAGGCCTCCCCTAGCGGCTCGGCCCATGTATAGCCCTGTGGATATCGGGGATCATACCCCACACCTTCTTAAATCCTAGAAAAGAGGATGGTATCATCTGCATACTACAGTGAGATTATGCCACCCTCTCTAAAGTCCTCAGCTAATGTGCGGGATATACCCCCAGGTACCCATGGCGATGGACATGAGCCGCACCATCAGGGGCGGTCCAGCCCACGACATCAAGACGTGTGGCGTACGGCACTGGTCGGCGTACACCGCAAGATATGATTTATGAGGACTCTTATAGATGTTGTAATCCAAATAGAATACCTACCATATAACCGACTAAGATACTTTACTTGTAACTCTACCCCTCTAGAGTATGTAAGGAGGGGCAGGGGTCCCCTAGTTGACATCACCACATGGTCATCCAGATCAATACAAACCAACAGAGCATAAGACGTAGGGTTTTACGTCATCTTGATGGCTTAAATCTGTATAAATCTTGTGTCTTGTGTTTCTGTTACCATCTGATTCCTGATCACGCGCACTTCTACCGAACAATCTACCATCATAGGCATACCCCTTGGTGGATTATCGACAATATTTAGTCGACAGTTGGCGCGCCAGGTAGGAGTGCGTGTGTAGATCTCATGGCAAACTAGATGACGTACCTCAAGATCAACATCATTCAACGGTAACTTGGCGTCTCAAATAGGCACGAGATTGAATCTCTGTTCTTCGCACCCCGATCTCGTCGATTTGTTGTTATCGATTCAGGCCTTTGTTTAGTTCCTCCCAAAAAATTTACACCATATTCCATTAAATGTTTGGACACATACAAAGAGTATTAAATATAGACTAAAAATAACTAATTGCATAGATTGTGACTATTTTGCGAGACGAATCTTTTAAACCTAATTAGTTCATGATTTGACAATAAAGTGCTACAGTACATATGTGCTAATGACGAATTAATTAGGCTTAATAAATTCATCTCGTGGTTTACTGACGGATTCTGTAATTTATTTTTTTATTAATATCCAAATACCATATACAACACCCCATGTAACACAACACCGGCGGTGACACTTCGAAACTTTACGTCCTGAAGATAAACAAGCCCTCGGTACGCGACTCCGTACCAGACTTGCGATCCGGTGACATATGGCTTACAAAAGCATGCAAGAAGATGTCGAGCATGCAAACGCACATACCAGACTTGCACGTATACGTACATCATACAAGCACGGCGTCTATACTTCCATGATCTGACGATCCGACTCCATCTCTGACTCCGTTCAACCACGACTCCGAGCGTTCATCCGATTGCAACTCGGTGTTCTTGGGCGACTACGCCTCTGTGCTACCGGCCACTATCCCCATCGGGCGACCACATCTCCGCGCGGACTTTGGCCAGCGACGCTTCTACGCCATCGACTGGTCGACTCTGCTGCAGCCGAAGAGCCTCGCCGCTTCAAGGCGACCATCTAAAAATAATTCAGATATTGGACCTCGCACGTGTTCTGGCCGCAACGACTATGACAACAACTCGACGACCACGTCGACTACTCGATCGAGTACATTGAAGGAAAATTCGCCTGGGACGACTTCACTCCACCAGGCTCGAACCTCCGATTACCAGGCTTTGAGCCGTACCTACTCGAGATCTGTGCGATGATTAATTGCCGCCATGTGCACCAACGTGCAACGGCCAAGGGGGGGACATGCAAGCCAATTGCACGCCATCAGGATGTGGACGAGACTTGCATGCCGCGCATGCATCACCTCCCGACGACATATTCAGCCACAGCATGCATCAACGCCAAAGATTTAAAAATAGCATTATGTCATCACGTGATGATCTACACCGCCTTGCAAGCTAATTATAGCTTTCCATACGTCAGACACGCCACAGGAACGGGACTCCTACTCCAGCAAACCTATCGACGAGCGCGACTACTACAGACTACATGGACTCGGACGATGCATGTACCATGCAAGCTACTTGGATTCGTATGTGCATTCATGTACGTACGTGAGCCGCATACACACGTACAGCGACATGCAAGCCAAATCAATCTACATGCAAGCCAAACCAATCTTGGTTTCTTGCATGTATACATATATCATGCATGCACGACATGCTACACACCTAAATTTAACCCAAGCGCCCAGACGACAGGATCTCATCGGTCAATAAGCAAACCTACGAGGATCACCATGCCGTACGTGGGAGGAAGACCTTGGACTACGCCTCGTCTGGGTCGGACACGGCCACACAGGTTTCGCCTTCCCACGCGGATTGACTCCGTTAGGCTCCGGCTACGCCCGTTCGACTACGACTCCACGCACTCGTCCGACTACGTCTCCACGACACGCTGACTATTCCATTCAGCCGTCAATCAAATTGAATGCAGCTACGTCAACGATCTCCTCGAATCTGATTTGCCTAAGGCCGACCAGTAATATAAGGACGACATCGTCTGGACTACTCGCTCCGACCGCCTGCCACGTCGCATTGATGATCGCCGCGAAGAATGGCGCTATGACGACCGCGACCGCCGCCATGACGATAGGCCGAAAAGCTCGAGGCCCGGGCAATTTTGTCGACGCCGACCAGATAACGTCATACACCGCCTACCAGACGTTCACTACTACATAATGCTTAACTGCAGCAGGCACTTTTGGTTTCCCACGGCGGGCAAACGCGTCCGCCGCGGTGAGAAGGTCACAGTAAATCGTGAACCCACCGCGGCGGGCGCCAGTGCCCACTGCAGTAAACCTATTAGCAGCGGCGGGCACTTTAGAACATCCGCCACGGTAAAGCTGAGGAAAAAAACAAAAAAAAACCCAAAGCCCACCGGCGAGCCCATATCCCAAGCCCGCCAACGAGTCCAATCCCAGCCCGCAACCCTAGTGCCGCCGGGATCTTCGCATCGTCGCCGTCGTCGTCCCTGGATCCGATTGCCTCCACCTCTTCACGCCGGATCCAGTCGGCCCCGCATCGGAGAGCCACGGCCCCGCTGCCGTCGGAGATGGGCAAGACCGGCCTCTACCTCCCAGATCCACCTCCCTGTATGGAAAGAGAGAGGAAGGAAAGAGGGAGTGAGGGAGAGGAGCTAGGAGAGATGGACAAAGAGAGTGAGGTAGAGGATACGGCGGTGCCATTACCTCGATCTTGCCCACGCCGCCAGATCCGCTGTCGCCGGAGGTGGAGGCGGCCCGCTGTCGCCGGATCTGGGCTGTCGATCGGCTTCGACACCGGAGAAGAAGGGGAAGGAGGCACACCAGCCCACGCCAAGCACCGCCGCCTCCGCCTCCTTCCTGCCCGGCCGGTGGTTCCACGCGACTGCTGCCGCCGCCGCCCACCCGTGGCCGCTGTGGCCCCGCATGACCGCCGTCCGCCCACGCCCGCTATGGCCCCTGCGACCGCCGTGGCCCTACACGACCCGCTGTGGCCCTACGCGACCCGTCGTGTTCCCGCGAACCGCCGTGGGCGCCTCCGTGCGCGCCATCGGAGTCAGGCGCCACCGCGCCCTACCGATGGAAGGAGAGGAAGGACGACGGGGAGGGAGGGGGTGCAACGAAAGGAGAGGGAGGGAGGTGCGTGCGTGAGGACGACGGAGAGGGTGCGATGGAAGGAGAGGGAAGGAGGTGCGGACTTGTTCGGTCTTCGGTGGGAGGGAGTGGCTGAGGTAGAAAGGGAGACTAGGAGTGAAACCCTAAAGACTATGTATTTATATGTGAAGACGGCTATCGGGCTTCGTTGGGCCTTTTGGGCCATGGCCGTAACTGAGGCGGGTCTCATTGGACGCCCGCCATGGTAAATCCATTTACCATGACGAACGTCATTAGACGTCCGCCTCGGAAAATAGGGTATTTTTCGAGGCGGACGTCCGCCATGGAAAATCGATTTACCGCGGCGGGCAAAAATGCTCGCCACAGTAAATAAAAAATGCCCGCCGCGGTAAATCATGGGATTTACCGCAGCGGGCAAAAATAGGAGCCCGCCACGGAGTGCAAAAGTGGAACGCTGCGCAAAATCATTTTTGTAGTAGTGGTTCTGACTAAAGATAATTACCCTTTCATATATGAATATTTCATACAATTTTTGCCACTGCGTTTCTTCAATTATTATTTCTCCGGCTACTCTCCATAATTAAATGTTTCCATAACGCCACACTCGATCTCCGCAAATTCTCCATACGAATATCTTTAAGATATACTCCATCAAATCACCGACCAACCATGTTCTCATCTATGTTACCCAGAAGCGGCCATGTCCTCGACCTCACTCCTACACGTGCATGAGCCACGCTCTGCGTTATGGGTGGTCAACAGCGGCTCCTTGGCGACGCCTGTGCCCTTACGCGTATACGGGTGCTCATTACTCTACGCTATGGGGTATGGGCTAGTCGGGACTGGTGATGCGGTAAAGAACCAACTGGAAGGATTTTACTCATATTTTAAATATGAACAAACTCCAAATAAACATAATGTTTTTCTACTCTGCTCTGCTGCCTTCATCGTCGAGTTCATATATTTTATATTTACATCATGTACAACCCATTCTACATATTTGTATTGCAAGGGCCTTGTTCAGTCAACGAGCTTATTTTTTTACGCTCGGGGACTGGATCACCTGGGAAGGACAAAAGGATCATCGTTTGAATGGTTGCACCACTTGGTAGTCGAACTTCTCCGCCGATCAACTAGTCGGACCGCTAGGTTCACGGATTTCGTCACTGACCTGTTGGTTGGACTGTTCGGCACTCACTTCTACTCAGCGCTCACTTTGTCACCGACCAGTTAGTTGGACCAGCTGGCTTGCTTCTTCTCTGACCAGCTGGTCGGATTGTTTGTCGCTTGGACTTCCTCGTCAGCTACGCTGAGGGGCATCGCTAGCTAAGTTAGGGACTCCTTGGCGTTCTGATTCTTCATGCAAGAGTTGCCAGCTAAGCTAGGGACTTCCTTGACAGTTGGATTTTGCTACGTCTCATCGGTGTGCTATCAAGTTCCTCCAAACTGTTCGGATCAGGGTGTTGATCTTGGGCAGCACGTTCGGGGTCTTGATAAGTACATGGCAGATGATGTTGGAAAGCTTTCACTTGATTTCTATGACCCTGCTATAAGATGTTTTCTCCATCTTCTAACAGGCTCAGGGGTTAAGTGTGTACACTTCACCTTGTGGTGAATGTACTGTTATAGATTCTTAGCTACAGCTGAGGACTGGATGCATTCTCGGCTACGCCGGGGACTGCTTAATTTTTCATCTAGACCCTGACACTATGTGTATTCTACACCTAATCTCAGGCTCGAGGACTACAATGTGTACACTGCACCTTGCGGTGCATGTACTGGTGCTTCTTCATGATGTTTTGACTACATCAAATCTATCGCTTAATGCCTTTGCTCTGCTCTGATGATGACATCGTCGGTGCTATCGCAAATGACACTTAAGTGTGTACACTTCACCGACCAAGAATTTTAAATTTTTATCTTGAGCTCCTTACATCCTAATGGTGAGCCTTACTTGGCTCAGTCTGAGGTCAGCTAGCCAATTAAATTGGTCGGCTTCAATCTTCATCACCCAGGTCATTAGTTAAACTGGTCCGGCTCAGATTTTCACCGCCCAGGTCACCAGTTAAACTGGTCGGCTCCAATTTTCACCGCCCAGGTCATCAGTAGAACTGGTCGGCTTTACGTTGGACTTCTTGGACTTGATCAAGACGGCGTTGCTCAACGGATATAAGGCGTTCGGGGACTAGCTGTGGGGGATATACCCCTAGGTACCCACGACGATGGACATGGGCCGCACCATCAGGGGCGGTCCAGCCCACGACATCAAGACTTGCGGCGCACGGCGCTGGTCGGCGTACACCGCAAAATATGATTTATTAGGACTCTTATAGATGTTGTAATCCAAATAGAATACCTACCATATAACCGACTAGGATATTTTCCTTGTAACCCTACCCCTCCAGAGTATATAAGGAGGGGCAGGGGTCCCCTAGTCGACATCCCCACATGGTCATCCAGATCAATACAAACCAACAGAGTACATCACGTAGGGTTTTATGTCATCTTGATGGCCTAAACCTATATAAATCTTGTGTCTTATGTCTCTATTACCATCCGGATCCTGATCACGCGCACAACTACCAAACAATCTACCATCATGGGCATACCCCTCGGTGGACTATCGATGATATTTAGTCGATAGCTACCCCCTTGATGATCCCCTTGTCTGCTCCCCTTTGAAGCATCTTAGTGAGTACATCACCCACAAGGTTGAACAAGAGGGGGGAGATTGGGTCCCCTTGTCTAAGCCCCTTACCTAGTCGAAAGAAATTGTTTTCTTCCCGATTTAGGTTGACTCCCATAGAGCCACCTAGAACTAAATGCTTAATCCAACTGATCCAAGTATTACTAAAGCCTCTAGACTCAAGAATTTCAAACAAGAAATCCCAACTAACTCTATCGTAAGCTTTTTCATAGCCCAATTTCAAGATAAGCCCTGGTTCCTTAGATTTATTAAGACTATGAACTAATTTATGAGCTAAGACTACACTTTCTAGAATATATCTCCCTTGGATAAAGGCACTTTGTTGGGGGTTAGCCTATTAATCACCTTCCCTAACCTAAGTGTCAAAACTTTGGAAAAATTTTAAAACTACAGTTAATAAGACTAATTGGTCTAAAATTCTTCATGGATCTAGCTTCGTCCACCTTAGGGATAAGAGAGATCATAGCAAATTTCAACCTTTTTAGATCTAGATTACCTCTGTCGAAGTCATTAAACATCTCTACTAAATCTACCTTAACCAGATCCCAAAATTTGTGATAAAACATGAAGGAGAGTCCATCTGGACCTGAAACACCATCAACATAGCAACTCCAAACAGCATCCTTAATTTCTCCATCAGAAAAAGGTGCTATGAGCCGCTCATTTTCACTGTCTAAAACTAAATCCTGCCTCCAGAAATCCTGCTGCAAGGAGATAGGAGGTCTATCTTCCCTTCTAAAAAGATGTTTATAGAAATTAACTGCAATATCCATCATCCCTTTTTGGTCCTCAACTAGACCAATAGGGCTTTCTAGGCCGCACCTCTATTCTCTTTTTTCTACTTCTTTGATTAGCTACTGCCCGAAAATAAGTGGTATTTCGATCTCCCTCAACTATATTTCTATCTCTAGACCTTTGTCTAGCCTTGATCTCTTCTAGAGCCCATATCTTCTCTAATTCTTTAGCCACAATTTTTAATCAACTTTGCTCAGTCGAAAAGATCCCACTAAGATCAAGCTCTGCTTCTAGGTCATTATATTCAAGTGCCAACTCAGTTTTATACCTATTCAGTTTATCAACTTCATTCATAGCCCACCCTCTTACTAACCTTCTCAGTGTTCTTACTTTGACCTGCCACCTATCTATACTACTAGAAAACTGACATGGAGTATTCCAAGCCTTCTCCACAATCTCAGGAAAACCCTCCTGTTGCATCCACCACTTTTCAAATCTAAATCTCTTTTTGCCAAAGAACATATTGGACCCCGCTTCTAACAGCAAAGGAATATGATCACTAGGGATCCTATCTAAACATTTCACAGAGGCTAGAGGGAAATTAACAATCCAATAAGTGGTGACAAAAATTCTATCTATTTTGGCCATAACTAAATGGTCTTGGTTGTTAGTCCAGGTGTATTTCCTATTTGGGGCATTGAGTTCTAACAGAGCCCATTTATGCACCCATTCATTGAAATCATCAGCCCACTTGTAGTCAATTCTATCATTGCTTTTGTCAAAAGCAAATCTAATTAAATTAAAGTCACCACCAATGATAACTGGACCTGCCAAGCCCCCATAATAGAAAGGAGTTCTCTAATAAAGGCTTCCTTCCCTTCCTCATAGGGGGAGCCATAAACTACAACTAACTTCCAGCTAAAACCTATTTTCTTATCTTGCATCATCAAACTCACAGTAAAATCTAACGCATAAATTAAAGTGGCGGAGAACATGTCACTATTACAGCCAGCAAGAATATCACCAACAGACTTTTTGGCAGGAAGATAAAACCATTCAAAAGAAACATTACCCGTGAGTGATTTTAAGTAACCAATAGTAAAGGACTCTTTATTTGTTTCCATAATGCCTACAAAGTCAGCCTTAGTACTCCTAATCCTATCTCTTAAGGCAGGTAACCTTCCAATTTTACCTAAGCCTTTAATATTCCAAAATAGACCTATCATTTACTTTTTTTATTTTTCTTCCTATTGAGTACCTTAGTCTAGGCCTTCTCTAATTCAGCCTCTATTAAATTTAGGTCATCCAGACCTCTAGAAGAACACTAAGGAGTTTTAGGGTCTTCTCCCTGTGACTCCAAACCTGACACTAGCTGAACTCTAGGAGAATGATTGTTCGGAGACATAATATCTATAGTTTTTCCTGCAGCCGAGCTACTACTACCATCCCTAGCAGAATCTTGAGGTTGCTTAACTACAGACACTACTGGCATGACTGCATCAGCCTTATCAGAACAACTTTCAACACTACAATTAGCATTAAAATTTCTATTTCTTTCTAGCTCAGAACTCAAGATTTGTTGCACTATCTACTGCTTATCCAGCTCAACTACTGGGATAGCAACACTAATACTAGAAGCAATGTTCAGCATATCTGCAACAGTAAAAGAATTAGAAACTTTTTTACCTTCTCAATTTCCAAATTATTTTTCCTTTTGATGGCTTGGGCCCTCCCCAGCATGGTGGCTCCATCCTGTGGGACCCTCTTGCTCTTCCCCTCTGGTTGGGTAGGACCCTAGCCACCTCTCTTTGCTTTTGGGACTTTAGTCTTTTTAGGTTCTTCTTGGGTCACCTTCTCAGGAACTGCCACTTTTGGAAGCTGATCAGACTTGGTACTGGACTTTTCTTCTACCATTGAAGGCTGACCATGCTACTCTTCAGTGCAGTCATACAACCATTCCTTGGGTAAGTTTAAGTTCTCTCCCTCAGTTTCAACAGCCTCCTCTACCACCTCTTCCCAAAAATCTTCCTTGTCCTCTATCTCCATAGCCTTGAGAAGGTTGATACAGGAGGATTCCACCTCTTCTCTATTAGCATCCTCACCCATGAACTCAAGAGCAAATAACTGACTAAGGTTCCTTACTGTCTTACTTCCACTAGGCTTACTCTGCTTGTCATTCTTCTCCAAATTCCCTGTGATATTCTTATCCTGAGGTTCAGGTTTAGGTGACTTAGCAGTAGGACTACCGGAACCCAAATCTTTCTCCTTATCTTGCTCTCCCAGTAGACTGTCATCATTAGAATCATCACCTCCATCATGTCCATCATCCTTCTCTATCTTCTCAGACACTTGTGTGAAGCTCTCTGTCTTGAAACTCACCACATACAGATCATCATTCAGTAACATGAGTCTCTTCTTGGGAATCTTAGTTGGATTTCTGCATTTAACCTTAATCCTCACCATAGCAAAGAAGCTTGCAAAAAGTGATTGCCAGTCCACCTCAACTAGCTTGCCAATAGTGGATGCCACTTGTCTTAGGGTCACCCAGTCAAACCATTTTGGGGGAATTCCTCTGACATGTACCCACTCTTCCACTAGGTTACTCACAGGTTCAATGATGCCATTCCATTCCTTTAGAAAAACCATGACTGTGCCCTCCTCAAGATAGAAGTAAGTAGTCTTGTTGATGACAATTCTGTCCACTCTCAGATCAGCTGGGAACCTCACTAAATAGGTGAACTCATCCATACTCCTTAACTGTCAGTTCCAGTTTTGTGGTAGATCTGCCTGAAATAACACGCTTTTGGAGGCTCTCGTCTTCCACTAGACACTAAGCACCCCGAAAGTTAGCTATATCGGACAGTTCCGTCGAGCACACCCCACGGGAGAACTCGAATCAATCCACGTTTTACCTCCAGAATCCAATAATGAGTATGAGCTAACAATACTTAGTCCATTTCATACAACAAGAGTTATTGGAAATTATTTGTTACAATACCAGGGTTCAGAGTGCAATAATTAAACAGCGGAATGAAAATAAACATCTAGCGGAAATGATACAAGGATCCGTCTGTGCCCACCAGAAGAATCCTCCACACAAGAGCTACTCCTCAAGCTACACCTGCAACAGGGTAAAATAAACCTTAAGTACACAATATACTCGCAAGACTTACCCGACTAGTGGGAATAGTTTCCCGACTCTAAGGGGTATAATAGGCAATATGGGTTTGATGCTTTCTTTTTGTTTATGAAAAGCATTACTAGAAGTACGTCCTTAAGATCAAGTTTAATTAGCAGTCATGATTACTTCATTAGCTAACCATTCTAGGTAAGCACATGTTCTACTTTCAAGCAAGGGTTGAGCAATTAGAACCAATTTACCATCTTTCATATCCTAGTTCTTACTACGGTGCTAGACCATAGCTAAGTCATACCGTCTCACAGAAACGGTGATTCACGAACCAATGTATCCCAGCTGGGTACCCCAAAACACACACCTCGTTTGTACCCCAGGCACAAACAAGACCAACCCATTCTACTCCTGTCACAGGGTCCAGGTCCCCATCCAAACTTGGACTCCAAGCCCCCACACTTGAGACCCGGTCTCAATATGGTGCTTAGACCTCCACCTTTCCTCGCCTCCAATTAGTCGGTCTGAAAAGAGCTGGAACCCACGACAAGAGCGTAACGAGCCTTCCCACTCCCATAAGCAAGTATGTGCTCAGGATAATAAATCTGTGACCCGACTACCATCCACAGCAATGGACGGTCCTCAATTGATATGGACAGGGAAAATAGTGTAACCAAGCTAAGCCCCGTGGCTGCGGGACACAACTCATTACACCCACCAATACCCATACCATATCCCTGCCTAGGTCTCCATTTTCCTTTCATCATTTTTATCATGAGAGTAATTATAATAATCACGCTACCGAAAACCTAAGCATAGCAGCTACTCAAACCTGCACTAGTAAGACTCATAGGACAGATATATCTAGGCATGTGGTTTTCATAAAATTCCTGTAACATAAATGCACATCACATATATACATATAGTGATTATCAAAAATAAAGGTTATGCATTGGGGCTTGCCTTGGGCAGGCGCGGTGTCAGCCGAGTCAGTCGATGGTGGCTCCGGGACCTCCTCCCTCACGAGGACCTCCTCCTCGCATTCCTCGATGATCTCCTCGAACTCGTGCTCGTCTGTGGTCACGATCTCCGCAGACTCGTTCTCTACATGCAAGCGATGATGATGATGCAACGATTTAGTATTTAGGCAACAACAACTTTTAAAATACGAACACATATGCCATACTAACAAACTAGCTCTAATGACTAAGAAACTAAGCTAACCATCAGCTCTATCAAATCAAGTGTCAAGCTCACCCTAACAAGTGCTTAATTTCATAAATCAATGTTATGCTCTTATTCATATTAAAGGTTTAATGGATATGTAGCTACCCTAATAAACAAGCTATATTAGGGCTACAAAAATTACAGTAAGCACATAATAATACAATGAAGCTACTGTAAAAATTTTAGGATCAAAGCTATCACCAATTTACCACAAAAAATCCTACAATAATTACCATAATAATATTAAGCACTTTCAAATGATTGCATAGCCCTTAGTATCAACATAAATATGCATGATCTATCTATACTACCAGATATATCATAATTTTAGGAACCTAACAAAATTTGTTTCACAATTTTTGGACACCTACACGAATTTATATCAATTATACAAATCTAGCTCAGAAATGGAAATGGAAAAACTATTACTAATTCCTAAGAAAAAGAAAAAGAAAAGGCGGATTCAATCGTGCGGCCCGCGGCGGGGGAGCCCACGCGCGCTGGCGCGTTTGCAAAAGAGCCCTTGGACTTCTCCCGAACTACACCTAAGTCCTAACACTATTTCTTCCTCTCTTTGACGAATTCATTTAACCCCCTGAGTTTTTCCTAATTTCCCCCCCACACACCCCCTGTAACACCCTAGTGTTAAGCATGCATTTGACATTTGCATTTCATGAGCACAAGCATCATCCAAGCATTCATGAGCATGAGCATATAGAATTTCATCTTATTCTTTACATATTATCACATGTGATGTTGATTATACACATGGATATGCTTGTGATCATGTGTGACCAATGCAAGAGATGGTTGTTGTAACACCCTCGATGTTACCGCTTAAACAACTTGCTAAACTATGTCATGAGCACCATGTTTATGTGTCAATGCATATGATAAAGTGTGTAGATCAATTTCTGTAACGCAAAACAATGAACAAAAATGCTAAACGCAAGTTGATTCAATAGTCATGTTATATCACTTAGGGCTTAATACCAATTTTTATTAAGCAAAAATACTATAGAACATATATATGACACTTAAATAAAGTTGGAAGTATAAACTTTGTAGATAACAATGCAACTTTAACTTTTGGAAAGTAGATGCTGTTAACTAGTGTTTTGGGAGCTCAAAAATCAAACTTGACGTTAAGATAAGCTCTTTTCGTTAAGTCGGCAAGCACATGAATGATTGTTAAAATACCATTTTTAGCGAATTATATTGAGCGAATTAGTTAAACGGTGCTTAAATATTTTGCTCCCATGGGTTAGTATAGGGTATGGACTATGGCTTGAAGTATTTATCGGTTGAGGTTAGCAAGGTTTAGATCTATTAAAAATTGCGACAAAAGAGTTAATGGTTACTTAGTCCTAACTGAAAACCTTAACATTTCTAAGTATGAAGGGTGGTAGACAATGCTATTTTGGCATTTAATTTCTAACAAAAATGTTTAAACACTAGTTGCATGTTTTGGTATTGTTGATTGCATCAAAGTGAGTGCTTAAGCATGGCATAGTTCGACATTGTGTTGGATGTCACGTTGTTCGCTCTAAAATTGCCCTAACTTCACTAGAACGTGCTGTCGGTGTTGTGTCGGGCTTCATTCGTGAACTGGCATTCGGCGCGATGAGCTCATATTGGCATCCATCTATCTCCTTCCCTGGTTGCTCTCTAGTCATGGCGATGGCGTTGCTAGGATGTTACAATGTGGACTTCACGATAGGAGAGTTAGTTGGACCTCAACTATGATCGTTAGCAACTTTTGCTACGCTTTAAAACACGTGCATGTAACCTAGGGCAGCCATTCGGATGGTGTTCGTGATCACCGCGCGCGTGGGTGCTACTGGCGTTGGGCTCAGGCCGTGGCTGGGCTACTGCCGCTAGCCATCTCACATGCTCGGGTGATGCCGCGTAGCACCCACTGACCGGCATTACATGATCCTAGTCGGCTCGCTACCGGTCCCATCACGCACGCTGCACCATTCGCCATGCGGACGGCTTAGCCACACACCACCACGATGGGTTGCGATCATGTCGCGTGATGGACGTGGTGCTCGCCCGCCCCTCGTCTTACCTACCTCGCCTGGTCCTTGAGCTGGAGCCTTGCCGACATGGCGAGTTGAGGGTCGGACGCAGCGGCGATGGACGTTTCCCTACCTCGCCCTGTTCCAATAGCCGATGTCGGTGAGTCGCTCAGGTTTTGCCGCTTCATTCAAGGGCGTTGCGACAGGCCGCCTAGTCGCATCACCCGTGCGCACGTGCTCTTACTATAGCTATTGATCGAAGCCACCGTCTTAATCCACTCGAGCTCACTCATGTGCCTCTCCATGACATGGCCACAGCGGTAGCACCACGTGCTCTGCCTCTCGATTCGCTTAGCTTGAAGCTCCGCAGTTCAATCCCTTGCTCCAGCAAGTGGCCTAGGGAGTCGACTAGGCAGACGACACCTATCGAGGTTTTGTCGCGCCACGGCTCGGACGAATTTAGCATTTCTACAGCCGCAGGTCATCATGCTCTAAAGCAAAGCATGACTTGGGGGTAAGGTCCTACCCCTAGGTAGGGGTTCAACTAGTTGTTCCTATGAGCTCACCTTAGTTCCCTCGTGCTATTGCTAACCTTCGTTTGCCTAGGAACGACGCGAGTGAGGACCTAACGCGTCGGTGTCAACCTTGGAGCACCGCCGCCCCATTCGGTCGCACGTGACTAGACTGCCACAACGCTTCTTAGCTTCAACCGTTAGTAGGGGGTGCACCACGGTGAGCTACGGATGCTTCTCCATCATCTCTACCTTGTCATGAGGGCGTAGGCTCGCCGGAACAGTCGCGCCGTCACCACGCATAGTCGCTCGTCGCTGCATCTCGTGCTAGCACGTCTCTGAGTCCCTAACCACCACCCATCCTTGCGTGTTTAGCTATAGACAAGGTAGCATGCCCGTGCATTGCTATGGGATAACTAAATCTTTTGTACTAAAAACACACGGATCACACGATAAGATAACAATACTATTAAATTAAATACCGACGTCAAAGTGACATTTAATTCAAAAAGCAAAGTTCGTGAAATTAACACAGTCACGGAGAGCGCGACGTCACAGGCTCATAAACTCTACTGTATAGACTTTTTCGTGATACGACTAAGATAATATTTTATATCGGTCGAAAGAATTCTACGATATCTATTTATTTCATGCGCCAATAAATCCATGAATAAGTTCCACTGCATCTCCATATAATCATGTACATATAGGTTCGAGTATATATGTAAATAGGTTCATGCCCGTGCGTTGCTACGGGACAGCTAAACTTTTGTACTAAAAAAACACGGATTGCACGATAAGATAACAATACTGTAAAAGTATATAACCGACGTTAAAGCGATATTTAATCCAAAAAGCTAAGTTCATGAAATTTACACAGTCACAGAGAGCATGGCGTCGCAGGCTCACAAACTCTACTGTGTAGATCTTTCCGTGATGCGGCTAAGATCATTTTTATACCGGCAGGAAGAGATTTCTGATATCCATTTCTTTCGTGCGCCAACAAATCCACGAATAAGTTCCACCACATCTCTATACCATCCTGTACACAACGCTGGCAAGCGAATTAGCCACAACTTATGTAATTAGTTTTATAATTAGCTCATGTTTAGTCCTCCTAATTGATATCTAAAAATTCAATGTGACAGAGACTAAAGTTTAGTCCTGGGATCCAAACACCCCCTAACTCTCGACTCCTGCTGGCTGCTCACTTGCACCACCATGCCTATATGTCTGCACGTATATACTCTAATGCCGGAACGTCTAAGATGGTCTTTAAGGTTGCCATTTGTGTATGTAGTAGGATTGGAATGATTTGCACTGATCCATGAGGGTGTCCATGAGAGTCAAAAATTTTGATGTCATTATGATGTCTAAGCTTACCAATTAGACAGAGACGAACTTGATTGTTAAAATATTTTCAACACTGCTTGCATATACTCCCTCTGTCCCAAAATAGAATTCATTCTCGCTTTCCAAGAAGTCAACTTTTTTTAACTTCGACCAATTATAATACATGTATTTTTTACATGCATGTGGCCTCAGGAGTCGACCAATTGATTGTCAAATATTGCACATATTTTTTACAAACCTAGTCAAAGTTGAGAAAGTTTGACCTGCACACATCCCATAACGACTTATATTTTGGGGCAGAGTAAGTATATGCTAATGGGAGTAGTCAACTGAAAGTCGTGATGAACACAACAATACTTTCATATTATATGCTAATTGGAGCACGAAGAAACACAGAGGAATGGACCTATATACGAATGGTGGGAATATTCGTTTAGGAAATTGTAGAAGGTTCACCAGTCTCACCATGTATAACCTGCTCATCTTTTATTTGGCACCACTGATGTTCTCAAGGAGCAGCCACTTTTTAATTTCAGGTCTGCATGCTGGAAACACTAAAATTAAGGGCCAACCTCATTGAGTCGTCTTGCTTGATCTTTGGCAATTGTTTCCTTCCATGCATGATTATTGTTTCCTTCCATGCATGTGGCCTCAGGTGATCGATTTGTTTCTTTCAAAGCAGGCGAGGATCGCAAGAATGGCAGTTTCTTTTTCTATCGCGTGGGGTATCGCATGGCCAGAAGGGAGGAGTCTTGCTTGATCTTTGCCAATTGTTTACTTCCATGCATGATTATTATTTTCTTCCATGCATATGGCCTCAGATGATCGATTTGTTTCCTTCAAAGCAGGCGCGGATCGTAGGGATGACAGTTTCTTTTTCTATCGTGTGGGGTATTGCATGGCCAGAAGGGAGGAGCGACCCCAAAAAAAATCACACCAAAAAATAGTCTTACTTTTAGTCTTTTTAGTTGAAGGAGATGGTGGTCAGCCCCTTAATGTCGTCGTAGCGAGCCTAGTTTGCCCGGCGTAACTGCCTTGTGCCGTCGGCCTCCATGCCAGCGCGCGCGGGGATCCCAGGGACCTCCCCGTGGTAAAGGCGAAGACATCCGAGGGTATAATTGCTAGATTACTGATGGTAGGAATAGTGCTCAAAGTAGTCATGTTATTATGTAGGAGCACGGGCATTTTTCTGTAAAGTCGCAGTCACGCGCAGGCGCCCCGGCCTTGGGCCGTTGCTGATCCACCACGGCGTGCGCAGCCGCGCCACGCTGTACTGTCGGGCCAGAAGGGTCGCTGCCGGCCCTTTCATTTTTCTAATATATTTTTCTATTTTAGTTTCTAAGGTAAACTTGTAAATTCAATATAAAATTATGTAATTAACCAAAAATTGTGAAACCAATTTTATTAGGTTCCTAAAATCAAGATCTATCTGTTAGTATATTTTATTCACATAGTTTTATAATATTTTCAGGAGTTATCTAATCAATTTGAAATACTTAATATTGTAAGATATAAACTTGTAGGAATTATTGTGATAAATTGGTGATAGTGTTGGCTCTAAAACTTTTACAGTAAATTTCTCACATTATTTGATGCTCACTGTAATTTTTGTAGCTCCATAGGAATTAGTTTGTTAAGATGACTAAATGAGCCCTAGTACCAAAAATATATATTTAATCAAATGTCAAAAATAATTGGAGTTTGTAGAACGAAAACATTTTCCAAAAACAAGCCTTACTTGAAGACATGGATACATAGACTAGTACGTTAGTCATTAAGCTAGCTCGTTAGTTTGCGGAGCGTAATCGTATTATAGAGTTGCAGTTATCAATGATTAATTGTGTCTCTGCGTTGCATCCACATATATCATAATAGGAACAACGATGGATCATGGAGATGACCGAAGTAGCGGAAAAGATGGTGCCTTGATGATCGTGTCACCATGATAGAATGCTAACTTTTGGTTATATCTTACCTAGGCAAGTCCTAGTGTATCACCCCTATTATTCTGCACTTTATTTTATACTTGTGCATTAAGTTTTAAGGAGTTGAATGAAAACCACTTGCATATATATATCCTTATCCTATGAGTCCTACTAGTATGTCAGGATCATGTAGATTGCTATGCTATAGAATCCGATAGAAGTCGAGTGATTGTCTATCACTCACGAGAGATTGAAAAGATATTATTGTTGCTATTATATAACTATCACATGGAATATATGTGAATGATAATTGGAGACCGGGCGGAATAGTACTTTGGATCTGGACTTGGTTTGGCATTCGAGCGAGGCTCGGATTGCACTTGTTCCACCTATGTCGGTTAAGGACCGTCCGTTGCATTGGATTCTAGTCAGGTCACAAACTTATTATCCTGAGCACACACTTACTTATAGGGGCGGGAAGGCTCATTGCTCTCTTGTCGTGGGTTCCAGCTCTTTCCGGACCGACTGATTGGAGGCGGGGATGGTGGAGGTCTAAGCACCACACTGAATCTAGGACTCAGGTGTGAGGGCTTGGAGTCCAAGTTTAGACGGAGACCTGGACCCCTTGATAGAAGAGTGGTGGGTTAGTCCTGCTTGTGCCTAGGGTACAAGCGACGTGTGTGTTTCAGGGTACTCAACTGGGATACATTGATTCACGAATCGTCGTGTAATACGGTACGACTTGGCTACGATCTAGCACCGTAGTAAGAACTGGAATATAAAATATGGTAAAATGGTTCTACTTGCTTACCACCTGCTTGAAAGTAGCACAGTGCTTACATAGAATGGTTAGTTAATGAACTAATGATGACTGCTAATAAAATTGAATATAAGGATGCCTTCTACAGATCCAATAAACCCACAAGCCAGATAGCATTGCATATCATTGGAGTCTTTTTTTCCTCCTGACGGGTAACTCTTGCGGAGTACAATTGAGTACTCAAGGTTTGTTCTACCCTGTTGCAGGTGACAAGAACATATGGAGCTGACACTTGTGTATGGAAACCTCCTTGTAGGCTTAGCGAGGATTTCCTTAACGTTGCGAGCATATAGTTTATTTGAAACTTCCACCCAAAATGTTTTACAATGGAAAAACTTATAACCTGTTATGATGTATATAATAGATCATCATGTTAATGTTTAACTTGTCATTAAATGATTCTATTTTCACTGAAACTCTGATAACATGGTTATATTCCGCTGTTATAAACAATAAATATTATACTCTGATGTTGCATGAAAAGTGGTGTAAGAAATGGCTAAAATATTGTAAGCTTTATTCTCCCATTTATGATCCTATTAAAAAATATAGATTTTCGGGTTCTCCCATGGGGTGTGCTCGACAGAATTGTTTAAATTAGCTCACTCTTAAGGTGTTTAGTGTCTAATGAAAGACAAGCACCTCCGGAAGTGAGCTATTTTAGGCAGTTCTACCAGAGTTGTGAGGTTACAAAAACAACTTAGACATATCTAGGATGATAAATAGAACAATTTTGTATTTATGACATGGGTCAATTTTGCTTCTGTCCTAGTTTACTCAAAATGTCATTTTTCATGATGCTAGTTTGACCAAAGTTGAACAGTAGCTTAGAGTGTTTGCATGGCAGTGCACCCTTAATAAAAGTTGTAGCTTATCTTATGTGGAACAAACTTTATTTAAGCGTCATGAGCTAATTCAGTGCCTAACATAGTCAAATAGGGCCCACAATAATCAACAAAATGTTGTTTGGAGACTTAAAAAAATTTCTAAGTCTAAACCTGATTTCAGTTTCAATGTAACCTACTTTGGAGCTTTGCATTTTGAAAACCATGATGAATTAGATGTTACTCCCTAAAGCAAAGTTTGAGATCTCACATAGCTCTACAATTTCTATTAATGGACTTTTCGTTAACTCGAACTGGATTAGGAGATATAGAGGTGCAAAGTTGCACTGTCAGTCGGCCTGACGGCCGATTTGAATCGATCGACCGAGCATGTCGTGGCCGACCGCTGCCAGGCTGTGCACGTCGCGTGGCGGTCGCTCACCAACGTTGGCCCGACTGGTCTGGCCAGCAGAGGGGAGGCGACGTTGCTGCTCTCTCCCATTCCCACTCTCTTGCCCTGCCTCTCTCGCTCTCACCCTCGCTAGAGCCGAGCCACGCCACCGTGAAAGGATCAAGATGCCCAAGAGGGGGGGTGAATTGGGCTAATTCTAAATTTTCTTGCAATAATCTAATCCTACGGATAGCCCAATTAACCCCTTGTGCCTAGAAAAGTGTTTCTATCAAATTAACGCACAAAAGACCTGCAACCTATGTTCCAAACTTACTCTAGCATGGCAATTCTATGAATGTAAAGATAAGTATTGAATTACTCAAAGTAAATACTTAAAGTAAATGCTCAAAGTAAATGGAGAGAGGAACGCAGCGATGTTTTACCAAGGTATCAGAGAGTCGCCACTCCTCACTAGTCCTCGTTGGAGCACCCGCGCAAGGGTGTAGCTCCCCCTTGATCCGCGCAAGGATCAAGTGCTCTCTACGGGTTGATTCTTTGACACTCCGTCGTGGCGAATCACCCAAAGCCGCTCACAACTTGAGTCAGGGTCACCCACAGTCTCCACCGGGTGATCACCAAGCTCCCAATCACCACCAAACCATCTAGGTGATGGCGATCACCAAGAGTAACAAGCATGAACTCTCACTTGACCACGCGAAGCCTAATGAGAAGATGGATGCACACTTGACTACTCTTGATTCACTAATGAGGCTACTCTCTTGGATTCTCAAATCTCAATCACCTCACTAGGACCTTGCTCTTCTTGGCACTCACAAACGTGTTTCTTAGCTATTGGAATGAGCAAAAGCAACTCCACACACGAGTGGAGCTTCTATTTATAAGGCAGCCTGAAAAACAAACCATTATGAGCTTCTGCGGGGTGACCAGACGCTCCGGTCGTGTTGATCGGACGCTCCGGTCAGTTCAACCCATGACCAAGAAAAAATATTGACCGGACGACGGCGAGGTCCGGTCGAAATCGACCGGACGTGTCCGTCGCATAAAACCCATATGGAACCTTCTTCGGACTCGACCGGACGCCAACCCTTAGGGTCCGGTCAAGATCGACTGTGACATCGTCCGGTCGTAGATTCCTTCACTGAATCTTCTTCTCGAGTCGACCGGACGCTACCTTTTCAACATCCGGTCACTTGATTTCTCCAAAGTCCGGTCACACAATCAACGCAGATGTTGATCAAATGAATCGACCAAACCTCATGCCAGCCGTCCGGTGACACCGGGGCAAGGTCCGTCGATCAATGTTTGACCCTCCATTCACTTCCAACTTCCGAACATATGTGAATGAAGTTTGCTCCAAAGGATCTTAGGCATTCATAGGAGCTACCTAGAGCTAGTTTTGACAAGTGTGCACCACACCTAACTCACTAAACTCAACTAGGTCAAGCTACCCATCCATACCCCCCTTAATAGTACGGCCAAAGGAAAAACAAAGTCCTAAACTACTCTAAGTGTCTCTCCAACTCCAATCGACACTTAGAACTAGTCATCCTTAACCTTGTCGTCCATCCTTTAAAAACCGAAACGATTTCCATTGAGGGGGCATGACAACTTTGATTGCCCAATCGATCTACGTTACCATGACCTAACTTAATTGCCTCTGCAAAACACACGTTAGTCATAGTAATCTTGTATTGTCATTAATCACCGAAACCCAACTAGGGGCCTAGATGCTTTCAATCTCCCCCTTTTTGGTGATTGATGACAATACCACCT
Organism: Miscanthus lutarioriparius; assembly: GCA_904845875.1. Taxonomy (NCBI): domain Eukaryota; kingdom Viridiplantae; phylum Streptophyta; class Magnoliopsida; order Poales; family Poaceae; genus Miscanthus; species Miscanthus lutarioriparius. Next base: position 13,734,202 of record CAJGYO010000005.1, read on the forward strand.
CGAGTATGTGAAAGAGTGAGGTTTTTGACGGGCTTGGTTCATATAAGCTTTTGTCGATAAGAACAAAAGTGTTAGTCAAGCTTACATGACCCAAGCCAACACAATGTACTCAAAGGATGTGAATTAAGCATGAGTACAATTAACAAAGCTCATTTGCATCGGAGTATAACCGCGGAAGCAAGGGCAAATGAACAATAACACAAGTGATAAGACATATAAATAATGTAAAGTAGAGAGCACACATGTCATATATCACAATCACATAGATAACACTATCACATAGATAGAATAATATGCGTGAAAGTAAACACACGAATGCAAAAGTAATAGTGTACCACACAAATAAAACTCCAAATGTATATAATAAGCTAATACTATATAACTAGCTCCCCCTAAATGTCGCTCCCCCTGAGTCTACATACTCGAACCCTCTCCCCCTTTAGCATCCAACACCAAAACCTAGGGGTCGGACGGCGGGGCTGCAGTGGACGAGCTAGGCGCTGAGGTGCGAGGAGCAAGCTGGAAACGAGTGCCATCATCATCTGACCCTGAGCTCTGAACTAACTGACCCTCTGTGGCAGGAAGTGTCGCTAAAGCGGTCTGGGTCTGAGCTGGGACAGGTGCAGCCTATGAAGCTGCTGGTACATCTGTAGGATCTGATGATGCGACTGAGCTAGGAAGCCTCTGAGTAGTCACTACGACTGGAGCTGCTATTGAAGGACCGGCGGCATGCATATGCGGTGGTGTGGGCATGCCAGTCAGCTCGCTGAAAGATGCTCCAAGACTCACAGACCGACGTGTCGTGCACAAATAGCGAGGGTGACTCCTCCGTGTGAAGCCCGTCAAGTAGAGTGAATCGGGGCTACTACCACGGTGAGGCTAACCATCGGGACATCTGTACAAGAGGTGAAGCAAATCGAGCCGGAGGCTGTCCTCGACTCTGAGCCCATTGGGGTACTGTCTCTTTGAGTCGTCCGGCGGTAGCAGTCGAGCAAGTCAGGGCGAAGGGTTTGTGGGGGGGGCCCCAAGTCTTTGTCACAACATGCCGCATGAAGCCCATAAGCCGCTTCTTTGCAATAGGATCTCGCCGCTAGTGCATCTGCTGCTTTGCTTCCTTCCGCTTTGTACCTACGCTTGCTTTGCCTCTAAAACTTGTCCTGACAAGCCTGGAACTGTGCAAAGTTGGCAGCCGTCTCCTGTGCCTAGCGAGCCTGGTCCTACTACATCCGCTCAAGTATGGCAATAAGAGCGGGGTCCGTCTAAGGTGCAGGTGGTGCTGAGTTAGAACTACCGGCCTCTGCATCATGTCTGCGTGGAGGCATCTGAGGAACAGGCTAGTAGTCGCGTCCAAAGCATCCCACCGCATTTCGCCACCTCCTCTTTTGTGCCTCAAGTCGCTCCCTCCTCGATGGCGGCTATGCCTCTCGATAATCTCGTCCCGCCGAGCCGACTCTGGAACATCTGGACGACGATCGGGCCGAGTAGGTGCCTGTGGTGTGCTGTGCCTGATCCTCTGTGTCATGTTATAAGCTAGGAACTCTGTAGTGGCACCCTTGTACTCGGCAACCATCTCTGGGGTCCTGACCTGCACAAACTTGAGTATCAAGAATATGATCCAATGTGCATAAGGGAGCTGCTCATGACCCTTGAAACCCTCACTATATAGTATCCTCCATCTCTCGATAGAAGGAGGTCCCAAATATCGAACACAGTCTGCTGCATCGGGGCATTAAGGAGCCAGAGTCAGTGGCGAGTGCAGGACCTCTCAGTATCCCAACCAGGGAAGAAGTGTCCTCCCCGATGATAGCCTCTAGTACTCGAGCTGTGGAGTCAGTCAGTCACCGGTTCCTCCTCGACCCCTCACCAAAGGGCTCCTTAAAGCAATGGCGCACAAGATCGATGGGGGGCACTATCCTCCATGAGGACGCCTAGGAGGCTCCTGCTGTCCATAACACACCTCATGCAATCGGACAGCTGCTCCTATAGCCTCAGATCTCCCCAGCCCTCTCGGCTCATCACTCTGTAATCTCTGCCGTTGAATGCAAAATGAATGAAGTTATGATGTGGGTCAACATAGAGCGATCGTGAAACTGCCAACCCAAGATGGTACATACACTCTGTCCGCCAATCGGATCAGTAAGCCCCTGTAGATATGACAAGTAAGGGCGGATATGCTCTCCATTTCGCCACACAATAGGCTCTATATTGTAGACTCTCTCGAGATCTGAACACACATTTCCACCGCTGAGATAAGCATTGTAGAAATCCTCCTGCAGTTGGCGTGTAAAACCCTCTCTCTTGCTCTCTCATCCCTCCTTGGAAGGAACCACACGTCAAACTCAACAAACTGAGTGGGCGAACACATGCAGGCCGTGGCGGCCCTCAAGTCAAGGTGTACCACTAGAGGCGGACCACATGGTGCAGGCGGTGGGCGTGAGCCCTGCTTGCCGTGTGTAGCTGCCTCGGTGGAATCAGAGAACTAGTACGACCAGATCGGCGTGGCGAGGTGCCGCTCGGTCTCCTTGGCTCGATGACCTCCCCCGAGTCTCCCCGAGCAAGCCGAGGCTCTGCTTGGTGGGCCGGCTGCTGTGATGGCCTGTGACTCTGTCGCTAATCGACCCTCCACAATGGCAATCCGCCATCCTGCAAATGTGGCAGTCCCTGCTGGACTACCGTGACGACGCTCAACCTCCTCAAGAGCAGCTCTCAGTGCTGGTGAAACCGGCTGATCTGCAATGACAAGTCCGCTGCGGGCACCACCTCTCTCAGCACGATCTGCTGCCTCTACAACTGCTGCTGCTCTGGCTATCTCTCTATCTGGGTACTTTCTCTTCTTGGATGCAATCTTTTTTGTTGCCTTGCCTTTTGGATCTATAGGCTTGTGAGGCGGGGGCCTTCGATCATCATCACCTGGGCCACCACCAACGTTCTTGGTGCGAGCCATCTGAACTGACAAGATAATGAATTGACGCTGATGAAGATCAACAATTGAAAGGATCAAGATCAACAGACAAACTGACACTCTCGAGGCTTGGCCTCGATCCTTACTCGCGAGCTTGGCTCCGAGTTGACTGCCAACTGCCTCAAGAACCACAACGGAACCGACTCGCTGCACGATAGAATAGATGGAAATACAAATAAATACAATATATCTAATAGATGCGAAAACCTAGGAAGCAAGCAATGTAGGTACGAAATTGAGACGATGGGCAAGCTACCTGACGAACAGCGATCTGGGAAAAGGAAAGACGTCACGTGGGGGAACCTCGGAACCGGCTCGGGTTAGGTCGAAAACCCTGAATGTGATTTGGAATCAGAACAATGCAGTTGATCTAGGTTCACAGACAAATCGAATTTGGAGCATTGATCTGGTCTAACCAAGATGAGGGAGGTAGGGCTAGGGCACACTGCGCTTGATGACCAGCAGGATGACTGGAGGCACACGGTGAGGCTTGGCAGCAGGCTCAGCTTTAGGCGGCGAGAGGGCTGGGCGAGCACGGGCAAGGGAGGCGCGGTGGCGTTGGCGCGGGTGAGCAGCGGCGGTGACCTGGCGGCGGCAAGGGCTAGGGCTAGGTCATGGGGAAACAAATCGAAGGCAACGGTTATATGAGGGTCCCAAACGCGACAGAGAAGGAAACGGAGAAAAGAGACCTGAAGCCGCGCGAGATCCACTGACCAGACGCTCCGGTGGTAGCGATCGGACGCTACCACCCAGCGTCCAGTCGATTCCAGAGAGGTCCAATTCCTCTAGAATCGGGACCGAACGCGTCCGGTGGTCCATGACCGGATGCAGGCAGGGTCCGGTCAGATCAGCTTGTTCTTCCTTCGATCGACCGGACGCTGGATCCCCTCCTGACCGGACACACAGACGCAGCATCTGGTCACTCCTTCACCAGCAGTTCACCACCTGTGAACTGACCAGACGCTGGACAGCAGCGTCCGGTGCACTTTTATCAGCAAAACTTCAAACTTCCTTCACGCTGCCTGTTCCCAATCAAGTCCCAACATGAATAAGATCCAAATAAACACCAATTGAGACTGATGTGAGTGACCTCTCTCAAACCCTCATATTTTTCAAAATATTTTGCCTTATGCTATAATTCTTTTTAAGAAAATAGGCAACAAGAGGGCAAATGGAACAAAACGACAAAACAACATTCATGCATATGCAATACTTGTAAATAAATCTAGTTGCTTGTCAAGTTTGATCCAAGGTTAAGCTTCTTCACACGCTTTACGGCGGTTATCTTAACCATGTTAGACAAGCCCTATATGCATTGCCACAAATTAAGCATGTTGTATATTACAATGAATGCAAGGGACAACACAAGCTTAATTTTTAGTGAAGTTACTAAAATCAAGTACATTGAGCTCATTTTGCAATCTACAAAAAGTAGCCTCATCTAGCGGTTTAGTGAAGATATCCGCTAATTGATCTTCGGATCTTACACCTTCTAGTGATATATCATTTTTAGCAACATGATCTCTTAGAAAGTGATGGCGGATATCTATGTGCTTGGTGCGAGAGTGTTGAACCGGATTATTTGCAAGTTTTACCGCACTTTCATTGTCGCACAAAAGAGGTACCTTCTCTAGAACTACTCCATAGTCTAGCAAAGTTTGTTTCATGTATAATATTTGTGCACAACAAGCACCCGTGGCAATGTATTCTGCTTCGGCGGTGGATAAAGCAACACTATTTTGTTTCTTGGAGAACCAAGACACAAGCGATCTACCAAGCAAATGGCACCCTCCGGATGTGCTCTTTCTATCAACTTTGCATCCAGCGTAATCCGAATCAGAATAGCCAATTAATTCAAATAAAGCTCCTTTAGGATACCAAAGGCCAATGCTTGGTGTGTGCTTAAGATACCTAAGGATTCTTTTTACGGTAATTAAATGTGTTTCCTTAGGACTAGCTTGAAATCTAGCACACATACACACACTAAACACGATGTCGGGCTTAGATGCGGTTAAATATAACAAGCTACCAATCATAGAACGGTAGAGAGTTTGATCAACCGGGTTACCTCCCTCATCTAGGTCGAGATGTCCATTAGTAGGCATTGGGGTCTTGATTGGCTTACATTCATCCATCTTGAATCTCTTGAGAATATCTTTAGTGTATTTCTCTAGAGAGATGAAGATGCCTTCTTTCATTTGCTTCACTTGAAAACCAAGAAAGAATGTAAGCTCACCAATCATGGACATCTCGAACTCCTTTGACATCAATTCACCAAATTCTTTGCATGAGTCTTCATTTGATGATCCAAAAATGATATCATCAACATATACTTGACAAATGAAGATATGCCTATCAAGCTTCTTGGTGAATAGTGTAGTGTCGACCTTCCTAATGGTGAAGCCCTTCACAATAAGGAAGTCCCGAAGGCGCTCATACCAAGCTCTTGGGGCTTGCTTAAGTCCATATAGTGCCTTGGACAACCTATAAACATGATTAGGATATCTAGGGTCTTTAAACCTAGGAGGTTGATCAACATAGACTAGTTCATTAATAAAACCATTTAAAAATGCACTTTTCACATCCATTTGATATAGTTTCATTTCATGATGTGATGCATATGCAAGTAGGATACGAATGGCTTCTAATCTTGCAACCGGTGCAAAGGTCTCTCCAAAATCCAAGCCTTCAACTTGAGAGAACCCCTTTGCAACTAGTCTTGCCTTGTTCCTCACAACAACACCTTGATCATCTTGCTTGTTGTGGAATACCCACTTTGTTCCAATGACTCTTGCACCTTTTGATCGCTCTTCAAGAGTCCAAACTTCATTGCGAGTGAAGTTGTTTAACTCTTCATGCATGGCATTGATCCAATCCGGATCTTTAAGAGCTTCTTCTACCTTGGTAGGCTCATAGCAAGAGACAAAAGAGTGATGAGCAATAAATGAAGTAAGTTTTTGAGATCAAGTCATTACACCCTTTGATGGATTCCCTATAATGAGATCTTGTGGATGATCTTGTAGGAGAGGTGTATTTCTTCTATTGACCACTTGAGGAGGAGGTTGTGGAGCATCAACATCTTGTGCTTGTACCACCATTTGCTCATGGGAGATATGAGTATCTTCATTTTCTACTCTCCTATCTTTTTCGCCATCTTATGGTACACTTGATGAAGAAGGTTGGTTAATGACTTGTACATCATCTTCATCATCTTTTGGCTTGATGTCTCCCACCAGAATATTCTTCATAGCCTCTCTCAACGGTTCATCACCTACATTATCAAGATTCTCATGTGCTCCTTGGGAGCCGTTAGATTCATCAAATTCCACATCATATGTTTCTTCAACCAAGCCGGTGGCATGATTAAATACTCTATATGCTTTGGACTTTAATGAGTAACCAACAAGAAAACCTATATCACAACGTCTTTGAAACTTCCCTAGGTGTTGCCGCTTCTTGTATATGTAGCATTTGCAACCAAACACCCTAAAGAATGAGACGTCCGGCTTCTTCCCATTTAGCAACTCATAAGGTGTCTTGCCAAGGAACTTTTGAAAGAATAGGCGATTGGATGCATAACATGCGGTGTTGATTGCTTCCGCCCATAGAGCTTCGGGGGTATTATACTCATCTAGCATTGTCCTTGCAAGAGTGATCAAAGTCCGGTTCTTTCTCTCAACTACACCATTTTGTTGAGGAGTATAAGTTGCGGAGACTTCATGTTTGATTCCAACTTCATCACAATAAGCTTCTATGTTTGTGTTGTCAAACTCTTTGCCATTGTCACTTCTTATCTTCTTGAGCTTCACTTCAAATTCATTTTGAGCTCTCTTGGCAAACTTCTTGAAGCAAGATGCAACTTCGAATTTGTCATGAAGGAAGAACACCCATGTATACCTTGAATAGTCATCCACAATCACAAGACAATAGAGATTTTCTCCTAAACTCTTGTATGTTGTTGGTCTAAATAAATCCATGTGTAGGAGTTCTAGCACTCTTGTGGTTGACATGAAAGCTTTGGTTGGATGAGTGTTTACAACTTGCTTGCCGGCTTGACATGCACTACAAAGCTTGTCCTTCTCAAACTTCACATCCTTTAACCCTCTCACCAAATCATTCTTCATAAGCTTCTTGAGTGAGCTCATCCCAACATGAGCAAGTCTTCTATGCCATAGCCACCCAAGTGTTGTTTTGGTGAATAGGCAATCTTCAAGTTTGCATCTTCGGAGGTGAAGTCAACTAGATATAAGTTGTTGTATCTAAATCCATTGAATATCACTTGATTGTCATCTACCTTGGATACAACAACCTCCTTCTCGGTGAATAAGCATTGAAAGCCAAAATCACACAATTACCCAACGGATAGCAAGTTGAAGCTCAATGAAGCAACATAGAGCACATTGGAGATGGAATGATCATTTGATATTGCCACTTTGTCCAATCCTTTAACCTTGCCCTTTGAATTATCTCCAAATGTTATTTTCTCTTGTCCATCTACCTCTTCATCTAGTGAGGTGAACATACGAGGATCACCGGTCATATGTTGAGTGCAACCACTATCAATAACCCAATGACTTCCACCGGTCTTGTAGTTCACCTACACACAAGAGATTCAAGCTTTAGGGATCCAAACTTGTTGAGGGCTCTTCACCTTCTCAACAAGTGACTTAGCCACCCAAATCTTCTTAGGCCTACTCTTATTGGGGGTCCTAAGAACATGACTTTCATCTTTCCACTAGAATCTTTTCTAAGCATGCAGTGAGCATTGAAAGCAAAGGGTCTAGCATGCTTGGGTAAGGGTTGTGGTGGTGGAGTTTGACACTCATGAGCAAAGTGGCCTTCTTGTCCACACTCAAAACATCTCTTTGGCTTTGGCTTTGGCTTTGATTGTTGGTGTTGAGCTTGGGCCTTCATCTTTTCTACACTTGCCATATATCCAATGCCACTTCTATCCATCTTCATGATGGTATTCATGAGTAGCTCACTTTGGAGATGCTTGCCTCTAGCAAACTTGCTCAATCCCACCTTGAGATGCTCTTTCTCCATCTTGAGCTTCTTGTTCTCTTCCTTGAGAATATCATTGTTCTTCTCTTCCTTGAGTTTCTTGTTTTCTTCTTTTAGCTTCTCATTCTAAAGGATCAACTCTTTGTCATGATCAAGAGTTTCTAGCACAATGGTGTTGTGACTTTTCATCTCTTCAAGATCTTTCATGAGCTTCTCATTGTCACTCTTGAGCTTGACATACTCATCATAGTCATTGCACTCAACCACTTGCTTGCCTTTGCTACTAGATCCATGCTCAATGCTTTCATCAATTAAATCATCACATGAGGTAGCTATATCAATCTTGACAACATGGTTAGTAGCATCATGTATGATTTGGTAAAAATTCTTGAGCAATAACAAGAGTATCATGATTAATCTTAAGAGTAGTGTATTCATCTTTTAGCTTGTTGTGGCTAGTGATGAGTTCATTGTGCACCCACTCAAGTTTATCATGTTTATCTTTAAGCTCTTTCTTGGAGGATTTGAGCTCCTTGAGTTTGGATGATATAGCATCATTAGTTTCTCGAAGCTCATCATTAGCCTTTTCAAATGTATCACACTTAGCTAAGAGTGAATCATTTTTAGCATCAAGCTTTTCATTTGTAGCTCTACTCTTTCTAATGATCTTAGTGTATTTTCTTAATATTTTGACAAGATCATTATATGTAGGTGAGTCATCATCATCGCTATCGCTATCATCATCACTAGCATGTTCATCATCACTACTATCATTACTCTTAGTTACCTTGCGTTCACCCTTGGCCATAAGGCATAGGTGTGTAGAGGATGATGGCAATGATGGCGGTGAAGATGCAAGATCAATAGCAATGGCGGCCACCTTTTCATCATCACTATCATCATCGGATGATCCACTTGATGAATCAATGTCCGTGAGCCAATCACCGACAATGTAGGCCTTTTCACCTTTTTTCTTCTTGTAGAAGTCCCTCTTTTTGCCATCTCTCTTCTTGTATGGCTTGTTCTTTTTCTTCTCATCATCATCTTCATTGCTTGAGTCATCTTTCTTGCCCTTATTCTTGTTCTTGAACTTGTCTTTCTTGGGCTTTGTACATTGATGAGCTAGATGGCCAAGTTCGCCACAATTGTAGCAATCCATTTCAGAGATTGGCTTCCTTCTTGAGCTAGTGAAGAACTTCTTCTTCTTGCCGTCAAACTTGATGCCACTCTTGTTTAGCCTTTTTAGCATCTTGACGGTCTTTTTCACCATGAGAGCAAGGCTTTCTTCATCATCTTCATCACTTGAGCTCTCATACTCAAGTCTTGCTTTGCCCTTATCTTGGCTAGCTTTGAATGCTAAGTCCTTCTCTTTCTTCTTTGTAGAGGATGAGCCATCTTGTGGGGTGATGTGCATGTACATCTCATGAGCATTGATCTTTCCTAAGATTTGTGTCGGTGTAGCGGTAGAAAGATCACCTTGATGTAGCACGGTCACAATATGGCCATATTTGTCAATGGGGAGGACACTCAAGATCTTTCTCACAACATCGGATGGCGACATTTGAGTAAGTCCAAGCCCATTGACTTCCTCTACAAGAACATTCAAACGTGAATACATCTCATTAGCACATTTCTTAGGAAGCATCTCAAATGAATTTAGCTTTTTAATCACAAGATGATAGCGTTCCTCACGCTCACTCTTAGTTCCCTCATGGAGCGCACAAACGTCCGACAATAGTGCATGGGTGTCTTTGTGGTTCCTTACGCGGTTGAACACATCTTTGCAAAGACCTCTAAAGATGGTGTTGCGAGCCTTTGCATTCCATTTTTCATAATTCACTTCATCGTCTTGAAGTTGTGCGGGATTCTTAGATGTTGGGAACCCTTGAGAGGCGGCTCTAAGTATTCCAACGTCTAGAGCTTCTAGGTATGCCTCCATGCGAATTTTCCAATATGGAAAATCATCCCCCTCGAAGATAAGAGGAGGTCCATCCCCGTGAGACATCTTACTCTAAGCGGTTAAGCTTAAAAACGTGAGCACGAGGCTCCGATACCAATTGAAAGGATCAAGATGCCCAAGAGAGGGGGTGAATTGGGCTAATTCTAAATTTTCTTGCAATAATCTAATCCTACGGATAGCCCAATTAACCCCTTGTGCCTAGAAAAGTGTTTCTATCAAATTAACGCATAAAAGACTTGCAACCTATGTTCCAAACTTACTCTAGCATGGCAATTCTATGAATATAAAGACAAGTATTGAATTGCTCAAAGTAAATACTTAAAGTAAATGCTCAAAGTAAATGGAGAGAGGAACGCGGCAATGTTTTGCCGAGGTATCGGAGAGTCGTCACTCCCCACTAGTCCTTGTTGGAGCACCCGCGCAAGGGTGTAGCTCCCCCTTGATCCGCGCAAGGATCAAGTGCTCTCTACGAGTTGATTCTTCGACACTCCGTCGCGGCGAATCACCTAAAGCCGCTCACAACTTGAGTCGGGTCACCCACAGTCTCTACCGGGTGATCACCAAGCTCCCAATCACCACCAAGCCGTCTAGGTGATGGCGATCACTAAGAGTAACAAGTACGAACTCTCACTTGACCACGCGAAGCCTAATGAGAAGATGGATGCACACTTGACTACTCTTGATTCACTAATGAGGCTACTCTATTGGATTCTCAAATCTCAATCACCTCACTAGGACCTTGCTTTTCTTGGCACTCACAAACGTGTTTCTCAGCTATTGGAATGAGCAAAAGCAACTCCACACACGAGTGGAGCTTCTATTTATAAGGCAGCCTGAAAAACAAACCGTTATGAGCTTCTGCGGGGTGACCGGACGCTCCGGTCGTGTTGACCGGACGCTCCGGTCAGTTCAACCCGCGAACCAGTAAAAATGTATTGACCGGACGCTGGCAGGGTCCGGTCAGAACTGACCAGACGCGTCCGGTCGCATAAAACCCTTACTGGAACCTTACTGGACTCGACCGGACGCTGAACCCTCAGGGTCCGGTCAGTACTGACCAGACACGTCCGGTCATAGATTCCCTTCACTAGAATCTTACTGGAGTCGACCGAACGCTGCCTTTCAGCGTCCGGTCACTTGACCTCTCCAGCGTCCGGTCACACCGAACGCAGACGTTGATCAAATGAACTGACCGGACCCTGCGGCCAGCGTCCGGTGACACCAGGGCCAGCATCCGGTCAGTGTTTGACCCTCCATTCACTTCTAACTTCTGAACATATGTGAATGAAGTTTGCTCCAAAGGATCTTAGGCATTCATAGGAGCTACCTAGAGCTAGTTTTGACAAGTGTGCACCACACAACTCACTAAACTCAACTAGGTCAAGCTACCCATCCATACCCCCCTTAATAGTACGGCCAAAGGAAAAACAAAGTCCTAAACTACTCTAAGTGTCTCTTCAACTCCAATCGACACTTAGAACTAGTCATCCTTAACCTTGTCGTCCATCCTTTAAAAACCGAAACGATTTCCATTGAGGGGGCATGACAACTTTGATTGCCCAATCGATCTTTGTTACCATGACCTAACTTAATTGCCTCTGCAAAACACACGTTAGTCATAGTAATCTTGTATTGTCATTAATCACCGAAACCCAACTAGGGGCCTAGATGCTTTCACACCGTCACCACCGCCGCACCACCGCCGCGCTCGCTCGCTGTCCACATAGCACCACCTTTCCGACCCACCAGTGCCACCATTCGAGCCAAGGTAAAGCCGCATTATGCATCGCCGTCGCCGCCATGGCCGCAGAGCGTCGCCGAGCTCCGAGCTCACCGTGGTCAACCTTATCCATTACTCCTTCTACCTTCTTCTCCCTTGGTCCATCATCGCCTTAGGTCATAAATGCTCACGTCATTGTTTATTTAACCACTACCGCCGCCGCATCCGCATGGGAACACACCACCACACCAAGCGCGCTTGCCATGGCCGTGAGCTCAAGCTTGCCGCGGCTGGCCCTCGCTAGATCCCGTCTTCCCCCTCCAGTGTTTGTTTCCGCACCGTCATAACCCGTAGCACCTTCTCCTATGATGGAGACCCATCACCAACCACCATCTCGTTGGAATGGCAAGCGCCACCGCGTGCGCTGTGCGGTGCCATGCCGCCATGCTCGTGGTCGAAGCTCACCACCGCTTCACCATGGCTCCATCCGCACCGTAGAGCTCTGCTAGGGTCTATAGAAGCTGTAGCCGCGCTCGCCTGGCCGTGCCATCGCAGGAGACGATGAGTCTGCCACCGTGCGCCACCGCTGATCCACCATGCTCGCCGGTGAGGTTGCTCTGGTGATGCACCGAGCCAACTGAGGGTACCCCTCGATGCGGCTTGACGAGGCGAGTGTAGTGGTGAAGACCTCACCGCCGGCGAGATATAGCCGGTCAAACGCCACGCTCTACTCCTGTGTCACTGACGTGTGGGCCCCATTGATCGTGGGGCCTAGCTATCGGCACCTCTGGGTGCACTGGATTGGGTGCACCTAGCTGCTGGGCCCGATTTGAAATTTGATTTTCTTTATTTATTTTCAGATATTTGAACGCAAACTTCAAAAATTTATATCTTTAGTTAGAAGTGTCCAATTTGGGTGAAATAAATTTTGTTGGATTCATCATGAAGTGTACTATTTGATAAAAATATGAAACCTATTATTTGGGATATTTTTATGGGAGGATTAAATTGAGCTAGTTAAGTGCTTTTAAATTTATTTCTATGTTGTAAAATGCATAACTTGAGCTAGAGAAGTGCAAAAATTGTGATACTAATTTTGTTGTTCTTGTGTTAGCATGCTCTAGCTAGGAAAAATACTAAACCTACAGAAGACATACTTGAAATATGGTCTTTCTATTTAACCTTGATTATTTGCTAGTTTCTAGTGAAAATAAATGGGGCAAAAATATATAATGTATGATCATGCAAATTTTTACACAGTATTCTTATCCTAAGATGAAAGTAAGAAAAATATGAAATCTATTGTTTGACACTTTTCACTAGGCTAAACTATTTTTCCTACAAAAAGCCTATGCAACTTGTCATTTTTGTAGACGTTGCTATACTTATCCAAATAGCATGAAATTTATACAGTAGACTATTGAGGTCATATGCAACCTACTATGATTTTTTGAGAATTTATTGAGCAATAGAAATATTTATCCTTTAAATCACCCTATTATATAAGGAAATTAATAAATGCACATAAGTAAATTATTGGGGTTTTACCATGATGCTTTCTAGGGTGCTTGTGATGCATACGATGTGTTGCTATTAGTAGTTGTGCTTGGAATTAATTGATTATAGTCATCAAGTTAATTATAGCTATTCACCTCTAGATTAGCAACTAACCTGTGCCAAACATGTGGTATATCATTTAGTAGCATAACAATAGTAACCATAGACGGTGTAATAATTTCAAGTTCATCATAACCATCATATTCCATATTCCAGTTACTACGATATTGGAGCTAGTCAAGTTTCTCACTATCCGGGAGAGACGGCGATTCGAATCGGTTGCAACCAGCTGTGTAGTATTCCTAACACAAACCTAGGACTACTGACCACTGTAGCCTTAGGTCACCTTTGGTACAACTCAGATCCACATTTCACGAGTTCGATCAGCGCCGCACAATCAGGGACAACCAGCTGCTAGGACGTTCAGGCCTAGCCTGCCCTTGGCTCTTGTCTGGCTCCCCACACATCCTTATTACCTTCAGTGTGCACACTCTTATAGAAGGAGACTCGGCCTAAATTGAGCTACTCGGCTTTATGGTCGAAACGAGTTATTCGGCTAGCTAAGTGAGAGGCATGCATTCAATCTTGACAGAAGTGCCAACAATGGTATGATCCTTAATCGACATGGACGGGACCAACATAGCCAACCCAACACCATTGCATATAAGTTCCCGTCCGGTCTCCACTTAATAACACCCCATGGTTATTTTCCACGATAGCAATATATAGCCAACCGTACTCCGGTATCCACCTATATCTCGCAGGTGACAGGAAATCACCTGACTTCTACTGGTCTAAGCATGGCTAAGCATATGTTCGATCCTAAACCTACATAGGGTTCAAGGTATATTTCTGGACAAGGTAGTTCTATGCACCAAGTGTTTCCAACTAACTCTTATAACCTAATGCATCAAACATAAATGACTCAAGTGATATTTGTAAAAACATAGGAGGCTTAGAATGCTTCAGGGCTTGCCTTTCAGAAAGGAGATAGGCCCATGATCGGGACACTCTGATAATTCCTTAGGAGCCTGCTCCTCGCTTTCGGGGGCTACCTGCTATGGTGCCTCCTAATTCTTCTCCTCTTCTACCTCAAACTCCAAGAGTCGTAATCAGGGTTTATTTCCTATTTGTTCCAGATAACACAATATATCATTGATATTGTAAGAATTGCTTTTGTCCCACTATGGATGAGGAGTAGGCCATGGGCAAGGCACTTCCATTTATATATCTAATCAATGATGCTTTTGTGGGTTGTGATCATAGACTGGCAAGTATTTGAACAATGGTGTGAGATATTGGTTTAAAAACTACTTTGCTTCCGCTACTGCTTTATTTGAACTTGGTTTGTAATAACTTTAATCGCACTCTGATGTATGGCAAGGTATTTGTGAACTCTATGTAACATGTGGCATGTATATTGAATCAATGTACGATCTTGGTTGTATGTTGGCGATAAATCAAGACACTTCGTGGTACTCGACGGACTACCGGGTTTATATGGGCTCAAGTATGATAGTGTGATTGCTTGTGGGCTGCCATTGTATTTGTGCTCTTATAAATTGGACGGTTCTATTACACCCTCGGGCAACTCTGTGCACGGCGGCGCGACGAGCAGCGGCACAGGGTGGCTTTGCCGGCCACCTGGGACCTGCGTGGACCCATCAAGCGAGTCGGTCGCCATCCCCAACCTAAACTACTATGCCGGGTGGTGGTGAGGGGTGGCAGGGCTCACTGGTGAGGGCTGCAGCGATGCGCGGCCATCCACGATGGCGGTGTGACCATTCTGGTGAACTAGGGCAGCTATAGACCTAACCAACTAGCGGGTGAGCATCAGGAGCTTACCGTGGACTCAGCCAAAGTGACAGTTGGAGTAGAGGATGGCGGAGGAGGGCTGGACGCGTGCGACCGAGCCGTGCGATGGCACACTGCGGCGGACACATCCGCATCAGCGGCGCCGGGGTAGCGGTAGCGGTTCGGCTGATGAGCATAGGGTGAAGAGGGAGTCAAAGCGGAGCTAATGGTGCAGTTGTACCGGCCTCTTACGGCACCGTTGGGGGAGTTGGCACCCGCGCCGGACAAGCGCGACCTTAATGGCCCGGCGGCGGGGGAAGTGGCCAAATTGAGGCTTGGTCGGGCTCAACTCAAGGCGGGATAGGGTCGGGCGGCTAGGTGGCTTAATGGCGAGGCCGTGGATGAGTTGAATCAAGTTGAGGTGATCTCTCTAGTGGATTTTGTGGGCGCGGCTCAGACAACAAAGACGGCAGGGAGGAGGGTAGGTCCGAGCTCTGGCAGTCCTCGCCTTGGCAGCAAGCGGTAGGCTAGACCCAAGACAGCACCTGCGCGCTCGCTATGAGACAACGCAGCCAGAAAACGTGCACGTGCGTAGGCAGTTGGGGAGCGTGGCATGTGCGGCCACAGCGCCATTAAGGCGAGGTGACGGCGCATAGCAGCAGGGAGCCAGCCCACGTGCACGCAGCGACAAGGCGAGCAACAGCAACACAACATAGTGCCACAGCAGCAGTAGCAGCAGCAGCACCATGCGACAGCGACCAGAGGCGGCCAGTGGCCCATGGTCGGCCAATAACGCGGCAGCGAGGTGGGGCAGCAGCACGACGGCTAGCAGTGACTAGGTCATGGACGGCCTCGGCCAGCCAACACGCGACAGCACGGGTGCGCACAGGTGGCCAAACATGGTGACGTCACGCTCCTGAGTGTGGTGACCGCGCCCACCCGGCCAACCAGCCCGAGATGATGTTCATGCACGTATTTTAAAGCATTTGCCAAAACTAAATCGATTTGATTGAGGCTCGACCACCTAAACCATGCTAAAGAGGGTACATCAAATGACCATACTGAACAAAAGCATAGCACTGACCTTTAACTAAATTTTCCAAAATTAATTCACCAACATAGCCTTGTCACATTGTTTTCAAACTTAAGGATTTTTTTAAGTCTTGAGCTAGATTTGATTTCAAGTTCCATTTCTAAGCTGTTAGAAATGCTAGCTAGCAATATTATTTTTCTACAGCAAGAGTTGCATTGTGATCTACAAAGTTTGTACTTCAAACCTTATTTAGGTGCCACACACATGTTCTATAATACTTTTGCTTAATAAAAATTGGTTTTCAACCCTACTCGATATACATGAGCTATTGAATCAACTTTAATTTAGCATTTTTATTAGTCATTTTATGTTACAAGAAATTGATCTACACGCTTTATCATATGCTTTATCACATAAGCATGACGGTCATGACATGGTTTAGTGATTTATTTAGGGTGTAACACCGAGGGTATTACAAGTTTGCATCAAACTGCTCTCTTAAATGCTTCAGAATTATTTCTTGATCCATTTCTCCCTCCTCCACAATGAAGACACCACAGTATCAAACCCAGTCCATAGCTTGAACCTTTCTTCATCTTGAACTACATCAATGTGGAAAAATCCTAAGCCTTTGTTAGCACTCCCCATACACTGAACCACCTGTTCATGCTCATCCCACCTAGGGCACTTCTCAGCAATGTGGTCCTGTTTGAAGCACACAAAACAAGCCCTTGGTTTACTGTAGGTTGAGATGAAATGGCCCAACTCACCACAATTGTAGCAGACCACTTGAGATGCCTTGTTTCCTCCTGGCTTCTCCACCATCTCTGCCTCAACAAACCCTTGCTCACCAGAACCTAAAGCTTGAGATTGTTGCCCCTAAATTGGTTGTTGCTGAGCAGAAGGTCGGGGCTATGGTTGCATAGGTTGTTGGCGTGCTTGTTGCTGCTGCCCTTGTTGATTTCTGCCCTTGTTACCCTGCAGACCACCTCTCCCACCAGGACACGGCCCCTGCCCCCTTGGAAACTGATTGAACTGACTAGGAACTTGATGCTGACCTTGGCTGAAGTAGTGTTTGGCAGGAGCCTGATTAGGGAAGTAGCCAAATGGACCCAGAGGGGGCGGGTGGAACGAGCCCATTGGCGGTCCCATCGGCGGCCTCATCGGCGGCGGGTAGAATGGCGAGGGCTGGAACCAACCTCCATCTCCCCAACCCCACTCCTCTGGATTCCTCGGTCTAGGGCCTCTTCCTCCTCTTCCTCGACCTGCCATCCCCTCCTTCACCTTCTGCACGAATGACTTCTTCTTCCCTCTCCCCAGATATCGGAGGCGAAGCTGAATTTCTTTGGAGATCCAACCCAAAGATCACACGGCCCGATGGGGAAGCAATCACTTGGTTAGAACTGTTTGGAATCCTAGATATCCTTGCAGATCCATACTAGGTCCCTCCCCTTCCTCGCCGCATCAGGAACCCTAACACGACTTCGTCGGGGTGGGGAGTTGGTGGGGATGAACCAAAGTTGCCCAAAGAAATCTTCAAACTCTCCTTCCTCGTCCCCGATCCTTGCAGGATCCACACCGTTGGTGGGCTTTGCTTCTCTCCCAGATCGTGCCACCTGCCCAATCCTCCTGACGCCGCATGTCCCGCCATTGGGGCCCTTCTCGCAGCCGCTCTCGGGCATGTCGTGACTCTTCCCCGTGGGCCCTCCTCTGAGCCGAGGTGGGGAACCACGGACCCGACACTGAGACACTGGTGGGAGGTCGCGTGATGGCGGTTGGAGCCTGCAGCTCCGGTGGGTCGCCCGCGTCCGCGTTGCCCTGGTGTCACCTGAGTCGTCTGGAGACGTGGCTAACATTTTCAAAAGTGTTAAGTATTTGCAAAAGGTGTTGGCCAACATTTACAGCACTGTTATATGTGAGAGACAGCGATGTTATCGTTGTAACACTGGTGCCGTGGGATTTGGGGGCAAAATACATAAACTCAATATCCCCTTCTTTCCTAATTATAAGCCTTTTTTTTTTAGATACAATCATTTTTACTATGTATTTAAACATAGTATTTGATATGTATATAGAAAAGTTAAAATGTCTTATAATTTAAAATGAAAATGAAATGAGTAGTTCACAATTGAAATATTTCGTTTTTAATTCAAAATAATTAAAGAAACACTTCAAACTTCTTGCCTCGCCCAACAAAAAAATTCAAAATTCCCGTCTTATATATTATTTTCGAATGGATGGATGAACCTGAACGGCTGGGCCGCACCATTGTCAAGGTGCAGATTGTCATCGTGCTTGGGACGAACGCGACGGCGACTCTCCAATTGCAAAACCCAACCAAACCCCTCCTTCGTTTTCCCCCAAGGCCCGGAGACTCCGCCCGCTCCCTGCCATGGCTCCCGGTGCCCTAGCCCGCCTCCTCCGCCTTGCGCCCACCCCTCGCCTCGCGCGCCCCTTCGCCGCAAAGGCCCGCGCGTCTCGTCGGCCGCAGGAACCGGAGCTTCCGTCGGAGGACGACAACGACTTCGCCGGCGGCGAGGTTGCCGCCCCCACCGAAGGCATCGGCAGGCCGCTCGCCGAGGTGCTCAAGGAGCTCAGGAAGAGGGTTCCGGACTCCCTCGTGAAGACCCGCGTCGAGGATAATGGCTTCGCCATCAAGTACATCCCATGGTAAGTCACTCACCCGATCGGTAGCGATCACCCATGGAACCAACCTTTACTTCTATCTTGCAATGCTGAGAACGATTGGAACAGTTCGGACATTTGTACTCATTTAACCAGATTATGTCTTGCAGATTTATGTGCAAATATTAGGTTATGTTTGAGTAAGATACTGGGTCCATAAGTGGGTTTATGAGTAGGTGTCTTGGTTTCGATAATCAAAATATTTTTTTAAGGAGAGAGAGTCGATGGGTTGTTCTTCAAAAATAAGCACGTTATATATATTAGGCAGTTCTCTGAAGCGAGATATTAGTAAGAGATTTTTTTTATTATTATTATTGGTTCATGCCTTCAGTTCTATTATGTGTTCCCAAAGATGGAATTGATGATTTGTTAACCTCTGATCGATCAATGAAGAGTCACTCGATAGACAACAGATGCTGATTTCCCATCAGATGAGTAAACAATGCTGCAGATCTCACCCGACCACTCTGTAATGGATTGCAAAATGATAGTAGAACAAGAAAAGTAACTCCCTGACAGTTCAACCTCTCTGAACTTATGCCATCAAAAAAGAGGGCAAACAAATATCCTAATGATGATAAGTTTTCCTGGAGCATGTATGTTGAGAATTTTGTTCACAATGTGCCTGCAAGAGGTAGTTAGGACGAAAGTTGCCACACTCCTATAGAATATAAACTTGATCTATGGGCTTTCTAATTGAAGAGGTTGCTCCTGCAGCACAATTCTGTGGGAGCTGTCATGAACTGAGCATGATCTATGGGCTTTCTAATTGAAGAGGTTGCTCCTGCAGCACAATTCTGTGGGAGCTGTCATGAACTGAGCATTTGACAAACATAAAATAAACCGAATCTCTAATCAGATTTATTAAAGAGAATTTCACAATTTTGGCATTTTTATCTATTGACAACAGATCCTCCTTTGCAATCTGAGAGTCAGACCTTCTTTATGGTTTACGTTCAATAACTACTTTGGTTTTTACACCATGGTCATTTTATTTAGAGGAAAGAATGCTAGATTCATCAATAAGCTATATACGGATCATTTGATCCCATTGTGTTTTTTATTCTTTTAATATATATCCTTGTGATCTCACTTCTTATACCTCTTGCAGGCACATTGTGAACAAAATTCTCAACATACATGCTCCAGGTAAACTTCTCGTTATCAACTCATCATTAGGATATTTGTTTGCCCTCTTTTTTGATGGCATAAGTTCAGAGAGGCTGAACTGTCAGGGAGTTACTTTACTTCTATCATTTTGTAATCCATTACAGAGTGGTCGGGTGAAGTCCGCAGCATTGTTTACTCATCTGATGGGAAATCAGTGTCTGTTGTCTATCGAGTGACTCTTCATGGGATTGATGCAGAGGTACCTCTTCTCTTCCAGAAAATGCTTTTGTACATAAATCATTGATCTGAGGCCTGAGAATTTGTATGGTCTTATTATGGCTTAGATTTAGGTTTTGGCAAATAATAAGTCTGCTTTCATTTGTTTTCGACAATGTTCTGGTTAACCGTGACTATTGAGATTGTTGTTCACCAGTTAGATTTGCCAGTTCCCAGCTGTTATTTTGAAACTTCCTTTTCTGTATGCCAGTGTCTATCAATCCTCTGCTGTTGACGCTTAATTTTATTGATGATGAATTGTGGGTTTCTTTATCATAATTTTTAAAGTTTTAACTTTGCAAGTTTTGTATTGCATAGCATGTTATTATTTGGATCCATTTAGTTTCCTCTCTGTTGGCAGATATTTGTTTTCTGGACAAATTGGCTTTGTTGCTGCGTGTTAATTATTGTGGTACTTCTGCAAGCTGGCCATGCCTGTTTGTCTATGCCAAATAGCATTCTGCTCTTTTGGTAATGAAAGTCTTGAAAGATGCAAACAGAGGTCTCCTCATTTGAAGAGAATGGATCCATTTGGTGCTTGCTACTTTATTTCAGGATATATAGTCTTGTTGTACATGATTTTTTTTAACAATAGTACATAATTGAAGTTGTTGGAGAAACAAAATTAATATTTTACACATGCATGACAATGTGAGGATCATCAGTATTCCATAGTCAATGTAAACTCATCCCATTGTCGTTTTACTGCAGTAGCCATTAATGTTGAACTGTTAACTAGTTGACGGTTTCTCTGCGTAGTAGTTTTTGTTTAACATATATAATATATGACCAGACTAACATAAAGAGTGTATTGACAATGTTGCCTGCTCTCTCTGTTCTCTCTATCAGATCTGTAGAGAGGCCACTGGAACTGCTTCTGTTGATGATACAAGCTATGGTGATCCTGTACAGAAGGCAGAAGCTATGGCTTTTCGTCGTGCTTGTGCACGTCTTGGTCTTGGACTTCATCTCTACCATGAAGATATGTCATTAGATGACTAATGTTAGTGTTTGTGGCATGAGCTTTTGCATACTTCCAGTTTGTCGCGGACCATTGTCCCTTAATGGGCTACCCATTTGCACTGGACATGCTTTTTTTTCTTAAATGTGATATGGATGTGCAAGTGTTTGAAGTTTAGGCTGTCGTGGTATATGTAAGCTACTAAAGTACCAATGCAACTACCGTTCTGAGCTGTTTGCTCGTTAAGAAGCAGCTTGTTCCAATGTCTAAATTCCTGAGTACATGTTCATGAAAGCTTGATAGCTTTATTTTCTTTTTTTTCGATATTCTTTTAGCTGGATATTTTCATATATGTGTTAGTAGGTAGCACATTGGACGAAATGTTTTCATGTTAGTCATTGCTCCCATACTAAAGTTTTTTTTTCAACTGCAAGATCACTAAGTCTTTCACGGATCTCTTTTATTATGACAAATTACAATGCCTTTGCAGGATTATTAGGTCAAATTCTGTATTGTTTTTATATATTTTTCTTAATCGTAAACTGAATCGATTTGTCACTGTCCCTTCCAAAAACAAAAGGGGACAAAATTCTTCTGTAGTTTCACACTGATGATGTCCTATTTCAATATTTGTCTAGGACATCGGTCTAAAATGTCATGACATGTTTGCTTGGAATGTAGTTATCATAAACTGTTCATTATCTTCATCTTCAACTCTGCATATAGAACTTCTGAGGCCAGGTAAACTGTTTGTTTATATTTTTTTTTCTGTTAAACATGCATATTTAATGATCATAGCAGTATGAACATGACGACCTAGAGGCATGGCTTATTGTAGAACTCCTAAAACTCTAGGGCTTTGTTTGGATGACCATGTATCCACCTCAATCCATGTGAAATTCCACACCAAACCACTCCAACACAGATGGATTGAGGTGGATACACGTTTATCCAAACAAGGCCTAGAGGGGTGTTGCTTGTAGCCTTGTACTACTAGCAGCCTAGTACTAGAATCTCTAGACATTACTATAAGGCAACAGTAGTGTTTTGTTCAGTAGAATGTGTTACGAAGATGCTAGCTTCCCCAACTATTGAAATTTATTCAACTAAAATGCTACTGGGTGGGGGTGTTACCTCAAGATTCTAAGCCTTCCTAGTGTTATCCTATTATATGAAGTGAATATTTTCAAAGGCATACTTTCACAGATGTAATATTACATTCAACTGGAACATATGCAATTGAATGACAGATGACTAAGAAATGTGCAGCACAGTGGACATATATTACACAACATTATATGGTGCACTACAATGGTTGGAAATAAGTACCAACTACTGAACTGAAATGGACAGGATATTAAGTACATATGAAGGGTGGAATAACAAATAGTTCTTCATGTCCTACGAGTAGCATAGTGCTACTTTATTATTACAACCACCATGCCTGGTAATAGTAGATTAAAGAGTACTAAGGTCTCTGCGCTGTGCAGAGAGAGAGAGAGAGGGGAGGGGGAGGAAAAGGGGTTGGGGAGGGGGGGCCTGGACCTAACCATGGTAGTGACACTGAGAAGTAATGACATCTACATGAGTGGGGTGACCCAAGACAATAAAAATTTATCTATGGGTCCATTGTGTTAATGAGTTACACAGCAGTGCTTGGTTACTCCAAAGCCTTCTTTGGAGTCCCCAATACTGTGTTTGGAGTGACAGGAGGTAGTGCCAAGTGCTAAAAACAAACATTAGCACTACTCTGAACCTGTGTCTGATTAGGGGCACAGGCTCTCCTTAGAGCCTTGACCACCTAGATGCAAGCTATCAACTGAAAGATCAAATAAAATGTTAGTTGGTGCATCTAATCATTTGCAAAGAAAAGATGGGTTGGTTACACAAGAAGTCGCTGGTCATATATCAAATGCATTTGGTCTAGGTAACAGCAGGACTATAGAAGGGTAGGTTTTGCTAAATGGTTCATGCTTCAACAAGAAATGCCATGCCTAAGCTAGGTACAGTTGGGATTCTACTGATGAAATGTGGAAGTGGCATGCTAGTTCAATCAGATTTTGTTGTCATTGTTGTCCAATTTGACTAGTATCAGCATGAACCCTCCCTGGGCCATGCTTGACTGTTAGTTTCTTTTAGCTACAGCCTTGTCTTGCTACGGCTGAAATTAACTCTCCCAGATAAAGTCCTTCCTTGGACTATTGTTAGAATGGTTGGGGTTTGTACTTGTCTGTTAGAGCACCCCATCCTTGGGGCGTGAAGCTTTGTGCCCATCCTGGGGCTAAAGCTAATATCCAGTCACCACATGACCATGTGGGATATGGAGGTGAGCACTTTGGCTGATAAACATGATCTACAATAGTGCCTTTTGGTGTTAGAGATGGATGCATGGACTCGACATGTTGGAAACGAGACATTACAGCAACGATGAGAAGGGAGACCATGGTTAGGCCAAGGGTTGCTCTGGAGCAGCGGACACTGCAAAGTGTGAAGGAATCAACCGGTAAGGATGAGCAGCCTGTGTTGGAGTTGGCAGGGTTGGAGCTGTGAGTGCCATAGTCATGCCTGTTTAATGGGGATACACACTGTCAAGATATTAGTATCACAACTTAGCAGAAAGAAATGAATCAAATAATTCTGAGAACATTGGAAGTGAGTTTCTTATCAAACCAATGCAGGCCTATTATTTTTATCACACTTTCTACTGTTTTCAATGCATGCACAATAGTTTACATTCTTGCATTGTAACTTGACAGATTGAAAAATGAATGCTGGTAGGTTATTAGAACAATATGTGAGTTTAGAATTTGCATCAAGTGCTACATTAAGCTAGGATGACAAATGCACAATTAGATGACTTTTGAACCCCTTTTATAATGTTTCTAATTAGATATCAAGAAGAATGAAGCTAGAAATACCTGCTTGGGCTTGAGGGCTTGCTGCTAGTGACAATGGTCCTCCATACTGCTGAGCAAAGCCGGTCACAGCTGCAGCTGTAGAAGATGCAGTTGAGAAGTGGAACATTTGTGGGTATTGCAAGTCGTAGCCTTGTCCACTTGTATAGTTGGTAGTATTGTTTCCTGATTGCCCAAACTGGAAATATGGATAAAAGGGACTTGTTCCTGTCACCATGCCAGCTGCTGCTCCTCCATAAAATGGGTACTGAGCTCCTCCATATATATTGTAGAAGTTCTATTTAACAGACAAGAGAATCCAATTTAAGTATTTATATTTTATATTGTGCTCATGATAAAAAAAAAATCTGTTTTCTACCACTCTTTCCATTTGTAAGTATCTGATGTTTTAGAAAGCTTAGTATTATCTACTACTTGGTACGGTGCAGATGCTGATAGCACAGTGGTTGAGCTCGCGAGGTGCGGAGCTCCCCACTAGGTGCTGCATGGTTATGTGCCCACCTCCCTGGTTGAAACAGTGCAGATGGTTCCGCGGCTGCCAAAGAAGCGTGCGCGCGTGAGGTTCCTGCCTGTTTCCCGGGTTTGGTGGGCCCCCCTTCTTAAGACTAAAGCCAAAGGGGAGTCTCTCCCCTTGATCAAGTTTTTTTTCCCCTACTTGGTATGTGAACCCAAGCACCTTTTAAAAGATATATGATTTATTACAGTACTCCAGGAGTCCAGGTTGGGGTCTGCCTTTGGTTTTTATAGCTTATTTGGTTAACAATGTGTCTACTGACTAGAGATTCACAGACTAAGGCCCCGTACCATTTGTGGCTGGGTAAGATAAAAGTTGCTGGGACCAGAAACCACTATGTATTCCTCATGTCATTGCTTAATATAGAGAGTACATGTTTTTCAGTGGACATGGCTATAGTAGAGACTAGAGACTGGGCCCTTCATCATCTAGAACAATTGTTTTGAGGAAGACTGGAAAACAATTGGCTGTCCACGACTCCACGAGCAGATATTTGACTCTACTCTACATGATAGTACCTCTTTCCCTCTCAAACTTGAAGAAAGGAAATGATTTTGAAATTATAGTTTAGATGATTTAGCTCATATTATTGTCATTATGCAGGAAAGGTAGGCAGAAGGTGAATCTTTTTAGGAGCAGCTCTCTAGCAGTGCTCTAATATGTGCCTTTAATTTTTATGTGAAATCATGTGGCAGTTAATCTTGCTTTAGATTTTTCAGATAATACTGTCGTATTCTTGCATCTTCATGTTATATTTCTTGATGATAAAAAGTGACCCAAAACTTTTTTTTTATCATGTTCAAGCAAAAACTGGCACGAATACAACGGCTTTTGGCTGAATATGTCGTCATTTGATGTTTTTCTTTGATGGGCTGCACATACTACTGCAGTTCTGTTTTAAGAAAAGGTGCATGCTAACAGTCAGTCTTTTTAGAACTTGTTTCACGCATAAAGGAATCATACATTAAACACACAAGAGCTGAATGCCAACCCTCAAGTTTTGGTCTGAAAGGTTGCTGAAGCTAAAATGATCGGTAATTCTGGCTTTCATGAGGAAAAAAAAAGACAGGTAATTCTTACATTATTTTCTTATTGTGTGCCATATGCATTTATTTTCCTTCTGTGGAACATTGTGTTATATAATCATATAGTATAGCCAGAAAAATTACACTGCAATTTTCCGTGCATTATGATGCATAATGCAAAGATGCTTTTGATGCACTCAGTGACATGCATGCTACTGCACTAATTAATTCATGGTGAAATAAATAAAAGCAACCATTTTATTGTACTGTTGGTGAAGTAAATAGAGCTTATTAGCAATATAATTAGGTACTTACTGTTGGATAACCGTAGTCTGGGGTATATGGAGAGTACCTGCAGAGTGAAGGATAGAAGGGGATATTAGTTTTTTCCTTAAAAATTAATTATGAAACTTTGTTCCGTTCTAAATGTGCTAGAGCGAGCTACTTGATTTCTAAGGGAGAGAGAGGTCGTTGCTATCTCATCTATGCTTACTGTTCACGGGAGTGAGCATATGACAGGGCTCCCATCATGTGCCACTAGCACGCATGGCTACTTTATGCGTGTGTGAGGGACTGAGGATATGTCTGCAAGAGAGAGTAAGGCGCGTGCAAGATAAAAGCCTCATGCCCATTCACCATTGACCAAGGTGGCATGTCACAATGCACATGTCATACATGTGATGCCCCCACGGCCCCACCCCTCATGACTTTCAAGTTTCACAGGGCCCCGATCCTGACCACATGTGTGTGTTTGTGTGGAGAGAGAGAGAGAGAGTGAGTGAGTGAGTGAGAGAGAGAGAGAGGTACCCATAGACATGGTAGGGGAGGCCTTGTGGGATGGCATAATGAGGGAAGGTGGCATGAGAAGGAAAAGCTGCGCCCAGTCCACCTTGGATTCCTGCCTGCTGGCTGAAGGATTTCATCAGTCTAAAGTTCCTAGCCCCTCCTGTAGCAACATCATCAGCAATACAGAAGCAAATTTACCCACATTGCTTGCTAATATTATCAGGAGAAGGCACTAATTAAAAAAAAACAGGCATTTGCATCTTTCTGTCTTCAGTCTATCAGTTGCAAGCAAGACGACATAATAGAAGTAAAAGATTCTGGTTGCTACCCCTTATTAATATATGATTATGTTTTCATTGGAAGGTTTTATAATCCACTCCTAGGAATAGTATACTACATTATCTGAAACAAGGCACTTAGCTCGAGGATAACTAACATCTTTGTACTATTGATGTTCCTTCAGTTCTACCTTTTCCAACAAGTAATGCCAACAGCATGTCCTTCTAAGTCTATATATATTTATTGTTCTAACTGAAAGCAATTCCAATTAACATGAACTTTTTTAGAGGAAACCACTGTTTTTAGGACACTAAAGTAGCACCATGTTAAAGCTAGACATTTAAGCATTTTATTCTCTACTGGATGCCTACACAATACCCTCATTGAGCACTTAAGGCTGGCCATTTATCAAATTTAGGCAATCCGTTTGCCATCTCTTTAAGCTCTTTGCTGATTCTAATGGCATGAAGGAACCTTTAGTACATAAAATCATGGTAGTTAGTTTGTGGTCATGCGTGGAAGTACATATAAAATTTCTAGCAATATCCAAGAGGCAGTGCGTCTATAATAACTATTATGATTGTTCCTTTTCAAAAGCTTAAAGGCGTGACATGCTCTATTCAACTCACGAGAACTTCTCATAAAACACTTCCAATTAAGCAAGCAAGCAAGCTAATTGTTTCTTCTATGCTGCCTTGTACTGCTCTGAAATAATGATAAATATCTAACCATGCTGGGGAGTAGGAGGCCTAGATCTTTGAACCCCAAGGGAAGCAAGATTACAGTTAGCCCTCCTCCCATCAATCACCGGTGCGGGATCAACGCAAGCTCTCATCGCCGCATCCGGGTCCCGGAAGGTAACCTACAATGCGAATTCGCGGTGCATGATTAACTGAAATTAAGCAAACACTACATATTGCATCAGAAAAGAAAGAAAAGTGACACATAAACAGGGGGCCGAAATGTTTATAAAGTCTACTGAAATTAAATGCATATAAAGGAGATGAATTGTGTAGAATCATACAAATCCGTAGCCCTTGGATCTGCCAGTGTTCTTGTCAGTGATGACAACAGCCTCCAGGATCTCCCCAAACTGCTCGAAGTACTTCCTCATGGTCTCCTTCTGGGTTTCCCACGCGAGTCCACCAACAAAAACCTTGGTGTAGGTTGTGTCCCCAAACTGCCCCATCACACTCGGTGGACTCATGGTACTTTCAACTTAGAACCAACAAATCTATCTCCCACAAGCAGCAGCAAGGTCAGCAACTTAGGATCTGAATGGCTGGGACTAGTTCTTGTTAGAGGAGGGGAAGAGGAGGGGAGAGGGAGAGAGGGAGGAAGGAAAGCTAAAGGTTAGAGGAAAAGGGGTAGAGGAGAGAGAGAGCGGGTAGGGTACAGAAACAGCAATATATACTAGTGTTTGCTATAATGCACCAGCCAGGTCCTTTTGGTCCAAAGCACGCTCATATAAAAATACCATGCACCGGGAGACACCCACCCCCGCCAATAGTAGGTAAAAATGACCGTACTGCCCCTATCAGAGTGAACAGTAGTTACAGGGTGGCGTTGGGCTGTCCTTGTCTGGACAGTGGCAGAAACGGAACGGATGATGGGGAGTATTCCAACGGGATTAGGGAGCTTAGGTGGATTCTTTCTGAACTTATCTGGATCTTAACATGTGCTATTCTTTTGGCTTTTGGTTTTTGGCTTTTGATTGTTATTGGAGCTTTGCTAATTGTTCAGTTCTATGGCTTTATAACACGAGGAAAAATGTTTAATGAATTCTTACTTATTAACATGGTTCTTATTTTTATTGCTGTTGTAGCAGCACATAGTATGCCCAAGTGGTTCTGTGCATGAGTTCTTTGGCAATTGGACATTTGTGAAGTCAGGTATAGCAACATCACCTCGGGTATGTACTTCGTTATTAATTTAAACTTAACAGTGTAGATATTTTTTAAACTTGATTTTCTTGGAAGTTGGTTGACAAGCTTGGGTTGCGGTATATTTTAGGACACTATATACTGTTAGTAAACCATATCTCTAGGTGGTTAATAGTCTATCTGTACTTACTGTGCAAAAAGTTACGATTAGTTGATTAAATTCCACCCATATTCCCGTGTTTCCTATCAGCTGCAATAACCTAGAAAAATACGATGACCCGTCTGTGAAACTTATTTTGAAGCCACTTATTGCAGCCCTAAAAAAACAGTGGATAAAAACAGTACAGGCTAGAGCAATACTCTGATGTTATTGTGACCACTTGTGATCCTAGTCCACTTGAGTGAGAGCGCAACAAGCTGTGGTGGAGGCCGGGAGACTTTTGCGTAGTACATCATCAAGCATGCACAAAGGCATTCTCCACGAGTGAAGATATTTGATATGGGTTGCCTAGCACTGGCAAACTGAAGGGAATACATGATGTGCCATCAGGTCTGATCTGGAGATGGATGGCTGGAGATTGTTAGCTAATCTACTGCCACTTTGTGTGAACACAGCAGAGGAAGGTGGCGTCGACTTAGCCGCCTGCTGTGTGTGAACATAGCAAGGGAAGGCGGCGACTTTACTTTACCTCTCTTGTGATCAAATGATGAGTCGCTGCGCAGTCAAAGCCGCATGGCTCACCTCGCAACAACAACATCAGAGGGAACAGAAAGACCGCAGCAGAGTCGGCCCTGTCAGGTTATCTAGTTACTGTGCCAGCATGGTGAAAGCTCTAGTTTGGTTTTGGTGAATTGATGAAACCCTAAGTGCTAACCTAGTTCATCAAGTGATCATGAGATAGGTAGCACACTTCAAGTAGAGAAGCAAATGAAGATCATAACATGACAATGGTGATAGCATGGAGATGATCAAGGGCTTACACTTGAAGAGAAGAAAGAGAAAAACAAAAAGCTCAAGGCAAAGGTATAAACCATAGGAGCTATTTTGTTTTGGTGATCAAGACACTTAGAGAGTGTGATCACATTTAGGTTTGATAGCCGTACTATTAAGAGGGGTGAAACTCGTATCGGATACGGTTATCAAAGTGCCACTAGATGCTCTAACTCATTGCATATGCATTTAGGATCTAGTGGAGTGCTAACACCCTTGATAATATTTGTGAAAATATGCTAACACATGTGCACAAGGTGTTTGCAAGGTTGAGATGGGTTTGGGTCCCCTCTCTCCCTCCCGCCGAGCTTGCGAGGCGGGATTCAACGCTTTTCGGGAAATGAAATGTCCATTTTCTATTACATGGGATGCAAAATTCTTGGTGGTTGGCACACTTGAGCAAGGGTGAAGAAGTAAGAGTTGAAATGGAGTTGATCGAAATGATGTTTGGCGCCGGTCCTGTGTGACCGGACGCCAAATCAAGCATGCCGGACGCCGATCGCTCAAGGCCCGTCCGTCATCGTGACTCAGCTGCAGTCAGATAGCTTAGGGTTGAGCACGGACGCGTGACTGTCTGTCCGGTCAAGGTGGATCGGACGGCGTCCGGTCAAAAAATCATGCCTCGGGAGCTTCTTTGAAACGGCCGGACGCCGGGGCTTCAGGTCCGGTCCGTCGATTCAGAGCAATCCGGTCGAGGCTGATGACCGTTGAGTCTGGACACGTGGGTGACATCGAAGCGACCGGACGCCGAGAGCCAGTCGTCGGTCGGTCCGACCGACCGAGCGTCCGGTCGAACGCTGCTTTTGCCCAAAGAAGGGGTATAACGGCTCTATTTGATGGGGGCTCTATTTATAGCCCCATGGCCGCTCAAGGGATAACTCTTGTACATTTTCATTGACATAGCAACCTTGTGAGCCTAGCTAAAGCCCTCCCACTCATCTACATCATTGATTCATCATCATAGTGAGATTGGGAGTGAATCCAAGTGCATTGCTTGAGTGATTGCATCTAGAGGCACCGGTGATTGTGTTTCACATGCGGTTTCGCTTGTTACTCTTGGTGGTTGCCGCCACCTAGACGGCTTGGAGCAGCAAGGATCGTTGAGTGGAGGAGGTGATTGTCTCCGACTCGATCGTGGTGATTGTGAGGGGTTCTTGACCTTTCCCCGGCGGAGCGCCAAAAGGTACTCTAGTAAATTGCTTGTGGCTTGTGTGATCCTCATCTTGTGTTGGTTGTGCGGCACCCTATTGAGGGTTTGGCGAGTGATGCCAATCAGCACGTGAACCTCCAAGTGAGTGAATCGCCACAACGAGGACTAGCTTGCCGGCAAGCAAGTGAACCTCGGTAAAAATCATTGTGTTCATCATTTGATTCCGAGGTGATTGGTCTACATTGGTATTCATCTTCGTGATTGATTGGTTCATTCATCTACACGGCGGTATAACCCTCTTGATCACTCTCTTTACTTTACCGCAAACTAGTTGACAAGCTTTTTAGTGTAGCTAGTTGTGAGAGCTTGCATGCTTGGTTGGTGTGGCTCTTTAGTTAGCCTTTGAGAGCACACTAACATAGGGTAGTGTCATTGCTCTTGTGTGAATTGACACTATCTAAACTAGAATTGTGGTAGGTGGCTTGCATTTTTAAGTAGGCTAGCGCAACACTCGCTTCGCCTCATAATTGTCTAACCATTTGGTTAAGTGTTGTTGTAGAATTTTATTAGGCTATTCACCCCCCCTCTAGCCATTAGGACCTTTCACATGGGCGCTGCACATGTACTAGATAGTTAGAGTTGTATAAATAGACATGTATGGCAACTCAGTAAAGAGAGTTCAGATTTGCCATCACACAGACAGGGCATCGGCCAATGTTGTTGTCTTGTATTGTGCGTGCTTGCTCTGTTCTCCTTCTTCTTCTAGCTCGATCCGTAGTGTGTGGAGTACGGACAACGCCGGATGACGGGTCTCGCAGCACGGCTAGTGTGTGCTCGGCAATACTAAGCGGCGTGCTCGGCGAGACCGGCTCAAGTGCTCCACTACTTTGGCCGGTGCTCGGCAAGATCGGTTGAGTGGTTCACCGTCGTGAGCGGTGATCCCGTGAGACCAACGGAGTGGTCCGGGAGACTAGTGGTCCGGGGCTGGTGGTCCGGGGCCGTGGTCCGGGAGACTAGTGGTCCGGGAGGCTAACTGTGGGCCAACAAGTGGTATCGAGCCGCATAAGCGTCGTCGTCATTCTAACCGATGGCGGCGATGGCGCAATGCAGCTTGTCGCTGTGGCCCGACCCACTATCGGAGGTAGTTGTTCGCGACGGTGCGGGAGGTCGTCACGCACCACTTGGCCGACGCCGACTCGCACTAACTATGGAGAGTGGTCGGTGACCATGAAGGTCAAGCTCGAGCTCCGACGGCTCAAATGTCATGACAAGGCACCGACGTGAAAAGACGACATGTCGGCGTTGGAGGCTATCCTCGCCGCTGCATCTGCGGCGAGTATATAGGGAACCGTTGGGGACGAAGAGCTCAAATTAAAGAGGCGTGGGAGGCCATTGCGGCGTCTTGCGCGTCGGTTCCCGACCAGCGCAAAGAAGGCGACGGCCCCGCCTCAAGCGTGAGTACGCAAACCTCAAGTTCAAGGATGGTGAAACGGTGGAGGACTTCTCCTCCGCTCATAGACGCTCATCGCCAAGTCAAGAGCCACGGGTCACCATCGACGAAGAGGAGGCGGTCTCCAAGTTTCTCCACTTCATGCCGGGCAAAAAGTACATCCAGATCGCTTCTCTCCATAGAGACGATGTCTTTGGACTTGTCCACCCTCACCATTGAGGATGTGACAGCCGTCTGTAGGGCGGTGGGGCGAGCGCCTAGGGCAAAAGCGACAAAGAACGGAAGACAGCGGAAAAACTCTGGCGAAGGAAGAGGAGGGCTGCTCGGCGAAACTCCGGAAGGCAACCTCCTCCAAATCCACGGTGGCAACGGCAAACATCATGCGGGGCTTCTTCAAGAAGAAGAAGCAAATCGACTCAACGCTGCCGGTGTTGCGGGAAGATGGGTCATTGGGCACGGGAGTGCCCAAATCGCAAAAAGGAAAAGAAGGCTCAGGCTCACCTGGCGAAAAGCCGATGATGAGGATGAGGCCACTATCCTTATGGCGACGTTCTGCGCACTACACGACGTCGAGGCCATGGAGAGGGAAGAGGCGACGATGGTGGAAGGACCTGGGAAGGCCCTGAAGATCGTCAACCTCGACGAACCACGCGCCCAAGTTCATCTCGGGCATGTGGGCGTCGACCAGGAGCAGCGGTGGTATCGGGACTCTGGTGCCAGTAACCACATGACGGGCTCCAAGGACTCCTTCTCCGAGCTCGACGGTGATGTTACCGGTACGGTGAAGTTTGGTGACGGCTCAAGGGTGGCTATCCAAGGGTGCGGCACCATCATCTTCGATGCCGAACGGAGAGCACGCGGCGCTAACGGATGTATACTACATCCCGCAATGTGCGTTCCAAAGATCATCGGCATTGGTCACCGGATGAGCGCGATAGCGAGGTTCGATCAAGGACGGCGTTCGAGGATCAAGATCGGGAGCGCGACTTCGCCAAGGTGAAGAGGCCTCGAATCGGTTGTACCGCCGACCGAAGGTAGAGCAGCCCAGCTTTTCGGGCGGCAAGGCACTCGAGGAACCGGATGTGGCATGCCCGGTTCGGACATCTCGCCTTCGACGCGCTTTGGTCGGCTAGGGAAGATGGTCCGAGGGCTACCCCATCATCAAACACGGAGGCGAGCCGTGACAACGCTACGGGCGGGAAGCGAGAGAGGCTACCTTTCCCAAAGGCGCCAAGTATCGCGCGAATGAAGCTCTCGAGCTAGTTCACGGCGACCTCTGCGGGCCGATCATGCTCGCTACATGCGGTGGTCGGCGGTACTTCCTCCTACTGTGGGACGATTGCGGTGCTACATGTGGTCGCAACTCCCCGACGAGCAAGAACAAAGCGGAGGTGGCGATCAAGAAGTTCAAGACGCGCTGCGGAGGCCGAGAGCGGCAAGAAGCTCCGTGTCTTCGAGGGACCGATCGGGTGGCGAATTCACTTTGGTGGAGTTTGCTACGTACTGCGCGGATCAAGGTGTAGGGCAACATCACACCGCGCCATACTCGCCACAACAGAATGGCGTGGTGGAGCGACGGAACCGAGACAAAGGGTCGGCATGGCCCGGTCCATGATGAAGGCCAAAGGATGTCGGCAAAGTTCGGGAGAGGCGGTGACCACGGCGGTGTTCATCCTCAACCGCGCTCCAACCAAAGCCCTAATGGGCAAGACGCCGTTCGAAGCTTGGTACGGGAGCAAGACGAACGTGTCATTCCTCTGACATTCGGTTGCATCGGCCACGTCGGAAGACGGGTTTAACCTCACCAAGTTGGAGGACGTGGAGCACACCCATGGTGTTCCCGGGCTACGGAGGGTACCAAGGCGTCACAGGCTCTATGACCCACGCGAAGACAAGGTGATCTGCTCTCGCGACGTTGTGTTAAACGAGGAGGCGGCTTTGGGATCGCATGGTCCCGAGCATGGTGGAAGCGGGAGGCTTCACCAACACCTTCGTTGTCGAGCACTTGGTCATCCACGGCGGTGGAGACGCTGCGAACAAAGCCACGACTCGAGAGGAGCGCCGAGCACTCCGGCGGTAGAGTCGAGCACTTCAGGGGCGAAAGGCCGAAAGCACTTCAGAGGGATGCCGAGCACTCCGGAGAAGAGTGTCGAGCACTTCTAGAGGGATGCCGAGCACGCCAGAGTGGAGCCAAGAGGTTCTCGCAGTGGGTGGCGACCACTTCGTGACGGGTGCCGAAACACTCCGTGTGGCGGAGCCAAGATGTCTTCTTGTGGTTCCGACCACTCCAAGATCGAGGTCGGGCACTCTGCACGCAGTGGCCAACACCGCAGGAGTTATGACGAGCAGCGCCCGTAATCGCGTTGAGCACTTCAAAAGCTATCGTGCGGGGCACTCCGGCGGAAGAAGGACTCCATCACCCCCAATCGAGTTCACCTCACCTCCAAGTGACATCACTGAGTTCGTGGACGCCTACCACAAAGGTGAGGAGTTGAGGTTCCAGCAGTGGACGACATCGTCGGCGGCACACAGTCCTGGCGGTAGGTCGCTTCAACGACGCAGAGCTGCTACTCGTCGCTCTGCGAGGAACCACCCACGTTCGCGCTAGCCGAGCGCGATGGAAACTGGCGACGGGCGATGTTGGAGGAGATGAAGGCGATCGAGGAAAACGAGACTTGGCAGCTCGTCGATCCACCTCCGTGATGTCGTCCGATCACCAAGTGGGTGTACAAAGTCAAAAGGGACGAGCTCGGCGCCATTGTCAAGTACAAGGCGCGCCTTGTCGCCCGAGGCTTTGTCCAGCGCGAGGGCATCGACTTCGAGGTCTTTGCACCAGTAGCGCGCATGGAGTTGGTCCGTTTGCTACTTGCTTTGACGGCAGCAAAGGACTGGCGCGTCCATCACTTGGACGTTAAATCGGCCTTCCTCAATGGCGAGCTGGCGGAAATGGTCTTCGTCAGGCAACCTCCAGGGTTCGCTGTCAAGGGAGAGGAGCACAGGGTGCTCCGACTATGCAAAACGCTCTACGGGCTGAGGCAAGCCCCTCGAGCATGGAACGCCAAGCTTGACACCACGCTGGGCGAGCTTAGGTTTCAGAGGTGCACAACCGAGCACGCGCTCTACACGCGACGATGGGGGAAGGAAGAACTCGTGGTCGGCATGTATGTAGATGACTTAATCGTCACCGGCGCGCGCACGGAGGATATCAACAGCTTCAAATGAGAGATGGTAGCTCATTTTCGAATGAGCGATCTCGGCGCTCTCTCCTACTACCTCGGCATCGAGGTGAAACAGGGGAAGGAGAAACTCACGCTCGGACAAAGCGCGTATGCCTCCAAGCTGTTGGAGAGAAGCGGCATGGTGGAGTGCAAGCCATGCGTGACTCCGATGGAGGAGCGGCTGAAACTGACGAAGGACAGCACCGCGGCGAAAGTAGATGCAACACTCTACCGGAGCATTGTCGGCGGTCTATGCCACCTAGTCCACACAAGGCCGGACATTGCGTTCGCCGTGGGCTACGTCAGTCGCTTCATGGAGGATCCTAGAGAGGATCACTGGGCTGCGGTGAAGCGGCTACTACGCTACGTCAAGGGGACGGTGAATCATGGAATCATCTTCCCAAAAACCAAGGGAAGTAGGCTGCAGCTCATGGTATTCAGCGATGCAGACATGGCGGGGGACATCGACGGACGACGGAGCACCTCTGGCGTACTCGTCTTCCTCGGGTCGGCCCCAATTTCATGGCTGTCGCTGAAACAGAAGGTGATGGTGCTATCTACATGCGAGGCAGAGTACGTAGCGGCGGCCACACAATGGCGTGCCAAGTTATGTGGAGCACGCCGTACCGGGCGGGCGAAGCTAACCGGGCGTGAAGCTCACCCACCAAAGACCGATGGTGGACAACCAGCCCGCCATCGCCCTCGCGAAGAATCCGGTTACGCACGCACCGAGTAAACACATCGACGTGAAGTTCCACTTCCTCGTGGATCCGTGTTGATGGAGGGTAGATCGTCATCGAGTTTGTTGAAACCGATCGGCAACTCGCGGACGTCCTCACCAAGCCGCTTCGGACGACTTCGACTCACGGAGTCAAGAAGAGATGATCGGCATGGAGAGGGTACAAGGGTTAGCGAGAGGATTAGGGAAAGATTGTTAGCTAATCTATCGCCACCTTGTGTGAACACACAGAGAGAGGAAGGCGGCGCCGACTTAGCACGCTACGTGTGTGAACACAAGAAGGAAAAGGTGGCGCCGACTTTGCTCCCTCGCCAATACAAGAGAGTCGCCGCAGTGCGGCGCCGCATGGCTCACCTGCAAAGATCAGAGGAACAGCAAAGGCGGGCAAGCAGAGTCACCCTCATCAGGTTATCTAGTTATTGTGTGCATGATGGGCGCCGCACATAGACTAGATAGTTAGAGTTGTATAAATAGACATGTATGGCAACTCAAAAAGAGAGCTCAGATTTGCCATCACACGTATTGGGCCCTCGGCCAACGTTGTTGTTTTGTATTGTGCGTGCTTGCTCGCTCTCCCTTCTTCTTCTAGCTCGATCCGTAGTGTGTGGGTACGGACAACGCCGCAGATGGTGCCTTGACGGCTAGTGTGTGCTCGGCAATACTAGCGCGTGCTTGGCGAGACCGTCAAGTGCTCCACTCGTCTGAGCCGGTGCTCGGCAAGATCGGCTGGAGTGGTTCACTGTCGTGAGCCGGTGATCCTGTGAAACCAACGGAGTGGTCCAGGAGACTAGTGGTCCGGCGCTTGAGTGGTGCAGGGAGAGTGGTGGTGAGATTAGGTGGTGCAGGAGACTAACTGTGGGCCAACAGAGATGCCTGCCCATTTGGTGTGATTGGGAATTTGGGATCTGCTCCGTCGCTCGACAAGGACTCAGCGCCAAAGCTTTTGCCTCCTAGCTCCTAACTCTAGATCTCTCGACTCTCGTAGTTTATAAGCCATCTCTGATAACAACAGCCTCCATAGCTCGATCATCCCTCAAACAGCAACAATACACAACCTTTGACGGCGTGGCCGTGTGTATGTACCTATCCATGCAATGTCTTGCTATGCCGTGTGTATGTACCTATCCATGCAAGGTCTTGCTGCCGACTAATAGGTGTCCCTTTCTTTCCTGACGAATATAGGGGAATATACAAAAAGAACCTTATGCTAAGGTATATGGCACAGAAAATTTATTTGATTTATATTACTAATGGGTGATTACGCATAAAATTATTGACCATATTTTTCTAATTAACATATTGGGGACAAAGAAGTTAAGTTACAAAAATTTTAGTTTTGTTGGTGTGATTAGAGAAAATCGTAAATCAAGAAGGATGGAATGTCCTAGTCTAATCTGTTGAAAGTTCACAGACGATAGATAGTATCGCTGTGTGGGGCTATGGGCTGCTAATTTAGCAGACGGAGATGTGAATGCGGTTTAAGTCCATTAGCTTCCATTTTGGACAAAGTGCACAATTTTGCTGTGTGTGCCCTCAATTCGTCCAGAATTCCCGTGAATGCTTCGTTTCACCGAACGTGTATTGCTGCTGTCTTGTGATTCTCTCCAGAAATGTGGTCCCGATCATTTTTCTTATAGGTGGTGATTACCTTACCAAAGTTATCCTCCCTAGAATGATTGATCTGTAGTGAAGAATATAGAAGTGTGGTATTTGGCATGAAGAATAAAATTCTGAGTAATATTTTCTTTCGTCTGCTGTTCCTCTCTCTCCCGCCAATTCTGCTGTTCTTGCTCTAATCATTTGGCTACCTACTTCATCGCAAAGGGAATCTTTTATTACATTCTGTTCGAGTATTTCCTCTCTGAACAAGGGAGGAATCAAAGCCTGGTCCAGTATCGTCTGACGTATGTATCTGTATCCTAGATTTATTTCCCCCAGTTTGTGTCCGTTGACTGTTTGACTGACCTTGGAACAAGGGTGCCAAAGTAATTTTGCATGTTAGGGGCCAGCCTCTTACTCCCTAGTTATGCCTAAATTAATGTGCTCGATGTACTGTAGTTATGTAGACATCAGTGTTGAATGTCGATCCTTAGAAATCTGAGCCATTTCTTTCCATGAATCAAAATCTGAACCACGATTCTGAAAGCATGCATGGTCATTCCACGTTTTGGTTGTGTTTTTTACTTCTGATTTTGTGGCATCCTAATTAAACTTGGGTTTATTTGATTTTTCGGGAAATGATATTTTCATTCCTTTTTTTTTTTTTGGTAAGGGATTAGGATTATGTTCCCATGTCGCTTTACACCTTCCACACGGGAAATAGGGAAAAGAATGGCGGCAATGACGTTGGGGCGACGTTTGGGCGGTGCCAGTGACGTTGTAAAAGGGCTTTGTTTGCCTTTCCTTTGCAAGAAAATGTTGCCCCAAAGAAAAACCATCACCGTTTTCTATTGGTAGAGCGTTGAATTCTGCTGCAACCAATGTGTTGCTTTCACAGATTTTAATAATTCGCTTAACAAGAAAACTGCAATTTTTTTCACTCACGTAGTTGTGATACATTTTGTCATTGTATCCAAGTTCAAGATTCAATAATGTCACTGACCGCTCGTTTGTTGTCTTCTTCGTCTGCGCAGGTGGCTTGCACAAATATGTTGAAGCACAGGGGAGCATATTGGAAACGTGCTCCGCTCGATCCACGCTCAACTCAACAGAAGTTACCACCAGCAAGGACAAGATCACAAGATTGTGCAGGTAAAAACCTCCTTCCTGTCCTTCCCGTCGCTGGCATGACTAGTGATGCGTACTGTGTTTGTTTGTTATCCATTGGCTAAACAACTCGGCTGCGGCTGCCACTTATCCAAAACCCATACTCAGCAAGCAGCCGAGATGCAGTGGATAGACGACACCGGGGCCTAGAGAACCCGTCGCCGTCTGGTCCACGCGATCCCCGAACGTGTGTTGTCCTCGAGCGCTGGCCGATTTCACCTGCATTATTATGAACACTAATTCCGTGATTTGAGCCGAATGAACAATGCAATAAGCCCCGCCGAATACGTCATATGCAATGGAAGCACTAGAAAACCCCTCTCAATATTGTAAGCAGCACACGTCCGTCCATGTGTGGTTTCCTTGCAAAACGGTTCAGGCATGACGTGTTTGTTAGGGGCTGCGCGTTCCCGTCACACGTAACGTAACAGAAGTAGCAGCATCTCCCCCTTCCCGTTGTATTGTATCCATGCATGCATCAGCAGCGGCTGCGGGTGGGGCCAGGCGCCGTTTGGGCGCAATAATTCTGGAAATAATGGGCGCGACGCACACCCACTGAGGGAGAGGGGCTGTCCCACGTGAGTGGACAGAGTGTCCCCCCGCGAGGAACGAGACCAGCTGTAAAGCGGGCCCGGCCTACTGGGCGGCCATCGAGGGTCCCCCGACTTG
Source organism: Miscanthus lutarioriparius (assembly GCA_904845875.1). Lineage (NCBI taxonomy): Eukaryota > Viridiplantae > Streptophyta > Magnoliopsida > Poales > Poaceae > Miscanthus > Miscanthus lutarioriparius. The sequence goes on from CAJGYO010000005.1 coordinate 13,773,649, forward strand.
CGCCCAAAAAGCCACCGTCCACTGCCCCCCCCTGCCCCGGGCTCGGCGGCACGTGCGGCCCAGGTACGGCCCGCGTGCTCACCGCTGCTGTGCTGCTGACTGCCCGATTTTTTTATTTTTTAGTTTTTTTTTGAAATTTTTCAATATGCCCCTCGACGTATGTTTTTAAAATCTGGATCCTTAGCTCGGTGCCAACGTTGGTAGTGCCGAGCTTACACGTCTCGGCGCCATCGATTCTGGCGCCTAGGTCTTGAGCTCGGTGCAGACGTGGCGGTGACTTGGCAGGCACCTCGGCGCCGTAGATCTTGGCGCCGTAGATCTTGACGCCGAGCCTTTGTCTTACATATGGGCCCTCCCTTCTTTCTCTCTTCCTCCCTCACTACCGCGCCCGCGCCACCAGCATTGCCGCCCCACCGCGCCCACGCCCGCATCGTTGCATTGACTTGGACAAGTAAATTTTTTGAATATACAATGTAGGTACTTAGTTAGCTTGAATTATAGTGCTACTTTGATTATTTGATAGTTTCTAGTAAATTTGATGATGTAGGTAGTTGATTTAGTTAGAGAGATAGATATAGTTAGATAAATATAGTTAGATAGCTAGTGACATAGGTACATAGATATAGTTATTAGATAGCTAGTTGATTTAGTTAGTGAGATAAATATAGTTAGATAGTTAGTGACATAGTTATTTAGGGTGTATTTGGTTAGTATCTATTAGAGAAGTACTATATAGCAGCTACTTTGAACTAAATGAACTGTATTTTAATTTTTGTTTGAACTACTAGATGGACAATCTAGTGAGCATATATCATGGAGGCATCGTGGAAAGAGATCGCTATGGATATGTTGAGTTTGTTGAGATACAAAGCGTGCTTGTGTTATTCAATGAGAAGCCATCATTTAGTGGGTTGGTTGCAAGGGTTCGGGAGGAACTACATTACCATGGAGCTGATGATGATGGCATCGTAGTGGAGGGTGTACTTCACCTAGGTTCCCCTCCCAACATCTTTAGGAAGATGATCTCAATTGGGTGTGCAGATCAGTGGGAGAACTATGTGAGATCGGCTATGGAGTGCCAGTTCCAAAGTTTGGACGTGGTTGTGCGTTGGGTGTTAGTTGATCCCATCCGTCATGGGTTTTCCCCACCAATGGGTCAGCAGGCACACTTCGACCTTCTCGTCCCGGAACTTGATATGGATGTGGAGGTTGCACCTACGGTTCTCGATGCTCAATCTGCCCCCAATAAGCTAGGTGGAGATGCTCGTCAGACTCATGATGTTGTGGCAGATCCTCCTCATGAGATCCTTTTGACACAAAATCATCCGAGTAAGTGTCTTATCCGCATGGTTATTTGGAGCTTACCCCCTTCCTTACATCCATTTTTTCATTCTTTCCTCATTTTTTTACTTATGCTGCAGTAGACATTCTTGACAATATGGATGTGCCCACTGTTGCTGCGCAAGCGCTCTGTGGAGATGGATTCCGTGGCTCCAATAGTGTTGAAATTATGAATGATTAGGAGCCATATGAGATGGCAAGGGCTCTTGATTCTGATGATGATCGTCCTGTTGGAGAGCTAATAGAGAGTGATATTGAGATGCTGAGACGTATCTTTGCGATCTTGCTTATTCCGATCAGGCGTGTGCAGAAGGACGTGATGATGAGCTCCTAGAAGCTCCTGAGGTCGGCCCTAACATGGTAATTGAGAATGGGAGAGTATTCAAGGACCTCCCTGCATTAAAGAGGTGGTTGCAAGCGTTTGCAGTGATACGAAAGAGACCTTACAAGGTCTTGCATTCATATGCGGAGCGCCGTTACACAGTTGTGTGTGACAAGAAACGCTGCCCATGGAGGGTTTGTGCAAGGAAGCAGAAAGTCACCGGAAAGTGGAAGATCACAAAAGTTGTCGGGCCACACAATTATGCTGACCATGTGCTGACACTGAAGCATCGACAGTTGACATCTACCCTCATTGCCAAGCGGTTGATGGGAATATTGCAGGGAGAACTCAACATGAAGGTTAGGACAATTATCAGGACCGTTGAGGCATTGTATGGAGGTTATGTGATAACTTATGGTAAAGCTTGGAGAGCTAAGCAGCGAGCGTGAAAGATGATATATGGGGACTGGGAGGATAGGTATTAATCAGCGGCATTAGTTTTTCTGGTTCAAAATAGTGATTGAAGTCTAAAATCGAATAGGCTTTTCAGTCATGAAATCTAGGGGAAATAACCTTTAAAGTGATTTATTATGTCACCGTCGAATAGACTTCTCAGTGTCCTTCAAAATAGTGATTCAAGTCTGAAATTGAATAGGCTTTTTAGTCATGGAATCTAGGCTCTCCAGTGTCCTATGATGTAGGTTTTTCAGTGATTCTGCGTAGACTTTCCAGGAGCATTTACAGCATAATTCAACGGCTAGCAAACCTGCCTCCGCCTATATATATGCGTTCTAGGATGCATTGCTAACCAAAAGGAAAACCAAACTAGTATTCGGTTTCGTTGGAGTAGGAATGTCTGGAGGGTCATCTATAGGAAAGGGTTTCTGTAACACCCCGGTGTCATGCCTGCATTTAGGCACTACTAATCATACATATCATGCATCATCAAGCATCCTAATCATACATGCCTAATCATATAAATAACAATTGAAACACTGCTTCGAAACATTTGAAACATGTGTGAAACCTAAATGTTGCATACACCTGTTTAAGAGTTGTTTTGCCCTGATTTTGCTTGCTAGGTTAGTGAAACATGTTTGGCTACTATTGTAAATCATCTAGCAATGTTTAGTTCAATTTTTGGAGCAAAGTTTGTATTCAAATTAATTCAAAATTTGGCTTCAAAAATAAATTCCCAAAAATTAGGGTTTTGAGTTAAACGTGGACTTTGACCATACAATTCAAAATCTAGAAAGAATTTGGCTGTGGTCATAAAACCAAAGTTGTAGAAAATTAAATTCTAATCAACTTTCATTTTTGGTACATTTTCAAAAGATGTCATTTTCTTACTCAAAATAATATTTGAAAGATGGCACGTAAAAATTCCTTGAAAATATATTTGAAAGGACTTTTTCTCCTTCAGGCCGCCTCACTTCTTGCCCACAGTCAAGTCGTGCCCAGCTTCTTCAACAAGCCATGATCATGCAGAGCTTGCCTGCCAAGGCGAAAGCCGTCGGCGTCATGCCGTCTGGCCGGGCTGCTATTTCTCTGTCACGGCTCATTCCCACGCCGCCTCCTCCTCTCCGCCAGAGCCGAGCGCCTAACTCGCCTATCGTCACGCTTACACGCACCAGCGGCGAATTCCGCCGCGGCTCCTCCACCTCGGCCACGAAGCACGCCCTGACATACCTCGCCTTCCTTCAAGTCGTGCTTTTGTCGAGCCCAGTGGCGCTGCCTCAAGCCCCAAAGCGACCATGGCGCCATGGCGTTCTTTCATCCCATGGAAGTCACCTTCCTTCTTCTCCATCGCTTAGCTACCCTACCGCATTCGCCATCTTCTACGCGACATCGCATACGCCTGCTTAGCTCGCCATGTCTCGGCCGGAGATGATCGCCGCCTCGTGGCGTTGAAGTTACACCAGCCAGCCAAATAAGAAGCCGACGTGGCCTCTGCCTTAGCCACCAGTAGAGGGTAGTGGGCCGACGCCTGCTAGGGCCGTCTTCCCCCCCTCCCTTGCAAAGAGATAGTAGTGGCCGGGTACGATGAAATCAATGGGGCTGGCCCGAGATGCGATTGAATGAATTGTTTTCATTTTTCTTTATTATTTAAAAATAGAAATGGTTTGGAAAATGTTTGAGTACTCAAATTTGCTCCAAATCTGTTGAAATAAATTTATCTAGGTTCTTTATCATCAGATCTACTTGGAAAAATTATTGCATGTCATTTTTGAGATACTTTGCTGTAGAATTTTATTTAATCATGTATATTGCTGATAACTTAAAAAATATGTAGAAAAATCTATAGGTTTTAGAGAAATATGATTTCTAAGTTTGTTAATCTTCTTATGTAATGTACTTCCTAGGAAAAATATGTTTCATGCATGTGCTGTGGGAAAATTTTGAGGTGTAGTTCAAGTGCCTTTAATGGCTGATTTTTGTTATTTTAGCTAGAGAGCAAACTTTGTATAAAACATGCATGTGATAATTTTTGTACAGTAGTTGTATGCTATGAAGAACATAGGAAAAATACTAACTCTGTTGTTTAACACTTTTCACAGTACAAAGTATTTTTATGTTCATAATCATGCCATAGCTTGTTATTTTTGTGTAGGCTAACCCACTCATTCAAACATCATGAAAATCTGATGGTAGACTACTTAGGGTAGTAATGTGCTATGGTAATTTTCTAAGATTTTTCTAAGCAATAAAAATAGAGGTTGCTATTCAAACCTATTATTAATTAGGGTTTAATTAAGGGTTGCTTTATGTGTGTTTAAGAAATTAGTAAAGCTTTGGTGTATCTTTGAAGCATTTAATAAGATATGTTGACTTAACATATTAGTAGTAGAAGAGAATGCATTAGATGACATGTGCTTGTAGTATATTTTCTTGGATGATGTTGACTACCTTGCATTCAAACATATCCATTGTATTCATCTCATCCTATGCACCGATTGCATAAGCACTTACGCCGCATTGCATCATACAGGATCGCAAACCGAGAACCCAAAATGTCATACCCGAGGAGCCCGAGGAGCAGTTCGAGTGCATGCGAGGAAGTGCCAAAAGCCGACGAGGAGGAGGACGTTGAGGAACTTCCGAGTGCCCCGATCATCGTCCGAGCTCCTTCGAGAGAGGCAAGCCCTGAGCATTTTTCTCCCGATTTGCAATGATTAATTAAATGCTTTACTTTAATTGATGCATTACGTTCTTATTTGCAATCGTTCATTATACCTTGTTTACCTTTGTTATACTATATCCTTGTTACCACGGTATCCGCAATGAGTCAATGCTTAGTCGGGTTTAGATCGGTAGAAGTCGGGTGATTTCCTATCACCGCGAGCTATAGGTGGTTACCGATCTGCTTGATGACTATGAAGTCATGGTATAACTAAGTGTTAAATGAAGTTGAGACCGACGGAGACTTGCGAGTTTTGGATACATAGTGTTTCCGTGATTAAGGACCGACAAATTGTTGGGCCTCGAGTCATGTTGAATGCATGTCTTACATTTAGTTGGGCCGGATAAAGTACCTTCGACCAAATTAGAGAGATTTTTCGGGCGAGTAGATTGCCCATGAAGCCTTTGTCTTTGGAGCAGGTGTGTGTAGACACGGGACGAGATGATAAGACCAAAGTGTTGTCGGTTGGCCCCCGGGTACATGTGGTTCCTAGCAAACTCGAGATACCTGGAAAGTTGACTCGGTGATCAATATCTCACTTTAGCGGGTGAGTGAGGTTTGTGTAAGGAATAAATCACCAGATGGTTAGAAATCGATTCAAATCGCCATCGCTCCTGGATAGTGAGCACTTGACTTGAGTTACTTCATCGTAGTAAATGTTTATAGAACACTTGGACAGTTGTAGTGAATATGACAGTATGGAAATTGTTTAATGATCATTGGTTATCATTATCTGCTTAATCATGTTTGCTCTAGTAGAGGTGCAAATCTAGTCAACAGGTTAATAATAATTAACTTGACAATAATGCTTTTAGAAAGGTTTTTGAAATGCTAAAAATGCTTCTTTTGCAAATGAGTTAGCTACCCTACTATAAAGCCCTTCATAATCCTTGGTGTCATTTATTTTCGGTTATGTCGGGTAAGTCTAGCTGAGTACCTTCTCGTACTCAGGGTTTTATTCCCACTTGTTGTAGATGGGCAGATGTATTACGGCTACTGTATCAACTGCCTTTATCCTGCGATGGGTGATGCTTAGGACCATGAGCATGGTCATTCCTTACGTCTCGTCTAATGCTTTTGTTGGAGATAATCATTCGCTGACACTATATTTGAACTCCGCGTGAGTGTGTGTGTGGTTTGAACAAATGGCTTCCGCTACTTTTATTCGAACTGGTTTTGTAATAACTATGTTGAAACTCTGATGTATCTGAGATTACAAACTTTTATGTAATATGTGATGGTGACCGCTAAACTTATTACGATCTTGGCTGGAATGGAAGTTGGTTTGAAATCCTTCGTGATTTCACGGACTACCGGGTTATACGGGCTTAAGTTTGCTAAATCGTCTGCTCTGGCGGATGATTTTCTTACTTAATTTCGTATAATTGGTCGGTTCTGTTACAGTTTCGGGAGTGCGAGAGGAAGGGGGGGGGGACGAAGAGAACTCCCATTGTGTGGGAGGGGTCTCCTGGGCCTGATTTCTTTGAGGAACCAGTGTATCAGTTTCCCCCAAGAGCAAGAGTGATTTCATTAAAGAGTGCCCTCTTAGAGGATACGATAACAGGAAGGAAGATTGGCCAAAATGCATGCATAGTGAGGACTGCTTAGTGCAGATGTTCACCGAGGGGATCGACGGAGGTCGTCGCTTCTTCAAATGCCCGCGAGCATGGGTAATTGCTATTATATTTCGTTTGTTAAATATGTTTCTCGAATACCCTTACAACTCACAGGACATACTTATTGTAGTCTTCCGAGTCTGAAGAAAGCTGTGGGTTCACTAGGTGGGTCGATCCTCGACCAATTTATCTACATCAGCAGTACATCTACTACCTGCAGGACCAAATCTTCGATCTACAAAGAGAAGTTAGCAGCGGGTACAAGAAAGAGGAAGACGACGACAACAACAATGGTGCAAGTTCACATGAGGCACTCTGCAATGATCCATATTGCACCTGCCCTAATCACAAGAACAAGGGGCCTCCGCTGTCACCCCCGCCACCACCACCACCAACAATGGGAGGCTACTATGGAGAAGGTGCAACACAATTTGCTATGTGGCCACACTACTAGGACAACGCTATCTTATTCACATGGCACATCCATATGTTTGTTGTTTGGTTTAATTACCTAAGACATGTTAGGTTTAGTCGAAGAACTATGTACCCTTGTTTGGTACATGTTCTCACATGCCATTTCTTGTGCTTGTTGTTCGCTTCAATTACCTAAGGCATGTTAGGTAGAGTTAGGACCTCTGTACCCTAGTTCGGTACATGTTCTCACACGTCATTTCATGTGTTTTGTGTGTTGAATTATATAATGCCCTAATTCATTAGGTTTTGTTTGCAGCACGTGATCATATTTCACTACGTCCACAATATTAAATTCAATATTATGACCACAAATAATGAAAACAACTACATAATGAAAAGTCAAATTCTATGTGTCGGTGTTTCGGACCAGGGGTCCTCAACCAACTAGTGAATTTGAACTGCGTGCCCCTAATCCCGGATGGTGATGTAAAGAGACACAAGGTTTATACTGGTTCAGGCAATCGGTACCCTACGTCCAGTCTGAGAGATCGATCTTGTATTCCTTGCACCGAAGTGCTTGTAGTAGGGGGTTACAAGTTGGGCGAGAGGGAGCTAGTCCCAGGTCTCTGCGTGGAGCGATGCGGGCTGCTTGAGACGTTGCTCTCAAGCAGCGGGGGAGCGTGTGTCTGAATCTACGTGAGCCTACGCGAGTGTTCGTCTATCTTCCTGTCTCTAGAAACGGCCCCGGTCTCTCCTTTTATAGTTGAAGGGGGGACAGGGGTGATACATGTGTTTGCTATGCAGCATCTTGTGAGCGGAGGTGGCGTGGCTGAGTCCTGTAGCTTACCACTGTGGCGGCATGGTCAACGGAGCGGCCTTGTCCTTGATGCACTGGAGCAACGCGCCGGTCACACCCGATCCTGTGCGACGTAGGAGCTCCAGTGATAGCTTGGCGCAGGGCATGGCCGACGACGCGTTGGTCGCTGTGCGTTGATAGTGTAAGAGCCGAGGCTCAGTTGGTGCCGAGGCCGAGCCATCGTGGGGGGCTCGGCGGGCGTGAATCCCGAGGCTACCGAGGCCCTGAAGTGGATTGCCGAGGCTTGAAAGGAGCAGTTGGTCCTATACACTGATTCCGAGGCTATAGTGACCCAGACTTGACTCCCCACACCGCGTTGTTCCTGGAGCAGGAATTAGGTAGCACAATCGCGACGGGCGCCCGATTATGGGCGCATCTTGAACACGATGGCCGGTAACCCTCGCTAGTCTCGTCTCCCGTCCGTCGGCCACTCTGCATCTGCGTCGCGACGTCTGGTGACGTTATGGGAGTGGTTGGACGTGTTAATTGGACGCTACGTTTTGTCAGAGAAGTCGATCGAGACGGAGGCGACGAGGTTGTTGCCGAGCCGGCCTCGACTGAGTCGGAGAATCGGTACTTCGTCTGAGGCTTTATGCGCGGGGCCTCGGGCGAATCGGAGAATCGATAACCCGTCCGAGGCCTTGCGGGGCGGGGTCTCGGGCGAGAGGGCCTTGGCGAGGCGGAGAGTTGGCCTCTCGCCTGAGGCTTATGCGCGGGGCCTCGGGCGAATCGGAAAATCAGCCAAGACCTCGTGGTTGTTCTTTGGCTTTGATATTTGCAAGGTCTAAGCAATCTTTTTGGTTCTTGCTTAGGGTATCCTCTTTTATGGTATTCGATACTATGACACATTAAACAACACAATAATACTAGAAGTACGTGCCGACAAACTAAATAACGCAGTACATGACCTAAGCATGCTCATACTTAAAGTGCATTACATGACAACACAATAAAAATTCCAACAGTAGACAACAGTGTTCATGAATAAACCATAGAACTAGTAAGTAATGGAGACTACATAGTGCAACAAGGCCACTTTCCCTTCCTCGGGGCATCGGGATTCTCCTCCATTGCTGCTTTGGCTCGGCGTGCACGCTCAAGCTTCTTCTCCCTCTCCTCCCTGTACGCAGCAACACGCCTCATTTCCTCCTCTTCCTTATGCTCCTTTTTTGCAGCCCCCTCTCCGTATTTCTTCTCCATCATCTCCTTGTCCTCTGCCTCCCACCGCAACAGTTCTACATCCATTCCTTGTCTTCAAGCTTGATCTCAGTGTCGATTCACTGCTAAAAATCACAGAGTGGTGGAGGGGTCTGCAACAAATGCAATTGTTACAAAACAAAAAAAATTATGCAAGATGTCATATGACACAAAATAATTATTACACAACATCAATTCCTCACCATCTTGTTAATGCGGCGCTGACGAAGTGTAGGCTCAAACGTAAAATTGAAACATATCCAATATCTCTGTCTATACGTGTCCTCTTCATCGGATTTGGCTACCTTGCAAGGATCGCCGCAAAAGCACATGGGCACTGGAACACCACTAGGCAGAGCCAATGGGTCGAAGGCATTTCCGGTCATTCGGCCATAACTAGGAAGGAGCGAGGATACCTTGCTCTCGAAGATCTACGGATCAAATCAAAGTTTTCAAGGTCCAATATGCCGATTCGTGAGGTAGGGCGAAGTGGGAGAGAGAAAAAACCCGAGAGGGAGGAGAAAGAAGAGGAAGAAGGCTCGGGCAGGAAGGTTGGGCGCCGGGTTAAAACACAAGCTCGGCGCCGTGGATCTCGACGCCAAGCTCGGCGCCAATAATCACGGCGCCGAGCTGGCTGCCATGTCAGCGTCACGCACCGCCGACGTGGCCCCGACCTAGGGGCCAGACTCTATGACGCCGAGACGTGTAAGCTCGGCGCCACCAACGATGGTGCCGAGCTAAGGATCCAGATTTTGAAATCATACCTCTAGGGACATGTTTGTGAAATTTTTTCAAAAAATGGTTAAAAAATAAAAAAAATCGGGCTGACTGCTGATGCTGAGAGCCTCTCCTAGTGAGCTCACTGACTGCTGAATGCTGACTGACTGACTGAAGCGCAATTGTGGATCCAGCCTCCCCGATCTCCCCTCCCGTGCGTACTGTGTACCGGCGCAACAGGAAATTTACCCTGCTTGCGCGCCCTTCTTCCTGCCTTGGACTCCTCTGGTAATTCCTCTCAGAGTAGGACTGGTAAGGAGATGATATGTTCATGGATACCAACTTTTTCTGCAGGCAATGTACTACCCTAATGGCCTAGTCTAGGACCACGGTTGTCCAGAAAAGATACAGTTCGAAGTCTGATTAAAGTTAATGTATTTTAACTTTAACTAAATTTATAGGAAATAGCAACATGTATGACCCCAATAGCTATACTATGAAGATATATTTCACGACGAATCCAATGATACTTATTTAGTAAGATGGATATTAGTATTTTTTTATATAAATTTAGTTGAATTTAAAGATTATATATATGACGTAGTACTGTTCTAGAATTGTATCCTTTCTAAGAAGGTTATAGTAATATACTAGTAATATGTATGTTATGACACATCAGTTGGACAGTAACAATGATGCGATTGCACTAGTAATACAAACAATTTGAATGTTTTTATGTTTCTTCTTTTTTAGGCAAATGGCGGGAAGCAACAAAATTCACAAGACAAGTACAAGAGCTGGCCAGCTGGGATGCCCGTGGTGTCGCGAAAGAAAAAAGAATGAGAAAGAATAGCAGTTTTGTAAGGATGAGGAAGTAAAACCTCCGGTGCGCCCTTATTATGGAACCTGTTGTGCGTGATTGAACGGGTAGACAATTTGCGCAGTGCAGGTGCAGGGGCGAGCAAGAGCAAGTGCAGCGTGCAACACGCTGGTGGGTGGCGTCGGCGGCGGTGCCCTGCAGCAATTCGTGATACGGCGGCACGGCGCCAGTGCGGAGCGGGGCCCTGCGGCGGTCAAATCATTGCGGGGGTGTGGATCTCGAGGCATGTGGGTGTGGGCCAGGCCTCGCAGATTCTGAGGCTGCCGCCTCTCCCTCCCGGTCCCGGTTGGAGTGGACAGTGGAGTCCGCTGGTGCAGCACAGCAGAAGGCACATGCAGCATCGCCTCGTCGTCTTCGTCTCGTCCACCACCAGTCCACCACCAACGAAGATTGCTGCTTTGTTCCCGTCCGCTCCGTACAGCGGCACAGTCCCAGCCAGCGGTTCGTTACCTAACGAGATCCTCCTGCCAGAGGGGTATGGGGTATCGCTGGCGTGGCACGCATTCTGGAGCGCCACCTCCGTCCTCCGGGGCTGGGCCGCCGCCGCCGTCCGCAGACTGCAGCCTACGGTGGCCGACGAGGCGACGACGAGCAGAGACAAGACCGACGGTCAAGGCAGGCAGGGCACAGTCGCTGCTCGGCTGCCGGCACCGAGGAAATACTCCTACCGTACACAGAACAGAGAACACTATCAGTCTATCATGCAAGTTCGCAAGCTTTCCGCGACTAGACGACAGGTGAAAACAACAGTCCAGTACGTCGTCTATAACCATAAGGACAAACACATGCATGGCTCCCGGCCGGTTCCCAAGCCCCCATGCATCCCGGTGACCCACCCCTCCAGGCTCCAGCCTAACCTGATCTCGATCCGTCAGCTGCAGGTCTGGATCGGAGCTAAACAAACAAAAGAGACGACTGGTATCGAATCGAATCGAACGCGACAGCTCAGATACCGATCCCCGGCCCCGTCGTGGCAGCGCGTGAGCGCATCATGGCCGGGGCCATGCTCGATCGCTATTGCTCGGGGAAAAAATTGGGTGCAGACCCTCCCATCACACGGTCAGGGCGTCACCAGCACTCCAGCAGTGCGCCGGCAGCCGGCTCGGGGCATCTTGCGTCCCAAATGGGCAACCGCGAAAGATCAACAAACAACTACTACCACCTTTTTCTCCGGCGCGCGGCCGGTTGGACGGACGGACGGACCAAAGAATAACGGGTAGTACGTAAGTGGATCACATATATTTTCTCATAAAATTGCTTGCATTGCCATAGTATCTACCGGTGCGTCGTATCGGTGGGCCGTGGGCATGACAATAAGAAGCTTGTATTTCTTCTTGAGCAACAGCGTGATAGCTACTCCCTCCGTCCCGTATTAGTTGTCGTTGTAGAAATGATCACAGAGATCAACGTGTAAGTCAAAAGACCCTGACACCCCTACATTGGCATCTTGCAGCTGACGACGACGTCGAACTTGGCAGCTGCTGCTCCGGCTGGGAAATAATATTTTACTGAACTCTCCACACCGGGTAGAGACATCAACAGTGAATCTCCTTTTTCGATTCGATCTTACAGCCGAGTGGAAGACCAGAAGTGATAGCTCGATGGTACGTTGGTAGTGGTCAGGCGCGTATATTGGTCTATAACGTCAACAATTGTGAGACAAATTTTGAATCTCAAAACGTCGTGTATTCTGGGACTAAGGGGTAGGTTAAAAGGGTGTTTTGCCCTCCTGCATGGTGAGAAATGCTAGTTAATCCAATGAAGATGCTCAAACAGCAATATAGCAGTGGCACGGAGGCATGGGCACAAGTCCCAAGCACTGTGGGCGGCTAGGAGTCGGTTGCAGCTGGCTCCAACTGTCACTGAGGAAAGAGAGACTTGTTTGACCAGCAGCACCAGCGCTGCTGAGACGATGACAGCACAGCACTTCACTGCACTGCACTCACCAGCAGCTCACCGGTCGGGGCAGCAGCGAGCGAACATGCAGTTAAAAGCGTCAGCAGCACACCACGCTGCACTGCACTGCAGGGGTGCAACAAGCTGCAGCCCGTGCTCTGCACCCTTCAGTTACACACCGCACCAAAGAGGCAAAGACTTTCAGCGGCAACATCGATCAGCATTCAGGAGGCGGCCGTCCTCCTGCCGTGTGGCCAAGGAGCACCATGAGTCCCCATGACGTCGCTGCCGCCTGCCCGAGGTGCCGGCATTGAAGGTGAAGCAGCCGCTGGATCATGATGGGCGCATGTGACGGGGGAAGAAGGCCCGACGCCCCCCGGAGGCCCGGACAAAGGCGGTGCCCGTGCCCGTGCCCGTGCCGAAACGGGGGCCTGGAACGCCCAGCCTTTTGCAGCGACGTTGCTCTGCTTGCTTGCATTGCACCCGCGCGTGAAGGGATCCAGACTCCCCGAGAGCATGCATGCTGCCGTGTCATGCTCTGTTGCTCTCTGCCGACTGCTAGTAAAGCAATGAAGTGAAGATGCTACTTCTATGTTCACAAGTAATTTGACCCTGGTGCTGCAAAGTGACGACAGCGGCAACTAGCTAGTGCTAATTATATGCTTAAGTGATCATCAGCCATTAGTTATAATACATATTGCTACGAGTTTGGCAGCAGAAAGACAGTAGTAGTACTACGTTCTTTATCTTTTTTCTCTGTCTTTTTCCAGGAAAGACGAGCCGCTGCTGGCACCAAGGACAGCAAAGTGGATTCCGATCTCCTGTCGGGGTCATATACGTAGGCCATTAGGCACCTACTCCGTAGGGTTTTGTTGTTTCTTTTCGTTTGTTAATGTAAAGAGGGAGATATTTTTCTACCACTTTTCTTTCTTGGTTCGGTGTGACTGCGAGCCTTGGATTGGAATTCGACTGGACCGATCGCCATTCGTCAACCACTCTGCCTTGGAAAAGATTGTCTGCATCTGGGCCTGATAGGCCGCAAGTGGCCCAAGCAAACTTACAGTACTAACCATCACGATGGCCCAAGCAAACTTTCCTACTACTAACTCTCTGAATCGCCGAGTACACACTGCAACAGAAGCAGCTGATTGTAGCCAATTCCCCTAAAAAAAAGCTGATTGTAGCCAATAGTTATCATAGTACTGCGTTACAACAAAAAATGGTGTTAGTCAAAGAGGAATTTTCAGAGTTTCTCTCTGTTTCGAAACGTACGCTATCAAACCGGTCCATGTTTCTGTGCTGGTATACGGTTCTGTTCGCTTATCTTATAATCCGTCTTTTTCAGTTTGTTTTTTCAGTTGGAACAGTGTTTTCTCTCACAACAAATCAGCCGGAACAGTGTTTCGGTTTGTTTTTTCATTAAAACGAACGGGACCGAAGTGTTCTAACCGAGAAAAAATAGGTAATAAAGCGGGAGCTGTACTGACTAACAAATTTCCTATGCTGACGCTGCTTCTGCAATCCTGCAATACCTAAAAGCGCTAGAGAGTCTGCGTTGCACAGCTGCACAAGGACACACTGTCCTAGCTTCTGGCCGTGCTTAACAGCCTGTTCGCTTGGTCGTGTTTGGCTTATAAGTCAACGAACAGTATTTTTCTCTCACAACAAATCAGTCAACAGTACTTTCAGTCATGACTTATGAGCTAAATAAGCCCGAACGAACCGGGAACTGAAGCAAGCAACAGCGGCAGGGACGCCAGCTCCATCCATAATTCCATATCAATGTTCCAGTGTATTTCAGATACCATTGTCGGGTTCACATCTGAAAACCAATAGACAAGGCAATCTCAGGCTGCTGTTTGGCACGCTGTATCTCTGTTTCTCCGGAGCATTGCAAATGTACCACAAGGCATGATCACATCAGTGAGAGCAGTTACATCATTCTATGCGCGTGGCTGTCCCAATGCGACTGTGGTCAGCATGAACGCATGCACATAGGCTTTCAGAATGACATGAATAGATTCATAACAAGCAGTCAAGCATTCAATTATATCTTACTACCTCCGTTCTTTAATATTTGAGTATGTTTATAGTTCAAAATAAGTAACTAACGTCAATATTAGAGAATGGATGAGATATTATAACTTTTTAAAATCTTGATAACATGTAATATTAAGGGCACACACAATGGTGCCATGTCAGCTCTCCATAGTGATTCCACCTTACTCCCTCCGTCCAACAAGTGCAGTTCTATAATTCAAAATTTGTCCCATAATAAATTTAGCTCTTGATCCACCTAGAAGTAGTAGGTTTTCAGAGCACAATTATTACATATAAGGACACATTTTTGTAGGGGCACATATTTTATTTCCCTACAACATTAATCTCTCTAAAGAATCCTAGAATTATGCTTATTTTAGGACAGATGGAGTAGCCTTTATCCTACGTGGAAGAGAGAGGAACAGATAAAGAGAGAACAGTCTCTCGTGGACATGCCTGGATGCTAGCATAGTGTAGCAAACAAGAAGTCAATAAGTATACTCTCTCTAGACTTTAATATAACGCATTTTAGAAATTACTCAAATAACACATGTAACCATAGATTAAACCCAATTAAGAAGTTTTTTTTTCTTAAATTATGGTTTCTTTTTTAATAATCTTTGCCAAATAGGCATCGCATTGAATGAATTATATTTCAGGACGGAGTGAGTACATGACAGCTCTTATCTCTATGTACTTCCTCCTATTGAAAATATAAGTTCATAAAAGTTTGCCCTAAGTCAATTCTCTTTACTTGGACTACTAATATGTATAGAAAATATATTATCTAAGATGACAAATGTATATTATGAACTTAATTTTTTCATAAATAATTCAATATTGTCAACCTTCTTTCTATAGTTGTGTGTGGGTAGTTGCTTTTTAGACATTGATTTAAGCCAAAGTTGAAATAATTTTATTTAAGACAAACCTAGGTTGAGTCGTATTTCAGAAATCAGAAGGCACTGATTTACCACATCTCTGTTTTGGAGTTACTTCACATGCGTGCATCGGATTTTGTCGAAGAACATGTGATGCTTGCCATGCATGAACTTGCAACTTTTCTGCATTTTGCAAACGTGCAGGGCTGAGTCCCGGCTCGAGTGATGAATTAGTGCATTGTTGAAGGCATGAGTCTTCGTTTCTAAATCGATCTTTTACAAATTGTAGATGTGATATTTGACAAGCAAACACAAAGAACGCAAACCATGCACAGCATGGATGTGATATTTGTGATTACAATTGCATACGCTTGAGCGATTCATCGCGTCAGACACCTAAAGCCTTTACACACCCCCATCCACACGGCGAACAGCACCAGGCACAGCACCACATCCACGACGATCACGACCGCCGCGTGGCGCCACCCCGGAAGCGCGTTTTCCCCCGGTTGCAAGGCGCGACGTCGCTCTCCAGCCCGCTGGTGGTCCTCGTCCTTCGGCTCCTGATCTTGCAGCGATGCTCCTGGAAGCTCCGCGTCCGCCACTCCGGAGCTCGGACCCGCCGCGGTCCGCAGCAGCGTCCTCGCGAACTGGCGCGCGACGGGGGCCACCGCTTCGTCGCGCAGGCGCTTCCTGGGCGCGGCGTCGCACGCGTCGCGGACGCGCTCCAGGAACCGGACCACCTCGGCGGCGCCAGGAGTCGGGTCGGCCGCGGCGAAGTACGTGCAGCCGTCGTCGGCCGAGAGGAACGCGAACGTCCTCGCCCCGTCGACGGTGTGGTGGTGCCACCGGTGGTGCTCTGGGGCGTGGCCGAGGCAGAGCGCGGCGAGCGCGAGGGCCGACTTGGCGTCCTCGCCGACCGCATTGGTATGGAAGCAGGAGATGTTGTTCCTGTTGCCCCTGGACGTCGCGGCGACACAGAAGAAGACGTCGTGCACGCCGCCGTCTCCTGCGCCAGCGGTGGCTTCCTGCGTCCCGTCGGCCTCCACCTCCATCGGCGCGTGCCGCGAGGTCGTGCACGCTTAGTCGAGGCTGACGAACAGGTGCTCTTGTTCGTGCATGAGTCGCTGTGGCATCGGTCGCTAAGGCTGTAAAGAGGACAGCTTCAAATCGGTCCGAGGTGCAAAGGCTGCTGCTGCTGCGACGCAAAAAGGTTGAGGGGCAGAAGCGGTGCAGAAGAAAGCTGCTGCAACCGGGAGTTGCAGTACTTGTGCAGAAAATGGTTTCAGCCGCACCGGAAAGGAGTATGGGATAAGACCGACAGAGATGATATGCTTTGGTGGCCAAGGTATACACAAGGAGAGAAGCAAAGAAGCCCTAGGTGCTGGGTCAGTAGAGGAGCTGGGGTGCATCATAAGTAACCTTACTTGAGAGGAGGAATGCCATTCTGATTCATGGCTTGAAGTGTGGTTGACCTTGGAGAAGCCTCCAAGGTGCACAGAACGATGGTAGAGTTTAGTTCTCTGTAGGCAGTTCTCGTTCCAGAATAAAATAATTTTGGGTCAGGTGAGTTTTTTTTTTCTTACGAGGATGCTGGTAGGCTAGTAGGTTCGAAACAGAATAATGGATGCTATTGTTAGTGAAGCAACGGTGAGAAGACAGGTTGCTTGTCATCACTTAGCACAAGCTTAGTTGGTGGTAGTTCGGACAATGACCTTGACACTTATAAGATGAAAGGTATACGAGTGTTACACATAATATGAAAGGTGGAACTGCACTAATAAAAGAAACTATAATATGAAAGGTGGAACTGCACTAATAAAAGAAACTATCAGACTCGTCAAACATAAAAACAGGATATATAGGCCCCGTTTAGTTCCAAGCCAAAAACCAAAAATTTTCAAGATTCTCCGTCACATCATTCAAAACTAATTACACAGCTAGCAGAAATGTGAGCAATAGTGCGTGAGAGCCATAATTTAAGCCTAAATAGTCCATAATTGGATTTTTTTGCCAAATAAAAACAAAAGTCAATCCGCCTCACCGGGCAATCTCATCAATCCGCCTCACCTAACTCAAAAAATAAAGGCCAAATGCCAACTAAGATCTTGCTAGCAGTGAAAGATGACACAGAACCATCGCATAAGTAGTGCATGCAAGAATTAAAATATTAAGAGCCAGACTGCAACTGAGTTTTCTTGTCATTTAGTACGCTTTCAGTCTGCAATGTCAACACAAAAACTAAATGGGCATGTCTACATTCAGGAACTTTCTGTTTTCCAGCAATCCAACCCGAACAAGTTAGATTCATTAGTGTGGCTGGCACAAACATAACATAGTACTTCACTCTCTTTTTATAAGTAACATCTGCTGGCTTCAGAGTTGGGACAATGGAGAACACAACAGGACAGGATTTTCGCCTTCAAGGATAATGCAGCGTTCTTCTGAAGATCTAGAGGATATGATAACCATATTTACATGCTTGAGCATGACTACGAGGTACTACAATCTAGAAGTTACCAAAATATTGAGGTGTCAAGAACCTATGTGGAACCTGCCTAAACTCAGCATACTACATTCTTCTGCACCTAGGATGGGTACATGATTGGCTGATTCGCAGCTCCATGGGCAAAGGCATTCATAACAGGACCTCTATGGACAATGTTCAGAACAGAACCAAATCCCTGCCTATTGTAATCATATATACTGTTGCTTACCTGGCCATGGTTGTGTACTGGTCCACCTGATAAAGCTGGTCATAAAGAGGAGAGATACGATGATCAAGTTTACATTAATAGCTGTGCAGTTTGGAACATGTATTAACAGGCTCAGGAAAGTATCTCACCTTGTGGGTGAAAACCATATGGATAAGGAGTGGGAGAAAAACCATAACCTCCAATCCTCCTGGTTTACCACCGGATATGCTGGGGTACGAGACACAGGCATATCACTACAATGCATGATCTGAGTCTGTTTTGGTAACGGTATAGGGTTGAGCTTAGGCATTACTGGGTTATTGCCATTTGAAGAGGGTACATGATTGAGCATTACTGAGTTATTGCCATTTGAAGACGGTTTGTCATGACCAGCAATCTGCAAAAACGTAACAAGAAAATAGATGTCTGAGCCTGGTTATATTTTAAGACATAAAGATAACTATGTAACAGGTTACACATGATTTGAAGGAGATGGAAGAAACTAGGGATTTGAGGCAAATTTTAATATTTCTGCAAATAGTATGACAAATAACGTAAGAACTGTCATTATACAATAGCTAGGTGGCTAGGTAAAAGCAGTGGTCCTGTAATTATAGACAAGTAATGTAAGTGGACAGAATATTATACACAAGTAATGCATGTTGACAGAATATTATACACAAGTAATGTACCTAGATAGAAATGAAAACCTACCACGAACTTAAGCGCTTTACCATTGATCCGAACAAGTCCTGAGAAAAGCCTAACAGCGTATTGCGCGATTTCCTCAGTTTCATACTCAGCAAAAGCGTAACCTTTGCGACTGTTACTCTCCTTGTCACTGGGTACATGTAGGTCTACTACATGGCCTGCCTGAATAAGAATCTCATACAAGACTCTTTCAGATATCTTTTCATCCAAGTTACCTATTAAGAAAATAAACAGTTGTAGAATTAATAAAGCATGCTAAATACTAACTGGGCCAACACAGCTGCCCAGATGGTCCAGAGAACATGGCAACATATCTTTAAAACAGAAACACAATCTTAGCTATAATGTTCTAATAAGTAGCAAAGCCACCCAACACAGAGACACTCAGTTTTAAATTTAAATAAAAGCGCAAAAGGAGAGCTCCATATGTCCAGAACAGGCTAGTTCAGTAACATGTATAATTTAAAACGACAATTGTCCAAATATACATATATATGATGTCATCATATCACACTAATATTTACTCCCTCAATTCCAAATTATAAGTTGTTCTTGCTTTTCTAGTACATAGTTTTTACTATGTATCTAGTCACAATGTATATCTAGGTGCATAGCAAAAGCTATGTACCTAGAAAAGAACGATTTACAATTTGAAACAGAGGGAGTAGTAATTAAAATTCAGAAGTCCTGTAGTTGCTGACAGTTTGATTATGTGGACATTAGTCATCAGTGGGCAATCAAAATGGCAAGCAACCTAACAGGATATCACAGCTCTTTCTGTAAGATAAGCAGGAGCATTGCCAAATGTTTAGGAATAAAAAGTTTTATAACAAATCAATTGGCAAGGTATGACAGCTGCATTGAAACAGAGAATCAGAAACTTTAGTCTACAGACATAGCAGCAACAGTGGCAAAACCAGGAATCTTATCTTAAGCATATAAAGTACAAATGCCTAACGCCTCAAAACAGCAGAAATCCGGCAAATCAATAGTCGAGGCTACTTAACACTAACTAGTGAGTTAGTGACACCGGCATTTGGCATCAGAAATGCATAATCGACGCGGGCATTTGGCATCAGAAATGCATAATCGACACTAACCGCTGAGTCAGTGACACCGGCATCAGAAATGCATAATCAGCAGTGCACCAAAGAAATCATCAGAAATCACAAACCAACTATTACCCCGCTAGAAGCACCCGTGTACGCTTGCTGGGTGAGAGCGCAGAACGCAGAACAAGCAAATCACGCAATATACACTGAATTGCTCACGCAATCAGATCTAGCAAAATCACCCAACTCTAAGACTTCTAACCAAAACAAACGCACACAACTTGATTGGGCTCGAACTAGAATAATCCTAAAACCCTGTGGGATCCTACGAACTCACCCATAAACGACTAAACGAGGGAAGGGAATCGCGAGCGTGAAGAGAGCTCTCACCTATGAAGACGGTGCGGCCTGGGTTCCTCGCCATGGGCGATTGAATCTGGGCGCGGGGAGCGGCTACGTGTACTCCTCGCACGGCCGCGCCGCAATCAGCAGGACGCCGAGTCGCCGGCGGCGGGACGCGGGAATCTGTGTGATGCCGCACGAGGGCACGAGCAAATCAGGTGGCGGCGTATAGGGTAGGCCGTTGCCGCGAGGGCGCGAGGCGGAAGCGGAAGGCGCACGGGTTCTCCGTAGGCGGCGCCGCGGCGGGTGGCTATAATTGCCTGGAGATTCGAAAAACGGCGCCACAACCGACGCGGAGACGGAGGAAGGGCCGGCGTGGTGCGCGCGGGTCCCGCACGTCAGTTGCTCGTGTTATTAAACAAACCCGACACCCATCGGGTTAACAGGTTACTTTGTGGGGACACAAGAGCGGCGTAAAGGTACCTCGTCGCTTCGGGTCATGGATGACGTGGCGGGTACGCGTGTGGGCTTCGGATTGGCTGGTACGCGTGGCGTCTGCTCTCGTGCACCAACCGAGAGTCCGAGACACACCCCGTGACGCGTAGGAGTATGTATGTATTACGCAAACCGCTGCAGTTACTAATTTGATTTGAAATTTTAAACCCGAATATAACTTTCAAGAATTTATACCTCTCATAAAAAAGAGGAAATTGAATTCAAGGGCAACCATAATGTAACTAAATAGTCATATACATGATGCTCACTTGACTAGTTTATAGCTATTATAGTATTATTTTCTCATAATGTTCAACCGTCTATAACAAGAGTCTCACTAGAGATAAAAAAATCCTTGCAGACAAAGAGAAAAGTAGGAAATGATAATATTTTTATTGCCTGTTATGAGTAGTACATAATAATATTATGAGTAGCCTTTGTTGGACTATTCCATTAACATATTTCACAATATTTTAACTAGTTGGTATGAAATATTTTAATCATATATGAACTACTCTTTGTTACATATTGTGGTTGCTCTAAAGTATGGTATCATTTAGATCATATCTAATCTATAATCATACCGCCAATGATTGATGCTTACTCCCTCCGTCCCTAAATGTCTGTCGTTTTCGTTTTCTGAGAAACAACTTTGATTAAATATATATTAAAAATATTAATATTTATGATACATAATTAATATCATTGGATAGATATTTGAATCTAGTTTTTTAATAAATTTATTTGGAGATAGAAATGTTGCACGTATTTTCTATAAATCGAGTCAAAGTTATCGTCACGCAAATCGTGGCGACTAACATTTAGGGACGGAGGAATAGACTTTAAGGTATCATTTGAACCCAAGGTTCTTTACTCAATACTATGATAATTTAAGTTTAATCTATCTAAGGTACCATACCATTTGAAGTACTATGAAGCTACTTCACCGTACTCCAATCCGATTCAAAGTGTAGGTTGTTTTTGCTTTCTTGTTTTTTCGCAGCCCGTGTTTCATTAAGACAAAAGGAGTTTTTTTTGTTACAACCGGTTGTTAGGCCTGCTACATCAAATCGTGTGCGAGTGGCAAGCGATAACATTAGCAATGCTAACAACCTACAACGAAATAGCCCTAAGATACTAGATGGAGCGACAATGTCGGCGCCGGCAAGGAACGCCCAAACATAAGTTAAGGGGGTAAAACCCGCATCGATCTACTGTCCGCCTTCGCCATGGATGCGCTACGCGACAACCGTCGGAGTGGAGACCTCATTCCTGAAGATCCTCACGTTTCGTTCTTTCCAGACCTCCCAAGAGACGAGGAGCACCAGTGAATCAAACCCCCGACGCTGCTCCAAACTAAGCAAAAGTCTTCGACGCAAGCAACACTCGATTGGGTCCCCCTCCCCAAGTCTGCCATGAGCTGCTGAAGGCGACGCGCACGCATGTTGATGCCGCGCACATTCCAAACCAACATTTTGGAACTATCCATGGCCACCGTTTGTGACTAAAGACCGTAGGGGTCTAAGCGACCACCTCCGCCGCCGGGCGGCGTTCGCGGCGACCTAGGAAGAGCTCGCGCATCCCTTCACGCCTGGATGGGTCAAGAGGCAGTTTGAAATACTCTATTCGCTTGATCGTTTATGTGGCTTATAAGCCGGCCGATGCTGTTTTATTGTGAGAAAAAAATATTGTATCGTAGCTGATAAGCATGGCTGATACGATCAAGCGAACAGACTAAAGTCACTTGGAAGTCTTCGAACGCCGCACGATCCGGCTCCTCAGTTGGGACGTCCTCGCCTAGTTTCTTCATCAGGATCTTCCTGGGCTGAGCATCGGCTTGTTTGGCGCGGAATTTGCTTTTGGCCGCAAGCCTCGCACTCCTATTCGGCACCAGTTCTGCATCTTCGCGTGTGTCGGCGCGCCGATTGGTGATTCTCAGGCGCGGAGGAGAAGGCACCACCAGAGTCTCAAGTGCCACTGTCATCGTGTTGATGAAGGATGATATGGAGCCTGGCTCAGGGGACGGCGCAACCTGATCAGCCGCCAATCCAGCAGCCCGTGGACCACGCAGGCTGGAGTCCAGATTCAGGGGGTGGTGTAACAGAAGCCGCGCCCGCTAAGCAACCGACCCGTGGGCTCGACACATGCAGGTCGTGGACGCCCAGGGGTGGGGGAGTTGATGGGCCTGGGCCTGACGACCCATCAGCCTGCCCACAAACGAAGGTGCCGCAATCGACGTTTGCGTGGACGTCGTCCACCTCCACCGTCGGGTCCAGGAGGAACCCCGGTCCATCGACTAGGTCCATGCATCCAGTGGGGCGTGCCCCCACGAGCAGCGACCTATCCTCGCAAAGCAGCGCGGCCACGAAACCTAGGTTTATGGATGGCAACGGGGATGTACCCGTCGGGTATCGCCGGAATGTTCTCTTCCCCATTGTGGAGAATTCATCCCGTCCCCATCCCCGTTAATTATCTCAGGTATAGATTCTTGCCCATCCCCATACCCGTCGGGCATCGGTCGGGTAACAGATACCCGATGGGTACTGCATACCCGATAAACAAGGACGCTTGGGGTCGCAGCTTTGCAATCGGAGACGTTTCTTCTTCACCCGAGTATAAGTGTCGGAGTCTTGGAGATGCCGAGGAGAAGGAGCGAGGTTGCGAGGAGAACGAGCAAAGGTGGCAGAGAAACCGAACTGAGGAAGCGAGGGGCACGAGCGCTCGTGAGGCAGGCGTGCTTGTGCTACTGGAGGAGATGGTGAGAAAAAATTGAACTAGGGTTTCTAGAACACACAAACTATATATATGATTGTTCAGATTTGGGTCAAAATATCTATGTTGAGCTTCTTTGGGCCTAATACTCGCATGACAGCTCAAATAGTCGGGTTCCCCAATGGGTAATGAGGACGGGTAAATAGGGAACGTTCTCGTACCCGCTATACCCATCGAGGATGGATTCTTGTCCATTTAGATGTCCGCGGGTAAAGATATGATCCCATCCCCGTCTCTTAATGGATCAAATACCCGTCGGGTATCGGATATCGGGTATCGGGGGCCGTTGCCATCTTTACCTGGGTTCCCACAGTCGTTGCCATCACGGTGAGCGAGGAGCGCGGCGTCATCGCACGACGCCTGCGACGCCTGTGACTGGTGGTCCACCTTTCCCGACTGGGAAGGACGTATGGCCTCCTCACACAGCATGGGGTCAAAAGATTTCCCAAATCTTCTTCCTCTGACCAACGATGTACACCCTATTCGCTTGATCGTATCCGTCATATTTATCAATAATAATATAGTGTTTTTTTCTCACAACAAAACATCGTCTACCGACTTATAAGTCACCAAAACCATCAAACGAAAAGGGTGGTAGACCGAGCGAGATGTCAGCCTTCCACTCTTCCACCTGACAACTTTTTGCCTGGATCTCGGGTCCAACAACCGCCTGGTTCTCGGTTCCAACAATCGCACGAGCCCCAACGTACTGCACCGCCGCCTGACGCCCACGCGGCTCGATGATCAGGCATGCGAAAGAACCAATGAGGACAGTGCGATGCGACCTGAAGGTCAGCCCCCGATGGTGCGTCGTCCCCGGCGCCGGCGAGCCGCACCGTCTTCGGCCCACATGACGAGCGACGTCCCCAGCGTCAAGACCAGGTGGTAGCGGTTGTGATTGCTATCGCCACTGCTAACATCGTCATCGTTGGGTCCGCCATACCCATCATCATCATCGGACGTGTGCCGGAGGACTGACCAGTCCTGGAACTCCACAACGCGGCACCGGACCAGATAACGAAGAGCTAGGAGCTCGTCATGTCCTCATGTTCACCCAGGAACACCGGCTCCGGGATGGCCATGATCTTCTCATCCGGAACGAGACGTGGATGAATGCACCAAGCAGCGACGAAGAACTCTCTTCTCATTTTCTTTCTTCGTTTCAAATTAATAAATAGTACTATCACTATCACTCTCATACAGTATTTTTCACTCACAATAAATCAGCATAAGCATTAGCATATATGTTAAATTTCAACGAAACGAGCAGAGCCTAAATTGTATTAGGGTCATTTGATCTAGTATTTCCTTAATCCCTTTGCACGTGTTTAAAAAACAAAACAATCTACATTTGAAAACCAGTTGCAAAAATGACTTAAATGGACCTTGTAATCTGTAATTTTTATTAGGCCCTAGATACGGAGTCTTAGTTGGGGATTCGAATTTCGAAACCAAAAGAAGTCTCCATGTTGGATTGGAGAGAATAAACAACACGGAGAATCCAAGCAATTGAGGAGATCCACCTCAGCACAGGCTGGACGGACACGGACGTACAGGCCACGCGACGATTCCTCACACTGTCAACGGGAAGAAGACGAAGATCTCGCGCTGAAGAAGAGCACAAAAGCCATAAACTCCTCCCTCTTCCTCTCCCCCACTGGTGGAGCTCCGGCCGTTTCAAAACCCCCCACCCCCCGCCCGGTGCCACGCGGCCGCGTCTCCGCAGCCTCGGTCCCCGGCCCGCGTCGCGTCACGCTGGACGCCGCGCTTCTGATTTCCGACCGTTCCTACTCGGGGTTGGCCGGATTCCCCTAATCCTTGTCGTGCGGCAGGGTGCGGTTTCCTGGCGCGGATGTGAGGGAAGGCCGGGAGGGGCAGGGAAGGAATGCAGAGGTCGCGGAGGGCCCTTCTGCGGAGGACGGCGGCGGCGCAGGAGCAGAGCGCGGTGGCGGAGGCTGCCGCTAACGGGAGGAAGAGGCGGCTGTATGGCTTCTCCGCCTCCCTCGTCGTCGCCTCGTGGGTCGCCATGCTCCTCCTCCACTCCCTCGTCGGACACGGCGACGGTCAACGAGGTATAGCCAACTGCCCTCTTCTCTTCCGCTGTATCTCGCCCGACCATTTCTCAATCCGTCTTGAAGAGTCAGCCGCGTGGCTGGTCGCGTGTTGGTGATCGTGACACGCGAACCGATGCCCCGGCTGTTCTACGCAGCCGATCATACTGCGCGGCGCCATCCAAGTCCGTCACAACTTTGGTAGATCCGGGTGCTTTGTTGCGTTGTTTCTGAATATATGTCGATGATTATTAGACTAGCTGATGAACTCCCCACGTCCTTGTGGACTCGAGCTGCTAATTACTCTTGTGTTTTAAAACAATGGAAATTACATCTGTGCTGTCTGGTTTCTGCAGATGGAGGAGGCTCTGCTGTCGATCTTACTGTTGTCGAGCCTACCTTGAATGTTGGTTCTGTTTATCCGGCTGTACAGGAAGAGCATGAAGAGAATTTGGCAGTGCCAGGTGATACCTGTGTTAATTCTGTCGAAAATGCTGTGCTTTCAGAGGACACACTGGTGCAAGCAGATCAGTTGTGCTCCAGTGATGAGGTGCGGAGTGAGAACACAGAAGCTCTAACCAAAGACAGTCAGGTTGAGCTTTCAGGAGATCAGGGTGGGTATCTTCCTCAGTCGGATGTTGATTCTGGAGTTCAACCAGGGGAGAAGGTGGAGAGTGAAGATTTGCCGAGACCACCAAGACTATCACGGGTTGCTCCTCCTGATCTTGATGAATTCAAGACAAGAGCAATTGCTGAAAGGGGACCTGGTGTTTCTAGTCAACCTGGTCATGTCATCCACCGAAGGGAGCCTAGTGGGAAGTTGTATAATTATGCTGCAGCATCTAAAGGGGCTAAGGTCCTGGATTTCAATAAGGAGGCTAAGGGTGCTTCCAATATCTTAGATAAAGACAAAGATAAGTACCTCCGCAATCCTTGCTCAGTAGAGGGGAAGTTTGTCATCATAGAGCTTTCTGAAGAAACCTTAGTAGATACAATCGCAATTGCAAATTTTGAGCATTATTCTTCCAATCCGAAAGAATTTGAAGTGCAGAGCAGTCTGACATATCCCACAGAAAATTGGGAAACTCTTGGAAGATTCACTGCCACAAATGCTAAACTTGCTCAGAATTTCACTTTTCTTGAGCCAAAGTGGGCTAGATATTTGAAACTGAACTTGGTCAGCCATTATGGTTCTGAGTTCTACTGTACGCTCAGTATGCTTGAAATGTATGGAATGGATGCTGTAGAAAAGATGCTTGAAAACTTGATTCCAGTTGAGAATAAGAAAACAGAACCTGATGACAAGACAAAGGAACACATTGAGCAAATTCCTTTGAAGGAGCCTGCTGGAGGAAAAGAATCCTCACAGGAACCCCTTGATGAAGATGAATTTGAACTAGAAGATGATAAACCAAACAGTGATTCATCGAAGAATGGCGCCAATGATCCAGTTTCAGAGACAAGGACACTTCAGGCTGGCAGGATTCCTGGAGATACAGTTCTTAAGGTGCTAATGCAGAAAGTCCAGTCTCTTGATGCGAGCTTCTCTGTCTTGGAGAGGTACCTAGTGGAGTTGAACAGCAGATATGGGCAAATATTTAAGGATTTTGATGCCGATATTGATAGCAAAGATGTCTTGTTAGAGAAGATCAAATCAGAGCTGAAGAATCTTGAGAGCAGCAAAGATAGCATTGTATGTAGTTTTCTATACTTAAATTTTCCTTGAGCTATTGGTACCTGATAATTTGGTATTTAATGATATATTTCTTGGTTTCAGGCGAATGAAATTGAAGGTATCCTCTCATGGAAGTTAGTTGCTTCCTCGCAACTAAACCAGCTGGTCCTGGATAATGCTCTACTCAGGTTTGTATATTAGTATTATCGTATTCCTTTTTTCCTTTCCCAATTCATGATCATGATGTACACACAACTTGAGTTGCTTCAGCATGTGTTCATAAAATTATATTTGATACATATTACTTTGCTAATCACTCTGTTACGTTTCTGCAGATCGGAATTTGAAACATTTCGACAAAAACAGACTGACATGGAGAACAGGAGTCTTGCTGTTATATTTCTCAGTTTTGTTTTCGCTTGCTTAGCTCTTGCTAAGCTGTCTATAGGCATTATGTCCAAATTTTGTAGATTCTGTGACTTTGAAAAGTTCCATGATGTAAGATCCGGGTGGGTTGTGTTGCTGCTTAGCAGTTGCATCGTATCCACCATTTTGATAATACAGTAATACAAGCATTCAACTTCACATGGTCACGGCTGTACATTGTAGTTACATGAGGTTTCTGGTTCAAAATCAACTATCCTATTTCAGATCTTATGCGATTTTACAGTGCAGTTGTTTGGCGCCATCAGTTGTCTCAGTTTGGAGGTCCTTTTAAAGCAGCAGCAGACCAGACTACTGGGAGTAGAATATTTTGTCCTTGTTCCACTCCCGGTCCTGGGGAATGTAAAGCAGATCTACCTGGAAAGCATGTGCATACTGGCATACTGCTGGATCGGTGTGCTTCTTTATTTGTTCAAGGAACCAGAGGTCCAGGGCATGGTCCCCATATGGCCTTCATGTTACCATGTATGATTGGCATGGAGAGATGGGTTAATATACTACTAGTAGCCTCCTTCCATGAGCATTGTGCAGTCCATGTTCTTCAGCTGGCTCCCTGTCTTGTGCACATGGCCTCAACACTGGACTGCTTTATAAGGCAGTGTTCCGTTGGTTTCCAGCAGGAAAGGCATCGCTGATAACTTCAGTCAGCACCCAGCAGCAAAGTCAATGCCGAAAATACTACACAATTATGTGAAGTGAAATCTACTCCTGCTCAAACCTGGGGCTTTCAGAGTTGGCTGATAGTTGAGACCGTGGTTGGTTTGCAGTAGGTTGCTGACTTGCTGTGGTTTTGTTTGTTTGCTTCCAGTTTTCCTGATGGAAATTTGTCCAAACAAATTCAGAAATGGTCATCCATGATGGTTGCCAAATTTATTTCATATAATATGTACAGAAGACGTGAACTTTATGCAAACCATGAATGTGATCCCCGGTCAGCTGATTAGAATCCAGCTGCTTGGCTCTGGCTCTGTCTTAGCATGTGTTTTTTTATGCATGACGTTAGTGTTCTCGCCTGGTGGATATCCATGGTTCCACAAGGAAGTTGATTCCATTGCGCCAAGTGTCAACTTCACCAAAGCAGTATTTGATACGAATTGCAGTCTGTCTTCCAACTAAATGTACTCATAGCTTTTGTTCGACTGTGGTTTACTTGTATTAACGGTAAAGCATGGTGGAACTTGGAAAAGAACTATAGGTTGCTAAGGTATTATCGAAAATCTGATTACCTAGAGCTATCACCAGCAGTAGCTTTCTCCTTGTTCGCTTCTGTGATTCATGCAAAACCCGTACGGGACCTTGTTTCTCCTGGATTGACCAGACCAGCAGAGTAAGCTGGAGACGCGTTTTTGTCTGCGGAGAATCTGGAGCAGGATCAGAATCTGTGGCTACACTGTTCGGTTCGAGGGTGATCTCTGACGACCGGGCCCACTCACCCGATGCACGAGCCAGCCTTCCGTCTCCGGCCCAGCTATGTGCGAACGGGCCTACATGCCAGCCCAAGGAAGACGTTGTTATCTCTCCCTTTCCTTTTAAAATTTAATAATGCAACTGCATGACAGCATGAAGGCATGAAGCTATATGGCCTTCAGTGAATTTTCAAATATAAATTTAGCATGAATTTTAAATCCAGTGCCGGTCCTAGAATTTTAAGGGCCCCGGCGAACTCGTCACGAAGGCCCTCTAGACCAAATATAAAATGTTATAATATATATGGGCTAATTTTTGTTGCAAAGTGAAAACAAATCCAGTGATATATTTTTAATTTAACATATTTGATAGTTATCGAGAAACAATATAAACTAAAACGGCCCAGGAGTAGCCTGTAAACTCTTTTTTTCTCAAAATGTAAACATCTTGTAAACATTATCACGGGCCACGAGGGCCAAATAAAATTCAGGTGGCGAAAACTCCCGGTGACTGTAAAAAAAAAGTAAACTAAAACAATAGTATATTTATACTTCTAAAACTAATATGATTACCACAAGAAAGAATAGAACTCCATAACATCCATATTTCTCATAAAAAGATACTTCTTTGGGCACTTCTTAATGCAGAATCATCAAGGACGGTATTGAGATCAATAGTGTCCACTTATGTATAGCACCTTTCTAAGATTCAATAAATCGATCTTCTAGTTTTTTTCGTTTTCTTTTCTGAGATCCCGACAAATGTTTCTTAGGTAACATTCTAACATCTAAATTAAAAGAAAAACATGATTATATGAGTACGAGTAAGTCTGAAATAATTAATTTGGATTAAAAATGATCATGGGAAAAATACCTAGGTGTTAGGGCCTGATCGACTGATGAACTGATGAAGTGATGATTGATAAACTGATGATCGACTGATCCGCCTGATCGCGTCGTTGTCGAGTCGAGCCTGTGAGTGTGCCGTTTCCGTGTTTCCGGCTCTCCGCGGCGGCCGGCGGCGGCACGACGTGGCTCCGTCTCCGACTCTCCGTGACTCCTTGAGACCGTGACCCTTCCCCTGGGTACTCGCGTACGTAGTAGACTCACGGACTGGGGAAAGCAAGCGCTCGGCACTCCTGATCCTAAATGTCTCGGGCTATCTATCAAGAGCCATCGGACTATAGGGCTGGGGTCGGGCCTGGGCCCCTCCCTCCCCTGTGCCCTCCAGGGCCGGCACTGTTTAAATCGGTTTGGCTCTGTACTTTTGTGATTATTGGTGGACACGTAGCCATCCCCTGCTATCGGCAGTTCCGCCCGCGTGTACGTTTCCTTAAGCCGGCACGTCTCCTTCCGCCATCTGTAGCGGGCGGTGCGCGAAACGCTTCGCGCTGTGCCAATGGCAAGCTGGTCCGGCAACGCGAGAGAAGTTGCACACTCCAAGGAACGCCGAGACATTCTTTCGGCAAGCACGTCGGCGTCAGTCCATCAGATTATTAGGTCAGTCCCACCGAAATCCAGGTGGACACCAGCAGAGGAAACTTTGAGTGGCATCCACACGACACGATGCAAAGAGTCTCGGCGAGAACGGCGCGCCGAACGTGTCCTTGCTTCCGCGACCGGGCAACCGCAGCCGATAGCGCATCACCGTATCACCGTCAGAGTCTAGTCTAAGAATGTTCAGAGACAGCGGTGGGGGCGCTTGCCCGGGAGGTGCGCCAGATTCCTCTACTGGGCGGCGCAGGACACGGAGAACAGCGATGAGCCGAGATTGCCGCGAGGAAAGGCGTGGCATTGCGTCCAAGCAACAGAGCTACAGAAGTTTCATCTTCTTCTTTTTTTTAATGATGAACAACCAGACGTCTCGTCTCAGCCTTGAAGCATTGAGCACAGCGGAACAGGACGACGGTATAGGCGTATAGCCAAGCATGCCTATTGCCTAGCTTATCCTGACGCTTCTTGTTTCTTTGTGGCAAACAAAACGGAAGGGTCGTGGCGATACGTGACGAGATTTGCACGCACGAACAAATGGCAGCTTGGTCCCAGCCCACCTCTTTACGTGGACGCCTCAACGTGCAGGAGTGCGTGCCGGCCAGGCACGCACGATGATGTCCTGGCATGGCATCTACCTATCGTGGCATCTACCTATCGTCCTGGTCGTCTGTTGCTTGGAGGCAAGGCCAAGAAGAGTTCCTTTTGCATCATTGCCAGGGACATAGTGGCCTAGTGGTGGATCGATTCAAAAACTTCTACCGCACGATTTCTTCTCCTCAATTGTTTACAGGAGAAAGACTTTA
This sequence comes from Miscanthus lutarioriparius, assembly GCA_904845875.1. Classification (NCBI taxonomy): domain Eukaryota; kingdom Viridiplantae; phylum Streptophyta; class Magnoliopsida; order Poales; family Poaceae; genus Miscanthus; species Miscanthus lutarioriparius. The sequence goes on from CAJGYO010000005.1 coordinate 13,804,931, forward strand.
CCGTCATTTGCACATCAGATACCTGTAATTGTTCCTTGCCAAAAAAAAAGAGAGAAAAGATGGCTGTGCTTGTTTATTTGTTACAAAATGGGATACCTTTGCTTGTTCTCTCAAAAGTTTAAAAAGAAGAAGAGATTTTTATTGCAGGCTTCAACAAGAAATAAAAAAAAGGGGACTGCTATATAGCATTCGGCTCCTGGCTTCTCTTGCCAATACCCTAATTCTTCCTTTTCTCTTTTCTTCTTCTTGCTCCTTTATGGTTAGCACTTAGCAGGCATGGAAATGGAAACGAATAAAGAAATAGACGTGTTGGTATCTGACACCTAAATTTCTAGCTACGGTACAATTTTAAATGGACAATTGTGATTTTATCCTCGTTCAACTTTATGATTTTACCTTCTTTTTCAAACCCCAAACCACCATTTATCCATATTCTAGTCTCAGTTAGCTAAAGGCCCGACAAATAAATCAAAGATGATGATGATGATATAACAATAATAGTAACAACGATGCTAACCCCTTGCCTTATTCTAACCCTCCCAGCTTTTACCGAGGAGCATGTGCAACTTGTTAAACTCTGTTTAAAAAACCTAGGTGCAAATTTCATATGGGAAATCTAGTTTTTTTAAACTGAACTGACAATGTTACCTCATCTAAATGGGACAGGGGTAAAAACTCTGCCTTTGTTTTGAAAGAGCTGGGGCAAAACCACAAAGTTCAATAAATGTGGAGAAGATACAATTATAATTCAAAACATGTTTAAGAACACAAGAGCGCCTCTGTAATTAAGTTATATTATAGTCGAAGTGGTATTTTTCATAGTTTCTAGGTAAAGTTGATGTGTCCAAAAATCCAAGTGTTCTTTAAACATCTGATTTTTACAACACCATATGGTTCAGGTACCAAACAAACACATATAAAAACAGAAAAAGTCTACCTAACCCCTTGACTATTAGCGTTTGTCGATTTCATCATCTCATCTAGAAAACCAAGTAGTTTAAGTATTGAAAACCGTCTAAATCTACTACCACACGATTTCCTATCCTCAATTATTTAGGGAGGCCAAGTGTGTACCACCCGCGGGTGGTAGAGGCTAAAACGGTGTTCCCTTATCTAAAAAAAATGTTTAGAGAGGCAAATATTTTCCATTATTTGCAGATCAGATAGCAATACTTATTCCTAGCAAAGAAAAGAAAGATAGGTGCACTTATTTATTTTTTACAATGGGGTATTGACTTCGAGAATAAATAAAATTTGGGTATTTTGTACTGGTGAGGCAGCTATGTTTCTTTTATTTTTTAAACAATAGAGAACTTTTTCTTGCTGTCTTCGAGATACGTTGGTTATCTACTTACTCCGTATCTCTGAAACTGTTTCTATTAAAAAAAATACGTCATTTTCTCATGGCTTTCTCTTATTTTTGGTATAGTCGTCTGATACTGACAGAAAATCGCTCTCTTAGCTCTGTTCGCTTGGCTTATAAGTCAGGTTGAAAAATACCGTTGGCTGATTTGTTGTAAGAGAAAAACATTGTTCGTTCGCTGAAAAAGTATGGCTCATAAGACAAACGAGCAGGGTTACACGACACATCCAACAGTGAAGTGCCACAGGATAATGCCTTTTTTTTCCAGAAAAGAGAGTACCTCTGTTTTATTGAAAGCAAATAAGCATTCACATTGAAAGCAAAATAATTGTTCACAGACAAAGGCCTTCTTCGCTTATCTTATAATTCGTCTTTTTCAGCTTTTTTTTTAGCGGAAACTGTATTTTTCTCTCATAATAAATCAGCTGGAACAATATTTCGGCTTGTTTTTTCAACGAAGCGAACGGAGCCAAAACAAACAAAGGGCTAGGACACCAGCTCCTAACACCATAGTTTTCACATAAAAGCAGACTCAGGCGCAACAGATTCCGCCGTACAACAGACCAAGATTTCGCCATAAACGATTTCACCAATGCCCGGAATGCCTAAAATCATGCAAGCCAATCAAGTGTGCGCTCGACCACTGTGTCCACCGCACCCATTCATTTGCTCCGTTCGCTTAGCTTATAAGTCGTATTTTTTCAGCCAATAAATAGTATTTTTCTCTCACAATAAATTATCCAACAGTACTTTCAGTCATGGCTTATCAGCCAAACGAACGAGGCGATCTTTCACCTTGAGCAGTGGTCGCCGTTTCTGCACAGAAGATAACTCCAGGAACAAGATTTGAGAGACTCGAAAAAAAAAGGAACAGGATTTGAGAAGGATTGCTGGGTAGTTTCTTCTCAACTGCTATAAATCTTGTTACAGTTTTCCCACAAACCCCAAATTTGTGTGATTACCAATTTTGTCATAAATCGACTATGCTAATTAAAAATGTTCCTTAAAGGAGTCCAAACAAAAGTAGCAAGAGGGCTGTCTTTCTAGCCTCTTTTGTTGATAGAGGCTGCAGTTTGCAGTCTGTAAATGGACATTTGCCAAATAAACATTGCAATCTTCAAACGGATTCTACAGTTCCAAATAACAAAACCGGATCATCTTGCCCATCCAAATGAATATCCTGTAACAACCTCGGCAACTCGCTAGCTCCATCTCGCCGAGTCCTATTCAGCAGAGCATCTTCTTCTTCTTCTTCTTCTTCTTCTTCTTCTTCTTCTTCTTCTTCTTCTATAGCTGGTAAGTGGTAACCCAATCTCCCTCACTTTCACAGTCACAGAGACCAGACTCCTTTTCCTGGTGGTATGTAGAGCCAACGCGGAAAACACGCTGCAAACCTCGCGTCCAAAGTAGGTTTACCCCAAACCCAGCAACAATCCATGTTCTTGCCAAAATGGCAAAATGGCAGGCACCAGACTCCACTACTTGCTTGTATTATATCAGTTCCGGCGCAAAAAGTGCAACAGCGATCAAAAGCGTGTGTATACATATATCCAGTGACTAGTGGCACCGGTCACGACTCACGCACGTACGTTCACTGAATTCATTCACATTTCAGGTTTTTGCTATCACCCGAAAATGATACGTCACCACTTTTGAGTACTTCAGTCGGACTGTAGGATACGTCATCTCTTTTGAGCACTTCCTGTGCATCGACCGAAATCTCTGCGTGGCTTGGACATCCAAGCTTGCTTCACCCGGTGGAGAAACCAAAGCATAGCCCAAGGCTTTATAAATATCATAAATAAATAAATATATACATCGTTCTAGCAATAATTCTATATATATAGCAGTCTCTTGTTGAGTAGAATCAGCAGAAGGGTGCAGGTTCAGGAGGAGCTCTCCGCTCTCATCGTGTCATAGTCTCTCGAAGGTCCACCAAAGAAGATGGACGGCGAGATGGATGAGGACGTGCTCACGGAGATCCTCGCGAGGCTGCCGTGCAGGTCGCTGGCGCGGTTCCAGTGCGTCTCCACGTCGTGGCGGCGCATCATCTCCAGCGACTACCTCCGCCGCCGGCTGCCGCTCATCACGTCGGGGGTGCTCTACCACGACGACACGCACCGCGGCGGCGACGGCGACCTGGATGGCGGCAGGAGGCAGCAGGCGTACACGTACGCGTGCGCGTCAGGCGTCGCGGCGGCGCCACGGCGGAGGCCCCGGACATGGGCTTCTTCCCGCGCCACGACACGTCCACCATCATCGACGGCTGCAGCGGCCTGCTGCTCTACTACGCGTCCCGCCCGACGGCGTTCCACGTCGTGAACCCGACCACCCGGCTGTGGGCGGAGCTGCCGCCGCCGCGGGCCAGGACGCTGCTCTCGGTGCTGGCGTTCGACCCCTGCGCCTCGCCGCACTACAGGGTGGTGTGCTTCACGGGGTGGCTCCCCCGGGGCGCCACCATCGAGGTGTTCGACTCCGAGCGCGGCGCGTGGCGGGACCACGAGGTCGACTTCGGCCTCGACACCGACGCCATGTCGGCCACCATGCACTACTCCGGCGGCGCGCTCCACGTGCTGGCCTACTCGGGCCACGTCGTCCGCGTCGACCTGGACACCATGGCGTCCGCCGTCACCGCGCTCCCGGCCCCCGTCAGCTGCCGGGCGCGCGCCGGGCACTGCCGCGGCCGCCTTCGGTTCGCGTCCAGCGACGGCACGCGCCTCAGGATCTGGGAGCTCAAGGACGCCGCTGGAGGCGAGTGGGCGCTGAAGCACGAGATCGGGGTCAGCGACGTCGTCCCCGGCGGCGCGTCCCAGCCCATCACGTTCTTGTTCATGGCGTTCCACCCCGAGCGGGAGCTGGTGTACCTGTGGTCGCCGTGGAAGCTGCTGGCGTTCGACATGGTCGAGAGGCGCGTCGAGGAGGAATGGGTGTTCGGGTCGGAGAAAGAAGGCACGCATCTCATACAGGTCTGGCTGTTTCCGTTCTCGCGCCATTTGGCCAACGCGCTGGCCTGATTAGGCTTGCCGACGAGCCGGAAAATGGCATGGGGCCCAAGTGTTCGTTGCCTACTCGCAATGCTCTGCTTGCTAAAAGATTGATAAAATATCAAAATAGAAAACAAAGGGTCAAAGACAGTATCCGTCGTAAAAAGAAAAAAAAAGACAAGAAGTGGTAAAACTGAAATACCTGTAATACTACATTGATCATGATTACTTGTATAGGGACTGTTCATCTGTAACGGTGTGTAAGCGTGGTACTGTTTGTGTCTTTGATTTTCTAGTAATGTTTAAGAATATATGTGGTTCAAGTTACTTTGAATGTTGGTAGCAACTCAGGCAAGTTGCACTAGAGATATCGAGTTATCAACTGATGAGATATGACAGCTTACCACGCGTGCTCTTATTGTATTACCCATTTCGTTTTCGGCTAATTGTCCAAGCTATTCAACTTGTGGATGCCACTAACTTAGAATGTGTTGAATACTTGAGTTGGTTTAGAAGCACCCTGTGTTGAATACTTGACCTCGGTTTTTTCAAACAGGTCTTTTGTTTTTGATTTAAAACCTTGATGTGATAAGGCATGTGTGCTAAACTCAAATAAACGTCCAAGTTAAATCTTTGACTCATCGTGGCTATGCATTTCTCTCGAAAAAGTCTTCTCATCTATCCGCATTCATGCTCGCCGCCTTTGCTTTTGCTTCTCTCTGGTTTGATTGTCAATTTGTCGAGCACACCTCACCCCTCTCGTGCGTTTCTTTTGCCGTTGTTCACAGCTTCCTTGCCTGTTATCAACCTCGCCGCCATGTCCTTTCACGTTCCGTGTGCGTGTAGGCATGCAGCTGACAGCCACGCTGCGCCGTCCTTCCATGTCCCCGCATTCGTTCTCTGGCATGCGTGTTGTTTCCTCATTCTTTTCCCTTTTTTTACGCTCTTATGCGCCCGACACCTCCTCGCACTCCGCAGCTTTTCCTCCAGCGTAGCACCGCCGCCCACCAGTCGCCTCTCCTTTTCCCCCTCGTGAGCGCGCGTGTCCCTTGGCTCAGCGCAGGCCTGCTGCCCCTCGGCGCGTCCGGGTCGCAGCACCCCGCCATCATCACGCGTCTGCGGCCGTGTTGGTCGTAGCACCACGCCACCTCCCGTCCCCTTGCAACTTTGCGCAGCGCCGCCGCCCTCCTCTTCTTCCCGTCCACGAGTCCCCGCCAGGTAGCCACGCCTCACGCCGTCGCGAGCACCGGCGCTCATTTCCTTCCTCTCACCGAACCAGCAGCAGCTCCGCTTCCCCTGCCGCATAAGACATGCGCTGCCCCTCTCGCGGTCCGGCGCTATCCGCGCTTCCTCCCAGCGTGGCGTGTCTGCCGCCGTCCTCAAATGAAAAAAAATTCAAAGAGGATTTTTCTACAAAGTTGTAGATCTCATCAAGTTCTACAATTTACATATTGCAAAATGGTCATCTTCATCCGACATTCGTATTGAAGGGCGTTTTTTTTGATTTGAGTCATTTTGGGCAGCCATTTCGGCGCCGCTGTGCCTTTTTTGAAATTTGGGGGTCAGGTGTACTTGTCGGTCGCGCCTCGCCTGCGCCATACTTAGGTCGCCGGGCCAATCGCTTGGCCGGGCTTTGTCGACTGCTTGACTGCATGCGCATGCCGTTCAGCGTTAGGCCGTGCACATGCTTATCTGCTGGGCAGGCCCCCTTAGTTCGTAAAGTAATTGCTAAAATAGTTTTGGGAAATAAACTGGTAAAATCAATATAAAATTGTGTAGTTGTCTAAAAATAGTGAAACCAGTTTTGTTGAGTTCGAAAATCACGATCTACCTAGTAGTGTATTTGGTTCACATAGGTGTGGTATGATTTTAGGGTTGCTCGAATTATTTTAAAATGCTTAAAATGAGAACTTGTAGGATTTTCCGTGGTAAATTGGTAATAGTGTTGGATCTGAAATTTCGACAGTAGATTCCTAGCAATATTAGGTACTCACTATAATTTTTGTAGCTCAATAATAATTAGTTTGCTAGGTATGCTCTATTTCGAATAATGATTAAATCGCTAGAATGAAATAAAGAAACAACTTGGATTTATATAACTAAAATAATTGTTGGGAAATGACGCCTTATTCGACAACATGGATACGTAGACTAGCGCGTTAGAACTATCTCGTTAGCTTGTGAGACGTGATCGGATTTCTAAGCATTTCGGCTGTCGTTGATTATTTACATCTATGCATTTGCATCAATGCATATCATATAGGTACGATGATGGATCAATGAATCAATTGAAGGATGATTGGAAATCCGAAGATGGTGTGATGGTATTCTCTCCAGGAGATGATGCAATGGGCTTTCTATCCAGTCGATGGTGGATGATCTGAAGATGCAGATACTAACTTTTTAATATATATCTTACCCAGACAAGTCCCGGTGCATAACCCCTACTTTTCTGCAGTTTAAATTATATTTGTGCATTAAGTTTTAAGGAGTTGAATAAAACCCACTTGCATATATATCTTTATCCTATGAGTCTTCCTAGTATGACAGGATCGTGTAGATTGCTATGCTATAGGACTCCGGTAGAAGTCGAGTGATGGCTGTCACTCACGAGAGATAGGAAATATATTATAGAATTATTATCACTTAGAATATATAAAAATGATGGAAAGGAAAATGGTGACCGGGCAGGGATATGATTTGGGTTTTGATAGGTGTAAGAGGTTGTGTCGCCGTGGACGCGGGGCATGGCTTGGTTACACTGTTTTCCCTGTCTGTGTCAATTAAGGACCGGTTATTGTATAAGCCATCGTGGGCAAGTCACAGACTTATTATCCCGAGCACATACTTGGGTATGGGCTTTGTTGCTCTTTGTCGTAGGTTGTGGCTCTTTTCGGACCGATCCCTGGAGGAGGTAACCAATATTGGAGGCTTGTCCCTTGAAATGAGATTATTTCCCGCTTGTGCCTTGAGACAAGCGGACGTGTTTTCTACCCAATGTATTTGATTCAGAATCAAAATAGTCTAAATAGTGTAAAATATATCATATAAAAGATAGTACGGACAATCTTCTCAGCATGGAGAGACTAGTTCCATCAGGTACACTGATAATAAAAATAAAAGGGCGGCACCTAATAAGTCAATCATGCCCACAAGCTGCCCTTGTATATCCTTGGAGTCTTCTTCCTCCAACCATCGTCTTTTTATCCCCCCGTCATGTCTCCTATGACCTTTGGGTGTGGATTTCTCCTAGTGGGCCACACCATCAAGTTAGTAGTCACAAATTCCCGGATCAATCTTCCCATCAACTCATGAATCAAGCTCCTTTTCATTGCCACTCTCCCCAAATCGAAGGTTCGTTGACATAAATCGAGCTCACTCCTGATATAAGGCCGCCACTAAAATGAAGAAGGGCGGCACAGGAAAAGTGATGTTAGTCCGAAGGAGAAGATTAGTGCGCACATGAAAAACTGGGGTTTCAGGTGACCTTGAAGTGTGCGTGGCGTGATTTGCCCACAGCCGGGCACCATTGTTTAGTGTCTAATGGAAGGAGCACTAGAGAGAGAGAGGAGAGAGTTCGCTTAGTTAGTGTTTCTTTATTTCTTAAAATGCTGTACACTGAAAAGTCCATTGAAAAGACTGTTGAACAGTATATTTTAAGCTATGGATCTACTAACAGGTTTAGACTACTCTTTTGAGAGCAATGAAATGTATTTGTCAAAATAGTCTAAATAGATTATCTTATATGTGGACAATCTTCTGGAGAGACTAGTTCCATCGGGTACAACGGCACCTAATAAGTCAATCATGCCTCTGCCCGCTCCCCTTCTTCCTCCAACCTTCGTCTTTCTCCGCCCGTCATGTCTCCTATGACCGCATTCCTCGCCAATTGTCAGTAACAGCTTCCAGGATCTTCTTTTATGTTTGACCAAAATCTTCATTGAAAAATCGCTCACCCTGATATTGGCCGCCACTAAGAAGATAGTTTAGTGTTATCTAATGATATTAAATTTGGGGTCCTTGCTTGAGCGTGGCAAACCTTTGTAGATAGTTTTTTCTTTATTTCTTATGTGTAGTCCATACATTAATTTTTGCTATGGACTTAAACTTTCACAAATGAAAATTTGTCCTATAGACTACTTTATTGCTACTCTCTGTCAATGGAAAATAAATTCCTAGAATTGTCTAAAGTTAATCTTTTTTTATGTTGACCAAACTTATAGAAATTAAGTTATATAACTCAGAATGAATTTATTTAAGAACAGGGTAAAAACGTTTTGACCTAAAGACAACAGAAATTGATTTAGTTAAAGAAGTTGGCTTAGACAACAAGAATTGATTTGTTCGAGTACATTGTTACAACCGGGATTAAAGGCGTTGCTCTAAGGCCCAAGTCCTGGTCATTCAAGCGAGTTTATAGGCCCACTAAAAAAGTCATTTCGAGTGAGTTGGGTTTACAGCTGGTCTTAAAGGCTCCTTCTATAAGGGCCACTTACACGTTCGGCCAAGCAAGTTCACAGGCCCATTATGACTTATTTCTAGCCAATCGAGTTCAAAGGCAGACTAAAAGATTCGTTTCGAATTGGTTGGGGTGGCCAGGCTTGGGCAGTAGTGCAACGCCCAAGCGACGCGTGAGGGCCCCAATAGCAAGCTACTGTTGTGGACCCTCCCCCACAAAAAATAAATTTAATACCGAAGTGGGCACATGGCCCACATATCAGATATTAAACTGATAAGAACAGATACTACACTTGATCTTAGCCAAAAGGCCGAGAAAGGTATGAGTCGCTTAGGAGCGCAGGGTCTTCTTTTGTAGAGTTCCTCTGGGTGCGCTCGGCCAAGTCTGCCAAGGTGGGACTAAAGGAGCAGCGCGCTCCGCGCAGGCACGGCGCGCTCTCTTTGGTTCAGGCGTCGGTGCTACCCAGGCTGCGGTAGCCATGCAAGCCCATCAATTGGTAGCCCATCAAAGAATCCCTCGGGCCTGGAATTCACTCATCGTCTCGCCGTCGGCCTGCCGAGTGCCGACGCTCATCTCCTGCCTCCCACGCGCTCCACGGCTCCAGTGCCACGCCCACTCACCTCGGGCCATCTCGCCGCCTCCCCGCTGCGCCTCTCCAACCTCCTCCTCACACTCGCGTCCGTCCGCGGTGCCGCCGCGCACGCGGACGCCGTCTTCGCGCGCCTCCCGGAGCCCGCCGCGCCACGACCCGGCAGCAACGGCAAATGGGCGCCACGCCGGTGCGGTGGCCGCGTGTGCTGACCCCGGCGCAGCTCGCCGGAGCCATACGCCGGCAGAAGAACCCGCTCGAAGCCGCCCACCTGTACTGGGACGCGCCTCGCCGTTACCCACCCTCCTGCTACAGCCACAACGACGACGTCCGCTCCACCCTCCTCGGCGCCGCCGCCGGCTCCCCCGCCCTCCCGTCCCTCCTCCGCCGCGTCCTCCCATCCTCCCCATCCGCCGATTCCCTCCTCGCCGCTTCGATCCCCAACCTCTCTCCCGCAGCCGCCGTGTCCATCTTCCGCTCGTCGCTCCCCTCCTCCCCATCCCCGTCTTGGTCCCTCTCCTTCTCCGCCCTCCTCCGGCGCCTCGTCTCCCAAGCTCTACTCCCCGAGGCTGCCCGCCTCTTCGCCGACTTCGCCGGGCGCCCGGAAGTCTCAGTAGCATCCGCGGATCTTACTCTTCTCATCTCTGGTCTCTGCGGCGTGCGGCGCCCTGACCTCGCGCTGCAGGTGCTCGACGAAATGCCGAACCTATGCCTTGCGCCGGAGAGGGACGCGTACCGCGCGATTGTGCCTGCTCTCTGTGACGCTGGCATGCTTGATGAGGCCACACATGTCGTTTATTCCATGCTGTGGCGGGTGTCGCAGAGGGGCTGTGACGCAGATGTTGTGGTGTACCGGGCATTGCTGGTCGCACTCTGTGCGGCTGGCCGGGGCGAACAGGCTGAGCTGGTTCTGGATAAGGTGCTCAGGAAGGGGCTGAGGTCACCAGGTAGCCGTCGGTCTCTTCGTGTGCCAATGCTTGCTGTGCTTAACCTCGAGGATGCTCGGGAATCCATTGACCAGGCGTTGTCTGTTCAAGGTGGCCGTACTGTATGCAGCTTTGAGTCCATGATACTTGACCTCTATGAAGAGGGTCGGTTTGATCAGGCAGACAAATTGTTCGAGGACATGGCCAAGAAGAATTTCAAGCCAACAATCTGCATGTATGAGGCGAAGATAGCTGCTTTATGCAGGGAAGGGAACGTGGATGATGCTGTGGAAGTGATGGAGGAGGAGCTGCCAAAGAATGACCTTGTTCCAACAGTGACAACATATAACTTGCTCATGAAGGGTCTCTGTGACACGATGCAATCAATGAGGGCACTAGAATGCCTCAAAAAGATGGATAAGCAGCTTGGTTGTGTTGCTCAAAAGGACACTTTCTCAATCTTAGTCCATGGTTTGTGCTCAGAAACCAAGTTTATTGATGCTTCAAAGTTAATGGAGAGAATGGTGAAGGGACATCATCGACCTGACAGAAGTGCATTCAACAGTGTTATTGAAGGTTTATGTTCTGCTGGCAGAACATATGATGCATTGTTGTGGCTAGAGGAGATGATCGACCATGGAGAAACACCAAACATCCGTGTTTGGTCATCCTTAGTCTCAGCAGTATGTATGTCCCAGTTTGAAGCTTTAGGAGCTGGACTGCTGGAGGAAGCTTAGGTTATAACTGTACAAGAGGTGGGATTCAACCTAGGAAACTCTTGAATTGAAACCACAACTACGCCAATAATGAGTGTAAGGTACTCTTCTATTTATGTATGTAGAACTAAATGGATGTGGTTTCATCTACTCTCAGTACCAAGAACACAGGTTTAAATCACCAAAAATCTTACACTAAAATTCAACGGCATGTTGTTTCGAAGAGAAAAGGTAGAATATCTGGGATGAAAGGGTGTTGTAGTTATATAGGAGCAATCTCTATCCTACAACTAAAAAGCCGGAGATGTTATTGTTCTGAGTTATAGGCTGAATCCTCTGTGCTTCATTTTCTTTTTGTTTCTTATGAACAGAGGAATAACAGTTGAAGGAATCAGACTTTATATTATTAAGGCGCTGTTGAAGATCTTTTGAGCAAAGGTAAGATGTTCTACATCAGTTGAATTTGATGAGTTGCAAACATATTTGTGGCGTACCTGTGTCTATGAGATCAATTAGTATTTCACTGCAGTGAAAAACAAACAAGATTATGACAGAATTTGGTGTAATTTCAATTTGTCATATTCAAACTGTGTGACATGTTTATGAAGTAATTTCTAGGAGCAGTCATTGCAGGGTTATAAATAGTCATTTGTTTTCAGAATTAAACAACTCCAGTATATCACAACCTTCCTTGTATTGGACGCAGGCTGCATAATGGCATTCTTGTTTTTTCCATGATAATGGATCTCCCAGCATATGCATTCTTGCTTTTATCCCGCACATGGCCCCGGGACAAGTGTCATTAGTTGACAGTTCAATGTCAACTCACCAAATCAGGATATGGATGATGAAATTGCTGATGAAAATGTAAATGATGAAGCTTGTGGGGTGGTCAGTGCAGCTGAGGTGCTTTGAGGCCAAGACCCAAGTGAATGGAGAATGCGGGATGAGGAGTAGATAATGTTCTGTCTAATGGGAGCAGCAGCAGTGGGAGCGGAAATGCGGAAGTAGATGAGCAGTGATAGTGATGGCAGTGAAGGCAATTCAACCAGCCGTGGAGGTGTATGACATGAGTTTCGTATTCTGAGTCTTGGTTTGCAAGTCTGCCAATTTTACATTCTTAGTAGCAAAGTGTAAGAGTTTCATACATGTGTGTAATATAATATGACTACTTCAAAGTACTACCTTCATGAACTATGGGGCTGCAAACCGTTTGTTCCATCTGTGATTAGGTCGGTTTTATGTTCGCTAAACCTGGCATGGAAGCATGGCATATTTGGCCCTATAGTTTATATGCAGGTTATTGATGTTTGTCAAACTGTAAGCTACTTCTCCATGCAAGCATGGCATATTGGCCCTGGTAGAATTTATATGCAGGATATTGCTGCTTGTCAAACTGTAAGCTCTCTAGTTCAATGATACTAATACTATCAACAAAATTGATTCGAATATTTGAAACAATCGCCAATAATTATCTGTGAGATATACTATACAATGTCTAAAATCTCAGGCTTGTCAGTTCTGATAAAATATTTAGGCACACCACTTCTATCGCAGGGGACAGGGTGCTGACTGAAGAGCCTAGGCTTTTTGTTCGAAACATATTGAAAGCCTAATAAACTAATAAAAACCTATACAGATGCAGTGCAATGCAATGAAATGGCATCCGCGTGCCGGCCGTGCTTTGTCGTTCTAGCGGGGGAGCACGTTCGGGTACAGCCCGCGGATGTACTGCGGCATGAAGTCGTGCCGCGTCAGGATCCCCACCACCGGCGGCCTCTGCATATATAACACAAAAGAATCGCAGTTCGTGTCACGTCGCATGCGAAACCACAGAAGAAATGGAGTCGTCGGCTGGCATACTTACCCCTTGCGTCCTCGGCACGACGCACATGTGGCGGAGGCCGAGGCCGCGGAACAGCGTGGCAGCCTTGGCCAGCGACATGTTCTCCACGACGGTGTACGGCGACCGGTTGGTGATGGGGTGGAGGTCCACGTACATGTCCATCTCCTCCTCGGTGAGCTGCAGGTCCTCCACCTTGAGGCCCTTGCCGGAGCCGGCCTTGGCGAAGTCGAACGGCGCGAGCGTGCGGAACACCTCGGCGGCGCCGGTCTTGACGCGGGCCCTCGTGAAGATCCGCCCCTGCAGCAGCACCAGCAGGTGGGAGCGCAGGACGAGGCCGCACAGCTCCGGCGCCGGCGCGAACGGCGGGTCCTCGATCACGGGGAACCCGTTGTGGCCCGTGCTCCTCAGCGTCTCGACGACGGCGCCCACGCGCTCGACGCTGGAGAAGGTGACGAGCGGGCCGGACACCACGTCGCCGGCCACCAGGCTCCGCGTGCACGGCTCCGCGTGCACCTCCAGGTAAGGGAGCCCCTTCATGCGCACGATCTGCTCGTACACACCCTTGTTGAAGCAGTCCGCCACCGTCTTGGCGATGAGCAGCACGAGCATGATGAGCGGCAGCAGGAGCAGGTCGTTGGTGAGCTCCAGCAGGATGACGCACACCGACACCGTCATCCGCATCGTCCCGCCGAGGAAGGACGCGGCGCCGAGCAGCGCGAAGAGACCCGGGTCGAGGCCGCTCACCGAGCCCAGCAGCGTGCCGACCAGGCGGCCGAACGAGGCGCCCGCCAGGATGACGGGGATGAAGAGGCCCGACGGCACGGCCACGCCGTAGGTGAGCAGGCCCAGGGTGTACACCGTGGTGAAGAAGATGAGGAGCGTCGACACGCCGAACTCCCTGAAGTCGTACCCGGCGCTGAAGAGGTTGCGGATGGCGTCGTCGTTGGTGTTGAAGAAGAGGGACGCCAGCGCGTTGTAGTGACCCGGCGGGCACTGGAAGTTCTTGAAATTGCCAGAGCGGCCGATGGTCGGGCACTTCGTCCTGGCGAGCTCGGGCGGGCAGGGGGTGCACGTCGTCAGCCATGGCAGGCCGAAGGTGCAGCACGAAGTGATCACCGAGATGGTCACCGTCAGGACGATCTTGTAGCACGCGCCCTTCCTGAAAATATGAACGCGCCCAGTGGTCAGTGTTCTATGAAACTGCTGTAGAGTGAGACGCTCACCATCAGATGGCACATTGGCACTTACTCGTTGACGAGGCTATATACGCGAAGGACCCGGTCGACGAGGAAGTTGAAAAGGGCACCAAGCAGACCGCCGAGGACGCCGAGCAACACGACCGCGGCAAGGTCCGTTACGGTGTAGGTCACTTGCCGTGAGCCGAGATCGAACATGATCAGCCCTCCTTTGCCAAACAAGCCACAGTGGCCGCCACGGCAGTAGGTGATTAGCGCGTGCAGCACCATTGTCACCACTGCTGTCGTGGAGAAGGTCCTCCAGAGAAGAGCGCTCCGCCACCTGACAAGAGATTGATTGCGAGGGCAAACCATGTGAGATGATGCACTGCCCGCACTCCAACATGTTGGTTTCAGTTTCGACTTTCCAGGGAGGAGGAATATTAGATAGATTACCATGATGTAACTTCTTCAAGCGCAAAGAGCACGCCTCCAACCGGGGCACGGAAGGCCGCCGCCACACCAGCTGCAGCTCCGCAGGTGATGAGATCCCTTCGGTCCAGATCATTCTTGAAGTACCTGATCCAGTTCCAAGTGAGGCCATACTTCCGGGACCCCCCTTGCCCGAGCAAGGAGGCAACACAAGCGCCGGTATGCACCATAGGGCCTTCCTTGCCCAGCACAAATCCAGCAGACACCCCTAATACTGAGCCTAAAATCTGCATTTTGCAGTAATAACATAATCAGATGCACATCAAGACAGCAATATCAAAACAACTTAGAGCCACCACAGCCTGAAAGTTTCAGGGCACCACCTTCACTAAGAGGGTACTAGGCGCCAAAATCGAGTGCGCATCGACGCCATTCAGATACGCCTTCACCTCAGGGATGCCAGACCCGGCTGCTGCTGGGGCAATGTAAGCGCACAACGCTGCAGCCGCAGCAGCCAACATTGCATTGCAACCGATGTATAGCACAAAAGCTGCGAGGTACCTGAAGCGCCAAGCAATGTTAATTAAGCAAAATGAAGAAGAAAATAGCAAGAGTTTGGCATTGTAACTTGTAGTAAGCGAGATCCGTACCGGTTCTCGAGCATGAGATCGCCCGTCAGGAGCAACTTGAACCCGGCGATGTTTTCGACAGCAATGTTGCTGAAGAATCCAACTAGGCCAACGACTACACCTACAAAAAGTGCCAGGACCCATTTAAGGACCTGGTATTGGAAGATCTGAAGTTTCCCTCTTGATCTCCAGTCTTGGTTGTAAACTTCATTCTCCACAATTCTGAAATCATCAGTGAAAATGTATGACGTGATGTTATACGGATTCACCACTACATTTATGTTACAGTCATCAGACATCAAATTCAGAAATATGTCTAGGGCTGAAACGTCCACGATTAATAAACTCAAACAATATAATGACATCAATAGTACTCGAAGTAATAAGTAACCCTGTAGCAGTAAGGATATATGAGAAATAGAGTATGTGGAAACACAAGGGCATGCATGCATACTCGTAATCGAGGCTCTCAATGGGGCAGGTGTTGGCGCCGACGATGGCCATCTGCGACGTCGTGTTGGTGCCGCGCTGGTAAAGCAGTGGCCGCTGCAGAGCGCCAGCCGCATCCTCGACGTCCTTCTCCCACTTCACCGACCTCGTCGACATCGGAGTTGCAATTGGTGTCGCCGTTGGCGTCGCCAACGGCGTCGTGCAGGAGCTCTCGGCCCCGTCCAACCCACTTTCTTTTCCAGCCGTAGGTGCCATGGTTTCTCACCTCCAATTAAGCGAAGTAATTTCCTTTGCTATCTGCCTCTTCTTATAGTCAAGTAGGTTGTGTGTTCTTCATACTGTGATGAAAAAGAAGAAGAAGAAGATTAGTGCTCAAACATGGTATATATGGCTGTTATGTTTTTCTTGAGAAACAGCGTTTCGGCGTCTCATTGGAATCAGGCAAAATATTTTTCAGGAAACAAACAAGAAAAGAACACATGATCTAAGATTCCATGCATGCAGTTTTCAGATGGCAATGTAATGCGCGTCGCTCGTCGTATCAGTTTGTGACTGAAACTGCGTAGTTGTGCTGGCCACTCTGAGAAACGCGGTTTTGTATCGACGACAGACGACCAATCCAATCTTATCTAATACCAAATTACCAAAGCGGAGTAGATTATGTTAGCCGCGATGAATTGATCGATAGATGGAAACTCACCGATACACCTCCGCGCGTAGCATCCAATCCTAGTCTCCTCCTCGCCGTCGTCTGGTCCTACCGGGACGCGCGCCTGCTCGTGAGCTCGCCGTCGTCTGATCCTACCGGGACGCGCGCCTCGTGAGCTCGATCCGTCTCACGCGGCCAAACGGAGAGAATCTGATGGATCAGCATTATCCATCCGCGCCACCCGGCCGCGCCCAACACTTGCCAAGACGACGACGAGCGAGAGGAGAATAGGCCACCGACGTGCGCGGTGGGAGTCCCGGGAATTCGCAAGGCAAACTGGTAAAGTGTGTGATTTGGTGGAGAGGTGCGGAGGAGTTGGCGGCGCCAAGTTAGCAGCGGCCTGGCCCCCCTCTTGCCACCCTTTAAATACCAAGGGTCTGCGCGTGCCATGAGCCAGGGACTCCGTGTCTGTCCCGTACTGCATGCCGTTGGATCCCGCCGAGGAAACCGTCCCGTCCTATTCCCACGCGTGGGATCATATACGTATACGTACGCTACAACTAAGCGCGGTGCTTCAGCGTGCCTCTGGCCCTCTGCCTCCCCATGCACCGCTCCGCCACGCCGCCTGGCCGCCATGTCGCCCGGCCCCCGCCTCTCCCCGTCTCGCCCGGTCGCGCACGCCGCCCTGCTTCGACACACCGCCGCGCCGTTCGGCTGCCTGGCAACCGTCCCACACGCGGCCGCTCCGCCCGGCATAGCTCCCTCAGGCAGGCCCCAATGCTCCTGCCACAATCTGGGAGGAGGAGGCAAGTGCAGGCGGCCGTCCCGATCGGAGTCCACCGCTAAGACATTGTGGGACCCAGCCCATTGGGCCAAGCTGGCCCGGACCGAATTCGATACTGTAGCACCAGGATACTGTAAGTGCAGAAGACACTGTAGCGGCGAAGTTTACTACATGCCGTGGCTTCTGATTTCGCCGAACCAACTTAAATAGTCAACCCAAGAACGCGTAGTAACTCTTCGGTTAACTGTTTTATGCGAAGCGAGTACGAAAGTGCAAGTGGATTGTTATGTAGGTAGGGTCACCCCTCGGTAGAGTGGGCCTATAGATACGGAGAATTGATATAGATATGAGGAGACGAAACAATGCAATTGGTTTGTCATTTTGGTATCTTATATTAATTAAATACACCTTGTCTGCTAAGCATATTGGGGCAGATTTGTCAAAGTATCATCAATTTGTGCAGGCATAGATGGAGTGGGAAATATGAAGCTCATTTATGGTTGCTGATTTGAGAATCTAGCCTGCATTTCAAGCTTTAGAACATGAAGAATATTAAATTATAACATCTTTTACTCTCTATCCCTGCAACTGCCCTCTTTTGTGGTTGCTGAATTTGATAGGAGAAGGAAAACAATCTACTATTGCATAACCTTATGATTTATCATATTTTTGGAATCTGAGAAGCTAGCATGTACCTTTTTATGCCTCCTTTTCTTTTATCCGTGCTGATTTTTTCCTTTTTTAAGTTTAACTTTAGTTTTTATTAGTTTGTGAGGAGCTCATGACATCAAATGTGTACAGATTTGTAGGGATGATTTGCTGGTGTCCAACCCACATTAAGCGGGTAGTTGATGAGAACACTTGCAATGCACCGCATCACAAGGCAAAGCAATTTGAAAGAGGAATTTATGATATCAACAAAGGTAACAATTGGTGATGGCGAAAAGGCACGCTTCTGGCATAGCAATTGGTTGGATGGTGAGACCCCAAGACATCTTGCGCCCCACTTATTCAAGCTAATCAAAAGGAAAAACATATCAGTCAAGCTAGAACTTCGAAACAATAGCTGGATTCTATCGCTAAATGGCCGGATCACCACCGCTGTCCAAGTTGAGGAATTTGTCTCCTTGTGGATCAGAATCCAAAACATCCACCTCACATAGGGCGTACGAGACTCCATCGTCTAGAGATGGACAACTAACGTCACTTACTCCACCAGATCAGCTTATAAGATCCAATTCAAAGGTTCCTATGGGGGCTTCTGAAGTGACCTCATATGGAAAGCCCATACAGAGAACAAGTGCAAAGTGTTCGGCTGTATTCTGGTGAGAAAAAAATCCTCACGACGAATAACCTGCAGAAGAGAGGATGGCATCATCAAGACCACTGCGCTTTGTGCAACGGACAGCTTGAGACAGGACTGCACTTGTCACTACTTTGCCCATTCGCCAAAGCAGTATGGAGCCTCGTTCTATCCTAGGAGCACTTCGATGCCCAATTGATCCTGCCATCTCAGGAACCAGTCCATTTAATCTCATGGTGGGAGGAGGACGAAACCAAGATAACCAAGGGGGAAAGAAAACGGTTCAACGGAATGGTGATCTTCACATTATGGGACCTATGGAAGGAGAGGAATAGAAGAATCTTCAACAATGTTCACGAATCGACAATGCAAGCGGCTTCAAGAGTCAAAGAGGATATTGAACAAAGGAAGAGGGCATTAACTTGGAGGGGTAATCAACAAAGAAAAGTTGTAATCAATTTCCTGGTCTATAGCTTTTTTCTCTCCAAGGGGGGTGTGCCCTCTCCACATGTACATAAACTTCTATTTTTCTCTCTTAATTGAAAGACAGAGCTCCTGCCATTGCGTTCAAAAAGATGAATTTATGATGAAGTTAGCTATCGTGATCTGAATTTCCTTCCTTTGATTTAGAACTTGTACTTGAATTATGTGTTTTACTCTTGTTTGTACAAGCTTGCTTTAATACATTGTGTAAATCATGCCTATATTATAACATAATGTGGCTCGACAGCATGTTGCTGGCGAACTCAAAACATCTTGTTTTTCTTATCGCATTGATTTTTTTTGGCTCTCGTGGAAATGTGTCTCCCTTTGCAATGTACTCCTTAGGACATAATAATCCTACTATTCTCTTATTTGTTTTTGGGAATGCTAACAGGCAACTGTGTGTTTTGCTGTTTATCGACACGCGGCTTCCAACCGTTTGATCCTTGTACTCGTACATGGGAAGCTACCCGACGTTCGATCCAGACGGCATGTTGTGGATGAGAGCGTGTGGGAGCTAGAGCCGAAGTTGTGCCAAACCAACCCTTAGTCTTCAACTTTAACCAACTAAACTTTAGACCAATGAGACATGTCATGTAGGAGAGATGATGTAAACCAATCGACCATATCACTATTCACTTGATTTGTTTTCACAAGATTATATCTAATCTAAACCATGGACCTTAAATTTGGAAGCATGAAAGTGTTTGAAATCTAGAGCATCCATGTGTGGTATGGACTCCTTTATATTTTGAGATAAGCTATTGAGATACGCGTTCTTTTGGTTTGTTGATTGCGACTACAAGTCTTCAACATTCACGATCCGATCTGATCGATGGTAGATTCCTATGCCTGACCTCGGTATTAACTTTCATCCCCTGAGTTGTTGGACAGCTTGTTGTACATACCCGATCAATGCCGACATTCCCAAGAACGCTATCTGTCTCTTCCTCGTATCTCTCATAAAACCGATCGCCTTTGCATCCATGTTTTGGTACTTTCCAGCGTACTTCTTGGGCTCAGACATGCGCCGGACTCATCTCCTTTTCCTAATCTCCCTCGATCTCTTTCTTCCCGGCTTGTTTTATTCCTATTCCCTCGATCTGATCATAACTGAATATCTCCACTTTTTTTTTTCCAATTGTCTGAGATATCGATCGGACTATACTTTTCTGCTGCCCTCTCCATGCATGCCTTCCTCGTGAAGAAGGGACGCTCAGAGAATCAGAAACTGTAGGCTGGAGTGCTCGTTCATCCTGGTATCGTAGGTTGGCCAATCTCGCAAGCCATGGATCGCGGCCATCTGCGCAGAGCTTAAATCTCCCTTCTCCCTCATCCATGTCACCCCAGCTGCATGCGCTCGTGTCCGTAATACCGTTTGCCGTTTAGCAACTGCAACAACTCATCGTCGTACAACTACGGACGACGGACGTATGCGCTTGTTGTGTTCCTCCACGACAAGGGCATGAAGGGCGCGCTTGACGATTTCAAACTGATGCTCACGAGGAACGAGCCCATCACCGGCCTCGCCAAGGTGGTCGCGTTCCTTGTGCTCTTCGCGCTCGGCGTCGTCGCCGGCCTCTGGGTGTCTGCCGGGATCCGCCGGTCCCAGGAAAGCATCGTCACGAGGAGCATCGGGTTCCAGGGCAGCGGCGGCGGCATCTGCTGCCGGCCCGACCTGGACCCCGGGTTCGAAGAATTCGTGGCCCCGACGCGCCTCATGCACGACATGACGGACGAGGAGCTGTTCTGGCGCGCCACGCTGGTGCCGGCCGCCGCCAGCAGGTACCCGTTCGAGCGCGTGCCCAAGGTGGCCTTCATGTTCCTGGCCGGCCACGGCGTCCTGCCGCTGGCGCCGCTCTGGGAGCGCTTCTTCCGCGGCGGCCACGAGGACCGCTTCTCCATCTACGTCCACTCGCCGCCCGGCGTGGCGATCAACGTCTCCGAGGACTCGCCGTTCTACGGCAGGCAGATCCCCAGCCAGGTTAGTGATTGTCGCTCGCATGCTGCATGATAGATGCTATGCTTGCTCGATAGATCGATCGAGACACACTTCTTTCAGCTCACGATCGATCGCTCCGTCTGACGAATGCCGTCTGTCCTGCCGATTTTCAGGAAACCGAATGGGGCTCCGTGACGCTGGTGGACGCCGAGAAGCGGCTGCTGGCGAACGCGCTGCTCGACTTCTCCAACGAGCGGTTCGTGCTCCTCTCGGAGAGCTGCATCCCGGTGCACAACTTCACGACGGTGTACGACTACCTGGTGGGGTCGCGGCACAGCTTCGTGGAGTCCTACTACCGGAACGACCGGGGCTGCCGGAACCGGTACAGCCGGAGCATGGCGCCCGACATCACGCTGCGGCAGTGGCGGAAGGGGTCCCAGTGGCTGGAGCTCAGCCGCGACCTCGCCACGAGCGTGCTGGCGGACACCAGGTACTACCCGCTGTTCCGGCGGCACTGCCGGCCGTCGTGCTACCCCGACGAGCACTACGTGCAGACGTACGTGACCCTGCGGCACGGCATGCGCAACTCGAACCGCACCGTCACGCGCGTGGAGTGGCGCGCGGGGAGGTCCCACCCGGTGACGTACGGCGCCAGGGACGCCACGCCGGAGCTCGTGCGGAGCATCCGGACCAGCGCCGAGCCCTGCGCGTACAACTCGCGCCCGACGTCCACCTGCTACCTGTTCGCGAGGAAGTTCGCGCCCGACTCGCTCGCGCCGCTGCTCAACATGTCGTCGACGGTCATGCACTACTGACCTTTTTTTTCTTGGCCGTCGCGGCGGCGTTCGACGGACACAAAACAAAGAGTTTGTAACTTGTTCAGATAATCAGATTAATTACACGTTAGGCATCGATCGGCTGTAAGTAACTCTGCAACGCCGCCGTTACATACAGACAAACAGTCACGGCGGAATGAATTGATCATGCATGTGCATGCATCCATCCTGCTGAAATTGCTGGAGCGAGATGTAAATGTACGTGACCGACCCCAGGCATTGAGGCATATGATGATAGCTGGTTGGGTTGACCCTACGCCGTTGGTGCTGCAGGCAGGCAGAGGCAGCAGACAGCAGCAGAGCCCACTAGCTGTTGCAGCAGCGCACCAACACCAAGTTGCTTTGCCGCCTAGGAGTACTACCAAACGCCAATTGGCATGGAGCCACCACGTACTGGTACTACGACCGCCCCTGCGCGCAACAGGATCGGTTTGGTTGTGCTTTCTCATCAAGGAACAGCGGGGGCCCAAGCACACCGGCGGCACGCCAACTACTTCCAGCTCCTCCTCCTCCTCCGCTTCGCGATCCAACAACTGAGGGATCATTGCATTCAATTCCCGCACTTCCACTCGAGTACGCGAGCGGGTTCCATTCCATGTCGTTTGTGCGTGGCGTGGTCCAGGTAATCTGATTTCCTTCTTCTGCTCCGCATCCGGCGCCGGCAGGCCTCGCTCGCTGGCCCGCTGTGACGCTGGCCCAGGACATGCATGGCCCATCAGCGCACGCAGCGGTGCATGGTAGCTGCGATGGACTCGTCGACTCCCGCGGGTAATCCTCCTTTGTTGAATCCCTTGAGGTACCATCAGCAGGAACCTGTAATTAGCACAAAAGCCCGTGCAAAAAAGGCACAAAGCGGAGGCGAAAACATCTGGATCGGCAGGTGATCGATGCGACAACCGGCAGTTCGGCACTGCACCAACTTCCTGCCAAGCTGCCAGGCAGCAGGTGAAGGTGGCATTTGGTATGCCAGTACTAGTAGTACAATGCATTTCGAGATGGTTAATCAGACCAGACACGAGACGGCAGGTCTGTCGATCAGGACAGAGAAAGAAAGAAAAGGGCGGCGAGAAGATCTCCGATTCTCATCGCAACAAACACATCCAGCTCATGCCACGAGCGTGTGGGGGTATGTAGGCACACAACTAGTACACAAAAGCTTGCTCACGTTCCATATATTTTTATCATATATATAAACGACCTGTATGTACAACGACGCCTCTCTCTCTTTATGTACTCACTCGCTCACGCGCTATGATGACTATATTAACACACGGACTGACGGCCACGGCCACGAAAACTTGATACGCTTGGGCTAGCTTGGACCGACCCGGCGCCACCGCGAGCTCCACTGCTCCACCGATCGATCACGATCAGCAGGACCCTCTGAGGATCTCGGCGAGGCCGGCGCGCTGTTCGTCGGTGAGCTCCTTGGGGAAGACGATCTCGAACTTCACCTTCAGGTCGCCGCGCGCGCCCTTGTGCTCGGGGATCGGCATGCCTTCGCCGCTGATCACCTTCTCGTACCCGGGGCAGATGATCTCATCGTGGAACGCGCAGCTCACCTTCTTGCCGCTGAGGAGCCGGAACGAGAAGGACCAGCCCGTGAGCGCGCTCACCAGCGGCACCTCCGCCTTGAGCACCAGGTCGTTGCCCACCCGCTTGAACGTCGGGTGCTTCTTCTCCGACACCGTGAAGATGGCGTCGGCGGGGAGGCACCCTGGCCGCTCGTCCCCCAGGCCTTCGAACACGATCTGCTTTCCTTTCTTCCACCCTGGCTTCACCAGCACCATCTGCGTCACCTCCTTCTTGACGATTGACCTGCCCAATTAAACCACTTCGAGACATTAATCTATAGCTCAAGAAGTGCCACCAAATATGCAATACTCTAGTCTCTTGTAAACGTCCAAGAGTGAGTACAAGGAGGAGGGATGCTCAGGAGTCACTGTCCCTGAAAACCACCTAGGCCACCACCCTCACATGTAAAAGAATTATGAATACAGCCCATCGCTCAAAAGGAACACTCCTCTCCGCTCGATGATACATCCAAAACGGGGGTATTAAAAAGGCTCCAACAAACATGCACACGCATATGTGGCGAAGGAAGCATCTTGGGGCCTCAGGATTATTATCTTGTGGAGATAGGATCCCTAGCTGTACTAACCGCGTTGGGAATCATTGTTATCGTGAGCTTGTGTTAGGTAGGATAATCTTGCAAGAATAGCATAGATACCTGCAAGGGGAAAGAGGGGTCACACACACCAAAGGTAAGGGCCACTCGCGTAAAAAGGTTTCACGCCCTATGTTCCAAAGGCCAAAGCTAGCTAAATATTCCACTGACAAATGCAAGGTGGTGGTACAAAAGCAGTGACCCGACCACCACTGTAAAAATACTAGTGCTCGCGCCATATAACCTTGAAAAAAAAAGGCAGAAAGTGATTGTGCTGGTGCACTGTTCATCGAGAGCTACCGAACAGTGCGGCAAATTGGGGGTTGGGGGTGCCACAACACGAAGTGGAATGTCTGTCGCCATCAGAGCGAGCTCTGAATTCTTGCCTAACCTCAATTTTCTAAGCATCGATTCACTGTTAAAATCTGAATCCACATCGACACAAGCCCCTTCTTCGATTAAATTCTCTACTTTGCTGTTTTGAAAACAAAAATAATCTACTGACGAGCGACGGCTCACCGGATTTCATTTCTAGCAAGGTTTTGCATCAATCTTGTCCAATAGGCAGAGGAAAACCGACAGAGGAGAAAGCAAGTACCCGTTCTTGGTGACAACGTCGCGGGTGAACTTGACCTCCTTCTTGCAGCCGCGGCAGAGCTCCTCGAGGGTGCACTCGAGCTTGCGCTCCAGCGGCGGCGCCTTGCGCATGATGGAGCTGGAGAACTCGGCGAAAGCGCGGCGCCCGCCGGAGTTGCCGGAGCTGTACACCTTCTTGAACTCCCTCGCCGGCGTGCCGGGCGCGCTCCTCGTGCAGAAATCGTCGCTGCGCGTCCTCTCCATGCGCGGCCCGACGCCGGCGCCGAGGCCTCCGCTGCCGCCGAACGCGCCGCCCGCCCTCTCACCGGCCCGGCCGTCGTTGCACAGCCCGAACACGGCCCTGTTCTCCTGCTGGTCCAGGAGCGCCTGCGCGAGAAAGGGACACATCACGACACGGCAAGGCAAGGCGCAATGCACAATTCACAGGAACGCGCGCACGGCACGGCAGGGGATGGAAACGCCGTCGGCCCACTCGCGCTCACCTCGTAGGCCTCGCTGATGGCCTTGAAGCGAGCCTCGGCCTCGGCCTTGGACGACGGCGGGTGCTTGTCGGGGTGCCATTTCTTGACGAGGTTCTTGTACGCGGCGCGGATTTCCTGCGGCGAGGTGTCCTTGGGGATGTTGAGGATCTTGTGGTACAGCTCCGGCGGGTTCCCCATCGGAGGGGACTGGGGATGGAGGATGTCGTTCTGGGCGGGCGGGGCGGCCTGGCGCAGGGGAAAGCGGAGGATGAAGCAGAGAGGAACGAGGAGTGGTGTGGTGGGCGGGCGGTATAAAGTGGCGAACAGAGGAGGGTGAGGGTGAGAGCAGAAATAGAGAGTGAGCGAGAGAGGAGTGGCTTTTATGGAGGAGTAGAGTAGGGTCGTCTATTTGAACCGGTTTTAAATTTTAGATTAAATAAATAGAGAGATGGAGCAACAATGGGAGAGGGGATTACTGCAATTGTGAATGGATGCCATCGTGAAATGGAGGTACTCCAGTACTAGCCATCGTACGTGTGGGGGCCATGGAAGTCATGGCGGTGAATTGTTTGCAAATGGCAATGGACATGGACAAGGACTGAAAGGGGCAAGGAGGAGGAACAAGAGGCCCAACGATGTGATCGTGTGAGATTTGTTGCTTTGCGGAGGTTAAAATTTTAAAATAAAAGCACGTAGCTGCCGATAATAGATACCCCACAAAATAAGTACATATCTTCCTTCTCAAAATTCATTTTTTTTCTAAATTAACCAAATATATATAAAAAGTACTAAAATATATGATTGGTAATAAATATCATTAGATATGTTGTGGAATATACTTCTATGATGTGCTTTTTTAGAGATATAATATTTTCTTTATACTTCGTCAAACTTCAAAAGAGCTTGACTCCACGAAGTGTATCTATCTTTTGCAACAAATAGATGTAGATATAGATATTTGACATTTATTGTACATATTTTTATTTTATAGCTAACAGATATAGATATTATTTTAATTTCTTGTAGCTATTATTTATGCTATATATGTCCTTTTATTGTTCATTTGTTTCTTAATATAGATACCATTTTAGATTCTTACAACTAATAGATATAGACACAATCCAATTTTCTTGTAGACTATTGTGTTATACTACTTTCTCCGTTTCAAATTATAAGACGTTTTGATATTTTAGATATATAGTAAAATCAATGGATCCAGAAAAGCCAAAACGTCTTATAAAATTGGAACGGATGGAGTACTATATATGTCCACTTATTGTGCCTATGTTTCTCAATATTTTTTCCCTTGCAAATTATTGTGTTGTACCATATCCGTCTATTTATTGTGCCAATGTCCATGAACAGACATTATACATAGCTATATTGTTTTACCATCTTCGTTAAAAGTAAAACAAAATTTGTACCCTGCTTAGTAATGCAAAATAAAAAATACCCCTGGTCGAATTAAATGCCTCGAATGCATATTGCCCTTTATTCCCACGAGCGCGAGGCCTTGTGCATTAGGGCAGTAAAAAATCATCAGTAGTTTATAGATATCGTAACAAGAAACCATTCTTTCTAATGCAACTTTTCTATCTAGTGTGTAGGGCCCGTGTTTTCTCTCCTATGGATCCTCAGTGCAAATTTTTATTTTCTGTCCAATCCTCTGCTCCTCGCTTCCGTTGCTTGGACTTTTTTCTCCTCTTCGTTATCTGGAACTAAAGGAATGGCTGAAATCAAGCAACGGGATGAAAAGATTAAGATCGTATCGAATCGAATTTTGTCTAAAGCTTGCTTGTAATTAGTTTTCTTTTTATTTATATTTAATCTTTCGCGTATGGCGTCAGCAGGCATTCATGTGCGAGGAATCTGAAAAATTTGGTAAAATTTTCTGAAACTAAACTGGACCCTAGTGTGTATACAAAAATCTGGCCGATCATTTACCGTGTGCTTCTCTCCTATCTCTGGATCCTCTGTGCATTTTATATTTTTATTTTCTGTCCAGTCCTCTGCTCCTCGCTTCCGTTGCTTGGAACTGGATTTCTCCTCTTCGTTTGCATCTGATACTAAAGGAATGGCGGATGAGAAGATCCAAGATCGTATCGAATCGGGCTGCTATGCCTGCGCTTGCTTGTCTTTGTTGTCCACGCGGGCGTGGGCAGCAAGCAGGCGGCCGGCAAGCAGGCATCCATGCGCGAGATCGCGGGCGGCGGCGCCACGCGGGACACGCCAGAGTTACGCGGCCCGCGGCGCCGAGCGGCCACGCCCAAGCTCAGCAGGCGGTGGCCTTGGGCGACGACGCTGCGAAGTCTGCCGGCGCCGAAGTCGAACCCAGCGACCTCCACGTCTGTCGCGTCCATGGGCGGCGCAGCAAGGATGAGCTTTGCGTCGGAGTTCTCCAGGCTCAGCGAGATAGCGCAGGGGCATGGCCCTGCAAACATACGGCGGCGGCGTCCGAGGGGATGGGCTCCCGCGACGCGGCTGGCTTGAGCGCGCGGCCGCGGCGTCACCGTCGCTCCGGTGCGGCCGGTCAGCTCCTCCGCAGCACCGGCTAGGCATCGCACGCACAGGATCCGGAAGAAAGAGGATAGAGATGAGCAGAGTCCTCCCAACGCTGTTTTGCCGGTTTCTTCACGCCTTGAACCGCGCGAGGACGTCGATTTGTGAGGAAGAAACGATTTCTTTTTTTTGCAATCTCTTTCCTAATTAACTCTAGTGGCACCTCAGCAATCCACCTAATTAAGATAGATAGAAATCATAATAAATATTCCATTGAGACTGCCCTTGGTACTACTACATGATATACGTGCCCGACAGATGTACATGCTGGTCAGAGCCAGCTTTGCAATACTATCTCGTTCCTTTTTATATGATGACGTACTTTCTGAAGGATCGGAGGCGACGAGGGCGAGGTCATGGCCGCATGCCTTCATCATGCCTTCATGAATAATTAACCAGTCAGCCAAACGAGCGCAACTCCATGTATCCATCTTTTTTCCGAAGCAGCTGCTCCTGCCCTGGGGGAGCGGTGGTAGTACGTGGTAGCAACTAGCAACAGAGCAGACCGCTCGAGGGCAGAGCGCGCCCGAGCGGCCAAGTCCCACATCGAAAGTCCTGACTCTATAATTTAAAAAACCATGTTCGTACTTTAAAATTTTAGTGAAATTAACTAAAATTTGTTTAGAGATGACGTAACGTAATTATCCCATATACATATGGCCCCATATCATAGACTCGGAACTTATTTAAGATTAAAGGCCGGTCTGCCGCTCAAGGGCAAAGAAATCCAATGGACATTAGGCTTCGGGTTAATCTCCAATAAACAGTGATTTTATTCGATCAAAAAATGATGTGCATCGAATAGAGCACATCAAAACAACTAAGGTCGTCTGGTTAAATTTTGGATTACCCAAGTCCACCCCACCTCTAATCACTAACCAGAGCGCATCACATTGGCGAAGAACGATTCGATCGCCTGCAGTGCAGCAGCCTGGTGCAAGCAGCAGGTGAATGAATGATTGATCGTGGAATAATAAGTACGGCCAGGGTTAGCCGCAATAATTGTCCGTACCGGCAGCTTAACCAGCACCAGCAGCGGCCTCTCGTGCTGTCCGCCAGCCGCTACCGCTGCCGCCCGATCCAGATCAATCATCGGCTAGTTTTTCCGCTGTGCTGTGTCAGCTGCCGCGACTCGCCAGCGATGGCCATAGCCCCATACAAAATTCCCCGACGCGATATTCCATTTTCCACCACGCCATTGGCGCAGCGCAGATGGAGCTGCACTCGCACGCATTGAGATCAGTCCAGTGGGCGTACGTTCCGTATGCGCATGGAGAGCAGCAGATCCACCGGCGGACCAGTCAATCGCCTCCTCTGTCTCTCCTTGGATTCTTCCTCGCGCATGTGCGGAGTGACTGAGAAGGTCGCCAGGTAGCAGAAGCGAAGGCGCCTGCTGTCGTTGCTGGCCATGGCCACCTGGCCCATGCATCTCGTCGCAGTCGCAGATGAGGAGGTGCCAATGCCCACGTACTAACGTACTCGACGCATGCATTACCGCTGCTTTGGATCTGGGCAACAGTGGAGTGGCACGTCGACATAGCGTGGGTACCAACAAGGGGCCAGCGACGCAAGACGACGTACACAACTTTTAGTCAAGGCGATGTGTAACGGCTCTCTATTAGCTAGTCGTCGTGGCAGCTTCGATCTGTCGCAGATCGGGAGCATAAATGAAGAAACAGTTTGATGCGATCTTCGTCGTACTGCTAGGTTCTTACGCTACGAGTCCTTTGGACAGCCACGAGCCACAGCCCACGCAAAAAATACGGCTCTCGATGAGTTGAATTCGTGCGCGCGCGCGCGCCGGCGCGTACGCCTAGGTGTATACTACTAGGCTGCCCACGAACACGTGCCGTAAGAAAATCGGATGATTCGGCAATTGGCACCAATAATTTCACGTTTCCAGAGCCGAGCCGATCGATCGAATTTGGTTCCGTTTGTGGTGGACTCTTCTCGATCGGCGGTGCGGCCGCGCATATATAGAAGTAACATAACAGAACGGCGGCCGGCTCTAGGGTACCGACAGCCCGAATCGCCCGTCCGGGAACGGGAGATGTTCGTCACATGCCGCGCACGTTACGTACGTCGCACACTTGCACGGCCGCGGACGAGACCGCAGAGGCGAGAGGTCCGCGGCTGTTGGCTACTCTTGCCCGCGGGCAAACCAAACTTTTACGTGTCGCGCGCGCCTTCTCGCTTTGGTTTGGCCCCGCGAAACGGCCCGCCGTCGCCCCGCCGCCGCGCGCGGCGTGGTTGGGCAAGGCGAGGGAACCATGCGCGCCTCTCGTGTTGGACGACGCACGCGGGTAAGCTAGCTGCGGTCGGGGTCTGTCGGTTGGCCCATTCTCGGCACGGTGGGTTTGCCTCGGTTTTGGCGGATTCGGTGCGGTTGGCTTGCATTTTTTTTTCACGGTTACACTTCCTAGGCTCCACTGCGGTTCTCGAAGAAGAAGAAACTGGACAGTGGACTATCACTGCTTGGTTCTAGTATAGACTCTGAGGGCACGTACAACGGGCACATACAACGGGCTTCCAAGTGACTTCTGTATGATGTAAATTTTGCAAAATGCTCCCTCGCGAACTGCATTCAAAGAAGAGAGATGCAAGCCTGTCGTCTCGTGAAACGACAACATCGGCTCGTGCTCCCACGCCAAACCGACGCCTTCGCCGCACATTGTATGAATCGTCGACTCCGAGTGCCAAATTCTCAGGATTGAGTGCGGTAGATGGAGGGTTGCAGATGAGCGAGTCGAGCGGCATCCCTGCGCGGCGGAAGCTGTCCACGAACTGCCGCACGCTGTCGAGGGAGGCAAGGTCCAGGGGCGTGATGGTGTAGCTCTTTCTGATGAGCGACGCCACCTGCAGCTTCTGGTCACACTGCTGTTCATGGCGAAGTGACTATTCAGAGGCGGTGAGTGGCCGCGAGCTCGTCGGCGGTACTTGTACGCAGGTCGAGGAGCGAGGAATCACCGGCTTCAAGGCTGGTGCGGGGAGCTCGCCGCACTGCTCATCGCCAAGCAAGGCCGAGCACTGGAATTTTGTCTCACCATGATGGAGGAGACGCTAGAGAGAATACAGAAGAGATAGGAAGAGAAAAAAAAACAGGGATAAGAACCACACGGTCACGAGTGAGCAGAGGTAGAGGATAGGAAGATATAGAGCAATATGATATTTTCATATACTTTTGTTTTTTGTCATTGTTTTTTCTTTACTTTCCATCTATTTTTAATATATTTCTAATTTGTTTATGCTTGATCTTTTGTAGCCATGGTTGTCTTATTTATACTTAATCTTTTTTTATCAACAAGCAACACAATGTTATACATGAATCACGTTTAGTACAGGTATTAAATAATTAACAGACAACCCACCATACGTATACGTAGTCATCGTACAGACAGTAAGCCGTGTGCGGGTTATACATGCCCTGATATGCCGATATTTGCTCCGTGCAAAATGGCAGAGCTCTTACTATTGTTCCTTCACCTTCGAAAGAGATGGGCACAAGGAGAGGGAGCAAGAAGGACCGAACAGGACTACTGCTTGCGTTTAGGGGGTCACTTTTGGCCGACAACGCTGCCAAATTGAAACCATATTAATGCCCAGGAATTCGATGCTCTCGCGTCCCTCATCCCAAGCCACGGACATTAATCACCTCACACGCCACTGGACCATGTCCAGGAGGAGCAAATGTTCGCACCAAACCTTGAGGGATTAGTACCACTGACACTCGTACCAGAAAGGGCGTGCAGAGTGGTTGAGCGGAACAACACGAAAGGTGGACTGGTTTGACCTTATTCAGCGTCCACGTCAGGTCTCTCGTGCTACTTGATTTTGACGCTTCAACCAAAAATTAGTTATACAAGAAAAGCGCCGTGGTTAAATTCTGTGCAAGCCAATTGAAAGGTAGATCGCCGATGAGGGGGCAACCATGTAGAATCTCCGTTGGTGGTCGTTGTTATCGGATAACTAACAGCATGTTTGCATTGTGGCACGGATTGATTCTGGAGTAATCCGATTTTATCATTTTGTTTGGATTGAGTTCTAACATGATCGTGTCCTCTGAAATTGACATCGTACCGTAGTTTATTTTGCCGAACCAACTCATTCCAAGGAAAAATACCTTGTCACCCTTCTAGAACGGCTCAAATCTGGCAAACCTGTCTCCACCAACCAAACAGGTCATAACTTCTTTCTGCCTCTAGTTCTTTGTTAGTTTTTTAGACCAAGGATCCGATGTTTGCAACAAGGCAATACACATAGACAGGGTTCAAAATTTCGGGAATGGCCGAAAGAAAGATCCAAAAAATTGTATTACACTGCTTTATTGTAAATATATTTACAATACTTGCTATTGTCTATGTTGCATATTGCCAACAGATGCTAGACCGGCTGGTCAAGCACTTCGGGTGTGGCACCCTTGCGGCCTGGGTTCGATTCCCCTCGGGGGCGAATTGCAGTACCGGAGGTCAAAGTTCCGCTAGGTGCTCGCCTAGGCGCACCTAGGCGCGATTAAGCGCTAATCGACGGCCCTCCGCGTAGACTAGGGTGTAGTCGCAGTCCTAGGCGGGAGCAGCGACTAGGCGGCGCAAATCGGCGCCTCGGCGGCGATTCCGCGGCGCGTAGGCGGACGACCCGCTCACGGGCGAAATTTTTGGCCGCCGCGGAAGCAAGCGCGCTTATGGCATCTGACGCGGGAAAGGATGCGCGCGGGAAGGAGAAGAGGGAAAAGGTCCGCTCCCGCTCGATTCTTGCCTTCCAGGTCGTAGATAGCCGCTCGGCCACTCCCGCTTAGTCCTCCTCTCCTCCTGACGGCCTTGGGAGGAAGCTCCACCCGCCGGTCGCCTGCCTCACCCCCGCTGGAGGCTTGTCCCGGCGCGGCCTCCTCACCCTCACCACTGCAAAAGAGCTGCCGCCATGGTCTCCTCACCCAGCCGACAGCCTCATCCCTAAGCGGCGCAGCGCAGCACCAAGGTCAGGCCCCTCCCCTGCTCCTCTCCTCCATGTCCTCTGTTTTGAATGCATCCCCCTGCTTCTCTCCTCTGATTTGAATGCCTGTGATTCTGTGAATGTGAATGGATGAGTTGATCTGATTTTGCCTGCTGTGAATGCCCATTGTCTAAATGTAGGATGTCTATATTGCCAAAACGCCTAGGAACGCCTAGGCGCGATTAATCCCGAGTAGGCTCTAGGCTGAGGGTCAGCGCCTAGATTCCGCCTAGCGCCTAGCGAAACTTTGTCGGAGGTAAAAAAAAAAACTTCTCCCCGCGTTAACCAAAGCATAGGTTTGTGACAATGGCCCACTCATAGATAACGAGCCCCTATGTGCGGGCGGGATATAAGGTTTGAGGGTTTTCTCGGATTGTGTGATGAGTCATCTACCTTAATGCGAATGCTCGGGGTGTGCATGCTATCCCCGCAGTCCGAGTCTATGTTGCATATTCTTCTACTCAATTGATGTATAGTCATAAATCATGATAATATTTTATTTAAATAAAAAGAGAAATTTTAGAAAAGCATACATCTTGTTGAAGTCTCAAAAAATTTGAAAAAAAATCAGGAATTTTAGTAATTTCGGGCATACCAAAAAAATCAGATACCAAAATTAAAAAACCACATATATATAGGTTTTTGTTAGTTATTGAGAGAAAGACTTGCGGTAAAGCTTAAGCAATAACGATGGATTCCAATGAATCAAAGATTAGCTGAAACAAGGTAATACAATAATTTGCGTACCATATAGCCATTCTCGAATTTCTTCTTTCGCTATTTTAGTAGTAGGATTTTATTTATTTCAAAGAAAATATACTTATTGCACGGGAAAGCTAGCTATGTTCTCTCATGCTGGAGTTGACACTGAAATAGTGTGAAATGAAATACGCTCTGAGCTTCAGATAATCATTGCAACATATCGTGGCAGTACATTCGCCTATACTTGTCTAATTTGGCACGAAATGATTGGAAAAAAGTAAGGGAAATGAACATTTTTTTTAATGAACATATGCAGTAGATGGATATATAGGCAGCTCTAGGTGTAGCTAGGGAGAGGGCCCTCCAATTAATCATCTCTGCAAAAGTGACGTGAAGTTGACAACATGATCATAAAATAGACATTTTACAAATTATTGGCATGTATATTGCTTTCAAGTTCTTGGATCCTACTACCACCCGTTTTTTTTTTTAAAAAAAAGCACTTGGGGGCCTATTTGCTATGTTGGAGTGTGGTATTTTATTTCTCTTCACTCTTTTGCCTTTCTTTGATTCCAAATTACGATGTGCCTGCTCGGTTGGTGTCCTCGATCTTCTCTTTTTCTTTCCTCATGGAGCTGGATGCTACTTAGAAAATTGTCAATTGACACAGATATTGAATGCTGGGAGATATTAGAGGGTACCATTATTAGATTCCCGGCTACGTCATTACCACAAAATTATAGGATCAGAACACTGTGATGACTGATGACAGTTTGCCATGCACTTTGCTGTTGTCCAAATCAAATCCTCCCCATCAGGTCCAAGGTAATTAGGTAAACCAGCACAATCATTTCTTTCAAGTTCTTGTTTTGCTTCTCCTTCAAGTCATTGTTGCAACCAGTGAAACAACCTGATGTAGCCTCAGTATACGACAACGTAGTCGTAGTAGCAGAGAGTTCTATCACAAGAGTGTCGGCAGATGGGGAAAAATATCTATGGGTCCTGCTTAGATCCGTCAATTTATGTAGACGCTCTATTTTTCGATAAAAAAAAACTTTGAGATGTGAGCTTTCTGATGTTGGACTGAATAGAGACAGCAACAGTTGATTGATGCTAGTAACAATTCTGAAAAGAAAAAAGAAAATATTTTTGTTTCCTCGTACTTTGTAAAGATGTTGCTGTAGGAAAAAGTGTCAAGTGTCAATTTTTTCTTTGCTGGCTTGCTGCAATGTCATCAGCCTTATCCTTTCCTTCACAGGTCAGTGGATAGGAGAGAGCAATCATGTGTCTGGGTCCAGCTTATGTATGCAGAGTAATCCAATATTGGCTAGTGTTTATAATACGCAAGAAGCTTGGTTTGTATTGCCTGCTACTAATGCTCAGAACAAGAAGATGGCTGGGCCTGCCATGCCCTGGATGCTCCAATATACTCTGCTTGTTGTGTGGAGTTTAAGACATGGATAGGAGCTGAACACACCCTGGCTAGGCTATCTTATCTGTGCCAACTACTAAAGGCAGCCTTCCGAAATGCACTTTCAACGCTCAATCTTTTGAAAAAACTTGAGACAAAATCTGGTTGCCAGTTGATTTTTTCCCCCCAAAAGGAGTCAGAGTTAAAATTTTGATCGCATAAAGCATTCCAAATTTACTGAAAGAGAATCAGTAAGTTTACAATTGATGCATTTGGGCATACTATCAAACACATTCATACAGAGTCTGCAGAAGAGAAGTAACAGGTAAGCCATGCAGAAACAAACGCACTTATGCGGCCAGGATTATCCGTGAAACCCATGCTACGTGCCAGAACTGGGAGAAATGATTCCGTTAGCTGAGATGTCGCCTGCTTGTGATGTAGCCGTCAAGGCGTCAACGTGACAGCCCAAGACAACACGGGCTCAAATAAAATCGGAGCAACTCTGATAAGGAACTAGGAAGAGACATGCAGCAATGCGCAACCAAGACTGAACTGCAAATTTGCACTGCAGTCCACAAAAATCGCGAGCATTCATATCGCCAGAGCGACTAGTTTAAGAGCTGAATGAACATTTACTACTGCACACTCCGAGTCTCCGATGTTCGTACAGCACGGACGGCTCTAGAGGAAAGCTACGGCAAAAGGGGCACTACGCAGGAGGTTTCGTCTCCCTCAACCTACAGTCCCACACTGTAACCATGGTGGTGTCACAGTGGGAGGCTCATTTGTGTCCCCCAATAGTGAAGAAACGACAAGCCATCTTTCCGATCTAGGGCCCGTTTAGTTCGCCCGAATTCAGGCGTGGAGTCCAGAATTGCACAGTGTTTCGGCCCTTCTTAACTAAACAGGCCTACCAACTTTGGAGCGCCCAAATTCGGCCGTGGACGTAATACCCCCGCCGACGACCGCCCCCATCCTCTCTCGCTCATTCGCACTCCTCAGCCACACTCCCAAACCCTAGCGCCGGCTCCCTCTCCTGCAGCGCTGCTCTCCCTCTCCCCCGCCTCTCCTCTCGCCGCCTGCGCTCCAATCCACCGTTCCACCGCCAGATCCACCCCATTGTCGGTCGGATCCATCGCGTCCGCTACCGGATCGACCGTGGTTGACCCCGTCGTCGGCGATGGACGGCTTCAATGGCGAAGGGAATGGCTCGGAGTTCAACGTCGGCGCATCCGGCAACGGCTCCGAGTTCGACCTCGCCGGATACGACAACGTCTCCGACTACTACGACGGCCGCCGCACAAGGAACCTCTTCTCCCTGGCGCCGCCGGGCTCCGGATCCGGTGACTACAACTCGTACACCTCCGTGCCGCCTCCGCTCTCGTCGTCGACCATCCCGTCCCCAGGTGACCTGCGTATGTCTGGGCTCAACGTCAACGCAAGCGAAGGTTGGCCAAACATCGACGCCTACGAAGGCATCCTTCGCTCCGGCGACCAAGCGGGCGGAATCGGCAGCAGCCGGGGCCCCCCTCCCGTCCGCGTGCCTCCCTGCAGCGGTGGGGTGAACACGGCTCCCGTGCATCGTCAGCGCCGAGCTGCATCCAGGTCGCGTGGTGCCCGTCGTCGCGGCGCGGGTCAAGCAGTGGCCGGCGACAACAACCCTCCCGTCTCGGTACATCTCGCTTCCCATTTCCGCGTTTCGAATCGACGTTCTGCCTTTGTGTTTACATTTTCCCTGTCGTGTTCCATGCCTCCATTTGTAATGCTTACTTTCATACGAGGTATTGTTCATGCATTGCTTGTCCATTACAATGTCCACAGAATGAGATAACCAGAGCAAAGTGGAACAAAGATGATACTAAGAAGTTTTGTGAGATTTACTGCACCCAAATTGATTTGGGTAACTGCAAGAATGGCAACATGACCAAATGGGGGTGGAAAGATGTCCAGGACAGGTTTCGAGCTGCGACTGGTAAGCTTCATGACAGTGAGCAGTTCGGGCATAAGTACAGACAGCTGAAACAGCTTTGGCTTTTCATCGAGGACCTTCGGCACAAGGCCACAGGCTTGGGAAGAAGAGAAGATGGCTCTGTGGTTGCTTCTGACAAGTGGTGGGAAGACCATTGCAAGGTTCATGAGCTCTGTACTCATCTATTGTTCCTCTGTGCTTCGCATCTATTGTTGATTTTGATAGTATGTGGTTTGTTGTTTGCAATGCAGGGGAAGCAAGACTGGATGGAACTCAAAGATGGATGGCCAGAATACATTGATGAACTGGACCGCATGTTCGCTGGAGTTGCCGTGAACGGAGAGACCTCATTTGTTCCTGGGGTGAGCCGCCGCCTTCACTACGTTAGCGGCGAAAGCGAAGAAGAAGCAGATCATGACCAGTCACCCCTCCGACAGTATGCGACCCTAGTCACTCTGGAAGCAAGAGGAGCAAGCAACACTTCATGACGATGCATCATCTCCCAAACAAGAAGTCCAAGAGTGCAAATGTTGTTCGGTCCATGGATGCCAACATGAGCGGAGTCAACTTCGATTATGAGAACAGGACCGCAATGATGCAAAAGCAAAACTGGCTGGAAGGAGAGGCGAGAACAGTGTTGCGGCTCTTGATGAGGAGAGAAGAACATCAAGAAAGAAGAACAAAAATTGGTTGCGGCTGCAGCAAGAGAGGTTGGGGCGCACAAGATTCAGGGGCTGTGGGTTGGTGTCATCAATATCTGCAAAGATGACGATGCCAGGACTGTCTTCCTCGAGACACCTGTGGAAGCAAGGCTTGAAGTCATTAAGCACTATGCTGGGGTTGGAAACTAGAACCATCTATCCATGCATTTCACCTAAAAGTGACTGTAGTTGGCATGATGAACTATGTCTTTTGTGTGTGCAGATCATTAGTCCTATATGAACTATGTCTTTTATGTGCGAGGTTGTGATGAGGAACAATGTCATTAAGCCCTTAATTTGCAGCATGGTTGTTAAACTAAGTTCTGAAGCTAATTTTTTTATATTGATTGCCTGTGTGAGGTCATGGTATGTTTGAATTCAGGTAGCCTTGCATGAGTATAGTGGGTACCAATAGTTTTTGTACTGTCTGTCTGTGTGTTCTATTGCAATTGCCGAAATAGTGTGTTGTTCATCAAGTTAATGCTCAAGTGGATGATGACGACGGTGGTGGGAGGAGTTTTGGAATATCTTTGCTAGAAGATGATGATGAAGCAAACATTTATCTATGGTACGTGTGACTACGCTATACATCCGGACAAGTATTGCAATAGAGCCTGAGTATAGGCATGACCACAATATCTGGTGAGGAATGGGTACAAAACAAGCTTGCTAATCAAACTGCCTGCTACAACATGTTTAGAATGAGTCCCCAAATGTTTTATAGTCTTCATAGTTTGTTGAGTACAAACTATGGCCTCACATCCTCAACCAAGTCTACCTCTATTGAGGCTCTAGCAATGTTCCTTTGGATACTTGGGGCTCCACAATCAGTTAGGCAAGCAGAGGACAGATTTGAGAGATCACTAGGCACTGTGCACAACCTTTTTTACAAAGTCCTGAGCAGTGTGTTAGACCTATCTGCCGACATCATTAAACCTATGGACCCAGATTTTACAACAATGCATCCTAGGGTCCGAATGCTAGGTTCTATCCTGAATTCAAGGGTTGCATAGGGGCAATAGATGGCACTCACATTCCGTCAATTTAGTGCGTGCCAAGTGATAAATTTATCAAACACATGTGTCGGAAGGGCAAGACAACCCAGAATGTCATGGCCGTTTGTGACTTCGACATGGTCTTTACTTTTGTCCTTGCTGGTGGGCTGGATCGATGCATGACATGACAGAGAGTGTTAGATGATGCACTCACAAAGTCATGTAGATTTCTTCCCTAAGGCGCCTAGAGGTACACAATCGTGTCTTTCCAGCTAGTTCAATCATCATTGTCTAATTGAAGCTTGTTAAACTTACGGTACTACTGCTGCAGAGAAGTACTACCTGGTGGACTCGGGGTATGCAAACCGCCCCGGGTTCTGTCTCCTTACCGGCAGACCAAGTATCACATCCAAGACTTTCAAAACGCCCCCGAACTACAAGGTATTAAAGAGACATTCAATTATGCGCATTCATCTCTTAGAAATGTCATCGAAAGGGCGTTTGGAGTGTTAAAGATGAGGTGGCATATATTGTTTAACATTCCGTCAGATCCATCTCGACACAGACACATATAATAGTTGCATGCATGGCGTTGCACAACTTCATCAGGATGAATGGTGACTTTGACGGTCACTTTGCTATGGTAGACAACAATGTCAACTATGCGCCTGTTGAAGCATCTGTGGATCAGCCTGAGACAGAGCCTGCTCCAGACAGTGCGGACATGGAAAGCATAAATGCATTCCGAGACAGGCTGGCTCATCATTTGTTTAATAGGTCGTGAATAATCTGAGATTGAGATGTAATTTCTTATGTACAATCGGAATGTCTGTAACAATTTTCGGCGAATTTGACTACATTTTACTTGAGTTTTTGAATATGCAATAAAGTGTGTAGAGTTACAGTTCATGCGATTGTGCATGCAAAATTTGGGTATGCAGATGTACCCAGATTTGGGTACAGTAACTGCAAATCTAGGTACATGCTGTTGGGGGTGCAAAATCTGCACATCACGGTATGCAGAATCTGGATGTGTAGAATTTGGGAACTAAACAAGCGCCTAGTAGAATTTATGCATAGCCCTGCATCACTGTCATTGGCTAATCCTCAGAAAGTTCATGACGCGACGCAACGTGAAGAGCACGAGCTGTCTCCAACTGGAGACCCATCATTAGACCCAAACCCAAAACAGATCACCAACAAAATACCTATAGCCTCCAACAAAGTATCTATATAGAAGACCTATTTTGGATGTCAGATGAGGTATAACCAAAATCTGAGTATCCTCTCTCCTGAAGACCCATTTACAAAAAAAATGTCTGATAGGTATTAAACCCTTTGCCCGTAGCGCTACTCAAACGTGAAATAAGTTTTGTATTTTAGGTGACCGTTGTTGGAGGTATTTAGTGCGATCTGATTTCCATAATAACAAAGGGGATGCCAATTCTGAACAGTTCGTGTGCATCGAATCTCCATGCGTCATGGCAGGTTCGTTCACGGTTCTCAATCAAACAGTTCACATAGAGATCCCAATACATGATGCATTTGCTAGCACAGATGATCAGTATCAATCGCTATCTTTAACTGTCACCTTTCAGGACTCAGCTATGGATCACTGTTCAGCAACAACTTTCAAGTTTCAGAAAAGCGAAAGCTCGTGGAACATAACCTTAGCTCAGGTAGATATTTAAATCCAGGTTACAATAATATGTCATGCAACAAGCACTACAATTTTGAAATTTTGATGGGCACAGTTGTAGTGGAGCCTGGTATGCACACAGAGATACTTAGTAGGCCACTAAGAACAGTCCGCTTCGATGGCGAGTGTTTTGGTGACTCCAGGGCATAAATCCTCCCCGAAGCTCTCGTCTGACAGGGAGACTGTACAGCTATTGGTGTTCAGACAGGCCTGCCAAGAAAAGAGCTGTTACTGTTACGAAGCTTGATATGGGATATGGTC
Organism: Miscanthus lutarioriparius; assembly: GCA_904845875.1. Lineage (NCBI taxonomy): Eukaryota > Viridiplantae > Streptophyta > Magnoliopsida > Poales > Poaceae > Miscanthus > Miscanthus lutarioriparius. Next base: position 13,845,008 of record CAJGYO010000005.1, read on the forward strand.
AACGGTAGTATGTGGATCTCAATGCAGTCATAGTTGATAAACTATTATCAGACAACTCATATAAACCTAATATTTACTTTGAATATAGAATTACCCTTGTATATCTTCAACCCACCCCCCACCCCAAATGGCCCTAAAAGGAAAACCTGATGGTATCGAACTGTAAACCATACTTTAATCCCAGTTGCAACAACACTGCATAGTACGAACTCAGGACTGACACTGATCGAATTCCAAGACTAAGTTCATGTGCATCGATCCAAGTCCACATGCATCAACAAATCTCAAAAAGTCAGAACTAATATCTGGTCCATTGGTTATCTGATACTGAAATCTACTTCATGTGAGTATTTGTGTCAGGAATCGAGAATTTTGTTCGAATTTTACCTTCTCAACAACAGATAAGGAGTCCGGGTGGTGGCAGCTCCCCTTTTGGTATGATCTACAAGTTCCACTAGGGGTTCCCAAGCTCGCAAACTTTACGGAAGATATATTTTTACCCTCGGGGCAAGACAACTGTGCTTTGGCTGGGGATGTGCCTTCGTTTGTGGCACTTTCATCCCAGGACTCCAAGTCTATGGAAGGAAAGTGCTCTGACACAAAGGAGCACACGCTTGTCACAGCTCTTCTTGAGAATGTGATCCTCGTGGGATCCCCACCCTTTTCCTCAAAGACCACAAGGATGTTCCCTGAGGGATGAAACCATGACCGTGGGATATGGTACCTAGACCAAGCAAAGCAGATTGTGAAATACAAGATAATATAATAATAAAAAAATTACCACCATGAACTTTGCCAAATTCAGTTTCAATTACCATCTCTGAGTTGGTTGTCCACAACCTGTCCTGCACTTGTTTGGATTAAATTCTCCCCTGTAGTTACAACTGGGAGTGCACCTATCATCAATAGAACTAGTCCTGGGCCAATACCTCCCGATGGCATTTCCGTTCAACCAAACCAAGCCTTTCCCCATAGACTGCATGTCTATCCCAACTGGGTCATCTCCTTTTGGAACATCAACATTTAACTAAAAGCATGTTTCATTAGTAACTAAAAGTTAGCAGGTTGTGGAGAAGTTCATCTCAAGAATGAAAATCATAGAAGCTTACCTTGTACCATGTCAAAGGTTGGTTTTTCGGTGGCTCAGATTGCGGTATCCACCGTTGGTTACTTCTCTGATCGGGCTTGAATAAACCATAATGTTCCCCTTCCAGTCCAATCTATAAATTAAAAAGAAAAAACACACTTTCATCTCAGTTTCAGGATATATCAGCAGGGGCAAGAGAAATACCATACTCTGTAAATAAAGATGGATCAATTACATCGAATTCATCATGTAATTTCAGATAAATTCTAGAATATAAATTTGCCTAAAAAATTTGAGGAATATCGGTGACAATACCTTGTATGCCCAATTATTTGAAGATAAGTCTATGGTTCCATTTCTCACACCAGAGATGTTCACATTTGTAAAGCCCGCTCCTATCCATTCATAAGAGAATCCTGCATTCTTATAGAGTGCATAAAGTCTTAATCAATATGGTCACTTTGTACTTAAAGAAGGTCTATGTTTCTCCCCTTTTTTCACAGGAGTGCGTCTCACTATAGGTGAATTTGCATGCACAAAGAATCAGTGATTCAGTGTGCAAAGATTTTTCACACAGATAACTCAATGATAATAATGTTTAGTAGCAAGTGCTTACTTGTAAACCAACAGTCATACTTAGAAGGGCAAGTTCATTCTTCCCAGTCCTCAAGTTGATAGGCAATTTCACACTGAAACTTGATTGTGAGCCATTACCATATGCACTACCTGGAGGAAAGAGATATCCACAGCTAGTAATGATGGCAGAGCTTAACAATTAGGAGATAATAACTGTGAAACTAACGAGCTAGTATCTAAAAGTCAGAGGCACGACAGAAATTAACGGTTGAGCAGTAATCAGTGATGCTGGTAGAAACATGAACTCTACTTCTCAAGGATACCTTTTCACCACATGGGAATATATGGATACTCTGAAAGTTCATATGGGCTAACTAGGACCTAAGGAAACCTCCCAGTGAAAACCAACTCAAAGATTTATGCTACATGGTATTTTTAGCTAGAAAGTAACAATAAAGAACAAACCTATAAGCTCATTATTCAGGAAAGCATGGACACCATGGCCTTTGGAGTCGATATTGAGGACAACATGGCTCCCTTTCGAGGAGTAACTTTCATCCACACTAAAACTGCAGATGACATAAAAAACGAACTTAGTCACAGGCAGGACTGGAAAGTGCAAAGGACGGTTCAAAGCAAAATCAACTTATAGGATTAATGGTTTCGGGGAAAAAAAAACCTTATAGGATTAATGGATACCCAGGTATCTCCTATCTGGTCAGTACCTGGGTATTCATTCACTAGGCAGTCGCAGTAAACTTAAATGAAAGAGGCTGAAGTAAACCAACCTTGTTGTGTACCATAGGTAGTCAGTGGAGTCCTTTGTTGTATTAATATGGTCCACAAATCCATTTCGGACAAAGTCATTTTTACCCCAAATCCCAGTTCTCTCCCTGAAAATGCTCCATCGCTCAGGTTTTGATGCTTGCAAACTTTCTGGGACCATGGCCACCATCGAAGTTTGAGATTGCACCTAAATATCATAAATCATCAAGAACCAAAAGTTGCGGGCCTTATTTCTTGTGAAGAAAAAAACGCAACTACAGTGTTTCTCCATAAACTCATTACCGTTAAAGTATGTAAACTGGTTACGAGCCTGCAATCCTTTCTCTTTTTAGTTATCCAGTTATTCATTACTTATTTACCTGAGAAGAATGTTATCTATTTTATCTAACAAGGCTGAATTTGTTCCTATTCTGAAAAGCGAAGAGCACTAAAAGATCAAATACCTTTGCAGTGTTGAACACCACATTCCTGCAGTCAGGAAGAATACTAACTGACCAAGCAGGAAGATCATATTGCCTGTTACGGAAAGTGACAACTTTGTCATTGGCTGAATCAATGTTTGCCAGGAATGCAACACATCCTCCAGACTGGTCACTGTAAATATCAGCCTGTAAATGAAGATTAACTATTAATCTGAATAGTCAGTAGGATTATGAAAATGTGGGATTTAGGGAAATGGAATTGGGGCTCTTGGTGGGTTTTAACTCTAGCCTACCCCAACTTGCTTGGGACTGAAAGGCTATGTTGTTGTTGTTGTTGTTGTTGTTGTAGGAAATGGAATTGTGATGTGCAGTAACACATTGCTGAATTACAGTATGCTGAGATTAAACAGATGGCTTCATACCGATCTAATATAGCAGCATTAATCAAGTATATATTAGATACCATATACAACACTAACAATTAAAAATTTAGAAATGTTTAACTTATTTTGATATGTAACTGGGCTAAACATGTTGCATTTAACTGGATTACACTATTAGCACGCAAGTTATAACACCAGGAGAATAAAACTTGCCTCTTGTTTAGGCCCCAGGGAAAGAAACGTTGTGTTTCCATAAAGCAGGGTGTGCTCACACAATCTTATAGATTTGTGAAGATCCCTCAGATGTGCCCACTTTGGAAATCTCCTGAGGCCTGAGTTTCAGATCAATTAACAACATTAATATGGCTTAAGCACAAAGATCATTGATTGGATCCATAGGAGAGCAATAGAGCCAAACCATATTCATCAATTGGTGCATCATAGTCATAGCTAGTTGTAATGAATGGCCCCCCAGTAGTGCGACCAAAATTTGTGCCACCATGATACTTCAAAAGGATAATGGAAAATTATCAGCCTTTGGTAAGTTAAAATTTTGAAACAGGTAGGAGTACTGACTATTTATGATTTGATTATTCCAGATGAACGACCATGGCTAACAGCTAATAGTGTTTTTGACAACTCAGAAACTGGCCAGCTGAGGTGGCATTGTTGGAGATGCCCTGATGCACATATCTTAGTCAAGTAATGTATGAGTAATGCAAAGGCATTACCACATAGTAATTCTGAACGCTGCCACCTTTCTCGAAAAAACGTGCAACAGCGAATGCAACATCTTCAGGTGGTCTGTGGGGATTACTTTCACCAAAAGTCTGGAACCTACACATAAATTAAAAGAGACAAAAAGTAGGATCATAAAACTTCAAGTTTGAAAGTGAGAAAATTCAAAAATTTGCACATAATTTGCTTCAAAAAATACTACATTGTCAACGGTGCAACATATCTGTTAGTAACAGAAGTACGCAAAATGCATTACCAGCCTGGCCAATTCTCAGTCCAAAGTTTTGGCTTGGTTGGTGAATTTGGCTGGAATCCATCGCAGTAGAAACCATTACAAGAGTTTATCTGTAAATATAAATTTACACGCATGAATGAATCTGCCAAAAAATGCATAGTAAAGAGTTAAATCGCTCAAGCACTAATCACATAGTTATGACGAAAATATCTGCGGAAGTATTCCTTTGTAGTCCCAACTGTCAAATAAATTTTTTTATGTGATGAATAGCAGAACTAAAACCTCAAGGACCAGAAATTTTCCTCCATTCAACCTTTTTTCCCTACCATAGTGTCTCATTTTTAAAAGTCGATTTCAGGGGCATGTCATCAAACGTAGATTTTTTTTTTGAAAACATGTCATCAAACATATTGTTATTAGCAAAGAAATATGTCACTTGTGTCAGTCCAAGAGCTTGCGACCACAGTTAGATTAATGAAGCAATTCGTGTTTTGACTGTTAGTCTGTTAATAAAACAGCCAGGCTTCGGGTGTAAAAACTAACCACAGGATCAGGAGCATCAGACTCCTGGCACATAATCCAAGGGACACCAGTGTTTTGAGCAAGAGCCATACTAGCTGCCCACATCGCGTATGGCTTGCCGCCAGGTGCATATGCTTGTTCATAATAATCTCCATACTCATTCTCTATCTGCAATGTAAACTTGTCAACATACAATCTGAAAGCTTGTCTGTTGCTAAAAAAATCAAAACTGAATGTAAAATACTATATCAACTATTATGACCTGAGCTAGGATAATGTTCCCTCCCTGAGAAGTGAAGAGCTGCTCTTTCTTCATCATATTCATAATGTATGTCGTGAAACTCTTCATATGGCTCTGCATCCAGAAAAATTACTACAGTTAGCACCAAACTAGAATAATTAGCAGAGGCGCTCCGTGAAATTCATATGTCCACCGCACCTTGAATGGCTCATTGTTTGTCCTGAAAACCGTTCCTGGCACGTAGTGCAACCACACCGGCACGCCTCTGGAATTCCATAGACAATAGCCATATTAATCGCCAGGGAAACAAAAAAAAAACTCTTAAAAATTACAGCTCATCGCGTAATCTCTACCGCTAAAAGACCCAAATGACATCGTTTTCGCCCCGATAATCCCCGCTTAGCCGCGCTAAACGCCCGCACCAGGCGGTTTCCATGGAGAAAAAAAAATCGCGTGGCCTCTGCAGAAAAAAAAAGAAAAAGAAATACTCCGAGTCTCCGACACACAAGCACAACTACTCCCACGTCGCACGCCGCCTGCCTCCCGCCGCCCCTCGCCCCATCCGCTTCATGCCCTGGCCGTTTCCCCGCCCATCCACCGCAGCTCTCTCCTCTCATCCCCTCCTGCTCCCCCATACGCCACACCCTCGCTCTCCCCAACGCACGCGCGTCGACGGGGACCGGCAACCGCGCAGCAGTCCGACGCCGCCACTGACCACAAGGCGAGATGGGCAACAGTGACGCCGCATCGCACGCATCGGCAACCGCCGCGCGCGACGCCAAGAAGAATAAGAGGGCGCTGTTCGCCTTTGGGGTGGAGTCGGGGCGATCTCTCTGGTTCGATTCATGGTTTGATTTGATTCTCCTAAACTACTAGAAGTCAACAATAACATCATCTGTGATTGCCCCCTGCAAAATACAAGATTCAAAAAAACAAATGAGGAATGTATCGATGGCCATGTATGGTTTAGAAAAATAGTGTATTAGATTGAAATATCACCTTCAATATCTGAGAGAAGGCATTGATGGTCATGTATGGTTCAGGCATTTCATTCATGGGTAAAAAAGTACTAGGATAAATATTTTGTACTGCTGCAGTGTTTTGTATTGATGTTGTTTCTTGTACTGCATCTTTTTTTTTCTTTTTCTTACCTTCATTCTTTGCAGTTTCTTGTTCCTTCAAATAAAAGAAATAAAACTGAACATGTGCCCATTAAACACAGTATTAGAAAATCTGATATATTTTGCGTTATCATATACCTTTGGACTATTTTCTTTTTTCTTTGCAACTTTGCGTATCTTTTCAAACCAAGCTTTTTTGCGCTTTGAGGTTTTAGTTTCCACGTGCTTTTTCTTTAGGCTTACTGTACTCAACAAATCAATTGGAGGAGAATCATTTGTGGGAACATTGGTTGGATTCACTGCACTAGGAAGACTCATGATTTCTTCTTCGACTTGCTTGCTAACCATGTCAAATGCCTCGTTGACTAATAGGACGCACCGTGGATGACTTGCAGCTTGGTGTGCCAAATTGAGGAATTTGCGAGTCATATTTTTTTAGCAAAGCATAGCATCTAATTTTGGATCCTCTATTATGTTTCGGCCTTGGTTGTCTTGTACAGCCCCACTGCGTGCTTCTCGAGTCCAACGCTTCAGTATATATTGTTCCAGGATTAACTTGATGTTCATTAAATCAAGAACTTTTAAAGCATGAGCACATAATATTCCGATTCTATTGAACTGCCTACAGTTGCATGTGCTTGTTTGGTCTGCAGGATCACCAGTAACTTTGTACTCCTTCTCAATGATACAATTTTCATCAAGACTCCCAACTGCTACAACATATTCATTATTGCCTTTCAATGGCGTGGTGCATGCTGCCATGGACCTCTCATATTCAGATTGGAAAGCTTCAAAAACAATTGATGTGTACAGCTTGCTAGCTTGGACTAACATAGGTGTCCTCATTTTAAGTCTTGGTAATTTCTTTCTTGATTCAAATTCAGCATGTAATTCATTATTTCTTTTAAATTCCACAACCCTTTCAAAATGCTTAAGGAATCGAATGATATCAAAATCTGATTTGAAATGTCTCTTCAAGTCACTGTTTAGACTCTCACTCAATTGTGTACTCCTCATTCCTAATGTGTACACATTAGTCATATAACATGCAACCCACTTTTCTCTTACCTTATATATGCTATCCAACCAAGTTTGCTTGCTGGCCTTTGTCCTCATAGTGTTAAATGCTTCTTGAAATGTTTCTTCATCTTCATACTCATACATACATGCACTAAAATCTACGAGAATACTTGGTTCTTCCTTATTGTCTTCGTTCTTTCTTTTTGGAGGAGTATCTGATTCTTTATCGTCACGTTCAGCAAGATGCTTAACAGCGTTCTGCATAATGTGAAAAGTGCATAGACCATGCCAAGATTCCAAAAAGACCTCCTTAACAGCCTTTCCCATTGCTGCATCTTGATCGGTATAGATTGTTTTTGGTTGCTTGCCATTATGTGCTTTTAGAAAGGTCTCAAATAGCCATTTGAAGGACTCAAATGTCTCATCGTACATGAGAACAGCACCAAAAATCACAGTTTCTCTAAAATGATTGAACCCAACAAATATTCCAAAAGGCCTACTCTCCCTGTTTGTTCCAAAAGTAGTATCAAAACTAACAACATCACCAAAATATGCATAGTCAGTGAGCATTTTAGCATCAACCCAGAAAATGTTAGCTATTTGTTCTTCCCGGTCCATTTGCAATGCATATTGGAATGACGGGTTCTCGGCAATTTTTTCTTAAATATACATAAGCATGCTTCCAGCTTGACCATATGCCATCTCACGTTGGCGCTTGGCCTTTAAATAGTTCTTGTGGTCTCGAAGAGTGTAACTGAGATGAGCTGAGCCACCAACTTGAATAGAAGCCAACTCATGTGCAGCTTTGGGTCCAATTACTGCATCGTCAGCCGTCTCAATTTCAAAACCTTGTAGCTCTGAAATTTTTTCCTTTGAGACACCAACAAATGTGAGGTTTGTGGCAACTGAAGGGTGTGATTGTGTTCCAAAATCACCTCAGTGACTTTATAATTTCCTTTCTCCCGGTCTAGTACGAGACCCATGCGAACTTCACAATCAGTTCTAGTTTCAGCTCTCGGAGACTTTATTAAATGATCTCTTTTATCTTTCAATCTGTGACCCTCATTCGCACAAACAAATCTGCATGACCTAATGTTTCCATCTGATTTTCTTTTGTTTGAGTATCTTTTTCTAACCTCAAAACCTTTTTGACCATCATAGTTGACCCAAAACAACCAAGCCTCATGTGTACTGTTGAATTCCATGCCAACTTGAGGTGCGAAATTTGAAGAAAACTCATCCCTATAGCACACGAAATATTCAATAAGCAACTGAAATGTGTCTGAACGCATGGGGAGAAAGAAACAGGCATGGGTCACACACCTCTTTTGTTCCATCTCATATATTCTGAAAGCAAGTTGACATTTCTTCTTTAATCAATTCCAACATAAGCTGAGGTAGTAGAGGATAGCAAATAAATTAGAAGAAAACTGATGCAATCAAACACACGTGGAGAGGAGAAAGCGGTGCAAACCTGCAAACATATTTTTTGGCGCTAAACACGAGCAATGACCGATCGCCGACGCTTGACGCCTGTGCTTGCAAGAAAAGCCGATGGCCGACGCCGACGCTTCACCTTCGCTAGCGGGAAAGCACGCAGATATTCGCGCAAAAGGAAAAAGACGCCGCCAAATACGGGAGTGGCGGTGTTATTCTTGGGCCAAGGCCCATGTAGCAGAGGAGCACGGCAGCCAGAGTGCTTAGCCTATACGTGGAGACGTTGGATCAGCAGCGGACGGTGCTGATTACGCTGACTGCAGGTGCAGTCGTATGCTGTGAAGTTAGGCGATCTCATTCCGGCGGAGGTGGTCAGGGCGTCGTCGGGCGGCGGTGGTGGTATTAATAGCTGTACGCGGCGTGGAGTGAGAGCGAAGTGTGGAGATGGAGACTGACAGGGGCCTGGCTTTTGGGAAGCGACGACGCGTCCGGAGTGTTTCGGTGGGGAGCAGCGATGGGCGGGCGAGGCAGAATTATATTGCATGGGACTGGGGGTTTTGGGCGTGCCGGGCCGGGCCGTGGGCAGCATGTTCGCGGTTGGCTTTATCGTTTCGTCGCTGGACGCTGGTTCGTGAGGGAGTAATGTTGGTGGGTTTATGTGAGAGAGAAATATTATTCTGGCTGAAAATTTACGATCGTTTACGAACGAATAGTCTGGGGATTGGCTGCGTCTCTCTCAGTGTGCCGTGCCAAGCGTGCGCGGCAGCGTCGTGGACCACCACCCGCCGGCGCCGTTCGGCCAAAAGTGAGAACAGCCTGTTCCGTGACGACGCGGATTCCGTCACGAAAAGCAAACGCCCGGGCACGACGAGGTGGCCGCCGGCGGGCCTGCTGCCGCCGGTTCCCGCGCCGAGCACACGACAGGATCCCCACGTTTCTGGTGGCGGAACGGTCCATGCAGGCAGCCGTTTCAAGGAAAAGTCAGGGCGCGGCCGGCCACAGGCGTCGTGTTTGGTTTGGACGCGCGCAGCGGATGGGGGATGAGTGACACTGACACCGGCACGCCGCCGCACACGGCACACGGCCAGGCATGTGACCTTGGTCTGGGCTAGTCAGAGCAAAGCGGGCCCATGTTCCTGGCCCCAGTGCGCTGCGGCACTGCCGGACGGCTTCGGCGGTAGTCCTCGTCCCGTCCACGCGTGGCGTGCCGTCACGGCCACACAATGAAGGGAAAAAACGACGCTGCCGTACACAGGTACTGTTCCAAAAGATCGGCGAACTCTATCAATAGTCTATTCTTAACTTACCGGGCATCTCCGACGGTAGCCCATATCTCTTTCCCATCCATATTAAAAAAAAAGAGGCCCCGTTGGTTTATCTTAGCCCTTGGTACGGCTCGTTCAAAGCGGCTTCACCGATGAAGTTAAAGTCGGTGAAGCCAGAAAAACTGGTTTTTTTCGGCTTCTAGTTCATTTTAATACCGGTTTACAAAACAGCTTCACGCTATAGTGCCTCGATTTGCGCAAAATAGATGAAGCCGAAGCCGACATAAGCCATGCCAAAGAGGCCGTAAATATAATTTGTTCGGCTTTTTTTAGTCGGAACCGTCCTTTTTTTCTCACAATATTTCAATCAAAACGGTGCTTTTCAGCCAATTTCAACTAAATTTCAGCGAGCCGAACGAGGCTAAAAAAGAGAAAAACTTATCTCTAAAAGTACCATGTATCCCTTTCCTATTTTTTGGCAAATGGCAAACCTTCCCCATTTTTTTGGCAACCGGCAAACCGGCTTCCTCAGTGCGTAAAAATAAACACATCCGTACTCGCGCGCATCGCCTTCCAGCGACCGATTTTTCCCGGGTGGCTCTCGCAGTGCACGTGCTGTTGGAGTCGGGCGTCGGGCCTAGGTCGCCGATGAGTCCCAGACGCAGCGGCACGTCCGGACCCGGCTCCAGCGGCGTCGTGAACCAGAACGTCCGCACCGTATCGCTGAACCCCATGGCGTAGTAGTACTTGGTGCCGTGGTCGAGGTTGCTGTCTTGCTGATCGAGCGTGCAGTGGTGGATGTACCCGGACGTGTAGTTGTAGTACGTGTAGCGCGTGACGGTGCCCTCGGCGGCGAGGTCGAGCGTCTTGTCCATGGCGCGGCCGTACAGGACGGTGCTGTTGCCCTCGGCCTCCACGGTGACCCAGGACACCCCCGCCGCTGTCTGCTGGGCCGCGGCCGCGAGGAGCACTATGGCGGTGACCAGCAGCGCGACGGCGCCATGGCGTCGCCGCCGGATGCTACAGCCCGTTCGTTTGGCTGTGGCTCGTCGTAAACGATCGTAAATTTTTAGCCGGAACAGTATTTTTCTTTCACACAAATCAGCCAACAGTACTTCTTCACGAACCAGCAACGATATGAACCAGCCAACCGAACAGGCTGAGCCACCACCGTGTGCATGGTGGCCACCACAGGACACTAGTCACTACTGGACTCGCATGCTGGCCCTCGGCAAAGCACCAGAAACCCTCGGCAAAGGCTTTGTCGAGGGCTGCCCTCGGTAAAGACCCCTCGAGAAATTTTTAGACGGCGAAGGGGTCTTTGCCGAGGGCCCTTTATCGGGCACTCGGCAAAGTCCCTCGGCAAAGAAAAGAACCCGTCACGCGCCGGCGCCGTCGGTGGTTTCTTTGCCGAGGGCCGACCGTCGGCAAAGAAGTGGTTTTTTTTTGATTTTTTTTTTGTCGAGTGCCGGCCCTCGGCAAAGAATTTTTTAAAAATCTTTGTCGAGGGTCTTCTTCCTGGCCCTCGGCAAAGAAATTTTCAGGATTTTTCTCAAAAAAAACTTTACCGAGGGCTATTGCAAAGGCCCTCGGCAAAAGTTTTTTTTAAAAAAAATTGTTTACTGAGGGCCGGCCCTCGTCAAAGAAATAGTTTTTTTTGAATTTTTTTTAAAACCTTTGCCGAGGGCCTGCTCCCTGGCCCTCGGCAAAGAAATTTTCAGGATTTAAAAAAAAAATATTTGCCGAGGGCTATTACTAGGGCCCTCGGCAAAGGACCCTTCTTTGCCGAGGGCCTTGGTCATTGCCCTCGGCAAAGAGACAGAAATTTTAATTTTTTTTTGTTTTTTGCATTCCATCGACACAAGCATTTCATATATATATATATATATATATATATATATATATATATATATATATATATATATATATATATATATATATATATATATATATCACACAGAACCCATTTTCTCACAATATATCACAACCATAATTGTGAACCACAAATCATAATATATTACAATGACAAGTCACATGTTCATCATCATTCACATGTTTATTACGACAAGTTAATAAAATCCAAGCACAAGTCACAACCATAAATCACAAATCACGCTAAAGTCCAACCACATCACCTAGCACGAGTCTTCATCAAGCTAGCCTATGAGACGATGGTGAAGGAAAAGCAGGATCACCCGGTGACGCCCTAGCGGGTTGATTGGAACCCACGGACGGAAGCTGCACAAAGGAGCAGAGATTGCATGTGTGAGTAATCCGGAAAAACAGTTTTGGAACTTAGACATTGCATCTAGTAATCTAGGAATACAAAAAGATTAGACTCAGTTGAAAATTTCAGCAGCACCTCCCCTGCACGGGGAGGTTTCCAAAACCTGCAAGAAACGACGGCACGAACGCCGACATCCACAACGGCACGAAGGCCGACATACATGCAAAGCACAAGCGAAAAGTGAACTTTCATACTTATAGGAGTAGTTGCAGGAGTAGAAGGTGGAGGAGCTGAAAACTGCATAGGTACACCCGATGCTTGTCCAAGACTTTGCATGATCACCATCATCTCCGCCATCTGCTTCTGCGCGGCCTCGAACACGACCTTCTGGACCTGCAGCTGTGCGGTCAGCTCCGCGTTCTGCTCTTGACTTTGCCTTCTTGTTTCTTGTAGTTTGGCTTGTAATATTTCACTCTAATGTATCAGTAATGCAAATCTAATTTAGGTGTGTAAATATCTACATACGACGAGTAAAGCAGGAATTACCTGGAGTGCTTGGACCTGCTGCAGTGCTGGAGAAGGCCGTGGACATATGGGCTGGCTGGAGCTCGTGCTCCATGCTCGGATAGCGTCGAGGGAGGGAACAGTGGTGGAGTCGATGGCGCCGTCTGCAATCCACAGCCGCCCGTGCTTCTTGCCTCCTCCGAGCCTCATGATCGCCTCTGCATCAATGGGCTCAGTGCGCATATTGTAATCTTCCCCATAGATCTCCCTTACCGTTGACGTGTACTCATGGACTTTAGTGTACACGTTCGGGTCGGAGTACGCCTAGGGCGGGGCAGTCGGGTCGAAGGAGACAGAGGACGACGCCCTGCCCATGTGGGACATAGCCCACGCAGAGAACTCCGAGACCTCCTCGCCCGGGTGCGCAGCCTCCTGCGAGAAAGATGGGAAGATGGTGAGAAATCAAGCGGAATTGAGCGTCAAAATAAATGAAAGAAATCACTTACGTATGCTTGTTTGTATCCGGGGAGGCTACGGCTGCCTTGATGGTGAGTTGGACCTTGCCTCATCGGGGCCGCTGCTCCTGCCGCCTCTCGTATGCGTGTCAACAAAGTCCTGTGATAACCACTTGTCCACGATCATGGCCCAGCACTCGGGATACGATCGGCACCACCAGGGAATCACCTACAAGTCATCGAGTATTTGACATATAAGAAGATGAAATTGAACCTACTTAATATCAAAACGAATCATTATGAATGTTATTCGCCTACCTCAAGGTACTGGTCCTGGGTCAGCGTAATCCGTCTTGCTTGAGGCTTGGGGAGGGACTGCCTAAGTACCGACCTATAGTAGTCTATGTGGGCCTGGACGCGCCCATGGTGGTGCATCTCGGTGACATACTTCCTACAAGCTGCGGCAGCCGCCCGATCCGCCTGGGCCTCAAGTCCTTCTTCAGCCTTGAAATATTTCTATATACAAAACCGATGTATCCATTTATTATTTCAATAAAAGATTTAACCAATGAATGCGATGTATTAAACAATGTTGTGCGAGAGAGACTTACCCAAAACTCGCGCCAATACTCGCTCCTCGCTTGTTGCGGTAAGTGTCATCCGTGACCAGCAAGTACTGTCCCCCATTGGAGGTCGGCTCCCGCACCACCGGCTCTTGAGACAGATTGCACAATGCCGGTACCATTTCCTGCACAAAACACCAAGGATGCTTTCATGGGTGCGTCTTTGGAGTACCCGACAAAACCAACTGAGACCACACAAGTGATTAAGAAAATTTATCGATTTCTCTTAAGATTTCCAACATATCTTATGAAGTAGTTGTGATAACATCCATAGTTACTTACCTCTTTGCCATAGGCCAATCATTTGGGCGGTTGTGAGGAGGAAGCGGAACCGGAGGGAGGCTCACGGGACCTCGCTCGTGAGAGTCCGGGTAGCAGTACCCTCTCCCTCGCCTCGAGCACCTCGCCTCCCTTGCCCTCGAGCGCCTCGCCTCCCTCGCCCTCGGCGCCTCGTCTCCATCGCCTGGCTCTGCTGACCCATCTCGTCCTCCGACGAGGGGACGAGGCCGTGGCCGCCACGTGCTCCTCCTCCAAAGACTCGTCATGTGTCGAGGAGGAGACCGCCCTCTTCGGCTACTACCCTGGTCCTCCTCTCGTCACCTCCTCCTACGGACGCTGCCCGGACGATGACCCCTCACCTCCTGAAGGAGAGGGCGGTCTCTCCAGTAAACCGAGGGCGTGTCACGGTGTGGATGTTCCGCCGCCATCTTTGTCCAATCACCGCAATCACAAAGAATGAACAAGACTAATTAGTACATATATTAGAAATAGATTCAAAATATATAAACAAAACACAAATTAAAAAACCATAGTATTACATGTATTAGGAATAATCTTCATGATTGGGATCATAGGTCTCATCATCACCATCAAAATTGTCCAAATGGGCAACACTATCCGAAGGTTCTATGTTGTCATCGTCGTCATTGCCTAGAAGTAATCGCTCAAGCATTGCTATGTCCTTGGCATTTACCACCACATCTCCATCGACCTCGTCATCAACCGTTTTGTTGTCTACTTCCATTTTGATTGCTTCGGTAAGACTATCTCAAACGTGCTCGGTAGCCCATCTTCTTGATAGAACTGTCCATCATATGTGTTTTGCGTTGAAGTTGTAATCATCATCGTTTGGGGCGTGTAGTAGTTTACCATGTGGAGATACCGGTGCACAATAGCCCAACCCTTAAGATCCTCTTTGTCTTGGTTGGCGTATCAAGTATAATACACCTGCATGGCCTGTTGAGCCACAATGTAGACATCTTTTCCAGGATAGATGGAATCTTCTCGAATCTCCACTAGCCCAAGATGAGGGGTTCGTCTCGTTGATCGAGGATTAAACCAAAGGGCATTTGAACATGACAGTTTTAAGAGGTTCATCTCCATGAAATGAGAGTTCATAGATTTCCTCAACTCTACCATGATAGTCGAGGCCATCGCTGCTTAGCGTACAAAACTCCGCTATTTGTGGTTTTTCGTTTGGGCGAATCGCTCTTAACTTGTTGTGTGGAAGCGATATCCGTTCACGCTCATAGTCGGTAAATGACTTCACCCTAACATCACAGCCGTTTGCAACCTGTTTCAACTCGTCGCTCATGGACGAATCGGTCTGGGCCAGCAAGGTGAATCATGATAGATCGTTATATTAATCAAACGTACGATCACCTTGGACGATCGAACGTACAAGCTAAATTGGACATTACCTTTTGTTTGAACCAAGAAATGAAATTAGGCCTCCCCGTTCCCGCACCCCGTGAAACAAGGGTGTCTTGTTCATGTGAGGTAGGATCCCTTGATTGATGCCAGAATTCATGAACAAATTCCCTGTCCGAACGAGAATCAATGGGGTTGGATGCAAAATAGTGACGGCATATTGAAATAAGTTCGTTGAGAACTTACTTGATGAACGGCTGCACCTCGGTAAGATTATTCAACACATATAGCATGATACTGCGCCACTCTTCATTTCCCAATAGCTTTGGGGTTGATCCACTTGCGCTGCCGAGTTGGCCTTGAAAAAGGCTCAGGGTCGATTCATTTTCGCCAGTATTATAATGAGGGGGTGGATTATGATTGCTAGGAAGGTTCGGCTTGTAGTATAGCGTTGTGAAGTTTGCCACCTCCTCCCGAAGGCATGCCTCTGCAATGGAAGCCTGAATTCTGGCTTTATTTGTACATTTTTTGTGAAGAGTCTTTAGACATCTCTCGATTGGATAGCACCAACGGGCCTGCACGGCCCCCCCCAAACGTGCCTTAGACGGGAGGTGCACAATTAGATGTTGCATCGGCAAGAAGAAGCCGGGTGGAAAGATCTTCTCCAACTTACAGAGCAACACAGGTGCCGCTTTTTCCAAGTCCTGAGCGACGGTCCGAGATATCTCCTTGGCACAAAGCTAGCGGAAGAAAAAGCTCAACTCTGCCAGCACTTGCCAGACATGCTCAGGGACATAGCCTCAGACCATCGCCGGAAGAAGTCGCTCAATCCATATGTGGTAGTCATGACTCTTCATCCCGTTGACTCACAGAGTGCCTAAGTTCACTCCCCTGCTAAGATTCGCTGCATATCCATCTAGAAACATTAACATCTGCATCCATTTTAGTACCTCCCTCCTTTGATCGATTTGCAAGACAAAATTGACCTTAGGCCTTTTCCAGTTCTTGTTTCGGCCACTAGGAGGCTGCATCGCTTGATTCGGTCTATCGCACAACGTCGCTAGGTCCACTCTAGCCTTAATGTTGTCCTTAGACTTGTCAGTGTCCATGAGAGTTCCCCAAAGTGCCTCGGCGATATTCTTTTCAGTATGCATTACATCAATGTTATGTGGCAGAAGAAGGTCATCGAAATAGGGGAGCCTCGTCAAGCCGGATTTATGAGTCCACATATGTTCCTCACCATATCCCACAAAACCACCTTCTTCATTGGGCACGAGAGCATCTATCTGAACACGAACCTCGGCACTAGTCCTCAAGTGCGGTTTAGGGTCTGTCACTTTGACACCTTTCGTAAAGCACTTGATGTCTTCTCTAAATTCATGGTTTAGAGGGAGGAACTGACGATGCTGGTCGAACGACGAATACTTGCCACCCTTCTTCAACCAAATGAACCTCACGGCTTCCTTGCATACTAGGCATGGGAACTTCTCGTGAACACACCAGGCGGCGAATAACCCATACGCCAGGAAGTCATGCAGGGAGTAGTGGTACCAAACGTGCATTTTGAAGCTTGTCTTTGTAGCTCGATCGTATGTCCATACCCCCTTCTCCCAAGCGTGGATCAATTCATCAATCACAGGCTCCATGAACACACCCATATTACTCCCCGGGTGTCCAAGAATTATCAACGACAAGAATACGTTATGCCGTTGAAAGGAGATGCCGGGAGGGAGATTGAGGGGGATAACAAAAACGGGCCATCATGTGTATGGGGCAGCCATCATTCCATAAGGATTGAACCCATCTGTTGCCAGCGTGACACGTACATTATGGGCCTCAGCTGCTTTGTCACGATGTTTGTCATTGAAATACGTCCATGCTTCAGCATTAGACGGATGTACCATCTTCTCAGGATTGTACCGTTTGCCATCTTTGTGCCATGTCATCTATTTCACGGATTCCTCAGTCATGAATAGCCATTGGATCCTCGGTAGGAAAGGAAGGTGACGTAGCACTCTCGCGGGGATCGGAAGCTGCTTCTTCTGACCATCACCAGAGTCTACCTCCAGGTACCTAGAGGATTTACACTTCGGACAGTAATTTGCATCCTTGTGTTCTTTCCTAAATAGGACGCACCCCTTCGGACAAACATGTATCTTGTCATACGGCATCTTAAGCATACGAAGGAGTTTCTCTGCCTCGTACAAGTTCGTCGGCAAAGTGTGCTTCTCCGGTAGCATGGTGCCAAACACGGCCAACATCTTATCGAAGCCTTCTCGACTCAAGTTTAACTCGGCCTTCAACCCCATTACGCGTCCAATCGCATCCAGTTGAGAAATCATTGTACGCTCGTGAAGGGGTTTATGTGCCGAGTCCAACATTTTGTAGAAGTCCTTTGTGGATTCCTCCATCTCCTCCTTCTCACGTCGTTCAGCGAAGTGAGCTTGGTGGGCGTCATCTAGCATGTCCGCTACCCCGGCATCATCATCAAAAGCCTCGAGGCGTTGTCTCACCACCTCCGCTCTTATACGATCTGCTTCACCATGGTAGATCCACTGCTGGTAGCCAGGCATATAACCATTGAACACAAGATGTCTACTCATGGTCTTCTTGTCTACTTTTCTCCTGTTGTCACATTTGCTGCAGGGACACCAAACTAGAGAATGTCCTCCTGCTCCTGGGCCAAATGCATGTTTCAAGAAACCATTTGTCCCCTTCACCCATTCATAGTCGTAGTCACTCCCACTTCTCCAGCCCGTGTACATCCACTGACGGTCCTCCATCCTTTAACATTTATATCATAGAGTATTGTGACCATCAATTGCATCTACGCATTGTTCCTACTGTCTAATAGGTGAGGATAGGTCCTAATCCTACCCGCGGATGCGTAGATGAGGTCAGTTTCCATGCTCCACTCCTCTCCGAGACAGAATTTCAGCAGCACCTCGCCGCTGTTCTACCGATACACGTCCTGCAAGGGAGAGTGTGTATCCGGAGAACAACAAAGAGGTGTTGCTGAAACTCCTTCTCGGACCAGAGCGGACCATGGAAACTAACCCATCTACGCATCCACGGGCTGTCCAAAAAACGTGGACAATTCGAAATAGATATGGTCGCAGATACGCAAAGATCCGCATACCTACGACCGTATCTCTTTCGGACGGGAGACGCCTAACTGGGTTACGCGCGGGCTACGACAGACATGTGCAAAAAGAGGTTATTTATACCTAGGGTGTCGATGAAGTAAGGCTAGCGGGGCAGTGGCGAATCGACGCAGTGGCGAGGCGACGCAGCTCAGGCAGAACCGCGACGTCAACGAAGACGATCGGGGTCCTCCGGGTCCCCTCCGACATACTCTTCTCCTGCATAAAAAGACAATAGGTTATTTTTTGTTCAAAATTTCGGCAACACCTCCCCTGCACGGGGAGGTTTCCAAAACCTGCAAAAAAACGACACGATGGCCGACATTCACAATGACACGAAGGCCGACAACCACAACGGCACGAAGGCCCTCATATCAACTTACGGCACGAAGGCCCACACAACCACATACGGCACGAAGGCCGACAACGAGAGTTTTACCTAGGGTTGCGGTGGAGTCGGGCGTCGCGGTGCGGGGGTCACTTTCTTCTCTGGCGAGGTCGAGCGGCGTTGGAGTACCCCTCTCCCCCTCTTCCCTTTCTTCTCTCCTTTTCCTCTTCTTCTCCTTCTCTTCCCCTTCCTCCTTATCCTCTTCTTCTCCTTATCTTCCCCTTCCTCCTCCTCTTCTCCCTCTCTTCTCCTTCTCTTCTTCCTCCAACTTCACCCTTTGCCTCCTCCCCTCCAACAGCAGCCGGCGATGGGGGCGGCCTAGGGGATGGGGTCGGGGCGGGAAGGCAGGCGAGGGGGAGCCGCCGGAGGGCCGGCCGGGGCGGCCGACCTCCCCTTGCTCGACGGAGACGGGGAACGGAGGCGGCGCGACCTCGGCCGCCATCGGGCGTGGTGGGCGGCGCTGGTGGTGGGTGCCGGGCGCACTAGGGCGGCCGAGCGAGCTGGGAGGTGAGCGCGCTGGTGGCTAAGCCAGGCCAAGAAGGGTGGCGCGCAGGGCAAGGTGGCCAGCGTGGTGGAGGTGTGGGGTGACCGGGTGCACGCGGTGGTGGGGCGCAGGGCTGCTGGCTTCGGCGGCGGCCGGGTCTTGTGCGGCGGGAGCATGGCCAGCGTGGGTGGAGGTCTTGGGCGGTCGGGTCTGCTGGCAGGAAGGTGGGCGGTGGGCGGCCGGGCTCAGGGCAGCCTTCAGCTCGTGCAAGCAAGGTGTGGCAAGCCAGTCTGTGGCCAGCGGTGGATGTGCCATGTGGGCCATGAAAGCGGCACGCGTCCGGGAGGAGATGGTCGAGCGGGATTTTTTTTTTCACAAGATTCCGATCGAAAATTTGGGCTACGGCCCGATTTAGGTTTCGGTCCTTTGCCGAGGACCCAGATCCAGGGCCCTCGGCAAAGATTTTTAATTTTTTTACAAAAAAATTCTTTGACGAGGGCCACGGGCCAGGCCCTCGGCAAAGAGCCCTTGGCAATTTTTTTTTGTTTTTTTAGCCCAGTTTTTTTGTGGTGCTACGATACATTGTTTTGAACTCAATTTTAAAATTTAGGCCAATTTTGATTTTTTTTGTATATTTTCTTAATTTATTTTGATTCTTTGATTTTTTTCGAATATATCAAATTTGAACTACAGTGCATGGAATATTGCAATGTAGTATTTCAAAAATGTTATTCATGTTAATTGGTGCATCTTTGAGTCCCTATCCACGAACTTGTTCAAGCAGAATATGACGATCGACTTGCTCAAATTATATAAAATCCATACTAAGCCGATCTTGTTACGAGATGTCGTAACATGTGGTAAAAATTGACAAGGTTTCGACTTGCTCGGAAAAACCTGTTCAATTTTTTACCACAAATCATGAGATAACATGACATCTCGCCAAGTTTCAGAAACTTTCGGACTTCAGATGGATTTTATATAATTTTAAAACACTTTTTCTAAGATGTCGGTCGTCATGTTATGCGAACAAGATGCGCGAAATTTGATGCGAGTTCGTGGATAGGGACTAGCATGCACCAATTAACATGAATAACATTTTTCGAAACACTACATTGCAATATTCCATGCACCTGCAGCTCAAATTTGACATATTCGAAAAAAATCAAAGAATCGAAATAAATTAAGGAAATATACAAAACAAAATCAAAATTGACCTAAATTTTAAAATTGAGTTCAAAATAATGTATTGTAGGACCACAAAAAAATTGGGCTAAAAAAACAAAAAAAAAATGCCGAGGGCTCTTTGCGGCCTGGCCCGTAGCCCTCGGCAAAGAATTTAAAAAAAAATATCTTTGCCGAGGGCCTATCCTGACCCTCGGCAAAGGGCTTCTTTGCCGAGGGCCTAGCCTCGGGCCCTCGGCAAAGACGATTTATAAAAAAAAATTTGGCCGAAAAACGGGTTTTAAAAAAATCTTTGCCGGGGGCCTGGTCTAGGGCTCTCGACAAAGACTTAAAAAAAATTTGCCGAAAAAGCTGGTTTCACAGAAAAAAACCTTTGCTTGACGGGAAATGGCCGCCGTGACCCAACGGGCCTAATTTGCCGAGGGCCGCGGCCCGCGGCAAAGATTTGATTTGCCGTGGGCGTGTCTTTGCCGAGGGCCGTACCCTCGGTAAAGGCCTCTTTGCCGAGGGCCGTTCTTTGCCGAGGGCTCATGTGGCTGGCCCTCGGCAAAGAGTGTCTTTACGGAGTGCCCGAGATTTGACCCTCGGTAAAGCCTCAGGCCCTCGGCAAAGCACACGTTTCCAGTAGTGAGTTGAGAGAGGACACGTGCGTATCTATGTTCAGGCTGCTGGCTAGTAAGTGGCGGCGGCGGCGTGGAAGGTTTCGCGCGACCCTGCAATGCCGTGCGAAAAAAAAGACTTGGCCTAATATTTGATTTATTAGAAGTGATTTATAGGATACACTTGGAGATAGATTTTTTTTCTTTCAATATCTTTTTAGGAGTTGAAAAATATGGATTTTTAGAGAAAAATTTAGGATACTGTTGAAGATACTCTTACCTCTTACCTTCTCATATCACACCAAGAGTAGTTTCTTGGTCCTTCATCCGTCAAGACTGAATCAAGATCTTATTTTCCGATTTTCTGTTCCCCGTATCCGGTATTCCGGTCCGCGTATACAATCATAGTTCTGTACTGGCATCCGGTGCGGTCCGTTAATTTCCGATGCAGAGAAGTCCGTCCATGTTCCGGTGTTGGTCCCCGTTCCACACCGTTCCCGTTATAATTTCTTCCACATTTTGTTTTTTTCTATAAAAATATCATGGTCATTTGATTATTTATTGATACATTTCAATTAGGAACAAAACTGATTTTATTATAATCTAGTTCAGCGAGACTTGTTCATAGGCCATCCGACCCGATCATCTGAAAAAACTTGACCCAATCCACCAGTACATCGAGTTGAGTTTTGAAATCTAGAACAGATTTGGTATTTAAACTAGTCTAAATAAATGTATCTCCATATTATATGGACGTGCCAGTGCAATCCTCGATGGGGAATGCCATGTAAAAATATCAGTAGATCTTTTTATGATAATTGTCAGCACGCGCACCAATCTTTGACACGGCAACTAATTCCTTATCAACTTTAATTAGAGATTAGAATTACAAATTTTTATAGATCCACAAAGGAAGTTATCTGTAACAAAGCATGGATAGTATAAAATTATAATATGGTATATTTACAAGTAAATCATGTTGTTTGGAACGGGAGGAAAATATTTATGAAGATTATATTTTAAATTTAATACAAGCTTAATAGAACACTAGAATCATATCTGTGTGTTGGATCGGGCAAAAAACAGTACCATGATAATTAAAGTTTGACTATGTGTTATACTATTACCAAAAAGAATACTTTAAGCTAGATATTCGTAACATTTTGTCTCCAGGTAGATCCGTCCTTATGATTCATATTCAATTAGAACATAATTCAAGTTTTAATGTGATCATGTGAAATCGAAACAATCTAGTTCATAGTGTAATAACCATGTTTATCACAACTATCTAAAGTGAACTTAAGGAAATTGTTCTCTATTTAGGGCTACGGGATCCTAAGGTGAAATTCTTTTAGTTTGAGATAAAAACAACTAAATAATCTGATATGAATACGAGCATACAAAATTTTAAAAGTAAAATATTTCCACCAATTATCATACTAAAGCCAATTTATTTGATTTTTAGGAGGTTAGTTTGTTCCGTGAGTTATAACAGTAAGATAAATAATACAACGACAATGCAGGTATGATTGTGTTGTACTGTTAGAAAAGATACTTCGAACCTGACGCTTGTAACATCACTGTTACATGAGTCTCTATAAAGAATGGAGAATTCAAATATAACTGAACTTTTGTTGTGAAATAAAAAATATCTAGTTCGTTCATAAGAACCGTGTTCATTACACTCTATTCCACCATTTCGTGTCTATGATATGCTAAAATAATCTTGCAGTCATGTATGAATTAAAATTCTACAAGAATTTCCATCGTAAGACATTAGTTGGATCACAAAGTTATTTCGTGGCCATCCTGACAAGGACGCCACTCCTCAGGATGCACCGGCTGATCCTCCAACCATTATGCAAGGTTTATTACCAGAGCTCAAATGCGACAATTACATATAGAGGTCAACTTATGCTTAAGCGATCCTTTTCATATATAATTTTGAGATTTGCTTGCTACCTAATGATATTGTCTTTCTTAGAAACATTAGAGAGGGTCATGAAGTACTTGAAGAGAAGTGTGGAGACGGAGAAGACCAGCAAGAACGTCCAAGTCAAGTCGGAGGCCTAATCCAACATGACCAAGACACACACAGACCCAGTTTTAACGATCCACATATACATGGAAAGATAATTTCATAAGCTAATCAATGGCTTTGATTTGACATCAAAATTTCACCGGAGTCAAAGGGAATGATCGAAACAAATTAGCATCCAGAATCTGTCAGAGTGCCGCATCACCGTCTTTTGGTGCATTGGGTCGTGTACTATCTTAGAGCCTGTTAGGGGGGCGTCCAGTGGGTATCGCGCTCCAAACACTTCATATTGGGTTGAGGTCGCCAAAGTTAGGGTTTGGGGTTTTGATTTAGATCAATTTGTCATCGAACAATCGCTGTCATCGGTTGTGAACCCCAACTTATTTAGATCAATTTGTCATCGAACAGTCGTCGCCATCAGCAGTGAACCCCCAACTTGAGTGCTTTGATAATACATCTGCAATCGCCACTTCAACTTAGTTCTTCTTTCGAGTTTGTACTCATGTTCTTCGTTTCACGGGTAGGTGTAGGGTTGAGATGACGGACTAGAGGGGGGTGAATAGTTATTTCTAAAATTAATCGCGTCGGCTAACCGAAACAAGTGCGGAATTAAAACTATCGGTCTAGCCAAGACTACACCCCTCTATTTATGTTCTCTAGCACATTCCAAAGATACTAATTAAGCAACAAAGGTGCCGGGCTAGCTAGAGCTCACCTAACCAATTCTAGAAGGAAGGTCACACAAACCTATGCCACTAGTACTTTTAGCAATAAGGGAGCTCCTACACAAACTAGTAAGCAAAAGCACAAAGCTACCTAAGCCAACTAGCAATGCTCAATAACAAGGCAACCAATGCCAAATTAGAGAGCGCAATTACTTAACTACACAAACTAAGCAATGTGACTAACAAGGTTACACAAACCAAATTAGCCATACAAGGGTGCTACTTCTATGCTACACAAGCAAGAAGGTAACTAGTAAGCTATACAAGCTAACTAATTACAAGAGCAACTACATAAGCACAATGTATATGAAATGTAAATACAAGCTTGTGAAAGGGGATTGCAAACCAACAGAAAGAACAAGGTTGACACGGTGATTTTTCTCCTGAGGTTCACGTGCTTGCCAACGCGCTAGTCCCCGTTGTGTCGATCGCTCACTTGGTGGTTCGACGGCTAATTGGCATCACTCGCCAAGCCCGCACGTCGGGCACCGCAAGAACCTACCCCAAAAATGAGGGTAGCTCAATGACACGCTTTACTAGAGTTGCTCTTCGCGGATCCCGCGGGGTGAGCACAATGCCCCTCACAAAGCTCTTCTCTAAAGCACCGCACAAGCTTCTTGCAGGCTTTGACGGAGACCACCACCAAGCCGTCTAGGAGGTGGCAACCTCCAAGAGTAACAAGCACCACCGGCTTACTACTCAATCACCTAGTATCACTTGATGTAACCTCACGATGCAATCGTACTAGAATCGCTCTCTCACACAATCGGATGATTATTATCAAGCATATGTGAGATGGAGGGCTTCCAAGCACTCTCAAGCATGAACACAAAGTCCCCCGAGGTGCTCAGCCCTAGCCATGGCCGAGACCACCTCTTATTTATAGCTCCATGGGCTAAACTAGCCGTTACCCCTTCACTGGGCAAATTTCAGGACGACCGGACGCATCGGTTAGATTGGCCGGATGCACCCTGCCAGCGTCCGATCGCTCTACGTCGTCAACATGTCGCTCTGCGTTCAACCAGAGCTGCCCGATCTCAACGGTTAAGTTGCGACTGGACGCTGCACAATGAATGACCGGACACTATTGCGCCTAAGTCCGATCGTTTCTAGAGAGCTCCTCGAGCCTCTGTTTTGCGACTGGACGCGTCCGGTCCACCATGACCAGACGCAGACCAGCGTCCGATCAGTTCTATGCCCGCGCGCCTAACTCCAGGGCCGCCTACGTCACCATGCGTCAGCACTGACCAAATGCAGACCCTGAGCGTCCAGCCACTCTTCGCGCCAGCGTCCGGTCGCGAGACCGAGACCGCGCGCTCACTGCTGCCACTGACAGGACGCGCTGGTCCTGCCGAGGCCAGCATCCGTTCAGTTCTGCGAAACCCTATCTTTTATGTATAGGGCGCCGGTGGCACCGTCGGACTATCCGCACTCTACGGGCGAACACTCCACCGGTGGAGTTTCGAACCTTTCTCGCCTCTGTTCTATAGCCGAGTTGATCCACATCAACTCCAACTTCATATCCTTTGTAAATGTGCCAACACCACCAAGTGTACACCACCATGTGTATGTGTGTTAGCATTTTCACAATCATTTTCCAAAGGATTGGCCACTCAACTTACCACGCCACTCAATCCTAGCGACGATGCAAAGTTAGATCACTCGAGTGGCATTAGATGACCGATATGCAAACAAGTTCGCCCCTCTTGATAGTATGGCCATCTATCCTAAACCCGGTCATAAACTTCTCTACACACCTATGACCGGTGAAATAAAATGCCCTAGGTTATACCTTTGCCTTGCGCATTCCATTTCATCTCCTCCAATGTCGATGCAACACATGCACCAACACGATCAATAATGATATGATCCACTTCATATCATCATGTGAACATATTGGTTCATCGATCTTGACTTCACTTGCTTTTCACCGTTGCCTTCGTCCATCGGCGCCAAGTCTTGCTTAAGCTTCATCGCCACGCGGTCCATTGCTCCAAAGCCTCCAACTTACCCTTCACGCTTGCAACCGGTCCATCAAGCCAAGTCATGTCTTGATCTTCTCCACCTTGATCACATGACTCAATGTCATGTCTCATTTGCAATGAGCTCCTTCATCATCACATGTGTGAGCTTTGCAATATCTCCAAGCCATTTTCACCTTCATGGCATATGTTGCTCATACACATATACCTGTGGACTAATCACCTATGTATCTCTCATAAACACAATTAGTCCACCTAGGTTGTCACTCAATTACCAAAACCACACAAGGATCTTTTAGTAGGGATTAACATTCTCGGCGATATCAACCGGATTGTGACATGGTTGATAACCAGAGGAGTCGCGGTGCTAAAATTATAGGGTTTAGGTCTTCTAATGTGAATCATGATCAGTCTGTCATGCTTCAACCAAAACGACAGTTATCTCCACTTAACGGAAAATCGGAAACCTGTCCCCATCAGTAAGCGTGGAGGCAGGGCGTGCAATGTAGGTAGAAGAAGAGCGCGAGCAAGAAGGTGGCGGCTGTGATAGCGCGTCGGGCGTTGTCCAGTGGAGGGCGACGACGCCCGCAAGGCAGTGCTCTCGTGTCCTCGCGACTCGTAGGTCTGAGTGAATAAAAGAGAGCAACTATATCTTATCTTTTTTAGTATGTTTGGTTGGGTGGCTTAGCTCCAAGATGCCTACCTAGATACTCCATCTGTCTCCAATTAACCGTCGCCGTTGATTTCCATGCTGAAACTTTGACTCTATTTATAGATAGTACGTGCAACATCTGTATCTCCAAATGATTTTTTTTAAAAACTAGATTCAAATATCTATCTAATGATATTAATTATATACCATAAATTTTAATATATATATAGTTTTTTGGAAGCGAAAACGACGTATATTTATGGACGGAGGGAATATACTCTTGAGTCTTGACTTGTTTGGTTGGCTGTTTAGGTGGCCTAAACACCCTTGATTTGGAAGCCTCCAAGCTGGCTCATCTCTACTATTAGGGAACACTCAAAATAAGGCTTGGTACACACAAGATTGCGTCTTCCACTGAGACAGTCCAATCATAATGCACCAAAGATTTTGTACCCAAAACTTTAATATCATTAAGATCAATAGCAGCCAAAGCTCTCTCAAAGGCTTCTGACTCGATCCGATGGCCGACGAATCATCCGAGGTTCAACGCACGGCTACAATGCACCCCCGACGCCCTCCGCACCCGCACGCCCTCGGCGGCCGGGGATCGAATCCCGCTTCCCACCATCCCACGCCCCCAGCAGTTCTTTTGTTTCTGAAAAAAATCGAGAGGTCGGGCGTGCTCACAGCGCGGCAGCGGTGACTTGCACGCGCTTCCTGCGCCGGCGGCAGCCCCTGCGTGCGCTCACCCATGGGCGGAGCGACAGCGGCGTTGGGCGGTGGCCGGGCCCAGCCGGCGCGGCCGTGCCCGTGTCAGCAGCTACGGCGGTCAGAACCCACGCTCCCGTGGACGGCGGAGGTGGTAGCTCCTGCGGCAGTCTAAAGCAGCCTAGATCCACTCGCCCTCGAGAGGTCGGCGGTTAGATCCGCGCGCCCGATGGTGGAGTAGATCATGCTAGGGTCGATGCAGCTGCTCTTGGCACGCCTGCGGACTGTGGAGGAGCAGGCGTCATCACAACTGTTGCCTCTGGGCATCCAGCTGCAGCTGGAGCAGCAAGGGCACCCCCAAAGATCTCTCCTGATTGTGGCTCATCTGATGGTCCTTTCGTTGGCAGTGCTAAAAATAGTGTGTTTTGATGGATATTTGGTTGGCCTGTGCCTCCAGGTTCATGCACTTTGCAAGCACGCCAGAGGTCCTTGAGTGAACGCCTATGATTTAGCTATGTCACAGCTGGAAAGATTTATGCGCATGGGGTAAGTGCCAAGCAATTGTTTCAGATACTCTTGATTGTTTTTTAGCCTTTTGTTTCTTGGTGTGGCTGTTTCCTAAAAAATATGTTTCTTGTTCAGGGTAAGAGATATGCTACCTTGGACCTTGCCTCCTTGGGTGCAGCGGTGGATCTAAGATTTTAGTACAGGATATGCCACACCAAAAAAAAATTTATGCAATCTGGTAAAACCATTTTCAAATCGTTAAGCCATATTCAGTTCGGTACAACGACATGCATTAATAACATGATAAGCCTTAAATTCAGTGATTAAGCTAGAACGCTAGTACAGATTTCGAAATCATTGTCGGTTCAAAAAGGCCATCAGTGTCGATTTTTAAACCGGCACAACTAAAGCGGCAGTGATGATGGTGCTCATCAGTGCCGGTTCTAAAAAATCGACAGTGATGTGGTGTCGGGTTCATAAACCCGGGTCCCTCATGGACCAACTTCCAACAAAGGCTTGGCCCAGCAAATAACGTTGCAAACGACGCACAACTCATGGGCCGGCCCAAATACCTAAACGACAGCACAGAAGGGCGATCCAGTCTACGACCGGAAGGCCTGGTCGAGAAGGAACGACGCCCGCTTCCGACTCTGGCCCGCCTCTCCGACCGGAAGACCTCGCCTCCAACACCACCCCACCTCCAGACGGCCTCTCTAACCGGAGGGACTGGCCAAACACCACTTTTCCAACTTCGACCCGTGTCTCCAACCGGGGATGCGCTGAACTCCTGCTTACAACTCTTCTTCGACTGGCGCAATCAGAGCCGACTGGGACCAACCGACCAGAGACGCCCGCTCGGTAAGGATCAGGGAACGGATGGAGAAAGTAAAGCAGGGCACCCAAGTCAACCGTAATACCGAAGAACGTACCATGTACACCTACAGGACCGTACCCTGCGACCTCCCTGGCATGACAGAACCCAAGCAGTATTATAGGCGCCGACATTTTCCCTACAGTGTTATGAGCGCCATCAACTCCCATACCAGACAAACATGATAAGGCTCCCCCACATGCCTCTGGGCATCAACAGTGTTGTGGGCGTCGGCATTTACCGTACCAGGCGAACATGGTAAAACCCCCCACTTGTCTCTAGGTATCAACAGTATGGCAGGCACAACGTCTGCCATACCAGAAGAACATGACGCAACCTCCCACGTGCTTCTGACATTAAACAGTATTTGGACGTCTACCATCATCTTGTACCCGCCGGTGTGGACATCAAGACTTAGAGCATACGTACTCTCTTCCTCTCCCTTGTAAGACCATCCCCTTCATCTATAAAAGGGGATGCGCTCTCTCCCAAAAATAGATGGATCAATTCACTAGTACACAACAACAGAACCACCAGGTTCAAACCACAAGCACACGCTCGAACACTTAGCGTATAGCGGGGCTCCCGTCACTCTTGGTTCTTCAGACCAGAGTCCGACTGTGATAGAACCGCCCAATTTATACAGGATCAAGTATGGCTGTCCCCGCTAACACGTTGACACGCGCATACTTTCACTTATACAAACCCGGTAGTCCGCCAAGTGTCACGAAGGACCTCAGTAAATCAACATCACAACCAAGATCGCGTGATTAAGCAAATACACATCACATATGCAGAGTTGCAGCGGAAATAATATTACAATTGGGTTCACAAATAATAGTACAAGTTTGGGTTTTAAAACCGATTAGAGAAAACAATATAGCTTTCAAATGATTATATTAATATAAGTTCCAAATACATTGCTAGCATAAGTTACATCCTCTGATAAAAGCATATAGGTGAGAAGTAAATATAGAGTCATCGAGCCCACCGACGGTTAGCCACCATCTTCCGCAGGCCAAGAACTTCACCTGCAACATGGTGGGATAAACCCTGAGTACTCGAATGTACTCAGCTAGACTTACCCGTCATAAACCAAAATAAAGCGACACCAAGGATTATGCAAGGCTTTCTTTAGTGGGCTAGCTGACTCATTTGCGAAAAGCATAAGCTATCATGAAGAAACCATTTTAAGTACTTTGCATCATCTTTATTATGACCTATCCATCTAGGTAAGCACCTATACTATAGCAATCACTTGATTAACCAATAACATCCAGTTACCAACTTAGATTTAGCATATCCCATACCATCCAGATAACCATTAGTGTTCCATCATAATTACTACGATGTTGTAGCTCGAGTCAAGTGCTCACTATCTAGGAGCGATGGCGATTCGAATCGATTCCTAACCAGCTGGTGATTTATTCCTCACACAAACCACACTCACCGATCAAGTGAGCTACAGATCACCAATGACACTTTCCAAGTAGCCGCGGGATAACAGTCATGGACCGCACTACCCAGGGACCGCCCGATAGCCAGGACGCACCTTGGGCTCACTCTTCGCGTCCCCGTCATACCCCCTTCAGCACCAGTCTGCCAATCTGAGTTTATCCCGGCTCGAAAAGTGTCACTAGCTTCGCGGTCAAAAGGTACTTTATTCGGCCAGCTAAATGTGAGGCATGCGTTCAACATGACAAGAGGGACGAGCAACGATCGGTACTTAATCGACACAGACGAAAAACTAACAGCACCCCAGAACCCTGTCTGGTTGCCTCTAACTTTTTTCGTCCGGTCTCCAATTATCCATCACACATGGTTAATTCCAGGATATCATTCTTTCCATAGCTAAATTCTTCCAGTAACCACCTATAAATGTCGGTGCTCGGAAATCACTGATCGCTACCGGTCTAAGCAAGGCTAAGCTGTTATTCGATCCCGACCTAATAGGGTAAAAAGGTAATAAGGTAGGCAAGGATAGTAATAAATGCATCAACGGTTTCAATCAACTCCTACAACTTAATGCAACAATATATAAACTCATATATAGGAATAATTGCTTTTATAAAGTCGAAGACTTAAAATGCTCCGGGGCTTGCCTAGAATCCAACACTAGGTTAGTGTTTGTTAGACGACACTCGCATAGTGAGCATCTCCCGTTCTAGCACTTGTCCAGTCCTTCCTCCTTCGGGATAGGTCCACCATACACCGTCTTCGGGTTCGGCTCCAACATCACATCCTTCACATGGTTCATCTAGCGCACCTAGATGAGATGCAAGATGCAAGTGCATAAATATAAAGAATGGTAATACAAGATGCATCACATAAACATTCAAGATAAACACAAGATTATGCAAGACATAGACACCAATAGCTATTTAACTAACATCACACAACTAACTATAGAGAGCAAGCACATCAAGCATGACACAAGTTTAACAAGGTCACAAGCATCATAACTTGACCATCAACAAGGGCATAAGCCACACTTAGCAACACATGGAGTAAACAACCACAACTAGCATATGTCTATTTCTAGACTAGAAACAACAGTTTCATGTTTGGATCATAACTAGAGTTATACAAATCCAATATCCATGCAACAAGATATTTAGGAAAGCTTATGAAATTCTATACATTTCATCTATAACCATCACAGCATGATTCATAAGTTAAGTGGGTCAAAATTATATATTTACAGAAACTGATCTAAACAAGACAGAGAGCAATCAATTCTGTACCCCAACTTTAAACAGCCATAACTCTTAAACTACTTGGCCAAATGACACCAAATTTTAACAGAAGCTAGATACATGAATTATCTACAACTTTTGTATAAACAAGTTTCACAACAAAGCACATTATCATGAAAAACTTTGCTAAGTTCCCAGATCTGTCCATAAACCACATCGGCAGGAAAATAATTATTAACTTATGTTGCAAACACATAATTAGGTAAAACCAACTTTACCAACATTTCACACATGACTAAAGAACACCAGAAAGCATGGTGCTCACCTCTAAATAAATTTTCTTAAAGCATTTCTTAATTTATTTAGACATCAAGGTGTATTTATGAACATATACCAAAAATGCACAATAAATTCTACAAAAATTACAGTAGCTCACATATCCTCTCAATAGTCTACGATACAAATTACATACTATTTGCATAAGTATAGCTGCCTCTACGAAAAAGACAATTTGCTGTTGCAAGAAATCATGTGAGAGTGAGATAAACCAATAACTCACTCATACTTCATCTAATACTCATAAAATTTTTACCACACATCAACTATCACATTAGTAGCATGCCACAAAATTTTCACTTCATTTGGAGCCCTATATCTATAGTTATGGAAAATAACAAATTCAACTAGCATTACAACCTTACTGCACAAATCTATTTTTTACAGCAAAATATTTAAACTAAAACATGCCATATTATAGATCTAATGCATATACAATTTCATAAGGATTCCAAAAAGTCCTCATTTACTATTTTACGAGTTTTATACTAATTACTATGAATTTTCAAAGTTCATCATTCAAATCTGCCAAAATCAAAGAAAAGCAATGTAAATCTTGCATCGGGGTCCCTGCGGAAAATAGAACTCAAACATCAGCGAAGAGGTCCTCCTGAGCACTATTCACATGAGTCACAACTTCTTCACTTAACCCCCTGGAGAAGCTTCTATTTCCGCGCGTGGTCCACCTTCTTCCACCTCTCGATGGCGGCGCAGGTGAGCGGCCGGGCTCGCGGCTCCGGCGGCTGTGGTCGTCTACGGCGTCGGAGAAGCGGCGGGGAGCCTCCAGGGACCTTCTCACACTCGTGGGGCTGTTCAGGTCGGCCAGAGGCAGGCTAGGTTGGCCTGGCCGCACGCACAGGCGGAACGCCGGCGGCTGCTCCGGTGGCGACGGTGATACGGCGGCCATGGTGACTAGAAAATGGGCGCGGGAGGTGCGGCGTGAGGCATTGGACGCGTAGCGACACTCAGTGCAGACGCAGGAGGGCCGTAGGAGAGGGAGCAGCGGCGGCACATGTGACAGAACCACCCAATTTATACAAGATCAAGTACGGCTATCCCCGCTAACACGTTGACACACACGTACTTTCACTTATATAAACCCGGTAGTCCGCCGAGTATCCCAAAAGACCTCGATAAATCAACATCACAACCAAGATCGTATGATTAAGCAAATACACATCACATACGCAGAGTTGCAGCAGAAATAATATTACAAATAGGTTCACAAATAATAGTACAAGTTTAGGTTTTAAAACTGATTAGTGAAAACAACATAGCGTTCAAAATATTACATTAATACATATTTCAAATACATTGCTAGCATAAGTGACATCCTCAGACAAAAGCATATAGGTGAAAAGTAAATATAGAGTCACCGAGCCCACCGACGGTTAGCCATCATCATCAATAGGTCGAGAACTTTACCTGCAACAAGGTGGGATAAACCCTGAGTACTCGAATGTACTCAGCCAGACTTACCCGTCGTAAACCAGAAATAAAGTGACACCAAGGATTATGCAAGGCTTTCTTTAGTGGGCTACCTGACTCGTTTGTGAAAAGCATAAACGATCATGAAGAAACCATTTTAAGTACTTTGCATCATCTTTATTATAACCTATCCATCTAGGTAAGCACCTGTACTATAGCAATCACTTGATTAACCAATAACATTCAGTTACCAATTTAGATTTAGCATATCCCATACCATCCAGATAACCATCATTGTTCCATAATAATTACTACAATGAAGTAACTCAAGTCAAGTGTTCACTATCCAGTGAACGATGGCGATTCAAATCGATTATTAACCAGCTGGTAATTTATTCCTTACACAAACCTCACTCACCCGCTAAAGTGAGGTATCGGTCACCGAGTCAACTATCCAAGAAAAATCTCGAGTTTGCTAGGAACCACATGTACCCGGGGGCTGACCAACTGCCTTTCGGTCTTCTCATCGCGCCCCCGTGTCCTACCACACCTGCTCCGGTATAGTGCGCTGCGGGCAATCTACTCGGCCCGAATAATCTCCCAGCTTCGTGGTCGAAAGGTACTTTATTCGGCCAGCTAAATGTAAGGCATGCGTTCAACATGACCTGAGGGCCAACAACGGTCGGTTCTTAATCGACACAGACGGAAACTAACAGCACCCTAGAACCCTGTCTGGTTGCCTCCAACTTTTCCGTCCGGTCTCCAATTATCCATCACACATGGTTAATTCCAGGATATCATTTTTCCATAGCTAAATTCTTCCAGTAACCACCTATAATGTAGGTGACCGGATATCACCGATCGCTACCGGTCTAAGCAAGGCTAAGCAGTTATTCGATCCTAACCTAACAGGGTAAAAGGTAATAAGGTAAGCAAGGATAGTAATAAATGCATCAACGGTTTCAATCAACTCCTACAACTTAATGCAACAATATATAAACTCATATATAGGAATAATTGCTTTTATAAAGTAGCAGACTTAGAATGCTCCGGGGCTTACCTGGGATCCGACACAAGTCAGTTCAGTTAGCTTGCACCGTCCTGGTGACGTCTCAGGTCCTAGCACTCGCTTAGTCCTTCCATCTTCGGAATAGATCCTCCATACCTCGTCTTCGGGTTCGGTTCCAACATCACGTTCTTCATGTGGTTCATCTAGCGCACCTAGATAAGATGCAAGATGCATGTGTATGAATGTGATGAATGGTAACACAAGATGCATCACATAAGCATTCAAGACAAACCAGTTATTCACGGCAATCATAGAGTCAAGGCTGCAAACAGCAGCAGCTAATTTTACTCATAACACGAGTTGTACTAATCCAAAAGACATGCAACAAGACAATCTGGAAAGCTTATGAAATTTTCTACAATTCATCTTTAATCATCTTAGCATGATTCTCAAGTTAACTAAGTCAAATATACTCATTTACAGAAACTGGTCCACAATTGACAGAGAGCAGCCATTTCTGACACCCAACTTTAAACAGGCGTAACTCACAAACTACTTCACCAAATGACACCAAATTTTAACAGCAGATAGATACATGAATGATATACAACTTTGTTATTCTCATATTAAGATGATTTTACAGTTAGAAGGGTCAACTAATCCAATAATTGCATCTCTGTCCAAAACTCAGACAGAAACTGACATGCCACTTTAAACAGCTATAAATGGAGTTATACATGTCCTATAATTGTGATTCTAGACTTTTTAGAAAGCTTACCAAATTCTAAACAACTTGGTTGTAAACACCTAAAGCTAATTATACTATTAAGAAGGCCCCACAATAAGAACAAGGAAACCCTCTCTGGGTTTGAGCAGAAACAGCCACAGTGATTTAAGCAAGTATAACTCAAGATCTACTTAACCACAAATCATGATATTTAGCTTTTTGAAAAGCTTAATAAAAGTACTACAACTCATGTATTATCATAAAGTCATGATTCATAACTTAACTGAGCCAATTAATTCAAACATGCAGGACTACTCAGAATAGGAGCAAAGTAACACAAGGAAATTGTTATTTTTATAACTCTTAAACCATCAATCCTAAACTCCTGAAATTTTTACCAGACATCAAAAATCACTAGAGTAACACTCCATAAAAATTTCACATTTATTTGAGCACCACCACTTCAGTTATGAAAAAGACAAGACATAACTAGTATTAAGAACCTAACTGCATAGATCTATTTTTACAGCAAAATATTTAAACTAAAACATGTAATATTATAGATCTAATGCATAGACAATTTCACAAGGATTCCAAAAAGTCCTCATTTGTTATTTTACGATTTTTCTACTAATTAATACAAATTTTCAAAGTTTATCATCCAAATCTGCAAAAATCCAAAGAAAAGCAATATTAATCTTGCATCGGAGTTCCTACAGAAAACACAAATTAAATGTCAGTGAATCGACCCTTCTTAGCACTATTCACTGGAGTCACGGTTCCTTCACATAACCCCCTGTAGAAGCTTCTATTTCCGCGCGAGGTCCTTCGTCTTCTCTACATCGCAGTGAGGCGCAGAGCACAGCTCGGGCCGGTCGGAGAGGAGCGCCGACGGCCACAGAGGGGCGGAGCTGGGCTTGACGCGACAACGTGGCGCGCTGCCTGCCTCTGCCTATCAAGTCACAGCAGCAGCAGCGACGAGTGGCTGAGCAGCGCCAGATTTGCAACTGCTTTGTCGGCAGCGGCGTCATCGGCGACGGCAAGCATGGCAGCGAATTCAGCCGGAGAAGAGACAACGGCGGAGGAGCAGCGTAGCCGCCACCTGATTGGGAGCGAGAGGAGTTGGAGGAGTTGGAGGAGGCGCGCTGCGGAGGAGGAGGAGCACAGCAGCACGGCAACCATGGCGGCCGCGCTCTGGCGTGCGTGCGCACGGAGGAAGAGAGCCAGGGAGGGAGAAAGCGAGTGAGGGAGGCGTGTAGACACTCGGGCGCTCGGTTTTGGAGCAGCAGGGTGCGAGGCGGCGTGTGGCACGGAGGTTGGATGCACATCGGCCATGGTGGGGTGCGCTCTGGTGCATGGCCGCCACGAAGTCATTCTGACGAACACGCGGCGGGCGACGGTGAAGGTGAGGTGGGGAGCCGATTTGGTCCGTCTCGGGTGCAAATTGGACGTTGGGCCTAAAACGAAGTTTGAAGCCCACGAACTGCTCTTCATTTTTCATTTAGAGACCAAGGTCATTAGAGCTCTGGATCAGCGAGTAATTAGGCTCCAAATTGATAGTGTCAGCGCGTTGAGAGCGACAAGCAAACATTCAAATTGACGGTGAAAACGAGGTCAAACTGGTGCCATCTTTTTCCATGCTCTTCTCCATGAACTTAGGTCCAACTTTTATTTTGGGGTCAACTTGAGATGCTTAACGAATTTTAGAGAATGTGAGACGCCAATGCCGATGGCGATGAATTTCTAGACTTAGAATATTTCTAAGTGCTGAAATCAGCAGCAGGTTCCAACTTTGAGCCACCGCTAGACTTAGTTCCGAGCCGATCCATGGTATACTCCAAAAACGAAGTTTCTTCTACATAACATGAGCTTCAACTTTTATTTAATGTCCAACCTTAAAATAGGTGCAGAAGCTATAGTTCTACTTTGACCAAAGTAGGGTCACGATAAAGCTTAAATTATCCTTCGTGATCCATTGAAGCATTTTCTTGGCATTTGCTCAACATGAACCTTTCATGACTTTTGTTGTAGAGTTCATCTAGAGTCATTTGGGCATGGTTGTATGATTTGGTTGACGATCGAGAATTCCATTCACTTTATAAAATAATTCAAGCAAGGACATAACTCGTCATTTCATGTGACCTCTTGATTCCAAACTTCACGAAACTTTTCCATGGATCAATATAGATGGGTATTGATGTGAGACACACGAAGATATTCCAATAACACTAGCCAAGCATATATCTTGAAAAGGGCCTATATGTAAAGCAAGGGTGCAATATCCAAGTTTAGGTTGGGGCTCATTTCCATAGGTTTGACCTTGACATCTTCATCATCACTTAATATGCCATGTTTGAGCTCAAACCCATTGCTTAACTGGTGGCAAACACCTAGGGTGTTACAGCACGGAAGCTTGGCGGCGGCGGCCATGGTGGCTCCGCTCTGGCGTGCACGCACGTAGAGGGAGAGTGCCAGGAAGGGCGAGAGCGAGTGCGGGATGCCGGGGCAGCTCGGACGTTCGCATTTGGAGCCGCAGGGAGCAGGGTGGCGTGTGGCGTGGAGTTCGGACTCACGTCGGCAATGGAGGGCGCGCTCTGCTGCATGGTAGACGCGTCGGCCTGCTGTCGAACACCTGGCGTGCGTCGGGGAGGGCGACGTGGGGAGCCGATTTGGGCCACATCTAGGCCGAATCAGACCTTGGGCCAAAAATGAAGTTTGTTCACCTCGGCCTGCTCTACATTTTTCATTAAGGCACTCCAGTCATTTGAGCAACATAACAGTGGGTAATTTAATCTTCAAAGTGGCATTGTCAATGCATTGACGACGATTAACAAACTCCAAAATTGAGGGTCATAACAAGGTCAAACGAGTGCCATCCTTTTACATGATCTTCTCCATGAACTTAGCTCCAACTTTTATTTTGGGGTCAACTTGAGATGCTTAATGAATTTCAGAGAACGTGAGACGTCAATGCCGAGGTCGATGAATTTCTAGACTTAGAATATTTCTAAGTGCTGAAATCAGCAGCAAGTTCCAACTTTGAGCCACTGCTAGACTTGGTTCCGAGCTGATCCATGGTATACTCCAAAAACAAAGTATCTTCTACATAACATGAGCTTCAACTTTTATTTAATGTCCAACTTCAAAACAGGTGCAGAAGCTATAGTTCTACTTTGACCAAAGTAGGATCACGATAAAGCTTAAATTATCCTTTGTGATCTATTGGAGCATTTTCTTGGCAATTGCTCAACATGAACATTTCATGACTTTTATTGTAGAGTTCATCTAGAGTCATTTGAGCAAGGTTGCAATGTTTGATTGGTAACCTAGAATTCCATTCACTTTATAAAACAATCCAGGCAAGGACATAATTTGTCATTTCATGTGACTTCTTAATTCCAAACTTCACGAAACTTTTTCATGGATCAATATAGGTGGATATTGATGCGAGACACATGAAACAAGTACGTCCAGCATTACCCAATCACACTTTTTAGAAAGGGCAGCATGTAAGCAATGGTGCATGGTCCAAGTTTAAGTGGTGGCTCATTTTCATATGTTTGACCTAACATCTCCATCACCACTTAACATGCCATGTTTGAGCTCAAACCCATTGCTTAACTAGTGACAAACACCTGGAGTGTTACACCGACCGGACCTCTTGTACCCCCTATCTTTCTCCCTTTCATTTGTAACCCCACAATAAACTTCGAGCACCTGGGCTCAGGAATAAAGTCATCGACCGACTCAAACTAGACGTAGGGCACGTTGTCTGAACCAGTATAAACCCTGTGTCATTGAGTGCTAGGCCACCTCCGATCACAACGTACAGCAAAACTACAAATATTTACGTGTTGGTCACTTTCTGCACCGACATGTGGTTTCCAGAAAACCTAAAAAATGGGCTGAAAATAGGGAATTATTTTTTTAAAAAAAATACCAAGAGAGACCTCACCTGGCAGCCACACAGTCATGCGATTTTTCACGCGAAAAACACGCGCTTCGCGGCCACCAGCGCTAGAACCCTAAACCTCCTGCTTCACATGCTCATCACCTAACCACTCCACCTAAAGACGCTTGTGTACATTTGGGATATTCGTCCTCCCCATTTTATGTCACTTTAGTTCGAAATGAATATTTATGCTCCTAAACGAATTCAAATGAAAACGTTGTCAACTAAATAACATGATAAATCTTAAATTTGAAGAGTAAATTGAAAACATTTACACATTATTATAGTTCAAACGCCAAACTTATAATTCAAAATGTAAAATAGGCATAAAAAGAGAGCAAGAGACTTACAATACTATTTATCTTACAATAAATGTCTCAATTATATCATTTTTATCCACTACAAAGAAAATGTGTCGTTTATTGACTAGACAATCATTTAAAAGATTATCACCCATCTTATTTTTTAAATTTATTTGTACTAAACAAAAAGCATCGTAGAAAATACCCTTTAATCATTGTAATATGCAGTCAGTTAGGTTTTGCGTGCACGTAGAGCCAGCAGGTAGCAAAAGAGCTGTTTGGGTGGATCAATGAATGATGGCCGGAGCCTGGAGCGGTGGAGCCTAGAATCAAAGACGTATGTATCAGGGATCCTCCAAGGCGTGACTACGTGACCTCCCGTCGTGTGGCTGCGCGGGCCTAAAAAAGGCCGTAGCAGCGGCCACTGCGTTATCATCTTCTCCGGTATGTTTTCTTGTTTTCTTTTTTACAAAAATACATGTATACGTCCTCTATTGGCTGAAACTGCAGGATATGCCAGTTCATACCTGGCATACCCCGTGGATCCGCCCCTGCTTGGGTGGAGCAGGTGTGTAGGATGATTGTATTTAGAGCTTGGATTTCCCTTCATTATCAATTAAGGTCTGGATATTATTAGCTTTGTTCATCTATGTTCAAGCTTGAGTGACATGAAATTTTTATAATTGATGGTAACAATCAGAAGCAGAGAAGGTAAATTCAGATGGGAACACAAATGGGATAATTGACCACCATGGAATTTAGGATCCCTTGACTAACGAGAAATAGTGTATTGGATAGCACGAATTTTGCAATGGAAGCAATCTATGTCTAATTCAGGAAAGACATGAGTTATAGTAATTGTATTTGTGGTATTGAACTGAAGTTTTCCTTTAACTGTCTGACTACGAGAACTTTATGCAAAGAAACTAGCCACTCCTCACTAGCATTGCTTGAGCTCTGTTGTCTGTAGATACAATGTTGTGTTCATGATGAGACCGATTCTAGAGTTTGTGATGTGATGACTTTGACTTGTGAATAGATAATAAAAGTTTGCCCCAACAATTTGAGTACTTATTTTTTTACTATTGACAGCATGTGCATCGGAAATCCTATACGAGTTTTAGAAAATAGCATGGGTTTGTAAAATGATTTGATTTTGGAGTGCCTTGAAATGTTTGGATGCAACAGAATTTATAGTTTTGAAAACTATAGTGTCGCTAAATTAAACTGTGATATGTAAACCATGGTATTGAACGTTTGTGGTTTCTAAAACTACAATTCTTTAATTACACGGTTTCCTAATACTACTTCTGTATTTGTAAGGATTGTTACTTAAGTTTACAGTATTAGTGTCTTTTTCTACTGCATACCTGTCTTCTTAAAAGGTACACAGTTTAGTAGTGAACCAAAACTTGTCTATTTTAGAAGTATACCTATAGGCGTTTAATAGATTTATCCAAGGTTCTTTTTGCAAGTTGAATCGGTTCTTTGTACATTCATAAAAAAATATAATCTGGTATGTATTAGTTAGACACCGATTGGTATAATTGAATGATTGATGTTTGCTAAGTTCTTCTGTGATTTAGGTCATGCGATCAATGTTACATGCATGTGTAGTTGGTGAACATGCAGGCTTGCGGCTGCTATCTGATGGATCCATGATGTCCATGCTGTGTAGCATCAAGGCCAAGAAATGCTCATATTTTCAATTGGTAATGTTGGGCAGCTGGCAGCAGCAGTGAGAGAGTTTTGAGCGATCGTTTTATGTGTGTACTCCAAGTGATAAGCAGAGGCGTTCTAAGCCTCGCATGTATATAATTTACAGTAGATGTAGATTCAAGTATTTGTTTCATGAGATATTGTTGCTTCTGAAACCTAAAAGTGGATGGAAGTGTAATTTTTTTTGTCATGATTCATGAAGCAATCTGTGATGCAGACGCATATATTATCTTTTGGTTGGCTGAATCGTGTTTCTAAATTACGCCGTAGCGTTAGCACGAGAAATATACAGGTATCACGTCGCGTTCACCCTCGGCTGCCCCTCCTACATCTTTCCCTCGTGCTCCTCTCCGTCCTTGGTACCTCCCGCGCGCAACGAGGAGGACACCCACACGCTCACCTGCGACCGGGCCCGTTCCCGTGGAGATTTGTCCTGTTCGCTTGGCTGATAAGCCATGGCTGAAAATACTGTTGGTTGATTTGTTGTAAGAGAAAAATATTGTTCGTTGACTGAAAAAGTATGGCTTATAAGTCAAACGAATAG
Organism: Miscanthus lutarioriparius; assembly: GCA_904845875.1. Lineage (NCBI taxonomy): Eukaryota > Viridiplantae > Streptophyta > Magnoliopsida > Poales > Poaceae > Miscanthus > Miscanthus lutarioriparius. The sequence goes on from CAJGYO010000005.1 coordinate 13,886,295, forward strand.
GACGATTGCTGCCATGGTCAACCTCCAAGGTGAGGATTTGAGCTTTCCGTACCTTCTTCCCCCCTTTTTTTTTGAGTTGAGATTGAGAATCTCTTCCCTTGGTTTCCTGGGAAAGGATAGCTTGGTTGTCTTTTCTTGAGTTCGTTACTGCATTTTGAGATTGGTTAAATTACGTTTGCTGGGTGACTGGTGTTTCCGCACTGGACATTTGGAACTCGTTTCTATTTCGGATTTGAACATTGGAGAGGAAAAAAAAAGCTCTGTTCCATTTGACTTTTAGCTGCCCTAGCCAGGCCAGACCAGACACACTTGGTTAAAAAAGGAGAGAATGTTAAAGTTAGAAAATGAGAGAAAAGAAAATAAGAGAAAATTCTCAGATCAAATGAATTAACGTAATCAATTTTTAATTTTTAAAGACATGCAAATTGAGTGTAGAGAAAGGTAGAGAAGAGTCAAATTTGTGCGGTAGGCCAGTTGACTAAACAGTGTCCACCATTCGCGCTCTGCCTTTGCAAAGGGAGAGATCTTCATCTCGGCTTCTCCGCCGCCATCGCCGCCATGCCTCCCTCCTCATCCTCCGGCGCGGGCGCCGCCTCGCCGTCCGGTTGCGCGTCCGCCGTCGCCGCCACTCCTCCCTCCCCATCGTCCGACCCGACCCTGTCCTGGTGGGAGTCCGTCTCGCAGGCGCGGTCCCGCATCCTGGCGCTCCCCTCCATCCTGCCCGCCGCTGCTGCCACGCCGACGCCGCTGCTCGCCAACGCCGACCACCCGGCCGCGGCTCCTCCTCCGCTTGCCGCCTACACGGCGCTCTCCTCGGCACATGATGGGCGGGCGGCGGCCGATGACCCGCCGCCACATCGGCTCTATGACATGCTCCTCTCCGCCGACCGGACCTCCGCCTCGCCAAGGCTTTCGCGTTCCTCGCCTCTCGCTGGCGGCGCTCTACCTCCGCCGTCTCCCGCCCGAGCTCCCCTGCTCGCTCTCCGGCTTCGAGGCTGTCCTCCTCGCCGTGTACTCCTCCGAGGCCAAGAATCGTCAGGGGAAGCCGGTCCTCTTCCAGGTGCCCGACCTGGCCGTCCCATCCCTGTACCACACGCCGGCGTCCAGCCCCAGCTACAAGTCCCTCACCGGGTCTCAGCCCCAACCGATTCCCCTCCACAGCAACTCCCGTGGTAGGGTGCTCTCACCGCCAGGAGCCACAGTGCACGCGTGAAATCGACAAGCCTTGAGAATTATTGGGATCGCATTTGAGGCCTACTATTCCAAGATTTCGTAGATGCCTGCTGCGTTGAAGGTGGATGCCTGCAATGTTGCGGCTGCGTGGGCGGGGCAGTGCTGCAAATGCCATTTTGAGTTGGATGGAAGGAACTGGAAGAAGAGGAGGCTGACTCTTTTGGGTCTGTCTCGTCAATGTCCTCTGAGACAGAGAATGGGAAGGAACTGGTGGACGAATTGGTCAGGATGCGTATCAATGGAGACAGCGGTGGCCGAATTGCAGCGAGGAGGACAAGGAGGTGAGGGTGCCACTTCCCTGGGAGCTGCTACATCCAGTGATGAGGGTTCTTGGGCACTGCTTGCTTGCACCGCTGAACCCGGCCGAGGTGCGTGATGCTGCAGCAGAAGCAGTGAGGGTTGTCTATGCCCGCACGTGCCATGACCTTGTGCCACAGGCAATCTTAGTAGCCCGAAGCTTGATCGAGCTTGACAAGAGTGCACAAAAGGCTGCAAAGGTAGCGGCGGCGGCTCCTGGGCAAATTGTTGCAGTTGGCACTGCTGGAAGCAATGCATCAAGCTCTAGGCCAAGTTCAAAGCCAAACACACCAAGCAAGCAACGGAAGCCTGACACACTACTCGTGTCCAAATAAGGTCAACTGCGCTACATCCAGGAAGAGTTTTTGCGTATGGTAAATAGTTTCTTTCTGATGAGTGTTGTGTGTGTGTGCCACTAGAATATTGGTGAAAGTTAAGTAGACCTTGCAATGCTTGAAATGCTTGGCGAATTTGGCCCCAGAAATGTTTCCCCAGAGATGAGCTCATTGAAGTTATTAATCTAAACCATATCATCAACGATTTTTAGAAATCATATCTCAGTTTATAAGTCACTATAATTGTATAAATATGGCCACTGAGTCACTGACAATTGAATCTGGGGCATCATCCTGCTTACACATCATCCACGGAACACCTGTCTGCAGACTTACTGCCATTGCCACTGCCCAGTGAACATAAGGTGGCCCTTTTGAATGGAATGCGGCCTCAACTAGCTTATGTTCATTTTCCATCTGCAAGGTTAATTGAAATTTTACACAGCAATCACCTTATATAGAGTTCAAATGACAAGTTTCTTTAGTTCATGTAGCTGACCTGTGATATGATTATGGGGCCTCCTGCAGTGTTGATTATGCACAACTTGATTGAAGTGGTTCATCTTCTCTTCATCCACAGATCGCCGCAACAGAAAGGGATTTTACGATTCCGGGGCATGGGTCACCTCCAAACTTGTTTGCCCGTACCGGAAGGACGCACTTCCTTCTGCCTAGGCAAGCTTGAAAGAACAAAGATAGTAATTCAGTTGTTAGGAATTTGTGCTTTGTTGTAGCATCTTGGCAATACTATACCGCGTTGATGCAAATGTAGCACCGGGGTGGCAGAATTTTACATTCTTCACAACAAATTCAGACATTTCTGCGTGGCAACTTCCTTGGCAGCTCCATCCAGACTCCCTGCAGTCTTGGATGGGATTTCCATAGCTTGCAAATTTGATATCTGTTATGTGTTTGCCTTTCTGGCACCGGAGGTGAACAGCTAGATGATTTTTGCGTGACAAGAGGGATGGGGTAGAGAACTCGTGACGGTACCATAGATTCTGGTAATGGACATTTTGTTTACTGTTATCTGTAGTGGATCGCCACCAATTTCCTCCATAAGGACAAGGAGGTTCTCTCTAGTCTTTAGAAAATATCGAGGTATATGGTACCTTAGAAAAGAGAGCCAAACAAGACATTTTACATTGGCCAGTCATGATTGTACAAAAAAATACTTTACACTAGAACTAGTTTGAGTACTGACATGGATTGAGAAGGTTGCCCACTAGGGGTTTTGAAGGAGACCCAGTACCGTCCAATGCTCTGTCCCCATTAATCCATACTTCACCCTTTCCCATACTAGTTAGGTTCAATGTCACAGGGTCATTTCCCCATGTTGTGTCAAATGTTGTCTATTAAACAACAATAATTCTCCGAGGCTGTTAATCCAAACACTAAGAGTAAATATGCAAGTCAAGTATATCAGGACCAATGTATGTCTTGCATACCTTATACCAGATAAGTGGCAAATGTATGGACTTGTCAACTGCAGTCCATTCTGCATGAGATGATCCTTCAGATGTGTAAATTTTATTTGTTTCTCCATATAAGCCAACCTATACATTGCACACTTGAAAATGAGCATGTGATGATGATCCATTAATTTAGAATTAATGTTGGCTTGGATTGATTTACTTGGTGTTTCCACAGCTCAATGTTTGTGGAATGTGGTCTCTCGCTGTCTTCGTTTTATGCTCACTTTTCGCACTCCAAAGGTTCTTCTCTCCATATATGCACCGGAGTCCTTGTAGTAGGTGTATGAAACCCCATGTTAATGCAAATTCTAGGTACTGTGCATTCATAAATTTTTCACACATTTTAAATAGAGTGAAATGCACCATTTTCCTGTATTCTCATCGAGGTCCATGAATTCTCAAAGTGATCATCTCGGTCCTTCATTTTTCAAGCGGTTCATTCTAAATTCACTCTAGGTCTAATCATGGACTTAGATTCACACTTCGAATGAACCACTTCAAAGGGACCCATATGATTACTTTGAGAATTCATGAACCCAGATGAGAATACGGGAAAAGTTTAGGTACCCACGGTGCATTTCACTCTTTTAAATACTTATGTGGAGCCTTGGTCTTTCTTTTTTCCTTTTTTTCCATTTTCCATTTTTCATTTTGAGCTATTAGGTATCAATTCAGAAAGTATGCCGGATTTTTGGCAAACTGCTTTCTTTGTTTGGCTAACTATTCCATTTGTTCTCAACCTAACTTGTCCCCTTTTATGTTGCTTTTCAACTTTGTTCATATAAACTTGATCTGAATGGTATTACCAGCTTGTGGATATGATAACATAAGGTATGACTCTAGTCATTTATTTATTTCATTTCAAGCAACACAAACAAACGACAATGTTAGCTTTTGTTGTTTGTGACCATATGCCATATAGAATAAGTTGTCATTGTACCGGTGAACCAACCATGATGCATAACAGTGATATGGAGTTTTGTCCTTCCCTTAGTGAAATAGATGCATTAAGAACAATGTAGCCAGGTTTATCATGACTCCCGTGCACACTTCCTAATACAATATGGAAAATATATCAGACATAAATACAATTAAGAAGTTTTAATTATTCATTAATAACTTAGCCTAGACTGGATAACATTCCTATTTCTACTTTTGTTGTGTACTCCATAATTCCATATACTTGCAAACATGAGTGCAATTTATGTCCTTACCAACATAATCATTGTTAATGAAAGCATGTAAAATATGTGCATGTGACTCAACATTAAGCACTAAGTCGCCATTCCCATTTCGTCTATAGTTGTACTTGCATAATTTCATTATTATTTGGTTACCAGGGCTCAAGAAAGTGCTAGAAACTGGAGTAAATGCCAAATGGTATAAACTAGGGAAATAAGCTAATCTTACATGATAAGGTACCAGAGATAATCTGTTTCATCTTTTGTAGTTGAGAGGTGTTCGCATAGCTGGTTTTCGACATGTGAGATTTTACTTGGTACTGCAGGAATTGGTTCTTTGAATATTTTCCACCTATCAGCATGATTGAGAGGCTGCACTACTTGTTCTGATCTTAAACCATGCTGAGCATTTATCTGCCATAAAATTTTCAAGAAGCATCTAAGGTGTTTAGTAAGTGAGCATTTTGAGTTTCATGAATGTAACATGCACACCTTGCCTATTTAAAAAATTAGTTTCTTGCGCTGTGAGAGGATACTAATTGACTTAGGAGCTAGCTGGAACACCTCTTCACCAAATTGAATGGTTGATACCTTATGCTTGTCAAAGTTTACCAGGAAAGCCACACACCCAGAATCTGTTGCAAAAACATGCCCCTGCAATACACCAAAAATTTCTCAGTTAGATTGATGAAAATATAGTAATTTATTGGAAATATAAAAGCCAATGTTACTTTAATTTCACGTCTTGTTGTTGACCAAATGAGTGATTAGAATATGCTCCCCAAAGTAATGTCTCTGCAGACTGCTGCAGCGTGCAGTTCTCTGATATGAGCCCATGTCGGTTGCCATATTAATCCTGGATGTATGTTTGTTGCTTTCAGTGGATATTATCTAAATGTTGATGTTCTAAGGAGAGAAATGTAATTACTAAGTACTTAAATACAACATACTATTATTTCTATTGAATACAATTTTGTAGGAAACTCTCTATTCTTCCAAGTTCCAACTGCCACAAGATGTATTAATTGTACAGTGTCTGGAGAAAATGACGAGTACTATAGATCAGCAATGCTGCAAATTCAGAACTTCTGCCTGTTGCATGTAGAGGTTCTGCACCAAAGCTACCATAGGACAGTACTAGAAAGGCTTCTGTGGTGGAAGGATTCTCAATGTTATAGTATGAAGATAGCTACAGTTGTCATCGAACATCAATTGCTGACTAGATATGCTTTATGATCTAGTATATTGGCCTTTGTGTGATCTTATACAGTGGCCCTTCTTGATCTGTGCGCCCATGTTTTTAGGATATTTCATACAACAAATGTGCCGTTACTGGTTGTCAACAATGTTGGCCAAGTTAAATGAAGTTACCAACTTACCATATTCATCAAGAGGGGCTCCATCATAATAGCTTGTTGTTACATAGGAAGATGCAACCCTTCCAAAGTTTGTTCCACCGTGGTACTACATAAATCTTAACTCATGTGAGAGGAGTAACAGAAGTAGTAAGAGATTCTTTTGAAAATAGTTTTGTCAGGTCTATAGCTTCATTTGTTCTACCATGTAGTAGTTTACAAAGCTCCCTTTCTTTCTCGCTATAAACAGTGCTACTGCAAAGGCAAGGTCTGCTGCTGATCTATATCTTTGATCTTGACCATATAAAGGATAGCTGTATTCAGGGGAAATATTGTGTTAGGTGTTTTACCAAATAAAGTATATGGTAGAAATATTAGAAGAAAAGCATGAGTTATTGCTGCACCGAGAGGTCCAATTTTCTGTCCATAAAGCTAGTTTGTTTGGCGAATTTGGCCCTGGAAATGTTTCCCCACAGATGAGCCCATTGCATGTATTAATCTAAACCATATCATCAACATTGCACTGATTTTCAAAAATCACATCTCAATTTATAAGTCACTATAATGGTATAAATATGGCCAATGAGTCACTGACAATTGGATATGGGGCATCATCCTGCTTACACATCATCCATGGAACACCTATCTGCAGATTTACTACCATTGCCGCTGCCCAGTGAAGATAAGGTGGCCCTTTTGAATGAAATGCAGCCTCAACTAGCTTATATTCATTTTCAATCTGCAATGTTAATTGAAATTTTAAACAACATTCACCTTATATATAGAGTTCAAAGGACAAGCGTTCTTTAGTTCCTTTAACTGACCTGTGATATGATTATGGGGCCTCCTTGTGGGTAGAATAGTCTTTCATCCTTCATCAGGTTCACTATTTTGGTAACGAACTTTTGCATATGCCTCTGCATGTTATATATGAATAATGTACCATGACAAAACAACAGTGTAAAAATGAAATTAACTCTATCCTTCACTATTTTGGTCATCGATGAGTTTTTCTCTCTTTATCTATCCTTGCCTTTTTCATTTTTTTTATTTTAACAAGAGTTTTCAGCCTAGGTGAAAACATGCTCTTCTCGCACCATGTATGACACATTGACATTTGTAGTTGATCATAAATTGGGTATCTTTTTGTTGCTTGCTTAAAAATTATATTGAAACATTTTTGGTTATATGTAGTGCAGTTGTTCTGTACTACATAAGAGTCAACGGAGAAAAAAAAGAAGGCATGAAGGAAACAAGGGATGGTCTTCCTATCTCAGGTATGCAATTTGAAACAGGATACCTTGAAGGGTTCATTGTCAGATCTGAATGTAATGTTAGGGATGCCACGTAACCAAAAGGGTAAGCCTCTGCATGAACAGAAGAAATTCAATTAGGAACTTTGTTTTTTTCCTTGTTTCTTTGTCCTTTGTATGTTTTGAAGTACTAAGAATTCAGCAAAATATAACTATGTCTGGGGATAATGGAATGCTAATCTTGCATTTCATGCTTTCATACCCGTATTTCCGCTCCGACTCGATGAAGGGGCCTATTCTGAGGCTTACATAGAGACCTTGAGCATGGATTTCTCTGATGAATTTCACCAGATCGTATCTTCCCTCAAAGTTAAACTGATCCAGCAAAAGAGAATTTGAAGAGTCCATTGTTACAAAAACAAAAGGCTCCTATATTAAGTTCTCAATTTTATTTTGGCAGACTGTAACATGTAAGATTGACATATGAAGATTGTATATATCACCTACCTGCCCCTGAACAGGCTCGTGTGCGTTCCAGAAGACGTATGTTTGAATGACATCCAGGCCACCTTTCTTGGCTTTTGCTATGATGTCCGGCCACATCTGTATAAGGAATGAAGTTTTATGCTTCATATGATTGCTGATATATGAATGCAATATAACATTGTACTTTTTTTTTGAAATGTATACAGTGCTGTAATACTGCTGTGCTTGACTGTTCGAATACTCACCATCTCTGTTTTTCGCTCCTAATGCTTAAAATGATTCGGCATTTCGTATTGCTAGTTCACCTTGCATGTGAAATGACAATTGTTTCACCAAATATTTACGTGTCTGCCGTTCATATTACATTATGATCTGGTCTTTTTATTTTCTTCTCTTTTCTTGTATGCAGTGGTTCAGAGTTCTATCGACAGAACACTACAATACTTTATTTTGGAGACGCAATCTTCCATGCTGTTAAAGCAAAAGCAAATCCTATATTTTAAAGGTACAAGTGAAGTGCTGAATGGCTAATTTGCATTGGCCTATGGTTTTCAGCTTCAGTTGGTCCCTCCTACCTGTCTCACTGCTTGTCAGCGTCTTATGCTGAATTTAGCTTATGTTGATGCTTATATTGAAATGATGTGAGAGAAAAATATTGTTCTATAGCTGAAAAAAGTAGGGATGAATAAACTCAAGCGAACAGGGCTGCGCCCTATAAAAAAAAATAAAAAACCTCTCTTGCGCCGACCAGGCAAAGGCAGCAATGCGAGCACTAGTGACCGAGATTTACTCGACGAACGGTGCGCATGCATGTCCTGTGACCTCACATCTTACGGTTTCACCAAGCAGTAAAGAACAATTCTTCTTCTTCTTCTTCTTCTTTTAAAAAAAGCAGCAGTAAAGAGCACCGAGTGTCCGGTCGGTTGCAAGAGTGCAAGTGGCTAGAATTTGTATGGTGCAGTAACTGGTTAAGCTGAAGATATTGAGGATCACGACGAGTTCAGACTTCGGAGAAAGCAAAATTTGGATGCGACACGATCGATGAGCTTCATGACGATCAAACCTAAAGCCGCCTGAGAGGAGATGAAAGAACCGCAAATCGAAGCGGTGAACACACGACGTACACGACGTGTGCATGACTGCATGAGCACAATGCGTCCAATAGGCAACATCCAACGGCGTACGTACCTCAGGCGTGCTGCGAGGGTAGTGCATCTCGCCGGAGAAGAGCATCCTCCTGACGCCGTCCAGGATCAGCGCCCTGCCGTCGTACGTGACCTCTCTGCGGCCCGCCGGCGTGTTGCCTCTTTCGTCCTCAGCGGCCGCCCTCGCTCCTCTTCCCGCCGCCGCCGCCGCAGCCAGCGCCGCTGACGCGGCGACCACAACCATGATCACCGTCACGACGCCGACGCCGGTCATCTCTGCCCGTCTTGTCGTTACTGCTACCGTATGCTACGTACTGCTGCAGCTGTTGATCTGCACGCCGCAGGTAGCTAGCTAGGCTCTTCGTTCTCTCATCGCGTACGTGTACCGGTGTTGCGTATATACTACCGGACCTCTCACCGGCCGTGTACGCTGTGCGCCGAGGTAGGTTGTGAATCGCATAGGAGGCGGTAGGTTGCAAGGCTCGCATACATGCGCCTTTTTTTCTTTTTCTTTTTTTTTTATGTTGGCGCCAGTGTTAATCAATCAGTTTGGCATATTTCTCGTCCTTTTTTATTTTGTATCCGTCTTCTCAGTTTTGTATCTGGGTTACCGAGGTTTTCTGAAACTTGTTGGTGCGTTTCGGTAAAGATCCCACTAAGGGATTGTTTGATGCACGTGTATCACCCTAATCCACGTGTGTTAGAATGGAATGGAACGAAATTTAGTTTAATTCTACTTCAATCTACTTTAATATATGTGAATTGAAATAAATACATGCGCATCAAATAAGATCTCAACATAACAGCGTGCGTCTAAAGTAACCAGCGACGGAGCAACGTGTGAGTGTGGGTCACGGCCCTCCCTAGCAATTAAAGATTTACAGCCTGTTCGTTTCGTCGTAAACGATCGTTGATTATTTACTGTTGACTGGTTTGGCTGGTTTGGTGTGTGAGAAAAATACTGTTCAGCTTATAATCCACGATCATATACGATCGTATAAGTCCAGGCGAACAGGCTGTACTTCAATGTAACGGAGATTTGCACATAAATAAAAACTTTGATACCATTGCCCCCTCTGGAATTCCCATCGAGCTCCGCTAAAAATAACCACTAAAAGTTAAGCTTTTGCAAAATGCGACCACTACTACTGTTAAGGACGATATCAGGTAGAATTATGGGGCTGATGAAAAATGAAGCACAAGAAACCTAGGACGCAGCTGGCAACCGAAAGCAGAGGGTCCGTGTAACATTTGCCCTTTTATTTAAAAAAAAAATCACAGTGCCAAGAGGTGCCCAGCTGCCGGTGCCAGAAGCTTCCTCGGAAACCACCAGCACCACCGTGTTCGTCTCGACTGCCTGGCACCGTCCTCGAGCATGTGCGCAGGTGCATGAGAAGAGAGAGAGAGAGAGAGGAGTTAAAGGGGATAGATGCCAATTGCCAGATGTGTAGGTACTCGAGAAGCCAGCTAGAAGTGTGGGTGGGTGGATGTAAGGGCCTGCTGGGTCACTGCACTGTCTTCTAAAATATCTGACATATCGAATATTATATATATATATATATATATAGTATTAAATATAGATTAATTATAAAATTAATTGTATAACTTATTACTAATTTGCGAGACAAATTTTTTAAGTCTAATTAGTTTAAGATTTGATAATGTGGTGTTATAGTAAATATGTGCTAATGATAGATTACTTAGTTTTAAAAAATTCGTCTCGAAAATTAACCTTTATCTATATAATTTGTTTTGTAATTAATATATATTTAATATTCTTTATTAATATCTAAATATTCAATATGACATGAATCAGAGGAGCCACCGAAGAAACAAGCACCCTCTACGTATGAGAAAAGAAGATAGTTCTATTGGCTACAAGATCTAAACACATCTACAGTTTTTTTTTTTTTTTTTATTGGTCTGGTCCTGGCTATCCATTCGGGTTCGGGCACCCTCTGCACGGAAACAAACTACACGGAGTCGGTCGGTCATAGTTCTCCTTCCCCATTTCCTTCCTCTCCCGGCACGGGTCGGGGGACGAATCGAAACCCTTCGTTCCTCTTCTATTCGCACTCGCAGCCAAAGCCCATGGCGGACACGGCCTCGTCCTCATCAGCAGTGGGACCCTCGGCGGTAGACGAGGCCTCTCTCGCCTCGGTGGCGGAGGCGGCGCCGCCGGAGGAGATGACGCTGGTGGTGAAGTGGCGCGGGCAGGAGCAGACGGTGCGGATGGTGGGGGACGATACGCTGGGTGAGCTCAAACTGCGCATCTGCGAGGTCACCGGGGTGCTCCCCAAGCGTCAGACGCTGCTCTACCCCAAGCTCATACTCAAGGACATCGACGACTCCACCCTCCTCTCCTCCATCCCATTCAAGCCCAACGGGAAGATCAGCATGATCGGGTAAGCGATGCGATTCCCCGTCCCTTGCTCCTCCTCAAACCCCTTCCATCTCCTCGCTTGCGTGATTTGGGTTCAAAGCGTGGTTGGTGTGGAATTGGAGGGTTGGTCTGTGAATATCTGCCGGGCCGCTGGGTACCGGTTGCCGAATGGATCGGAGTTCGGAGAGGTACACCTGGTGGGGATCGTGGGGAAGTGCTCTTATTTTGAGACGGGAGTGGTGAGGTCTGGGGCTAGAATACCCGATCGCTAAACCCTAGCTTGTTTGGACTCCTTTGATTGATCTGTCTTCGTCGTGGTGGTGTACTGGTGTTCGTTATCTAATCGTGGTGCTTGGTTAGGTCTGTGAATTGAGATAGTGGAGTGGAATTTTCTGGGGTTATGGAAACCTCCAGTCCACTACTTCCATTTTTTGTGTTTGTGATTTGGGAACCTTTTCGTGGGTTGTTCGAGTGGATAGGCGATGATGGCAGAAGCATGTGCTAGGTTCAGTTTGGTCTTTATAGAGATGGGAATAAGATGTTTTAGCTGTGACAGATGTTACTACCTGCTCGAATCATAAACAATTGCAGTTTGATTACATATTGACATTTTGCTGTAAGGTGATGACTGACGAGCAGTTCATTTTGATTTGGATTAGCTTGACTGCACCAATGATCAAACCATTTGTGTTGTATTTGATGTTACTACTGTGATGATGGACAATTCTCCAAATCCTACAAATATTAGTTTGAACTTTCTGGATTTTAGTTTACGTACCATATCGGTGGTTATTTGAGGCCTATTGGTAATGTCTGTCTTCAGTTGACATGTTACATATATAATATGATCTGATTTATTATTTCAGAGAAATCTAATATGTTTAAAATTTGATAGATGGCGTTGGACATCCTAATCTCAAAAATAATTTGGGACTTACTCAAACAAACAAATTTTATTTTGGTCAGACCCTATAGTCTACAGATTCCCAAATCTCCCAAATTTAGACCATTCCCCGTTGAATTTTGTTAAGATGCATCTGTGCTCTGCACCTTATGCTTAATCCGTACAGCCATCCTATGAAGCTTTTGTTTTCTGTTTGGACTGTCTTGCGGTCAATTTGTTTTTGATTTTTCTTTGACATAGGTGGACCATGAGTTTGTGGCTATCTTAGACTCTTAGTGTACAGTGGGTGGGATGAGACAGTTTGAGGATAAAGATGCATCTTGAGTTCATGGCAGTGAGATATTTGCGCACTTAAGTGTGCATTACTATTGGATGAAAACCTTCATATGTGTAGCAGCTAGGTTTTAGGAAGATTTGGTAAGATAATGCATAATTTTCACTTGAATACCACTCCCAAATTCGATTTTGAGATCCTTTTTAAGTTTTAAAATATCTGATTGTCAGATATTCCTATGGCTTTTAGTGAATCCTATGTGATGCCTAAGGAGTATCTCTCTGAACCATAATAAGCAGTTAAGTGGTCATCCTGTCATAGTGAAGAATTTGTTGTGCGCAGTGGACCAGTTGTCTAGTTGTCTTATCTTTACTCAACATCCAGCAGGGTTTTATAATGAGCATGTAAAGTTTTTTAATCATTCCTTTACAATGTGCTTATGTTTGAAATATCAAATTTTAGACTATCTGGTTTCCTCCCTATATTTTGAAGGTTGTCATTGTTTCCTCATAGTAATTTGTATGTATTTAAAGTTGCCTCTTCTAAATTTCAGTACTATTGAAGAAGAAATATTTGTCGGCCAAGAAGATGATCCAGAGTTACTTGATGATTTTGACTTTGAGCAGAATGAAGCTACAGCCATTAAGGATAAAGATGTCTACAAGCAAAAATTAAAGCGGCGTGCAAGTCAATATAAGGTACATTTTATTATTTCTCAAGTTAATGCCATATGGTTTACATTTTTTTACCTATTTTAAAGTCTATATTCACTATGTTATCTGAGCAATGATTACTTAACCATAAGTAAGTGTCTCTTGTTTTCTCTACATACTTTTAATACTGGTGTTGACAACAACATGAAGGAACGGGTAGGAGTGTGTGATGCTGCTTTTGTGTTAATGCTGTTGCTTGTTGAGCTCTTACTCGTTACTACAATGTTAAAGTTAGGCAGTGATTGATATGCTTTTTGGTGTATATTCTTATAGATCAAGCTCTTGAATCCATGCCGCAAAGGAAAGAAGCTGCTTGTCCTTGACATTGATTATACTCTGTTTGACCATAAGTCAACAGCTGAGAATCCTATGGAACTCATGCGCCCATGTAAGGGGACGTTTCGGCACCACTGTTAATCTGCTACGTTCCTCTAGTGTGCTGTCATTTAAATTGTGTGCCATAATTGTCTTTACAGATCTTCACCAGTTCCTCACAGCTGCATATTCAAAATATGACATCATGATATGGTCAGCAACTAGGTAAGCTTTTTGGCACCCTCGTCTATCAGCTAATTGGTTATGATTTTGATTTGAAACTGCTAAGGCAAAGTAGTAATAATACTAATAATACCTTTGACCCTTGGATGCAGTATGAAATGGGTGGAGTTGAAAATGGAACAACTTGGAGTTCTTAGCAACCCTGACTACAAAATTACTGCTCTTATGGATCATTTGGCTATGATAACTGTGCAATCCGAAAATCAAAGTAGAAAGAAAACTTTTGACTGCAAGCCTCTTGGTGTCATTTGGGCTCAATTCCCTGAGGTTAGTATTCTATTTCCGTGCTTCTTGTATTACCAATTTAATGTGAAACCGTGTTGGGTTCTCATCCAATTCTTTGCTCACTTGCTGTATCTTCTCCATATGCAGTACTACAACGAAAAGAACACCATCATGTTTGATGATCTAAGAAGGAATTTCGTCATGAATCCACAGAACGGTCTCGTGATCAAGCCATTTAGGAAAGCGCACTCGAACAGGCATGATGATCACGAGCTGGTGAAGCTTACACACTACCTGCTTTCGATCGGAGACCTAGAAGATCTCAGCAAGCTGGACCACGGTAAATGGGAGTCCTTTGTAGATGAGAGCGCAAAGAGACGCAAGCGCTCTTAGCTTCGTTCAGTATAGTAACTTTCAGAAAGAAAAACAGAACACCCATTTTGTTTTGTTTTCAGTGCTATGGATAGCACGCAGATTAGAGTAACGGAATGACCAGGACAACCCCAGGATTTACTTAGAACATTTTGGGGCTTCAGCCTCGTCAGGTTACAGTACTTCCTGAATCTCTGCTCAGTTAAAACTTGAATCTGACGCTGATTTTTGCCCATCTTTGTGCCCCACGCTGACTTCCGTTCCAGCTTGCCTCTGCAGTTGTCTGCAACAATTATTAGGCTGCTGAGCCATTCATGAGCATGGCCCTTGTTGGATTATGATGGGGGCCTTGACTGGGCTGAGCTGGGTGTACTTAGTAGTAGGGGTCTTCTTCTGGCTCTTGTAAGGCCACCATAATATCTGAGTGATGGTGCTGATGCTGCAGGCTATATGACATGTGTGTAGGAAACAGTGATGGTCCCGGTCTAGCGCGTGCAGCTGTCTGTTCATAATTCAGCGTGCCCGTAGCCGCGAGGACCGCCTTGATAAATACTCGTTGTTTGCTAATATTTACTGGGCAGAGACAGACCTGTGGTAGTATTTGGTGTGACAACTGTATCAAGGGTGGTGGTTGGGGTTTAATACCCGTATGAAATGCCAGATTCTTATTAGCAACATATGCCCGCTTTAGAGCTTCGGTGCTGAAGCTCTGTGGCCATTTAAGTATAATAACCAAGCAAATCTGAAACATTATTTTTGTTGTTAGATAGAGGCCTGCCCAAGGTAACATATCTGGGAACACGTCGTCGTACTCGGCAATAGTAGCATCATCAGTGGCAGGACTTGGAGTTGGGACTTTGGGCTGATAAGCCGTGGGTAAAAGTACGGTTGGTTGATTTGTTGTGAGAAAAAATACTGTTCGTTCGCTAAAAATATACGGCTTATAAGACAAGCGAACACGGCATACATTGGTAGTGTTGTTTTTTTTATTTTTGTGTGTGCAAATTCGGCAGAACTGGGGTTCTGTATCTGGATCCTGGTGGATGATCCATGATGTCGCAGCACTGCCATCTGCGTCGTCACCTGCCATCGGTAATAATAATCGTTTTAATTCTTTGCCCCGTTGCCTCCCAAAGCCGCGACCATGAAGCGGTGCCGCAGTGCCGTTAATTTAGTAGTTTTTAAATTTAGTAGTTTTTAATCAAACATTATAACTAAAAGCTACTAAAAGTGACTAAATCGTTTAGTAGCTATTAAAGTTTAGTAGCTCGAACCAAATACCCCTGACTTGTGCTTCAGAGGATAGTAGCAGGCTCGAACCAAATACCCCTAACTTGTGCTTCAGAGGATAGTAGCAGGCGGAACGGGACCAATTTATAATACTGTGCGTAGTATGAAATACCCAAAGCCACTGAACTTCCCTTCTCGCAACCAAGCTTGAGGGCGAGTCGCATGTCCAATTTCGAGCTACTGCATTGGAAACGTCGCCTTGGTCTTGCCGATGTTTTCATCCTGATTTTGCGCTGTTCTCTCGTGGTTACGCAATCAGGCTCGTCCGGTAGCGTAATCGGCAAACAAAGAGCCAGCCAGCCTCAACCTCCCCAAGTCAATTCCAGCAAACAAGAAACACCGTACAACAGAATTGGTCATTTATGCAGCATTACATGATTGTCCAGTACAGATTACACGCACGATGAAGACTCGCAGGGAAGATACAGGTTTGTAGGAGGGTGGTCAGATTTGGGGGCTCTTTTGGCTTTACAACAGGAGGCAGGACGATCCACGGACGCATACACGGCATGGCAGAGGGAGAGAGATGGTTTTTTCTTGAGACGCACTTGGTTACACGAAATGACTGCAGATATACGGGAGTAAAATATGATCATGTAGCAGTAGCAGCAGCAACTAGTAGGTAAAATGGTTGTCAGGCCAGGAGCCAGAAGTTCTTCTGCCACCGGGTGCTGACGAGGTACCCACCCACGCCCTTGCTCTTCTTCCTCACCGCCAGCGTCAGGCACTCCGCCTGGTTGATGCACTGCTCCACAAACTCCTCGCTGCTGCTCCGTAGGAAGCTGAAACAAAAAGGAATTACAGCATTGGAATTTGCTCAAACAACAGCTGGTTATCACTGAGGTGAAGAGTTCATTTGCCTAATCCAACCTACTGAGGTTAAGATGCCCCTCCACATGTGATGTGACTGTGTGACATAGGAGTAGCAGCAAAAGTGTATCTCGATGGTAGCTGTGTGTATGGTTCTTGCTTTATTTAGGAGAGGTGTATCTAGAAGGACAAGCATGGTATCTGCGATTTATGGATTGCACATGGCCGCTGCATCCCAAAGCGTTGTTTTCACCCAAAGGCATGGACCCTAGTATTGAACGGTGGTGAGCAACGATTCTTTACAAATAGTTTGGCCACCACTTGTGAGTAGGGCCTCTCATAATTACATTTTTTTATCTTCTTTTTAATAGTAGTATCTTGCAGAGAGTATACATTGAGACGCAAACCAAATAACCAAGTGCCAATCAGCTCACTCCAGAACCTTGACCTACTGTTTTTAGGATTATTTACCTGAGAGGATAAGCTAAACCTGATAACAGTCGAATATTCTGCTGGCATGTATAGATATATAAATTACTGGAGTAGTTCTGAAGTCTAAGCTTCGTTTTCCATTTTTAAACGAAACACTACGGATGGGCATCATGAGAGATTCTTTTACCACAGTTTTACTGTCCATAGTTGACCTCTGAGAGCTTCACATTTCCAAGACATATGCAGGATGGATAAGATAGAAAGGGGTATGGTGCTGAGTGCCTTACCAGCTTAGCCAGCAGTAGGGAGATGGCTTGCACTGGCTGAGCACCAGCACGGAGGTCTCCAGCTTCTTCACTTGGCTGAGCACGGTGCCGAGCTTGGGCCCTTGGATCACAAGGGCCTCAACCTCCACCTAACATCATTCACACCCATTTCTCTTCGTGAGCCATCATGACCTTCTTTACATTTACTGATTATTACAGGCCACAACACAACAAGACAAAGGAATAGTTGATGCACCTCTACTGTCACACTTAAGCAGGCAGGTGCAGAGACAACGAAATAACTATGGCTTTTGATTCAAGCAAACAAAAACCAGGCAGGATGAGATTGCATTTCATAATACCAGGGTTTATGATTTCAGATTTTAGGGGACCAGGGAGGAAATGAAGAGCCCCACAGTCTGTTGCTTACTTCCTTTGTAGTAGTAGAAATGGAGACCCAGGTTGATTGATATATATGGTGCCCTTTTGGTCTGTCTGGGATCTAGATCCTGATCCATGCAGACAAAAAAGTGGATTCTGATCTCATCTATGATCTCCCCAACTGGTTACAAGTCTAAAAAGGCAATCTTAAGGCCTCAAGTGATGAGTGACTTCTCCAGATTACCTAACAACCCAGAATCCCTTTTTCTTCAACAAGAACTGTCATGAACCCATGAAGTACACATAGTATTATTGATCCTTTTTTTGTTGGTGTCATTGTTTTTAATTAACTCCTACTTATTCTCTTGTTGGTGTAATTTTTTCACTAGTTAATTAACTACTAGTAATTCTCTTGTGCATGGTTCCAAGCATATGCTACCAAAAGAAGGCTAGCTGTAACCAAAGTTGGTTCAAATGTGCACTGCTTACGAGTAACGAGTACTAGCTAATTATAACTAAGCTTCCACTAATCAGCAAATGCAAATGCATGTGCTGCAGATGCGCACCTCTGGTCTGGAGGCCTTGCAGAGCGTGCCGAGCGAGTTGGCGAGGGAGGAGGCCTCCTCGCCCCTGCCGCTGCCGGAGTGCGGCAGGACGTGGAGCAGCGTGAGGAAGTCCCCCTTGTTGGCGACGTGGGTGAGCGCCCACATCATGGCGTGCTTGGCGCCCGAGGTATCGTCCACCACCACCATCACCCGCTTCCTCGCGGCAGAGGCGGCCTCAGCCTGCTGCTTCACGCCGTACCCACTGCCGCCGGCGCCGGCGCCGTAGCCCCTCGCGGCGGCGGCGGCCCGCTTCTTCGACCACCTCCGGGAGCCCCTCCTCCCCGCGCCGGCGCCGCCGTACTGCTGCTGGTCCAGCTGCAGGCCGCCGCAGACCCCTTCGTCGCCGTTGCTCGCGCTCAGCTGCCTCAGGAAGCGGTCCCCCGCGCTGCTCGCCATCTACCAGCTAGCTTCCCGGCCGCCTACTGGCTAGCGGCGTGCTGCGCAAATGCAATGCGCTCGCAACTGTGCGAGTGCGAGCAAAGCAAGCTAGGGTGGCGTGCTGGTGCAAGCTCTGCAAGGAGGAGGAGGACGAGTACCGTGTGCGTTGTGATATGGCTACGTGCAGAGGGGAGAGCGCGTCGTCGAGAGCTAATGATGGATGGCGAGGTGGAGCAAAGGACAAGGCCGCGTAAAGCAGAGGTGGTCACGAGCGTATTGGTCTAGCAGCTCCACTGCAACCTTATTAAATAGTAGTACTCGTAGCTAGATACAGACACAGTATATGCTATGCACCTCAGCTAAGTCCTGGTTTACTCCCCAAAAGTTTACACTCTCCCATCAAATATTTGGACATATGCATGAGAGTATTCAATTAAATAATAACTAATTACACAAATTACAGCTACTTTACGAGACGAATCTTTTAAGCATAATTAGTCTATGATTTGACAATAAAGTGCTACATTAACATATGTGCTAATGACGAATTAATTAGGCTTAATAAATTCGTCTCGTGGTTTACTGACGGATTCTGTAATTTGTTTTCGTATTAGTATTCGAACACCTTATGCAACACTCTGATCTGACACCCTAAAACTTTACACCTAAAACTAAACAAGGCCTTAAAAAAGGTTGGCACTGAAAGAAGGTACTGCCTCTGTCTCAAAAATACTCACTGTCAGGGAAATTCTCGCTGTCAAATAATTTTAAATTTAATTAAGATTCATATAAATAATAATAACAATTACAATTTCAAATAAACATTATTATATTAATTTTTTAGTAAACCTATTTAGAAACATAAATATTGATACTATTTTTCTATAAATTTAGTTAAATTTAAGATAGTTTGACTTGTTCTGGATCTAGAATTTGTATTTTTTGGACGGAAGGAGTAATGCAATTTTAGGTCTAGTCAAAATCAAACCATCTTAAGTTTGATTGAATTTATTTGATATAGTACCAAAATGTATAACTGTAAAAAGATTTACTAAGAAAATACATTTTATGACAAATCTAGTAATATTTATTTAGTACTAATGAGATATATTAATATATTTTTATAAACTTAGTTAAGCTATAGATTATTTAATCAAAATCGTATATTTACCGAGAATGAGGAGGTATAGTATCAGCAGAGAAAGCATGGGTAAATTAAAAGCTCGTTCGTTTGCCCTTGATTCCACCGGGAATCATTCCAGGTGATAAAAGATAGTTCAAATTAACACAACATTGGGTGATAAAAGATAGTTCAAATTAACACAACATTGGAATGGTTCCAGAGATGCATTCCCTCACAACGGAACGGCCCCTAAGCGGAAGAAAGGCAGGTGCAAGCAGTACTTGCCGTTCTGGCATATATCGTACTATTTGCATTTTGAATTGACCCATGAGCTGTGGTTTCTCAGTGCTGGCTTGATTTATTTTACAATTTAGTATTTACTGCAGCTGACGCAGTAAAATTTAGTAGAACGAGGGAGAGATCACAGAATCTCTGGCGCTGGTAGTACAGTAGAGTATAATGTGATTCGTGTGTTTGAGGGTAGATTACCAATTTCACATGCGTACGGATGTTTTTCGATCGGTGCCCGCCGAGGGAATACGGCAGGTTTCGTTGGTATTGTTAGCTCCAAAACCCCGATGGAATACGGCATCAATCTCGCGCTCTCTGGCTCGCAATGTGCGGGATTCTTGGCCGTATCTCCACACGTATCATGTATGTTATGTATGCGCTCCAAATTCGCTTTTACTACTGTACTACTCTACACTCTACAGCGCCAGTACCAAATAAATACAGTTTTACTCCATGTGCATGTGCTAGCTAGCTACCCAAACCTACGTGGCTCCGTATGCGTTTCAGGAATTTCAGACCAGGTTAGCAGAGGTGCAAAGAATAGACACTGTTCTCAACAGGTCTAAAATTGCCTAGAGATAACCCCCCTCGCTAGATTTTGGCGGGACCAGCCTACGCAAGATTAACGTCAGTGACGACATTTTCTCGCACGATGCTGCTAGCTAGCTGCATGCACACGACGCGCATCTATTCTACGGTATTCCTGTGAATATGAGTATATGACCCTATCCTCTATTCATATCCCATGCTAGCTAGCGGCCGAGAACGTGGCACGGCCGGATGCCTCCCGCTCTGGTCATCTGCATGACCGCATGGCAACAGCAGGCCATGGCTTTCACAGCGTGTGGTTAGCAGCGCGGATTCTCAAGTTCCTCACACCATTTTCTTTTTTACTTTCTGGGAGGAGCATTGCATTGCATTGTTTCATCATTTGCCGAGCGTGACATGATGTTTCCGCGGCCTGCAAAAGATGGTCGCGCGCCATGGGCGGACACATCCGCCGGGCAGGCATCCATCGCAAATGGCGCCGGAAAGCACCCGGTGCGGCGCACAGCGCGTGCATGCTCGCATCTATTGCGAGGCCTACGTTTGCACGCTGGGTTTACACTTGACAATGCTCTGTTGATCTGCTCGTGACGAGCTACGGCCTATTCCATATTTCCAGAGCTACGGCCTACCGGCCGGGCCGGGCCTTTTTCTGGTTCTGGGGTCCTCAGAAAGAGCGCCAAGAGGGAAACCAGAAATGGAGGCCGTCCAGAGCTGGGCACGATCACGTGTGCGCGAACCAGGACCCGTCCCCGTCGATGCGTCAGGTCTTGTGCGTTTCCTGTGGAAACTGACGGGACGGCGTGGGCAATGGGGTGGTGTACCGGTGGGTGCACGGATCGGACTGCAGCGAGAGCTGACGACCCTCGCTCGTTAATGCCACATCTCTGTGATGAGTTGGATTCTATTCCGTACTTATATATCTTGATCCTAGGGATTCCACTTCCACAGATCCTTTGATTCGAGTAGAAATCGAGATGTTGCATGGGTGAGATCTAGTCAGCCTTTGCTTGATCCTAGGGATTCCACTTCCACAGATCCTTTGATTCGAGTAGAAATCGAGATGTTGCATGGGTGGGATCTAGTCAGTCTGTTCGGCTGGGCTTATTCCCTCGTAAACGATCGTAAATTTCTAGCCGGAACAGTTTTTTCTCTCACACCAAATTAGCCAGTAGTACTTCTTCCAACAAACAAGCCCAGCCAAACGAACAGGCCGAGTATCTATCTAAACGATTCTTTCGCTATTGCAGGTGCTTTTGGAGCAACAACCCAACCCGAAGGGACCGTGGCGTGTACATGTGCGTAAGAGTACGGTAGTAGTATATAGCCCGTGTTTAGTTGAAAAAAAAATTTTAAAAAAGTGTTACAGTATTCATCACATCAATCTTTACGATATATGCATGGAGCATTAAATGTAGATGAAAAAAAATAATTACACAGTTTGGTGAGAAATTACGATACGAACGTTTTAAGCTTAATTAGTTCATGATTAAACACTAATTACCAAATAAAAACGAAAGTGCTACAGTAGCTAAATTCTAGCTTTCCCCTCAACTAAACAAGGGCATACTGCCACTAATGGAAGATCTGACGAAGCCGAAGACGAATCAGTGCTACCCCGTGGCCCAATTTTAATTTATGATTTTTCTACCGGCACAAGCAATCATTTCAAGGGGCCGTGTCTGTGGGAAACGAGATCCTCTAACTTGGCTCTTTCTACTGCAGAGGACGTAGGACCTCCGATGCCATCCATTCCACATCCTGCGGCACGGAGAAAAAGCAAACAGAGGAGGGAAAGAAGGAGCCCAATAACAGCGCCGGATGGACGGAAAAGGCACGAACCTGGTAGAAAACGGCGGGAGTCTGATGAGAGAAGGCGTCAAAGACGACGCTTACGATCGCCAGACGACCGAGCTTCTCCTCTTGCATCTCCTCTGCACTTCAATTGTGTGCAGGTGAGTAATCTTACTCCCTTCTCTCTCGTCGTTCCTCTTTACAGCGGCTTCACTGAGATTGATTGAAATTTCATCACTAGGTTGCAGACTTAGTTTTTGCTTCTCCTGTTGTCATGTAAGAAGCACGATGGAAGAACAAACTAACAGATTGCATCATGATTCCAATACGTATATAAGCAGCACAACCCCACTTTATCATTTCTTATGTGACATCATAAGTATTTTACCCTGGTAGTGCTAATCTATTTCATAATTTTTTCTCTGTACTTCCACAGGCCCTTCTCATGTTATTCTTTTTTGTTGCAGAGATATACTACCTGGCTTGGCACCTCATGTTGGCATGGAGTTTCGAACTTGGAATGAGGCTTGGGTATTTTGGCTTAGCTACGGTGGACAAAAAGGTTTTGAGGTTAGAAAAAGGTATACAAACAAAAGACATT
This sequence comes from Miscanthus lutarioriparius, assembly GCA_904845875.1. Taxonomy (NCBI): domain Eukaryota; kingdom Viridiplantae; phylum Streptophyta; class Magnoliopsida; order Poales; family Poaceae; genus Miscanthus; species Miscanthus lutarioriparius. The sequence goes on from CAJGYO010000005.1 coordinate 13,909,001, forward strand.
CTGATGGCATGGTTACATCAAGTAGATTTGTTTGTGCAAATGAGGGTCATAGGCTGCAGGACAAAAGTGATCATTTAACTAAATGCCCTCGAGCTGAAACTAGAACGGATTGTTAAGTCCGCATGACTCTTAAATTAGATCGAAAGGAGGGACATTATAAAGTATCTGATGTCATTTTGGAACACAATCACAAACTGCACCTACCAAAAACCTTTCACTTATTGGACACATAGGAAAATTTCTTATTTACAAGCATTTGAAATTGAAACGGCAGATGATGCGGGAATTGGACCAAAAGCAGCACATGAGTTGGCTAGCCACCAAGTTGGTGGACCACTCAATCTTAGTTACACCCTTCATGATCACAAGAACTATTTGCGCACCAAACAAAAAGTTCAAAACGAAAAAGAACTTGGCTTGATAAGAAGCACAAGGCTAAAAAAAAGAGACAAAACAAAGCTACAACACAGCTTGCGAAAGAAGCAAGTAATGATGCTCCACAAGCACAAGTAGCACATATTTCAGTGGTATGTTGCTAAAGGAATGTTGCATTTGTACTCTTATCATTCTGTCCAGTATTTCCCTAATCCCTCTAATTTTTTTACTGCAAGATACAAGAGGTTGGGGAAGAGGCAGGTAGTAGTGGTGCACAAGCAGAAAAACAAGTTGCTAATGATATTGTTTACAAGGACAAAGAGGACTCTGAAGATTACAAGGTCAGCCTTAGCTTCACTCAAATGTTAACGGTAAAATACTTCTTTATTTTATCTAGAGATGATCAGGGATGGTAACTGATTTTTCTTTAAATAGACTTACTTCTATTTAATTTACAGGAACCAATGACGAATGATGTTTTATCTCAGCTGTGGTGAAGTAATTCTATTTGGGTCATTTTGCAAGGTTCAGGTCTCCACCTATTGCTCTGAATTGTTCAGCAAGGTACCATGAAGGACCAATCACAGATGATACTTTTGTTTTTGGGCAACCCTGTGACAAGAGTAGGATATGAAGAATGGAGGATTTTCAATGCAATTCAGTTATCTTTGGCCACCTGCACTATAGTACTGTTTCAATTTAGTCTTGTATATAGTCAAGTCGACGACATCTGAATGTATAGTATATATGTTAACTACAACTTAATGTAAGTATCTGGATGTGTTCTGGAACTGAAGTGGGCATGAGCACTCACTTTTCTGTCAATTTCAGAAACTGAATGATGCACTTTCATCATGGAATTTCAGAAAACACGTCCATTTCAGAGAGCATATGTCAATTTCAAAGGACGTATTTGGAGAACATTACATATTCAGACAGCACTCCAAATAAAATACATATAAAGAGGACAGTGTTATTACAATTGTATTTCAAATAGCATTGCCATTACATTGCATATTCAGAGAACATGGCAGCTAAGAATACATGTGCATTACAGCAGCTCACTATGTCAACGACACCAGGTGGGGTGAGATGCGCACGGGGTCATCGGTCACCGCAGCGGTTCACTCAGGGATGGCCGCCGCGATTCCGAGCTCGTCGGTGACAGCTGCGATTCCGAGTCGGGGTCTAGATGCGCGTGGGCTCAGATTGACAGAGTTGCCACGAGTTGCAGGAACGAGCAGTTTGGCGCCTCCTCCCCGCCGGCTGCTGCTAGGGTTGAGCAAGCGACGGCGAAGCAAGCGCGAGCGACTGGATGCCATTTTTGACCAGACTGGATGCCTTCCCTGTCCATCCAACGCTGTTATTGTTTTCTCCTTCTCCTCCTCTGTTTGCTTTTCTTCGTGCCGCAGGATGCGGAACGGACGGCATCGGAGGTCCTACGTCCTCTGCAGTAGAAAGAGCCCCAAGTTAGAGGATCTCGTTCCGTGTCTGTGTGCCAAAGCTCCCGTCATTGCGCCACGCCTGAAACCACACGCATGCCGGCTGCCCGGCCGTCAGACCACCATCTACAGTCGTCACCGAGACACCGACTGGCGACCGGCCGACCGGTCCTTCGTCTAGACGTCTAGTCATCCGGCGGGAATATAGCGGACGACTCCGTCCGATCTCCGATGGGATCGTACGTACTGAAACTATTACAACCGGAATAGCCGAGTTCTTGGAGTTGCTCTTTACATCCAAATTACTCGCCTACTCCATAATATATAATCTAAAGTACCTCGTGACGTTCACTACTACACAAATGATTATGCGCAGCGTTGCATTTTTGCACTCCGTGGCGGTCACCTATTTTTGCCCGCTGCGGTAGATGCCACGATTTAACGCGGCGGGCATTTTTTATTTACCGTGGCGGGCACTTTAGCCCGCCACGGTAAGTCGATTTATCGTGGCGGGCGTCTTAAGATGTCCGCTACGGTAAATAGGGCATTTACCGTGGCGGACGTCTTAAGATGCTCGCCACGGTAAATCGATTTACCGTGGCGGGCATCCTATAAGGCCCATCACGTAAAATGCTGGCCTAATTTTGAGCCCAAATCAGCCGATCTACTGGGTTTCATATAAAAGGGAGGTGTTAGGGTTTAACCCACTCGCCGCGAGACGGCCGTGAAGCCAAAGGACTCTCGCGCGGTGGTGGAGCTCGCCCTCCCCTCACTCCTCTCCCTCCCATCTCACCGCACCCCTCTCCTTCCACTCCCGCCTCCCCCCTCCTCACCTCTCACTCTCTCTTCCCTCCCTCACTCCTCTTGGCGGTGGTGGTGGAGCTCGCCAGGTGGCCTCTCGGCCTGGGTCGCGGCGGCTCACCCTCGTCGGCCGGGCCGCGGCGTTCGGAGAGAGGAGGCGCACTGCTGGCATGGCCGGCCTCTCGGCGTGGCCCGAGGCGCGAGGCCCGAGGCGGAGGCGCCTCCCACCTTCTTCCTCGCCACCAAGCATGGATCGGGTCGCAGCGGGTCGATCCATCGTGTGGATCGGCGCGCGGATCGGACGGCGCGCACGGCGGCGGTGACCTCGCCCAAGGGCGACCAAGGCGACGGATCGAGGCGTCCACGCGGACGGATCGACGACACACTCCCTCCATGGCCTCACGACGGATCCAGCGCCCTCGCCGTCCCACGCGCGGTCCGCCTCCTCTTCGCCCACGGTCGCGGATCCGGTCGATCTGTGCTCCCGGCCATAGATCCGGCGAGGTCGTCCTCCCCGGCCGCGGATCCAGCGAGATGACCTCTCCGTGGCGGATACGGGCGAGGAGGAGACCTCGCGGCGGATCCAAATGAGGTGCGGTGGCGCCGGTATTATTGGGAACGGCTCGTCGGTGGGCTCGAGAATGGGCTCGCCGACGGGCTCTGGGTTTTTTTTTTTTTTTTAACTATTAACCGGCGGGCATCCTAAAGAGCCCGCCGCGGAAATCGGTATCACAAGCGGCGGCAAAGCCGCCACTGCGATTAAGCCACGATTTACCGTGGCCTCTAGGCCGCGGCGGACGGCTTTGCCCGCCGCGGGAAACCGAAAACGTCTGCCTCCAGTAAAGTTTGTGTAGTAATGGTTAAATCAAAATTACCCACTCTGCTATTTAAATGTATCAATACTATTGATTTACTATTGTTATAAAAAATACTACTCCGTACATAGATATTTTTTAAAAAAAATGAATATCTTGAGCGGTGGAGGAGGTTGGTGTAGACCAAAGTTGGCTATCACCTGTCTGGTTTTTGAGATTCCTTTGTGGTAAAGAATGATTATTAGGATTGAATATAATATTCTCTTGAGGTTAGCACACTTGATCCATGTCACCTCAAATTGTACCCTACAACGTACGACGGTTCGAAATAACGCGGAACGCTTTAGGCCATGGCCTTGTTTAGACGATGGTTGGGTATTTGACACGGTAGTATTTTTGTTTGTATTTGATAATTATTGTTTAATTATGGTTTAACTAGGCTTAAAAGATTCGTCTCGTAATTTACAATCAAACTGTGTAATTAGTTATTTTTTTATCTATATTTAATACTTCATGTATGTGTCCAAAGATTTGATGTGATGGAGAGAGAGTGAAAAAACTTGGAATCTAAACAAGGGCAATTCCAAGTTTTTTCACTCTCTCTCCATCACATCAATTTTTGGACGCATACATGGAGCATTAAATGTAGGTAAAAAAATAACTAATTACACAGTTTGGTTGTAAATCACGAGACGAATCTTTTAAGCCTAGTTAGTCCATGATCGGATAAAGTTTGTCAAATAAAAACGAAACGTGCTACAGTGTTTAGATTGCAAAAATTTACAATCTAAACCAGGCCTAAATGTTGCACTAACTATGCCGGGCAGAGGCTGCTGGCCTGGCGCGCGCGCGGTACCGTCACGGCGGCTGAGGAAGCACGGCGGGCGTCCGTCCGCTGGCACGGGCACCGGCAGTGTCAGCGGCGGATGGATGGAACGGGAGGCCGCCCAACAGCTTGGCGCCAGTAGCACGGGTCCGAGTCGTTGTGAAAGATGACCACGGCTCCTGTTTCTTATGGCGCCATGGCGTGTCCCGTTGCTGTCTTCCATGGCTGCTCCTGCTCCCGTACTGTCGTCTGTCTTGTTGCTGTTAATCCAGATATCGTAGTGTGGTAGTGTAGTAACCTGCTATAACACCGTAACACGCGAGCGGCGGTGAGGAGAATGGGGATGTGGACGCGCACGCGTTGACGCGCATAAATAAGCCGGAATCTAGCGTGCTGTCAGCCTGTGTCACGGCATGCCGCCCTAACTAACCTGGGGCATGCATGCACCTCTGCCCGGCGAGGCCTTCCCTCGAATAGGATGCGTACGTGCGTAACGCCGATGGCGCAGTTTCCGGGCTCCCGTAGCAGTCCCTTCCCCGGATGATCAGTACCAGATGATGGTTGATGCATGGTCCCTGACTACCCAAACAAAAAGCGCTACTACTCCTACATGCATCACCAAAAAAAAAGGAAGGAAAGAAAAGTTGTACTCTATGATGGCACCGATCGACCGATGAGCTACTGCTACTGCTACTAGGTAGTAGGAGGTAGCGCACGCACACACATGCAGTTGCAGCAGCTTGGATTCAACGAGCTAATCTTGCGCCATGTAACACGGCCGAGGGACAGTAACCGCGCGCGTGCGCAAAGGCGTGCCCTTTATTACCCTGAAAAGTCCCCTTTTCTCCATCCTAAACCTGCACGTAGTTATAATCATCAGAGCCGCTGATCTGAATCCGATCCGGCCGGCCGGCCGGCCGGGCCGACCCATGTACACGCGCGCGTGGTGCAGGAGACAGTAGCACGCGTGACGGCGTGAGTGAGAGATGATGGTCAGGCCAGCGTGTGGGCGAAAAAGCGATCGAGATCGAGGCCGCCCGCCGAGCGGTGGATCGCCTGCCGGGGAAGGGAGAGCTGACAGCCTGATCAGAACGGAGAGGGGTGTATCAGGATGTATCTCAGTTGCGCGGAGGTTGTGGTGCTCGGCTCATCATGGCGCGCCTGCGTCCCTGTACCCATGGATGGATCCATGGGAGCCAACTCAGCTCGCCTTCAGCAAAAATGATCTTTAGCCCGGGCGCGTAATAAGCACGCGCGCGTGTGTAAAGCACGTACGGTTATGTTCCGATCATCCATGATACATGACTACCTGTGTTTATTTATTATCTTTATATTAAATAATACTCACAGCTAGCGCTAGTTGAAGTAGTAAGTAACATTGGACATTGCACCATATGCATGGTCATATAGTGTGTACGCCCCTCCCAATTCAAATTAAGATGCCGCTGGAGTACAAACTAGTACAGCACACCCGTGTAACCGTTTTGTCAGAAACATTGATATTTTTGTCTGCGAGCAAAAACACGGAGAAAACAAGGCTATGTTTGGCACATCTCATCTAAGGCTCCGTTTAGTTACCAAAAACTTTCTCAAAAAGTGTTATAGTAGCCATCACATCGAATCTTACGATACGTGCATGGAGCATTAAATGTAGATAAAAAAAAACTAATTGCACAGTTTGGTTGAAAATCGCGAGACGAACGTTTTGAGCCTAATTAGTCCATGATTGAACACTAATTGCCAAATAAAAACAAAAGTGCTGCACAGTAGCCAAATTCTCAAATTTCACGAACTAAACACGTAATAACAGCTTCTAGAGTTGTGTTTTTGCTAAACAGATTACAATAAAACAACTTCTCAAGTGAAGCTCTTTAAAACTCTGGTCTCACAAAGAGTAGACGCCACTGGAGCTGAAAATAAAAACATCTCCCAGATCTACTATGAGAAACTATTTTACCGAACATTTTTCCAAGACAGCTTTAGCTCTCTTTGGTGAAGCTACTCATAGAGAAACAGAAAAAAAAAACGCTCCACCAGTGAAACAGAGTTGTACCAGAACAAGATACTAGCTACCCATAGGCACATTATTTGTATAACTACTCCCCTACACAAATATGCTAATCACTTGATGATGACGACGACGACGATGATGTCATCCACCAACCTAAGACATCAAGTCCTCCAGTAACTCGTCGATCCTGCTTTTCAGAACCAATCACATGGCATCTTTGTACAGCCAAGGTGGTGTTTAGTTCTCAAAATTTTGCAAAATTTTTTAAGATTTATCGTCACATTGAATCTTTAGACGCATGCATGAAGCATTAAATATAAATAAAAAAAATAAAACATCACAGTCCTTCAGTAACTCGTCTTTCCTGCTATTTTGGAACCAATCAAATAACAACGAAAGTGCATCTTTGTACAACCAAACAAGGCCCAAGTAATATGGATATTGTGTCCCGCGTCACGTTTGCCATCTAGATTTTGCTTCTATGTTTATATAAGTAGATCTTTCCAAATATATTTATGTGTGTGTATGTTGTACCTCTTCAAAAAGAATGTATGACGTACCACTGGTCACTCAAAGTGTATGATGAAGACAATAGAGTAAAGTATACATTAATGTTTCTGGTTCGAGGTGTACGTCCCTAAACATTCAAAATGCATATCTAGGTCTAGAATCTTACTAACCATATCAACAAGTCTAAACCATCATAACTTGAGTGAATCCGCCTATGTGGCACACTAATTGTGATGAAATGGCACTAACATGTAGGGGCCCATACACTACGCCATATAATATTTGTAGGGATGGCTCATGGAGATTTGTAGCAATGGTTTTGGCAGCCGCCCCTACCAAACCGTCTCTACAAATCATGTATTTATAGGGTGGTTTCCAGATCACCCTTACAAATCGATTTGTAAAGACGACTGGTGTCAGCCGTCCTTACAAATTAATTTGTAGGGGCGACAGTAGTACCAGCCGCCCCCTATAATACTTATTTGTAGGGGTGGTTCAGTCTAGAACCGCCTCTACAGTACATTTTTCCGTCAAAAAATCAAATTTACAATTCAAATTCGACCGAAAAAACACACACATATATAATTCAAATCTGACCAGAACATATATAATTCAAATCTAACCACAAGCACAAGAGCATTATATAAACTACCATTACAAGTCCAATTCACAAGAATATTACAATCCATCATTAAATAGACATAATTCACAAGTCTAATTCGTTCTAAAAGTCCAAACCGTTTCACAAGGTAAGACCAATGTCAAATTCTATACACATCATTATCAACGGCCTAGAGCTAGCCTTTCAGTCTCACGAAGGTGTTGGTACCGAGGATTTCTACCTAAGTCAGAATCTCAGTCATGGTAGGTGCCTTTGACGTGTACAATCTGGTCCAATGTGAAGTTGCAAAGGTTGCCGACGAGCTCTAAGAGTTGGTCATCCTTGTATGGGTCTCTTTTTATTTCTTTCTCTTGTTTCCACTACAAGAGAATAAGTTTCGGTTTAGTATTTCATATCCGGTGGCAGATTTGACAATGCAACCAAGACAGACGCCTAGAAAATTGGCAAAGAAGCCGTCTTGATCGTCCAATATCTGAAATTAAGATTGCAAATAGGTATTGGTTACCAGGAATATTTCTCCTTGTTTATAGACATGGTAGAGACCACGGATCACTTTTTACAAAAAAAAAGAATTATTTCTGTAAAGCTTCCTATGTGGTCATAACTTTCTAATTGTTTATTTCATTGATGACATAATCTTTTAGTGGACTTGGTCAGCTATTTTATGAAAGATTTGGGTAGTGGATACGAATTATAAACTAGGGTCAAAAGAATAATTATTTTCTGATGAAATAAGCTTATAAGCATGTAGAGAAGGCCTAAAATTGAGCACCGAACATATAAGTATACTTGTTTCGCAGTAGCTGTAGTAGAGGAAGTAGAGCAGAGCACATTAGCAGAGACCTGCACAAAAGCATTCATATCAATAGTTAAAGGCATGCCAAGAAGATAAGTTCGAATTGAAGTAAATCAGCTTTCAGAACAATCTGTACTTGAGACACATGGAAGAAATACTAGCAGGGACTTTAATTCAGCCCGCCATATTTCTTTCTATTCATCTGTTGAACACACTTCATGTTTTGAAAAAAAAACTTTTATACAGGTAAAATTGCGTCCCAACATGCAAGTTATACAATAATTGTATATTGTTGTTTCTTCTTTTTGGTGCATACAAATGAACGAATGAACAAATATATATATACTACCATTAAATTTACTGTATAGTATTCACACAATCAAATTTCATTAAAATGCTCAGCTGGCAGTTCTCTGCCTTGTGGCATAGCATTAATCAAGCCTCCCAAAATTCTTCATTTATCAAATAGTCATGGCATCTACAATAGTATCTAACAGTCTAAAGGCCAAGAAAATCTGCAATAGCTTATTTTAGTCATCTCAAAATATTGTTGGAAAAGTCAAACACCTGTAAACCAAGCAAATTGGAAACACTTTTGCAACTTACTCAGCAATAGATGGAGGTTAAACTAATCCCCAATTCAGGGAGCCATCTGCAATTTCTGATGCATCACTTATTCAACTTATTTCAGGTGACCAGAACAAGACAGCTAGTGATAGAAAATTATCTACTAGAAAACTAGACAACTGCAGTTCAGTTCTAATTTAACTTGACAACAAACTGCTTGTACCTTGTGCACTTGATTATGCCTGCTACTACAAGACCACACTGTAACAAGCCTCCACATGCTTGATTATACCATCAGAATAAAGCTATGCTGATAAACAAAGGTTAAAATCAGCATATGGTAAATATTCAAGATACAAGAAAAATAGAAAACAAGTGATTGATCTCGTATTTAATTTATTGACATGCACAGTTAAACTACAAATCATTGTGTACCTGTCAAACATTTTACTACTAAGGTATCCAATTGCATCTCTTAGTATATGTCAAAGATTGATACAAGAAAAAGGAGACTAGATGAAGAAGCATGCAGCAGTAACAATCATGAAGTCAGTTGCCCATGGAACATTATGCAAAGAAAAAAAAACAGCATGACTAAGGTCCATTTTAAGATCTGGAGCAAAGGCAAATATCAAAATTAGTTGCTTTAGCTACACAACCGCTATGAAGCTAAATTTCTTGCAACCTACACCAGCTACCTAGTCATGAAAACAAAAAGGAAGAGGTGCATTCCATCTAGATCGAGAGCATAAAGTGTCATAGAAATTTCTAATTTCTCACTATATCCCTAAATCGGTTATGGAAATCGACTAAATTTGGTCCAGATCTCAACAAATAGCAAAAATACCACACAAATCCTAGACAGAGCATCACGGCACAGTAAAATAGGACGACCTTGGCCTCCTCATCGAAGAATCCTCGCACCCCGCCGCCGGCCTTCTTTCTCGGCTGGCCCCAATCGTCGTCCTCCTCCTCCTCCTCCTCCTCGTCCTCGTTGGCCGAGTCTGCATGGGGGTAGGGCTTAGTGGGCGCGGGTGGGGCTCCTCCTCCCGCCCCCACCTCCGACCGCTCCAGCATCGGCGTCGGCATCCGGGGCAGGGCTCAGAGCGGGCGCTGCCGGATCCGGCGGCAGGAGAAGTGGCAGCAAGCCGCCGAGGACCGGACCGGCGGCGTCCTATCGCGAGCTAGACCGATGGGCTGTTGTCGTGGAGGGAGGCTTGGGGCGCGTGCGCCAGGGCGTCCGCCGCCATGGTGCGCAAAAGGGTGGGCGCCTTACTGGCTGCGCCATGTGCGCATGAAGGCCGCCCACCGCTTGTGCCTCCACGCATAAGCCGCCGGCGGCCGCCGCCATGTTGTCTTTTTTTCACACGGAAGGGGAGTGGTGGCTGACCGGTGGAAGAGAGAGTGAGGCAGTGTAGACGGGGTTTAGGGTTTGGACCACATTTTATATAAGCTTTGGAGAAATCCTGGCCCTTCAGTCCGATCCGATGGCTCACATTGCTCCTGCATTAACCATCAGCGGAGAGCTGGGCTAGGCCTCTACATACCAGCTGCCCCTACAAATCGACGTATTTGTAGGGGTGGGTGCTGTGCTGGAGCCCGAGCACGCCACTGTAGGGGCTGCTCCAATACCAGCCGCTCCTAAAAAAAGCCTGTTGCTACAAATTGTTTTTCACGTAGTGATATGCCAATACTAGAGAGAGATGAGGCTGGCATGTGGGCATCACATTTTAGTGACATGTCATGGTGCAATCAGCATGCTATGCAGGTAGATTAATTTGAGTTTTGGTGATTTAGATCTCATGTGATACGATTAGTATATATGTTTAGGGACCTAGATGTGTATACACGGTATGCTACCTGTATGGTTCTACATCAAGGACTAGGGAGTGTCTACACTACATTTGACTGAATACACATGATGGATTTTATTTCAAGCGTTTAGTTTTAGCTCATTAATTAATTTGGACTAGCAGAGATCGTGCACTGTACTCATCTGGAAACTAATTAAATAGGACAATTATACGATTTCATTGAAGTTAAGTGGATATAAAGTTCACATTAAGTGTTCATTCAAGTCTAATTAAGTTGAATTGTTGGTATTTAATTTGTGTTATATATGTATGACTGTAAAATTTTTGTTAAAAACAAAAAAAACTAAGATTATTGATGTTCGATGTCGGTGCAGAAAGTGACCAACACGTAAATATTTGTAGTTTTACGGTACGTTATGATCGGAGATGGCCTAGCACTCAATGACACATGGTTTATACTGGTTCAGGCAACGTGCCCTACGTCCAGTTTGAGTTGATCGGTGACTTTTTTCCTGAGCCCAGGTGCTCGGTTTGCTGTGGGGTTACAAATGAGAAGGAGAAAGATGTGGGGTGCAAGCGGTCCGGTCGGACTCCGGACAGAAGGGCCGAGAGTGACGGAAGCCCCGCTATGCGCTAAGTGTTCGAGCATGTGCTCGAGTGTTTGAACCTGGTGGTTCTGTTGTGTGTGAGTGAACTGGTCGATCTGAATCAACTTAGTTTTATTGGAGAGAGCGCATCCTTTTTATAGATGAAGGGGATGGCCTTACAAGTGAGAGAGAGAGAGAGTGTGTATGTTTTACTAAGTCTTGTTGCCCATGCCGGTGGATACGAGATGATGGTAGGCGCCTACAATACAGTTGAATGTCAGATGCATGTGGGAGGTTGCGTCTTCTTCTTCAGGTATGGCAGATGTTGGTGCTTGCTATACTATTGATGCCCAGAGGCATGTGAGGGGTTTTACCGTGTCCGCCCGGTAGGGTAAATGCCGGCACCCATAACACTGTTGATGCCCAGAGGCATGTGGGGGAGCCTTACCATGTTTGTCTGGTATGGGAGTTGATGGCACCTACAACACTGTAGGGCAAATGTCGGCGCCCACAACACTGTTTGGGCTCTGTTATGCTAGGAAGATTGCAGGGTACCTTTCTGACATGCCCTGTTGGTACTGTTCTACATGTTTGTGGTTGACTTAAATGTCCTGCCTTTCTTGCCCCATCCGTTTCCCGGTCCTTACCGAGCGGGCGTCCCCGTTCGGTTAGTCCTAGTCGGCTCTAATTGTGCTGACTGGAGAAGAGCAGTGAGTAGGGGTTCGGTGCATCCCCGGTTAGAGATGCGGGTCGGAGTCGGAGAGCGGTGTTTGACCAGGCCTTCCGGTCGGAGAGGCCATCCGGAGGCGCGCTGGAGACCGAAGCGAGCCCCCGAGCCCCTGGGCGATTCGGGTAGAATCATCTAGGGGATTTTTGTCTTGACGGCGGGTGCGCGCGAGCGCACCCACGGGTGTAGCCCCCGAGCCCCGGGTGATTCGGGTAGAATCATCTGGGGGTTTTTTCGTGTTTTGCCAGCGGGGGAAGTTTTTATTTTGTCAGTGGGTGCACGCGAGCTCACCCGTGGGTGTAGCCCCCGAGCCCTCGGGCAATTCGAGTGGAATCGCCTGGGGGTTTTTTCCCAGAGGGCATAAGTGTGTGCATTTTCAGGGATCGAGGACGAGACGGAGCTCGCGGATCCTGGTGTCGGTGCGCACCACGGGATCGATGCGAGTTAGTTTAGGCAGTTAGTTTAGGGATCAGGCGAGGCGACGAGGCGGTGCTCGCGGATCCTGGCATCGATGTAGCCCGCGCAGCCAAGGTAGTGTTTAGGGATCGGGCGAGGTGATGAGGCGGTGCTCATGGATCCTGGCGTCGGTGCAGTCCACATAGCCGAGGTAGTTAGTTTAGGGATCGGGCGAGGCGATGAGGCGGTGCTCGTGGATCCTGGCATTGGTGCAGCCTGCGTAGCCGAGGCAGTTAGTTTAGGGATCGGACGAGGCAGCGAGGCGGTGCTAGCGGATCCTGGCATCGGTGCGACTTGTGCGGCTGAGGCAGTTAGTTAGGGATCGGGGTCGAGTCGGAGTCGCGGATCCTGGCGTTGGTGCGCACCATGGGATCAAGGTCGAAGTCGGAGTCGTGGATCCTGGCGTCGGTGCGCGATGTGGGATCGTTTGAGTCGGAGTCGTGGATCCTGGCGTTAGTGCGCGCCATGGGATCGGGTGAGTCAGAGTTGCGGACCCAGGCGCAGCCGAGGCCTTTTTGGGTGTCTTGAGCCCCTGAGCCACATTTTGGCCTTTGGCAGGGGTCGGTTGAGTTTTGTGCATTACCCCATCCTCGGTTTCTCACAACCGGAGGGGCTGAGTTTTGTCGCTTGCCTCGATCGCTCGGGCTCGAGCGACGCGCTCGGTGAGCTTGCTAACGGGTATGATCGAGTGGAATCTTGGTCCGTCGTTCATGACGGGGTCGGCATATCCCTCTTGTGACATTCCACTGCTCCTTTACCTGCAACCCGGTAGATGCCTGGGTCGTTCTGGAGACCAACCCGGGTGTCCTGCAGGCCTCCCCTTGATGGAGATTCTGTGGGTTTGGCGAGAGGTTTAGGATCAAATGAGAAGGTTGAGATGACCCTGTCTGCTTCGGGGTAGACTGGGCGAGAGCCGCACAGGGCTCATCTGTGTTTTCTCCCCTAGCTATGTTTGACGCGAGGCGGCCTCGAGCCCTTCGTGGGCCGGCCTTCGAACCCTAGTCGGTCGTTGCTCATGTTGAATGAGGCAACTACCGATTCATGATGCAACATGGAGCGTTGTGATGTATTTAACCGCATACATATGTGATGCCTTAGTTCCGGGGTATGAATGATTATATAAAGAAATAGCAGGGGTCGGTAGTGTTACCTCGATGACTCGAGTGACGGGGTTTGAAGAGCTCCAATCAGAAATGTCCGACCGGGACCCGTGATTGTCATTCGTGATAGAGTCGGCATGGCTTGCATGGGGCGTCCCTTTGCTCCTTACCTGTCTCTCGGTGTTTTCCTGAGCCATTCGATCGACTTTAGGAAGGCCGATTGGCTCTCCTGGCGGAGATCCCGTTGTTTGGGTTTTTTTTCAAGTCCCGCCTGGGGAGGCGGAGAGCCGCCTGCGCGTGGTGACGTTTTGGTTTTTGCACCCGGCGTGCGGTAGTGGTGGGCCATACCTAGGCCATGTCTCATCTGATTAGGCGCCGTTCCATTGAGCAGGGTGCGTCTCATTGGTCAGGGCGCGTCCCATCGTATCCCATCTGCATTAAATGGGGAAGGGAAAGGGTTTTTCGCCCATCGTTTTGCCTTTCCCCGATCGGCGGGCCTTTTTCAATTGCTGCGCCCTTTTCCTTAAGTAGGAGAAGGGAGAAGGCTTTTCGCTCCGTTCCTTTGTCTATTCCTCATCTGCAACCTCTTCTCATCTTTCTTCTTGCCGATTGCGTTTGAGAGCCGCGATGGTTCCTAGGGAAGAAAAGAGAGAGAGCGAGGGAGAGGAGAAAACTCATAAATCCTTTCGCGAACCCAGAGCAAAATGTCAGATTGGAGGTCATCCACTATGAGGGAGTCGGTGCTGAAGGCCTTCGTCGTGAAGGGGTTTCTGCCGCCGAAGAAGGTGGCGCACTGGAGGGCTCCCGGGAGGGAGGATTTTCCACTACCTCGGCTCGGTGAGTTGGTTTCCTTCCTTGCCTTCCACGAGCACGGGTTAGGATACCCCGTGCACTATCTCCTGCGCGGGTGAAAGGTCCTAATGGCTAGAGGGGGGTGAATAGCCTAATAAAATTCTACAACAACACTTAACAAAATGTGTTAGACAATTTTGCGGCGAAGCGAGTGTTGCGCTAGCCTACTAAAATGCAAGCCACCTACCACAATTCTATTTCGAATAGTGTATGTCCACACAATAGCTATGACACTTAGCTAAATTAGTGTGCTCTCAAAGACTAACTAAAGAGCAACACTAATCAAACAAACAAGCTCTCACAACTAGCTACACTAAAGAGCTTGATAACTAGTTTGCGGTAATGTAAGAGTGAGCAAGAGAGTTATACCGCCGTGTAGTGGTAGGAACCAATCAATCACAATAATGAATACCAATGTAGACCAATCACCTCGGAATCAAATAATGAACACAATGATTTTTACCGAGGTTCACTTGCTTGCCGACAAGCTAGTCCTCGTTGTGGCGATTCACTCACTTGGAGGTTCACACGCTGATTGGCATCACTCGCCAAATCCTCAATAGGGTGCCGCACAACCAACACAAGATGAGGATCACACAAGCCACAATCAATTTACTAGAATACCTTTTGGCGCTCCGCCGGGGAAAGGTTAAGAACCCCTCACAATCACCACGATCGGAGTTGGAGACAATCACCTCCTCCACTCAACGATCCTTGCTGCTCCAAGCCGTCTAGGTGGCGGCAACCACCAAGAGTAACAAGCGAAATTCGCAGCGAAACACAATCACCAAGTGCCTCTAGATGCAATCACTCAAGCAATGCACTTGGATTCACTCCCAATCTCACTATGATGATGAATCAATGATCTAGATGAGTGGGAGGGCTTTGGCTAAGCTCACAAGTATGCTATGTCAATAGAAATGGCCAAAAGTGCGAGCTTGAGCCGGCCATGGGGCTATAAATAGAGCCCCAGTGAAATAGAGCCGTTGTACCCCTTCACTGGGCACAACGCGGGGTGACCGGACGCTCCGGTCCGATCGACCGGATGCTAGCCCTCAGCGTCTGGTCACGTGATTCACGCCACGTGTCCCCTGCTTCAAATGCTGTTCATTAGATTTCAACGGTCGTCTACTGACCGGACGCGTCAGTTAGAAAGTGATCGGACGCTGGACTTCAGCGTTCGATCGTTTCCAGTAAGCTCCCCGAGGCGTATTTCTTCGACCGGACGCGTCCGGTCCACTTTGACCGGACACAGACCAGCGTCCGGTGCTCAACCCTAGCCACTGTGCCATCTGACATCACGACCGGACGCAGCCTTTCAGCGTCCGATCGCTGAGTGACCCAGCGTCTGGTGCAATACCCTCGGCACTGCGCAGACCCGTCAGTTTGACCAGACACACGCAGCCAGGGTCCGGTGCTTTCAGACCCAGCGTTCGGTCAGAAGACCGAAGCCAGCGTCTTCGCGATCAACTCGTTTTCACTTCTAACTTCTTCACCCTTGCTCCAATGTGCCAACCACAAGAATTTGCATTCGGCGCAATAGAAAATAGGCATTCCATTTTCCCGAAAGAGAGGGACCCAAACCCATCTCAACCCTGCAAACACCACCTCCTTTGTAAATGTGCCAACACCACCAAGTGTATCACCTTGTGCACAAGTGTTAGCATATTTTCACAAACATTTTCAAGGGGTTTAGCACTCCACTAGATCCTAAATGCATATGCAATGAGTTAGAGCATCTAGTGGCACTTTGATAACCGCATTTTGATACGAGTTTCACCCCTCTTAAATGTGATCACACTCTCTACGTGTCTTGATCACCAAAACAAAATAGCTCTTACAAACTATACCTTTGCCTTGAGCTTTTTGTTTTTCTCTTTCTTCTTTCCAAGTCGAAGCACTTGATCATCACCATACCATCATCTTTATCATGCTATGATCTTCATTTGCTTCACCTACTTGGAGTGTGCTACCTATCTCATGATCACTTGATAAACTAGGTTAGCACTTAGGGTTTCATCAATTTACCAAAACCAAACTAGAGCTTTCAGCAGGCTCCTCAATGAGTGGGGTCTGGAGCTGCAGCACATCAATCCGACTAGGGTGCTGCATATCACCGGCTTTGTCACCGTTTGTGTGACCTTCCTCGGGATGGAGCCACACGTAGACTTCTTCCGGCGGCTGTTCTCTGGGTGAACTTTGTCGGTGGGGAATCCACCCGAGGCCACACCGGTGGGAGGCTTTGCCCTGTAGAGGAAAGCGAGCATGGGGGGCTTGTATCCCGCGTACACCCCCTATGACTCCAACCGAGGGTGGCATGGGGAGTGGTTTTATATCAGGAACCCAGTGGAGGCGTTGTTCTCGATGTTCACCGGCGGGAGGGCGGAGAGGCGGGATAGTTGGTCATGGAGCCCCTCCCATCGGGAGAAGAAGAAGGTGGAGATCATCGAGCAGGAGCTCCAGAAGCTCGTGCGGTGCGGCCTTGATGGGGTGCGGGTGTTCCACACCCTTTACCGCTGTCTGGTTGCTCCGTTGGTAGAGAGGGTGCGGCCGATGTGGTGGTACAGCACGCCGTCGGACCCTAATCGTGCGTCGCCGGAGGAGCTGTCGAACGATGAGGTCTGGAGTCGCCTCGACCGGGTGTTGCAGCTAAAGCCCAAAGAGAAGGTCGATGGAAAGCCCAGGCCTCTCAACTCCTCGGTGGTGTCTAAACTGGTATGCTCCCCTCTCTTTACTCTGTGTTCTTTTCCCCTTTGCTTTCCTACTTTTTTGATTTTGAGTCGTCTGTTTTGTAGGGACTTGAAGCTTACAAGTACCAGCCACACCTTCCGAAGGGGCCAGAGGGCGCGGCTCGGTAGGCCGCCCTAGAAGGAGGCGGTGGATGCCAGGAAGAAGAAGAAAGCCAAGGAGGTTTGGCGGAAGCATGAGAAGGAGAAGGAGATCGCTCGACACGTGAAGGCCGGGAAATAGGAGCGACGCCGAGTCAGAGCTCGAGTCGGAGGCCCCCACAAAGGTGGATGACATGATTTTCTCCAAGTTGGAGGAAAGCTAGGAGGTCGTCGTGACCTCAATGGAGCGTCATGATCCTACGACTATGTCTGTTGGCGATGAGCAGGAGGCGGAGAGGCGCACCGAGGTTCCTATGCCGAGGAAGCGTGCTGCGAGTGCGGATGCCGTCGGCGAATGGGAGGCGAAGCGAACGCGGTCACCACGCCCCTCGGTGGTGTCACCGGTCTCGTCCCCGCCTACTGCGTGTGTGGCCGAGCAAGCCAGGCGGTCAGAGGAGCGGGCTTGCACGCACGCATCGCCGGGACCGGTGCCAGTCGCGACTCGCAGCGGGAGGATGGCCCGCCTACCGCTCCGGTAGGTGTGTCCCGAGCTGAAGGTCATGGTGTCCCGTAGGCCGGGCAGGAGCTGGTTGGGACGACTCCGCCCCAACTGAAGTGAGGGGGCACGGGTCGCAGCCATGGAGCGGTCCTCGCCCTGTGGGCCCGTCGACGTCGGGTCTTGGTTTCAGAGTCGTGCCGCTTACCTCCCGGTATGTTTTTCTTTGTTTCTTTTTGATCTTGCCATTGAGTCTTTTTTGGAGTATGACTAACCTATACTTTTTGACAGCGGCCGGACGTTGACGGGGTTGAGCATCACCCCAACTCCCATGCAGGAGGTTTGGAGGCCCACCTTGCAGCGCGTCGTAACGAGCGGCGGGGAGAGCAGGGTGGTGGCGGTGAACCCTTCCTTTCTGGGGGTGGTGCTCCCCGGGTTGGCTGCTAGTATGGCGGCAGCGGCGGCGGCGTGCATTGGCGGCGATCCCAGTGGTGACGGCGGAGGTCGTGTCGGAGGTAACCCTTATGGCCCCTCCTCCACCGGCTGCGGTGGAGCAGGGGAGGGAGATCGGGTTCCCTGCCTCGCTAGGCGGAGGGCTACATGGCTCACCCTCTGGGTCAGCACCGAAGGTGCCGGGAGATGCGGCCGGGCCAGAACTAGAACATCTACCGGTGGCCCGCAAAGGCGAGGTGGTGGAGATCCCCTCTGATGACGAGGCGGATGAAGTGGTGGAGCTGCCGGCGCCGTTCAGGGGAGCTGGCAGTGGTCGGTCGGAGGCTGGACCCTCCAGCAAGCTGGAGGAGACCGACCTAGTGTGGCCCTGTCCTTGAGGACCCAACGAAGGTCCGGTTCATTCTTTGGGATTCATAGGAGTGCTAGCTCTGGGACATCCTTGGGGGGAGAGGACTTGCCATGGAGTCCAATCTTGCCAAGCTATCGGTGAAGCTTGAGGATGCCTAGGAGCAGGTTAAGTCTGTCCAGTAGCTAGTCAAGGTTGACCTGCAGCACGCCGTAGAGGTGAGTTTTCCGCACTTGTCCTTGACCCCTTGGCTTCTCCTTGGTTGCCTTAGCATGTTTGCTTCTTGCTTTTGTAGGGTCTACAAGAGATGTCATGCCGCAAGTCCCGTTTCCTCCGAATGGAGCACACCCGGATGGCCGAGCTTGAGCGTCAGCTGGAGTCTACCCGCCGTGAGTCTCAGGACCGAGCGGCGGAGGCGACTGAGGCGCGGACGGTGGAGCAGCTCGTGGGGGATCATACTCGAGTGAATTGTGGGGGATCATACCCCCCGTCCGTGAAGTTGCACTGACCCATGGCGCGCGACCCAGGCACCGCTTTCGGACGGGTTAAGCGACGGGCGCGCGTGGCGGCAGCCGCGCCACGCATGCCAGCAAGTAGTGATGGCTAGTTCTACCACCGTTGTCGTAGCTCCTCGCCATGCTCACATGTGAGCACGAGGGTCCCCGTACGAGGGTCTAGAGGGGTGTTAGTCTACAAGGACTCCACTACCACCAATGGTGGTCCCGGAGCGTCCGCCATAGCGCACTCCTAGGATAGACGGTGGCTAGGTGCCACATCGCCGATGCTGGAGCCGTCACTCTCAACATTGTCATCCTTGAGGTCAAAGAAACATGTGGGAGCATAGCTCGCCATCCCCACGAATTCGAGACGAGAGGGCGCGCGCCGGCATTCTTTGGAGCCCTCGGGCGTACGCATCCATGGGGGACGCGAGGTCATAGGAGAACCAATCATATGGCGGTCGCGGTAGGGACAACGGGGCCCTTTGGATAATCAGCGGAAGATAGTAAATAGCGAGTAAATAACAACAGGTATACTACTCACAGCGGGGTTTGAGTAGAGAGTTTGCTCGGAATGAAGCGCAGTGCCTCGTTGTTGAAGTCATTGTGCGTCCCGGAGCCAGTGGTGGGCGTGCCTCCGTTGAGCGCCGAACAAGTGCCTCCTCGCAGAGGCGTAGTATGCCGAGCCGATCGGTGGCAAAGTCTACGCTTCAAAGAGGAAGGCCTGGGATGGCTCGAAGACGGGTGGAATCCGCATCCCAACGGGTGGAAGTGGGCCAAAGTGAGTCAAAGTGAGCCAAAGTGAGTCGTATTGCTCGAGCCCACCATGGCATAGATTGTGGAAAAGTGGGCCATCCAATGACCAAAAGTGTTGAACGTACAGCATCTTCCCCATGGACGGCGCTAACTGTCAGTGCAGAAAGTGACCAACACGTAAATATTTATAGTTTTGCGGTACGTTGTGATCGGAGGTGGCCTAGCACTCAATGACATATGGTTTATACTGGTTCAGGCAACATGCCCTACGTCCAGTTTGAGTCGGTCGGTGACTTTATTCCTGAGCCTAGGTGCTCGAAGTTTGTTGTGGGGTTACAAACGAGAAGGAGAAAGATGGTGGGTGCAAGCGGCCTAGTCGGACTTCGGACAGAAGGGCCAAAAGTGACGGGAGCCCTGCTATGCTCTAAGTGTTCGAGCGTGTGCTCGAGTGTTTGAACCTGGTGGTTCTGTTGTGTGTGAGTGAACTGGTCGATCTGAATCAACTTAGTTTTGTTGGAAGAGCACATCCCCTTTTATAGATGAAGGGGATGACCTTACAAGTGAGAGGGAGAGAGTGCATATGTTTTACTAAGTTTTGTTGCCCACGCCGATGGGTACGAGATGATGGTAGGTGCCCACAATACTGTCGAATGTCAGATGCACGTGGGAGGTACGACAACTAGTTTGCGGTAATGTAAAGAGAGTGATCAAGAAAGTTATACCACCGTGTAGATGAAGGAACCAATTAATCATAAGAGTGAATAACAATGAAGACCAATCACCTCGAAATCAAAGGATGAACACAAATGATTTTTTACCGAGGTTCACTTGGTTGCCGGCAAGCTACTCCTCGTTGTGGCGATTCACTCACTTGGAGGTTAACGCGCTAATTGGCATCACACGCCAAACCCTCAATAGGGTGCCACACAACCAACACAAGATGAGGATCACACAAGCCACGAGCAATCCACTAGAGTACCTTTTGGCGCTCCACCGGGGAAAGGTCAATAACCCCTCACAATCACCACGATCGGAGCCGGAGACAATCACCACCCTTCGCTTGACGATCCTTGCTGCTCCAAGTCGTCTAGGTGGCGGCAACCACCAAGAGTAACAAATGAATCCAGCAGCGAAACATGAACACCAAGTGTCTCTAGATGCAAACACTCAAGCAATGCACTTGGATTCTCTCCCAATCTCACAAAGACGATGAATCAATGATGGAGATGAGTGGGAGGGCTTTGGCTAAGCTCATAAGGTTGCTATGTCAATGCAAATGGCCAAGAGAGAGAGCTTCAACTGGCCATAAGGCTTAAATAGAAGCCCCCCATGAAATAGAGCCGTTTTACCCCTTCACTGGGTACAGTGCGGGGTGACGGGACGCTCCGGTCATATGGACCGAACTCTGAACCCAGCGTTCGGTCGCCCGATGTCAGCCACGTGTCACACTGCGTTCAACAGGAGTCGTCTGATCTCAACGGTCATCTGTTGACCGGACGCTCCGCTACAACTGACCGGACTCTCAGCCTTCAGCGTCCGGTCGTTTCCAGTAAGGTTCCAGAAACAAATTTCTTCGACCGGACGCGTCCGGTCATGCTTGATCGGACCCTACCAGCGTGGGACTTCTGTCTGTGCTGTCTAACAACACGACTGGACCCATCCTTCTAGCATCCGGTCGCTGAGAGACCCAGCGTCTGGTCATTTGACCGACGCCAGTGTCTTCACTGCTACATATGACCGGACGCGCCGGTCCCCAGAGGCCAGCGTCCGGTCACTGTATAACCAATGACACTTACTCCTTTTCACTTCTATCTTCTTCACCCTTGCTCAAATATGCCAACCACCAAGTGTATCGCCTTGTGCACATGTGTTAGCATATTTTCACAAACATTTTTAAGGGTGTTAGCATTCCACTAGATCCTAAATGCATATGCAATGAGTTAGAGCATCTAGTGGCACTTTGATAACCGCATTTCGATACGAGTTTCACCCCTCTTAATAGTATGGCTATCAAACCTAAATGTGATCACACTCTCAAAGTGTCTTGATCACCAAAACAAAATAGCTCCAACAAAATATACCTTTGCCTTGAGCTTTTTGTTTTTCTCTTTCTTCTTTCCAAGTCGAAGCACTTGATCATCACCATGCTATCATTATCGTCATGCTATGATCTTCATTTACTTCGCCACTTGGAGTGTGCTACCTATCTCATGATCACTTGATAAACTAGGTTAGCACTTAGGGTTTCATCAATTCACCAAACCAAACTAGAGCTTTCAATCTCCCCCTTTTTAGTAATTGATGACAACCCTTATACAAAGATATGAATTAAAATTCAATTGAATCCATGTTGCTTGTCAAGCATATTTACCATGTGTAAAAGGATATGGACAAGTTTCATGAACTCTATATGGTAGCAATTGCTCCCCCTACATATGTGCTAAGAGTTTGGATTGTAGCTTGCACATATGCTTAGATAGGAAATATAGGAGTCAATGTCTACTAAATGATGCTAAGGTATAAAAGATGGACCTTTGAAGCGTGATACCAATCGAAGTGCACCATTATACCATCCTTAGCACCATGGTTAGCTAGATACCACTTGAAGAATACTTCGAAAGGATAACTAGATACCACTTGTAAAAACTTTGTAAAAGATACTACTTGAAAATCTTATTTGGAATAGATATCACTTGATAATACTTGGAAATGATATCACTTGTGAATAAACCTATGCATGCTAGATTTTCATTTCATCATTCAAGTTTACAACTATCATTCATCACACACGCATGGATATTGAAATTTAAAACTTGAGCCATCCAAGCAAACATTAGAAATGCACATTCAAATGCACCATATAGGTTCATGAGCTTGCTCCCCCTACTTGTGTGCTCAAAATTTTAATTGATCCCTTTTCTTTGTCATATTTCTCCCATTATGTCAAGTTCTCCCCCTTTTGTCTTTTCATTATCTTAGTACACTAATATCTTTGTTTTTCTCCCCATGTACTAATATCTTTGTTTTTCTCCCCCTTTGTCATCAATGACCACAAAGGTTTAAAATGTAGATAGGTTAGGATTATCAATGTCAATCAATGGGGTGAGGATCATATTCCCAAATTTGGTTCAAGCTAGAATATTTGCCAAAGATATTTAACTCGGTTTGATTCAAGGACAAGCTTCTTCACATCTCCAAATAAGGGTTATCTTGTACCATGCTGAGTTAAACACTTATAACTCATTTTCTATATCAAACACTAGGTTTACAAGCCCATAAACACGTCATATGCTATCACTAGATCAAGTCAAGCATAGAAGCAAGAGTGATACCATATAAACATCAAATTCATTTGATTTTCATGAATGAGCCTAATAAAATGGAGAGATGACTAGATGCACTAAACATGTCCTTAGCAAGGATGTATGCCATGCCAATCAAATTTTACCTTGGATTGCTCGAAGGAGAGGCATGTCATATGAGTGGGGGTTGCATCAACACATATTTGAGAAATCCAATATGTTCAATTCATTCCTTAGCTTGCAAAACTTTTTCTCATCCAATGGCTTGGTGAACATATTGACAAGTTGATCTTCGGTGCCTACACTCTCAATGCAAATGTCCCCTTTTTGTTGGTGATCTCTTATGAAATGGTGGCGGACATCAATGTGCTTTGTTCTTGCATGTTGAGCCGGATTGTTGGTTAACTTGATTGCACTCTCATTGTCACATAGCAATGGCATTTTCTTGAACTTGATTCCAAAATCACTCAAAGTGGCCTTCATCCAAAGTATTTGTGCACAACAACTACCGACGGATATGTATTCGGCTTCGACGGTTGATAATGCAACACTATTTTGCTTCTTTGATGACCATGAAACAAGTGATCTTCCCAACAATTGACATGTGCTTGATGTGCTCTTCCTTTCAACTTTGCATCCCGCATAAGCCGAGTCGGAGTAACCAACAAGATCAAACTTTGCTCCTTTGGGATACCACAAACCAATATTTTGTGTATGCTTCAAGTACCTTAATATTCTCTTTGTAGCCTTCAAATGACTTTCTCTTGGTGAGGCTTTAAATCTTGCACAGATGCATACACTAAACATGACATCCGGCCTTGATGCGGTCACATAGAGTAGGCCTCCAATCATAGACCGATATAATTTTTTATCCACCATATTTCCACTTGCATCACTATCCAAGTTGCCATTTGTTCCTATTGGTGTGCTAATGGCTTTACTATCACTCATGCCAAACTTCTTGATCATGTTCTTGATATACTTGCCTTGACTTACAAATGTAGCATTCTTCAATTGCTTGATTTGAAGACCAAGTAAGTAACTCAACTCTCCAATCATGGACATCTCAAACTCATTTGCCATCATCTTTCCAAACTCATCACAAAAGTCTTGATTGGTTGATCCAAATATTATGTTATCAACATAGATTTGCAACACAAACAAATCTTTTCCAATCTTCTTGATGAAAAGAGTGGTGTCAACCTTGCCCATCATGAACCCTTTAGAGAGTAGAAAGTCCCTCAATCTCTCATACCATGCTCTAGGTGCTTGCTTCAAGCCATACAATGCCTTCTTCAACTTGTACATATGGTTGAGCTTCTTGTCATCTTCAAAACCGGGAGGTTGCTCAATATATACTTCTGCATTGATGTAGTCATTGAGAAATACACTCTTAACATCCATTTGATAGAGTTTGATGTTGTGGGCACAAGCATAGGCTAGCAAGATTCTAATTGCTTCCAATCTAGCAACCAGGGCATATGTTTCTTCAAAGTCAAGACCTTCAACTTGTGTATAGCCTTGTGCTACCAATCTTGCTTTGTTCCTTACTATTATTCCATCTTGATATTGGTTGTTTCTAAAGACCCATTTGGTTCCAATCACATTGTGTCCCTTTGGTCTTTTTACTAATTCCCATACATGATTTCTTGTGAAGTTGTTTAATTCTTCATGCATAGCATTCACCCAATCAACATCCTTCAATGCTTCATCTATCTTCTTTGGTTCAATGGATGACACAAATGATAAATGTTCACAAAATGAAGCCAATCTTGATCTTGTTTGTACACCTCTAGAAATATCACCAATTATAGTGTCCAATGGATGATCCCTTGTAATATTTGTTGGTTGGAGCATTGAAACTTGATTGCTTGCACTTGCTTGATCATTAGGTTGAGATGATGTACTAGCCACTTGGTCTTGTTCATTGTCATAAAAGCCACTTGTACTAGCTTGATTTGTATCATCTTGCACATTTGAGTTAGAGAGCACTTGTACTTGATCATCTTCATCATCATTCACTTGCCTAGGCCTCAATTCACCAATATCCATGTTCTTCATGGCATTTGAAAGTTGAATGCCTCTAACATCTTTCAAGTTCTCATTCTCTACTTGTGAACTGTAACAGAACCGACCAATTATACGAAATTAAGTAAGAGAATCATCCACCAGAGCAGACGATTGAACAAACTTAAGCCCGTATAACCCGGTAGTCCGTGAAATCACAAAGGATTTCAAACCAACTCGTGTCCCAAATGCATGATCGTAATAAGTTTAGCGATCACCATCACATATTACATAAAAGTTCGCAACCTCGGATACATCGAGTTTAAACATAGTTATTACAAACCAGTTCAATAAAAAGTAGCGGAAGTCATTTGTTCAAACCACACACACACTCACGCTGAGTTTAAATATAGTGCCGATGAATGATCATCTCCAACAAAAGCATTAGACGAGACGTAAGGAATGACCATGCCCATGGTCCTAAGCATCACCCATCGCAGGATAGAGGCAGTTGATACAATAGCCGTAATACATCTGCCCATCTGCAACAAGTGGGAATAAAACCCTGAGTACGAGAAGGTACTCAGCTAGACTTACCCGACATAACCGAAAATAAATGACACCAAGGAATTATGAAGGCTTTATAGTAGGATAGCTGACTCATTTGCAAAAGAAGCATTTTAGCATTTCAAGAACCTTTCTAAAAGCATTATTGTCAAGTTAATTATTATTAACCTGTCGACTAGATTTGCACCTATACTAGAGTAAACATGTGATTAAGCAATTAATGATAACCACTGATCATTAAACAACTTCCATACTGTCATATTCACTATAGCTGTCCAAGTGTTCCATAAACATTTACTACGATGAAGTAACTCAAGTCAAGTGCTCACTATCCAGAGCGATGGCGATTCAATCGATTCCTAACCACCGGGTGATTTATTCCTTACACAAATCTCACTCACCCGCTAAAGTGAGATATTGATCACCGAGTCAACTTTCCAGTATCTCGAGTTTGCCAGAACCACATGTACCGGGGCCGACCGATCGCACTTTGGTCTTATCATCCCGCCGTGTCCTACCACACCACCTTGCACGCACAAGGCTACATGGGCAATCTACTCGCCCGAAAAATCTCCCGGCTTCGCGGTCGGAAGGTACTTTATCCGCCAAATAAAATGTAAGGCATCGTTCAACATGACTCGAGGCCCAACAACGGTCGGTCCTTAATCGACGCAGACGGAAACACTACAGTCCAAAACTCTGCAAGTCTCCGTCCGGTCTCAACTTCATTTAACACTTAGTTATACCATGACTTCATAGCCATCCAAGCAGATCCGGTAACCACCTATAGCTCGCGGTGATGACAGAAATCACCCGACTTCTACCGGTCTAAGCCACCTAAGCATTGACTTCATCATGCGGATACCGTGGTAACAAGGATATAGTATAACAAAGGTAAACAAGGTATAATGCAAAGAACGGTTGCAAACAACTCCTGAACGTAATGCATCAATTTAAAGTAAAGTATTTAATGAAATCATTGCAAACCGGGAGAAAGATGCTCGGGGCTTGCCTCTCTCGAAGGAGCTCTTGACGGTGATCGGGGCACTCGGAAGTTCCTCAACGTCCTCCTCGTCGGCTTCGGCACTTCCTGCCGCTGCACTCGAGCCGCTCCTGCTCCTCGGGAATGACGACCGGGTTCTCGGTTTGCGATCCTGAGGGCGGTGGACTGCGTAGGGGTGGCGAGTAGCTAGTGGAGGTCTCAGCGGAGTTGCTAAAGTGACGGAGCGAGGCGAGGTACGGTGGTGCTTACGCGGGAGCTCGTCGGTGCTCACGGCGGTAATGGCGGAGGCGCGCGCTCGGCTCGGAGGGGACTGACGAGGCGAAGGGACGCGGGCAAAACAAATAGGGCCAGCCATGCGCGCGTGGCGTCTTAAATGGCGGCGATGGCTGACCGGTGGGGCAGCGACGGCGACGGCCACCACTTGGCCGCTGCGGCCTGACGATGTCGGCCAGCTGGCCGGCTGAACAAATCCATCGAGACCGCCGAGACCGACTGACAGCGCGTTTTCGTTGATTCCAAACTCCAAAACGGTGGCGAGTTAGCAATTTCTCCTTGAAGCAAAGTTGTAGATCTACAATAGGGCTACAATTGTCCTATAGAAATCCTAAGCTAATTCGCAAAGGGACGACGAGAGTAAATTCATGCCAAAGTTGTGTTTATGAAACTGAAAAATGGAGTTTTGTACTTAGAAAATTTCTAAGTGTTGAAATCAACCCAAATTCTGACTTGTGGGACCATTTTGAGCATGTTGTGCACATTTTCATGACTTGGTCACAAAATACTTTTTGTTCCTCATATAATTTGCTACAACTTTGTTTTAGGTCGCTCAGACATGCAAACATTCTAAGTGACACTTTTTGAACAGTCAAACCAAAAAGTCCTAGGGTCAAAACAAGTCAAATCATGATTTGAAATCTTAATCAGGCAAAATGATCAACATGAACATTGTTCCTAATGACTTTCTAAGCATAGCTAAGATGTTTAATGATGTATTTAGCCATACCACACATTCGTCGTACAATAATTAAGCACTAAAGGTACTGAAACGATGAAAAACAATTGAAATGATACTCTTGTTTCAAAGTCATGTTTCCCATGTTTCAAGTGATATAGCTCATGAATGGATGAATGATGCGCATGATCAGGAAATGCAAGTGCAATTAGGCAAGACTAACACCAGGGGTGTTACAGCCCTCCCCCCTTATAAAAATCTTGTCCCGAGATTTGGGTTACGAACCATTTGTTATAAAATTCTTCATAAGCTTTTTGTAGGTACTCTCCTGTTTCCCAAGTTGCATCTCCCTCATCATGATGATCCCACTGTATCTTGTATGTTTTCACCACACTATTCCGAGTAGCACGTTCCTTAGTGTCTAGCACCCGGACTGGTTGCTCACGATACACCAAATCTGATTTGAGTTGAATACCTCGAGGTTCTATTCTTTCCTCTGGAACACGCAAACATTTCTTGAGATGTGATACATGGAAAACTGGGAAAACAGTACTCATTGTCTCAGGTAACTCTAACTTGTAGGCTACCGGACCTCTTTGTTCCAAGATCTTGTATGGTCCTACGAATCTAGCGGCAAGCTTTCTTCGGACTCCAAACCTTTTCTTCTTCATTGGCGTGACTTTCAGATAAACATAGTCACCAACTTCAAACCTAAGGGGTCTCCTTCTTTTGTCTGCATAACTTTTCTGACGTGATTGGGCAGCTTTCATATTCTGCTGAATAATATGAACTTTCTTCTCGGCTTCTTCTACAAAGTCAATGCCATAATACCTTCTATCTCCAGGCTCGACCCAATTCAATGGTGTTCTACATTTTCTGCCATATAAAGCTTCGAATGGGGCCATCTTGATGCTTTCTTGATAACTATTATTATAAGAAAACTCAGCTAACGGTAACCATGACTCCCATGATCCCTTAGAAGACAATACACAGGCTCTTAACATATCTTCCAAAACAGCATTCACTCGTTCAGTCTGACCATCTGTCTGAGGATGATAAGCGGTACTGCGAATCAAACTAGTTCCTAAGCCTTTGTGTAAATGTTCCCAAAAATGAGCCGTGAACTGTGAGCCTCGATCAGATACTATGGTCTTGGGTATACCATGCAACCTCACAATTTCTGCGATATACTTCTCGGCATATTGAGGTGGTCGATATTCTGTTTTGACAGGCAAGAAATGAGCGGTCTTGGTAAGACGATCCACAATTACCCAAATCGAATCATGTCCTTTTTGAGTAGTGGGCAAACCCGTGATAAAATCCATACTGATATCGTCCCACTTCCAACTCGGGACTGATAATGGTTGCAACATACCGGCAGGTTTCATGTGAATTGCTTTCACTCGACAACATGTGTCACATCTGACAACATATGCTGTAATTTCTTTCTTCATTTTGGTCCACCAATAACGAGATCTTAATTCTTGATACATCTTACTACTTCCAGGATGGATAGATAGCTTAGAAAGGTGAGCTTCATCCATGAGTTTATTTCTAAGCTCTCGATCCTTGGGAACCACAAGACGGTCGTCAAACCACAACACGCCCTGTTCATCCACTTTAAAGTGCTGAGACGGTTTCTGTTTTATTTTCTCTTTGATGTGGAATATCCCCTTGTCGGTTTTCTGGCCTTCTATTATCTTACTCTCCAAAGAACAACTAATCTGAATACTATGTAACACAGCAGGATGCATTAGATCGAACCCATCTTCAAGTAATGGCTGCACATTCAAGTAATGTGACTTTCTGCTCAAAGCATCTGCCACTACATTGGCTTTACCAGGATGATATTGCACATTCAAGTTATAATCCTTGATCAATTCCAACCATCTACGCTGTCTCATGTTTAGCTCTTGGTTGGGTAAAGATATACTTAAGACTCTTGTGATCCGTGAAAATATTGCACACATTACCAAGTAGGTAATGTCTCCAAATTTTTAGGGCGTGCACAACTGCAGCAAGTTCAAGATCATGTGTTGGATAGTTGACCTCGTGCTTCCTCAATTGTCGTGATGCATAAGCAATGACTCTCCTTTCTTGCATAAGAACACATCCTAATCCAGTCTTCAATGCGTCGCAAAACACATCAAATGGTTTCTCAATATCCGGTTGTGCTAGAACAGGAGCAGTGGTTAACAGTTTCTGCAAAGTGTGGAAAGCTGCTTCACACTCCTCTGTCCACACAAACTTGTGATCCTTTTGTAGGAGGCTTGTCATCGGCTTGGCAATCTTCGAAAAGTCTGGTATAAAGCGACGGTAATAACCGGCTAATCCTAAGAAACTTCTAATCTCAGGAACTGTGGTCGGTGCTTTCCAATTCATAACTTCTTGCACCTTACTTGGATCGACTGAAACCCCATTCTCGGACAGAATGTGACCAAGGAAAGGAACTTCCTTCAACCAGAATTCGCATTTGCTAAACTTAGCATACAGTTGATGATCTCTAAGTCTGGTCAAGACGGTTCTCAGATGCTCTTCATGATCTTTCTCATTCTCGGAGTACACCAGAATGTCATCGATGAACACTACCACAAACTTATCCAATTCTGGCATGAAAACTGTATTCATCAAAAACATAAAGTATGCAGGAGCATTTGTCAAGCCAAAGGACATGACAAGATACTCATACAACCCGTATCTAGTGGAAAATGCAGTTTTTGGTATATCCTGTGGCCTTATCTTGATCTGATGATAACCGGATCTCAAATCTATTTTTGAGAACACCTTGGCCTTGGATAATTGGTCAAACAGAACATCAATATGAGACAAGGGATACTTATTCTTTACTGATCCACAAAGTTGAGTGGCTCGTAATCTACGCACATTCTCAACGTGCCTCTTTCTTTTCTTCACAAACAAGGCGGACATCCCCATTCGGAGACTTGCTTGGCCGAATAAACCCTTTTTTTGACAAATCTTCTAATTGCTTCTTCACCAAATAACTCATCCGGAGGCATCCGATATGGTCTCCTTGAAATCGGAGCTGTTCCGGTACTAACTCAATTCCAAACTCAATCTCCCTATCCGGTGGAAGACCAGGTAACTCATCCGGGAATACATCCGGAAATTCACACACTACCGGAATCTGATGAATAGGAATGACTACCGTAGCACATGTAACACTTATAAGGTCTGCATTCTCGAGGCAATGGTACTTGGAAAGTACCCTCACCCGAGGGATCCTTAAGGGTAAGTACTCGACTTCCAAAGATCTATGACCGCTCCCCAATCCTTCATCCAATTCATCCCTATAATGACATCCAAGACTAATCCAGTATAACTATCAAGTTCACTCGGAACTTTCGCTACCTAATTCAAGGGTTGCCCTCGAACCATCCGGTTAGTCAAAACATCAGCCCTCACGAACTTATACTGGCACCCATACCCCAATTCTCATGCATAGTTGTCCATGTTTCGCAAAATGCTTGACTCATAAAAGAATGCGATGACCCGTAATCAAATGGAACAACCGCAGGATTTTCGTTGACAAGAAACTTACCAAAGAAGTGATTTTGCTCCCTCCTCCGAATTTCATCCACTATTGTACGTGCACTCTAGCATTATAAGTCTGCTTGCTTCTTCTTGGTAGGCACGGACAAAACCTCGAGAAATGACCGGGTTGATCACAGCTTATAGCAGGTCCCCTCATCGTCCTCCGGCCAGATCCTACGCTTCCCTTGAACCGCCTTGTACTTCTGATTTCTGGCTGCTTTGTTGGGTCAGATTGCCATCTTGTACGGCTTTTGAGGTCCACGGAAATTCGACTTCTTGGTGAGGTGGCTCAACCTAGCACCAGTGCCGATGGGCGATATGGAGGACGACCTCCCATAGGTGCTCTAGCTTGCGACGCCCACCTTCAAAGGCTCTCTTACGTGTCTTGGCTGCAGATCTCAAGGCGTTGTTATTCTTCTCCCTTGCATAGACGATCATGATGAAGTCATTGAATCTGACGCGCGTTGTTGGTACCAACATGCTTCATCATTTTTGGATTGAGACCCTCTTAAAACCGGGCTATTCTTTTAGCATCTGTGTCAACCATGTCGGGAGCATAGCGACACAAGTTGTTGAAGGCGTGTAGGTATTGCGTCACGGTCTTGGTGCCCCGGTTCAACGCCGAAACTCTCCCAACTTCATTTCAGTCGGCCGGGTGGAATATAGACTCCACGAAAGGCCTCAAAGAAACTCTCTCCAAGAAATCTGAGCATTTGGAGGGAAGGTGGTGCGATGGTGCTTCCACCACATTCCCGCCGGTCCCCGCAATTGAAGTGCAAGATACTCCGCTTTCGAACCTCGGTCATCCTCAACACACGAATTTATCTTCCATTGTGTTGATCCATTCCTCGACAAAGATCGAGTGGCTCTATTGCTTCCTTGAATACGGGTGGCCCGGTGTCCATGAAATCCTTGAAGCTGCTATATTGGTTCACTCCCATGCCACCACCTTGATTGTTACCACGTTGAACGTTGTTGGCGATGGTGCGCGAAAAAATCCTCCATGTTTTTCCGGGATTGTTCCGCATTGCTACCGACTCCCGAAAGTTGTGCGAGAAACATCTCGGGGTAAACGGGGAGGAGGTGGCAAATGTGGTTCATGGGGAGGTTCATTGTTGTTGCCGTGGTTCCCACCATCACCACCACCACCGTCCCCGCACCGCTAGCACCGGTCTCGGCGGCTTCATACGTGGTTCGGCGAGTGTTTATCATCCGTGATATTTCAAAGCAACAAGTAACGATTGAGTGAAGCTGTAATGATTGCGAGTGAAGGAAAATTATGCCGTACTGATTTTACTGGAGAGAATAAATTCATGCAATAAAACAGAGGCACAACAATCTCATCCCAATTAAGACAACAACACTTAATCGAATTACTTCAATGGCAAACATCGCATCCATACAGTCACATTGCCAGCATACATACACTGGACTTTTTATGCGTTCAGATATCGCATTCGAAAATCAAGTTCCAACCACATGCCAAGTCTCGACGCGTTGAAGCAACACACGATAGGTTACATGCCAACAAAAGAAAGGTCGTCGCGACAAGACCTAGATACTAGCGCAAGGCAACTAGCCTATTCCTCGGGGCCATCATCGGGATCGGAGACGTCACCATCGCCTCTAGGTGAAACTACAGGCTCGTTCTGGTTGTCGTCGTCGATGTCCATGCCAGCGGCGTTTGGTGGAGCATATGGGCCAACCCCATTGTAGAGCGCGCGTGAAACTCCTCGTGCGGAGTTGCCGTTGTATTCCTCTAGCTCATCGACTCTCTGCGTGAGAAGGTTTCTTGCGTTCCGTGCTTCATTCCTCTCCCAAACCAATTGTCCAATCATGCGGTGCCGCATTGTTGTTGGGCTTGAGTCAACGTATGCACTTTCATTGCATAGCTCTATCACCTCTCACAACCGCTTTGATCTCGGCCAGAGTTCATATCACCCAACTGCTCCTGCAAGCTAGCTATAGCAAGTGCCTGTCTCTTCTTCTGCTTCTTCCCTTTGAGCTTATCCTCACTACGCAAGCCAGTCAAAGTCTAGTAGGTACTCTCGAGACCCTCATACGCTCTAATGGCGGCGAACATAGCACTCATTGCCTGGTTGTCGCTAGCTTTGTCCTTCACCGACCTCCTCGACCAATGCACTTCCTCGAGGTGAACCCAAATGGCATCACGAGGATCATCCCTAGGAAAAGTACCAGCCAGAGCTGCTGCAAGCTCACTGGGAAATCTGCTCATAATGTCTCTAATGACACGGAAGGTTGCTCCCTCTGCACCCTCAGCTGGAGTGCGACCCTCAAACTCCAAGTGCCAACCATCCCAATCTGGAGCATCACCCGAGAGCAGGAACCGTGATCTCCACCATCGCTAGTCCATCTTCTCGCTAATTGGCTCTCATTCCAAGAGTACACCGGCTCTTGACCCTCTGGATACCCCACATCATGGAGCACCCTCCAAAGCAAAGTTGGCATGCCAAACTCGCTCAAGAAGGTGTCCGTGGTGCGGTGCTCCCTCAGGGCCAGCAGGCGTCGAGGTGCTCTTCCTCCGGTGGACTTACTTACGGTCTGCCTTCGTCAAGGGCCATCTATAGCAAAAAGTTCTTTCATTACCTCGGGAAACATATTTTAGGTGATACCACTTTTATCAAAATGAGAGAATCAATTTATAAGGGAGGAATGCATGGCATGAATGAAATGCACAAGTAACATGATGTATGAACGTGCCGTACGTTCTCACAAACTTAGGAAATAAATAATTTCTAACGACGAATTCGGTGGCATACAACGATCTCTCAAGACGTAGCTAATACGTTCTACACGATAAGCGTTGTTATGTACTGCGCAGAAAGATTCATTTCAGCCCAATTCCCAATGAATGCATAAAAGCAGTAAAGTTTTATCTACACGCTCTACACGAATCCCCAGATATGTGTACAACGGTAGTAACTACCAGAACCATCGTCCTATTGACGGCATCGCCTCCACCGACGGAAGACCCATACATGAGATACCTTTGTAAAACATGCGTAGAACATGTAATTACTCCAGCATCGTATAAGCACTCACCCTAGATCGGCGGTGTATCCGATCATGCTCTCACAACTCACACTTACCGAGGCGTAGAGGCAAATGATCCATACATTACCACTCAAATAAGTGGCACTCATACAATAGCACGCCGTATGAGCGACGAAAGAGAAATATGATGCAAGAACCCCAAGTCAGTACTTAATTAAGCCACCTAAAGTCCTTAACTGGGCATAAGGGATATGATCACTGGCACACTTTAGATTTTGAAAATCATGTTTTCCAAATGCCTTTTGTTTTAAATACACTTGTGAACAAAGAACACGCTAAACCATGCTCGATGCCACCGTAATGTAACCGACCAATTATACGAAATTAAGTAAGAGAATCATCCACCGAAAGCGCATTTATTGAACAAACTTAAGCCCGTATAACCCGGTGTCCGTGAAATCACAAAGGATTTCAAACCAACTCGTGTCCCAAATGCATGATCGTAATAAGTTTAGCGGTCACCATCACATATTACATAAAAGTTCGCAACCTCGGATACATCGAGTTTAAACATAGTTATTACAAACCAGTTCGAATAAAAGTAGCGGAAGTCATTTGTTCAAACCACACACACACACGCGAGTTTTAAATATAGTGCCAAATGAATGATCATCTCCAACAAAAGCATTAGACGAGACGTAAGGAATGACCATGCCCATGGTCCTAAGCATCACCCATCGCAGGATAGAGGCAGTTGATACAATAGCCGTAATACATCTGCCCATCTGCAACAAGTGGGAATAAAACCCTGAGTACGAGAAGGTACTCAGCTAGACTTACCCGACATAACCGAAAATAAATGACACCAAGGAATTATGAAGGCTTTATAGTAGGATAGCTGACTCATTTGCAAAAGAAGCATTTTAGCATTTCAAGAACCTTTCTAAAAGCATTATTGTCAAGTTAATTATTATTAACCTGTCGACTAGATTTGCACCTATACTAGAGTAAACATGTGATTAAGCAATTAATGATAACCACTGATCATTAAACAACTTCCATACTGTCATATTCACTATAGCTGTCCAAGTGTTCCATAAACATTTACTACGATGAAGTAACTCAAGTCAAGTGCTCACTATCCAGGAGCGATGGCGATTCGAATCGATTCCTAACCAGCTGGTGATTTATTCCTTACACAAATCTCACTCACCCGCTAAAGTGAGATATTGATCACCGAGTCAACTTTCCAGGTATCTCGAGTTTGCCAGGAACCACATGTACCCGGGGGCCGACCGACTGCACTTTGGTCTTATCATCCCGCCCGTGTCCTACCACACACCCTTCGACACGGTCGTCATGGGCAATCTACTCGGCCGAAAAATCTCCCGACTTCATGCGGTCGAAAGGTACTTTATCCGGCCACCTAAATGTAAGGCATGCGTTCAACATGACTCGAGGCCCAACAACGGTCGGTCCTTAATCGACGCAGACGGAAACACTACAGTCCAAAACTCGCAAGTCTCCGTCCGGGTCTCAACTTCATTTAACACTTAGTTATACCATGACTTCATAGCCATCCAAGCAGATCCGTAACCACCTATAGCTCGCAGTGACAGAAATCACCCGACTTCTACCGG
Organism: Miscanthus lutarioriparius; assembly: GCA_904845875.1. Lineage (NCBI taxonomy): Eukaryota > Viridiplantae > Streptophyta > Magnoliopsida > Poales > Poaceae > Miscanthus > Miscanthus lutarioriparius. The sequence goes on from CAJGYO010000005.1 coordinate 13,944,716, forward strand.
TCTAAGCCACTAAGCATTGACTCATCATGCGGATACCGTGGTAACAAGGATATAGTATAACAAAGGTAAACAAGGTATAATGCGAAGAACGGTTGCAAACAACTCCCGAACGTAATGCATCAATTTAAAGTAAAGTATTTAATGAAATCATTGCAAACCGGGAGAAAGATGCTCCGGCTTGCCTCTCTCTCGAAGAGCTCTCTGACGGTGATCGGGCACTCGGAAGTTCCTCAACGTCCTCCTCGCTTGGCTTCGGCACTTCCTGCCGCTGCACTCGAGCCGCTCCTCGGGCTCCTCGGGAATGACGACCGGGTTCTCGGTTTGCGATCCCGAGGCGGTGGACTGCGTGGGGGTGGCGAGTAGCTAGTGGAGGTCTCAGCGAGTTGCTAAAGTGACGGAGCGAGGCGAGGTACGGTGGTGCTTACGCTGGAGCTCGCTTCGGTGCTCACGGCGGTAATGGCGGAGGCGCGCTTTCGGGCTCGGAGGGGACCGCGAGCGAGGCGGCGGGACGCGGCAAAACAAATAGGCCACCACTGGGGCGCGCGTGGCGTCTTCGTGGCGGCGATGGCTTGACCGGTGGGGGGCGACGACGTCTCGGCCACCACTTGGCCATTGCGGCTTCGACGATAAATGCCGGTGGCCGGCTGAACTGGCCATCGAGACCGCCGAGACCGACAACAAGCCGTTTTCGTTGATTCCAAACTCCAAAACGGTGGCGAAGTTAGCAATTTCTCCTTGAAGCAAAGTTGTAGATCTACAATAGGGCTACAATTGTCCTATAGAAATCCTAAGCTAATTCGCAAAGGACAGAGAGTAAATTCATGCCAAAGTTGTGTTTATGAAACCTAAAAATGGAGTTTTGTACTTAGAAAATTTCTAAGTGTTGAAATCAACCCAAATTCTGACTTGTGGGACCATTTTGAGCATGTTGTGCACATTTTCATGACTTGGTCACAAAATACTTTTGTTCCTCATATAATTTGCTACAACTTTGTTTTAGGTCGCTCAGACATGCAAACATTCTAAGTGACACTTTTTGAACAGTCAAACCAAAAAGTCCTAGGGTCAAAACAAGTCAAATCATGATTTGAAATCTTAATCAGGCAAAATGATCAACATGAACATTGTTCCTAATGACTTTCTAAGCATAGCTAAGATGTTTAATGATGTATTTAGCCATACCACACATTCGTCGTACAATAATTAAGCACTAAAGGTATGCTTGAAACGATGAAAAACAATTGAAATGATACTCTTGTTTCAAAGTCATGTTTCCCATGTTTCAAGTGATATAGCTCATGAATGGATGAATGATGCGCATGATCAGGAAATGCAAGTGCAATTAGGCAAGACTAACACCAGGGGTGTTACAGCCCTCCCCCCTTATAAAAATCTTGTCCCGAGATTTGGGTTACGAACCATTTGTTATAAAATTCTTCATAAGCTTTTTGTAGGTACTCTCCTGTTTCCCAAGTTGCATCTCCCTCATCATGATGATCCCAATGTATCTTGTATGTTTTCACCACACTATTCCGAGTAGCACGTTCCTTAGTGTCTAGCACCCTTGACCGTTTGCTCACGATACACCAAATCTGATTTGAGTTGAATACCTCGAGGTTCTATTCTTTCCTCTGGAACACGCAAACATTTCTTGAGATGTGATACATGGAAAACTGGGAAAACAGTACTCATTGTCTCAGGTAACTCTAACTTGTAGGCTACCGGACCTCTTTGTTCCAAGATCTTGTATGGTCCTACGAATCTAGCGGCAAGCTTTCTTCGGACTCCAAACCTTTTCTTCTTCATTGGCGTGACTTTCAGATAAACATAGTCACCAACTTCAAACCTAAGGGGTCTCCTTCTTTTGTCTGCATAACTTTTCTGACGTGATTGGGCAGCTTTCATATTCTGCTGAATAATATGAACTTTCTTCTCGGCTTCTTCTACAAAGTCAATGCCATAATACCTTCTATCTCCAGGCTCGACCCAATTCAATGGTGTTCTACATTTTCTGCCATATAAAGCTTCGAATGGGGCCATCTTGATGCTTTCTTGATAACTATTATTATAAGAAAACTCAGCTAACGGTAACCATGACTCCCATGATCCCTTAGAAGACAATACACAGGCTCTTAACATATCTTCTAAAACAAAGATTCACTGCTCACCCCGACCATCCGTCTGAGGATGATAAGCGTGCATGCTGAATCAAACTAGTTCCTAAGCCGTTGTGTAAATGTTCCCAAAATGAGCCGTGAACTGTGAGCCTCGATCGATACTATGGTCTTGGGTATACCATGCAACCTCACAATTTCTGCGATATACTTCTAAAGCATATTGAGGTGGTCGATATTCTGTTTTGACAGGCAAGAAATGAGCGGTCTTGGTAAGACGATCCACAATTACCCAAATCGAATCATGTCCTTTTTGAGTAGTGGGCAAACCCGTGATAAAATCCATACTGATATCGTCCCACTTCCAACTCGGGACTGATAATGGTTGCAACATACCGGCAGGTTTCATGTGAATTGCTTTCACTCGACAACACGTGTCACATCTGACAACATATGCTGTAATTTCTTTCTTCATTTTGGTCCACCAATAACGAGATCTTAATTCTTGATACATCTTACTACTTCCAGGATGGATAGATAGCTTAGAAAGGTGAGCTTCATCCATGAGTTTATTTCTAAGCTCTCGATCCTTGGGAACCACAAGACGGTCGTCAAACCACAACACGCCCTGTTCATCCACTTTAAAGTGCTGAGACGGTTTCTGTTTTATTTTCTCTTTGATGTGGAATATCCCCTTGTCGGTTTTCTGGCCTTCTATTATCTTACTCTCCAAAGAACAACTAATCTGAATACTATGTAACACAGAAGGATGCATTAGATCGAACCCATCTTCAAGTAATGGCTGCACATTCAAGTAATGTGACTTTCTGCTCAAAGCATCTGCCACTACATTGGCTTTACCAGGATGATATTGCACATTCAAGTTATAATCCTTGATCAATTCCAACCATCTACGCTGTCTCATGTTTAGCTCTGGTTGGGTAAAGATATACTTAAGACTCTTGTGATCCATGAAAATATTGCACACATTACCAAGTAGGTAATGTCTCCAAATTTTTAGGGCGTGCACAACTGCAGCAAGTTCAAGATCATGTGTTGGATAGTTGACCTCGTGCTTCCTCAATTGTCGTGATGCATAAGCAATGACTCTCCTTTCTTGCATAAGAACACATCCTAATCCAGTCTTCAATGCGTCGCAAAACACATCAAATGGTTTCTCAATATCCGGTTGTGCTAGAACAGGAGCAGTGGTTAACAGTTTCCGCAAAGTGTGGAAAGCTGCTTCACACTCCTCTGTCCACACAAACTTGTGATCCTTTTGTAGGAGGCTTGTCATCGGCTTGGCAATCTTTGAAAAGTCTGGTATAAAGCGACGGTAATAACCGGCTAATCCTAAGAAACTTCTAATCTCAGGAATTGTGGTCGGTGCTTTCCAATTCATAACTTCTTGCACCTTACTTGGATCGACTGAAACCCCATTCTCGGACAGAATGTGACCAAGGAAAGGAACTTCCTTCAACCAGAATTCGCATTTGCTAAACTTAGCATACAGCTTGATGATCTCTAAGTCCGGTCAAGACGGTTCTCGAGATGCTCTTCATGATCTTTCTCATTCTCGGAGTACACCGTAATGTCATCGATGAACACTACCACAAACTTATCCAATTACGCATGAAAACCGTATTCATCAAAAACATAAAGTATGCGGGGAGCATTTGTCAAGCCAAAGGACATGACAAGATACTCATACAACCCGTATCTAGTGGAAAATGCGCTTTTTGGTATATCCTGTGGCCTTATCTTGATCTCGATGATAACCGGATCTCAAATCTATTTTTGAGAACACCTTGGCCTTGGATAATTGGTCAAACAGAACATCAATATGAGACAAGGATACTTATTCTTTACAAATCCACAAAGTGTTGAGTGGCACTGTAATCTACGCACATTCTCAACGTGCCCTCTTTCTTTTTCTTCACAAACAAGGCGGGGACATCCCCATTCGGACTTGCTTGGCGAATAAACCCTTTTTTGACAAATCTTCTAATTGCTTCTTCACCAAATTAACTCATCCGGAGGCATCCGATATGGTCTCCTTGAAATCGGAGCTGTTCCGGTACTAACTCAATTCCAAACTCAATCTCCTATCCGGTGGAAGACCGTAACTCATCCGGAATACATCCGGAAATTCACACACTACTGGAATCTGATGAATAGGAATGACTACCGTAGCACATGTAACACTTATAAGGTCTGTTCTCCGAGGCAATGGTACTTGGAAAGTACCCTCACCTGAGGGATCCTTAAGGGTAAGTACTCGACTTCCAAAGATCTATGACCGCTCCCCAATCCTTCATCCAATTCATCCCTATAATGACATCCAAGACTAATCCAGCATAACTATCAAGTTCACTCGGAACTTTCTCGCTACCTAATTCAAGGGTTGCCCTCGAACCATCCGGTTAGTCAAAACATCAGCCCTATTTGAACTTATACGGTACCCATACCCCAATTACGTGCATAGTTGTCCATGTTTCGTGCAAATGCTTGACTCATAAAAGAATGCGATGACCCGTAATCAAATGGAACAACCTGCAGGATTTTCGTTGACAAGAAACTTACCAAAGCAGTGATTTGGCTCTCCTCCGAATTTCATCCACTATTGTACTGCACACTCTAGCATTATAAGTCTCTTTGCTTCTTCTTGGTAGTAATACGGACAAAACCTCGAGAAATGACCGGGTTGATCACAGCTTATAGCAGGTCCCTCATCGTCCCTAAGAGATCCCATTCCCTTTGAACGCCTTGTACTTGATTCTTGGCGGTACTTTGTTGGGTCAGATTGCCATCTTGTACGGCTTTTGAGGTCCACGGAAATTTCGACTTCTTGGTGAGGTGGCTCAACCTAGCACCAGTGCCGATGGGCGATATGGAGGACGACCTCCCATAGGTGCTCTAGCTTGAGACGGCCCACCTTCAAAGGCTCTCTTACGTGTCTTGGGCTGCAGTCTTTGGCGTTGTTATTCTTCTCCCGCCCAGACGATACCGATGAAGTCATTGAATCTGACGCGGTTGTTGGTACCAACATGCTTCATCATTTTGGATTGAGACCCTCTTAAAACTGGCTATTATTCTTTTTAGCATCTGTGTCAACCATGTCGGGAGCATAGCGACACAAGTTGTTGAAGGCGTGTAGGTATTGCGTCACGGTCTTGGTGCCCGGTTCAACGCCGAAACTCTCCCAACTTCATTTCAACACCCGGGTGGAATATAGACTCCACGAAAGGCCTCAAAGAAACTCTCTCCAAGAAATCTGAGCATTTGGAGGAAGGTGGTGCGATGGTGCTTCCACCACATTCCCGCCGGTCCCCACAATTGAAGTGCAACATACTCGCTTTTGAGAACCTCAGTCATCCTCAACACACGAATTTATCTTCCATTGTGTTGATCCATTCCTCAACATCGAGTGGCTCTATTGCTTCCTTGAATACGGGTGGCCCGGTGTCCATGAAATCCTTGAAGTTGCTATATTGGTTCACTCCCATGCCACCACCTTGATTGTTACCACGTTGAACGTTGTTGGCGATGGTGCGCGAGAAAATCCTCCATGTTTTTCTCGGGATTGTTCCGCGATGGCGCCGACTCCCGAAAGCACCGTGTCGAGAAACATCTCGGGGGTAAACGGGGAGGAGGTGGCAAATGTGGTTCATGGGGAGGTTCATTGTTGTTGCCGTGGTTCCCACCATCACCACCACCACCGTCCCCGCACCAGGTTAGCACCGGTCTCAAATGACTTCATACGTGGTTCGGCGAGTGTTTATCATCCGTGCATATTTCAAAGAACAAGTAACGATTGAGTGAAGCTGTAATGATTGCGAGTGAAGGAAAAATTATGCCGCATCGATTTTCACCGGAGAGAATAAATTCATGCAATAAAACAGAGGCACAACAATCTCATCCCAATTAAGACAACAACACTTAATCGAATTACTTCAATGGCAAACATCGCATCCATACAAATACATTGCCAAAGATACATACATTCGGACTTTTTATGCGTTCGAGATATCGCATTCGAAAATCAAGTTCCAACCACATGCCAAGTCTCGGGCGTTGAAGCAACACACGATAGGTTACATGCCAACAAAAGAAAGGTCGTCGCGACAAGACCTAGATACTAGCGCAAGGCAACTAGCCTATTCCTCGGGGCCATCATCGGGATCGGAGACGCCACCATCGCCTCTAGGTGAAACTACAGGGCTCGTTACGGTTGTCGCTGTCGATGTCCATGCCAACAAGCGTTTGGTGGAGCATATGGGCCAACCCCATTGTAGAGCGCGTGAAACTCCTCGTGCAGGTTGCCGTTGTATTCCTCTAGCTCATCGACTCTCTGCAGCAGAAGGTTTCTTGCGTTCCAGGCTTCATTCCTCTCCTGAACCAATTGTCCAATCATGCGGTCGCATTGTTGTTGGCTTGAGTCAACGTATGCACTCATTGCATAGCTCTATCACCTCTCACAACCGCTTTGATCTCGCCAGAAGTTCATATCGCCTAACCGCTCCCCGCAAGCTAGCTATAGCAAGTGCCTGTCTCTTCTTCTGCTTCTTCCCTTTGAGCTTATCCTCACTACGCAAGCCAGTCAAAGTCTAGTAGGTACTCTCGAGACCCTCATACGCTCTAATGGCGGCGAACATAGCACTCATTGCCTGGTTGTCGCTAGCCTGTCCTTCAGCTGGACCTCTGACCAATGCACTTCCCTGAGGCTGAACCCAAATGGCATCACGAGGATCATCCCTAGGAAAAGTACCAGCCAGAGCTCACCGCAAGCTCACCGGGAAATCTGCTCATAATGTCTCTAATGACACGGAAGGCTGCTCCCTCTGCACCCTCAGCTGGAGTGCGACCCTCAAACTCCAAGTGCCAACCATCCCAATCTGGAGCATCACCGAGAGCAGGAACCGTGATCTCCACCACTGCTAGTCCATCTTCTGCTAATTGGCTCTCATTCCAAGAGTACACCGGCTCTTGACCCTCTGGATACCCCACATCATGGAGCACCCTCCAAAGCAAAGTTGGCATGCCAAACTCGCTCAAGAAGGTGTCCGTGGTGCGGTGCTCCCTCAGGGCCAACGGGCGTCGAGGTGCTCTTCCTCCGGTGGACTTACGGGCGGTCTGCTTCGTGCGGGCCATCTATAGCAAAAGTTCTTTCATTACCTCGGGGAAACATATTTTAGGTGATACCACTTTTATCAAAATGAGAGAATCAATTTATAAGGGGAGGAATGCATGGCATGAATGAAATGCACAAGTAACATGATGTATGAACGTGCCGTACGTTCTCACAAACTTAGGAAATAAATAATTTCTAACGACGAATTCGGTGGCATACAACGATCTCTCAAGACGTAGCTAATACGTTCTACACGATAGCGCGTTATGTACTGCGCAGAAGATTCATTTCAGCCCAATTCCCAATGAATGCATAAAAGCAAGAAAGTTTTATCTACACGCCTACACGAATCCCCGGATATGTGTACAACGGTAGTAACTACCGTAACCATCGTCCCTATTGACGGCATCGCCCCACCGACGGAAGACCCATACATGAGATACCTTTGTAAAACATGCGTAGAACATGTAATTACTCCAAAGATCGTATAAGCACTCACCCTAGATCGGCGGTGTATCCGATCATGCTCTCACAACTCACACTTACCGAGGCGTGAGGCAAATGATCCATACATTACCACTCAAATAAGTGGCACTCATACAATAGCACGCCGTATGAGCTGCATTTAAAGAGAAATATGATGCAAGAACCCCAAGTCGAAGATTTAATTAAGCCACCTAAAGTCCTTAATCGGGCATAAGGGATATGATCATCGGCACACTTTAGATTTTGAAAATCATGTTTTCCAAATGCCTTTTGTTTTAAATACACTTGTGAACGATAACACGCTAAACCATGCTCGATGCCACCGTAATGTGAACCCCACCCAATTATACGAAATTAAGTAAGAGAATCATCCACCGAAAGGACATTTATTGAACAAACTTAAGCCCGTATAACCCGGTAGTCCGTGAAATCACAAAGGATTTCAAACCAACTCGTGTCCCAACCATGATCGTAATAAGTTTAGCGGTCACCATCACATATTACATAAAGTTCGCAACCTCGAGATACATCGAGTTTAAACATAGTTATTACAAACCAGTTCAATAAAAGTAGCGGAAGTCATTTGTTCAAACCACACACACACTCACGAGTTTAAATATAGTGCCAAATAATGATCATCTCCAACAAAAGCATTAGACGAGACGTAAGGAATGACCATGCCCATGGTCCTAAGCATCACCATCGCAGGATAGAGGCAGTTGATACAATAGCCGTAATACATCCGCCCATCTCGCAACAAGTGGGAATAAAACCACGAGTACGAGAAGGTACTTTCACTAGACTTACCCGACATAACCGAAAATAAATGACACCAAGGAATTATGAAGGCTTTATAGTAGGATAGTGACTCATTTGCAAAAGAAGCATTTTAGCATTTCAAGAACCTTTCTAAAAGCATTATTGTCAAGTTAATTATTATTAACTTTGTCGACTAGATTTGCACCTATACTAGAGTAAACATGTGATTAAGCAATTAATGATAACCACCGATCATTAAACAACTTCCATACCGTCATATTCACTATAGTCATCCAAGTGTTCCATAAACATTTACTACGATGAAGTAACTCAAGTCAAGTGCTCACTATCCAGAGCGATGGCGATTCGAATCGATTCCTAACCACCGGTGGTGATTTATTCCTTACACAAATCTCACTCACCCGCTAAAGTGAGATATTGATCACCGAGTCAACTTTCCGTATCTCGAGTTTGCCAGAACCACATGTACCGGGGCCGACCGATCGCACTTTGGTCTTATCATCCCGCCCCCGTGTCCTACCACACCTGCTTCGGCACAGTGCGCTGCGGGCAATCTACTCGGCCCGAAAAATCTCCCAGCTTCGCGGTCGAAAGGTACTTTATCCGGCCAGCTAAATGTAAGGCATGCGTTCAACATGACTCGAGGCCCAACAACGGTCGGTCCTTAATCGACGCAGACGGAAACACTACAGTCCAAAACTCTGCAAGTCTCCGTCCGGTCTCAACTTCATTTAACACTTAGTTATACCATGACTTCATAGCCATCCAAGCAGATCCAGGTAACCACCTATAGCTCGCAGGTGACAGGAAATCACCCGACTTCTACCGGTCTAAGCCAGCTAAGCATTGACTCGACTGCGGATACCAGGGTAACAAGGATATAGTATAACAAAGGTAAACAAGGTATAATGCAAAGAACGGTTGCAAACAACTCCTGAACGTAATGCATCAATTTAAAGTAAAGTATTTAATGAAATCATTGCAAACCGGAGAAAGATGCTCGGGCTTGCCTCTCTCTCGAGGAGCTCTGGACGGTGATCGGGCACTCCGGAAGTTCCTCAACGTCCTCCTCGTCGGCTTCTGGCACTTCCTGCTGCTGCACCTCGAGCTGCTCCTCGGGCTCCTCGGGAATGACGACTGGGTTCTCGGTTTGCGATCCTGAGGGCGGTGGACTGCGTAGGGGTGGCGAGTAGCTAGTGGAGGTCTCAGCGGAGTTGCTAAAGTGACGGAGCGAGGCGAGGTACGGTGGTGCTTACGCGGGAGCTCGTCGGTGCTCACGGCGGTAATGGCGGAGGCGCGCGCTCGGCTCGGAGGGGACTGACGAGGCGAAGGGACGCGGGCAAAACAAATAGGCCAGCTGCGGGGCGCGTGGCGTCTTCGTGGCGGCGATGGCCTGACCGGTGGGGGCAGCGACGGCGTACGGCCACCACTTGGCCGCTGCGGCCTGACGATGTCGGCCAGCTGGCCGGCCTGAACCGTCCATCAGAGACCGCCGAGACCGACTGACAGCGCGTTTTCGTTGATTCCAAACTCCAAAACGGTGGCGAGTTAGCAATTTCTCCTTGAAGCAAAGTTGTAGATCTACAATAGGGCTACAATTGTCCTATAGAAATCCTAAGCTAATTCGCAAAGGACAGAGAGTAAATTCATGCCAAAGTTGTGTTTATGAAACTGAAAAATGGAGTTTTGTACTTAGAAAATTTCTAAGTGTTGAAATCAACCCAAATTCTGACTTGTGGGACCATTTTGAGCATGTTGTGCACATTTTCATGACTTGGTCACAAAATACTTTTTGTTCCTCATATAATTTGCTACAACTTTGTTTTAGGTCGCTCAGACATGCAAACATTCTAAGTGACACTTTTTGAACAGTCAAACCAAAAAGTCCTAGGGTCAAAACAAGTCAAACCATGATTTGAAATCTTAATCAGGCAAAATGATCAACATGAACATTGTTCCTAATGACTTTCTAAGCATAGCTAAGATGTTTAATGATGTATTTAGCCATACCACACATTCGTCGTACAATAATTAAGCACTAAAGGTACTGAAACGATGAAAAACAATTGAAATGATACTCTTGTTTCAAAGTCATGTTTCCCATGTTTCAAGTGATATATGCTCATGAATGGATGAATGATGCGCATGATCAGGAAATGCAAGTGCAATTAGGCAAGACTAACACCAGGGGTGTTACATGAACCCTTGGTTTCATCAAATTCAACATCATGAACTTCCTCAAGAGTACCACTATCCAAATTCCAAACTCTATATGCTTTGCTTGTAGTGGAGTAACCAAGTAGGAATCTTTCATCACATTTCTTGTCAAACTTGCCCAATCTAGTGCCTTTCTTTAAGATATAGTATTTGCAACCAAAGACCAAAAAATATGCAATGTTGGGCTTTCTACCATTCAAGAGCTCATATGGTTTCTTTTTTAATGGGTGACAATAAAGGCGGTTGCTACAATAGCAAGCCGTGTTGATAGCTTCGGCCCAAAAAGATTGACTCATATTGTACTCACTAAGCATAGACCTTGCCATATCAATGAGTGTTCTATTTTTTCTCTCAACAAGGCCATTTGATTGAGGTGTGTACTTGGCCGATAATTGATGTCTAATTCCAAATTCATCACACAACTCATCAATTCTAGTGTTCTTGAACTCACTAGCATTGTCACTTCTAACTCTCTTGATGGTTGTTTTAAACTCATTGTGAATGCCTTTGACAAATGATTTAAAAGTTGCAAATACATCACTTTTGTCCACTAGAAAGAATACCCATGTGTATCTAGTATAATCATCCACTATTATAAAGCCATATTTGTTACCACCAATGCTAGTGTATTATGTTGGCTCAAACAAATCCATGTGCAATAACTAAAATGCTTTACTAGTGCTCATCGTGCTTTTCTTAGGATGGGTGTTTCCAACTTGTTTTCTAGCTTAACAAGAGCTACAAAACTTATCCTTTTCAAACACAACATCTTTCAAGCCTCTAACCAAGTCATGCTTAACCAATCTATTCAATTGTTTCATTCCAACATGACCAAGCCTTCTATGTCATAACCAACTCATGCTAGACTTAGTGAACAAGCATGTAGATAATTTAGCTTCACTAGTATTGAAATCAACCAAGTATAGATTCTCATATCTAAACCCTTTGAAGATCAAATTAGAGCTATCTACACTTATGATCTCTACATCATCTACCCCAAATATGCATTTGAATCCAAGATCACATAATTGAGCCACGGATAGCAAATTGAAGTTCAAGCTCTCGACTAGCAACACATTGGATATGCTCATGTCATTGGATATTGCAATCTTACCAAGTCATTTGGCCTTGTCTTTGCCATTGTCACCAAATATAATACTATCATAACCATCATTGCCATTGGTGTTGATTGAGTTGAACATTTTTACATCACCAGTCATGTGTTGAGTACACCCACTATCAAGAACCCAATGCCTTCCTCCGGCTTTGTAATTGACCTACAAAAAGATCAATTCTTTTTAGATATCCAAACTTGCTTGGGTCCTTGAAGCTTAGTCACTAAGCTCTTTGGTACCCAAATGGCTTTCTTCTTTGAGCCCATCCATGGTTTACCAATAAACTTAGCCTTCACACCATTTGTACCCTTAATAAGCATGTAGCATGAATCAAGCTTAAGGGAGGATACATTAGCATTTTTGCTCTTGTTTTTGCATTCATGCTCTACATGACCCACTTGCTTGCAACTAATGCAAAATCGATCATTGTTCTTCATAAAACTAGTCTTGTGAGGAGCAAAGGCCACCTTGCCTTTCTTGGGGGTATAGCCTAATTCCTCTTTGTAGAGAGAAGCTCTTTGGCTACCAAGCACATAAGCAAGCGGTCCTCACCACCATAGGCCTTAGCCAAAGTGTGAGTGAGCTTGTTAACCTCCTTCTTGAGATTCTCATTCTCAACCACTAGTGAGGCATCACAAGTGAGACCATCACCACTAGATGAGGTGGAAATGGAGGTACTACAAGAAGAGTTAGTAGAAGGAACAATGATAGGCAAAGATAGTGATTCATCAATTATATCATAAGTTAAACCTATATCACAAGTATCAACATGCTTCTTTTTATTTTGCTCATCAACCAAAGAGGAATGAGCCTTTTCAAGCTTTTTGTGAGCTTTGCCAAGCTTCTCATTGGCTTCCTCTAGCCTCTCATGAGATACATTGAGCTCATCAAAGGCTTGCTTAAGGGCTTTTAGTTCCTTATGCAAGCTTTTGCATTCCCTTCTCTTGATGTCAAAGTGTTCTCTAGCATCTTCTTGCATGTCAATTAAATCATCCTTAGTAGGTTCATCATCATCACTATTACTATCATTTTCATTTTTATTTTTATTATCATCATCATGTTCTTTATCACTTTCATCATCACAAGTTTGTACCTTAGTGGCTTTAGCCATGAAGCAAGATGAAGAGTCGAAGAGAGAAGGCTTCTCATTAATAGCAATGCTTGCTAGAACCTTCTTCTTGGTGGTCTTGTGATCATCACTATCATCATCATCACTTGAGGAAGCATCACTATCCCAAGTGACCACATATGAACCACCCTTCTTCTTCTTGAAGGTCATCTTGTCCTTCTTCTCTTTCTTTTCCTTCTTGTCCTTCTTCTTGTTCTTCTTGTTGTCATCATCATTGTCGCTATTGTATGGATATTGAGCAACAAGATGATCTTTGCTTCCACATTTGAACCACCTTCTTGACTCTTCTTTGTTCTTGGATGAAGACTTCTTTCTTCTAGCACGATATCCCTTCTTCACCATGAACTTGCCAAATCTCTTAACAAAGAGAGCCATCTTCTCATCATCCCATGAATCATCCTCTTCACTTGATGTTTCTTGCTTGGCTTTGCCCTTGGATGATGTGGCCTTGAATGCCACACTCTTCTCCTTGTCATCCTTCTTCTCATATTTCTTCTCCCTCTTTTCTTCCTTCTCATCATCATCTCTATATGTATCATCGGTCATTATATCTCCCAACACTTGGTTTGGTGTCATGGTGTCCAAACCACTCCTCACTAGAATAGTGACTAATGTACCAAATCTTGAAGGCAAACATCTCAAGAACTTGTGGGGGAAGTCCTTGTCCTTCACTTCTTCTCCAAGTGCTTTGAGACCATTGACAAGCACTTGAAGCCTATAGAACATCTCCGGCATACTGTCTTCCTCCTTCATCTTAAAGCTTACAAACTTTTCTGAGAATGTATGCCTTTGCATTTTTCACGGCTTGAGTACCCTCAAATGATTCTTCCAACTTCTTCCAAGCCTCACGAGCCATCTCAATATTTTTGATTTGCTCAAATGTTCTCTCATCAATTGCATCATGAATGACACTTAGAGCAATGTCATTGTTTGGGAGAAGCACTTCTTCGACCACGGTGGGATTCTCTGGATCTTCAATCTCAATTTTGGTTTCTACCACCTTCCACACATTTCTATTGATTGATTTGATATGTGTAGTCATCTTTGACTTCCAATAAGGATAATTTGTGCTATCAAATTTGGGTGGCTTCTTGGTGTTGTTGATTTGAGCCATTTTTACACCGAAGGTTGTTAAGCCTCAAATCACGGTGACCTCCGCTCCGATACCACTTGAAAGGTCCTAATGGCTAGAGAGGGAGTGAATAGCCTAATAAAAATTTCTACAACAACACTTAACCAAAAGGGTTAGACAATTATGAGGTGAAGCAAGAGTTACACTGGCCTACCCAAAATGCAAGCCACCTACCATAATTCTAGTTTAAATAGTCTCTATTCACACAATAGCTATGACACTATCCTATGTTAGTGTGCTCTCAAAGACTAACTAAAGAGCCACACCAACCAACCAAGCAAGCTCTCACAACTAGCTACACTAAAGAGCTTGACAACTAGTTTGCAGTAATATAAAGAGAGTGATCAAGAAAGTTATACCGCCGTGTAGATGAAGGAACCAATCAATCACAAGAGTGAATAACAATGAAAACCAATCACCTCGGAATCAAAGGATGAACACAATGATTTTTTACCGAGGTTCACTTGCTTGCCGACAAGCTACTCCTCGTTGTGGTGATTCACTCACTTGGAGGTTAACGCGCTAATTGGCATCACACACCAAATCCTCAATAGGGTGCCGTACAACCAACACAAGATGAGGATCACATAAGCCACAAGCAATCCACTAGAGTACCTTTTGGCGCTCCACCGGGGAAAGGTCAATAACCCCTCACAATCACCACGATCGGAGCCGGAGATAATCACCACCCTTCGCTTGATGATCCTCGCTGCTCCAAGTCGTCTAGGTGGCGGCAACCACCCAGAGTAACAAATGAATCCAGCAGCGAAACATGAACACCAAGTGTCTCTAGATGCAAACACTCAAGCAATGCACTTGGATTCTCTCCCAATCTCACAAAGACGATAAATCAATGATGGAGATGAGTGGGAGGGCTTTGGCTAAGCTCATAAGGTTGCTATGTCATTGCAAATGGCCAAGAGAGAGAGCTTCAACCGGCCATAAGGCTTAAATAGAAGCCCCCCACGAAATAGAGCCGTTTTACCTCTTCACTGGGTACAGCGCGGGGTGACCGGACGCTCCGGTCATATGGACCGAACTCTGAACCCAGCGTTCGGTCGCCCGATGTCAGCCACGTGTCACACTGCGTTCAACAGGAGTCGTCTGATCTCAACAATCATCTGTTGATTGGACGCTCCGCTACAACTGACCGGACTCTCAGCCTTCAGCGTCCGGTCGTTTCTAGTAAGGTTCCAGAAACAAATTTCTTCGACCGGACGCGTCCGGTCATGCTTGATCGGACCCTGCCAGCGTCCGGTTAGACGCTGACTTCTGTCTGTGCTGTCTGACAACACGACCGGACCCGTCCTTCCAGCATCCGGTCGCTGAGTGACCCAGCGTCCGGTCATTTGACCGACGCCAGCGTCTTCACTGCTACATATGACCGGATGCGCCGGTCCCCAGAGGCCAGCGTCCGGTCACTGTATAACCAGCAGCACTTACTCCTTTTCACTTCTATCTTCTTCACCCTTGCTCAAATGTGCCAACCACCAAGTGTATTGCCTTGTGCACATGTGTTAGCATATTTTCACAAATATTTTCAAGGGTGTTAGCATTCCACTAGATCCTAAATGCATATGCAATGAGTTAGAGCATCTAGTGGCACTTTGATAACCACATTTCGATACGAGTTTCACCCCTCTTAATAGTATGGCTATCAAACCTAAATGTGATCACACTCTCTAAGTGTCTTGATCACCAAAACAAAATAGCTCCTACAAAATATACCTTTGCCTTTAGCTTTTTGTTTTTCTCTTTCTTCTTTCCAAGTCGAAGCACTTGATCATCACCATGCTATCATTATCGTCATGCTATGATCTTCATTTACTTCGCCACTTGGAGTGTGCTACCTATCTCATGATCACTTGATAAACTAGGTTAGCACTTAGGGTTTCATCAATTCACCAAAACCAAACTAGAGCTTTCAGCGGCGTGGGAGTCGATGATGACAACGCCTGCTTGTTATCACTACCGGAAACAGTAAATATGCCGAGTGCAATTAATCGGGCACTCAGCAAAGAGCTCATTTGCCGAGTGTAGGAAGTAAGACACTCGGCATACATATTACACTCGGTAAAAAACAATATTTGCCGAGTGTAGACTATAGGACACTCGGCAAACCACAATACGACACTCGGCAATAAATTAACACTAGGCAAAATTGTATCACGTGACCGGCATGTGCGACGGCCGTCTGACGGCGTGCCGATCGTTAGCAAAAGTGCAACTTTGCCGAGTGTTTTTATCCAGCACTCGGCAAAATTATAAGTTTGCCGAGTGTTTTCCCCAACACTCGACAAATCCAAAACTTATTTTCCTCTCCTGCCCTCCAAACTTTTTCCACCATCCACATACAAC
Source organism: Miscanthus lutarioriparius (assembly GCA_904845875.1). NCBI lineage: Eukaryota > Viridiplantae > Streptophyta > Magnoliopsida > Poales > Poaceae > Miscanthus > Miscanthus lutarioriparius. Next base: position 13,961,178 of record CAJGYO010000005.1, read on the forward strand.
ATGTGTTACTACATGTTAAAATTTGGTATATTTCTGAATCCGTTTGATATATTTAATTAATTTATTGCGTTTAGAGGAATTTTTTGGTATAAGTCAAATTTGAACTGCAAGTGATTCAAATAATGGAATAAAATGAGTGGAAAAATTATATTCATGTTATTGAGTTCATTTTGAGGCCTTGTCCAGGAAATGAAAAGAATTTTTGAACATCCTTGTTCACGAAACCCGACCACGAACGTGTGGCCGAATGGTTTTTAAATTCTAAAAAAAACAAACGAAGTCTGAAAATCATGAGATTTATCAAAATATCATGATATCATACATGGAGGCTATGGTAAAAAAATTGAGAAGGTTTCGGACAATCTGTCACATACGATGTTTACAATCCGAAGTATCTCAGAAGAAGAATCGTAGCGTAGAGAATGATCTGGTAAGATTTGGATTCAAAGTGACGGTCAAATTGGGGTTTGACTTCGAACTTTTTGTATAGGCAATAGAGAACATAGATTTATCCATGTGTAATTTTGGTAAAATTTTGGATCCGTTCGCTAATTTTAATTTGTTAAGTGCAATTATAGAATTTTAATTGATATACATTGAATTTGAGCTACAACAGCATAAAATAATAAGTTTTTTTCACTCCTGACCTTAAAACTTTTTCTACTCTCCACATACAACATGTGGTACTCTATGTTAAGAATTGATATATTTTTGGATCCATTTGGTACGTACATACAACATGTTAAGATGTGGTATTGCATGAAATAATAAGTTTTTTTCACTCCTGACCTTGAAACTTTTTCTACTCTCCACATACAACATGTGGCACTCTATGTTAAGAATTGATATATTTCTGGATCTATTTGGTAGGTACATACAACATGTTATGATGTGGTATTGCATGAAATAATAAGTTTGCCGAGTGCCCGATATATGGGCCTAGCTAGGTGCTTCTTATTTTTAAGGTTATTTGTTAACTAGGCCTGATTAGCATTGGAAGTTTGTGAGTGCAGTTTCCAATACATCCTCGTAGATATCAAACTTGCACAATCACATGTCCAGGTGTGCGACTCGAAGAGAACTTTCTCAGATCAATGACCTACTCATGGTGCTAAGTAAGTAAGTGGAACTTAAAACCCCAAAAGCTATTAGACTTCGAGATCAAAGAACTATAAGACAAGCAAGCATCCTTCGCCATGGTCGATGTCTTGAGTAAAAGAGTATCTTTCAGCATTGATTAAGCCAAGGATAAGAGTAGTATAGATCCAGAGATGACAAAACTTCTATCGTAGTATATACATTTTTACTGTAACGACATATACATTATTGTAACATTTGTAATATAAATCTTGATGGATTTGTGATGTATGTGATGCTTTAAATATCCAGTCCAGAACCATAGGAAATAAAAAATATATTACACAAAAATAATAAAATAAAATAATGAATAGGCATATGGAAAAATCAAATCAGTTTGCCGAGTGCCCGATATATGGCACTCGGCAAATCTCAATTTTGCCGAGTGTCATACCTGGGACACTCGGCAAACCCCTTCACGGCCCCACCGAGCAGTTTAGTTATTGAAAATGAAAAAAACGGGGGTTTGCCGAGTGCTAGATCGCGGGCACTCGGCAAACCTCCCTTGTAACCACCCCAATCCCCACCCGGCGGCACACACACGCACAATCAAACATACAGCCGCCCGCCCACACCACCCCCGGCGCCGCCGCCCGCCCACACCCGCTGACGCCGCTGGTCCCACGCCCTCCCAAACCCGTCCCCTTCGGCCCTGCGCGCGCCCGGCGGCCGGCACCCCCTGTTGGCCGGCGCCCGGTGCCCTCTCCCGGCCTCGCGTGTCCACGCCCACACAGACTCCCCGTAGCCCACGCCCCTCGCCGGGCGACCCCGCCGCCGTCCGCTCCACGCCGACGGACCCCGACGACGTCCTCCCCTCGCCGAGCGACCCCGCCGCTGCCCCTTCCTCGTGGAGCGACCCTGCCGCTGTCCGGAGGCACCGGCTCCAGCGCCGCCTCTCGCACGGTGCGTCGGCCCCCGGCGTCTCGCACCCAGCGCCCGTCCCCGCACGCCGACGACGCAGGCTCCCGCGGCTGGCCCCGGCATCCCGCCCCCGACGCCCGCCCCCGCGCGTCGACGACGCAGGCTCCGGCGCCCAGCCTCCCGCGCAGTACCTAGGTAATCCCTTGTTCATCTCTTTCATGTTCATCCCTTGTTCAAATCCCTTGTTCACCATGGATTATTAGTTCCTCGACGCACAAGCACTATTTTAGTCGCCTTTCCTACTGTATCATATCGTTTCGACGCGAGCTACTTATTATCCTTGCCAGTTCAGTAGTGCTGTTTGACCATCCTAGCTAATGGCACTGAGAGGTAGTACTTAGTAATCACTCCTAAGCTATTTCAATTCCCAGTGAACTGAATGAGTTAGTGATGAACTGAAAATGCATGCAAGAAAAATTTTATCTCCGGATGGCAGATGACCAATGATAGATGTAGTAGCTGGTGTTCCATCGGATCCCCTATTCCCTTCCTCTACTTGGACAGTTCTTGTTGGGACCCCAAAAAATCTACTGGCAGTACAGCCAAGCTGACTACCATTTGAGTATATATATGAGATTATTTGCTAGAGTGACACTCCAGACAACAGCTTGGGCTGGGAGCAATTCAGCATGCATGCAGTGCAACGCTGCTGGTGTCACTTGAGGTCAGCATGCCATGCAGCTGGGAGCCAAATCCTAAAACTCATAGACATATGAGAGTTGACTTGTCCAAACTTTGTTGATCATTTCAATGTGGAATTTTTAGCATTGCAACATGATCAGTTTCAGGGTTTTATTTGGACAGAACAGCAGCTGTCAGCATAATAAGCATATAGAAAGGGCACACGTCCAAGTAGTAGACAAGGATACTTACTCGGACCAATTGGTGAATAGCTCCTAAGCTTGTACCATATGCTGCAGCACCTGGATATAACCCTCTCTCAGCACCAATAATCTGAGTCAAGAACACAATAGATCCACCACATTTTGTATCCTAGAATCGCTTTGTGATCGCCTTCATAAGAAACCAAGGTGTTATCACATTTACTTTGATGGTCTTCCTGTACTCATCTTCACTTATACTGAGACAATCTTGCACCTCCCCTGGTCACACAAACACACACAGTAATGGGACATTTAAAAAAAAAAGAATCGGCTGAAGCAGGACGTAAATGTGGACAAAACTGGCATTTCGTTCTGGTGTTTTCAGTGTTAAGACTACATTCAGACTAGCGATACCACTAGAGCCTCTGGTTTGTTTAGGATGCAACATCTCACATGCTAGACCCGTGACAGTTAAAATAAAAGACAACATATCTGTAATATGACACAAGTTATGTAACGGATCAATTTAATTATCCGGGTCGTTCAGTTCAGAGATATGTCTGAACCATGATATACGATGCAAATTCAGTTCACTGGACCCTGTATTTTCCCCACTCCCACAGTTTCCTACAGTTCTTTTTTTTTTTTGCTAAAGGGGCGCGCTTGGTTAAAAGCCGTAGTGAAATTGAAAGCGTTAGCAATTCAATCCACAGTCCACGAGCATCCCCGTTCCCCGTGCAGGGGAGGTGCTGTCGAAATTTACAATTGACACTATTATGTTCATTTGTTGCAGGAGAGGTTATTGCAAGGATCATTCCCCACCATCCTCGACTCGTCACTTTGCAGGACACACCCCTCTTTCCATATCATGTTCGTATATCAGGTAATCTAGCTAGGCGTCTCCCGTTCGAAAGAGATACGGTTGGAAATATGCAGATCTTTGTATATCTATAACCGTATCTGTTTCGAATTGTCCACGTTTTTTGACAGCCGGAGATGTGTAGATGGAGTTAGTTTTCATGCTCTACTCGGATCCGAGACAGAGTTTCAGCAGCATCTCCCTGTTGTTCTCCGGATACACAATCTCCTTGACAGGACGTGTATTTGGAGAACAGCGGGGAGGTGCTGTCAAAATTCTATCTCTGATAGGAGTAGAGCATGGAAACTAACCCCATCTACACATCCTCGGGTGGGATTATGACCTATCTTCACCTATTAGACAGTATAGGAACATATATATGTAATTAATTTTTATATTACTTGGTGATATGTTAGAGGATGGATGACTGTGAGTGGATGTACACGGACCGCTCTAGTCAGGGTTCAATGACCGATGAATGGATTGCGAAGACCGATGCTTTCTTGGAATTAGCATTTGCAAAGGTTAAAGGAGCGCGTGGCACTTGGTGTCCCTGCAGCATTTGTGCAAACACGCGTCGACAAACAAAGGTGGTCATGGGTAAACATCTTTGCAAGAATGGATTTACGGCGGACTATACCCGGTGGATCTACCATGGTGAATCCGATCATGTGAGAGACGAGGTCATGAGACAACGCATCGAGGATTATGATGCTGATACCGGGGTAGGAGACATGTTAAATGACTATCATGAAGCTCACTTCGATGAAGGACGTAGGGAGGAGGAGCCAGAGCCAACCACAAAGGCGTATTACGATATGTTGTCTGTGGCACAACAACCCCTTCACGGGCATGCCAAAGTTTCTCAACTGGATGCCATTGCACGCCTAATGGTCGTAAAGTCCCAATTTAGCTTGAGTCGAGAAGTCTTCAATGTTATACTGATAGTTGTTGGTAGTCTGCTCCCGGATGGTCACATCCTGCCAAAGAGCATGTATGAGGCACAGAAACGCCTTCGTGCACTTAAGATGTCATATGAGCAGATACATGCTTGTCCGAAGGGATGCATCTTATTTAGAAAAGAACATGCGGAAGCAAAGTACTGTGTGAAGTGTAAATCATCTAGGTTCCTGGAGGTAGACTCTGGTGATGGTCAGAAGAGGCAGCTCGCCATCCCCGTGAAGATCTTACGGTACCTTCCATTCATACCGAGGATCCAATGACTTTATATAACTGATGAATCCACAAAACAGATGACATGGCACAAATACGGACATCGATACAATCCTGAGAAGCTGGTGCATCCATCCGATGGTGAAGCATGGACAAGGTTTGATATGATTCATCGTGAGAAAGCTCTAGAGGCTCGTAATGTACGTGTTGCGCTGGCAACAGATGGGTTCAATCCTTATGAAATGGTGGCTGACTCATACACTTGTTGGCCCATGTTCGTTATCCCTCTCAATCTCCCCCCTGGCGTCCTCTTTCAACAACAAAACATATTCTTGTCGTTGATAATTCCTGAACACCTAGGAAATAATATGAGTGTGTACATGGAGCCTCTGATTGATGATTTAATCCGTGCTTGGGAGGAAGGGGTATGGACATACGACCGAGCTACAAAGACAAACTTCAAAATGTATATTTGGTACCAATACTCCCTGCATGACTATCCGGCGTATGAGATATTCTGAGACTGGTGTGTTCACTGGAAGTTCCCATGCCCATTATGCAAGGCGTCTCTTATGTTCATTTGGTTGACAAAGAGTGGCAAGTATTCTTCGTTCGACAAACATCGACAATTCCTCCCTCTTGACCATCCATTCAGACGAGACATCAAGAACTTTATGAAAGATGTAGTAGTTGAAGGTCCTGCACCCCAGATGATGATTGGTGTCGTGGTTCGTGCCCAGTTAGATGCTCTCGAGGTCAATGACCAAGGAGATTGTTTTCTGGGATATGGTGAGGAACATGCATGGACTCACAAGTCGTGCTTGTGGAACCTCCCCTATTTTGATGACCTTCTACTTCCACATAACATTGATGTAATACACACCGAAAAGAATATCGCCGAGGCAATTTTTGGTACAATCATGGACATTCCTGATAAGACAAAGGATACTGTTAAAGCTAGAGTGGATTAGGCGAGGTTATGCAATAGACCAAAGCTAGACATGGCGCCTCCCGGAGATGGGAAGTAATGGAGAAAGCCTAAGGCCGATTTCGTTCTGACGAGGGCCCAAAGGAGGGAAGTACTAGAATGGTTCCAAACGTTAATGTTCCCTGATGGGTATGCAACGAATCTGAAGAGATGAGTGAACTTAGCTACTATGCGAATCAACGGGCTCAAGAGTCATGACTACCACATATGGCTTGAGCGGATACTGCCGGTGATGGTTCGAGGCTATGTCCCTGAGCATGTCTTGATAGTGCTGGTGGAGTTGAGCAATTTCTTCTGCCAGCTTTGTGCTAAGGAGTTATCTCGTACCGTGGTTGCAGACATGGAAAAATGGCGCCTGTGTTGCTCTGCAAGTTGGAGAAGATCTTTCCACCTGGCTTCTTCAATTCGATGCAGCATTTGATTTTGCACCTCCCGTATGAGGCACGAATGGGTGGGCCTGTGCAGGGCCGTTGGTGCTATTCAATTGAGAGATTTCAAAAGGTTCTTTGAACTAAATGTAAAAATAAATGCAAAATTGAAGCATCCATAGCAGGGGCATACATTCGGAGGAGATGTCAAACTTCACAACAAAATACTATACTAACAACCTTTCTAGCGTGTATAATCCACTTCCCCGTTACAATGCTGGCGAAATGAATCGAACCTTAGCATTTTCCGAGGGCAACTAGGAAGTGCAAGTGGTGCGACTAACAAGACCTTGAAACATGAAGAGTGGCGCACTATTATGCTATATGTGTTGACCAACCTATCCGAAGTGGAGCCATACATGCTGTAAGTTCTCAATAAACTTTTTCTCAAGTAGTCACAATTCTGTGTTCAACTCCCTTGTTTCTCGTTGGTACATGGAATTTTATGAACGATTCTGGTGAGAATCAAGGGAACCTACCCCGCAGGAAACTTCGACCCTTCTTAGAGAGGGTGCGGAAAATGGAATGCCCAATTTTATTTCTTGGTTCAAACAGAAGGTACTGTCCATTTTGGCTCGTACTTAATTTGACATTACAAGTTGCTCGTACGTGCGACTAATATAATGAACTACCCTGCTTGAACTTGTAGGGACAAACCGATGCGTCTATGAGTGCCGAGGTGAGACAGGTTGCCGATGGTTGTGCCTATAGGGTTAAGTCATTTACCGGTTATGATGTGAATGGATATCGCTTTCACACAACAAGCCACGAGCAGAGTTGGCCCAATCGACGAACCACAAATATCGGAGTTTTTACGCAAGGCTTAGATGGGGTTGAGTATTACAGAAGAATTGAAGAAATATACGAACTCATGTTTCATGGTTGCAAACCTCTTAATCCCGTTATATTCAAATGCCATTGGTTTGATCCTGAAGTAGTGAGGCGGACCCCTAATCTTAGGCTAGTCGAAATTCGACAATCATCCGTCTTACTAGGAGACGATGTTTATATTGTGGCTCAACAGGCAACGCAAGTTTATTATCTCTCATACCCGTGCCAAACTGTAGACCATCTTAAGGGTTGGGATGTTGTATACAAGGTGTCGCCACACGGTAAACTACCTGTCCCAAACAATCAAGATTACAACATAGACCCTAACACATATGACGGAGAGTTTTTTCAAGAAGATGGGCTCGAAGGGAGTTTTGATGTAGACTTAACCGAAGCTCAGGGAATGGAAGTAGACAATGAAAGTGGTGCTGACGAGGACGCCGGTGACGAAGTTCAGAATATGGGCATAGAATTACTTCAGCGATTACATCTAAGCAACGACGATGATGACGACATTCCTCCTTCGGAGCACGGAGATGATTATATCGACATGTGTGATAGTGATGATGAGACCTATGATCCAGCTAATCCCGATGATGATTATTATTTCTAATACATGTATGATTTGTGCTAATTAATTTATTATTTGTCATAACATGTTATTTTCTACGTATGTTTTGTTTATTTTGCATCTATTTTGATGTATTATCTGTGCTAATTGGTTTACTCTTTTTATTTGCAGGTGATTAAATAATGGTGGGCGGTATGAGGAGGATAACGTCGCTTTACTCAAAAGCGACAGCGGCGAGTAAAGGGTCCGATGCAGCTGAGGGGTCCGGGAAGAGACCTCGGGGTAGACCCAAGGGTCGAGCGAAGGGTGGAGGCAAGACGAGGCCACCGTTGTCTATACCTTCGTCGCTGTCTGAGTTACCTTCCGCTCACTCATCCTCTGAGGAGGAGGTACAGGTGGAGGAGGAGGCAGGGGTGGAGGAGGAGACAGGGCCGAAAGTTTGACACACGGCAAAAGCCAAGCTTTGCCGAGTGCCTAATATTTGACACTCGGCAAACGTGCCGTGACCGTTTTCGCTCCGTGACGTACTTTTTTTGCCGAGTGTCGTTTTCAGCTCTCGACAAAGTCTTCGTCGAGTGCCCGACAGAAAACACTCGGCAAAGACACCGTTTGCCGGTACTGTAGCTGTCGTGTGCTCTTTGTCGAGGGTTACACTTAGTAAATCCTTTGCCGAGTGTCCGTGGCACACGACAAAACTAATGTTTCCGGTGGTGGATCTTGTCGCTGCGCCGCCGTGGCGCCGCGGGAGGACGTCGAGCGCGCCGACGCGGGATGATGCCCGTGGCCGTCGTCGATCCCGGTGCGCTTGTACACGCGGCACAGGGATATTTCGGTCTGCAGTAAGGCAAATTCGTCATGGGCACGCATGAAGATCGAGATGCCATCATGCTAATGCTGAGCGACTGGAAACAATAACGAGAGAACAAAGTGCGAGCATGGATGGGTATACAAATTAACCGGGAGAGAGAGGGAGAGAGAGAGAAATAAGGTCTACATGGGCTGTAGTAGCTGTACCGTCATCGATCCACCACCCGTGCGAAGCTGCGGCGTGCATGCATGCGGCCGGCCGCTCATGAGCGCCGTCACTTGAATCCGCCGGCGCTGCCGTAATTCTAGCCGCCGCGTCGGGGACGATCGGGTTCCAGTCCCAGATCTTGTCAGATATGGCGGCCAGGGACATGGGTAGCGTCCCGAGCGCCATTGGTGGTTGCTGCGACGACGGCGTCGGCAGGCCGGGGAGGCCGAATGTTTCAGGACGCGCATGCGTTTGTACGCACCCTTGTTTCAGCCGTTCATTATCATTCCAAGATTCGTGCGACATAATGACGAGAGTCTACGTGGATGTGTTGGGAGCTTGCGTGGATGCCAACCTGTGATACTTTATGGTCTGCTTTTATACCCTGGGTACTCGTAGCCTTTTCGTCCTGCTGTACATGTACAGTACCAACCGAGTAGTCATTTCAACCGAACAGTTCAGGTTCACATGCTGCCACAGTGTCTCTCCAGATGCAGCCCAGGCTCGTTGCGTGCTGACGCTGCTCTCATCAGTGCAGACGGTGCCGGCGGCGCACGGACGGCCGATGCAGATAGCAGCGACCGAGGCCGTGCCGCCGTGGTACTTCCACATCGCCAGCCAGGCTTCTCTACGACGCGGCTGCCAAGCCTCCCTGTCGCCCGGTCGCAAGCTTGGGCACGGAGGCTGCCGATCCAGTTGAGTCATGCGCCTCCAGATCTTCAACATCCCTCTCTTGTGAGTTCACCATCTCTTCTTCCTTACACCCTTTGTTGATTTGGAACCTGTCGATTCCTTGAACGGGTTAATTTGCCCTGGTGTTTTTGGGGTAGTTATTCACGATTGGTTAAGACAGCTTTAGTTCTGAATTTGTGCTTAGCAAATTTATTCGTAGCAAAGATGGCTCTAAATTGTGGAGCTCTTCTGAAATGGGGAAATCATATGATTGGGTTGGAATTACGAATACCATATTCATCAATTTTCAGAATCCGCTTACAGTATTCTACTACCCCTGTACCACGATGGCAGCTCCCCTCGGTGCCCCCAGAAATGGGACTGTGACTTCCCAGGATGGAACACAAGTGCATCGTTTTCGAGTGTCCTCCGACATTTCCATTTGTTAGGGTCCTAGTACCTTTAAACTACCAGGGCAACATTGCCGAGGCCTCTTACCAAGTTACCATAAAGTATGGAAAATTAAACTTCAGATCTGACTATCCTAGTGAAGCACCTAGGAGCTGCTCCTTTGTCAAAAGAAATATGCTGTGTCATGGCTATAGGATGATTGATATGAATATTGGGGCCTGTCAATTTTATTTCCACAACATGCTTATTATTACAAAGTGTTAGTATCCAATTATTGTGAATACTGGATTCAGGTTCTTTGAGGCACTCGGTAAAGGCCAAATTGCACTCGGCAAAGAACACACGACAAAAAATTGATCGGCAAAACCCTCTTTGCCGAGTGTCTTTTATCGGGCACTCGGCAAAGAAAAGCGACCGTCACGGCGCCGGACCCGTTGACGGTCTCTTTGCCGAGTGCCAACCCTGCAGGCACTCGGCAAAGATTTTTTATTTTTTTTAAAAAAAATTCTTTGCCGAGTGCCCCTGGCCGGCGCTCGGCAAAGTTTGAATTTTTTTTTAAAAAAATTCTTTGCCAAGTGCCCTCTGGCTGGCACTCGACAAAGTTTGATTTTTTTTTTTAAAAAAAATTCTTTGCCGAGTGCCCTCTGTCTGACACTCGGCAAAGCTGGAAAAACGGTTTTCCAAGCGCCCATTTTTCCAGCTTTGCCGAGTGCTGTGACCGTGGCACTCGGCAACGGGGTCCTTTGCCGAGTGCAACACTTAGCAAAGTGACTCAAAACGGCAATTTTTGATTTTTTTTTACATTCCATCATGACAAATAAATTCATATAAACATATATCACATATATATCTCATTCATCACATATATATCTCATCCATCACATATATATTCCAAAGAAAAAAAAATGGTACACGTAACATTCAGTGCCATAGTCAAGGCTGAAAAGCAAAGTCATCATAAATTGAAAATACACTTCTAAAGTGTGCTTCAGCCTACATATTCAGCATAAGCAAAGGCTGGGCCACATCCACCCTAAGCACCCATCTATTCTACTCATTTGTTGCACCCATCTATCTCTATTCATTAGCTCCTCACCAGTACAGCAATACATTATCAATTGTAAAGGGGAAAAGACAGGAAAAGTACAATCACATATGACTTTCTTTACTAGGAGAAACACCTCACATCACTATCAGTCAAACTCTGATGAGAAATTTGGACTCCGTAGACCATCATTGTTAGTCCTAAATGACCATTCTAGGATCCAATCAAATGTACAACAATACCAGCAGGAACATTCCAACCAATCACCTTGGTTTTGGTAAGAGCTATTCACAAACTTACATTTTGAAATATACCCTTTGTCCCATTCTTCATAATCAGCTTCAGCCATGTCACCAGACTCTTCTCCTTTGCTGTCCTCACTTTCGCTATAAGAAACACCTTAAATAAATAAGATCATAGAATAAGTCAAGCAGATAGAAGACAAGAATAACATCAACTAGTACAGAAGTACAGGTTTTTACCAAGGTTCCAAAAGGTGCTAGGCAATGGCCACAGCCTAGTACCTAGAGCGCCTAAGTGTAGATTAAACGTGATTAAGTGTTTCTGCTTTTTTATAATTTATTAGATTATTTGATGCTGGGAGCAAGATCAGGAGGCACCAGCACAGATGAAGAAAAAGCAGAGTATTAACAGAGACAATTTCAGGGCAAACAAGGCACATTTATCAAGTTATTAGCATTTGAGAACAGAGTATCAGAAGAAAATTACGACAACAGGGAAGTAATGAGTTTTGCAAATAGCAAGTTCAAGAGAAAACAATAGAAATGTATCTCACAGAGACAGCTCGAGCGCTGCAGGACATGCACGACACACAAACACACTGCAAAGACGTGCTCCATCCACCAGTTTCCACACGAGGGGGCACATGAACTGTAATCACTGACTCCCCAAGGCTCAACAGCCCCACCACGCTTAGCTGACGCACACGCGCACCCGTACACGGTCGATGGGAAGCTGAGAACTAACAGGATGAGGGAGAAGGGAACTGGGACGAGGCTACATTGGTGGCAACACGAAGTGGTGAGGAGGCCTCGCCACTGCTTTTCCTGTGTCTGCGCTCACGCGTAGGCAAAGAGCCTAGGCGTGTCCAGAGCTTATTGGCCACACAGTGCCTAATCGACCCAACATGGCTCCAATTACCAGCTAATCGTGTCTAGGTGCATGTTTAGTACCTTTTTTTGGAACACTGATTTTTAATCATTTGGCATTTAACATATCAGGTTCATTTACATTACATAGGAACATAGGATGCCAGCAGTACAGCACAATGTAAAGCCAGTAATGTGTTGTGGTTGTATCATCATATCACATTCCATTCACATTAGCAACACAATGATGAGAAATTGAGCAAATATCGTGTTCGATACTAGCCATTTGACCCACAGTACCCCTTACAAGGGAGAAGGCAACGCTCTATATAGTGTATACCAATGTCAACCCAGAACCCAGAAATACGGTGGCAACATGTTACCCCAAAATAAGCTATCATCAAATAAAAATGAAAAAAAAACATCAGCAACAAATCATATGATCCAGCAGCACAACCAATCCACTGTTGCAGCACTAGTCTAGGCTAAATGAGCAAAATAAATGACTGAAAACAAGGTAATGGAGCTGTGCTATCCATCCAAACATCAATACTTGTATTTAATCATCCAAAACCCTTGAAAGTTACCACCTATATAATTTGTAGCTTTCTACGTACAATGTGAACTCATGGAGAACTCAGTCAGTAATAAGGCGTTAAAAATACCTCGAGGTCAAACACAGGCTGCTCCACATCATCATCCTCCGACTCCCTTACTGAAACACAACGAAAAACCCAGCAAAAAGAAAGAGAATCAAAATGTCTTAGTAAGTTGCTCGCAGATGGACAAAGCAAATTGAAATCCCCAATAGCACCAAAACTAGAGCACTAACCATCATCGGCGTCGAAAGGGATCATGTTCCGCTGCTTGTGGACTGCGAAACAGAAATCAGAGACAAAACAACGACAAAGCACGCATCAGCCAACAGGAACAACCAAATGCATGCTCTTCAGAAACAAAGAAATGAGCCCTCACAGCTCCTCCATCTTACAGGCATCAATTTCGTCATTGTCAGAATCAGACATTGCCGCTAGCTCATCGGTCCACTTGGACTTTGGAAGGCCCCGTGCCGGCGCATGCCCAGGAGTCTTCCTCTGCCTCTTCCCCATGCTAGGCTATTTCCTAATCCTAATAAAAAAACAGGTTCAATGCAAATGTCCAAAATATAGTTCATAGTGGTATATTGCTGATTACTGACACACATTGTTCAACTCTAAGATATATACATGAAACTAACGAATTAGGGAAATTACAAAATAACCACATTTTGCTTTAAATTCACAAATAAACTGTTTTGTTCTACATTTTTGCAAACCAAAAGAAATCTATGGGAAAAAAAATATATGCATGATACTAACTAAAAATCAATAGTATGCAATAATAATGCTATGAATCAGACATCACGGCTCACAAATTCACGCTCCTGAATCAGTGAATCCTCACCTTTGCTGTGCTGGCTGTAGTCCGCTGCCACTGCCCCGCCCGCTGGCCGCCTGATGTCCTGGCTGCTGGCTGCCCGCCGTCCGTCGGCCCACTCCAGCCTCCCGGTGCAGTGACTGGCACGCCCGCGACGACTGCCCTCGCCCCTCGGGCTTCACCACAATGGGACAACCACTTGCGCCTAGGAGCTCGGCTAGTACTCCCGTCCGCCGAGAGCTCTCGCCCGCCCAGAGCCTCACCACGATCGCCACCGGGTAGTAGGGTTTAGGGACGGATGGGGTTTGAAGGCGCAGCGCGTGCGTGTGTGTGTGTTTAAATCCTCTTTCTTTGCCGAAAGTGCTCCGATCCGCACTTTCGGCAAAGTTTTTTTTTTTTTTATTCTTTGCCGAAAGTGCCACCTACCCGGCACTTTCGGTAAAGAGGTTTTTTTGGGAAATTTTTGCCGAGTGCCTCCGATCCGCACTCGGCAAAATATTTTTAATTTTTAAATTCTTTGCCGAGTGCCGGGACGGTGACACTTTCGACAAAGAGGGTTTTTTTAAAAAATAAAAAATTTTTTTCTTAAAGTGCCACCGTCCCGACACTTTCGGCAAAAGACTCCTTTTGCCGCCAAACACGGACACTTTCGGCAAACCGTTTTATTGTTTTTTTTTTCTCGCCTTAAACTTTTTCTGTAGTCCTCATACAATACCTGGTACTCCATGTTCCAATGTGGCACATTTCTCGGACTTTTTCTATATTTCTTTAATTTATTTCATTTAATTGAATTTTCTTGGATAATTCAAATTATAACTGTTAGTCATTCGAATAATGAAAAAAATGAATGGGAAAATGATATTCATGTTATTTAGTATAATGTGAGGCCGTATCCAGGAACAGACCACTAATTTCGAACATCTTGTTCACGAAACATGACCACGAACTTACGGTCGAGTTGTTTTTAAATTCTATAAAAAGCAAACGAAGACCGAAAATCTTGAAACTTGTTGAGATGTCATAATATCATATGTGGAGGCTGTGATAAAAAATTAAGGAGGTTTTCGCATGTTTGTCATGTACGATGCTTACCACCTGGTCGGCCTCTTCACGAAATCCTGAAACTTCTTCGGAGATTCTTCGGTTTGCAAGCATCGTACGTGACAACTTGACGCGAAACCTTCTCAAATTTTTATCACAGCCTCCACATACGATATCACGACATCTCAACAAGTTTTATGATTTTCGTACTTCGTTTGCTTTTTATAGAATTTAAAAACACTTCGCATGCAAGTTCGCGGTCATGTTTCGTGAACAAGATGTCCGAAATTTCGGATCTGTTCTGGATACGGCCTCACACTACACTCACTAACATGACTATCATTTTTTGAATCATTAAATTCCATTATTCGTACCACGTGCAGTTTCAAATTTATATTTTTCGAAAAAATTCAAGTAAACGAAATAAAGTAACTAAATATATAAAAAAACCACAAAAAATCTCCAAATTATAACGAGGAGTTCCTGGTACTTTAAAAGGGCTGCACAAAAAATTTGCAGGCCAAAAACAAAAAAGATAAAAAACTTTCTGAGTGCTGGGGCATGGCACTCGGCAAAGGGTGTTTGCCGAGTGCCAAGAATAAGACGCTCGGCAAAGAATATTTTTTATTTTTTTTAGAAATTTCCTCTTTGTCGAGTGTCTCCAAAGGGGCACTCGTCAAAGACATTTAAAAAAAAATAAATCTTTGCCGAGTGCCGTGTCAGGGGCACTCGGCAAAGTATTTTCCAAAAAAAAAATACTTTGCCGAGTGCCAGATCTGGGACACTCGACAAAGACATTTCAAAAAAAATTAAATATTTGCCGAGTCTTAGTGTCGGGGCACTTTCGCAAAGTATTTTCCAAAAAAACTTTGCCGAAAGTGCCTAGCAAAGCAGCACTTTCGGCAAGAAGGACGTGGTCAAACACGTTCTGCGGGGCAGCCGAGTGCCACGCTTTTGTCGAGAGTCTAGCACTCGGCAAAGAAGTCCTTTGCCGAGTGCCCTTTTTTGCCGAATGTTCGGCACTCGGCAAAGAACTCTTTGCCGAGTGCAATTCTTTGCCGAGTGCGGCACTCGGTAAAGACACACTCGGCAAAGAAGGTCTTTACCGAGTGCCCGATTTTTTACACTTGGCAAAGCAGTTTGCACTCAGCAAAGACTCTGTTTCCAGTAGTGGTGTGTGGATTACAATGCAAGATTATATAGTCAAACCAATGATTCCGTGTACTAGTAAACTTGTGTCATTTAAGCAGTCACATCATGATGCTGAAAGGTGCTTCATGCTTATGAATTTATTTCCACATATCTCAACATTTATGGATGGAGTTTCACCTATTCTTATGTTCAAATGCAATTCATAGATCAGGAGAATACTTATCCACAGACCACAGATGTTCCTGCTGTTCCTTAGATGTCTGTATGTTCAATTGTCAGGTGAGCTTTCTTGATGTTTCAGTTTTTCAAACCGGCTGCTCATTTGATTACTTATCTCTGAAGTTTGACAATATGCTTGACACATGTAGGCTCATGTCTAGGACATGCTCCCCACTTATGAGTTTATTTCTATTATATGATCTATATCCAGAATGTACTGTTAAGTGAAAATAAGGTTCTCGGCCTCTAATAACATTTCTGTTTGTCAAACTTTTGAACTATACTCTTGAGTGGTTAACTACAACATACAGGACATTCAACTATGCCTACGATTGATTCTAATAATGGAGGGATAGTTTAAATTGTTCACGCTCAGTTGGTTTACGCCCTGTTCTTTTGGGCTGGTTTGGCTTATAGGCCATGGCTGAAAGTACTGTTGGCTGGTTTGGTGTGAAAGAAAAATACTGTTCGTTGGCTAATAAGCCATGGCTTATAAGCCAGACACGAGCAATCGAACATGCTGTTAAATAGGCTATGTTCAGTATCCGTACTTTGTGCACTATATGGTTCGATGGCATAGGCAATCCCTCCAACCTTGTTGTGCTCTTGATTGAGTGCATGAATCTACTATGATTATAATACTATGTCCGTTGGCCCCTAAAAACAGCTATCTGTCCAATGTCCTTGACTAACCTTCATGTGATGTATTTCAATCTTAGCATTAGCTGCCAGGTGAGACTAATAGCTTAACATTGCTACTCTTTCTTATTGCAAGGGTATTAAACAATGTGTCAATGAGGTGGGTGTTGGTTTCATGATGTCTGCAAATTATCATCCTGCAATGAAAATTGTCAGACCTGTGAGGAGGAAGTTTAAAATAAAGACAGTTTCAATATCCTTGGTCTTGTATTGAATCCAGCAAGCGTGCCTCATGCTGTTATTGGTGTTTACCATGAGAACATAGTAAGTATAGATTCATCTGGTCCTTTCTTGTAGTAGTATGATGCAACCATACAACAAGCATAGTATGTCCCATGATTATCATCATAAAAATGGATAAGCGGCTGGAAGATTCAGTCATTCCATTAATCTAAGTCTGTCTTTCAGATCAAAGCTCTTTTTTGGGTTAGTCAATACTCTGTTGCAAGAAAATATTATTGATAGTTCCTACAAATATAATAGCTCTTCATTGAAAATAGAAATAATCTTGACAGGAGCTGCTCACTCTGTTGTGTGCTGATGCTGCTCTCAGTGCAGACACCGGCTGTGGCGCACAGACGGCGATAGAGGCACCTCCCAGTGACCGAGGCCAATCGTCTTTGCCATCTGCCGTGGTACTTGCACTTCACCGGCCTTCTCTACGACGCGGACACGGCTGCCAGACCTCGTTCTCGCGCGGTCGCATGCTCAGACATGGACGCAGCGGTCACGGCGACGCCCGGCCAGGAGAACAATGCTGCGAATCACTGGGAATAACTCTATTGTCATCATGCATCATTTTTTCAACCTGCAGATTTTTTAGATGTCCCGCTTGCAGACAATCACTGGGAATAACTCTGCAAAATCATTCAGTCTAGACGTCTAGTTATGTATTTGCAGATCTCTTCATTTCTCAACCAGAGTGAATTCAACCACTGGGACCAGCACGAGGGAGACTCTATTCTGCAGCTCATCGGTGGAAGACCCTGTCACTTACGAGACTTTGTACTTATTTAGTGCGTACATAAACTTGTATCTGCTGCCGCAAGCACAGAACAAATGTAAATTAAGTTGCTCTTTTAGTGCCTCTCCTTTGATTAGTGCTGAGTTCTGAAACAGTTGGCACCCACCGTCTGCTGTGGGCGTACCACTTTATGAGATGCTTCTGAAAAAAATAATTATGTATGTATGTGTTCTGTAAAAAATAGAGTTTGTTCTCAAATGAAATGGATATTCTGCATGTTCCCTAATATTCTCTGAATTTCATATCACTTGTGAAAAAAGGCCCATAAAGAATCAATATATCTACGACATCTCTAGTAGCAATATTCTCCCATCATTCCGGTATTGTACAAAAATTGGGATATGAAGCAAAAACAACGATTAGTTAATAAAAATGCAAACATACAAGGAAGCATCAACCAATGTAAAGCATCGCTAAAGACCACAAATATCACAGTTCAAAAGAGTAACAAAAAGCAAACTATGATACCAGACAAGAAGTTGTAGCCACAAGAAGTAGTTCAGAAACTATGCTTCAAAGACCATATGAAGATTTTAAACTAAAAGATTAAATGAACAGACAACACCAGGTCACATATACTAAGTGATACAAGCCCACGACACAATACTGACACATAGTCCTGGAAGCCTGGCATCTACATTTGCAATGTTAGATAATCTACTGCTACTTTGTGTGAACACAGCAAGAGAAGGTGACGTCGAAAGGCCCTCTCATTGTGGATATCAGAGTCAGCTGCAGCAGCTTGCAGTAAGCGCCATGACGGCTCACTCAGCAAAGACTGTGTAGCTAACATGCAGAGGCCGGCGCAGAGTCAGCCCTATATGTTATCTAGTTACTATTACAGCATGTGCGCTGTACTAGGACTAGATGGATAGAGTTGTATAAATAGACTACCACAGCAACTCAGTAAAGAGAGTTCAGATTTACTATCTCACCGACAGGGCTTCGGCCAACACTGGTGTCTTGTATTGTGTGTGCATGCTCTGTTCTCCCTTCTTCTTCTAGCTCCAGCCATAGTGTGTGGGGACAGACAACGCTTATTCGTGGTCGGCATGGCTAGTGGGTGCTCGACAACACTAGCGGGTGCTCGGCAAGACTGGTGAGTGGTTCACTCACCTGAGCCGGTGATCCTATGGGCCAACAAGTGGTATCGGAGCCGTACAAGCGTCATTGCCAGACTAACCGCTGGCGATGACGAGCGGTTCGGAAGTGGGTGACATCAGTGGCACTGCTGTGGCTGCCCAACCACGACCGGAGGTCGTTGTTCGCACGGTGCGGGAGGTCAGCGGCACCAGTTGGCCGACGCCGACTCGCACCAACTATGGAGAGTGATCGGTGACCATGAATGTCAAGCTCAGAGCCCGATGGCTCTGGAATGCTGTTGACAAGGACACCAACTGTGAAGAAGATGACATGTTAGCGCTGGAGGCTATCCTTGTCTGCTGTCTGCGGTGGAGTCTGAGGAGCCGTTGTTGGGGACGAAAGAGCTCTCGCTAAGGAGGTGTGAGGCTATTGTGGTGATCTGGCGTCGGTTCGACCACAAAAAGAAGGCAACAACCCAGCTTTCTCAAGCGATGAGTACGCAACCTCAAGTTCAAGGATGGTGAAACGGTGGAGGACTTCTCCCTCCGCCCGCTGACGCTCATCAGCAAGCTGAAGAGGCACGGCATCATCGTCGACGAAGAGGAGGCGGTCTCCAAGTACCTCCACTCTGTGTCGGCAAACTACATCCAGATCGCTCTCTCCATAGAGACGATGCTAGACTTGTCCATCCTCACCATTGAGGATGTGACAGGCCGTCTGCGGGTGGTGGACGAGCGCCTGGAGCAGGCGACAGTAATGAAGGACAGCGGGAAACTCATGCCGACGAAAGAGGAGTGGACTGCTCGGAGGAACTCCGGGAAGGCAGCCTCCTCCAGTCACGGTGGCGATGGCAAGCACCGCGGCAAGGCTTCTTCGGAGAAGAAGCAGGTCGACCCCAACGCCTGCCGATGTTGCGGGAAGATGAGCCATTAGGCACGAGAGTGCCCAAATCGTAAGCAGGAGAAGAAGGCTTAGGCTCACCTGGCGCTAGCCGACAATGAGGATGAGGCCACTATCCTGATGGCGACGTTCTATGCAATGCACGACGTCGAGGCCGAGGAGAGGGAAGAGGCGACGATGGTGGAAGGACCTAGGAAGGCCTTGAAGATTGTCAACCTCAACGAACCATGCGTCCAAGTCCACCTCGGATGTGTGGGTGCCGACCAAAAGCAACGGTGGTATCTGGACTCCGGTGCCAGCAACCACATGATGGGCTCCAAGGCATCCTTCTTCGAGCTCGATGGTGAAGTTACCGGTACGGTGAAGTTACCGGTACGGTGAAGTTTGGTGATGGCTCAAGGGTGGCTATCCAAGGGCACGACACCATTATCTTTAGGTGCCAGAACAGGGAGCACCGTGCGCTAATGGATGTATATTACATCCCGTAGCTGCGTTCCAGCATCATCAGCATTGGTCAGCTAGATGAGCGCGGTAGCAAGGTACTGATCAAGGACGGAGTCCTTAGGATCAGGGACCGGGAGCAGCGACTTCTCACCAAGGTAAAGAGGTCCCTAAACCGATTGTACCTGCTCGACCTGAAGGTGGAGCAGCCGGTGTGCCTGGCGGCAAGGCACTCTGAGGAACCATGGATGTGGCATGTCCGGTTCGAACATCTCAGCTTCGATGCGCTTGGTCGGCTGGATAAGATGGTCCAAGGGCTACCCCACATCAAGCACGGAGGCGAGCTATGTGATAGCTGTCTAGTTGGGAAGCAGAGGAGGCTACCTTTCCCAAAGGCGGCCAAGTATCACGTGAAGGACGCTCTCGAGCTCGTCCACGATGACCTTTGCGGGCCGATCATGCCTGCTACAAACGGTGGTCGACGGTACTTCCTCCTGCTCATGGATGATTACAGTCGCTACATGTGGCTGCAACTCCTAACAAGCAAGGACAAAGCGGCGGCGGCGATCAAGAAGTTCAAGATGCGCGCGGAGGCCGAGAGCGGCAAGAAGCTCCGTGTGCTGAGGACTGATCGCGGCGGTGAATTCACTTCGGTGGAGTTCGCTGCGTACTACGTGGATCAGGGTGTGGGACAACACCACACCACGCCGTACTCACCACAACAGAATGGCGTGGTGGAGAGGCGAGAACCAGATGGTGGTCGGCATGGCCCGATCCATGATGAAGGCCAAAGACATGCCGGCAAGGTTCTGGGGGGAGGCGGTGACCATGGTGGTGTTCATCCTCAACCGCGCTCGACCAAGGCCTTAATGGGCAAGACGCCGTTCGAAGCTTGGTATGGGCGGAAGCCGAGCGTGTCCTTCCTCCAGACATTCAGCTGCATCGGCCACGTTAGGAAGACAAAGCCAAACCTCACCAAGCTAGAAGACAGGAGCACACCCATGGTGTTCCTAGGCTATGCGGATGGTACCAAGGCGTACCGGCTCTATGACCCACATGGAGACAAGGTGCTTGTCTCGCACAACGTCGTGTTCGATGAGGAGGCGGCTTGGGACTGGACTAGTCCGAGCACGGGGGAAGCTGATAGCTTCACCAGCACCTTCGTCATCGAGCACTTGGTCATCTACGGTGGTGGAGATGCTAGGGAAGAGGTGTCGAGCACTCCGGAGGAGCGCCGAGCATTCCTGGGTCAGTGCCGAGCACTCCGAGAGGAGGGCCGAGCACTTTGGAGGGATGCCGAGCACGCCAAGAGTGGCGCCGGGAGGTTCTGCATTGGTGGCGACCACTCTAAGACGGGTGTCGAGCACTCCCATGGCGGAGCCAAGACATCTTATAGTGGTGCAAACCACTCCAAGATTGAGGCTGAGAACTCCTATAGTGGGGCCGAACACTGCAGGAATTATGACAAGCTATCTAGATGTAGTGTCGAGCACTACATCCGGGGTGTCGAGCACTCCAGGTGTTCTACCAAGCACTTAGGCGGAACAGGAACTCCATCAATGCTGATCGAGTTCGCCTCACCTCCATGTGATATCACTGAGTTCGTGGATGCCTTCCACGAAGGTGAGGAGGTGCGTTTTCACAGGTTGGACGATATCATCGGTGGCACAGGACCCTCAGGACTGGTTGGTCGGCTGCTCAATGACGCAGAGCTGCTGCTAGTCAGTGCAGCGGAACCTCCCATGTTAGTATAATTATAGTTAGAATAGATATTAATATTACTATGGACATTACGTACGACGATTTCGATGAATTGATGAAGTTTCTTGAAATGCTTTTGTAGATGGATTGTTGTGTTAGAGTTTTTTACGGAGGAAGTGTTAGGAGAGAAGAAGGTATGTTTGAGGATATGAAAGAAGAATTATAATGGTTTGATGAACCTCCTATCTTCAACGACCTCTATGTCCGTTTGAATGCAAAGTTTGGTGGTGATTTCACAATGAAGGGAAGTTTGATACTGGGAAGACAAGGGCACACTATGTCTTTATGCCCTTACACGACCCTGCTCATTGGTCCCGCTACACTAGGGTGCTCTAAGGTTCCAATGTGCCCATAGCTGAGGTGGTGGTGGAGAATGGATACAGGATGCAGGGTGTCCAGGACGGGTCGTCCCTTGACGGTGTTGGAGGCAATGAGCAAGAATTGGGGGTCGAAGGGAAAGCAGCTGGGTAACATGGATTTGGATGGTCAGTTGATGCAGGAGCAGTTTCATTCAAGTCAAGTAGGCTGTATAAGCAATGATTTCGATATGAACGAGTTCGAACTAGAAGAGGGGGAGCAAGAGGAGGACAGGATCGGTGATGTAGTTAGTAGTGTTTCGAATGATTTAGATGGTGACCGGGGAGATAGACATGCTATGCCCACACCGGTTGATGCCATGCCAGTACCTGTTCATGGTATGCCATTACCAGTACCAACTGAGGTTTTGCATGCTTATCTAGGCTCAGGGTAGACTAGTCATAGATTTGTCAGCAGATGATACCCCCTATGATTCATGGGGCAGAATTTGCAAAGCGCAATAGTATGTTCCACCACCACTTTACACAGCGACTGAGCTTGAGCAACTAAGGTCGATGAACGTACCTTTCAGGGGCATTCCGAACTATAGGTATGTCAGCATGATGGATATGGCAGTTTGTGACACTGGTCTCCAGATATGTAGGAAATTATTGTATGACCATGAGAAAGAAAAAACTCTTAGGAAGAGGATGATATTCAATACAATGTTATAGATGAAGCTCTTCCTTCAGGACTATGCTGTGTATCAATATAGGCCGTACAACGTCACTCATTCGGGCCAGAACTTGAGGTATCACGTGATATGCAAAAATGGTTGTATGTGGAGGTTAAATGCACGAAAGAGACAGAGTGATGGTAAGTGGAGGATAAGTAAATTTGTCGAACCCCACACTTGCCTAACAAATAGGGGGAAGGAAAATCATCAGTGGCTCATTGCACGTTACCTTGCCCGTCGTATATTGGGGCTCGTTGATGACAATAACAACATTTCGGTGTCTTCTGTACAATAGTCCATATCTGGATTCGTTAAGTACGATGTGAAGTACGAAAAGGCTTGGTGTGCTAAGCAAATTGCCCTGATGATTAGTTGGGGTAGTTGGGAGGAAGCGTACAACAGGGTGCCCCGCTTCTTATGTGCAATGCATTACTACAACCCTGGCTTGAAATGGTTTGTGGACACCGGAGGGATGTATTTTTGGGACCCGTTGAGGCATGTCCTCTATCGTGTGTTCTAGTCGTTCGCACAAACGGAACATGGATTCCAGTTTTGTCAGCCAGTCGTACTTGTTGATGGCACTTTCCTGACAAGAAAGTACAGGGACACCTTGATGATGGTTGATGCTATTGATCCTGAGGACCAGATAGTACCCATGGCATTTGCTTTGGCAGAGGGAGAGAACAATAAATCGTGGTCATGGTTCATGCGGCTTCTACGTGTACAAGTGCTAGGCCCATCTCGGACAATATGTTTGATTTTGTACCGTCACCCAGGGCTTCTTAATGGTGCAACTGAGCATATAGATGGGTTCTCGCCTCTAGTGCATAGATGATGCATGAGACACTTTGCCGCTAATTTCTGGTGGCGTAAGAGGAAGCAGGAGGTATGTGACAAGGTAAAGGCTTTATGTTGTGTACGTACAGAGCACCAGTTCAAGGAGACAAAGAGAGAACTAGACAAGATGGTAAATAAAGCGGAAAAGGCCTGGTTAGAGGCGCAGATGGAACAGAAGGCTCAGTGGGCGTTAGCATATGACCAAGGGGGGTTCAGATATGGCATCATGACCACTAACTCCTCGGCGTCCTTCAACCGTGTATTCACCGGAGTTTGATCATTGCCTGTGTTTGGAATTGTTGAGTTCTCTTTTCATAAGTGCAATGAATATTTTGTCAAGAGGTGGAAACTTGCGCAGAGAAATATAGTGGAGCAGGGGCATTTTGGAAAGGCCGGAGCAGAACATTTGAAGGAGGCCGAGGAATTGGCCAAGCAGCACACCGCCGAGCCGTATGGACCCCGCCGCCATATCTTTAGTGTATGGGGCAAGGGTGGCACAAGGTTGGGCGGCGAATGTTATGGTGGACGAAACTACCGAGTTGATCTTGAAAAGGTAGAGTGTAGTTGCAACATCCTTCAGATCATGCATGCCCCTTGCTCTCATATGATCACGACCTGCAGGGTTCGTGGGTACAACTATGAGGATTTGCCAAATATGTCACCCTTTATCTCCGTTCGAACACCGTTAGTATTTGGGAGATGAGCTTCGAGCCATACCTTGACCCGACACAGTGGTCACCTTATAATGGTTATGACTACATGCCGCATCTAGATCTAATGAAGGTAGGGAAGGGTAGAAGGAAGAAGAAGGGACTCAAGGGGGACATGGACGCTATGAGAGGGTACGACGAAGACATGTACGGAGGGAGAGACTTCAACGAGACCCGTGGTAGGAATCTTTGCTCCGTTTGCAAAGACCCTGGTCACAAGGCTAGTAGGCACGGAAGACAAGGGCATCATGTCCATACATAGAAGTTCAAATTTTGCAATGCTACATAATGTTAATTTGAATATTGTTAATTTAAATACTCTAACCCTTTGTTTATCAATTTATAACAGGATGGCCCCTCCCACGCAGCATCAGTTGTACCCCCTTCTTGAGGTGGAGTACGACGACCCGCACCGAGCACACTTCTTGACTGACACCGACGCGGAGGTGCCCTTGCCTCCTTTGAAGGCCCCACACCGATGTTGGCTACACTTAGTTGGTTATGTCGAACGAATATTATCGTCCGAAAACTTGTAGACTCATGAACCAATTAAAATGTTATGTCATAACTTGTCAACTTACGCACGGACGCCAATTATTTGCTTCATATTCGTTTCAATGCATCGCGGCAGCACTTGTAGTTGTTTACAACACCGACAGCAGCTCCCGTTCAATTGGAATTGAGGCTAGTTGGCTTCTGTCTGCGTCTAGGTCCTGTCGCGCCGTGGGCCTTAGCGTGTCAGTGTCGCGCCGTGGGCTATGGCGCGGCAGAACCTAGGCTTAGGGTTGCGTGCCAAACGAGAACATCGATCTGCCAAACGTGCCACGCCATGGGCCTAGTTATTTTACATTGATCTGATGCTAATAACATAAATTACATGCTACTATTTTAAAATACATGGGAAACATGCAAGATATATATATATATATATATATATATATATATATATATATATATATATATATATATATATATATATATATTTGAAAAATAATTTCACTCGATTTTGTTCGTTTTAGAAATTCTCAACGCATTCGCTATTATTAAAAAAAACTTGGATGCATCGGAGAGCGACAAACGGATGGCTCGGAGGTGACAAATGGATGGGATCACTTAAGATCGACCATGGTAATCCGAGTACATGATACATGGGTATAGTACATCAATAGTTCAAAAGGAAAACAAGACAACACAATGAAAGTTCTAGTATATAGCTACATTGATAATTAATAAAGCATGGAACTAACAGACGGCGCAATAAAAACCCTCAGTTAGAAACATACTGAGAAAGCAACTCATCGTCTGAGTACCAATCCTCTACCACAACCTTGTTGCTGTGGCTAGTCACCTGCATTGCCTTGATCTGCATTTTCACCTGTAGTAAGCGGCCTCCGCTTTATCTGTGGCCTGAGACAAGAACATGTTCTCTTCCTCCTCATTCATGTGGCTAGGCTCACCTACATTGCTCTAACCTACATGTCGCCTGTAGTAAGCGGCCTCCGCTTCATCTGCGGCCTCTGTGGTCTAAGTGAAGAACGTGTCGTCATCCTCCTCCGCCTGCAAGCCCGCCTCATCAAGAGCGATGAGCTTGCTGAGTCTACGAGTGTCGTCCTCAGCCTCCTCCGCCTGCAAGCCCGCCTCTGCTAGAGCGATGAGCTCGCTCAATCTGGCAGTGTCGTCCTCATCCTCGTCCCCCTCATCAAACAACACAATCGGTGATTGAACGGTGCGATCAACTCATATTCTATGCTCATCTAACTTCTTTTCCTCATACCTTGCATGAGCCACCTCTCCGTCATGGTCCTCGCTGCATCCAATCCCTTCATGTATAAAATGCAATCAGTTAGCAAAGCGATTATATTACATTTAAAATCAGGCAACAAAAAAATGGCTTTAAAGCACACACCGGCACATAATGCAATAGCTTGCTCGTTCAAGACCTGCATCTGTACTCTTGTCTCCTCCTTTGCCTTCTTGCTTGCTCTCTCCTCTTCTAACACCTCCGTCTCTTCAATCCCTATTTGTCACCGATCAAGTTACGAATACCGCGCTATCTAGCAAACTCACGCATCTTGTCTTTGTGATGTTTAACGAATAGGTTGACGTAGTCAGATCCATATCCCATCTTCCGTGCAATTACTTGCCTCCCCTTTAGTTTATCCAAGAACTTAGCTTAACCATCATAACATTTCCACCTGTATTTTCTAGTGATCTGTTCAAACGAAAAATTATATCATATATGTCTTAGCAAAAGAAACAAAATACGATTTCATATTTACCACAAAAATAACCAATCTCATCATAGTCAACCATATGGCTGCAATAATGGCCTATTTCAAGCTCCGAATGGACTATGCCATAGTTGGATTTAACACCACATTCGCACATGACAGGAGGTGCTTTGTAAATTACCCTTTCTTTCTTCTTTTTCTTAACCTTTGGCGGTTTTTCCGGCCATTAGTTCTTAGGACCATACAACCACTCCTTGAAACGACACTTCACCATTGAAAACACCTAAATATGGTGACATTAGTACATGAACACATATAGCTCAACATTTCAACACATACATTTTGTATTTACTTCATGCTTGTTTGGACACACAAACTCCAACGTATTCTTAGGGTTTATCACAGCTCGATCTCCGCAATCGCACAGAGGAGGTTCCTCAAGTCGTCTAACTACGACTAAGTGCTTCTCCTTAGCCGTCATTGGAGGGGGTTAGGGCGAGGTGGAACCCACCGCTCGAAAGTACTCTCGTGGATGTCGCCCTCTCCACCAATAGTCGAAAAAGAGGTATCTGGGGTCAAACTTGTCTGCACCTTTGATCCACTGAAAAAAGCACTTCTCGTGGACCTACACAACAAAATATTAGTAACCTAGTAATACAAATGAAGAAAAAAAAATATATGAAAACAATTACTTACATTAAAACGACTGCATGTGTAGAAGCAACGAGCCACTGTGTCTCGGATGTCTCGATTGAAACTCGTCGGACGGACGACCACAATCACAGTTAGAGACAGGGAGGTCAGGAGGGACGGGGGCATCTTTGCTAGACTCATCGGGGTACCATTATCTAGGACGACCCCGTTTTTGCCACAAGTGCTCCCGAAATATGTCTTTCATCTAATAAAACAGTTCAAATTAAACATTAATCAAAACAATGCAAATTAATGTAAAATATAATCATTTGCATTGCAACTCAAATAATATAACCAACACTTATAACAACAAAAATATACATGGTAAACATACTTTTAACTAAATAATTAACATTAACATCGACAAAATCAAACTAATATCTTCCTCCAAACCATAGCCCATAGTTTCCAAACATAATTTTCCTTCTAACCTTAACTCCTATTCATAATATTTCAATCCATCATTCAAACGAAAATAA
This sequence comes from Miscanthus lutarioriparius, assembly GCA_904845875.1. Lineage (NCBI taxonomy): Eukaryota > Viridiplantae > Streptophyta > Magnoliopsida > Poales > Poaceae > Miscanthus > Miscanthus lutarioriparius. Next base: position 13,988,881 of record CAJGYO010000005.1, read on the forward strand.
AAAATGCGTCATTACCTTGAACGAGGCCGAGGAGGGAGGGAGGCGACAACAGAGGGTCGGGCACCGACAGCACTTGGGAGTGGCGGGTAGGTAGGCGGGCAGGCGGGCGCGAAGGCGCGGCGGACAGGTGGCCAGGCAGGCGAAGGCGCGAAGGCAGGCGGGATTGGGCCACGGCCCTTTTAGCCGGCTCTGCCGCGCCACCGATCAGGGCTCCGGTCGTCGCCACGTCATCCCTCTCGCCGTGCCACCATGCATGGCGCGGCACATGCGTTTTGCCGTGCCAAGAAAATTAGCGCGACCAAAAGTGTTAGTTTTGGGAAAAAATAAATAGTGTTAAATTAAAAATTAGTTTACAAAAAGTGTTAAAAAAAAAAAAATTCTCTTCTTTTGCGCTAATGTCTAAAATTTTCATGGGGGTGGCAGATCCTAGCTTATATGTTGCCCAGCCGCTATCTCCCTTTTAATAAGTACAACTAAAGGTGAAACCTTGATAAGAACTGAAGAAGGCCAGATCGACTCTGCTCCTAGTGTAGTTCTGTGCATACCTTTGTATTTCCCGTATGAAGTCGCATAGGTACCCGATGGTCCGGATCCCTTGATTGCCGCCGCACCTTTCTCTCCATTTTTGCCACCATCCTTGTTTCCCGGTGCTCGTTCCTCTCTTCCTGGATCTGGACGCATCGCTGATCCTCTTTCCTCCGACTCTCCTGGTGCAGCTCCGCCTGCTGCTTCTCCCTCGCCAGACACCTTCATTTCCCGTCTCTCCCCTCAATGAAGAATAGATGCCTCACCCACCCATGCGCGAAGAACTCTCAGGGCCTCTAGCATGCCATTATATCCTCTCCCAGCCATGTTTCCGTGCTCTAGAAGGAAGTGCCCTTTTCAAAATTTTGAACCATGCACCCTCTACGTTTAGCGCTCACTCGTTCGTTGCCACGTCGGATCAGTCATGCCCTTCAAAGGACACCAGGCTGGCAAAAGTTCCTTCATTGAGTTCCGAATCTTGATGCATGGCCCCCTCATCCACACCATCCGTTGACGTACGTACCTGCGTACCAAATCCGCGTTAGCAAAGCGTTTGTCTCATTGTATCAGTCCAAAACAGCCCACTTCGTCTCGCCCCCACGTCGCCCCTCCCACGAGGGCGACTCGGGTGGCCCGACCACAACCGCCCCCCCCCCTCCCGTCTCCTCCCCTCCCCTGCCACGCCGCCACTGGAGTAGGCCGCCGGCAAGGCCGTGCGGCTCGCTGGGATGGCAGCGGCGGGCCCTCTCATCCTCGCGCCTTGGCAGAGCAGCGGCGCAGGCCTCGCCTGAGCCGTGTGGGGTTCGGGGGAGCCACCTAGCTGCGACTGCGGCAGCACCGGCCGGAGCCCAGGCAGGCGCTCAGTGGCGGCGGTGGCGGGACCTCCTTCTTCCCCTCCGTCGGCCCCTTCCTCCTCGTATGGCAGCGCCGACAGCGACGTTCTGGACTGCTCTTGGGCTTGGACGGCTAGATCCGGTGCACTGGAAGCCGGATCCGGCGCCCTTTGGGCTAGGGGCGGCGCCCATGGTGGTGGGGCACTCGTGACCGGCAGCGGCCGACGGTGACCGGCAGCATTGGCTGCGGGTGCCAGAGCCGGCGACGTCGTCCAGCAACGGCTTCGGTGTGCGGCAGTGTGACGCGCACGGCAGGGTAAGCCCGATCCCGTGTTGCCCGGCCAGAGGGGGTGACTGCCGACGTAGCTATGCGGCTGCTGCGTGCAGCCGCCGCGTCGATGCCTCTCTGGAAGGGTTTCATTGGGATGGCGGGGCAGTGATGACGGTGGCGACAACAGGATAGGGTCCGGGTCTTGGTCGGACGTTTGTGCTGGGGAACCCTTTGGGCGAAAGCCTTGACGACGGCGACGATCTGTGGGCGCCGCATCCCCTGCTGAGGGTGTCGTGTTCCCCAACATTGCCTTCCCACGGGTGAAAACCCGGTCCATCTTGGACGAGCGATGGTGGCGTTCTCGACGTCATGCCCTTCTTGAAGGCATCGCTGATTGGATCTCGTCTCAACCACGATGTTGCCTTCGTTTATGCTCTTAGCTTCTCGGCGCCCGGTCTGCATGTGGAGGGAGGACTTGCGGCGTGAAGTCGGAGCTGCCGCGTCAAGGGATGTGGCTCGGCAACGATGACATGAGGCGAACCACCGCCTCTTTCGTCTACTGGGAGGCTTTGAAGGTGTGGCAAATGCCGGGCGGGCGGAGGGTCAAAATAGGAAGTCGGAGCTGCTCTTTGTTTTGAGCTTGGCAACGATGACCTGTTGCGGCCTCTCGCTTTGGGCCATCTTTTTTTCTTCATTAGGTTCGTCTGTGTCTGCCATGGGAAGTCGGAGCTGCTGGTTGCTTTGTAACCACGCTCGGCAACGATGACTCATGACAGTTTTGTTTCCCTTCCGCGTCGCATGGGTGGGTCAGCCATTCGTGTGGCGTGTGTTGGCACCACGTTTGGCTACCCTTCTTGTACATAATTTTATTTTATCTTAATTGAGCGGCAGAGCTCCTAACTTTGTTTTAAAAAAAATTCGAGTTAGCCGGGAAGAAAGCTGTGGCCGTGACCGCTGCCGTCGGCCCGGTGGTTGAAATACGCCGGCTGGCCGTCCACGTGCCCGACCAGCGTGCTGAGCTCGTTGATGGCCGCGGCGGACCCGGACCCGCCCATGGAGGCCGCGTTCTCCAGGCTGAGCAGCGAGTACGTGGACGCGGCGAACGCGTAGTTCGCGTTCCTGGACGACTGCTCGTACGACGACGACGACGACACTGTGCCGCGGTTCCCATTCCCGCCTGCTGCTGCTGATCGCCGGTCGCCGCGGCGCCAGAGCTCGCCGTGGACAGCTGGTGGTAGCCGTTGCAGTACGGCTTCGTGGGGAGCTGCTGCCGCGGCGCCGCCGTCGACTTGTTATCGCTGTGTGCCGCCGCGGCGTGATTGTTGTTCCTGCAGATGGCCGCCGCGGGCGGCGACGTGCACTCGCCGTGGAGAAGGTGCATCATCTTGGATGGGGTTGTGGGCGGCGTCGCTGCTTGTTATCTTGCTGCTGCGCCGTGGCGCCGCCGTGGGAGGGCGTCGAGCGCGCCGAGGCGGGATGATGCCCGTGGCCGTCGTCGATCCCGGTGCGCTTGTAGTAATGCAAATTCGTCATGGGCACGCATGAAGATCATTGAGATGCCATTATGCTAACAGTACGGAGCGACTAAGCTGGAAACAATGACGAGAGAACAAGTGCGGCCATGGATGGGCATAACAAGTTAGTTAGAGGAACTGCAGTAGGTAGCTAGGACCAGCTAGATGGCCAGGCCAGGCTCGAATCGGAAAGCCAGAAAGGAGATGCTACGAGATGATGGCTTGCCCCCAAAATTTAGTCTAGATCTCGGTGATTACATCTAGGATATATTGTGGAATCTAGAATTCTAGGGTCACAAATTAAACTCTCTTGCATGATAGCATCTAGAGGAGAGTATAATCGATTAAATAGGGTGCGTTTCTAGGTATGTGTTGTGAGGTCAAATATATGAACATCGTCGTTGCTCATGGGCTCATGGAAGGAACAGGAAAGATATATATATGCAGGAGAGAGAAGATGCCCTAGGTTTTTTTTAACTAGTAGTTTCTCAGAGAACCAAGGTGCTTTTGCCATTCAAGGGAAAACCAAGCTAAGAGGTAAGAGCAAAATTGGATCGACCAAAATTGAAACCCCTCAAAAACTAACCCACCCCAAAGTATTGTAAACAAGGTTTTAAATCTCCGGCTATGGCTGCAGCTATAGCCGGAGATAGCTGCCGAACAAGATCAAAGCTAAGATATTCAACTTTTTGCGCTAAGAAATGAAACCAGCTAATAGCCGGAGAAATCCGGCTATAGCCCCTAAATGTGCCTGATTTAGCTGCAGCTAAAATTTTCTTGGGCCTAGAAAATGAGCCAGCGGCCCAACAGCTCACCTTATCCCAATTCGCATCCCCACCGTAAGCGCCTAACCCAACCCTAGCTCACTCCAGTCCAACCCCACGCGTCTCTCTCTACCACGGAAAAGGAGCCGGTGGCGGTGGCTTATGCTTCGAGTCAAGGCGGCCGGCGGCGTCTTTGAGACAGCAGCGTTGCTGACCATGAAGACCCCAAGTGTCGGCTCTCCTCTACCACCGGACTCTGGCGGCACACCCCCGGAGCTCCAAGCGGCCTTGATCCCAAGAGTCAGATGTGGCCAGGCATGATCGCCGAGCTCAGCGCGGCAGGCCGGCGGTGTCTGACAAGCGAAGTCAAGCGAAGTCGCAAAAGACACACCGGTTCTTCGTCTTCCCCAACCTGGTTCTTCATCTACCCATCCTGAAGGCAGCACCACGTTGCTGACCCCAAGGTCGACAATTCTTCGTCTTCCCCAACCTGTCCTGTTATGTGTGTTTTTTGTAAAAAAAAATTACGAAAACAGCTAAATGGTTTAGCTACAGTTATCTCCGGCTATAGCTGCGCTTAGCTGTTGAGCAGGACAACAGTTAAGAGGCTTAGCCAGAGATTTAAAACCTTGATTGTAAAGCCAAACCCTAGTCCCTAGTTCCTGACTCAATCTATTTGGTGGCAAATTAGCTGGTTTCATGGGGCCAACCAATCGAAGGCCACGGTGCACGGGATGAGCGTACCTTGTGGTAGCGGTCGGTGTGGTCGGGCGGGAGGCGGTACTCGTTCATGATCCAGCTGCTGCGGACGCCCTTGGGCGCCTTGCAGGAGTAGAAGACGAGCGTCTTCTTGAGGCCGATGGGGCGGCTGCTGTTGTCGGCCTTGATGGTGCGGTCGGCGCGCGCCCGTGGCCTTCCAGTATCCCGATGCCATCACCCGGTTGGGCATGTCCCCGTTGCGGTACTTGCGGTCCCTCGGCACGTAGAAGAACCACTCCTTCTCCCCAATCGCGGCCATTGCTGCACATCAATCAGGCTTGATTAATTTGTCTCCCTTGATTTCTAGCAGAAGATTAGTTAATTCTGGTTGGGGCCGGAGAGATTGGAAAGGGAGAGATGATCGAGCGTGCGTGCGAGTAATTGGTGTCGCTCGCTGCTGCTCGCGGTCGCGGCGCGGGTGCAAACGGGTGGAGACGAGGGGAAAGGATAAGAGCGTTAGTGTCCGGGGCAATATATATTGACCAAAAACCAGCCGTGCTGGCCGATCGCTGCTCGATCGGCCCGGCCCAGCCGACGAGTGATTGCGGCTAGTCTCGATCGGCCCCGGCCGGCCGGCCGGTCTCTCTAACCACTCGTCTACACACACACAATCCACACACACAATCTCTAGCTAGGCGCACGGGGAGCACATGGCGCAGTAGGCGCACGCAAGGCGATGAGCAAGGCCTGACGCCAGTCGCCACGCCAGATGCCACACGCGCGCGACGGGAGGAGAGGTGGAAATAATGAGTCGCGAGGCGGAGGGGACCCGCCGGAGCGGTGGAGGGAGGGACAACGGCGAGCGAGTTTAATAGGGGGGAAAGGGACGGCTCAGGAAGCGGACAGCTGTGGGTGGTTGCCACCGGCAGGCGACAGGCATCAATCCACCCATTCCATCCATCGCCCTGGCCCCAGCCGCGCGCGTCTTCTATCTTGCCGGGGGCCGGCGCTTTCCGATGATGATACAAGATGGCGCTAGATTGATTCCGATCCGGCCATTGTTTTCTTCGTTGATGTGCTAGCTCTCTACACGATAGCTACGTACAGTGATTCTTGTTGTCAAGCACCTCGTCTTATCACGTAACCTACATTAATACTACTATTAGCTGCCTTTTTCACATGTTCTCCTCTAAAGAATGCGTTAGCTCCTTGAGCAGAAGCAGCAGCCACGTCACCCCGATTGTTTCCAGCCGTTGGATCTTCGATCGTGTGGCCGTGATTGTCAGGAGCGGATTCGGCAAGAAGCGGTTTCTGCCACTCTTTCTTGGCTTCCATTGGATTTCCTTTGCTTCTCCGGTGTTCTACGGCTTTTGCTCCAGAGCTAGGCCACCGAATATATATATACAACGCCTTCCGATTCTCCTTCGGTCCTTCCAGTAAAAAAAACTTTCACCTTTTCTTACCCGTGCTCCCTCCCACACCCGACGCCGCCTCCGCCGCTAGCGCTCCCGCTCCCGTCGCCGCCCCCAACGCCCCTTCCTCTCCCTCACTCCCGACATGATGGTGTGCCGGACGGGCCCCAAGGTCGTCGTCTCACCACACAAGGCGCTGCCGGGGCGACGACGGCCTACGTTGTAGCACCACGCGTAGGCCGCAGCGGTGGCCATCCCCGTGCACGGCGTGGTGCGAGCGGGCCTCGCCGGTGGCCGCCAGCATGCCTGCCCTTCGGCGGTGCCTCCTCTCTCCGGTCCGCGTGTGGTCTCCACGAAACCCTAGGTGCCTGTGCTCGAGGACCCCTGCGGCGGCGGCTCAGCTCGGCGGCTGGACGTGGCGGTGCCTCACCCTCTTCCCCTCCTCGTCCTCCTTCTCATGGCTCCTCCCCTAGATCCTCTATTCTCCCTCCATCTTCTCCTTTGCGCAGGTGATTGGGCATGATTTCTAGCAATACGATGTCCATGGCTTGGTCTCATGTTCTAAGATTCATTACATGATTTCCATCCGGCTGATCTTTTCCAATCCATGATTCCAGGGAATGCTTCATAGGCTGAATGGATGGTTTTCTCTTCTTTCCTCCATCTTTTCGTCCACATCGACCTACATGGCTGCAGGATTAGATGATCCAAATGAAGCACGACATCAGGTATATGTTTTGCTAATGAGGCTTTTATATGTATGCCATTAAGAAAGTTTGTAATTACACAGAAGCCATTAAAAAAGGTGACCGCACACAGGTGCCACTGCTCTAAACTTCTTTACCTTACACGTCATTCTGTCCGGGTTCTGATTGTTTTTCGCCGTTTGGTGTGGGACCGACCAGTGAAATTGTCCATGTTACCCTTTGACGACTGCGTCATATCCTGCCAACGGAACAAAGAAGATCAGCTAACCCGACGAGAAAAATCTTACGCAGAAGCATGATCTGCGCGTAGACCTCGTCGGTGTCCGTCTCCGCCTGGGAAAACCCAAAAAATGCATAAGCACCGGGCCTGGAATTGCTCGCCGCCGGGGAAGCGGCCACGCTAGACACAGAATTGGTAGCGAAAACCCAGGGAGAGGGTAAAAAACGATGGGAAGAGGAGGGAACCTTGAGCTCGATGTTGAGCACGCGACAGAGCAACTTGGAGGGCAGATCATAGAGGCGCATTTGGTTCTCGGCGACCTGATTCATGGACGCCTCACCTAAGAGCCCCAAAGACCCAAAATCAGCCGCCGGGAGCGGGGGCGAGCTAAAGCTCAATGAGAGCGAGCAAGAGCGGGAAGATGAGGAGGTGTACACGCTCGATGTGTCCCTAGGGGAAGTAGAAGACGAGGTCACCGATCGCGGGGACGGTGATGAGCGTGCATTGCGTAGGCGCGCGCTAGAGCTCCGGCATAAATGGATCCCCTACAGAGGCGAGCAAGGCACCATCAAGCACGAGGCTCCGCTTGGAGAAGACGGTGAACACGAACAGAGAGAGAGAGAAGGCAGCGGGCGCCGAGCTGACCAGATCCGACAGCACATGCGTGCGAGTTAGAGGGGATGGGGCTCGGGACGGGCGCACATGCTTGCTGCTGGTGACATCACCATCATCCTCGATCTCGGGCGGCCAGGCAAGGGCAAGGCGAAACCCTAGATGGAGGAGAAGGCGCGGAAGAGAAAGAGGGGAGAGCGGAGGCAAAGGAAACGGGGGAGGCAGGGCGATGAGTAGCAATCGGAGGGGGAGAAATGTTTTTGTGGGCGGACGAAGGAGAGGGAGTGATTTTTTGCGTGAAGGGTAACATGGACAATTTCACTGGTCGGTCCCGCACCAAACGGCGAAAAAGAAACAGAACCTGGACGGAATGGCGTGTAAGATAAAGAAGTTTAGAGCAGTGGCACTTGTGTGTGGTCATCTTTTTTAATGGCTTCTGTGTAACTTACAAACTTTCTTAATGGCATACATGTAAAAGCCTCTTTGCTAATTTGCTTTGGAGGTCCATGTTAACTGACCTTGAATGATTGCACATTTGTTTCATAAAAAGGAGTCCAAGTCGGTTATTAATATGCAGCTGACCGCTCGAGTGACGCCGTTGCTGGTCGCCGTCAGAGCCCCAGCCGCCACTGTACCAGCAGGTGCGGGCATGCCATCGCGGGCCACTGTGAGAGGTCAAAGCCACCGTGAAGCAGGCGAATTTGGAGGAGGAGATCCACGACCCGGGGCGCTAGACATGGCCGACACGACCAGGCGTCGGGCACCATGGAGCCGTGGCTTGCCCTCCCCCTCTGACGCGACGGCCACCAGCTCGAGCAGCTGCGTCGCCGACGCCGGGTGTCCCGTCGGGATGATGGGCGAGAGGACCTGGGGCGCCTGGGCCATCAGATCCGTGGCGGGGAACGCCGGATCTGGACCTAGAGACCCTGATCCGCCCTTTCTCTGGTCATCTTGCACGCTGCCGGACGTCCACCATGCCGGAAATCCAGAGCTCAACAGAGGAAGAGGAAGGAAGGAGAGGAGGAAGGGGGAGGGTTGTTGCTGCGGGTAGCCTTGTTGGGAGCCGCAGCGGCTGCCACCGCTGCTAGCCGGAGAGCGGCGACGGCGACCGGGGAGCTTCGGTGTGGTGGGGAGTTTCGGAAACAGGGGCTGAGTCGCCCCCGAGTCGCCTATGTACGGAGACGACGCGATGTGGGGTGTGTGTGTGGGGGGGGGGCTTGACAGACACATACATTTGAAAAAGATCGGTAATACAATGTTAAGCATTTTTTTGATAAGATGTTAAGCATTCCCTATCTAATAATATAAGGAGAAGCGATTCTCTTCCGGGCCCAGGAAACATTAGGCACCCGTGCCCCCGTCCAGCAAACGAACACGCCGCCCTTCGAATCCGACCCAGTTACCAGTTTCCACCGACTTCCGACTTGCAAGCCGATAAGGAGAGAGCCCCTTTTAGAGACTTTTTCCTGTATGCCATTATAAAAGATCGTAATCCTCTGTGTGCCCCTGAAAAAATTCAGCGGTCTTCAGCGCCACTACTTCAACTTTTTTGTGTCCTCCATGCCACTTCCGTTAGTTTTGGGACGTTACGCCGTCAAGCTGCAGTGTGAAAAGCAAAATGCCCTAAGTTCAAATATGTTATTAATTTTTTTTGAGCATCTTAACGACTTCAAATGAAAAAACTCAAAACTAGAAAGTTGTAGATCTCGTCAAGATCTATAATTTTCATATAATTTTTTTTTTCATTTAATTCCATAAAAAAAATATAATATGATTTTCTAAGATATATTAATCATATCAAATCATTTTTTTTCGGAATTAAATGAAAAAAAAATTATATGAAAATTATAGATCTCGACGAGCAACTTTCTAGTTTTGAGTTTTTCATTTGAAGTCATTAAGATGCTCAAAAAAATTAATAACATATTTGAACTTAAGGGCATTTTCAGATTTTTTCACCCTACAATTTGACGACTTGCCCAAACGACGGAAGTGGCATGAATGACACGAAAAGTTGAGTAGCGCTACCCAGCACTGACGATCTTTTATAATGGCACACAGGTAAAAGTCTCCCCTTTTATTATCCATCTAGTTCACGTTCGTCACCCACAAAAGAGAGGGACTGGAACCCTAATCTCCAAATTCGCCGACTGCCTCTCCCAATTTCCCACAAGCGACGCACCGAATCCCCAGAATCCGATCCCACCCCACCTACATGGCGTCCGGGCAGATCGACTCCGTCAATCCCCCCGGCGCCGCCGCCAACGCCTCCCGCCGGCTGGGCTCGATTCTCCTCGACCGTCAGCGGGCCTACATCACCAACGGCAATAGAAGTAACCTGACCACGGCCACTGCCACATCGAAGGGAGACTATGTCGTATCCGTCTCCTTCTGGATGGCGGAGCCACCGGGTATCTCCTGCTTCTCCGTGTACTGCTACATGCTGCCCCGCGACTTTACTGTTCTGCCTCACGTGGTTGGCGCGGACGGCCGCTTTGTCCTTCTGCGCGCCCAGTTCTACTCCCACTACGGTAAGGATGACTGGATGAGTACTTCATGTACAAGGCCGGCGGCTACGGCGAGTCGCCGTCGCTCGAATGGGTTCCGCTTCCCGACGACGACAACATGGGCACCGCTCTGGGCAGGGTCTCGGAGTTCGGCGTTGTGCTCGGTGAACACAGGGATCATTACCTCCTGGCCGCTCTATGTGACGCCCCTGATGCCCCCGCAGACTATCACCTTCGAATCTACTCGTCCGAGACCAAAGCATGGAGCACTAGGACACTGCTCAATCCATGCCCCGGAGTACGAAAGATTATACCTGATAAGGTGATCGCGCTTGGAGAAGGCTCACTAGGTTGGGTTGATTTCTCATGCGGCTTGGTGGCATGTGACGTGCGTCAAGATCCCCCTGTTGTTCGTTTCATACCATTGCCCGAGCCATTGCCTGGAAACAGAGACAAAGTTGAAGCATCCCTCCCAATCCCAAGAGCTGCTGCAAGGTCGTTCCGGGATCTGGTATGTTTCAGTGGGGTGCTCAAGTTTTTTGAGATGGAGCGTCACATGACTGAAGAGCCTAACGACCCCACTGACAAGGATGTTCTGTACGATTCAGACTTAATCACGTCGCTCAAGCGCAATGGCGTGGATGAGAAGAAGCCCAAGTCAAGGGATTGTTGGAGGGCCGTGACCTGGAGTCGGACGGCTTTTGGCGCAAGGAATGCACTCTTAGTGGTGATGACATCTTGGTCGACGAAACAAAGCATTCGGCATTGGTGTCAAGGCTAAGGGGCAAAGCTTGCGGGAAGTTGACACTCAGTGACCTGTACTCGGCTTTCCCCACCCTGCGCACTGATGGTGACGATATTCTTTACCTCATGTCCGTGGCGGAACCTGATGATCGGAGTGGATGGGTGGTGGCTGTTGACCTCGGAAACAGGACTGTCAAAGCAGCTGTAGCGTGTTCTTTCGAGGAACATGACCCTTCCAACCAAGTTTTCCGTCCCTGTACATTGTCCCGGTATCTGAACATGACTCCAGTTAGTTGTTACCTGCTCGAATCTGAAGGTACCAACATGCTGCTTCCAATCCTTTCCTTCATCTTGTTTTTGTGTTTGGTCCCAGTTGACAACCAGCCATCTGACAATGCCACCATCTTTGTTCGTGCGTTTCCTGCATCTTTGCAGCTCCCTGAATGTGACTGTGGCATTACTTATGAATTTTGCTGTTTCTGTAGGCACTGAAGTCTCGGCATGTCGCAAGATGGTACGGGTGGGGAGCTCTGCCAATAATAGAAAGAATGCATCGGTAAGTATTTTGCATAATTCCATATTTCAAAGAATTGTTTCCAACTCACTCTCTCCTCTCTGTGTGTAGATCCATGCTGTCAGGCCACTTCCACAATTGCTCTACAGGCAAGTTTCTTAGTCAGGGGAACTCCATTCTTTTATAAAGCCTGTGTGCACCAAGCAATGGTCGTGTTTAGTTCATTTATTGTATGTTTTCATAGCTATATATTTGCTAATTAAATTTGATGTGATACTGTTTACCAGGCCAGAGTGTTTTCCACATATTGAAAAGCACCCTGAAATGAAGCGGCTGCGCAGGCAAGTTTCTTCTATTTTATGGGACCTCTGTTCTGTTTAGGCATGTCTGCACCAATGATCCTGTTTAGGTCCATTCTTTGCATTCTGATACCTATATTTGCTTATTAATTATTAGTTTTACCTGATATTGGAGGTATTTTGGTTAATATGACATGCTGTTTTTCAGTATCCTGGCCATGGCTACTGAGAGAACCAAGCGTGCACGAAATGAAGCCCACAGTATTGTTCAGAATGATCATGTTTCAGAAGTCCAACCTGTTCAAACCAATCTGGTATGCATTCCATTTGCCCTGTTCCCCATGTCATTTTCTCATCATCATATGGCAAGATTTCAACTAAAATATGATGTTTCAGACACCGCAGCAATGCGTCAACAAGCTGGATCAGCCCCTCAACCCTGTGTATGAACAGCAGCCATCACCATCCAACAAGCCGCTCGTCGAGTTTCATCATCTTAAGGTATAAACATTGGTGATGCTTATGATATACCCCATCTCTTATGTGGACTTGTAGTTCTGGAACAGACCATCTCCTCATTTTAAAGGGTGTTTGGTTGGATATATCAAGTTATGTAGATGGGATAAACCCATTCCATTCGTGTCCTGAAACCAATGTATTTTGTTAGGTTCGGAATTAGGATTGGATGATTCACCAACCCACTCCAACCAAACACCCAATTCATACTTCTTCAAGATGCATATTTTTACTAGTAATATTGTCATATGTGCTGTAAGGGTCAATGGATCAAACATGACGTTTTCTGCAATGTCCTAGCATCATATGTTTTTTTTTCTGAAAAAAAACATGGGAGCCGTTTTTAAAATTGAAGTCTAAAAACAGTTATACCATTTGGATAAATTGAAAAATCTGAGTTCGTTGTTTGCTATGCAATGCTATACTCTCGTAATATTTGCCGATGTTTCCATTTTCCCGTCATCTTACAGTAAAGTTGTTGCCTATGCTTTCAGGCTGCCCAGCCATGCTTCAACAAATGGGCTGGAACCAGCTACCTTGGGTATTCAGAGCAACTCCCTGCCTGTAACACATTCCCTTATGACACACACTCAGACTATGGCACCTATCAACAGCAATTGCAGCAGCCTCCCCTTTCCGAGGAGCTGCCTGCCAGTGCATCCGGTGAACAACCACTTTTGCCACCGCATCAGCTGACTAGTTGTGTTTTAACCTCATAAGGTAAAAACATTGGTGAGAGTTTTGATATACTCCCATCTCCTCTGCAATCATGTTTGGCTGTTTATATATTTGAGATTTGAGAAACATATGTAGTTATTTTGAGGTTTGTCTGTCACATCGATTGAAACTTATCATTGCTAGTCTTTCATTTACATAGTGTTTGGTTGGATGTTTTGTAATGGTATCTAATTACAGCGGCAACTAAAAACGTTAGATTCTGTTTGTTTTGTCTCCACTGTAAACACATCACGCCACAAAAATCTGATACCGCTGAAACCTGGGTGTAATCTGTTCGACTCGTCTATTCCGTCTCCCGGTTCGTGGACACCGCCGGTGCCGCCCATCCCCACTGCCTCACGTCCTAGCTTGACTCCATCACTTTATTTTTAGCTCCTCCAATCTCGTCCTGCAGTTGCAAGGAAACACTAGTTTTGGAAGATACTGAAGATGCTGATTTAGCGGTGGCAAAGCATGCAGTGATTGGGAAGGTTCTGGCACCCGATTTAGTTCATTTGCAAACCATCATGTCTGCTATGCGACCAGCTTGGGGTAACCCAAGGGGTTTGGAGATGAGAATGGTGGGAGACAACCTTTTCATTGCTGAATTTGATGCCGAAGTTGACAAGAACAGAGTTCTTGAGGGCTCCCCATGGTTTATAGGCCTCCAAGCTGTAGGGCGTCAAGCTGTGATTTTACAAGATTTTAATTGTGATCTGCGGCCAAGCGATGTAATTTTTGACGAATTGGCTATTTGGATCAACATCTTGAATCTCCCTTTTGGCCTACGGAATGAAAAATGGTGCTATGAGCTTGCAAGCAAGATTGGAAAAAAGGTGTTAAAAGTTTATGTGGATGAACAAAAAAGAACAGTGGGAAAGGAACTAAGAGCGAGGGTGATTATTCCGATAAATGAGCCATTGGCTAGAGGAGTATCTGTGTTTTCATCCAGGAGACAGAGGAAGGAATGGTATGATGTGGTGTATGAGAGAGTTCCATATTTTTGTTTCTCATGTGGCATTATTGGCCACTGAAAAATCGAGTGTCCCAAGCCTGCCATCCGTGATGAGAATGGGAATTTGCCATATAGTGAAAAATTGCGTGCACCTGAGGACAAAAGATTCAAGAATCATGGTGAATGGTTAGGCCCAGCAGACACCACATCTAGAAAAAGCAATTCTTCAGGAGCACGGGGGAGCCATGATAGCAAGCAATCTGTTCCAAAAACGAATGAGACCAGCAATAGAAATTATAGAAATGGAGAGGGAGATGATGATGACTTAGTAGTGTCTTCGCCAGCCCAAAATCAAGGATCTACAGTAATTGGCACACTACCGGGGCCTTGTTTAGATTGCCTCAAAATTCTAAGTTTTTTCACTCTCTCTCCATCACATCAATTTTTGGACGCATGCATGGAGCATTAAATATAGGTAAAAAATAACTAATTACACAGTTTAGTTGTAAATCACGAGACGAATCTTTTGAGCCTAGTCAGTCCATGATCGGACAAAGTTTGTCAAAAACAAACGAAACGTGCTACAGTGTCCAGATTGCAAAAATTTGCAATCTAAACAAGGCCCAGATGATATAGCTTTGGAGCTTTTTCCAACACATGGCAAAGAAATAGACTCCATCTCTAAAAAACGGAAGCCGGATGAGGGTTTATTTAAAAATAATTTAGAGGAGGTGGGAAATACCATGGACATTGGTGAGGATCCTTTGGCCCTAGTGCCATTCACAAGAGGACCTACTGCTTCAGTAACGTTGGGTGCAAATGAGGTTTCTGATGGGTCTAAGAAGATGAAAAAAGAGAACGCGGGGCTGCTACAGCAGCCTCGCGGGCCCCAATGAGGATAACAGCTTGGAACTGGAGGCCTGGGGAATGCCTCGGCAGTTCGAGGGCTTCTGGACCTCCAGAGGCGCGAATCCCCGGACATTCTTTTCCTATCTGAAACAAAGATGGATTGGAGGAGAATAGAAAAGGTTTCGTTGGATTTTGCAAATGCCAAATGTAGCAGCGAAGGATTGTGTAGGTTATAGTGGTGGCCTTGCTCTATTTTGGAAGAGAGATGTGGATCTAACGGTGAAGAGTCTATCAAAATATCATATAGATGCACTAGTGCCGGAGGAGAATGGGTTGGTATGGAGGCTCACTGGGATATATGGTGAGCCGAAGGCAGATGAAAAGGAGAAAACATGGCGATTGTTACGTTTTCTAAATAATTTGTACAGGAAACCATGGCTGTGTTTGGGAGATTTCAATGAAATTCTCTTTGGCTGTGAGAAGGAAGGGGGGCAGCCTAGCGCTGCATCATGCATGGAGCGTTTCAGGAACACCCTGGAAGATTGTGGCCTTGAGGATTTAGGATGCGTTGGGGACATCTTCACTTGGAGGAATCATCATTACAGGGCTGCAGGATACATAAAAGAAAGACTTGATAGAGCTGTTGCATGTAATGAATGGAGAGGTTTCTTTCCGTTGGTGCGAGTTATAGATGGTGATCCATGACATTCTGATCATAGGCCAGTAACGGTAGATTGCGATGAAAAGGAGAGTTGTAGTAGCTGTTTCGCACATGATGTTCTTCCCAAATTTGAGGCGAAATGGTTAGGAGGAGGGATGCTGGGAAAAGGTGGAGAGTACGTGGACTGAAGCTATGGAGGCTGGGGATGTTAATGTGATTCAAATACAGAAGAAATTTTTGGGAGAGCCGTGTCATCGGCCGTGTTGCTTCTTGGACTATGCGGTGCTGCCGGTCACCTGGATGAGCCGGTCGCCGTGCCACTCCTCCTCCACGACACCACCAGGCAGACGTGGAGGCGGGCTCGACGGCGCTCGTCGAGGCGGGCGTGGAGGCGCTCGGCGTCGCTTGAACTTATCAGCCGGTTTATCAGCTACAATTTACAGTATTTTTCTTTCACAATAAATCAGCTTCAGCTAACTTATCAACCGAATTTAATACCAGCCGAACATGCCCATGGTCGAAGGCAAACGTGCAGCTCCTGGCGCTTGGGCTCCTAGTCCTGTGAGCAACCAGCGGCGCCTAGTAGTACTAGTACTAGCAAGCAAGAAAGCGAAGCACCAAGCGACGCGAATTAAATTGAGCGGAGCAGCGGCGCCTTGTTCCAATGCGCATGCAAAATAAATGAAGGGTAGAGTAGTTCAGATTGGAGCAAAAAATACAAAACGACATCCTTTAGGCTCCTCAGGTTCCAAGGCTCCAGCGACATATATTTGGAAACCGGAGGGAGTAGTTGATTAGAGTAAAAAAGACTTTCTAATTACAGGAGTACTCCCTCCGATTTTTTAAAGGACGTCGAAGGACATTGTTTTAGACAGTAACATAGTCTCAAAAAACAACTTTAATCGTTATTTTTATTATAAAATATTTATAAAATATAGTCAATATATTGAATCTACTTATATCACTTTCATATTTACAAACTCAACCCAACAGAATTTATTTATAGCTAAAATTTAAAACATTTAACTTAAGACAACCTTAAAACGACATCATTTACTAAACCGGAGGGAGTACACAAGAAAGCTAGACCAAGTCTGAATTATGGAAAGGCAAATCCAGGCTTTGCCAAATCCCTCCTCGAGCCCGTATGTCCTGATGCACAAGTACTGTATGAAAAGCAGCAGACTTGCTAGATGTGACCCACAATCCATTGACGCTACTCCTACCGTGATGCCAATAAAACCTGGTCAGCTGGTCCAACACAAGCCAAACTTGTTAGGCTTGGGCAACTACACGCACCATAGGTCGCACCAGAAGGCAGAAGCGCCATATAAACGCCAGGCCTTCACTGTGGAAATAGGACGCGAGGCAGGATAGCCTCGGTGAGGTTGACGTCGATGGGTGCACGGATCACCCGAAACCTCCACCGTGGCTGCTCTTCCTCGCCGGAATTCTGCAATGCAGAGACCGGGCACACGTGTGTGGTGTGGTGGCCGTCGCTGCGGCAAATATCCCTCCTCCCTCGTCCTCCCCGGCTCCTCCAACAACTCCCCTGTCGTTCGTCGAACACGAACACAACCATCGTTTCCCCGCGCCCGCGCCCGGGCAGGCGCGCAGTGCCGGCGTGCCACGCACGAGTGCCCCATCTTCCTCCGTCTCTCGACCAGTCGACCTCGTGCAAAGTCAAAGGCAAGAGAGGGCGTCACACGGCTCACCTCGCACTCCGCCACTGCCATGCGGGCCCCACAGACACCTGTTCCCCGCATGGCAGTGACAAGCACTAGCAGCTCTTCTAGCCTAATCAGAGTTTCATAAAACACCTTTGGGTCACCACTCACCAGCAAATATTTTAAAATGGTTTTTTTTTATCCACGAGCAAGTTCAACAGACTAGCTATCCCTTGTCATGCAATCCAATTTAGAAATTTTGATGTAAAATAGGCCTCCAACAGCGGAATTCTTCCCGTCCGAACGTTCGGACAGGAGCCGTCTGCCGAGTATGGTTCCTGCGCTCCCGTCCGCCGAGCACCAATTCCCGCGCTCCCGTCCTCGCGAGCACCACACCTGCAGTTAGGCTGCTTCTTTGACTTTTTCTCTAGGCCCAGTAAAAGCAACATGCGGAGCAAGCAGTGCATGTGTCTGGAAACCCAGATACGTTTATTTTTTTCTTATATTTGTTTTTTGTTTTATTACGTTGCCTTTTTTATCTCTATTTTATTTTCTCTTTCTTTTATTTCTTTTTTGTTGTACTCTAATTTTTCTTTTGATTTCAATTTTGTTTTTCCTATGTTCACCCATAGGTTGGTATGTTTATCTTTTTTCTCTTTCCTTCCTTATAGGAGTATTTCTTTTTCTTTCTTGTGTGGTTTTTTCTTCTTCTCATTTTCTTAATCTTTTTGCTTTTTTCTATTTCTATTTCTATTTATTTTTTCCTTTTCTTTTTTCTTTTTTGTACTATTTTTTAAAATTACTATATGAATTATTTTTGTTTTTATTTTAAAGTTTTTCATTTCATGTGTTAGATAAGACACATATATTATATAATTTTTTAAATTTTCTTTTTTCCTTTCTTATTTAAGTTATTCATTGATTTTATTTTCTATATATTTTCATTTGTTATTCATGTTTCTATGTGAAATTTTTTACTTAGTTATTTACTCTAATTAATTACTTTAATATTTTATTGTATTTTTATTATTTATTATTTATTATTTATATTATATGAGATACATTTGATGTTAGTATATATACGATGTTCTATGATGTATTCTGCAATGCTCACGTATTATACATATGATGTTCTATGACGTATTATGTGATGTTTACGTTATATACATACGATGTTCTATGATATATTTTTAATGTTCACATAGTATACATTTTATGTTCTATGACGTATTTCATGATGTTTCATGTAGCATCATACGATGTTCTTTGTTGTATTTTGTGATGTTCACCTAATATACATTTTTCTATTATGTGTTTGTGATGTCCATGTTATATATATGTGATGTTCACATAGCATACATGTGATGTTTTATGATATGTTTTATAATGTTCCCCATAGTATAATGTGATGTTTTATTTTGCTTCGCTTTTGCTTTGCTCTAAATTTTATTATTTTTATTTATATTATGGTACTTATTTATTTATTTATTTATTGTTATTGTTTATATATATACTTATAGTCTTTGTTATTATTTTTTTATTTTCATGGTTATTATATTACCAATTCAATGAACCTATAACTAGAATATTGTTCTCGTAAATCGAGAATATTTTTCTTATAAAGGCGGAACATTGTTTTTCTAAACTTAAAACATTGCTTCTACTCAAAAAAATATTCTATCTTCACAAGATAAATGTCTGTTATAAAATTTTATTTAAGTATATCCATATGAGATCTTGTTTTGAAGGATTTATTGCAAGAAACATGATGGTATAATCCGAATTTAATTTGGATGTTTAATTTAACAGTTATGACTTTCTAAAACTTGTGCAGATGTTTACGTAGGCATATTCTCAGTGTGTTTTCCTTTTCAGAGCATGCATGCATGTGAAGGAGCAGTTTTCAATAATTTTTTTTGTGGTAACGGTTCTATCACGTGATCTATCCACGGCAAATAAAGGAGTCTGGAGCGCGCTCTCTGGTAGCCTTGGCTTGGCGTGGACGGGAATGACGCGGGAATTATCGGCGCGCGGACAGGAACCAATTGGAGCGCGGGAAAAATCATCGGCGCTGGATTAGGGTCCGAGCGACCGGACCCTAACACGCCCCGATGAGGGAGGCCGGCATCGGCAAGATTCCAGATGCACGAGTTCCGTATGTGTGGTTGTTTATCCGATTCCTTTACGGATGGGAACAAACAAAATCAGTATTTGCTTAATTTGGTTTCATTTGCAGTGTCTTCCATTACTATTTGTGTTTATATTTATATATATGATGCAACGAAACAACACCTAAGTTATCTACCATTATTATTATTATTACTAGCAAAAGTGTATGTGCGTTGCGACGGGTTGTCCACGTTCACCATGTTGCTCTTGTCGTTCATCGACCTCCACGCTTACGTAACACCTCCTGTGCTGGTATCTTACACTAGAAACTGCCTCGCCTTATAAATGGTCTGTTTGTACCCGCTACTACTCTGTCGTAATGAATGTAAATGATATTGCTGAGTTGAATTGGTGCTCTTACGTAATTGAATGGTTCCTTTCTTACACTTCAAAGTACAAGAAGAGTAAATTCAAGAAATCTGGAAGCCCATATGGTGGATGCTGCCATCTCTTATTGGTAATGTCCAAAATCTGAACAATTCCAATAAAGTTTTATTTCTTTGGATTTACAATAAAATTACATTTTAATTGAGACTGCATTTCACTTTCTTTTGCAGATTGCATACCTTGAATTTTTAGCACTTCAGAATTCAATTTAGGACTACATTGTCCAAGAATACATGTATGGTCATCTACAATTGTTAAAGCAATGACCCTTCTTGATTCTGCAGAAGATGATCATAAAAGCTTTGGTAGATTACAGGTGCTAGTACTGATGTTAAAAGTTTTGTATTTAATATTGTGCGCATTTATATTCATTTCCTGTTTCTCAATAATTTTTTTTCACAATGAATAATCAGAATGACTGTTTCGATAGTTTATACTTCATCATCATAAAACAAGTGCAACTAGAATACCTGCATCTTTAAAAATTATATGAGCAGAACATGATGTTCTACAGCAACTCATTACATGTAATGCATTGTATATTTTGGTGTTCCCTTTCAGTAAATAAGATTTTTAGTGTATTTTATCATCAAAAAGATTTTTGCATGCACTTCATTACTATGATTCCATGATTTAGTTTCAGATTAATTGAAATTGAAAATCATATCAAAAAAAATTGTATTATAATATTTTTATGCATATGTATGTTAATGGAAGGAATCTATTTATTCTTTACAGTTGAAACATTTATGTTGTACTCCCTTCAATGATTGCTACTCAAACAAAAGTTCACCAGATTCTTTTATCAACTTCATTCAATCTATGGTAACAGATACTACATGTTCTGATACAATAAACAATGTAAGTGAAAGTGCATCTAGCCCTTTAGTGGGTTTTGGATGATTGAATGACAACGTGATTAAAGGTCTAACCCGTTTGCTAAGTGTGGACAGGTTATATGTTATCTCATGAGTACTTAATGAAAGCCAAAATGATGTATTGTTGTATAAACAATCTAGTTCAAGCACAAGACAACAATGCAAATGTTATTAATGCAAAGGCTCATTTATTGTGGCATTTCCATTTGCTATGTGAAAGCAAGCTCGTGAGAATTAATTAATGAGACATGAGAAATTACATATAGAATGGTCTCATACTTGAAGCTTGCTAAATTGAAATGAAAAAGATAACAATACAAATAAATGGATGATTCAACACAAGAAGTGACTTGATGGCTTGAGATGGTGAAGATAGCAAGGAAAGGCTTCGAGGTACTAAGCAAGGGTGAAGGGCAAGCGACGGCTTGGCGGCCGAAGAACCTAGCTAGGGTGAAGAAGAAAGTACTTGCATTTAGTTGATGTACTAATCAAGCTATGATGGCCATGTTCATGTGGAGGATCAAATCACTATTGGAGTGTTTGATAGAAGTGACTTGATACATTTGGGATTATTCAAATTTGATGAATGGAATCAAGTCACGTGCTCAAGATGGCTATGCTCAAGTGAAAAAGATCAATATCAACATGTTGGCACCCTCACTTGATGAAGATTGGAATACACGGCTTCGGTTCAAAAACAAGAGCAACTCAAAAGGTTTAAATCTGTTATACTTTTAAATTTGAGTAAATAGGAATACCGTACTATTAAGAGGGATGCATCATGTTGATAGATAATGTTTCATAAGTGCTCAAGCCAACCCAAGTGAGTTTTGAGTATTTGAGCGACAAAAGAGCTAACTTTATTTTTGCTGGTCTGACAATACCGGACGTGTCCGGTATTTACCCAGCAGTTGTAAAATTGTTGTTCTCGGGTTGGTTCGTCGGGAGTTCCGGCAAGGGTCGGGAGTTCCGACGTCTCACTTTAACTATCTTGGAGGGTTCACTGTCCTGGTCATACCGGACGTGTCCGGTATGGACGACCAGAGGCCAACGGCTAGTTTTCCAAAGCCTTGAGGGTCGGGAGTTTCGACGTGAGTCGGGAGTTCCGACGGTCGGAAGTTCCGGCATGTGTCAGGAGTTCCGACACCTCATATTCTTTAACTCAGTTACATGGTTTTCAAATTTGCTGAGGGTCGGGAGTTCCGACATGAGTCGGGAGTTCCGGCTGTCGGGAGTTCTGGCATTCATCGGGAGTTTCGACGCCTCACAACTTCACTGTAACTTAGTTACCGTTGGGGCAGTGTAAGTCATACCGGACGTGTCCGGTATGCATACCGAACGTGTCCGGTATTGCAACGGCTATAAAACAGCTAGTTTTTCAAGGGGGCTATAAATACCCCCAAGCCTCCACCTTTGGAGGCTGCTGATTCTGCTGAGATAGACACACGTTTTTGAGCCTTGTCAACTCTCCCAACCCTCTCTTAGTGAGTGTGTGATCTAAGTTGCAAAATCAATTTGTGGGTTAAGAGAGAATTTGAAAAAGAGAGCAAGCCACCACTTGAGCACTTGTGCATATTGTCAATCTCGTGATTCGCATTTGTTACTCTTGGACTCTTCGGTCCTAGACGGCTAGGCGTCGCCGGAGAGCAACCGAGAGATTGTGGTTGCTTCGGAAAGTTTGTAACGACCGATTCCACCGCCTTGGAATCATTTAGTGGAAGGAGGAAAAGGAGTTGGAAAAGACTCCGGCTAGAGTGACCTTCGTGGTACCCTATAGGGCTGACCTTCGCTGGGTCGCCCGCAGCCCCCTCAACGGAGAGTAGGACTCGAACGAGTCCAAATTTCGGTAAAACAATATCGTGTCTCAATTCGCATTTCATTTGATATTTGTGTTGCTCTAGCTATTCTACAGGTTCTCTGTGTATATTACTATCTCTAACAGTTTCTTGCAGTTTGGATTGAAGATAGAAATCAAAAGGAGCAAGTTCGGGGCTGTTCCACTGAAGTCGTGAATACCGGACACGTCCGGTATACCTACCGGACACGTCCGGTATTAGCCCCTGCGCCAACCTAAATTGTATTGTGTTCTAACTCTTTGGTTGCAGGCGTTTGGCTCCTAGATTCATTTAGTATCTTTTATATACTCTGTGGCTAACTTGTGAGGGGTGGTACTACTCTTTATTTGGAGTTTTCATTTTGGAAACTCTCTTTACTAATCGTTTCCGTATTTAAAGGTGTTAATTTTCAGAAACACCTATTCACCCCCCTCTAGGCGGCATCCTAGGTCCTTTCAATTGGTATCAGAGCGAGGTTCTCACCTAAAGCTTCACCGCCGTGAGAAAAGGATGTCAACGCCTATCGAGTTGGAGCCGGTGCTTCTCCAAAATGATGGTTCAAACTTTCTACCTTGGTCAATACATGTACTCAATGCTTTTAGAGACATTAGTCCTCTTATTGAGCATATTGTGGATGCAAGCATACCTCTTTCTATAGTTGATTGGAGCAACTACAAAAATTTGTCAAAAGAAGAAGAGATATGCGTGCAACTCAATGCTCAAGCTATTAATATTATTTTGAGTACATTGAGTGTAGAGGTTCAAGATGAGGCAATCTTCAATGGACAACCACATCTGGAGAGTGCTCATCTCATTTGGACTAGACTTTTTGATTTATATGGAAAATCCAAATGTGATGATGCACTTGAGATCGAGTCAATAGAAAGTATGTCCATTGTGTCATCATACAGCAAAGAAGCCTCACAAGACCTCAAGAGCGCCGAGTCAGAGCAAGAAGTGCAAGCAGCGCATGACCTGCTGTCTGCCTGCACATACCGGACGTGTCCGGTACTCCTACCGGACGTGTCCGATATGGCCGAGTCAGCAGACCAGCAAGCAGCTGTTTGCAACGATGCTCAAGCCTGGTGGCGACCAAGTGATGAGTCAACCTCAGTATCTCATGATACTCATCATTTGTGTCTCATGGCCAAGAAAAGCAAGAAAAAGAGTAACAAGAAAGATCAAGAAAAGGAGAAATCACAAGTAGATGATCAAGATGAGAGTGATGTTGAAGTTGAAGACAACTACAACCTTGATCATCTCAACCGCAAAGACAAGTCCATCATCATGAAGATAGTTGAAAAGAATGATGAGCTTGAATCAGAGATTGAGAAGCAAGAGCAATCGCTTCAAAATCAAGAAAAGTTTCTCATCTCCAAATTGCAAGAGCTAAAGGCAATAAATGAGAGGTATGATAAATTGTCGATCGAGCATGCTTTATTTACTAACTCCTCTTCTAGTGTTTCATAACTAGAGAAGGAAAACTTTGAGCTCAAGGCAAGGCTAGATGAGCTATCAAGCAAGTACAATGTGCTACAAGCTAATTATGTTCATCTAAAGTGCTCTCATGAAGAATTAGTAGAATCAAGCATTATGCTTGAGGTAGCATATGAGGTTGTGATCACATCGGTAAAATTCTCTCAACCTCTCACACATTCACTCACCATTTCAATTAAATGTTTCTTGTACTAATGAGTGTGCTCCTCAAGCAAGCCAATCTTCGATTGAGCTAAATCTCATAGAAAACATAGAGCTCAAAGAAGAGGTGAAAAGATTAAAGAAAGATGTGATTCGGTTGAAGGGTGAGGAGAAAGCACAACCTTCTCAAGATAACCGTGATTACATGGTGAAGAAGCTTGAGAAGGGTTCAAACCTTGCTTCCTCCAAAACTCAACAAAGGAATCACATCTCAAGCAAGGCCAACACAACCAAGAGCAAGAAACATGGAAAAAGAATGTGGTATGATTGTGGATTATATGGACATGAGTGGGCTATGTGTCCACATAAGAGTTGGGCTGACAAATGTGAAGTGGCCGAACAAAAGGCCTCAAACAAGTTGGCCAACCAAGTGAAGAGTGATGGACAAAGCGCTTGTCTCATGAGCAAGAAATTGGGGCATCCTACCAAGAAATGCCCAATGTACAAAGAGGCAAGAAAGGAAGCCCAAGTTGCAACAAGAAGATGCTATGGATGCAATGAGATGGGCCATAAGGTTGATAGATGTCCATACAAGCAAAGCAATCATAGAGCAAACAAAGGCCGCATATGATATGCTTGTAGAAGAAAGGGGCATCTAAGCTATGAATGCCCAAATGGTAACGCTCCTAAGCCAAACACATATGTTTATAATGATAAGCTTAGGAAGACCACAAATGGAGTTAGCACTAGCAAGGTGATGTGTTCACCACAAACTAGTGCTAAAGCCATTTGGGTGCCTAAGCACTTGTTGACTAACTCAAAAGGACCCAACAAGAGTTGGGTACCAAAGTGTGCTTAGGTTAATGATGTAGGTACTTGGTGATGAGATGAAAGCTTCGGGGTGGTTGAGCAAGCAATTTGACAATATTCACTCAATCTATCAACCAATTCTTATCATAATTCCTTATATGGTTGACCCGAAGATAAGTTAATGAATATATCATGTATTTCATCCTCACCACTGGTAACAAGTACCTAAACCTAAACCTTATAGGATAGCCACTTTGTTTACTTTATGCTCAATGACTCACAAATAGGCATGTTTGTGAAATATTGAAAGTGGCTAATTATCTTTACTTGATAGTTATCATGTTTGCCATATGATATTTTTAATAATTCTCTTATAGAGCAATTTATTTGTTGAGATGCAAGTATCAAATAAATAATAGAGATAAATGAAGAATCGCAAGCAGTGAATTAATTGGTTCTGTCCTGCACCTATCGGACGTGTCCGGTATTACTATCGGACGTGTCCGGTATGGTCAGGGACAGAAACTAAATGTTCCGTTCTGGTTATTCCGGACGTGTCCGGTATACAACCGGACGTGTCCGGTATTACAGGAACCAGAACACTAATTGAATTACAACTGAGTCTTTGATTCATATATTTTCACATATCACTAATTTACTCAGAAGCTTGTGATTTATTAAATCTAAGTAGATTGTGAGCATCTCCCGAACTCAATTTTAAATATGGCAAACTTATTTGATTTATGGTCAAAATAGAAAATTGGCTCCCGATTTTTTAATAGAATAAAAGTGCTTGTTGAAAGTTATTCAAATTACTTAAAGCACTTATTTAGGGGGAGCTAAGATTCTATTTTGCACCATTGTGGACTAACAAATTTATCTAGCACTCTTTGTAGTCCTTTGGATGAAAAATGAATTCGTATCTAGCATGGTTATTTGGCAATCAAGGTCAACATAAAGATCATCATGCCATGTATCTTCTTAGTGGTATTATTGTGGGCTCAAGGCAAAGGTATGTTTTTACATATATGCATTATAAGTGCATCTAAGGCCCTTTATATGTTAGAATGTGCATTTGTGTGACATAGGAGAGATGTGTTTCAAAAACCCCTAACTAGCATGAGTAGGAAGTGTGAATTTGAAAAATTATTTGAATCTTGGTCTTTGTGACCTAGCCTTGTTATGTGATGATTATAGCTCTCCTTGATTGTTTGATCGGCTAATCACACATGACATGGCTCTCTTAAGTCCACAATCTACGTTGTCTCACTTTATCTCTCTCAAGCAAGCAAATTATTGATTATGCCATATATTTGGAAAAGAGAAAATCAATTGATGGCATTGGATAAGAAAAGTGATAGTACTCGGTTTGGATCAAGGTCATATACCTTTTTGGACTGAGAAACAACAGAGAAAGGGGATTGGAAGAGAGAAATCACCCTTTGGAATAAGTTGGGCCAGCCCGCGTATACCGGACGTGTCCGGTATGAGCGGGACTATAAAAACAGAATTACACCTTCGGCCCAGACCAGTCTGTCTCCTTCTAAATAGCCAGCCGACGCCCTTCTTCCCACCTAGGGCGACCGTCGAATTTCACCAAGAAAAGAGAGAGAGGGAGATCGCATTGGAGAAGGCTTGCATCAAGATTGAAGGGCTGGGGATTTGGATTTCTCATCACCTTCTCATCTCTTCTCTTAAGGTACCCTAATCGCGGACCTCGTCCGATCTACATGGTTGATGATAAGTTTTGAAATTCCTTCGGTCAATATGCTACATTGATGATATAGAAGCAATGCCCAAAGTTTGGAATTGATCCGTGATGGTTTGAATCCAGAACCCCGGTTAGAAATTGGCTGGACGCCCATATCGGACGTGTTCGGTATGCTACCGGGGCGTGTCCCAGATATGACAGAGCAAACCCTCTCGCTTTCCTTTGATTCAATCCAATCTTAGAATGGTATATTAGGCATAGTTTTTTTCAGATCTCACGCTTTTGCAAACCTTGTGACAATAGGTGTGTCGAGGTGATTGTAAAACCTTGGATAAAAGAATCATCTAATTACAATTCGAGAATAAGCTATGGGCATGTATATAAAATTCTATGGAAATCTTTGGATACAGGATGGTAGAGCATGAGTGGATTTACAGAGCCCAGATCCAAGCACGTGCATGATCTAGCACTAGAGAAGCACAAGAAGGCAAGACAGAGATGCATCCTGGATTCCAAATTGAAAGCAAATAGGAGGCCAACCAGAGCTGCCTCTAGTGCAGCAGCTCGGTATGCAGAGGGGTCAGGGAGCTCTTCTTCTGACACTGATGAATTCAGAGTGGAGTCCAGAGAAGAAAGAAAGAGGAAGAGCACTCACAGAGGATCAGATGATGACAGCTCAGATGAGGAGCAGGAGATTGAGGAGGAGGAGCCAGTTCCTCCAGTTCAGCACCAGCCTGATCAGGGGATGCATTATGGTCTCCTTAAGACACGTTTGCCTAATGTGCCCTCTTATGTTCCTAGAGTTGACTTCAGGGGAAAGGGTATGACCAGGAGAGCTAGAGATGAGCGAAGGGTTGATCCGAGGTGATGAGGACATCATTGGCTCAAATATGACCATGCCAACCACTTCTATACCAAAGGTGCAACCATTCTATATGAGGCTTATCATTGATGCATTTGATGAATTGATGAGGACATCATTGGCTCAAATATGACCATACCAACCACTTCTATACCAAAGGTGCAACCATTCTATATGAGGCTTATCATTGATGCATTTGATGAATTGGTGCTCCACCATAAAATGTGTATATTTTCATTTTTAGAATTACTTACATGGATCAAGGGAAGGTATGATTGTATATGGAAAGCATGGAAGGTTAATGAAGTTGATTGGGGACCAAATCCAAGTATTCCCAACGTCCTCCACCTGGATACCACGTCACTTTTGGTCTAAGGAAAGAAAGAGATCAAATCCAACACGTTTTGGAGCTGGCTCATCGAAAGATCGTCCATAAACCCTAGCGGGTTCATATCACGAGGGGCTTACCTAAGGTTCAGTACGATCACCGCTTCCAGACAGCCTTTCACCTGGACTTCTACTCCAGTGTGATTCTCACCAGGAACCCTGTGATTGCCAAGTCTCAGTGGATTGACTGGCAGTACGTCAGAGAGTTGCAGAAGGCCTCAGTTGATCATGCCATTGCTATTTGCTAGCGCACTAGGGTTTATGAGATCATGGAGTTCCAGCATGACTGGAATACCGAGGTAGTAGCTCAGTTTTATGCTACCCTGTTCGTTGAGGAGGATGACAGGCGGATGCACTGGATGCTCGAGGGCCAGTGGTACAGTGTGGACTATGATGTGTTTGCTTCTCACCTTGGCTTCTCAGAGGATGACCTACAGAGGGACAGGATCCACACCGAGCAGGTGTTACCCCTTGAGCAGCTTGCCTATATGTATCCACCAGGAGGTGAGAGGGGAGCAATGGGGAAGGTTTAGGGTCTTCACCCTACTTACAGATACCTAGATAGGATGTTCAGAAAGACTATTGACTGCAAGGGTGGAGACAAGGGCAACATTGCAGATTACTCCAGCAACCTACTCCATAGGATGGCACCTGATGCTCGTCCCTTCAGCGTGTTTGACTTCATATGGTCGAGGAGATCGAGTGTGAGAGAGGCCCCTCAAGGGCTGTGGATTTGCTCCTATATCATGTATATGATTGAGCAGGTGACAGGGCACACATTCGAGTTTGACAAGACTCACAAGGCCCTAAAGATTGTTGCAGATCTGCCTGAGACAGGATTACCTCCAGCAGGACCCGGGGAGCAAAGAAGAAGACAGGGTAGATGCACCTGGGAGTGGTGCACCAGCAGGAGCTTCACCTTCACCACGTGCTCCTTCACGTTCTACTTCATGCCATGGCAGTCCTCTCTCGCCTATCCGCAGGCTTTTCAGCTCCATATTTGGGATGTGCAGAGACATCCAGACCAGGCAGCAGAAGGAGAGGGAGGCTAGGAGAAAGGACACTCGGACTTTGAAGCAAATTGCTTCTAATCTTGAGCTTGATCCTCCTAGATCTCCTCTATCAGATGAGGCAGCTAGTGAGCCTAAAACTAAGGAGCAGCAGCAGGCCAGATATGATAGAGAGTATGTTGAGTTCATTCAGCGACAGCAACAGCAGCAGGCACCAGAGCACCTTGACACTCTTCCACTTCAGGCTTGTGTGCCTACTCACTCTCAGCCATGTCCTAGTACTACAGATGAGTATGCTACAGATTGGTGGAGTGACCTCACAGGTGGTGGCGGCTACTACGGGTCTAGTGGCTATGACCCGTCCGGCGTAGGTGGTTCTCATCCAGCTGGTGTTACACATTCAGATGACGAAGATGCTAGGAGAAATGATGATGATGATGTTGAGTGATGCCAGAGATCAGATACAGCTTGCAGCCCCTTTTGTCCTTAGTTTGTCATTGTTGGACCTTTGTGATGATAGATGACAAAGGGGGAGAGAGACTGATTAAAGCTTTGGGATTTTTGTTTCATTTGCTTATCTTTGTACCTGAAGATATGTACTGCAGGCTGTAGTTTTTTGTTCATGAGCTTCATTGATGTATCTTGAGTTTGAGATTGCATTGTATCATGTGAGAGATAAGACTCACTTATGCTTTATCTATGGATCTATTGAGATATGATCTTTATTATCTGTGGCTTGTGGACTTGAGAAAATGTGTAATGAGTGCTATGTGTGACATACATGTGTTGTATTTACTTTCATAAGGACTATGCATGCTAGAATGAAAATATTTGATGTGATGCCTTTATATTTATTCTTGTGTGATATATCTTGTCATATGCATCACAATTCTATTTTGTCACACACACATGCACCTCACAGATGCAATGATTTAGGGGGAGTCTCCTATATGTTTTAGTATGTGCAATTGACAAGTTGAGGTCATTTTGTGAATTCCAATCACAAGCACATATTAAGGGGGAGCCTCTTATAAATCATTGAACCCAAAAGCTTAAATGTTTATATTCTTTTTTAAGCTTTAATCAAGTTGTCATCAATCATCAAAAAGGGGGAGATTGAAAGTGCATCTAGCCCTTTAGTGGGTTTTGGATGATTGAATGACAACGTGATTAAAGGTCTAATCCGTTTGCTAAGTGTGGACAGGTTATAGGTTATCTCATGAGTACTTAATGAAAGCCAAAATAATGTATTATTGTATAAACAATCTAGTTCAAGCACAAGACAACAATGCAAATGTTATTCATGCAAAGGCTCATTTATTGTGGGATTTCCATTTGCTATGTGAAAGCAAGCTCATGAGAATTAATTAATGAGACATGAGAAATTGCATATGGAATGGTCTCATACTTGAAGCTTGTTAAATTAAAATGAAAAAGATAACAATACAAATAAATGGATGATTCAACACAAGAAGTGACTTGATGGCTTGAGATGGTGAAGATAACAAGGAAAGGCTTCGAGGTACTAAGCAAGGGTGAAGGGCAAGCGACGGCTTGGCGGCCGAAGAACCTAGCTAGGGTGAAGAAGAAAGTACTTGCATTTAGTTGAGGTACTAATCAAGCTATGATGGCCATGTTCATGTGGAGGATCAAATCACTATTGGAGTGTTTGATAGAAGTGACTTGATACATTTGGGATTATTCAAATTTGATGAATGGAATCAAGTCACGTGCTCAAGATGGCTATGCTCAAGTGAAAAAGATCAATATCAACATGTTGGCACCCTCACTTGATGAAGATTGGAATACATGGCTTTGGTTCAAAAACAAGAGCAACTCAAAAGGTTTAAATCCGTTATATTTTTAAATTTGAGTAAATAGGAATGCCGTACTATTAAGAGGGATGCATGATGTTGATAGATAATGTTTCATAAGTGCTCAAGCCAACCCAAATGAGTTTTGAGTTTTTGAGCGACAAAAGAGCTAACTTTATTTTTGCTGGTCTGGCAATACCAGACGTGTCCGGTATTCATACCGGACGTGTCCGGTATTTACCCAACAGTTGTAAAATTGTTGTTCTTGGGTTGGTTCGTCGGGAGTTCCGACGTAGGTCGGGAGTTCCGACGGTTGGGAGTTCCGGCAAGGGTCGGGAGTTCCGACGTCTCACTTTAACTGTCTTGGAGGGTTCACTGTCCTGGTCATACTGGACGTGTCCGGTATGGACGACCAGAGGCCAACGGCTAGTTTTTCAAAGCCTTGAGGGTCGGGAGTTCCGACGTGAGTCGGGAGTTCCGACGGTCAGAAGTTCCGGCATGTGTCGGGAGTTCCGACACCTCATATTCTTTAACTCAGTTACATGGTTTTCAAATTTGCTGAGGGTCGGGAGTTCCGACGTGAGTCGGGAGTTCCGGCATTCATCGGGAGTTCCGACGCCTCACAATTTCACTGTAACTTAGTTACCGTTGGGGCAGTGTAAGTCATACCGGATGTGTCCGGTATGCATACCGGACGTGTCCGGTATTGCAACGGCTATAAAACGGCTAGTTTTTCAAGGGGGCTATAAATACCCCCAAGCCTCCACCTTTGGAGGCTGCTGATTCTGCTGAGATAGACACACGTTTTTGAGCCTTGCCAACTCTCCCAACCCTCTCTTAGTGAGTGTGTGATCCAAATTGCAAAATCAATTTATGGGTTAAGAGAGAATTTGAAAAGGTGGGCAAGCCACCACTTGAGCACTTGTGCATATTGTTAATCTCGTGATTCGCATTTGTTACTCTTGGACTCTTCGGTCCTAGACGGCTAGGCGTCACCGGAGAGCAACCGAGAGATTGTGGTTGCTTCAGAAAGTTTGTAACGGCCGATTCCGCCGCCTCGGAATCATTTAGTGGAAGGAGAAAAAGGAGTTGGAAAAGACTCCGGCTAGAGTGACCTTCGTGGTACCCTCTAGGGCTGACCTTCGCTGGGTCACCCGCAGCCCCCTCAATGGAGAGTAGGACTCGAACGAGTCCGAACTTCGGTAAAACAAATATCGTGTCTCAATTCGCATTTCATTTGATATTTGTGTTGCTCTAGCTATTCTGCAGGTTCTCTGTGTATATTATTATCTCTAATAGTTTCCTGCAGTTTGGATTGAAGATAGAAATCAAAAGGAGCAAGTTCGGGGTTGTTCCACTGAAGTCGTGAATACCGGACACGTCCGGTGTACCTACCGGACACGTCCGGTATTAGCCCCTGCGCCAACCTGAATTGTATTATGTTCTAACTCTTTGGTTGCAGGCGTTTGGCTCCTAGATTCATTTAGTACCTTTTATATACTCTGTGGCTAACTTGTGAGGGGTGATACTACTTTTTATTTGGAGTTTCCATTTTGGAAACTCTCTTTACTAATCATTTCCGTATTTAAAGGTGTTAATTTTCAGAAACGCCTATTCACCCCCCCTCTAGGCGACATCCTAGGTCCTTTCAGTAAGCACTGAAACTTGTGTTACAAGTTTGCTTGCATGAACATACACACTTTTTTCTCGAAAATCTAATATCATGTTTCATTACATATTATTGCAACTTTGAGCCAGTACAAGATTTTTCTGAACTTCTCTAGAAGCTAAGGGATTCAGTTCCACAATCATCATTTCCAGGCATATGTACATCAATTCGAAAGGCTGTTCAATCTCTATGCCAACAAATAACTTGCAAACAGAAAACTGCTTGGTATTTAGAAGATACTGATTCAGATGAAGAGCATATTTCCAAAAGCATTCTTGAGCGTTCATCATGTGATAGAAGTTCACCTACTTTCTTACCATCCTATGAAGAAACATCTTATTTCTTGAATAATTTCCATCAAATGCCTCATCTTCCAATTCTGGATTCAACATATCAATGTGGTTTGGTTGATATTTCTTCTAAAGGATTCAACGATATATACAACCTTCATACAATGAAACTTTCTGAAGATTATATATATGAAGATTTTTCAAATGATGCAATTCCAACCTTTGAGGACTTGTTTTGGAAAGAAATTTAATCTTGTCAACCAAAGATTGATATTCTAGATACTACCCTTGTAAATATTATCAAGTTCATTCAGGATGATCTTCATTCCCTCATTTTGGAAGGTATGTCAACTTATTATAAAATTTACGCAAGATGATAATTATTAAGTAATTATAGGTTATTAATAATAAATGGTTTGTAATATTCCTTCACCACATTTTAGATGTTCCTTCTTGATTGTTTTTTTTGTTCAGATTGTCTTTACAATGTTTCACATACCCTTTCATGTTTTCTTATTATGCTTCCTTATATCATATAGGTTGCTTCAAACCAAATAGGTCATTTGTTGACTCAAAAGTACCTCTACTTGATATCATAGACAGTTGTCAAGAATATGATTCTAGGTCACAGAGTCTTGGAACTAATCAGATGGTCAATGAGGCAGAAACAACACATGCCAAAAACTTTCAACAACCTGGAGCAACCTCTGAAAATGTTGGAGAGAATTTGACTACATTTCATAATGAGGAAAATGTTGCTCAAATGGACACTCTTTCACAGAAGTCAAAAACTCCATATGTCCCACACCAACCATCACCACCTATGAAAGAATCTGTTGCAAATGCAGTCAGTTCTTTGTTCCAATTCATACATCAGAGGCAGTCAAAGAATGTGTTGCTTCTAGAGAAAAAGATGCTGCAACTAAAACACAATGCAATCAAGTTGAAGTCAGTCATGATCAGAACATTGTTGACTCAGTTATGCAGAGACTCCAGAAGCCACACATTCCTGTAACTCAAACTTTGCAGCAGACATCACATATTTTACCAAGACAAGACATGGAGCACAGTATTCAAGAAGAGAGAGATACAACATCAAACGAAAATTCTCTTTAGAACAGTACGAAGCAAGGGAAATTTTATGGATTGTCCCTTAATGAATCATTATCATTTTTCACTCCAACCTATCAGCGTCCAAAAGAAAATGTTGATTTCCCAAATTTTGATCTTTTTGGCAAAATGGATCAGTTATATTCAGATGAAAATTATGATAGTAGTATACTCAGAGAATTGAAGAAGAGCTTCAAAAGCGCTCAACAAATGATTCTTGAGGAAGGTGTCAAATTGGATAATTCAAAGTCTGATTTACCAGAAGCATCTTCGAAGCATGCTGACATTACAAAGAATATTCTAGCTGGTTCAGATCATTCTCAGAAAGGGCATATAACCAACATGGAAACAAATCAACTGAAAGAAACAAATGAGTCTCCAGAAGATCAAGGCAGGATCATTCAACTGATATTTAGTAGTGACATAGAAGAAAAATTCTTCCATCTTGTGACTGATAAGATAGTGAGAAACGAAAGAGGGTAATATCTCATGTCCATGGAACATCTATATTTTATTTTTAGGTTGCAATGCTGTACATCAGATGTTCTGTTTCACAATGAATGATTCCATTTAACCTATCAAACTTTTGTTGTTCTATAGTTGACCATCATAAAATAACTGCAAGAATACTAGCTGCATCTCTGCATGATGACAAGATGAAGTTCTCATATATGAATTGTAATGTTCTGTATTGTATATTTCTATGTTCTCTTTAAGCAAATGAGGTCAGTGTTTTTTATTAAGATAACATTTCTCTGCATGCATTTCATCATCAAGGACCCAAACCAAATACCATAGGATTTTAAGTAGATTCCAAGTGAATATGTCAAAATGAATGGATACAAACATGAGCTAATTGATTTTCATTTTTTCATGATTTAGTTCTAGATTAATTCAGATTGGATCGTCT
Source organism: Miscanthus lutarioriparius (assembly GCA_904845875.1). Lineage (NCBI taxonomy): Eukaryota > Viridiplantae > Streptophyta > Magnoliopsida > Poales > Poaceae > Miscanthus > Miscanthus lutarioriparius. Next base: position 14,023,347 of record CAJGYO010000005.1, read on the forward strand.
TGGGTTGACCTCTACAAAACTTCTTTGTCAATGATGAATGGTTGTTGGCTGCATTTCCATATGATGGACTGTTTCTGTAAGATGTTGTCATTGAATCAGAAATTAATGTCCCTTATTGAAGGTCATCTTTTCCTGTAATTCTTTGACAGTTCAATTACAGTAAGTATCATCTTGTTAACAATAAATAAATGTCTTGTCATTATTCATGTAGCTAATTCATCTGTTTGTATATAGTCTATCCTGATCCAAGATACTCTTGATTTCAACCAATACAAGGCTACATTCCTAGAAAGTGTTGGATTTACTCTTCATCGTGCTAAACTTGTAAGTTATTCCAAATTTGTTTTCAAATTTCAATTTCTATTGTATTTACACTGATATATCTTTCTTAAATACAGCTACATATTCCTTGTTTTGTAAATGGTCAATGGGTTTTGGTTGTTGTAAACTTTCTTCGCAAATCTTTCCATGTTCTTGACCCAAATAAAAACACAGATGTCTCAACCAACAAAGTTTGGAATGTTATCAGAAATTTCAGGATATTTTTTGAAGCCAATTTCCATCATAATCTCATCTACAATATATATGATTTTCAAGTTTAGTACTTGAACATTCCTAAGTGCAATTTCAGGTAATTATGATGTACTCCTTTCATATGTGTATTAATATAATAAATTCCAATTTGCCATTATGTCATATTGTGCTTACTTCCAATAAATGTATAGCAAATAATCTTTATGGATAAAGCAAATAATCTTTGAGATCTAGGTTTCAGGCTTACATGTATCATAACAGAACATTAAAAATGATAATGAGAACACCATCTATATCCTTGGTGAACATCATATGTCCACTATGAGAACAGTGATAGATAAATAACAGCAGAATGAAATATGTAAAACAGATCATATTCACTACGTGATTTCAGTGAATTCAAGAACCATATTAATGTAAACAGTATGCTGCTATTGAATTTGTGTCGTATGTTTTGTATTGATACTACTTATCTTGTAAATTTTCATGCATGAAAAATTATATTCCTTACCTGTTTAGATTTAATTTAATTTATTCTTTTCTTAATGTAGGTATGATTCAGGAATCTTTGTGCTGCAGTTCATGCAGACTTTTGACGGGACGACAATAGAGAAATTCTCTAATGTAAGCAAAAACATATCACCTGCTAATATTCTTCGGCTGAAGCTAAATATTGACTAGATATTTGTAATGAACCTCTGAATTAACTTTGTATTGTGTGAAATGAATTATTTTCAAAAAAATCATTACAGATTGATGTGTTACCTCTACGTGCAAAATTCTTATTCCAAGTAGTAACAACTCAGCACAATAAGTCAAAGTCAGAATTCATGAAAAAGTTCTATGATGATAATGTAAGTATTAGTCATTATCAATTTTAACTTCATTACAGTTTTCATATATTAGTTCTATTTCCAATGTAACCATTACAAGTACTTAAATAGTAACAATTTCTTTTCTTCTTGTACAGGTGAACTATTTCTCTGATTCTATGGGCTAAAAGTTTGAAGATAGTCTAACGGAAACAAATGAGTTATATTTGAAGACACGTTCGTTAAATTTCATGGATACTTATGATCTGCCTCTTTATATTTGTTCTATTTATTTTTCTCTCTAGGATTACAACCATATTCTAGTTAATAATAGGAACAGCTTATTATGGCTAAAAAAATTCTTTCAAGGTGAGAACTTGAAGAAGTTTATAAGTTTTAATGTTGTTAATATGCAGCAAGGTTAATTGTTCAATAACTTATCTGCATTATGTTCTAAACTTTCTTTATGCATCTTATTCTTATTTAATAGTGTCATCAATGAATTAGTTCGATAGCAGTCATGTACAAAATGTTCTGAGTAACATTTCAAAACGTTCTTAGTAAAACTTCAATAGCAAAATTGAATATGGACACCAAAAGAAACATTATGGAAATGATGTTGAAGAATTAAAAACAGCCTGCTTAAGAAACAGTCCACAACGCTCAGTACAGAAACGGCCTGCTTAAGAAACAGTCCACAACGCTCAGTACAGAAACGGCCCAACAAGGAACAGTATGGAGGCGCTGCGGCGCGCACTGGGAACACGAATAGAAAACTCGCTCGCGCGCGCTGCCTGAGCGGGAAGTTCGCGCGGGGAAAAATGCCGGACAAAGAATTCGGTCCGAACGCCCGGACTCTAAGACGCCCCACGGCTTTTGGAAGGTCTGTGTTTAAAAATGGTATCAACATGCATCAAAAAGAAATAGAAATAGATTGGACTTGTCTCTGTCGGCGTCCTCGGCAAACTTCCGCTGGTAGTTCGGGTCCTCGGCGTCGAACTCGCGGTACTCGCTTTCGACGTCTTCGTTCTCATGCTCGTTCACTCCGTCACCTAAAACGCGCAAACAACACAATCAAATACTAACACTTACTCAAATGAGTTCTAAAATCATAAAATTTATATGGGAGATAGGTTTTGATTTTAGATAAATTTAGAAAGAAGAATAGATCGAATCGAGTTCGGATGGGAAAGATATGGATTTTAGAAGATGGCTGTCAAATGGGAGGACTTGGACCCTTCTCGTGAGGTTATGATGGCCCAGTAGCATTTTGGACTTTTCGTAGTGGACTCCTGGGCTGGAGCGTGATTGGCTGGCTGAAGAAAATAAACGAAGAGAGAGGGAGGCAGGGACAGAAGCAGAACATGGACGTCGTGCTCCTTGCGTCGTCCGCCATGGCTAGCCTCTGGAGCTTCGCCAACCGGTGATTTCGGCTACCATACATGAATCCAAGGGCATGGGGAGGGAGAGGAGAGATAGGGGATTTACATAGGCTAGCTACCTCGGTCGATTGCAGTGCGGGGAGAGAGATCGATGGGCGCTCTCCTTCTGTGCTCAAGAACAGAGAGGAGAGAGAAGCTGGGGTGGTGAGAGTCGGATGGCTCGGGATAGCGATGGAGAGCAGTGCGGTGGAGGAGAGGCGAGAGGCGAGAGGCGGAAGGTGTCGCTCCCCGATACCCGTCCAATCTATCGAAGCCAACAGGGGTTGTCGAATAGCATCTTTGAGGCTCAGGAGCGCACGAAGCAACTCCTCTTTAGATATTTACGCTAAGTTACACATGCATTTTCAATACAATGCAGTTCAAACAACTTAATCACATGCATACTTTGGTCTCCCACTCGGTCTTGAAAACATAATGGATAATATTAACGTAGAACTCAAAAGTATATGGTTATCGCTGAGTCTAAAACTCCAAACTATTCTAAGTTGCCACTCTTGTCACTCATCTACCGGTCGGGTTACACGCAGCTCATCTTGGAGAACGCCTGTTCCAAGGTCTACTAACCGCTGCCTTGCCGAAGCTAGATCCAGGAAGGTACTCAGACTACCTGTAAAACAACTTAACGGCTGCACCATGAGTACATTTCGTACTCAAGCATGATTTGATTCCAACACATAGTATTTGATGGATGCACAAGGTAGTTATGGGGTATTTGTATAAGTGCGGAAATACAATGATGTTCATTAAGAGTATGACATGCTATGCTCGACATAAAAGTAAAGCAGTAAACAGTGTACCAAGGTGCTCATAACCATCATCAGCGCTACCATGGGTATAGAAAGTAGAAACAACCAAAAGATTCATCCCAAGGGACTCCAGGCTTTCAAGACTCTACAGAGGTGTACAACTGTATCCACACGGAAAGCGAGACTAACCTCCATACACCGGGTCCGGTAGTAAGGGTTGCCTCACGTTCTCCATCCTTTCCCTAATCCAGCCTGAGCGTCGCATGAAAGGTTCGAGCGAGTTCCCGGTCAATGTCTCGGACATTCCTGACCGACGCCACCCCTCTTACTAGTTTCACGGATAAATAGGTCGCAACTAGTTACTTGGCTTGTCGACCCAATCCGCGACATGTGGTATGTACGGGTGGTTACTCAGATTTACGTATCCCAATTGATGTTGGAGCGGGAGAGATCCGCTTCAATATCAATGGCAAAGAAGATAAATTCGATTTTCAGCCCAGGCAGGAGCAATGCTCCATGATAAGAATCAAGTATGTGTCAAATCCACAAGGCATAAAGAAGGTTGAGATACAGCCTCAGCTGGTGGACAGCCGTGTCAAGAAAAATAAAGAAAACAAAAAGAGGCCGGAGCCAAAGAAGAACAACCCAAAGAAAAAAGAAGAAACTCCAAAGGTTGTTCCCACACCACAAGAAAAGGAAAAGGTATGGAAACAAAAACAAGAAGCTCCAAAGTCCACCACCACACCACCAAAAACTAACAAAATGGTGTGAAAACAAAAAAAGGTACAACCACTTCTCCGGGCACGAATGTACCTTCATCAAGCAAGAATTGAAGGAGAAGAGTCCTGCTTATTGGACTTAAAACAATGAGTCATTGCCGAAGGTAAATCAGTAGTTATCCATTACAATTTGCTTAAATAAATTCTGCCAAACTTAAATATAATACAAAATAAAAACCCTTATTAAAATCTTGGTTAGTCTTCAAAAGTTCTGTGCAAAGCATGTTTTGGCTTGAAGTATGATTAGTGTACGCTCATATTTTCATAGGCTTTTTAAATTAAGCATGGAGCTTAGGTTACATAGCCTACCTTGATTAAATGACACGTTTGATCATTGTACCAAAACTGTTAAGCGTAAGCTTTGAATGATAAAACTAAGGTATAAAAACTTTACCTTTAAATAAATCTTTGTTATCCTTCTATGTTCTATACAAGTATGCTTTGGTTTTGGTATGATATTTGTTAGCGGTCATACTTTCATAGGCTTTTTAAAATAAATGTGGTGCTTAGGTTGATTAGTCTACCTTGATCAAATTAAACATGATGCTTAGTTTGATCACTGTTCCAAAGCTACTGAGTATAAACATGGACGGAATAAATAAAAAGCATAACAAAGTAAATAAAAATATAAATAATATATCTACCTCGGAGTCTTCACCAAGCAACAGGCCTAGACCTAGCTTGGGGGAGGACCCCGGAGAGGTACCTTGTATCTTTTGTTTTCACATTTTATTTCCTGCATTTATTTATTTATTAGCATCTAAAAAATCTAAAAATTAAAAATACCAAAAAATAAAGTATAAAAAAATACCAAAAATATTTATTCCACTCTCATATGTGTTTTAAGAATGTTTAGTTTCTCCTATGTTGAAATTATGAATAGTTACTCTGTCTATAATTCATCTGTGCCTAGGTTATAACTAAGTATTTTCCAAGATTTAAGTTTGTTGGTTAAAAATGTCTCATCCTTAAAAACTTGTGGGTTGCAAATGCATGTTCATTTTCTAAGTTATTACGAGTTATGATATGGTGCAAATATAATTTACTATGAGTTTGTTCTAAGAGAGACTTAACATCCGGAGATTTCATTTTCAAAAATGCTAAAATCAAAAGTTCTTCAATGATTTTGAATACCTACCAAGGCCATATGACATAATTCAAAATTTAAAACCTTAGTCATATGCTACTTGTTTGAGCATTGAGCTTTGTTAAATTGTTGTGACCCTTATTGAGATTCTCGTCATGCACCCATGATCAAGACTCACGTACACCCACAAATAAACTGCTAACTCTTACACTGAGAGTTATGCAAAAACATGCATTTTCGTCCACAAAAAAATACTCCATTCGTCTATCATGTGTCTCTCTCTCAAAAATTTCATGTGCCAAAAAAATAGTATGGGCTATGCTAAAAAAGAGAGAGAAAAATGAAAAAGAAAACTATCCATACCAAAAGGCATGAGAAAAATATATATATGCCAAAGAGCATGAAGAAAAGAAAAAGAGAAGAAAGAAATAAAGATAGCCCATACATTCAAATAAGAGGCACTCATCCAAAAATAGAGAGATTCATGATTCAAAGGAGTACCAAAAAATATTTAGAATAGAAACATTATAAAAATTCAACACACTTGCACGTCTTGATCAAAGTGTATGACTTGCATCTTCATCAGGTCCGGTTTTTGACTTAGCAAAATATGTGATGCAAGTATGCCCCACTTTCATACCTACCCAAAACTCCACTCAAAGCTTTTAGTGGTAGGATATGAAAAGAAGGCAAAATTCAAATGCCTTTGGTGAGGTATCATATGCATTGAGCGATTGAGAGAATTATTTGAGAAACTTATATTTATTTTGCAAAACTTATAAAACCTCCGGATAGATGGTTAATCAAGGAATGAATGACTGGTGATTCTGTTATAACCGTTCTATCTTACAACCGCCCAAGAACTTGAAAAAGCTATACGCCCCATAGGGATCAAGATAAAGGGTGGATAAAAATGCCAACTTATTTGAATTACGGAAGAATACTTTGCTATAAACATGACACTTGTGAATTGTAGCGACATAGTAGCAACTCCTGATCAACAACCAAATACTTAGCTATTTGCTCGGGACGAGCAAATATTAAGCTTGGGGATTTATTGGCGGTCACTAACGACCATTTCTAACCGCCAATTATAGTCTAAAACAGGAGAAATAAATATACGTTTGACACATATGCCTTTACTATTGACCTAGTTCCACTTGTATTCGAGAAAACATATTTTGTAGGACTCATATGCAAATACAAGTGGAAAACATACCAAAATACGCAAACGGGAAAGCGTAATGCAGATTCTACACCAAGGAGACAAGCAAAGGCCCATCCAAACATCCAAATTGGGCAGAATACCACCGTGGCAGGCATCTAGGCCTAGCCAGCAGCCCACTAGAGTAAGGCGATGGCCAGTTGGGCCAGCCTAGCTACGGCCGCACCAGGGGTGTGCCCGCACCCCCAACACCGCCTCTCGGGCCCACCTCGCTCTAACGGTTGCATACCGCCATGCTATGATGGTTCCCGGTGGTTACCTAAAATAACAGCGCCAAACCGCCCTCACTTCACTATAAAAGAAGAGGAGGAGCTCATTCTTCAACACACATTCATTTGGAGCCTCTACCTCACTACCTCATCTTGTATCTTTAGATTTGGCATTAGTTTGTGAGCAAGGGCAAAGCTATCAAGGAGAGCTTGTCTCCTTGGAAGAAGAGAACCTTCTTGATATGAATACTATAAAGAGTTCTTCCAAGTTCTTGCTCTCATATCATTCAATAGTAGTGCATATGAACTAGACTATAATTTTTGTGTTATGATCATGATATATGAACTAGTATATAGTTTGTGTGTTATGATCTTCACATGTAAAACTTTATGCCTAATCATTCATATATCTTATATGAGTAGAATTAGAGCTAAGTTGAGTTGGCGGTTCATCATGCCTTCGGATGTGCCCAAGTTCTTTACCTGTCGATCTATAGGGTCGGGGACCTAGGGGAATTTGGGTAGTTTCTATGTACGTAAGCATGGTGCTTAGGTATGGAGAAACAGGTGAATACATTTCACTTTCTACGGTTAAGGGTGTAAGGTCGAGATGGTGGACTAGAGGGGGGTTGAATAGTCGTTTCTAAAATTAATCACGTTGGCTAACCGAAACAAGTGCGGAATTAAAACTATCAGTCTAGTCAAGATTATACCCCTCTATCTATGTTCTCTAGCACCTTGTAAGGATCCTAATTAAGCAATTAAGGTGTTGGGCTAGCTAGAGCTCACCTAATCAATTCTAGAAGTAATGTCACACAAACCTATGCCACTAGTACTTTAACCAACGGGGAGCTACTACACACGCTAGTAAGTAAAAGCACAAAGCCAACTAAGCTCACTAGCAATGCTCAATAACAAGGCAACCAATGCCAAATTAGAGAGCGCAAATACTTAGCTACACAAACTAAGCAATGTGACTAACAAGGTTACACAAACCAAATTAGCCACGCAAGAGCGCTACTTCTATGCTACACAAGCAAGAAGGTAACTAGTAAGCTACACAAGCTAACTAATTACAAGAGCAACTATACAAGCACAATGTATATGAAATGTAAATACAAGCTTGTGAAAGGGGATTGCAAACTAACGGGAAGAACGATGTTGACACGGTGATTTTTCTCCTGAGGTTCACGTGCTTGCCAACACGCTAGTCCCTGTTGTGTCGACCGCTCACTTGGTGGTTCGTCGGCTAATTGGCATCACCCGCCAAGCCCACACGTCGAGCACCGCAAGAACCTACCCCGAAAGTGAGGGTAGCTCAATGACACGCTTTACTAGAGTTGCTCTTCACGGCTCCCACGGGGCGAGCACAATGCCCCTCACAAAGCTCTTCTCCGGAGCAACGCACAAGCTTCTTGCGGGCTTCAATGGAGACCACCACCAAGCCGTCTAGGAGGTGGCAACCTCCAAGAGTAACAAGCACCATCGGCTTGCAACTCGATCACCTAGTGCCTCTCGATGCAACCTCACGATGCAATCACACTAGAATCGCTCTCTCACATAATCGGATGATCACTATCAAGCATATGTGAGATGGAGGGCTCTCAAGCACTACCACACAAGCCACCAAGGCTCTAGTGTGCTCAGCTGACGGCCCAAGGCCAAGACCCCTTCTATTTATAGCCCCATGGGCTAAACTAGCCATTACCCCTTCACTGGGCAAAGCTCGGGACGACCGGATGCGCCGGTCATATCGACCGGACGCAGGACCTCAACGTCCGGTCAATGGATGCTCACCACGTGTCGCCTCCGTTCAACCTCAATCGCTTGATCTCAACGGTCAAGTGATGACCGGACGCAGCTGCTCAAAGTGACCGGACGCACCAACACCAGCGTCCGGTCGTTTCCAATAAGGTTCCACTCGTGACCGGACACGCGTCGGTCGGTCACAATCGGATGCAGCATCAGCGTCCCGGTCCTTCTCCAACTTTTCTACGTCACCTACGTCACCGTACATTAGCTTGACCTGACGCACCCTGCCAGCGTCCGGTCACTTTCAGCGCCAGCGTTCGGTCGAAGACCGACGCCTGCACGCTCCCTACCGCCACTGACGGACGTAGGACACCAATGTCCGGTCACCACATGACCAGCGTCCGGTCCACTCTGTGAGACCCAGTCTTTTCTATATAGGGCGCCGGTGGCACCGTTGGACTATCCGCACTCTACGGGCAGACACTCCGCCAGTGGAGTTTCAACTCTTCTCGCCTCCGTTCCATCGCCGAGTTGATCCACATCAACTACAACTTCATCTCCTTTGTAAATGTGCCAACACCAAGTGTACACCACAATGTGTAAGTGTGTTAGCATTTTCACAATCATTTTCCAAAGGATTAGCCACTCAACTTGCCACGTCACTCAATCCTAGCGACGATGCAATGTTCGATCACTCTAGTGGCACTAGATGACCGATATGCAAACAAGTTTGCCCCTCTTAATAGTACGACCATCTATTCTAAACTTGGTCATCAACTTTTCTACACACCTATGACCGGTGAAATGAAATGACATAGGTTATACCTTTGCCTTGCGCATTTCATTCTATCTCCTCCAATGTCGATGCAACACATGCACCAACATGATCAACAATGATATGATCCACTTCATATCATCGCGTGATCATATTGGTTCATCGATCTTGACTTCACTTGCTTTCCACCGTTGCCTTCGTCCATCGGCGCCAAGTCTTGCTCAAGCTTCAACGACACGCGGTCCATCGCTCCAAAGCCTCCGACTTGCCCTTCACGCTTGCAACCGATCCATCAAGCCAAGTGAAAGGTCCTAATATGGCTAGAGGGGGGTGAATAGCCTATTTAAAAACTACAAATCAACTAGAGCAATTTGATTAGTAAGACAAATAGTGAAATGCAAACTTGCTCTAGCTCTACAAGGATTGCAAGCCACCTATTCAACAATTCTAGTTGCAATGATCAATGGGCACACAATCTACTTGATCACTACTCACTAAGAGCTCTCACAAAATCTACACTAAAGAGCTCCACTAGATAAACTTAAAGCACAAGGCAAGCTCTCAATTCTAATTACACTAAAGAGCTTACTATATCTAGTTTGCGGAAATGTAAATGAGTAAGTGATACAATGATACCGCCGTGTAGAGGAATGAACCAATCACAAGATGAAGATTAGACCAATCACCGGGAGAATACAAATAACAAGAGACAACCAATTTTTCTTCCGAGGTTCACGCGCTTGCCAACACGCTAGTCCCCGTTGTGTCGACCAACACTTGGTGGTTTGGCGGCTAAGAGGTGTTTCACAAACCTCATCCACACGATTGGACATCGCAAAAACCTACCCACAAGTGAGGTAACTCAATGACACGAGCAATTTACTAGAGTTACCTTTCGACACTCCACCGGGGAAGGTACAACTCCTCTCACAATCACCAGAGATGGCCACGAACAATCACCAACTTGTGCCAATCCTCCACCGCTGCACCAAGCCATCTAGGTGGTGGCAACCACCAAGAGAAACAAGCAAAACCCATAGCGCAACACGAATGCCAAGTGCCTCTAGATGCAATCACTCAAGCAATGCACTTGGATTCTCTCCCAATCTCACAATGATGATGGATCAATGATGGAGATGAGTGGGAGGGCCTTAGCTAAGCTCACAAGGTTGCTATGTTAATGAAAATAGCCAAGAGGGTGAGCTTGAGCCGACCATGGGACTTAAATAGAAGCCCCCATGAAATAGAGCCATTGTACCCCTTCACTGGGCACTGATTGGGGTGACCGGATGCTCGATCCCTCTGACCGGACGCTAGGCACAGCGTCCGGTCACCCGATGTAGGCCATGTGTCATTCTGAGTTAAACTTGAGCCGCTAGATTTCAACGGCTATTAAATGCCCGGACGCTCCGGCAAAACTGACCGGACGCTGGAGCCTCAGAGTCCGATCATTTACAGTAAGCTCCCCGAGGCGGTTTTCTTTGACCGGACGCGTCCGGTCCACCTCGACCGGACACAGCCCAGCGTTCGGTGCATTACCCTAGTCACTGTGTCGCCACGTCAGTTCAACCGGATGCTACCTTCCAGCATCCGGTCAGTCCGAGCCTCAGCGTCCGGTCGCCAGACCGACGTCATAGCTTCACTGCTACGTCTGACGGACGCGTCGGTCCAATAGTGACCAGCGTCCAGTCACTCTATAAATAGTGAGACTAACCCTTCTTCAACTCTATCTCTTTCACCCTTGCTCAAATGTGCCAACCACCGAGTGTATCACCTTGTGCACATGTGTTAGCATATTTTTACAAATATTTTCAAGGGTGTTAGAACTCTACTAGATCCTAAATGCATATGCAATGAATTAGAGCATCTAGTGGCATTTTGACAACCGCATTTCGATACGAGTTTTACCCATCTTAATAGTATGGCTATCAATCCTAAATGTGATCACACTCACTAAGTATCTTGATCACTAAAACAAAATGGCTCCTATCAAATATACCTTTTCCTTGAGCCTTTTGTTTTTCTCTTTCTTCTTTTCCAAGTTTTAAGCATTTGATCATCACCAAGCCATCGCCATTGTCATGATCTTTGTCATTGCTTCATCACTTGGATTAGTGCTACCTATCTCATAATTCACTTAGATAAACTAGGTTAGCAGTTAGGGTTTCATCAATTAACCAAAACCAAACTAGAGCTTTCAATCTTCCCCTTTTTGGTAATTGATGACAACCCTTACACAAAGATATGAATTGAATTTTAATTGAATCCATGTTGCTTGTCCAAGCATATTCACCATGTGTAAAAGAATATGGACAAGTTTCATAAACTCCAAATGGTAGCAATTACTCCCCTACATATGTGCTATGAGTTTGGATTGTAGCTTGCACATATGCTTAGATAGGAAATATAGGAGTCAATTTCTACCAAATGATGCTAAGGTATAAGAGATGGACCTTTGAAGCGTGATACCAATAGGAGTGCACCAATATACCATCCTTAGCACCATTAGTAACTAGACATACATAAAAACTAGAATACCCCGTGAGATCAACATTACATACAAGGGTCTAGTTTCCATATAATGAACATTAGTCTAGTTACTTTAGCTTAATACCACTTGAAAATACATGGGAATGAAAAATACTAACTAACCTACTCATGCTAGATTTTCATTTCATCATCCAAATCTACAACTAGCATACATCACACAAGCATGGATATTGAAATTTAAAACTTGTGCTATGCAAGCAAACATATGAAATGCACATTCAAATGCATCATACAAGTTTATGATCTTGCTCCCCCTACTTGTGTGCTCAAAAGTTTTAATTTGATCCCTTTCCTTTGGCATATTTCTCCCCTATCACTCATATCTTTATTTTTCTCCCCTTTGTCTTTTCACTATCTTTCTTTTTCTCCCCCAATCTTACTATCTTTGTGAATTTCTCTTCCCTATTTGTCAACAATTAGCACAAAAGGTGAGCTTCAAATTATAGATAGGTTGGGGTGAAACCATGTGAAATGTGGATCATTTTTCAAATTGGTTCAATTTAAATCACTTGCAAAAGATATTTAACTCGGTTTGATCCAAGGACATGCTTCTTCACACCTCCAATAAGGGTTATCTTGTACCATGTTGAGTTAAACACTTATAGCTTGTTTTCTAGATCAAACACTAGGTTTACAAGCCCACTAACATGTCATATGCTACCACTAGATCATTTCAAATAAACAAGCAATAGTGGTACCATACAAGCATCAAATTCATTTGATTTTCATGAATGAACTTATTTAAATGCACGAGATGTCTAGATGCACTAATCATGTCCTTAGTAAGGATGTATGCCATGCCAATCAATTTATACCTTGAATTGCTCGAAGGAGAGGCATGTCATATAGTGGGGGTGCATCAACACATATTGGAGAAGTCAAGTATGTTCAATTCATTCCTTAGCTTGCAAAATCTCTTCTCATCAAGTGGCTTGGTGAAAATATCGGCAAGTTGATCTTCGGTGCCCACACTCTCAATGCAAATATCTCCTTTTTGTTGGTGATCTCTTATGAAGTGATGGCGGACATCTATATGCTTTGTTCTTGAGTGTTGAATTAGGTTGTTGGTGAGCTTCACGGCACTTTCATTGTCACATAGCAATGGCACTTTCTTGAACTTGATTCCAAAATCATTCAAAGTAGACTTCATCTAAATTAATTGAGCACAACAACTACCAGTCGAAATGTACTCCGCTTCGGCGGTTGAAAGTGCTATACTATTTTGCTTCTTTGATGACCAAGATACAAGTGATCTTCTAATAGTTGACATGTGCCCGATGTGGTCTTTCTCTCCACTTTGCATCCCGCATAATCGGAGTTCGAATATTCAATTAACTCAAATCTTGCTCCTTTGGGATACCATAATACAACATGTTGTGTATGCTTCAAATACCTCAATATCCTCTTTGTTGCTTTCAAATTACTCTCTCTTGGTGAGGCTTGAAATCTAGCACACATGCATAGACTAAACATCACATCCGGCCTTGATGCGGTCACATAAAGTAGACTTCCAATCATAGACCGATACATCTTTTGATCCACCACGTTGCCACTAGCATCACTATCCAAGCTTCCATTTGTCCCCATTGGTGTACTAATAGCTTTAGACTCATCCATTTCAAACTTCTTAAGCATGTCCTTGATGTACTTGCCTTGACTCACAAATGTGCCATTCTTTATTTGCTTGATTTGAAGACCAAAGAAGTAGCTAAGCTCTCCAATCATAGACATCTCAAACTCACTTGCCATCATCTTACCAAACTCTTCACAAAATTCTTGATTTGTTGACCCAAATATGATATCATCAATATATATTTGCATCACAAACAAGTCACTTCCAAGCTTCTGGGTGAAGAGTGTGGTGTCAACCTTTCCCATCTTGAATCTCTTAGAGAGTAGGAAATCCCTCAATCTCTCATACCATGCTCTAGGTGCTTGTTTCAATCCATACAAAGTCTTTCTCAACTTGTAAACATGGTTGGGTTTCTTGTCATCTTTAAAACCAGGAGGTTGCTCAACATACACAAGCTCATTGATGTACCCATTGAGAAATGCACTTTTCATATCCATTTGGTACAACTTGGTATTGTGGGCACAAACATAGGCTAACAAGATCCTAATTGCTTCCAATCTTGCAACCGGGGCATATGTTTCTCCAAAGTCAAGACCTTCAACTTGAGTGTAACCTTGAGCCACTAATCTTGCTTTGTTCCTTATAACTATCCCATCTTGATCTTGCTTGTTCCGAAAGACCCACTTAGTTCCAATCACATTATGATCCTTCGGCCTCTCAACTAACTCCCATACTTGATTTTTTATGAAGTTGTTTAGCTCTTCATGCATTGCATTGACCCAATCAACATCATTCAAAGCTTCATCTATCTTCTTAGGTTCAATGGATGACACAAATAAGAAGTGCTCACAAAATGATGCCAATCTTGATCTAGTTTGCACTCCTCTTGTAATATCACCAATGATAGTGTCCAATGGATGATCTCTTACAACATTGGTTGGTTGAAGCACTTGCACTTGATTGCTAGCATTTGATTGATCACTTGGTTGAGATGATAAACTAGTCATTTGTTGTTGATCTTGCACTTTGTCATTGCTAGTACTTGCTTGAACTTGATCATGAGAGCCACTAGCTTGTATATTTGAATTAGAGAGTACTTGATTCTTGTCATCTTCATCTTCAACATCAATCACCTCTCTAGACCTTATATTACCAATGTCCATTGCTTCATTGCATTGATCAATGGAGTGCCTCTCACATCATCTAGATTCTCATCTTTCTCTTAGGAACCATTGGTTTCATCAAATTTCACATCATGAACCTCCTCAAGAGTACCACTAGCCAAATTCCAAACTCTATAAGCTTTGCTAGTAGTGGAGTATCCAAGCAAGAAACCTTCATCACAATTCTTTTCAAATTTACTCAATCTAGTGCCTTTCTTTAATATATAGCATTTACAACCAAAAAATCTGAAAGTATGCTATGTTGGGCTTTCTTCCATTCAATAGCTCATAGGGTGTCTTCTCCATCATGGGATGACAATAGAGTCGGTTGCTTTAGTAGCAAGCCATGTTGATTGCTTTGGCCCAAAATGAATGACTCACATTGTACTCACTCAACATTGATCTTGCCATATCAATCAAGGTTCTATTCTTCCTTTTTTTAGTAACCCATTTGATTGAGGAGTATACTTGGTCGAGAATTGATGTCTAATTCCAAATTCATCACACAACTCATCAATTCTTGTGTTCTTGAACTCACTTCCATTATCACTTCTCACTTTCTTGATAGTAGTTTCAAACTCATTGTGAATGCTCTTGACAAAAGATTTGAATGTTGCAAATACATCACTCTTGTCAACAAGAAAGAACACCCATGTATATCTAGTGAGATCATCCACAATCACAAATCCATACTTATTTCCACCAATGCTAGTGTATGTGGTTGGTCCAAATAAATCCATATGCATCAACTCAAATGCCTTAGATGTACTCATCATGCTCTTCTTAGGATGTGTATTACCAACTTGCTTTCCGGCTTGACATGCACTACATAGCTTATCTTTCTCAAAAGTGACATCCTTCAAGCCTTTAACTAAGTCATGCTTGATCAACTTGTTCAATTGTTTCATTCCAACATGACCAAGCCTTCTATGCCATAACCAACCCAAAGATAGACTTAGTGATCAAACATGTTGACAATTGAGCTTCTCTAGCATTGAAATCAACCAAGTATAGATTCTCATATCTAAATCCTTTGAATATCAAGTTTGAGCCATCTACACTTATAATTTCTACATCATCCACTCCAAATATGCACTTGAAACTAAGATCACACAATTGAGCTATCGACAAAAGGTTGAAGTTCAAGCTCTCTACTAGTAGCATATTGGAAATGCTCAAGTCATTGGATATTGTAATCTTACCAAGCCCTTTGACCTTGCCTTTGCCATTGTCACCAAATGTGATGCTATCAATCTCATTGCTCTTGATTTCATTGATTGAATTGAACATTCTTGAATCACTGGTCATGTGTTGTGTGCACCCACTATCAAGCACCCAATGTCTTCCTCTGGCTTTATAGTTTATCTACAAAAGAAGATCAATTCTTTTTAGGTACCCAAACTTGCATGGGTCCTTGTAGGTTAGTTACTAAGGTCTTTGATACCCAAATGGTCTTCTTCTTTGGGCCCACAATTGGTGTACCAATGAACTTAGCCTTCACACCATTGGCATCCTTAAAGAGCATATAACAAAAATCAAATTTGATTGAGGATACATAAGGTAGCTTGTCCTTGTTCATCTTGTAATTTTGCTCTATATGCCCAACTTGCTTGCATCTATTGCAAAACCGACTATTGCCCTTCACAAAGCTAGCTTTGGGAGTGACAAAGGTTGCCTTGCCTTTCTTGGGGGTATAGCCTAATCCCTCTTTGTTGAGAGAAAACCTTTGGTTACCCAAACATTTTAGTAAGCGGGCATCTCCACCATAGGCATTGCCTAAGGCACGAGTGAGCTTATTCACCTCCTTCTTGAGGGTTTCATTTTCCACCATAAGTGAGGTATCACTAGTGAGACCATCACTCAAAGGTGAAGTAGAAGTGGTGGTGGTACAAGAAGTGTTAGTGGGAGCAACAAAAATAGATTCATCAATAAGATCACATGTTAGTCCCACATCACATGAGGCAATCACTTGCTTCTTCTTGGCTTCCTTCTCTTTGGCTTGCTCAATGAGAGAGGAGTGAGCCTTTTCAAGCTTAGTGTGAGCTTTGCCAAGCTTTTCATGGGCATCCATTAGCCTCTCATGAGTGGAATTGAGCTCATCAAAGGCTTGCTCAAGAAATTTTACTTTCTTGCACAATTCTTTGCACTCTTTTCTCTTTATCTCATTGCAAGCGTGCACTTGCTCACACATGTCCAAGAGTTCCTCCTTGGAGTACTCCTCATCATCATCATCATTTTCATCATTCCTACAAGAATCACTTTTATATTCATTATTATCATCACTCTCATCATATTTTACCTTGGTGGGCTTTGCCATGAGGCATGTCGATGGAGTGTCGAAGATGGAGAGCTTCTTGTTGATGGCGATGCTTGCTAGTGCTCTCTTGATAGATTTCTTGTCATCATCACTAGAGTCATCACTATCAAAGGAACCATCACTATCCCATGTGACTACATAGCCTCCACCTTTCTTCTTCTTTTAGAAGGTCATTTTCTTCTCCTTCTTCTTCTTTTCTTTCTTGTCCTTTTTGAGCTTCTTCTTCTCATCCTCATCATTTTCACTATTGTAAGGACAATTTGCTACAACATGATCGGGGCTCTTACAATTGTAGCATCTTCTCATATACTCTTTGCTCTTTGTGTGATCTCTTCTCTTTCTTGCACCATAGCCCTTCTTCTTCATGAATTTGCCCATCTTGCGCACAAAGAGAGCCATGGCTTCATCATCGATGTCACTAAGATCATCATCATCACTTGATTCTTTCTTGGACTTGCCCTTGTTCTTGTATGATGATGAGCTAGCCTTGAATGCCACACTCTTCTTCTTGTTGTCTTCTTCTTCCTTCTTGTCCTCCTTGTCATCCCCTCTCTTTCCACATGGTATATCTCTTATGTCATGGCATCACCTAGTACTTGGTTGGGGGTAATGTCCTTCAATCCTCCTCTTATGATGAGCAATCTCAACATCTCAAATCTTGGAGGTAGGCACATCAAGAATCGATGAGAGACATCATCATCCTTGATCTTCTCTCCCAACACCTTCAAATCATTGACAATGACTTGCAAGCGATGGAACATCTCCGGAATGCTCTCATCATCCTTCATCTTGAAGCTTCTCAATTTGTCCTTGAGAATATATAACTTGGCACTCTTCATCGCCGGTGTGCCCTCATATGTTTCTCTAATCTCCTCCACACCTCATTTGCTCTTTCACAATCTTTGATTTGCTCAAACACCTTGGAATCAATGGCATTGTATATGGTGTTAAGATCCATTATATTGCATTGCTTGTTGATCTTGTCTTGGTTGGTGGGATCATCGGGATCAATGATAGCATAGTCATTCTCGGTCACATCTCACACTTGATCATTAATTGAACCAAGATACATTCTCATCTTTCTCTTCCAATAACCATAGGATGTGCCATCAAAGAACGGTGGTTTGCCCCCACATGGTTGAACACAACTTGAGCCATAATTTGACACCGAGGTTGTTAAGCCTTTAATCAAACGGTGACCACGGCTCTGATACCACTTGAAAGGTCCTAATATGGCTAGAGGGGGGGTGAATAGCCTATTTAAAAACTACAAATCAACTAGAGCAATTTGATTAGTAAGACAAATAGCGAAATGCAAACTTGCTCTAGCTCTATAAGGGTTGCAAACCACCTATTTAACAATTCTCGTTGCAATGATCAATGGGCACACAATCTACTTGATTACTACTCACTAAGAGCTCTCACAAAAGATACACTAAAGAGCTCCACTAGATAAACTTAAAGCACAAGGCAAGCTCTCAATTCTAATTACACTAAAGAGCTTGCTATATCTAGTTTGCGGAAATGTAAATGAGTAAGTGATACAATTATACCGTCGTTTAGAGGAATGAACCAATCATAAGATGAAGATTAGACCAATCACCAGGAGAATACAAATAACAAGAGACAACCAATTTTTCTCCCGAGGTTCACGTGCTTGCCAACACGCTAGTCCCCATTGTGTCGACCAACACTTGGTGGTTCGGCAGCTAAGAGGTGTTTCACAAACCTCGTCCACATGATTGGACACCGCAAGAACCTACCCACAAGTGAGGTAACTCAATGACACGAGCAATTTACTGGGGTTACCTTTTGGCACTCCGCCGGGGAAGGTACAACTCCCCTCACAATCACCAACTTGTGCTAATCCTCCATCGCTGCACCAAGCCGTCTAGGTGGTGGCAACCACCAAGAGAAACAAGCAAAACCCACAGCGCAACACGAATGCCAAGTGCCTCTAGATGCAATCACTCAAGCAATGCACTTGGATTCTCTCCCAACCTCACAATGATGATGGATCAATGATGGAGATGAGTGGGAGGGCCTTAGCTAAGCTCACAAGGTTGCTATGTCAATGAAAATGGCCAAGAGGGTGAGCTTGAGCCGGCCATGGGGCTTAAATAGAAGCTCCCATGAAATAGAGCCGTTGTACCCCTTCACTGGGCACTGATCGGTGTGACCGGACACTCCGGTCCTACTGACCGGACACTAGGCACAGCGTTCGGTCGCCCGATGTAGGCCACGTGTCATTCTGAGTTAAACCTGAGCCGTTAGATTTCAACGGCTATTAACTGACCGGACGCTCCGGCAAAACTGACCAGACGCTAGAGCCTCAGCGTCCGGTCATTTACAGTAAGCTCCCCGAGGCGGTTTTCTTCGACCGGACGCGTCCGGTCCGCCTCTGAAAGGTCCTAACATGGCTAGAGGGGGGTGAATAGCCTATTTAAAAACTACAAATCAACTAGAGCAATTTGATTAGTAAAACAAATAGCGAAATGCAAACTTGCTCTAGCTCTACAAGGGTTGCAAGCCACCTATCCAACAATTCTAGTTGCAAAGATCTATTGGCACACAATCTACTTGACCACTACTCACTAAGAGCTCTCACAAATGCGACACTAAAGAGCTCCACTAGATATGTTTAAAGCACAAGGCAAGCTCTCAATTCTAATTACACTAAAGAGCTTGCTATATCTAGTTTGCGGAAATGTAAATGAGTAAGTGAGACGATTATACCGCCGGGTCGTGGAGTGAACCAATTCACGATGAATATATAGCCAATCACCGGGAGAATGCAAATGACAAGAGACAACTGATTTTTCTCCCGAGGTTCACGTGCTTGCCAACACGCTAGTCCCCGTTGTGTCGACCAACACTTGGTGGTTCGGCAGCTAAGAGGTGTTTCACAAACCTCGTCCACACGATAGGACACCGCAAGAACCAACCCACAAGTGAGGTAACTCAATGACACGAGTAATTTACTAGAGTTACCTTTCGGCACTCCGCCAGGGAAGGTACAACTCCCCTCACAATCACCGAAGGCGGCCACGAACAATCACCAACTCGTGCCGATCCTTCACCGCTGCTCCAACCGTCTAGGTGGTGGCAACCACCAAGAGAAACAAGCGAAATCCATGAAATAACAACACGAATACCAAGTGCCACTAGATGCAATCACTCAAGCAATGCACTTGGATTCTCTCCCAATCTCACAATGATGATGGATCAATGATGGAGATGAGTGGGAGGACTTTGGCTAAGCTCACAAGGTTGCTATGTCTATGAAAATGTGCAAGAGTCTATCCTTGAGCCGGCCATGGGGCTATAAATAGAGCCCCCATCAAATAGAGCCGTTGTACCCCTTCACTGGGCAAAACACGCCCGACCGGGGCGCTCGGTCATGCCGACCGAGACGGCCCTCGGCGTCGTCCGGTCATGATGGACGCCACGCCACCGACTTCAAACGTTGTTCGTCAGATTTCAACGGCTACGAAGCTGACCGGACGCTCCGGCAAAACTGACCGGACGCTGAAGCCCCAGCGTCCGGTCGTTTCCAGTAAGCTCCCCGAGGCATGATTTTTCGACCGGACGCGTTCGGTCCACCTTGACCGGACGTAGACCAGCGTCCGGTGCTCAACCTTACCCATCTGTGCCGTCTAACAGCTCGACCGGACGCAGCCTTTCAGTCGTCCGGTCATTGAGTGACTCCAATATCGGTCGATGAGACCGACGCCAGCATCATTTCGACCAACTCCATTTCAATTCTAACTTCTTCACCCTTGCTCAAATGTGCCAACCACCAAGATTTTTGCATCCGGCGCAATAGAAAATAGACATTTCATTTTTCCAAAAACGCCGAATCCATCTCAACCCTACAAACACCTTGTGCACATGTGTTAGCATATCTTCACAAATATTTTCAAGGGTGTTAGTACTCCACTAGATCCTAAATGCATATGCAATGAGTTAGAGCATCTAGTGGCACATTGATAACCGCATTTCGATACGAGTTACACTCCTCTTAATAGTACGGCTATCTATCCTAAATGTGATCACACTCACTAAGTGTCTTGATCACTAAAACAAAATGGCTCCTACATTTTATACCTTTGCCTTGAGCCTTTTGTTTTTCTCTTTCTTCCTTTTTCAAGTTCAAGCATTTGATCATTACCAGTCTATCACCATTGTCATGATCTTTGTCATTGCTTCATCACTTGGAGTAGTGCTACCTATCTCATAATCATCTTGATAAACTAGGTTAGCACTTAGGGTTTCATCAATTAACCAAAACCAAACTAGAGCTTTCAGCCTCGACCGGACATAGCCCAGCGTCCGGTGCATTACCCTAGTCACTGTGTTGCCATGTCAATTCGACCGGATGCTGCCTTCCAGCGTCCGGTCAGTCCGAGCCTCAATGTCCGATCGCCAGACCGACGCCAGAGCTTCACTGCTACGTCTGACCGGACGCGTCGGTCCAACAGTGACCAGCGTCCGGTCACTTTGTAAATAGTGAGACTAACCCTTCTTCAACTCTATCTCTTTCACCCTTGCTCAAATGTGCCAACCACCGAGTGTATCACCTTGTGCACATGTGTTAGCATATTTTTACAAATATTTTCAAGGGTGTTAGAACTCTACTAGATCCTAAATGCATATGCAATGAATTAGAGCATCTAGTGGCACTTTGACAACCGTATTTTGATACGAGTTTTACCCCTCTTAATAGTACGACTATCGATCCTAAATATGATCATACTCACTAAGTGTCTTGATCACTAAAACAAAATGGCTCCTATCAAATATACCTTTTCCTTGAGCCTTTTGTTTTTCTCTTTCTTCTTTTCCAAGTTTTAAGCATTTGATCATCACCAAGCCATCGCCATTGTCATGATCTTTGTCATTGCTTCATCACTTGGATTAGTGCTACCTATCTCATACTTCACTTAGATAAACTAGGTTAGTAGTTAGGGTTTCATCAATTAACCAAAACCAAACTAGAGCTTTCACCAAGTCTTGTCTTGATCTTCTCCACCTTGATCACATGACTCAATGTCATGTCTCATGTGCAATAAGCTCCTTCATCATCACATGTGTGAGCTTTGCAACATCTCCAAGCCATTTTCACCTTCATGGCATATGTTGCTCACACACATGTACCTGTGGACTAATCACCTGTGTATCTCACATAAACACAATTAGTCCACCTAGGTTGTCACTCAATTACCAAAACCACACAAGGACCTTTCAGAGGGGTAGGCGGTAGGTGGTGATAGCCCTATCCGTCCCTTGTAATCCTCCACGTTCGTCTAGGGTGTAGGAGTCTAAATTGTCACATGAGGATGCTGACAGACCAGTACTCGGTGGCCTCCCAACCTATCTCACATTTAGTTCTAGCTCTAACCATGTTCGTTGTATGATTATCGACTGTTCTTTGCACTGCTATATTAGAACATGCCTGCTCCATTTAGGAATATTCTTTTATTCTTTGTTTTCCTTTTATCCTTAAGGTTAGCCTAGATGTGTGTCCACTATCTATGAAATACCGTTTTTACTCCTATTATGAACTATGGTCCACTATGCAAGTATGTAATCATGTTTATGTCCATGCTAGAATATATATATATATTGCCATGCTTTAGGAAAATATAAATAATGATATCTTGAATACTTCTAGGTGAAATGCAACAATGATAGCTCCGTACACTTGCGGATATTGTTTGTGATCTTTAAGGACTATCGTAGTTGGTGTTTTTTGGCGGTGTTGCTAAGATTAACTCAATCTTAGTAATGGTGTTAAGAAATACCAACAAGCATTTCTGGCGCCGCTGCCAGGTGACGGACTTAAAACCTCCTCACTTGGTGATTGCGCTAAGAAATGCCAACAAGTATTTCTGGCGGCATTGCCGGGGACGGACTTAAAACCTACTCACTTGGTAATTGCGCTAAGAAATGCCAACAGTTACTCTGTGCCTATAAATCATCGGATGTTTCGATGTGAGAGACAGATGATCCAGTAGGGACTAAGTGTTCTCTCGAGTTCTCAGGTTATTGATTCGGTGTAATTCATCGGACGCTGCGATATCCTCGCTCAGTGCGGGACTTAGGTTGTAGGTTACCATACTTTGGGTTTGGTGGACATTCCGTCCTAACAACGGACACTCCGTTAATCGGGCGACAGAACCTATGCTCTA
This sequence comes from Miscanthus lutarioriparius, assembly GCA_904845875.1. Lineage (NCBI taxonomy): Eukaryota > Viridiplantae > Streptophyta > Magnoliopsida > Poales > Poaceae > Miscanthus > Miscanthus lutarioriparius. The sequence goes on from CAJGYO010000005.1 coordinate 14,046,502, forward strand.
TGTCCTAGGGTTGGTTGACTGCTAATTTGGAGTGATGAACATCCATGCATGGGTACTAGGCTTCTGGGATGATCTTAGGGATATAATAGGGTAGGACTAGTTGAATCTTTGGCTAACTTAGTGCATCTAGTGGTTTGTCTAAGTCTCTTCCCATGAACCACTTGTAACCAAAACATGAGATTGAGTAAGGAAGCTTACTCCAAGATTAGGATTCATGAGATAACAGACTCCATGATAAGGGGTTGAACACATTTTGCCTTTGTGGTGAGTGAGAGGTCACCATACTCCATGATTCATACATGCATGAGAGATTGAGATTAGGGTTTGAGATAAATCTTCAACCAAAGAGACAAGGGCTCATGAGCTAACCATGATCATGAGATAAGGATGGCTTGACCTTGATGAGATGATAGCCTTGGATTACTTTCCTTCACTTCATCTTCCACCTCCATCTCCATTCCATCTTCATCTTCTCTTTCTAGTTCTTCCTCACTCTTGTTCTTCTAGAGAGAGGGAGAGGGTGAGAAATGGGAGAGTAAAATGAGCTGGTGTTGCTTCAGCTGAGACTTTGATATTTCCACCTCATGCATATGATAGGTGGGACCAAGAGCTGGGTGGAGGGCAGCTCATTCTCCATTCACTGCATGCAGCTCAGTTATTGGCGGATGATTCGGTCATCAAGTCAGATTGTTCGATGGTCTCTGAACTCATTGACTTGATCCAAACACTCAAGACTTGACCATCAGGGTTGCTTTGCTTGTTCCAAGGGTTAACAACCTGACCATTGGCATCTTGGGGGGATGGTGATGTGCTTCCTTAGTGAGTGCGCTGACTACTACTAACTTCACATTCTTCTGGTTTGTGTAGAAGCTTTGCCAAATTTCCATGGTTGAGGTTGAGGGCTTGGGTGGTTATAGTGAATTTGGGTCGTTATAGAGACACGCCCTTCTATAGGCAGCCCGAGGTGGAGCTTGGCTGGCTGGCTCGCTTAGTACCTCGGCATGACCGCGGCAGAGCTAGGCTAGGTGGTGCTGCGGGTACGTACGCCAAGGACGGCCGGCGTGTGTGAGTGTAGCCGATGCAGGGGCAGTGGGGCGTGCAGTAGCAGCTTTGCAGAGCAACAGGACAAGGTTGAGCAGTGGGTGGCAATGGCGTTGAGGCGACGCCCGCGTCGCGACGAGGCGGGCAAGGCTGGCACGGATAGCCGCAACGACGTGGGTGATGCGGGGCTCAGCAAGGGGCAGCACGACGTGGCTAGGGTCGCTCGGTTGCAGGCTGCTGCTGGATTAGCGCGTGATAAATGTTGGTGCATGTACTGAGTTGCTTGTGTTGCGTGCTTTGCCTTGCTCTATCAGTTGGTGCTGCGGACAGAGGAGAAAGGAGAGGGAGATGGGAGGTGGGGCCCATATCACGGTGGTGCGCGGGCACTATGGTCGGTGAGGGGGGGTCCGGGCACGGGTGTGTCGTGGCGGCGGTGGTGGGGGCCAGCGCACGCAGGCGCTGTCGGGCTAGGGCGAGCGGAGCACGCACGAGTGAGAGAGGTGAGGGACGGCATGAGATATTCTCGTGGCGGCGTGCGGGATGTAAGAGTGCAAGGAGAGGTGCAGCTCTGAAGGCTTTGAGATGGGTGCGAGTTCAGAGGATAAAAATAGAGAGCTCATATGATTTTAGTTTTCAAAATAGATTTTGAAAATATTTTTGAGTGAGTAATTTTTAAGATTTAAATTTTAGGGATGTTACATAGTTTTGCCTAAATCGCTGTCTTCCTTAGCTTAATGTATGTCAGTAACCAATTGGCATCTTTCAAAAAAAAAGTACAAGCAACACGATGGGCATCACGTTCTAGATTTCGGGATTTAAAAATAAAAGATAAATACTTGAAATTTGTTTTTATGGTTTTTTTTATACTAGCAAACATGTCCATGCGTTACAACGGGATTTATATCTTGTGTCATTTATACTAATACGCTTCGAGTCGAGTCCATACGTTGGTTGAACATATGCTATCTAACTTGTATGAGTACGGCTCATGAGTTCGAGATAATATAGTAATTACGATTTTAATCTCTTACCTAAGAAATGAGCAACGACATAATTTGCAATGGAGAGATTATTAACATATACAGCTTGTTCGCTGATTGGTTTCTGGACTGATAAGCCCAACTGGTGTTGATTTATTGTGAAAGAAAAATACTATTGACTGGCTAATAAACTCTGGCTAAAACCAACAAACAAACAAGCTAATAGTGTTCTAAGTGTCAATTCTTGATAAATCCAACTTATTTCAATTTTGAACGTTATGCTATCTAACTCACACGAGTACGGCTCATGAGTTCGAAACAATAATAGTAATTACCATTTTAATCTCTTACCGAAGAAATGAGCAACGGCATAATTTGCAATGGAGAGATTATTAACATACAGTGTTCTAAGCGACAGTTCTTGATAAAATCTAACTTATTTCAATTTTGAATGTGGCCCTCTCTTTGAAAAAACACAGAGAGCCAAAATGAGGGAGAACCCCCACTCTACCTCGTATATATGAAAAAAAATTACAATAAAATAGAATATAAGTGCACATGAATTATTAAATAATTAGACACAGAGATGTTTGTGCAACTTGCAGATTATGCATTTTTTTATAAAAAGTGTGTTTGTTACAAATCGCAGTAACTCCAATATCAATAGTAAATACAATCTTCATAAAAGGAAAATGAAAATTAAATACAATATGCAGATTTGAAATAAACATACATTTCCCTACCAACAAAAACAATGCTTAGCCAAAGGTATAGATATATATATATAAGCCTGTATTTATCCTGAATAAATTTTATCTCAAATTATTGAAAACACAGTCATCTAGTCATCACCTAGATAAAAGACGTGGGCTTGAAAAAAACATGGCACACACTACACGGTACGCGTACATAGAGTCCTAGACTTATCCAACACGACTTCACGATGCACACCGGACGAATCCCGGAGCACAACTCGGAACTGTTGTGGGCCTCGGCACCATTATCTGTGCCGCAGCCATGCGCTCCCAAAAAAGGACATATTTAGCGAGGCTCTGATTTAAAAAAATAGCTTTGACTCTTGCTCCTCGAAGGAGCATCTTGTATGGAGGAGTACACACACAAATTTTCAAGATGCGGTGCTGAATGCTAACTACTCTCCCTGCACTTGCTCAGTGCACTTTGATTAAACTACTTAGTTGTTTCGGTTATACAGACGGTTCGCTAGTAGGTTTTAGTCAGGTCTTATCAACTAGTCAATAGTATTTTTCTCTTACAACAAACCAATATCAGATGGGCTTATCAGCAGAAACCAACCAGCGAACAGCCTCATAAACCAACCAGCGAACAACCTCATAAACTAATCATCATCTGACCTTGATCGGCAAATTCCCAGGTCAAGACTATCTCCAATAACCGCGTTCCAAAATATAAGATCAATTCGTCTTTTGAGTAGCACTACAAGCAAATGGTTTAATACCTATTTTTTATCTTCTCCAATAACCAGACTAAAAAATAACCCTTTCTACAAATGGGTCTATATGAGAGAGGATATTTAGATTTGGGTTATGGCTCTCTTAGCACCTAAAATAGATTTTCTATATATATAAGCCCTTGTTTAGTTCTTTTCTTTCCAAAAAGTTCTTATGACCTAAAATAGATTTTCTATATAAATGTAGAGGACCTAATTGCACAGTTTGGAGAGGCTCGAGACGAACGTTTTGAGCCTAATTAGTCCATGTTTGAACACTATTTGCCAAATAAAAAAACAGCATCAAAATCCAAATTTCACGGACTAAACCAGGGCTAAGTATCGTGTTGTAATCTATTTTGAATTTGATTCCGGAATGGGTCTGTTGGAGGTGTCCCAGAGGATCGAGGAGTTTTTTGCGCCTGAAAGGCTGCTGTCGTCTTGCTGATTTTCTACTCGGTAATAATGATTTTGGGGTCAGCTTTTCTGCCCAACGTTAATTTGTATTGCAGTGTCGCAGCTGTGCGCCGCGGCACGTTTTATGCGTGCTACGGGATATAGTGTTGCGTAGTGCCGTGGCCGGCGCGCGACAAAGCACCGATGCGTCCATCACGTCCAAGGGAAACCGACAGCGCGCTGGGCGCGTCCGTGCAAGGAAGCCCTCGCCAAACATGTAAGTATCGTGCTGTAGATCTATTTTGAATTTGATTCCGGAATGGGTCTGTTGGAGGTGTGTCCCGGAGGATTGAGGAGTCCGCACGCATCGCGTTTTGCGCCTGAAAGGCTGCTGTCGTCTTGCTGATTTTCTACTCGGATCGTACAAACACCACTGGCGGTAATAATGATTTTGGGGTCAGCTTTTCTGCAACCAACGTTACATGCAGTATTGCAGTGTGTGCAGCTGTGCGGCCGCGGCAGTACGTACTGTATGCAGGTCGGAAATACTCCAAACGTGAAACGGTGAAAAAAGCGAAAATACGCTCGGTTTCACCCCGCCGACACCGCGCCGGCGCGCGACAAGAAGCACCCGATGCGTCCATCACGTCCAAGGGAAACCGACAGCGCGTCTCGCCTTCCCTCCCCTCATCGCGCGTCCGTGCGCCGCAGCGTACCAGCGGAAGCCCCGTTCGACGTCGCCGTGCTCGGCAGCGGGGGGGCCGGGCCGGCCGAGGACCCAGACCCGGGACGGCGGGGGACCATCGCCGCATGCACATGCACGGCCAGATCAGAAACAGACGGAACGGGAGGAGTGTGATAGGAGGAGCCGATGAGGAAGGAAGCGTGCGGCCAGCGGAGCGGAGGCTGCGACGGCGGCAGGGCCTGACAGGGTGAGCAGCGGACTTGAATGCACCAGTCCTGACTACACCACTCCCGGTCCCGGATCGCGCAGCCTGGTCCCGGCCGGCGCCAGCTCGGTAGCCTCACGGGTCCGTCGGCGTCCCGGCCGCTCGTCCGAGCCCATCGACGGTGCATGGGTGCGGGTTCGCGTGCCCCTGTCACGGGCAATGGTACTCGAGTTCGCCACTGTTTCGACCTGCAGCTTTGCACAAGACTGCAGGCTGCGTCCACTGATGGTTGGGAGTACGGAGTACGTCGGGCGCGTCACTGTGCGAGCTGGCAAGCTGTACGCCTGTACCGCGCTAGTACGTGTACCGCGGGTTAATTTTTCAAATGCCGGAAAGGCCTCGTTCAGGAGTCCAAGAAACATGTAGAACGAGGGTAAGCAGATGTACATGTACATTTCATCGTTTTATTTTATTTAATAAAAAACCGCTTAGTCTCTCCACCCTAAGCTAGCCCATAGTCTATAACATCGAAGCGTAGCCCATCTCAGTTAACAGTTCAACGCGACGAACGGAAAACTAACAAAAAGCCTTCAATGTGCAGTCCAGAAAATGGCGAGTGAAACCGACATGTCTAGTCTAGGGAGTGCTGCACAGTGTACACTCCATTGGTTCGTGCGTGTGGTGGCGAGTTCGTAGTATTGGGTTCTTGCTTGCTGAAACAGCAGATGTTGCGATCACCGAGTTGTCGCGGGATGTTGATCTTGAGATCCCATCGGCCCGCCATGGATCAAGCGCAGGCGCGCCGCGGACAAAAGATGTTCGACTTTTTAGATTGTGTTTGAAGGCGATTTCGGCGTTGGAGGCCTGGAGCGATGTGTGAGCTGACTGCTTTCTTAGTCCGACCGTTATCACCCTTTTCGGGCCGCAACGTCCAAGCCCACCACCACACGCTCGCGTGGAGCGGGCACCAGAGGCGACAGGGTCGGCCCATGCGACTCCGCCGTGCGTCCGCCATACGGGCCGCTGTGCGGTACCATGGACATGGAGGAAAGGAAAGAAACACGGTTCATCTCTGGGCCTAGTCATGTTGGCCCATAAACTTTATGTCTTTATCGGATGCGGCCTGCAGTCTGCTGCACTTGTTCTTTATTCGGGTTTCTGTTCACTGAACCGGAGCATCGGAATCTTGCAACCACTGCGAGTTGCAGGTAGGATTGTCGATCGAGAGATGCGAACGGTCAAACCGGAGAGAGTAGTACCAACTAGCAAGTCACCGACACACTCAAGGTGCTTTGCATCAGGATCTTTGCACAGGAGTTGAAGGCTGGCACTGGCAATTGGCAAAGCATGCGCTGCGGCGCGACACTTTCTCAGCAGTCACGCACAAGAGCCAGACCAACGCAACGACCACGAACGATGCTACCGCGCCGCTGTGGGAGGTGGTGCGCTAACGCCAAAAATCGCCAATGCAAATATGCAATGGCACACGGCAGCCAGCGGCGGAGCTGCGAACATCGCAAACCGCATCATGGCCGCGTATCCCCGCCGCACCGGAGCACGCAGCGAATCATGCCACACCCTCCATCCGATCCCGACCCCCGGCCACCCCAACCCGTCGTCGTCGTCCATGCATGCTGCACCCGGCCGCCCTCTGCCGACAGAAGGTAGATTTCGCTCGGCCCAATACTGAACCGCATCATGGCCCGGCCGGCAAGCTGCGTCCGCAGACGCGGCTGCACCCGGCCGCCCGGCCGTTCCATCCGTCCATCCATGATCCACCTGACACGCAGAAACCTCGCGTCTCCTACTACTCGTGCTGCGCGATCGATCTTTACAGCCTAGCCATGCATGCAGCTGCCTGCCCGCGACTGCGACTGCTACCAAGGGCAGCGACTGGGCGAGCGAGCTCCTCGCAGCCGCTGCCCGCGCTGCTCCTCGCGACCGGCGCAGATCTTAGTACTACTGATTCTGAGATCGTGTTGGCCACCCCACCGGCCGGGACAGAGGGGGCGTATTAAAATCGGGGCCGGCTGATTAAGCCGGGGCATTAGCCATCATGCCATGTCCAAAAAGGATCAGAGAAAATAATCAGGCGGCAGCCTTTTGGGGCAGCTGTCTAGGACGAGCGCCCTACGAGCGCAGCACCATCATGAGCCCCTCGTACCGCCACACCACTCCCGCTCTCTGATTACCGGTCAAGACTCAAGACTTGGATGAGCACGTTATTGCTGCCTGCCGATGAATTTTTAAGCGCCTGATCCGAACCGCTAGTAGGGGCCAGTTTGGTTGCCGATTTTTTTTTGGCAAAACGATACTGTAGCGTTTTCGTTATTATTTGATAATTAGTGTTCAATCATAGTCTAATTAGGCTTAAAAGATTCGTCTCGTTGATTTTGTCTAAACTGTGTAATTAGTTTTATTTTTTATTTATATTTAATGCTTCATGTATGTATCCAAAGATTCGATGTGACGAAAATCTTGAAAATTTTGGTATTTTGGGAGAGAACTAAACAGGGCCTTGATTTAATTTAGACTGTGTGGCGTTGTATCTGAGGCCATGTTTAGTTCCTCCAAAACTCCTGAAAAGTGCACTATACAAAAAGAAGATTTCTCGTCACATCAAATTTACGGTACATGCATAGAGTACTAAATGTAGACGAAATCAAAAACTAATTGCACAGTTTGATTGTACTTTGCGAGACGAATCTTTTGAGCCTAATTAGTCAATGTTTGACAATAATTCACAAATACAAACGAAATGTTACAGTGAGGAATCTTGCACTGTGCAAACTTTGCACCTTCCAAGTTTAGCCAACTAAACAAGGCCTAAAACCAAAATTAATCATACACTCCTCTCCTTTCCTTTCTCTCAAATAAATAAGGTGTTTTTTAAAATATAGAGGTGTTATCATACTATTTCCATTTCCAATTAGTACCGTACAGTAGACTAGAAGGCTTATTTTAGGACGGCACCAGCACCACAATTGTATAGAAAGGCTTTGAGAACGATCGACAAGATTACAAAAGAAAATCGATGTCCATGCTACAGTATCATTTGCTCAAGACATCAGCGTGGTTTTTTTTTTAGAAAATGGAAAAATGGACTTATTGTTTAGGGCGTTCCACACGATATCTAATAAACATATTTCATAATTATCATTTACAGACAAACATTACGAAAAGGGTACTGAAGTTACACTGTTGTTAACACACATTGGATCGCCAGTCATTTATGATCCTTTACACATAACAAAACTTTCTTATTTCTACATGTTTTTTGTGGTATAAATTTAACCGCACACGTATATTTTGGACAGGAGTTAATAATTATGGACGATAGATATGGCCTCCATTAACGTTTTCTTTCGAAAAGGAGTTTTGCCTGCTTTGGGCTTTTGGGCAGGCATAATTGCGGTTATAATTACAGCCATGAGTGACTATGATGGGACTCACTTGAGAGAGCAGCAGACTTTGTCGCTTCGTCCATGTGGCTGCTAGCTGGGTGCAGATGACCAAATCTCAGGGCTCCACTTCGGCACCATGTATGCATCTTCTCATCCTAGAGCCAAAAAGAAAAACGACGCATTATGCAGATGCATTGTATTGTACATATACACGCTGATCTCTGCTCATGCGTTTTGCATTTTTTTTAAAGAAAGAAACAATGGTCTTGCAGCGGATATTGGCAACACACAGATGTCATTTTGGCTATCAATTAAGCACACCGCCTCATTACTCGTTGGTGTATCAAATGTACTAAAATTATAGGAAAAATACAAACCGTATATTCTCGTGTTTGGATCACATTGGCATAGACAACCCAATCTCCCCTGATTTTAAAAATCCAAGCTTCTAGAGTCTAGACACGAGGCACCTATCACATGTTAGCGTTGCCATAATTTTCTATTAGATTACGCGAGATCACGGTTTATCAGGCTGTTTGCCCTATGAGCAATTGAGCATATCTCCACCACTCAAAAGGTGGTTTGTTTATGGGGAGGAGCATGCACGCTGTTGTTTATTTCGCTGATGATCGCCAAGGAAGAAGAGCATCACATTCCCCGAGATCCCACGGGCAGATCATCCATAGCTAGAGCGCCCTAACCTAACCACACCCAAATAAAAATCTCCTGCTTTTGCCAAGATTTATCCATGTGGTGTGCGATTACATGTGTCCGTCCGTCCGTTTGCTTGCTTTGGTTGCTTGCTGATATGAATGATAACACCACGGTTCTTGTATGTTTATTTATCAAATGACAAAGGGAAGCGTTGATAGATAAAATATAAAAGCAGAGGAATATATCAAGTGGAAAGATCGATTTGCTCCGATGCCGCTCTTAGTCAAAAGCGTGGATCTGGGGGACCTCAGGCTTCGATGCCTATTGACCATTGCACCGATCTTTGTGGTCTCTGCCTCCATATCTTTTTTTAATCTCAGAGGAAATCACGTCATCCATTCAGCTGATGTGAGCAAAGCAATTTGTATATATAACCGGCCTCCTGGACTAACGGTGCATTGTTACAAATGATAGGCAATATAAACTATAAAGAACAGAAGATCAAACACAGAGGGACATGAGATTTTAACGTGGAAAACCCTTTTAAGGAAGAAGAGAAAAACCACGGGCACCAGCCAGCAAATCTTTACTATATCGGGTGATGTTACAAACGTTGAGGATTTACAACTTTTCTTATCCCAAGATGACGGCTTACATGAGGTATATATAGAGATGAAAAACCCAAATAGGCGACGATCCATACCGCGGGGGGCTCCGCCCCCCGCACCCCTTCGGCCCCAGCCTCTCGGCTGACGGGCCTCGCTTCGCTCCGGCAGAAGTTAGCATTTATCTTATACATAACTAAATTTGGATCGCAACTCATCCATGCATAACTAAACAGTTCACCTGTTTGTATGGATTACAAATAAAGTTTAGCTGACTAAGTTTAATTTAGTCTCGGTATCAAACAAACCTACGTACTCCTATATATGATCAAAGGAATTGGCTGCAAACTAGGGCGGTGATGATCGATTGCCTTGCCTCCAAGATACGGGAGCCGGGCACAGACAAGGTGTACGGGCCTGGACAAGAAAACCTGCCCTCCAGTGCGGTCCTCAAGCTCGGGAGCTCCGCTGCCGTTGCCTGCCCTGCCATGGCGTGCGCCGTGATCATGCGTGTCCGCTGCTCCGGTCTACTAGGAGGAGTACCTGCGAGGCTACGAGTGTTTACTACCAGTGCAACTGCATGCCTCTCTCCAGCAGGCGCGTGCGACGGGCCTGACGGGACGGGAACACGAAAACTCTTGGGTGCTCACATCAGAGACCAGAGAAGCATGCTAATCCCATGCATGTCGGGCTACTGCTCCTCCTCCAGTCCGGGGAGACAGGGAGAGCTAGTGGTGCTCTGGCCGCAACAAACACACGACCAAATCCCAGTGAATTCAATGGCACCTAACACTACCATGCCATTGCCATCCATCCCTCTGCCAGTGAGCTTTACCACACCCCCTTTTTTGTTGCCTTCTTTTTCCTACAAGAAAAGACTGATCGATCATGTTTCGATATGGAGAGGAGAATGAATTGGCTGATATGTTGGCACTGCAAGTCCCTTTGTGAAAGGCAGCTTCGAAGATGGTCTTTCAGGAAAAGAAAAAAAAGAATACTTCGACGATAAGCATGATTATTTGGACTAATCCGATCGGCATCCCCGGCATTTCTGGAGATCTCTACGTCTCTACAAGTAGTATAGCTCCTTGCCAACAGGAGCCGGAGTGAACTGTGGAGGAATTTTGGTGGTGGTGGTGGCATTGGCAGGATAAGATCTGCATCTCTGAGTTGGAAAGGGGGTTAAGGGAATAAAGGGGTGGTAGTATGTATAAGATTAAGATAGAATCGAATACGCAAGGTTTGGGGGACTGATTGGACTGATGGTACTAAATATCGCATTGCTTAATGTAATAAACCTTGCTGGACAAGTCTGGTCCAGAGAAACCTATCCAAGGAGCTCCAGATTGTTCCGAGCTCCTAAAAGTTTTAGATAGTCTTCTAAAAGCACGTCCACCTCCTAAAACTAACTAAAGGCAATAAATACTTTGGCAAAAGGACCATGATGCCCTCTCCCTTTGCCCCTGCTCCTTCTCTGCATGCCCCTGCTCCTTCTTCTCTGCATGGCGCCACTTCTCCCATGCGCAAGCTGGCGCCACACCGTGTACTTCTAGGCGCCAATTTTTTTTTTGTTGCTGGCGCCAACACAATGAAGTGTCCATACAAATATTCGTACACTCATACAATTGGAAAGAAGTGTCCATAAATCATCCATACAACAATTCAACACATCAATAAAATCACCATTACAAGTTGACATCTACAATCTACTAAACAAACCATCGGCTATCCAATCACGGAACTCGTTCATATTTCGATCTTCATCTCCATGACATACATTTGACACATTACCGTCAGAAGAGGATCCTTCGGCGAATGGAACATAGTTCTCATCCTGGTCAACCAAATCAAAGTCCGCATCTCTCAAAAAACTGTCCCTAATAAAATTGTATAGTGCCATGCACGCAATAATTATATGGCTTTGCTTTTGCATTGGATAGCTAGGAAGGTCAAGCAATATCCTCCACTTCATCTTTAGAACTCCAAACGACCGTTCAATGACATTACGGAATGAAGAATGTGAGTAATTAAACAGTTCTATTTTACCTCTTGGCATTGTTCCTTGTCTGAACTCCGGCAGGTAGTACTTGATTCCTTTGTACGGTGCAAGATATCCCAGTCGGTTTGGGTAACCCGAGTCAACAAGGTAGAACTTGCCTGTACAGTTGTCATTACCTTCAGGTGGATGCGGAAACTTGTCTCCAAACTTGTCAATTGCATCTTTGAACACTCTCATATCATGAACTGGCCCAGGCCAACCAGTCACCACAAAAGTAAATCTCATATCGAAATCACATATAGCCATGACATTCTGACTCGTATATCCATGTCTTCCCATATATTTGTACTATCTTGGTAGTTGGCACTACTACAGGAATATGAGTACCGTCTATAGCTCCAATGCAATTGTCAAAGAATGGCGTGAACCAAGGGCTTTGCAACCTAGGATGCACATTCCTAAACTCAGGGTCCTTTGGTTTAATGATGTCAACTGCTAGCTTGTTCACACTCTCTAGAACTTTATCAAACTTTCTACATATTGTTTCTAGTGATCTTGTGAAACGATCCTCAACTTGTCTAAGAGATTGAGGTGCACCACATATCCATAGAAACAACCCTAAAGCCTCCATAGATGACATGCTCCTAGTTGATTTTAATCCATATGATTCAACTAGCAAACTATGCAGCCTCAGAAACAAATCTTGACTCATTCTAAACATATTGTAACAATATCTGCTATTTCCTAGTGTCTTCATGACCCATTCAAATCCACTCTATGTTTCTATTTTGTATTCTGCTTTGTTCATATAGGTGTCAAAGTGATACATACCCATCATGGCAACAACAATACTTAAGATTTTCCTCCTCTTCTTCCTACACTGCAATATATAGGATTGTACTCTTTGATCAAATTCATCCCTATCATCGTCCTCTTCATCCCATTGCTCATCCTGAGACTCATCTTCTTCCTGTAATAAGCAAAAGAAACAAATCAGTACATTTCACTACCATAAAGCAACAAATCCACATTTCACTACCAACCTCTACGTGCCATTGTTCCTTTAACACAATTCCCTACCCTTATTTCCTCAACAGCAAGTTCACAGTAATAATGTGTGTTTTCCTCGGACCAATCAGCCCTGGCATGAGGATTCTATAGCAGAAAACAAATTATCACACTAAGCATTGCAATGTCAAACAGTTGGAAAATAAATGGCAAGCATACAATTCACAACTCACTAGCCATATCACAGACAACATTTCATACATGAGAAGGCAAGCATTGACCATGTATAGGCAATTACCTGAGACTGTGTTTCAGAGTCATCAACATCCACTGGATTGTGAAAGCCATGGCCTGCAGACGACTCAATATTGGGGAAGACGTCCGCCTGTGAGTTGAGATCCAAATGCTCCATGTGGCGGCGGGGAGCGGACAGGGAGGGGGCCGGCTGCGAAATGAACAGCCCGAAGTCGTCTTCGTCCACATCTTCCGGGGATGTGCGGAAGCTACCTGCACCGGAGGAAGATCCTTGAAATAGGAAGTCCCTGTAATTGTACTTGTCCATGGGCGGGGTGATGTGCTTGGGCGTGCGCGTGGCCGGGTTGGGGGAGGGCACGAAAGGCTGTGGGGGATGGCACGGGGAAGGAAGAAACTGCTAACAATCCACCTGCGCACAAAAATAGATCAGCAAGGGGAACCTCAGAACACTACATCAAGAAGGAGAGGGAAGAAACTAACCCGGCAGGCCCGAGAGTTCGTCGCAGACCCGGGATTGCGCGAGGGAGCAGCTGTCCTCCCCCGGTGGTGGTGGCGTTGCGGGATGAGGAGGTCCCGGCGGGTGGCGACGGCGGCGGGGAAGGGCACGGGCAGAGGATCCGGCGAGGGAGCACCCGACCGTCGGTTATTGGCCGCGGAAGCTGGCGTCGATGGCAGATCCAGCGGCAAACCGGAGGGGGAGGGCGCAGACGGCGCTGTTTGGCCTCGGACGTTCGCGAGGTGGGTGGATCTAGCGGCGGCGGGGATGGGGGCGGCGGGGATGTTGGTGGACGCGAACGGGGTAAGGCGCGGGGTGACGCGTGAGGCCGAGACGGGGGTAGTGGCGGTCTAGGATGGGCTTTAGGAGGTTTTAGGAGGGGGTGGAGCTCCTAAAGGAATTGAAGCCTCCTAAAACTTTTTAGGAGCTTTTAGTCAATGTGTTTGGTTCTTTAGACACTTTTTAGCTCCTAAAGATTTTAGGAGGTGGAACCAAACAGGGCCTAATATTTTTTGGTAAAAGCTATACCTCACTCAAGCAATTTAGAGGAATCCATCACACGAATTTTGAGCCATTCGATTCTTTCCTATCTCCTACGCCCGCCGTCCGATTTATGCGTCGGCTACCCGCATCCGCCCGTGCCTGCGTCGAGCCAACGAAACGGCGCGCGGCCGTGACCTTGCTTCCCCGCTAGCCACCAGCGGCGGCGCCTCTCCGGCGGCTCATGCCCGCCCCCCTGGAGGCGTCCCTGGTCACGCGACCAGGCTCCGCGCTCACAGCGGCGGCGGCCTGGCCCTGCGCTCTGGCTCCGCACATCCCCACGGCGGTGCCAAGTGTCCCCGCCGGACCGCGCCACCCAGCAGGCCACGCCTGGGCCCCACCGGAAGCGCATCTCGACGACCGCGCGTGCCTGACGGCGGTGGCTAGGGTTTCGACGAGCCTCTCCCCCAACTTTTGTCCTTGTCCTTTCATAGAAAAAATATTTCTTGTGATTTGTGCCGGCCGGAGTTGGAGAAGATAGTGGCGGCCGATCTCGCCGGAGTTGGAGAAGATGACGGCAGTGGCAGAGGGTCCCGCCGGAGCTGTGCGGGGTGCTGGCGGGGCACTGGGCGGTGGCGGGAGGAAGAAGATGAATAGTGGAGAAAAAATTGAGTGACAGCTCACACAGATTTTGTTTTGGATTCATTTGTGTGATTTGTTCTCTAAAATTGCTTGAGTGATCAGATCAAACAGATTACTCGAGTACCAAATAGACAGACCTTACATCATTTCAGAAGGACAATATTAACTCTTATGATAAACATGACCTGCCCTCCTAAAACCAGTTTAAGAAAGTAAAATCCCTTTTTTCCAAAAAGAAAAAAAAAAAGAGAAATCCCTGGTGATAAATGAAAAGTTCAAAAGATTCACAGACAGGGACCTGAATAAGCAGGCAAAGAGGACAGGGAAATTCAACGAATGGCGCCAAGCAGGAAACCTCCAAGGGACCCACTTGGCTGACAAGGAGCCACACCGCTTTTTTGGTGGTAAACAGCTGCGGCGCGGTGCGGTCAAACCGATGACTGCGGTTAGGGAGGGGGTTAACCACGCCAGCACACGTTAAGCTTGGCGAGCACGAGGCAGCAGCAGCGAACAAGAGCGGCAGTGATCGAGTCGAGCAGCCAGCCGCGACCGCGACCATGGCTCTGCCTGTGCTGCCGCTGCTTCTGCCTCCGTCCCTCCTCCTCATCATCACCCTTCCCCCTCCCGTCTAGACACGCATCATTGCGCTACTCCGCGCTGCACTCCTCCCTCCCGTGTCTGTCGCCTCGGCTGCCCCTCTCGTGCTCTGCTCTCCCCTCCCTTGCTGGCTGCTGCTCCCCCTCTTCTTTTCTTGCTTGCCGTGCCGGTGCACCGAGCTCTTGCTAGCTAGTACCCGCCTAGCTATATATAGCGAGCCGAGCAGGCTTTCCTTTCCCAATTCAAACAGTGCGGCGTCTTCGGCGGCGGCGGCGGAGGCAGAGGCAGACGACGCCATGAACGCCTTCTTCACGTCCCTGGCGCGCGGGCTGGACGACCTGGGCCGTGCCGGCGGGCTGTCGTCGCTGCCGGCGCTGCTGCGGGCGGCAGCGCTGCTCAGGGGACTGCACTCGCAGCTCACGCTCATGGTCGGCCAGCTCCACCTGCCCCCGGGCGGCCGCTGGCTCGACGAGTACATGGACGAGACCGCCCGCCTCTGGGACGCCTGCCTCGCCGTCAAACTCGGCCTCGCCTCCGTCGAGCGGTATTGCGCCGCGGCCTCCTGCGCCGCCGCCGCGCTCGATGACTGGCTCCAGGATCCCTCCCCTCTCTCCACTCGCCAGGTTGGTTCTTCCTTCCTTCCGTTGAAGCGTCCTGCGATGGATCGATCGCGTCTCATGAACTATCGATCGTTTCCGTTTCATTCATGGCTTTGCTCTGTTTCTTTCTATCTGAGAGACTGAAACGCTCGTGGCTCTGTTTGTGGTGCGCATCGACGTCGTTCATCAATCCATCGCTATTGTTAATGGTTTGATTGGCGCTTCCCGCGCAGGTGCTGCGGGCGATCTCCGTGTCGAGGAGGGAGGCCATGGCCGCGGAGGAGGAGAACCGCGCGCTGTCGGACGCGAGGATCGCGCCGCTGTCGCTGCAGCTCGACGAGCGGCTGCTGCTGCGCGCCACGGACACCGCGAGGCTCACGGGCTTCAACGGCTTCCGTGGCCTCCTGTACGCGCTGCACAACGCGAGCTCACTCCTCCTGCTCATCCTCGCCAGCGGTGCCGTCTCCTGCGCGGCCGCGGCGGCCGGCGGCGGCCCGTGCGCCGCGGACGACGACGCCGGCGGCGCGGACGCCGGGGCCGGCTTCATGGCGTCCATCGCAATGCTGCAGCAGAGGATGGCGGAGGAGGCCGAGTCCGACGGCCCCGGCGGCGCGCCCGGGATCATGATGTGCGAGTTCCGGTGCGCGCGCGCCGCCGTGGAGGCGGCGCGGGAGGAGGTGGAGCGCGCCGCCGCGACGGGCCGCAAGTGCGAGGGAGGCGGCGGCGTCAAGGACAAGGTGGAGGAGCTCAAGGCGTGGCTGGACGTGCTCCGTACCGGCACCGATAGCCTGGTGTGCCAGCTGGACGACTTCCTGGACGACATTGTCGAGGGCAGGAAGGAGCTCTCCGACCTGTGCAGCCATTGATGGATCAATCACACCTCGTGCCCTGCCCCCGATCGAGCCAGCCTCGGAGCTCCACCAGTCCCAGCATAAAGATCATCATCATCACAAATTCACATGAACGAATGAATGATGCTCGTTGCTTGCTTGCTTGCTTACTTGCATGGTAGTACAAGCAAAGTCACATACGTACGTACTAGCAGTGTCCCTAGCTAGCAATAGCCTGTTGTTGTCCCTCTTCTCTATCGCCATCTCTGTGTTAGGGATGGAGAGAGTGATGGAGCCTCAGCCTGTGGTGTCGCAGCATTTTGGCCATGATGCTGTTCCTGTCTCGTTGTTGCGTCTGCGCCTCTGCCATGAAAGGAGGCGGCATGATGGGGATGAGACTGAGAGAGAGGTGGGAGTACTGGCGTTGGAAGAGGAGGAGAGGGAGGCAACTGATCCATCGATCACACACAACAAGAGCCAAGAGATCTTTGGCTCAGGAATCGGCGGCACACTCGCAGCTGCGCAGAAAGTGGCCTAGGTTGGACCGACCCCTTGCCATCCCCGCGGAAAACTTTGGTCGTTGCTTCTGTCCTGCTTACACTTCTCCCGTTCACTCGCTCGCTTTCTCAAAGCTCTCAGCTTCGGCCTCACGGGTCCCCAACCCAGCGGCTCTTGTCTGGCTTGCATGGCATCTATACGAAAACTACACTGGTTAATTAAGACACTACTACATTAATTAACCTAGCAAATCAGTTGCAGCTCGATCCCGTGTCCACACCACGGCAGCCAAAGCCATTCCTCGGCACGCCTTTGGTTCGTTTTGACAGAGCCTAACAACCTCATCGGCGACACGACATGGATCCATTATCCATCGCCTCGCCCTCGCCTCACCGTCGCCGGCAAAAGGCGAGCCATCATGGCCTCCTTTCCCACGGCCAGGTGCTCTCGCTCGATCAATCAAACTACTGGTACGGTAGGAAACAAAAGCCGGGCGATCGAGCGGCGTGGGCATTAGGCCAGTCTCAATGGCTTTTTATTGCACTGTTTCCAAAACTGCCGCATCATCGAGAGTGGAATGAAACCACGAACAAAACAACCTCAAGATTGCAAGGTTTCATTTTGCTATTTCCAAGGCTAGCTAAAGAATTTAATTGCTGCATGATGTTGTGATCAAATATATCATATGAATCGTGTAGCCATTTGTAATTGTTTTCAAATCGAGTACTAGCAAACCGCTCAGCTTTCACACACGTATTGCTGCATATTCAGATAGGAGTATGTCATACACGTGCTGCAGATTATTGTGCTCAGCTTTCACACGTACTGCAGGAGACGGCGCGGCGCAAATGACGAATCACGGATCCGCCGGATTGTGTGGCTACCAAGCGTGCACCATTCCTCCACTGGAGCCACACTGCGCCATGTCTCCGCACGGGATCGCCTCCCTCGCCTGATGATGAAACGAACCTCTCTCAGTGGCGTGTCGCTCCATTTCCAAGACGTAGGTAACCGAGCCGTGCTCGTTTCGTCAGGATGAAACGAGTTTCCTCTCTTTCTTCGTAAATATGCTGCCACATCATCAGATTTGCCTAGATGGAACCTCATTTACTGCCACGGAGACTGGTCTTATTAGTAGGGCTTAGCGCCGTTTCATATCCACCGCTTCCTCTTCGGGCCAGGCACAACTGTTTCCTTCTCCTTCTTCTCCTCGTTAGAAAAAAGACCTAAAAGAAAGCAATGTGTGAAACCTGAAACGCCGAGGATCTCGCCACTTGTTTACTCCTATCCTACTAGTGGCGACCTCACTTCCGTCTCGCCCATCATTACGGCCTCCACCATCGCAAGAATAGGGGGTGTCGAAAAGCGAGGCCGCGCTCCGTGGGATTCCTTGTACCCCTCCTCCTTGGCCCTGGCCGAGGACGCCGAGCGCCGGCCTGCCGAGGCGTAGCGTATCCTTGTACGGAGCCTCGGAGGGAGATCCGGAGATGGATGGACGGACGGACGGATGGGAAGGCAGCGCAACACATGACCGGCGCGAAAACACTGGCTGTGGCGGCCGGCTTCCGTCCCGTACTCCCGTGGCGCTGCAGCTGCTTGTCGGGCTGGACCGACCGGCGGTGTCCCGGGCCGGGAAGCTGCAGTGCAGCGGACGGACGATCGCAATGATTATAGCGTTTTCTGGAACGGCAGCGGGGACGGGGACTGCCCTGACCCGGGGTGCAGCGCGGCTTTCTGCTGCGCATTCAAGAAAAGGACCTCTGGGCTCTGGACCTTTGCCGCCTGTGTCGCTCGCCCTCGCCCTCGCCCCGTCGGTCGGTCGGTCCATGGATCCATGCCGGGCCATCATTTCCCTGGAGGAACAAGAAGCAGATGGGAGTGGAAGGTTGCCCATGGATCCATCGATCGGCGGCAACTTAGTCGGATCATGGCCGGAAGAAAAAGTAGGAGCTTGGTGTCGCGGTCGATCAGGTCTCTTGGAGAACAAACGGGGTGCGTCGGTCTGGGTTGAAACCGGAATTAGGCAGCTAGGCACCAAAGTTTCATGATGTTTTCTTCTCCCAGACAACGAGCCTCATGATGTCAGCGGCTAAAAACTGATGATGTCCGTGACACTGTGTCGGTACATAGGCTACCAAAAATTTGTCTTCTCCTAGGCCATTGTCAAGACGCATAAGACAATGTTAACGACATAAAGAAGTCAACAACAATCTGCTGCCCAAATGTTCACCAGTAGTAGAACACAAATGGTTTTCTATCCATGGTTTCTACTGTATTTTCTTACCGGAAGCACAAAAGCAGATGACAATATAGGCATGGGTCCCACGGTCATGAACCACCGGTGGCATTTCCGCATGCATCCATCTAAAAAAATCTGTTACTAGAAATAGATTCATTTCATTGACAGATGACTTAAGTTAGCCCTAGATTCATTTTGGGACACGGTTTCGATTTGGCAAATATGTTCAAACATGGACTAATTAGTTACCATTTCAAAACGCATAATTAATTTTTCTTTTCGTCTACATTTAATGCTCCATGCACGGACCGTAAACATTCGATGTGACAGATACTATAGCAACTTTTTAGAAATTAGGGTGGAACTAAACAAGGGCTTACCATCAATATTAACGATATTAACGGTTTTCTAAGTAAGCCGTCAATATAAATAGGATCTTTTATACATATGGTACGCTCAAGTAAAGCCGCCCATGAAAATAATCTATACTAGTGGTTGATATAACATGACGCTAGTACTAACATTATCTTTTCTCCCTCATTTCCATCCTCGCGTTCTCTCAAATCTTTTCTCCCTCTGTCTAATCTCTTCCTCTCTCTTTGAACCCATCCTCGCATTCTCTGTTCTCTTCTCCTTTTGCCTAATCTCTTTCCCTGCGCGACCAGACGCGGTTCTGAGTTGCCGACCCACATGGTTGTCAACGGTGTCATGTCCATACTTCGTCCAACACTAAGCCCTTGGTAAGCTTGACTACCCCCAATGGCCCTTTCTTATGTATGTGAACTCTTCATGGCTCCGTGTCGAGCACTTCATGGTTTATTCAGTGTGGGCTTTTGTGTGGAAAGAGAGAGAAAAAGATAAAAGTAGGTGTGGTGTGGTGGTGACTACATTGATTGAGTTTAATGTGCACGATCTTAGTGGGCAGCAATGCGTGACATACAACATGCTGGGAGCTATTGAAAAATATGTAGCCTGTCCGTTTCGGCTGAAACAATCGTGGATTATAAGCCAGAAGTACTGTTGGCTGGTTTGGTGTGAGAGAAAAATACTGTTCCAGCTTATAATCCACGATCGTATAAGCCGAAACGAATAAGCTGATGGTTCAATGATCCGTACGGTGATGAGAGTGGAAATTCATATACAAATAGATTCCCCATTCTTGAAAGTATCAAGATGACACCTATTGGGCGGCGTTTGAAAAGGCACAACAACAAAATCATAGGATTAAAACTAATTTGCCATTGGCTTGCACGTTTTTTCCCCTAAAACCCTACAAACAACTTGTTCTCCCCCCCAAACCATTTCTATCACGAACCAAATTTGGTGTGGTGCTTAGTGATTCTTAGCAAGTTCACACAACCCCTGCACTTCACAAAAAGCGGATCCAAGTAGATCGATGTGTAAGCTAATAAATGTGTTAGAGAAAACTAGAGTGCGATAAACCAAATCAGGCACAAAGATTTGTTTCTCGAAATTCAGCCCCACAACTTGGACCTTATATTTCTGCTAAGGAAGATGTGAGCAACACCGAAGGCCAAACTCTACTAGGTCTCTTTCAACCACTTTGCTTGAATCCACTAGTTGATCTTTTCCACCATTCAGGGGTGTTGGATCTCTGGTACGTCTAGAGGGGGAGGGGTGAATAGGCCTGTAAAAATTCAACTCAAACCAAAGTCAAATTGACCCACAGCACTGCCGCTCTGTGAGCGTGGCACTGCCGCACCTGTAGAATAGATTAGTTCATAGTTCAAAATCTTCTCAACAAAAATTAGACCGGTATATATTTTTAGTTTCCTGCAGGGTAGTAGATCACAGATCGACAACTGAAAGTGGTGGGAACACCACACACAAGTAGATCGGCCTCAAACTCTAGAAATCATCTCAACAACAATAGGAACACGAGTGTAGCAACACAAGCACAAGATGACACAAGGATTTATCCTGTGGTTCAGCTTGCCACAAAGGCTTGCCTAAGTCCACGTTGTTGAGGTATACCACTAAGGCTTAGGGATTTGCAACCCTATCTCGTTCTCAAGTCAAGAGAGTGAACTCTTGAGATGATGGTGATTTTACTCGCTGCAAGAGGTGGTTACAAACCTTTCGGGGCTGCCACACAAGTTGGCAAGTTTCGCGGACGACGCTCTAGCCGGCTAGGAGCCAAGCTCCAAGAGTAACAAACACAACCGCCGGCTCAAACGTGAACCAAGTGCTCTTTAGAGTTTGAGAATCAATGGAGCTGCTCTCTAATCAAGTTTTGGATCCTTATCCCTCAAGGATTGATGGGGAAATCAATGAATTTGCTTGGGGGCTTGAGGTCAACAATGGAGTGAGAGAGAGAGCTCCTGCTCTATTTTGGGCGTGCTGAAGTGAGGAAGAAGAGAGCAGCTTGCCGTTAGAGAGGAAGGGAAATGTATATATACCCCCAGCCCCCAATGATCACTTAAATCGTAGATAGCCGTTGGGAAGGAAAAGGAAAGGTATATATACCCCCAGCCCTCAACGAACACCACACCCAAGAGGTCGGGCAAGACGAAGCCCGCGGCCTCGAGGTCGGGCGAGACAGAGCCCATGGCCTAGAGGTCGTGCGAGACGGAGCTCGCACCCAACGGGTCGGGCGAGACGGAGCCCGCGACCAAAGGGTTGGGAGAGCCAGAGTCCACGACCAAGGGGTTGGGAGAGCCGGAGCCCGCGACCAGGAGGTCAGGCGAGCCTCCTTTCAAGTGCGGCAGTGCCGCACCACGTAAGACAACAAGAGTAATAGTGAAGTGTAGACTGTGTTGGCTGTGAATCTGAGGATGCATGTGGTTGTTTGAGCACTTGGTAGCACATATTAGCTTAAGCATTGTGCCCCACTTTATAGTACGGCTTTTTCTGTACTCAAATTCAATATATAAAAGAATTTAAACCTCATTTGAGTTTGAAGCCATCTGTATTTATAATTGGGGCTCCTCTATTTCGTGTAGCATCCTCGAATATAAATTCTCTACTTGTCATCTCGATAAATCTCATTAGTTCTCTAATTGCGTGGTCATTATCACCAAAACCCACAATTAAGGCTTGATTGCACTTTCAATCTCCCCCTTTTTGGTGATTGATGACAACCCAATTAGAGCTTACAAAAGATATGAAATAAATACTGAGACTTTTCGAGCCATGGGTGTAGAGCCTCCCCCTAAGTATGTGAATAGAGAATTGAATTCTCAAATTGGCATAAGAAACCAAGATTCACATTTTAGTGAAAGTGATGGGGCTTCCCCTACATCCATGCTCCTGTGGGGTGCTGCATACTGTGTCAGGTATGTAAAACATGATGCAAATGACAGTTTATGCACAACATGGTTTGCTGTTGTAGCTGGGTGCGGCACTACCGCACTTGCTGTAAGAGCATAGATCAGAACAGACACCACACAACATGTGATACGTATAAAGATATACATTCTAACACAATTATATCACAAGCGACAGCATAGATTAATATATGTCCATATCCCACATAAAAAGTCAAATAGTAGCATTATTTCATAATTTAGAGTTTTGAGCGACTCTCAAACTTTCCACCTAGCGAAGACTAACACTCATCGAATAGGACGTGAAGCGCAGCTGCTGACCATGGCATCGAAAAGTTGTTGACCTCTCTAATTTTCTCCCCCTTTGGCATAAAGCACCAAAAAGAGAAGAAAAGAAGAAAGATCAACACCTACTCGTCATCTCCCTGGATGTCCGTCCAATCAATATCATCACCTCCTACAGCCCTAGCACCTCCTGCAGCAGTCCCGGCACCATCTTCACCATCATCGTTGTCGGAGTCAATATGTGCATGGCCCTGACGGTGAGTAGTGGCGATGTAGCGAGTGGAACGTCTGGGCTCCTATCTCTAACGGTATCCCTCTAGGGTCTCATCCCAATATACTGCTCGTCCCTGCTGTTCCTCCTCCTCATCATCATCCTCATCATCTGAATCTGTATCAGAGAGACTCAGAAGGTCATACTGTGGAGGAGGTGGAATAGGAGGAAGTGGTGGAAAGTCCTGTCCAAGCTGCTGACGTTGCTCAAGCTGTGTCTCATACGCTCTGTCAGCTGCATAGGTGCACTTGCCGAAGATTGCTCTCAACCACTTGCCAAACTTCTTCATCTTGCCTCCTCTATGAGACCTAAAGCGGGAAGATTCAGGGATGTTTACATAAGCATGAGAGCTCTCCGTTCCCTAAGTAGCTGCAGCTGGCTGGGTCTTCTCAATTTTGTAGACGGTGTGCATTCCATTCTTCGAAAAATAAAATCCAGTGACCCTCTCAATCATGAACATGAGGTAAGGGGCATAGGGCAGCCCCCTCCTCCCATCCTCCACTGCAAATGTCAACTCAGTCTATATGAATCTAGGGACATTGAATCTGTCCCCACCTGAAGCAAATCTAGCCAACATATTTCTCACATAGCCATTAATATCTGAGGCTGCTCCATCCTTTGGGTTGATGGTGTTCCTGATGAGGTTGTTGAGGATGTAATAGAAGCTATGTAGACCACTCCTCTTGCCATCTGCAATCCTTCTATCTCTCCACATGTAGCTGATGTCATGGATCTTAGCTCGAGGCTCATCATGAATGTAAGTGTAACCTCTGTGCTCCTCCCCAAAGCCAAGAATCTGACTAAAAGTGACAAAGTCGACTCGGTAGTGCCGATCATCAGTCATCCGGTGAATCTTATCAGAGGTCTGATCATAGAAGTATGTGGCATGAAACTGTGCAAGGACCTCCTCATTTCAGTTATATTAGAAACCCATGATGTCTGAAAGCTGAAACCTGTCACAAATTTTGATTACCTTATCAAACTCAAGCTCCTCCTACATCTCATCCCAATTAATATACTACATCTTGATGATCGTGGGTTTCTTGGATGCAAGAATGGCAGTGGCATAAAAGTTGGAATGAAACTCATTCTAGAATCTGTAATCAATGCCCAAATCCTTATGCACTGCATAGGGATTGATCCCCCTCGCCTCTTCCACTAGCTTCCAACTCTTTGAATAGTTAACAACCGCATACTGGCGGGAGTCATCTGGAGGTCTCATGATGATCTCACCCTCAAAATCTCTCATGTATCTGCCATCAAACTCAGAGATATGCTGTGGGGTGTCAGAAATGGCATCAGTGGTATGACCTGTCATCTTCAGCCTCTCCTCATCTTCAATGTATTGCACGTGCCTCCCCCTATCACCAAGTCCCCTTGGAGCTGCACTATTGCCTGCTGTTGTTGACCTCCCTCGATCACGGCGAGGTGGATCCTTGTCTCTTTGCTCATTCATCTTTCTTTCCCCCCTTCGGTCATTATCACCGTGCTCCATCTTCTCAAACGAGGATGGGAGAGGAGAGGAAAGAAACTGCTCGGGCTAGGGGCAGTAGCAGCCATCAACGACGTTGAGGGAGTGCTGGCAACTGCCGTGGCATTGCCAGAGATCGGCAACGCACGACCAAGTGATGGCTACAGCGCGGGCGCGAGAGGAGAAAGAGGCGCGGGTGTCGGCGTTGGGGGGAAGAGAGAGGGAAAGAAGTTACTGCGGACCGAAGGATAAGAAGAAGAATAAATGGGCCCTGCAGTAAAACTATTTGGGCCGAATCTCAATTATGATTCAAAGTGTGGCAGGCGTGGCACTACCGCACTCCCCAAAACAGTGGGAGTTAGCTATAATCTATATGACTCTCTCTGTATAAGATATGGACACATATCACTTATATACCATGACCAGAAACAAATAATCAATACAGACCATGATCATGATACATAAGTTGCATTTTATAAATCATTTTCATGCACAATATGAATTTTTTTTCAATTCTTTTGCCTAGATAATAGTTTATCAAACAGAGGGCTAAAATTCAAACCACGTTACGAGAATCAAGTATATTTAGCTCACTATGCAAAGCACAAAACCTTGACTCGTCGAGGGGCTTTGTGAAGATATCGGCTAGTTGCTTTTCGGTGCTCACATGGCGAATTTCAATATCTCCTTTGGTTTTGTGGTCTCTCAAGAAATGATGACGGATGTCTATGTGCTTAGTTCTAGAGTGGCTTATGGGATTGTTTGCAAGCTTAATAGCACTCTCATTGTCACATAATAATGGGATTTTAATAAAATGACATCCGAAATCACGAAGAGTTTGCCTCATCCAAAGTAGTTGGGCACAACATGCACCAGCCGCAACATACTCGGCCTCGGCAGCAGTGAAAAAGGCTACACAATTTTGCCTTTTAGAACTCCAAGACACTAGGGATCATCTAAGGAATTAACATGTCCCCGAAGTGCTTTTTTGATTTACTTTGCAACCGGCGTAATCGGAATCCGAATATCCAAGTAGATCAAACTTAGAGCCCTTAGGATACCACAAACCAAGGTTAGGAGTGTATACTAAATATCTCAAGATTCTCTTAACGGCCACCAAGTGACACTCTTTCGGATTAGCTTAAAATCTAGCACACATGCACACACTAAGCATAATATTGAGTCTAGATGCGCATAAATAAAGTAGAGAGCCGATCATGGAACGATATACCTTGGTATCCATGGCTTTTCCTTCAATATTGAGATCAAGATGTCCATTGGTTGGCATGGGAGTTTTGATAGACTTGGCATTCACCATGTTAAACTTCTTGAGCATATCATGGGTGTACTTCGTTTGACTAATAAAAGTTCCATTCTTCACTTGCTTCATTTTAAATCCGAGGAAGAACTTCAACTCACCTATCATGGACATCTCAAATCTCTTCGTCATGATCCTACTAAATTCCTCACAAAAAGTATGATTAGTGCTACCAAATATGATGTCATCGACATATATTTAGCACACAAATATATCTTTACCAACTTTGTGAGTGAAAAGGATAGGGTCAGCTTTGCCTATTTCAAAGCTTTGTTTAAGCAAGAATTCCTTAAGGCATTCATACCATGCTATTGGTGCTTGCTTAAGCCCATAGAGCGCCTTTTGGAGTTTATAGACGTGGTTGAAGAACTTATGATCTTCAAAGCCCAGTGGTTGCTTAATATAGACAAGTTCTTGAATAGGGCCGTTGAGAAATGCACTCTTCACATCTATTTGATATAGCTTGAAGTTATGATGAGTGGCATAGGCTAGAAACATTCGAATTGCTTCAAGTCTTGCCACCGGTGCATATGTTTCTTCAAAGTCCAAGCCCTCTACTTGAGTGAAACCTTGAGCAAACAATCTTACCTTGTTCCTTGTCACCACTCCATTCTCATCTTGCTTGTTGCGGAAGACCCACTTGGTACCAATGACATTGGTATTGGGTCGTTCCACCAAAGTCCACACTTGGTTTCTTTTGAAGTTATTGAGCTCTTCTTGCATGGCCATCACTCAATCTAGGTCTCCAAGTGCTTGTTCTACCTTAAGAGGCTCCAAAGAGAAAACAAACGAGTAATATTGGCAAAAGTTTGCTAAATGTGAATGAGTTGTTATCCCCTTTCGAAGACTCCCAAGGATATTGTCAATGAGATGATCCCGTTGTATTGTTTGCCTTAGCCTTAGATAATCAATGGACTCTTGTCCATCTTCTGGATCTTTATTATTTTCTTGCTCGAATATGGGTTGTAGGTTCTGTCCTTGAATCAGAGTTGGACTTGCTGCTGCTGCCAGAGGGAGTGCGGCACTACCGCTCTTATGTGCGGCATTGCTGCTCTGCTGATTTGTAGCAGGGGTCGGCTCCCCCTCAGCATCAGGTACATTAGCGGAACTTTGTTCATCAGCAGCTTGAGGAACCTCCACTTCAGTAACTTTGTCTTCTTATGGTCTTATATCACCAATAGCTAATTGCTTGATTACTTCACATGGTGGATCCTCCTTTCCTACAACACTTGAATCAACTTGCTCTACTTGAGAGCCATTAGATTCATCAAATGTCACGTCTACCGCTATTTCAACTCTCTCGGAGGTTTTGTTGAAAACACGATAGGCATGCTCATTTGATCCATAACCAAGAAGAAAACCTTCATCAACTTTTGGTGCAAACTTAGAGGTTTTGGGTTTCTTATTAAGTATGAAACACTTGCACCCAAACACTCTAAAGTAGGACAATTTTGGTTTGTTACCGGTTAGAAGCTCATATGAAGTTTTCTTCAACTTCTTGTGTAGGTAGAGACGGTTGATGGCATGGCAAGCGGTGTTGACGGCTTTGCACCAAAAGAGGTCCGGTGTCTTGTACTCATCTAGCATTGTCCTTGCCATGTCAATTAGTATACGATTCTTCCTTTCTATTACATCATTTTGTTGAGGGGTGTATGGAGTTAATAACTCATGTTTGATGCCTTCTTCATCAAGAAACTCCTCAACTTGGGTGTTCTTGAATTCGGTCCCATTGTCACTTCTCATTTTCTTGATGGGGAGACCGAACTCCTTTTGAGATCTTCTAACAAAAGTCTTCACTTTGTCTCTAACTTGACACTTATCAAACAAGAAAAATACCCAAGTGAAACGGGAATAATCATCAATAATAATAAGACCATATTTGTTACCCCCGATACTTAGGTAGGCGACTGGTCCAAAGAGATCCATGTGTATGAGCTCTAATGGTTGTGTCATGGTCATGATGCTCTTTGGTGGGTGAGGTACGCTAACTTGCTTTTCAGCTTGATAAGCGCTACATATCCTATCTTTCTCAAAGTGAGCATTTGTTAGCCCAAGGATGTGTTCATCCTTTTAAA
Organism: Miscanthus lutarioriparius; assembly: GCA_904845875.1. NCBI lineage: Eukaryota > Viridiplantae > Streptophyta > Magnoliopsida > Poales > Poaceae > Miscanthus > Miscanthus lutarioriparius. Next base: position 14,074,290 of record CAJGYO010000005.1, read on the forward strand.
GTTTAGCCAAGTTCCTCATCCCAACATGGTCTAGTCAGCAATGCCAAAGCCACCCCATGCTAGATTTTGCCACTAAACAAGTCTCAAGATTAGCTTTATTTTTGTTGAAATCAACTAGGTAAAGCTTGTTCTTTAAATGACCTGTAAAGATAATAGAGGAATCCTCCTTCTAAAGACTTCCACACCCTTATTCGTAAAGAGACAATTAAAGTCCATCTCACATAATTGAGAGACGGACAACAAATTGTAACCTAACGAATCAACATGTAAAACATTTGTAATTGAATGCTCAAGGGTTATAGCAACTTTATCGAGATCAATCACATCCCCTTAGAGTTGTCTCCAAAGAGAATATTTTTATTTGAGTCCATCTTCGGAATATATGATGAGAACATACTCCTTTCTCTAGTCATATGATTTGTACATCCACTATCAAGCACCCAACTTGATCCACCGGAGGAGTATGCCTGCAAAACAGATTTAATTGTTTGATTTAAGTCCCCAATTTGACTTGGGGCATTGCATGTTAGTTACAAGAAATTTAGAAACCCAAATAGAAGTATTCATATATGTGTTGGCTTTCTTTCCAATATATTTGGCAACCACTTTTTCACCGCTGTTGTTCCTTAAAACAAAACACGAAGTCAAGCTTTGTCGAGGTGATTGAAACTTTGGTTGGTATGCATATTTGTTCATAGTGCCGCACACTAATTCTTTTGGCTTCTGTAGAACCTATTTATACTGGAACACCTTCTTCTCGGGCTTAGTTTGATCAGGAGCAGAATTGGTAGCCTTTCTATTGTAAGGAAAATGGACCCTAAGCCCATTTACTTTGGATTTTGGTGTTTGATGACCAACACAACCAAATTGGACTAATGAATTTGCAAGTGTTTGCTTTGTAGTCCAATAGGGTGCAAGACGTGACTTGGACGAAGGCGACATGATAATCCGATGATCAACACCTTAAGCAAGACCTTAGGAGCACAAGAAAAGACCCAAGATATCAAGCAAAGTCCAAGCATAAAGTTAGGAACCAAGCCGTACGTAAGATCATGAAGAAACGAGCTCGCAGACGCGACCGAACGCTGGAAGGACGACCGGACGCTGGACCGGTGGCTCGGCAGACAGGCGACCGGACATGAGGACTGGACGCTGGCGGCAATCGACCAGACGCAGGAACGCAGTGTCCGATCGATTACAGTAAGGTTCCAAAGCGGCAAATCTATGACCGGACGCGTCCGGTGGCAGGCGACTGGACGCTGGACAGCGTCCGATCAGTGTTTTGCCGGCTCAACGGTCGGGATGACCGGACGTGTCCGGTCAGGACAATTCAACGTTCGGTCAGTAGCAGTTTCGCGGGAATTCGACCCCAACGGCTACTTTCTCAGTGGGCTTATAAATACAGCCCCAACCGACCATTTGAGGTGTGTGGAGCTGAGGAAACATACCAAGAGTGTTGATACACCATTTGAGTGATCTCTACATGCATAGTGCTTAGTGTTTTATTAGGTGATTAGCATAAGTGCTTTGCGAAGTGCTTAGGTTGATTAGACCACCGCTTATGCGCTTGCTCTAGGTGTTTGCCTAGTGTTTAAGTGAGGTTTGCATATCTCTTGTCACCCCGTGCTTGTGAGCACAAGTGTTGTACATCGGAGGGGCTTGAAGTCTTGCGAGATCACACCAACCGCGTTTGTGGTGTGGCTGCCACCGTGTACTGGAGGGAACAAGGCCCGCGGCGTTTCGGCCGGAAGCTTGATAGTGAAAGACGGCGGGGAACATCCGGGAGAGGCTTGCCGAGAGGCACATCGGAGACCCACTTGCACATGGGGAAGGCCCGAGGCTATCCACGGAGTTACCCGACCGGGAGCTTGGCCCTTGCGAGGGATTCCTTGCGAGGGGCTCCAACGAGGACTAGGGGGAAGCTTGCGCGCTTCTCGATACCTCGGTAAAAATACCGGAGTCGTCGATGGGAGTTTGCATATCTCTACCTTGCTCTTTAGCTTCCGCATTTACATTGATTACTTTACTACGTTTGCGGTAGAGATAGCAACACACTAGCAAAACCATAGTTGCACATCTAGATAGCTTATCTATTATATAGGTTTTGCTAGGGTTAGAAAAAGAGGCCATAGTTTAGAGTAAGAATTTTAAGTTGCCTAATTCACCTCCCCTCTTAGGCGTCACGGTCCCTTCATCTATTTTTGTGGGGAGCGGCACAGCCGGCCTTCATTGCGGCACTGCCGCTATCTGTGCAGGCTGATCTATACCAACTCTTTCCTTCCTCTCAAACTTGACATACTCATAGCCATTTATGATCTTTCTTATGTTTGTCTTGGCTCCTGTAGTGTGCCCAAGCCCATGCTTGATTGAGGGGTGTCTCCCTTACTTGAATTGAGGCACTTTTGAATCATTTGTCTTCTTGTCACTTACTTGAGCCTTACCACTGAAGCAGCCCTTGCCAATGATCTCATTGAGTCTAGCAATTTTTTTTCTCATTACTTCCATGTTTGTAAGGTTAGTGGAATAAGCATTCAAATCAATATTATAACATTTTCCACAACCTTGACTAGTGGAGGTAGTAGAGGCATCCTTTGCCTTAGAGGGAAGTGGGTTACTATCCCAAAGAATGTTACATTACAGCTCAAGTTCTTTGTGCTTTTCATCTAAGTCACAATACTTTTTCTTGAGACACTGTTCATAGGAGCCATTTTCTCTCTCCTGTTAAAATGAACTGGGAGCTAGGAGAAGCCACGATTCGTGGCTCCTCCGGCTCCAGCTTCTCCGTTAGTGTGGAGCTGAGCCGGAGCCCGAAGGAGCCTTGCCAAACACGCCCTTATTTAGGGATAGGAAACAACTCGTATGGTGGTTGGCGGAGGGGAAATCGGTGGTGGCGGTGCTAGGGTTGGAAGCTGCAGCTACATCTTTGCGAACAGAACAATCTATTACGAAATATACACACTAAAATTGGCATAGTTCCTATGACTAGATTTTTTAACAATCCATCTAACGTACGCTCTCCATTTCAAACTATAAGACCTTTTGATTTTTCTATGTATATGTAATTTTTGTTATGTACTTAGAATACATTAATCTAAATATGTTGTAAAAACAATTTATCTAGAAAAGCTAAAACGACTTATAATTTAAAATGGATGAAGTACACAGCTAAATAAAAAACTTTACGACATACTTCCTGTTACTTGGTACGAGGTATATGAAATTTCTGCAAACAAATGATGGTTCAAATATGAGAAAATGGAAAAAAATCAATTGGCTAGAAATTGTATGTGAAAATATTTTTCACTAGCGGATGACATATTTCTATATGTGAAAAAAAAATCGCTGGCCGCTGAAATACTACCTAGTACAAATTGATTTCCACATTACCTTGAACATAGATTTGTACTGACAGTTTTAAAAGTGGCGCCAGTGTAAATGACAGTTTTTAAAGTGGCGCCAGCGTAAATACCTTCACATAGGCGAACGAAATCACCGTCAGTAAATATCAAACTCTACCACCAGTACAAACAAACCGTCCCTGTGCTAGTGGACAGAGCATCCAACAAGGCCACGAAAGCAAGAACAATAAAAGAGCAAACACAGTGTCAGAGGCTCCACGTAAGTGGGATCTGAAAAAGGGATAAACCGACCGACGTGAAAGCAAGAACAATAAAGCAGAAAAATCTGAACAGTGTCCCATCTTAATAGTTGATGCGACAAGCCATGAACACTTGATTCTCGATGGGTTTGCAAACTTACGAAACTGGTTGTACGCCCCAATACAATTTACCACATCCGATCGTTTAATAGTTAGCCAGAAATCATATGGTTAAAGCTTATTCAGCCTCGGCAACAAAAGGTATCAAAAGGCAACAAAAGATTCTGATGCAGTGACAAGAAAATATCTCCTATAGTACCCCGTCATACCAAGGTTAACATACATAACTCATCACAACTTGCTGTACATAATTTTTTGAATCAAGAGTCAGGACCGTCTACCAACTAATAAATAAAACTCTCCTAATCATTGTGCAGTTGAAAGCAATAGTTGCTAGTATTGGAGGAACTGAAGGGATGGCGATGTTGCTGTGAATCTGGATAATTGCTGACTAATATATGCACATTCAAACATCAAAACCTGGCATCGCAAACTGTGACGCAAATGCCTCAACCTGATTTCGGAGTTCTATAATATCCTTATTGTTCTGTAGGCCTCTTAGAAACTCCTTTTGCACTTTGCCATGTTCTTTCAGAACATTGCTAGCAATCTGAGTAGCCCTTATGAGGAAGTCTGCAATCACGTCGAAGTCCTCTTCTAAGCAACCTCTAGTAGTCATTGCGGGTGTTCCTATAGCAACATGATATCAAGCTGATCAGTACTGACAGTTCTGCATTTATATAAGGAGAGAGGAACAAAAGGCTAAAAAGAATAGAGATATGAGTTGAAAGAACTAACCAATCCGCACACCACCAGGCGATATCGAGCCGTTATCCCCATAAATTGGTGTCTTGTTGATAGATATGTGGCATGCCTCACAGACTTTCTCGAAGATCTTACCTGTCCAAAATTAAAGAATGACATCATAACCAATACGCACCAGCCCTTCACATATAATATATATAAACTAAAAGTGCACAAGAAAGATAAAAGGTACAAACATTTATACGAAGGTAAACATTTCAAAGGGTAGGCACAGAGGAAGCAGAATTAATACCTGTCAAGCCAAGAGTTCTGAGGTCCCAAAGTACTAAGTGATTATCTGTGCCCCCAGTAACCAATCTGCATTTTCTTCTAAGCAAAGCTGATGCCAAAGCCTGAGCATTTTTCTTGACTTGTTGAATGTATGCTTTATATTCAGGAGTTGCTACCTGCTTCAGAGTTATAGCCAAGGCAGCAATATGATTATTATGGGGTCCTCCTTGCAGCGAAGGAAAAACACCAAAATTTATCCTATCCTCGAAGTCGTATTCATTCTCATCTCCTTGAGAAAATGATCCAGCTCGTTTCCTTAAATTTTTCCCTTTCCTGAAGAATATTATACCACCTCTAGGGCCCCTAAGATTCTTGTGAGTAGTTGACGTAACAACATCACAGTAATCGAAAGGGCTACGGCATTCCTACAAAGGCACAGTACTCCATTATCAGCAGACAGTTATCCTCAATGATCAGTCTATGGTCTCTAATACAACCATACAAAAACAGAAAGGGCAAACAATCTATATACCATATGAAGGACATCAAAGCATTAAACTAGTGTATATATCACCCAACCAAACATGAATTTAGGATTTAGGATGGCTGCAATAAAAGTTTAAAATCAACATGGTGTACGAAGGACCATAATACACAAAGTTGAATGGTTTATTCAAGTGAACACGATTTACATCACCTGGAACAACCACAAATGACATGTTACAGTCAACAAGGGAACACTTTTCACTTATGCACTTTCATGTGTATGTAGGTAGTGTGTGTATGTGTGGCAATAATACAGACATTAAATGTTTTCTTCAATACGAGCATGATTTGCATCACATGGAACAACCATAAGTAGCATGCTACAGTCAACAAGGGAACACTTTCACTTAAGCTCTTTCAGGAACATGCAAGAGTGCCTGAGAGAGGTTAAGTACTCAAGTGTGTGTTAAGAGGGAGGAGTTCGATTCAATTAGTTTCATTGGACGATGGTTCTTGCAGCCTAAGGCATCGTTCGGTTACCCAGGAACCATGCCCTGGAACAATTCCTACCAGGAATCTTGGCTAATTTATATAACGTTTGATGAGCTAGAACGATTCCTGGGTAGATTCCTAGCTAACCGAACAAGATCTGTAAGGAGATCAAGATCCAAATATTTGAATAACCACATATGGTATTTCTCAACCTTGTTTGGAGCTACAACTACAAGCAATAAGAATAATAGAAATATAAGCAATCTATATACCTATATCTATTTCTATATTTCTATATATTTTATAATCATAAACCCCACTAGCCTTCTATCTTAACATGCAAGCCATCCACATCAAGAGCCCACGAGTACATGCAATTATGACATCTTTCTATTCATGCAAACTATCCATGCCAACAAGCCACAATATCCACAAACATGCATTTATTTGCCACGACAGCATACCACACCATCCACTAGAAATCATTAATAATAATTTATCCCTTTTAAGTTTTAAGTCATCTAATTTCATTCCAAATCATCCATGATCCCCGCAGCAACGCGGGGGTATCCTCCTAGTATCTGATATGCTAAAGCAAAACAAAATGCTTATTACAGATGCAACATTCTTAGTTATAAAAGGGAGTTGCATAAACAAAAGATGTGACTCTCTATTAACTTACTGAGGCACAAAGAATTGGGTTAGGTTTCTCATTGCACTGAGAAGTAACAAGCATGTGAATCATGATTCATCACTATGGTAAGCAAATTCAAAAACACCTTAGATAATCATTTACAATTACAAGGAAGTTTCCATCATAGACAAAACACAACAATGGATACTAGCCATATAAAGCATCTTCATCGTTCAGGTAAACTGAGGATTGGCCAAGCACACTGCCTTAATTCACATTCAGCTGACATCAGGTGCTAAAACCAAACTCAGGACCAAATTCAAATGGAAATGTTACTTTATGCACTCAAACATCAAATTCAGGCTACAGTGCCAACCTAACCAATTGACCAGGTATCATGATCGATCATGCATTTAGTGGTTTAAAATTCCTGATGAATAAGGTAGCAACAACCTTGGACAAGGGAAAAAATGGAAGTCCTAGAATCAGTACTAACTTCCATCACAGTGACTTAAATATTTTGTCAGGGTGAAAGACCAATATAGTAACATCCATTCGACATAGGAAGTTTGTGTTTTAAATCTTCCAAGGTAGTTCAACGAATAATTTATGGACCAAAAGAAAATGAATGCTGTGCTCTGCGATCTTTATCAAGCTTCAAGGTTTTAACAGTAGGATTTACTTCTAGTCAAAATAATCAACAAAACAAACTCTAGCTTTTGACAAAAATCTTCTAGAGGGTAATAAAGTACTAGGATGAGAGGTATCTCTAAGGTGCTGTTTGGTTGACGTATTTGTAACGTGACTCGATTACATGGGTAACAGATGACATTAAGGGCGTGTTTGGTTGCACGCCGCAACTTGCCACGCCAAAAGTTCAGCAACTTTGGCAGCTGCTTGGTTGCCGTGTAAACTTTGGCTGCCACAGCTGTCGTTTTCCTCCCTAGCTTGTCGTTTTGTCTGTCGCATAGGTGTGGCGTGTGGCGGCCATTCTTCTCACCACACGGGTGTGGTGCTGCCGAACCTACGGCGTGGCTGGCCGTGGCCCGTAACCAAACACCCCCTAAATAATGTTTGTTTAAGTCCAGCCGTAACGCCAGATCACGCTGGGAACTGATACCGGTCTATTCAAACTTGTTACCGCTCCCAATCGAATGTGAATCATTACTGTTGCCATTTACGTTACAGCTACTGAACCAAACGGCTCGTAAGACTATACCATTCAACCAAATTGTTTAGCAAGATACAGTCAAATTAAATGCATGAAATGGTAACCTAAATGGCAACAAAAGCCTTCTGACCTTTGGACATATGAACACAACGGTAGCTGGTAACTGCAATCCTAGTCCATACAAGTATACAACACTAGGAGGTACAATTCCGTTCGATGCTAAGCAGTATACAGTCATAGTAACTGTAAGATCAAAATGTGGACCTAAGATGTCCTCGTATTACTCTTGCGCACATTGTTAAGCAGGATACAATAAACTAACTGTAAGATAAAAATAAATGCTTCAACGTAGATATGTACCTTTGCTGCAACAAGCCCACTGATATGTGCCATGTCGCAAAGAAGCACTGCACCACACTTATCAGCGATCAATCTCATCCGTGCGAAGTCCCACTCTCTGGGGTAAGAGCTCCCACCACAGATGAGAATTTTCGGGTGGAAATCCATTGCTCTCTCCTCGAGCTTGTCGTAATCAATATACCCAGTCTGTGGGTTCACCTTGTACGACATGCTCTCGAAGAAAATAGAGGCACCTGACACCTTCTTACCACTGGGCGTGTAGTAACCATGGCTAACATGGCCACCCGACGGTGGCTCCAGCCCCATGATGCGGTCCTTGGGTTGAAGGAGCCCAGTGTAGACAGCCAAATTGGCAGACGTGCACGAGTAGGGCTGCACGTTGACGCCCCAGCAGGCAGGGTCGAGACCAAAGGCAGTGAGGGCGCGCTCATGGCAGAGCCGCTCGATGGCGTCGATGTGCTGATTCCCGCCGTAGTAGCGAGCACCCGGGGCCCCCTCGGAGTACTTGTTGGTGAGGTGGCTGCCGAGCGCGTCGAGCACCGCGCGGCAGACGAAGTTCTCCGACGCTATGAGCTCGATGCCTCGCACCTGGCGGTCCAGCTCCTGCTCCATCAGCGCGTGCACATCCGGGTCGGCCTCCGCCAGCGACTGGTTGCCCCAGGCGCGGACCGCGGCGCGGCGGGTCTCCAGATCCGCGGCGCTGCCCTCCCCCGTCGCCTGCCGCTTGGCGGGGCGCAGCGCCGCGGACGTGGACGAGCAGGATGACGTCTCTCCGTCCCCGCCCCCACCGCCGTTGACGGCGCGGCGCGGGCGCTTGACGCAGAGGGAGTGCCCGAGGAGGGAGAAGTGCTGGTCGCCCCCGTCGTCGTCATCCCTCTCCGCGTCGGCTTCCCCGGCCACGACGCGCTCCGGCTTCGCGTCTTCCGCGTCGTCGAACAGGCGCAGCGGCGCGGCTACCGCGTGCACGCGAGCGGCGTGGGCGTGGGCGTGGGTGTGACCGTGAGAGTGGAGCCCGAGCGAGAGGTCCGACGATGCGGGCCGCGAGAGATCCATAGCTTACCAATTCCCGAATCGATCGGCGAGAAGTAACGAACCCTAGAGAGCTACGCGTCTTCAACAACAACAGCAACAACCAACGCGACAGGAGCAGCAGCGGAGGTGGGCGACGCAGGAGGAAGCAGAGTCAGCGGCGGTGGCTACGAGAGGCGACGCGGCGGCGGAGGAAACCATGGACCTTTGGGGATCAACAGGGGCTATGGGAATTGGGAAGCACGAGATGACGCGGTGGAATCGGTGTTGTCGGAGGCACGCAGCTGAGGAGAGGAGAGGGGAATGAGTGGGCGCCGTGCTCCAATTGATGAAGGGAAGGGTTGGTGGTGGTGTGGCGTGGTGTGATGTGGTCGTGTGAGATGTGGTCGATGGGAATAGCCGAAATAGGGGATCGGGCCAAGGAGGAAGAACCTGGACGGGGAACCGGCCGGAGACGGTGGCCGGTGGGTGCTGTTGCCATCGGGACGGGAGGACGGGCACGTGCCCGCGAGGGCCGGCTGGTTTTCGGTTGGCTGTATCGTATCGTTAGCTGATTCGTTTACGTGAGAGAGAAGTACTGCTGGCTAATTTATATGAACCGTGTTCATGTGAGGAGGCTAGCCAGCCCAGCCAGCCCCAGCCGAACACGCTGATGGCGTCTGGCCGACTGGCCGCATCATGTTGGACTTGGACCTGAACCTGAGCCGTTGCGGTCGTGGGCGACTGGAAGTGGGCCTAAACGGTCAGTCACTGTGAATTTCTAGTTGCCTAATGAGGGGTCTAAACATTTTTTGTCGGCTTCGCTGCATTAGCGGCTCTGTCAGTGAATTTGCTATTGTTTTAGAACAATGTTTCATAATGGCCTAATAATTTTTGTCGGCTTTTGTTGCATGAGCGTCTCTTCCAGTGAAGTTGCTACTGTTTTAGAATAACGTTTCGTAATGGCCTAATAATTTTTGTCGACTTTGGTTGCATGAGCGGCTCTGTCAGTGAAGTTGCTACTTTTTTAGAGCAACGTTTCATAGTGACTTATGGGGTGTTTGGTTCTTTAGTCGCTCCTAAAATTTATGTCACATTAAATGTTTAGAGGCTAATAAGGAGCATTAAATATAAATTAATTACAAAACCAATTACATAGATGGAGGCTAATTTCCGAGACGGATTTTTTAATCCTAATTAATCTATCATTAGCACATGTTTACTGTAGCACCACGTTGTCAAATCATGGACTAATTAGGCTTAAAAGATTCGTCTCGCAAATTAATCGCAAGTTATGCAATTAGTTTCGTAATTAGTCTATATTTAATACTCCATGCATGTGTCAAACATTCGATGTGACAGGAATTTTAGGAGGAGGGGAAGGAACCAAACAGGCCCTTAACAATTTTTGTCGACTTTGGTTGCATGAGCGGCTCTACCAGTGAAGTTGCTACTGTTTTAGAACAACGTTTCGTAATGGCCTAACAATTTTTATCGGCTTCGGTTGCATGAGCGGCTCTGTCAGTGAAGTTGCTACTGTTTTAGAACAACGTTTCGTACTGGTCTAATAATTTTGTCGGCTTTAGTTACATGAGTGACTCTGCTAGTGAAGTCGCTGTTGTTTAGAACCACGTTTCATAAACATTTTCTCTTCTTTGCTGAACAGAACGCCCCCAGCTGGCAAATCCGCCCACCCTCACGCAAGGGTCTCACGGGAGCATGCAAAGCCAGGTGAAGCTATTTTTTATTTTAAAAAAAAAGCTTCTCTCTTTTCTCTCTCCTCTCAAATGGGAAATCCGCAGCTTCATGGTGAAACAGTTACGCGAAAAAAGCGTTTGGCTGGTAAAAGCTATAAAGCACACTCATGAAAGTTAATGTTGAAGCCGTGCCAAACGTCCCTCGGACGCCCGGTCCAACGTGTCTTAGAGTCCGTTTGGATGCTTAGAATCGAATTTTTTCTGATAATTATAATTTAGATATAGATTAATTAAGCTAATATAGTTGTATATAGAATATATTTGTATATTTATTGCTAGGCATACATGTGACATACTTTTATGTTGTATTTCTATCGTAGAGAAGTGATTGAGGAGTGTGCTATAAGTTAAAAAGTAGAATTATAGCATAGTGATCTATAGAATCTATTTTTATCTTCCATCCTATAAATTTAAGATAGACTTATTTGTGAGCTTGAGAAAGTTATGGAATATCAAATTCCAAGCTAAATAGTCTAATTCATTAGGTAGATTTTAATTCATCCAAAACAAAAGAATCCAAACAGCCTCTTATAGTATTAGATTAGATGCAATTCAGCATGAAAAAAGCGCACAGTTTTTTTTACGATTGAAGAAACGGATTTGCGACGTTTGTGCTTACGTCTCAATGTAGCATTAAAAAAATAATGTACTACCTTTATTTTAAATTATAAGTCGCTTTTGACTTTTTATTTATTTATTTTGTTATATATCTAGACATATTATTATATCTAAATACATAATAAAATAGATGTATTAAAAAATTAAAGTAACTTATAATTTGGAACCCATAGAGTACCGTACTGGCGCACTTGTTCTAGTACGTCACGATGTCCATCTAAAAAGTCCATCTAAAAAGTGTGCTTCACATTATCAAATTGGGCTTGGTCGATCGCTTGGACATCGGCTTGCGTAATTGGCTTCTTGCACGTGAGAGCTTTGAACTAAATAAATGGACGATATTGAAGCGAAGTTTTGAGTTCGAAGGCTTGCTTTTGATTTGGACTGTGGCATCTAACTAGATTCGGAGTGTACAGATTTTTTTAACCTCGTCCCACCTCATCGCATGTCCTATGTTTGGCACTACTCTACTTCAATAATAAAATCATTTTTTTCTCAACGAGCAGCTCTATCAATGGAGATAAAACTATTTTAAAAATATCTCTACATGTGCATGCATGCAGGGGCAGAGGGAAGGGGCCAGGCCCCCCCCCCAAAACCTCCCTAGTGCCCCACTATATAACCCCTTAATTAGCTAATAAAAATTACTAATTAGTGTTGTATTTATTTACTTCTTTGTGTTAGTTTTTATTGATATCTATAAGATTTATGTCTAATATTTATGTTATCTTCTCCCTCTATTTTGTTCTTATTATTATTGTTGTAGTTGTTCCTATACAATATCTTAGTTGATCTGCATAATATACGAGTAATTAGCTAGTTAGGACGTTAATTATTAGTGCCTTATCTTTCCCCTCTCTTTTATTCCCATTATTACAATGATTTTTTCTATGAATTATACTAGTTGGGTACAGATTAGAGACTTAGGGCTATTTAATTTTTTCCTTTTGCCATAATTTTCAGTATCATTTTAGACTTTTAACTTTCTTTTGCATCGCAAAACAAATATTGATTTGGTTATTATTTATACTCTTCTAACTCAATATACTTATATGTGTATGTACACGCATTTTTTATCATGTGTGGTTATTATTCATATACCAAAATGCCCCCTATGGTCAAATTCTAGCTCCGTCCCTGCATGCATGGTCTAACAGAGCGAGTGAGAGTTGAAATAAGCTACTATTTTCAGCTTCATCTCTTATCCACCCCTTGTGAGAACAAGTTTTAAAGAAACTCCTCAAATGGAGCTGTTTCATTTTTACCTTATTTGAAAAAAAAACTCCAAACAACGCTTCTAGAGCCGGTGAAAAAGTCGTACGTAATGGGGCCTAAGTCGAACTGTACGTACTTGATGTCTTGGTAAGAACTGGCCTAGGAACTCAAACTTAACTCCTGTATGTTGAGGTGGAGGGGGGTGAGGAGGAGAGAGAAGAGAGGTAGAGCCCGTTTGGCCGGGCTCCGAGCGGCTCCGGCTCTCTGACTCCTCCCCTATCCATCTCCTGTAGCGACACTGTTCACCGGAGCTGTTTTTCTCTCTCCTCCTTTCCTCTCTCACTGACAGCGCCGGAGCCGAAGAAGCTCGTTTTTTTCTCCTTCGGCTCTAGCTCCTGCGTGCTACAGTTGCGCTACAGTGTGGGAGCCAGAGCCGGCGGGAGCCCGGCCAAACGCGCCCGTAGACTACAACTAGCTAGCGAAGTGATCATTGATTAGTTGGTTGTGTTTCTCGTGGTGGAATCTGGCTACCCGGGTTTAAGTCCTCAACTTGGCATGGTTGCTCGCATTTTTCTGGATTTTTATTTCAGGATTTAACGCCACTTTCAGTGGTAGGCGACATCCCGTCGACAGACGACAGCGAGACGTCTGTGGTGATTTTGTAAATCTCAAGATCTAACGTCTCAGTCCTTTGGAGGTGCTGGCTCAGTCCTTCGATTTTAAAAAAGGGTTATAACTAGCTAAAGTACAAGAATTAAAAAAATATGAGAAAAAATAGTTGATTGTAATTTGAGCCCATAAGACTGTCTCCAACGACGTGACGCAAACACAAAATGCGTCATGCACAGTAGTTTTGGGTCCCAAATCCACACTCCAACGGAAGACCGAAACCGGATACGCATTCTGCGTACTCGGCGAGTCGCTATGCAATTCTGCGTCTTCGAAGAGAGAGGACGCAAACCAGGGCGCGGCCAGCTCGACTCGGCGAGGCGGTCCGCGGCGGAGCGCGGCCGGCGGGGCGAGGCGGGCTCGAGGCGAGGAGCTCCCGGAGCGGCGCGGCGTGGCGGATTCGGGGAGGAGTGGAGTGGAGGAGGCGGGCCGCCGCAGGAGGAGTTGACGAAGGAGAGCGCCGGGGTCCGCCGCCGGGCGCGAGCTTCGGGAGCCGCCGCCACGCAGCTGAGCTTGGGGAGCCGCCGTCGCTTGATCCGGGGGCCCGCCCAAGCATGATCTCGCCCTCCACCGGACGACGCGCCATGGCCGCCGCGCGCGGAGGAGGAAAGGCCCCGCCGTCCGCCCATGCCCTCACTGCCGCAGATTTGGAGAGGATGCGGTGATAGGCCATCCCGCAGCTGGGAGGTGAAGCGGAGGGAGGGGGTGCCGCCACCAGTGTCGAGCGAGATCTAGATTGGGGGGAAATGCGGAGAGCGGGAGGAGGTACACGAGGAGGAGCTCCGTGCTCGTGGCTCTTCTTTTGCCTGACGCCGCTGCCGGTCGAGGTCATCGCCGAGAGCTTCGGGGAGTGGCTGCGTGAGGAGATCCGGCTCCGGGGCGAGTTGCAGGAGCCCCATCAGCTGCGGGTGTCCGTCGGCCACGACCCTCGGCTGTCGGGCCCGCGGCTCGGCGCGGCGCTCTTCGCGGGGCTCACCAGGGCCGGTTGCTCCGTCTTCGACATGGGGCTCGCCACCAGGCAGGCGCCGGAGGTGTGAGGCGCCACAAACTTGGAGATGGGTGGGCGGCGGACAGACTGAGGAAGAAAAGGACTAATTTGCGTGGCCTGTTGGAGAATCTCAATTTTAGATACTGGAGCCTTTCTACTGTATATCACCTAAACTAGAGAATGTGTATTGGATTTAGGTCTCATGGTTGGAGACAGTCCAAGTAGACTGTGAATATCTGTAGAGTCAGTTGAAGATTGTCTTGCACTTAAAAGAAAAACTCGACTCCTGTTGCAGGATTCGAGCTCAAGGCCATAGCTAGCGTACCACTAGTCCACTAACACCTGAGTAGGAGTGTACATTATTTTTTGCTGGTGGATGGATACTACCAGCGGTTAGTACTAGGCTAGGCTACTGTACTACAGTAGCAGTAACATCAATACATGTCTTGGTTCGTGCCAAGGAAGCAGGGAAAGGGACTTTCGACGTACGGAGTACGTAGTACTGTACTACGTTGAATCTCCCCATCCTTACGGCCAGACAATCTAAGGCCAGTGCAATGAACCTACGCCACCACTGCGGATATTTCAGAGTTCGGACCTTGGTACGATGCCTTCATTTCATGCCAACGCGTCAATGCCGGAATAGATAAATGAGAAAAGTTCGGACAGAGGTGTCAAGAAAGTTGGTAACACATATTCTACCGAGAATACGATGAGTACATCTAAGGTGTTTAAGGGTCTGTTTGTTCTCTAGTCCACATATTAAAGTTTTAATCCATTTTAGTTCATAAACTAAAAGTGAATTAAAGTGGTGTTTGATTTCTTAAATTAAAATAGACTAAAGTCATTAAATGATGTGGAAGAAAGATTATTTTACCCACTCTTTTACCCTGGAGAGAGAGGACAATAAATGAGGGACATAGATATCCCCAACACATTTTAGTCCATTTTAGTCTAGTTTTGTGGACTAAAGAACTTTAGTCCACTTTTAGTCCAAGTGTTTGGCTGTTTAGTCCAAGTAAAGTGCAGATTTTAGTCCAAAATGCTTTAGTCCATGGAAACCAAACACCTCCTAAGTTGTTACACATAGACTTATTTGGACCAACCACATATGTTAGCAATGGTAGAAACAAATATGAATTTGTGATAGTGGATGATTTTATAAGATACATATGAGTAATCTTTCTTGTTGATAAGAGTGATATGTTTGTAATCTTCAAGACATTCATCAAGAGAATACACAATGAGTTTAAAACAACCATAAAAAAGTGAGATGTGACAATGATAGTAAATTCAAGAATATTAGAATTGATGAGCTATGTGATGAGTTTAAAATTATGCATCAATTCTCGCCAAGTACACTCCACAATCAAATGATCTTGTTGAGAGAAAGAATAGAATCTTGATTGACATGGCAAGATCAATGTTGAGTGAGTACAATATGAGTCATTCATTTTGGGCCGAAGCAATCAACACGGCTTGCTAATATAGCAACCGACTCTATTTGTCACCCAATGATGAAGAAGACACCATATGAGCTATTGAATGGAAAAAAGCCCAACATTACATTTTTTAAGTCTTTAGGTGCAAATGATATATCTCTTGAAGAAAGACACTAGATTGAGCAAGTTTGAGAAGTGTGATGAAAGCTTCTTGCTCGGTTACTCCACTATTAGCAAGGGTTATAGAGTTTGAAATTTGGCTAGTGGTACTCTTGAGGAGGTGCATGATGTGGAACTTGATGAAACCAATGGTTCCCAAGAGGAAGATAAAAATCTAGATGATGTGAAAGGCACTCAATTGATCAATGCAATAAAGAACATGGATGTTGATGATATAAGACCTAGAGAGGTGATTGAAGTTGAAGATGACAAAGATCAAGTGCTCTCTAACTCAAATGTGCAAGCTAGTGGTTCTCATATCAAAATCAAGCTAGTGCAAGTGATGACAAAGTGCAAGATCAATAATAAGTGTCTAGTACATCATCTCAACCAAATGATCAACCAAGTGTAAGCAATCAAGTTCAAGTGCTCCAACCAATCAATGTTGCAAGAGATCATCCATATGACTCTATTAGTGGTGATATCTCAAGAAGTGTGCAAACAAGATCAAGATTAGCATCATTTTGTGATGGCCGAGGTAACATGACAATGTGAAGCCCAAAGCGTGATCACGGCTCGGTCACGTGGAAGAAAACATAAGGTCCAAGACTTATGAGCCGGTGCACGATCGCAAAAACCCTCGCGACCGCGCAGAAGAGAGATCGGGGGAACAACTCCTCGAAAAATTGTGGGAAAAGTACCCTTTCGGCAAAACTAGACCAGAGGATGAAACACGACCTAGTCCTGCCCTAACACCCTAGGTCCGGGACCCGAGGCCAGCAGGAGAAGATGTTAGGTTCCCAATGATTTCACGAGGAACTGACATCTTCGCCACCTCTCGCCTCTCTGCTCGTAAATTCCCTTCTAGCACCAGTTGTTGAAAGGGCGACACCGGCTCTGGCCACCACAGACAACCCTCAGAGGGACATATGATAGGAGCCACGTGGTTCTCTTCGCTCTCTCAGCAGGAAGGAAGGGAATGATTTGTGGACACAGCCATGAGTGGTTCAAATGAAAGGAACACCTCTATTTATAGGCCCAAGGGTAGACCGAGCAGACTGAGACCCCCATGCCACGTGGCGAACCAAGGGAGGTCACAATTAATGTCAGATGTCCGCGTGAGGTCGAGGAAATTGAGACCCTCCAAAAGGCAGGGCCAATACAGCATCGACGAACCCCGATACACAACACACTGACACGGCAGGGCTCAACAGTCACGTACCACCTCGTCAGGGCGTCCTGATGGGGCAAAGGCACAATGGCCACCCACCGTATTGAACACACCAGCCCGCAAGAGATCGAGCGATGAAGCTCGAATAAGCCATGACTATGAACCCATGCTCAACGCACACGCATCTCAGTGCTTTCACGATCACTTCATGATCGTAAAAATGCTCGGGGGCTACTGTCGAGGTTATAACCCCGGGGTGTCTCAAGACACCGATTAGTTAGTAGGCCACATGACCCGCAATACACTAGCTAGCGAAAGTCCGAACGACTAAGGCCTAGGTAAGCCAAGTGAACTAGGCCAGACGCCAAGGCTAGGGATAGCCACGACCCCTCCTTCATGCCTTAGCTACACAGCGCTGGAAAGACACACGACCTCTCCCCCATCACGACCCCTAGAAGGAACGGGGAGAGGTCGAGCGTAGCCAAGTGTGCCTACTCTAACATGAACATGCTTGTCGCACTTGCCCCGTGGGGACCAAGGGGACAACAGTCACCTCGGTCCGGTCAGACGCCATTCCTGTGCCATGTCGCGCAGAGCAAGACAATACTACCCAAAGCGGTGATGATAGGTACGATGACCACCGGACAGATACAGCCCAATGAGACAAGAGTACGATCTTACCTGCTACGGGATGAGATCCACAACGAGAGCCTTGACCTAGAGGCCATCTAGGCTGGCGAGAACCACAACCCCAATGATAGGGATCGTGGCCCCCCCTCCTCAAGATGACAAGACGATCAACGACCTATGGGCGGCTACCAACTCCTGTACGATGCCCTAGGAAACCAGGAGAGATGACGAGAACCATGGCGGAGACCATGTCGCATAGAACGGCTAGCGAACCACCATTGTGCCTACAGTGCCGCCACTGCCGACACAGTAGCACCCCACCACACTATGCCATGACGTGGCCATAAGACCATGACGACAGCCACGTTCGGACGCACCTCGCAAGATGGCATAGCTTGCAAGCCAAGTTAGCTAGGACCTCCCTCAGGCTCACGACCCTTCGATCGATAGAACCTATTGCTTTTTATGCGCCCTAGCCCCAAACTCTATATAAGGGCAGCCAGGGCACCCTTTCCAGGGACGGATCCATCCTCTACCATTTTCATTCATTCTCCATAGTAGTAGGGCTCCTAGAGCCTCCCTATGGGTAGCCCACCGCCTAGCTTAGGTTCTTCTACCTCTTCTATCATTCTTGCACCCCCTATTGTAAGAACTTTAGAGCATTCAAGCGAGGAACACGCACTCGATCATATCTTAGACTGGACATAGGGCTTTGGCCTGAACTAGTATAAATCATCATGTATTTTGGATGCTACCATCGTCTTCCTAGAGCAGCGCGGCAATCATATACGTTTACTAGTCTGGTTTACAAAACATCGACAGTTGGCGCGCCAGGTAGGAGATAATCGCGCACTCTCATTGTTGAGAAGGAAAAGATGGCTCCTCGCACCATCGGTGAACTCGCTCGTGAAATGGCCCCCGACGGCCACATCCACCATAAAAACTATGAGTTCACCGGCATCAAAGGGCCAGCGCCCGTGTCCGCCTACAACCATGGCCTAAACCTCTACCATGGAGATCTGGGATACGTGGCCCACCACGGACACACTCTCAGAACTACCCTTGGGGGCTGCATCCTAGAGTTCACCTACCCAGAGGGGCCAGCACCCTCACTCATCACCGGCCATGGCCATGTCTCACGTCCAAGAAACCAAAGGTCCACGGCTCGTAACAAACTCACCCAGGGAATGGCCTTGACCGGCCTCATCCTTTTGGGAAACCACACGGTTAACGACACCAAAGGGCCAGTGCCTGCACCCATCTTCAGTTGCGGCCCGAACCTCCGCCTTGGAGGTTTGGATCCCATGATCCACGATGGACATACTCTCAAAACTCCCCTTGGGGGCTGCATCCTAGAGTTCACCTACATGGGGGACCAGCACCCTCTCTCGCCATCGGCCATAGTCAAGACTTCCACCCAGGAAGCCAAAGGCACGTGGCCCATGGCGAGCTCGCCTAAGGAATGGCCTATGGTGGCCACATCCTTCGAGGGAATCATGAGATCGCTTGAACCAACAGATCAACGCCCATCACCGGCTACTCGCTAGTCCAGACTCGATGCGTGGGAGAATTGTGCCCTACAGTAGAGCCACGCCCCGGACAGCGTCGCCGCCATCGGCGAAACGCAATGAGCCAGGACATACAAGAACAATGGAACTACCCACCGCTATGTGGCATCGCTGCTGGTGACCCAGTGGCTGGCAGTGCCATGCCACGTAGGGCTAAACCTAGAACCGGGATCCACCCCACATGACGAGTAAGCCGCATAGGAAGTTCGCGTGAACTGTCAGCTATCACTCGGAGGCGCATGCATCCAGGAAGTGGGATCCTGAGCGCACCATGCGCCGCGACGAGCGGACCAGACCGCGTTGCGCTTAGAACCTACTTCCGCAGCGACAAGTCACACCAGCTCTTCGTCGAGAGCGGCAACTACACCCAGCGACGGGGACACGATGATCACGACATCATCGCGCCACGAGGGCTCAAGCACCAGAATGCATGGGCCCTCCTGGCCAGAAGCTGTAGTGGGCTAGACACGAAGAAGACACACTCGGGGGCTCATAGGCCCACCGAAGATGTCGGCTCGGCAAGGGCCAACCCAAAGCCAGCCGAGAGGTCAATCTGCGCCGGCTGTGACCATTCCAAACACTGAAGAAGCGCCCTCATCAGCTCATGACCCGAAGATCGCAGCGACTTCGCCATGAGCGGACGCTCAGCGGCTCGTCGCACCCCGAGCAACGGCAACCAATCCCACGACAACTCACGATACATTGGTCAGTCACATCTACTTTGACCCTAACCTCTCTGCCCAAACATGTCCACATACACATGTAGGCTCACCCTTAGCTCTAGAAAACCGCAACCAACACGTGGATGAACCATGAAACAGTGTGCTCGAGCACCTCATCCTAGAGCTGCTTAGATCCCTGAGTGACCCGATTCGACTCGCGCTAGCAGCCAGACATGAGTCACTCGCGGAGGCTACACACGAGGGCGCATATACATATACATGTCCCACGATGTAGCACTGCTTGTCACCAACCCAGCGACCCTTTCTCAAGCGTCTTCTGATCACTCCCTACGCTGTGATGAATAGGTGACTCGCGTCCTGACCTCTTGCTTAGGTCACCCCAGCCAACCCAATGGACTAGCTCCTAGGCGAGGCCAGGCACCTGCGTATGAGCCTGAGAGGAAATGGGAAATTTGTTCAATCAGAGCCAGGGGAGTGAAAGGAAAGAGGACCCATGTCGTTCTCTCGCTTTCTTCTCGCATCATGCTGGATCTGTGATCGTCCCTCACCGTCTATCGCTCCAATGGATAGCACACATTTTAGCCCCGTGGGCCAGCCCCTAGGTTAAAATACGCATTCGTGGGCCCAGATTCAACGAGATGAAGCACATTCCAATTAGAATGGAAAGTAAGTGAAAGAACGGCAGAATGACAAGCGAATATGCCAATCACACACTATGTGCAAAGAGCCCAAGCACCATATGTCATCGAATGAGGGACCTATTTTGAGCCTCTCTGCGCGTACCCACGGCAGGATAGGATGGCAAACTGTTTCCCAACCTCTCAACCGTAATGAGACGCCTCCTAGACCAAGCTTCCCGAACCAGCTTCAGGGCAAAGTCGGGCACTCACGTGGATGGGGAGCAAAAGGAAGTAGAGCGCTGCTCTGCTCGAGCGAACGGAACGGGGAAAATCAAAGCCTACGCCCTCTGCTCGTTTTTCCTCTTGCATCAAAATGGATCAGCGTCCTAACCTCGACACCTTGACTGCAGTGTTGGGCCACACAACGTTCAGCTCTACGGGCCAGCCCCTAGGCTAGAACAT
The DNA here is from genome assembly GCA_904845875.1 of Miscanthus lutarioriparius. Classification (NCBI taxonomy): domain Eukaryota; kingdom Viridiplantae; phylum Streptophyta; class Magnoliopsida; order Poales; family Poaceae; genus Miscanthus; species Miscanthus lutarioriparius. The sequence goes on from CAJGYO010000005.1 coordinate 14,095,116, forward strand.
GCACCCGCGCTCATAAGGCTAATGGAGAAGGAGCACATTCCAACCTGAACAAGAGAAACACAGGTGGCAACGCGACAAAAGATAGGTTCACACGCCAGCAATACCGCATGTAGAAGCGGCAAGCTCCACGACAACTGAGCAACCCTCAGCATGCATGAAGCTCCAAGAAACACGGTCCGCACAACCAGATCAGGAACGATGAGCACCTCGGCACACACTTGAACAATGTAGCAAGGCCACCTCATCTGGGTCCATGGCAGCCGCTCCTCCGAAGGGAATCCCATTGGGGAACAACAGATACGTCGCCTCCCTCAATTGCGGTGGAGCACGCCACGACGTACAAACATGAATCACCATGGCCCGGCAATGGCTCGACGATGGGCCTAACCGAGCAGAGTGATTCGCGACGTCAACAACTCAGAGATCGGATAGCTCGGGAAAACCCTTTATGCCAAGGATCATTAAGATAAGTCATTTAAACAATTAACATTGGCGACGACAAAAGGGAAATCTAAAAAAGCAACGCATACATCAGCCTCAAGGACTTATGCGTGTGCCGATTACAACACTGTCCTAAGTATTAGGATCACCGGCTTCCAAATCCACAGACAAAGACATTTAGTCTAACACGTTACAAGACTAGATGGACCCGAGGTTACAACGATCGTCGGATCCCCTAATGCTCACGATGGACATCTCATGAAGCGGAGAGACTGGTACAAGGTGTCTCTAGCCTCTAGAGCCGCATCATGAGCAGGAGAGGACTATTGAAAGAAGCCTCGGGGACAACTACCTCACGGATCTTCCTCTAACATCTGAGGAAGAGGAACCCCACTAGGACCTGCCCTGACGCCACTTCTGGTAGAGCAGGGGAGGAACGTCTGGCGACAAGCTAGCAAACACGAGCCACTGAGTCGATGCTCGAATGCTCCTAGACCTAGAGTTGGGAGCCGCGTGCCCGCTAACCATGGGAGAGCCCAGCAGCCTGAGCTTCCCATGGCATCGTTCCTCCCTATCTTCGCGAAACTTCCTCTAACACCTGTGCAGGACGAACGCCAGCAGGGTGCGATGGAGCCCGATCTCCAAAGATCCCTCTCGACAACGGTGAAGTTGCTGGGACGAGCCGTGAACCATGGCGCTCGAAGAAAACAACCGTCCTCTCACTCGGATTAGACATTGGGGAAAACTCAGAAGTTGGGGAAGAAGTGGGGATGAGACTCGCTAGCCCCCTCTCCCTTGGCTTAAATAGATGACACAAGGACGAAGGCAGAGAAGATGGTGGTTGGTGTTCAAGACAGGCACAAACTACAAGACGCACTCGCAATCAAGAGGCGGAAGACATGGTGGTTCAGTCTCCCAGACGACCCGAGACCCAGCAATGGTCGTAGGAGGTACATTGAATGCATGCGTTTCCTCTAGCATTTACTAACCGCTTTCTCGCAGTGCAGAGGAGGCGGTCGGACAAAAGACTGAGCGATAGATGCCAACACGAGAACATATCCAAAGTAAGACTCGTACCTTCCGTCTTCATTACCTTTTTTGGTGCACAACCGCTTGCGGGTGGGCGCCATTATGCCATGACGCGACTAGGGAGGCAAACAACTCCTCAGGATCATGCGCAGAGTGACCCACCACAACCATGACCTTGTGTCATGCTTAGGAAAACTTCTCTTGAGTCAGCCCTTAGAAGGGATCGAGGCCACAAAAGGGGTAGGGGAAGGGAGGAGATGGGTGGCTCTAATCGATGGTATGGAGCCACATGATCGTCTCTCCCTATGTTCGAGTCGTTCGCTTCGAAGTCTCCCAGGTTGACCCCCTTTAGGGGAGGCATCTTGCCCTCTGGCCACTACGAAGGTGGTTGGGGACCAATAGGATTGATGGCCGATGATTTATGGGGCGTCTCTCGATGAGGCACAACCAAACTCGATATGTCGATTGGGGAGGATATTGGGTCCCGCTCGGATTACCCATCGACCTCGACGAGGAGCACCGCTCCGACCGCGTGGTTATGGTGGACATGCCTCTCTCCGCATGGGGTGAAACCAAACCCGCCTGTAACAAGGAGACACGACCTCTCGATGTCGGCAAGTGCACTAGGGAAAAACAGAGTCGGGTCCCCACAACCCTGAAAGGAATCAGGGCCAAGCCATGACCAAGCTCTTCCCTATGTCCTAGGTCCAAGACCTAGGGCTAGCTTCCGAGGCTCTCAAATCATCAGAGGTCCCAGACCTCTCCAGGAGAGATCGACGAGGAAGATGGCCGAGGTAACACGACAATGTCAAGCCCAAAACGTGATCACGGCTCGGTCACGTGGAAGAAAACATAAGGTCTAAGACTTACGAGCCGGTGCACGATCGCAAAAACCCTCGCGACTATTGAGACCTGTGGTGGCACACATAGACAAAATCCGCAAGCGCACGGGTATCAAAGTAGTTTTCACCCAGAGTATTATCAAGTATCGTACCCATAGGGAAATATGTGTATGTCGTCTAAACACTAGTTTGTCTAAGGATAGTATCAAGGTTTAAGATATGAGTAGAGAGGATTCGTATGATTATGACCCTATGCAAAGCAAGGCTTATTATTCTATTGTTCACTTCGGGACGCCGCTTAGACGGTAAAGCACCACTAATAGATAACTCTACTGACATGACTACGGTCCTACTAATTTAAGAACCTGCTCAATTCTGCCTGGACTACAAAGGATAGATGGGGTTGTCACCTCCCGCTGCTACCACACAACCAAGAAGCAGGGAGCAAACACAGGTAGCGAATAGCCTAAGCACCACGCTTATACTAACGATTACTACTCTAATCCAGAGGCCTAACAAGGACTAGAGCACTCAAAAGAACTGTGAACCTGTGAATAAAAGAGCACAAAACTTACTTTAAACAGAAATCAATTACCAGAAGTACCTCAGATGTAGACTTGGAGAAGCCTAGATCCGCCAAAGTACAAGCCATAGAGGTAGCATCGACAGGCCAGTACTATCTCCAAGCTCTTTCCTCACTCTCTAACTCAATATTTTTATTTACAAGACTAGATCCTATAAAGGACTAATCTTCTCTTGATGCCCTGATCCTGGGATGAGGATACAAATTAGGGTTTCAGAATAGCTCCAGGGAGAGGGATAGGGGCTGCTATATATGGGGGCGCCTAGCACCCTCCCCCTCCTAGTTAGTCTCATTGGTACTAAATTTTTTTACCATATCTTATTAAAATGCACATGGCCTTTATGGGCTAAATTCTGAATTGGGCCCAATTAATCCCGCAGCTTATGATATGGAGTTTTTCTTTTATTTGCGAAATTTATATCTTTTCATTCCAAGCTCCAAATATTGCAAATAATATATCCATTTTGATCAGCTCGACGAGCTCTTCACAATGGTGCACTCCAATTTACCATTTTAGATAATTTTGTTCTGTGAAAAATTAAATATTCTGTGAGACAAATGAGAGCACCAAAACTCGTGGAACTCGTTAGAATCAAACCCTATAACTATGTTTGGTGATGGAATTAAGTATATATGCAGGTTATGTTGATGGTTTATAATTGATGTTAACGACCGTCAACATGCTCCCCCTAAACTTAACCTTTGCCTATCCCTGAGCAAAGCTAAACTTAGCAATGGATCAGGAGTTGCTATTATGTTTTCACGTCTTAAAAGTACTCATGCGTTCAATCAAAAATTCTCCTCCAGATTAGAGTAAACTGACCTGACTTTCAAACTTACCCATATTACCTTCAACCATAGGGCTTCTTAGCCTTCACATGGATCTTGAGCAATTGAAAGACAGAACGATCAAATCAAGCAATATATCTCAAGTTCTTTGTTTTCACCATTGTTCCGCAGGATTTATAAGTTTTTAAATTAAAACTCAGAGATTCCATTGTATGACACTCTCAAGTCTCTCATTATATGTGATATTTGTGGATCCTCACCATGGTAATAAAGATGTTATGCCTTTTTCTCTTCCTACCACTAAGGCTTATGTGGAGTTCATAGGTAGGGAGAAAGCTAGGGTATACTTACAGTGCATATATTGTAAAGTCAAACAATGAATCCAACGAGAGTTGAGTCATATAATTAAATCAAGATGTGCATGTGTGTGGATGTATGGTGGATATATTTGGTTGCTAACATAATTCTACTTTGCTTCTTGAAAACTTATCTCTCTCTTAAAATTTAGAAATATCTTTGCGAGAGAACAGGGGCTATCTTGTTCATCTCTTTTTTTTGTTCTTTTTAGACGGGCATCTGAGTACCCATTGTTTTTAATATCTCAGACACTTGCTCATTTTTTCTTAATTTTTTTCTTTCTCTCTTTTTTATGAATAACTTTTACATAGCCCCATATCTCTTTTCTGCAATAGAACTTTGAGACAGATATCAACAAGAACTTGGAGCATTGATTTGGTGGATGGAAAACCTAACAAGCATGTTTTTGTGTTCACTCCTAGTGTAGGAATAAAATATTTTTGAGTGGATCTAGATAGAAGGCATGTTTTTGTGCCTACTCCTAGTGTAGGAGTAGTGCATATGTAGGTGGTGTGTACGTGATTTTGATTTTAAGAGGATAACAAATCTCTCGTAAGGGTCAACAAAGCTTGACAAAACTTAATGCAAAACAAGCAGTATATAAGTGGAAGTTTTTTCTAGCCTATATAATATGTATGGCTCTGGTGGAAATTCAAGCTTTGTCATACATGAACTCATCATGTAGCATTTTTATGTTTTTTAAAAGATAAATCTTCAGAACTTTAGTGTCACTTGGAACAAGATAAACAGTAGCTTAGACCTTCTCATATCATATCCGTCAATTACCTAGACTTAGCTCAAGCATATGCTACCCACGAGTTTCAACTTTAGAGTAAATCCTTATATCAAAGCAATCTTATCCAAAACTCAAGAGAATTCCAGGCTGAAAACTAGGTACTTGAAAGAAATTATAATAGAGCAACTATTCATCATTTCTATTTCCAGAGATTATTCTAAGTCCTCTTTATTTGTTTAGCTCTTAAAAGAATTTAAAGTAAACTAGACACACTCTACACATTATAACTATAACTATTTATTTTGTTTTCAGTTTTTAACATATATATAAAAGGTAAACTTAAAAACAATAAAACAAACAAAGAAGAGATACTTACCTGGATACATGGGGGTGCCTCTGCTCCAAGCTGGTTGATGTCGTGCTTTGCTCTGGAGGTTTGCCTCCCCCACACTTGAATTCTGTTACCTTGCATAAACAACATGCGGAAATAAGCACCAACAAAAGACTAGGGAGATCCTGGCAATACTTTAGCAGGTAAACATGGTTTTAAGGGTTTTTTTCATAGAGTAAAGAAGAAAAGCTGAATTAAAAATATTATTTAAATTCTATGAAGTTAATTATATCCAATTCTTCTTCTAGCAATTGTGTGTCATGAAAAACTTTTAAACGCTGACCATTTACCTTGAAAAGCGTACCTTCGTCATTTTGAAGTGTGACTTCTCCATGAGACGATGCGCTAATTACCTTGTAAGGTCCTTCCCATTTGCTTCGTAGTTTCCCATGTCCAAACAACTTCACTCTAGAGTTGAAAAGCAACACCTTGTCACCTGGTTTGAATTCCTTTTTCAATCTTTTGTCATGCTACCTTTTTGTCCTCTCTTTGTAGAGTTTCGCCATTCCTCTAGCTCAGAGAGTTGCATCTTTCTTTTCTTCCCAGTTGCTTCAAAGTCCATGTTCCATCTTTTTATGGCCCAATGTGCGTTGAATTCCAACTCGACAGGTAGGTGACATGTCTTCCCATAGACAAGTTGGCTTGGTGACATTCCAAGAGGTGTTTTGTAGGCTGTTCTGTAAGCCCATAATGCTCTGTGTAACTTATCTTTCCATGCTGTCCCCATCTCATTAACGGTCTTCTACAGAATGTTCTTGATTTGCTTGTTTGACATTTCTGCTTGTCCGCTAGTTTGAGGATGATATGGTGTCACGATGTTATGACGGACCCCATGATCGGATAAGAAGCATTAGAACTTTCTATCAATGAAGTGAGGACTCCGTCACTTATTACCATGAGTGGAACTCCAAAGCGTGGAAAGATGGTATCAGAAAACATCCTCTTGGCGTTATTGGAATCTGTAGCTCGACATGGTAAAGCTTCAACCCACTTTGAAACATAGTCGACTGCCACCAGAATGTATTTGCACTGCTGAGATTTTGGGAATGACCCCATGTAGTCGATTCCCCAGACATCAAAGAGTTCTAACTAGAGGTTGGTGGTGAGTGGCATGGCGTCTCTTGCATTGATATTCCCATGTTTCTAACATGGGGTACACCTCTGTATGAAGTCTTTGGTGTCATCATACATGGTTGGCTAGAAGAATCCATTTTGCTAGTTCTTAGCATTAGTGCGGAATGCCCCATAATGTCCTCCATATGGTGATGAGTGGCATCTTTCAATGATCTTGATTGCTTCCTCAGCCGAAACACACCTCCTGAGCAGTCCATCGGAGCAAACTCGGAAGAGGTACGGTTCATCCCATAGGTGGAGACAACTTTCATGGATGTGCTTCCGCTTATTCTCCCCTGGTGGTACATAACCTGTAACCATAAAATTAATAATATTTGCATACTAGGGGTCATCCTACGACCTTTAGGAGCATATCGCCCTGTAAAAAATCATTGATGGGCAGCTCCTGTGGATTCTCAAACTGAATTCTTGACAAGTGATCGGCTATAGAATTTTCTATTTCTTTTTTATCTTAAATTTCTAAATCAAATTCTTAAAGCAAAAGGATCGATCTTTTAAGCCGAGGCTTAGCATAAGAGCAGCATGATTAGTGTAAACAATAACCTTTGCTCCTACTAAGTAAGATCTAAACTTGTCAATAACAAAAACAACAGCCAGGAGTTTTTTTTTTCAGTTGTTGCATAATTAAGTTGAGGTCCTGATAGAGTTTTACTAGCATAAGAAATTGCATGATGCTTTCTATCTTTCGTTTGACCCAAAATTGCCCCCACAGCATAATCACTAGCATCACACATGATTTCAAAAGGCAGCGACCAATCAGGGGGTTGAATAATTGGTGCATAGATGAGTGCTTTCTTAAGGATTTGAAAAGTATTTAAACACTCATCATCAAACTCAAAGGGAGCATCCTTGGCTAACAAACATGTAAGGGGTCCAGTAATATGAGAAAAATCTTTTATAAAATGGCGATAGAACCCCGCATGGCCAAGAAAACTTTGTACCCCTTTTACATTCATAGGGGAGTTAGTTGTTCTATTACTTCTATCTTAGCTCGGTTTACCTCTATCCCACGTTCAGACACCAAGTGTCCAAGTACTATGCCTTCTCTAACCATGAAATGACATTTTTCCCAATTAAGGACTAAGTGCTTTTCTTCACATCTTTGCAAAACTTTGTCTAAATTTCCTAGGCAATCATTGAAAGTTTTTCCATAAATAGAAAAATTATCCATAAAAACTTTCATGATTTCTTCTATCATATCAGAAAATATAGACATCATACACCTTTAGAAAGAAGCTGGAGCGTTGCATAATCCGAAAGACATCCTACGATAAGCATATGTTCCATAGGGACAAGTAAAAGTAGTTTGCTTTGGTCATCAGGATGGATCGAGATTTGATGATAGCCAGAATACCCATCAAGGAAACAAAAGAAAGAATGCTTTGCAAGCCGTTCCAACATCTCATCGATGAAGGGTAACGGGAAGTGATCTTTCTTTGGTGCTGTTGACGGTAGTTATCGACCATTATAAACATCAATATAACTCGAGATAAAGCATGAAAATGATCACCAACATAGACTTAGGGGTTTAAACTGACAAATTTCATGAGTTTTAGTGAATATGTGTTTTCAGCAGGGTTTAATTAGAAAACCGTCAAGAGGGATCTAAACGTCAAAGGAAAAATCAGAATTCCGACGCGAAACCAACTCCAAAAGGTTCCAGGGGACTCCAGAAGCCACGTCACCAAAGTGGAGGCCGAGAGGCTACCAAGTGGGGCCACCCGGCCCCACCTATAGGCCGCCCAACCCATCAGGGGCCCACCTATCAGCCTTGTTGCTATGTCGGTTTCCCACCGCGTCCTAGGATGCATCTAAGCCGTTGCTTAAGTCGGTTTGATCCAAGGGCTCACGTTGTATCCTCAGGGCTATATAATCCAGCCCCCTCCCTCCAGGGAGAATCAAGTCATTAGATCATAAGTTAGGGCTAGACAGAAAACTAGGGTTTCTAGAGATTAGAGATTAGAGCTCTAGTTCTTCAAGTTTCTAGTATAGATTAGCTAGCAAGGTTCAAGAAGAGTGTGGGCTATTGCTCAGGATTCCGGATCTGCCATCTAGAGACTGGTATAGCCATTGTATGTCTATATTTATGACTTTGTGCTACTTTAATATTATTATGTTCTTAGTTTGCTCTAGTTGCATGCTTGATATAGTTATGATTAATGATGAGTTTATGCACATGTTCGCAAAGCGCTTAGCTCATTATGCGCATGAGTTAAGTGGTCGACACTTTGTAAGCATGGTGCTTAGATATTGTTTGCCTACAGGATGCCCTCTGCACTTTGGGTCATGTGGTAGATCGTGGATGTGACACTCCCGTTGAGTCCTTTGTAGTCCACTCCCCGTTTGTATAGCACGTAGAACGTGATTGAGATGGTAGACAAGCTCTGTTCTTGATCTTCCTTAGTAATGTTCCTTATGCATAGATCCAGAGTTAGTTATACTATAGATGAGAGTGTATATATTAGGGTGTACAAAAGACTTAGTAGATAAGTAATGACTTAGAAATCTTTTGTTCTTAATGAATCTCCTGCTTAGTTGTACTATATTTTATGAGTCTCTAATTCTATCTCTAGAATACCACTATTACCTTACATTTATTATTTATTTACCCTACAATAGCATGAGAGTGATTATTATCATAAGTATACACATTTGTCAATATCTCTATGCCAACATCACTCCATAAGCTCCTCCCTATGGTAAAAATATAAATAACGATACCTGGTATACTCCCGGGTGAAATGCTACAATGGTATATTATCTGTGCGCTTGTGGATACTTGAATATATATATTTTTCTCTAAAGTTTACAAGTGTCATTAATAATTACCAACCATGCATTTCTAGCATTATGTTAGGGACGACAACCTAGTAACAAGTGATGCTAAGAAATACCAACAAGCATTTCTGGCGCCGTTGCCGGGGAGGGGCACATGGCTAAAGAGAATTGACCAAATAAATACTTATTGATAAAATCATAACCTCTGCTTTAGTAGGATTACCCTTGTTTGTCTTTGTTCATATCTTATATAGGGTATTGCAGGCTTGGTTGTGATTCACCAACAATTTCTAATCAGAATCAACCGAATTAAGAGGAAGCTCAACACCAGTTCTTGAAGTCATGGCTAAGAAGACTCTGCTCCAAGCACTGAGAACATCCACATTGGACCAACACTCAAAACCAACAATCTCGAGTTTGAGCTCAAGCCAAGCCTCATCAACATGGTGCAAGCTACTCCATTCAGCGAAAAGGCACATGAAGATGCTAGTGCTCACCTTCAGAATTTTTTAGAGATTAGCAGCACAATCGTCATCAAGGACGTTGCTCAAGACATCATACTACTTCGCATGTTTCCATTCTCACTAGTGGGAAGAGCGAAGCAGTGGTTCTACATCAACAAAGATCACATCAACACTTGGGCAAGATGTTTAAAGGCCTTTCTAGAGAAGTTCTTCCCTGTGGGCAAGACCAATGCCTTAAGAGGAAAGATTTCAAACTTCCAATAATAGAAAGGAGAAACCATTCCTAAAGCATGGGAATGTTTTCAAGAATACATTTCAAATTGTCCTCATCATGGAATGGAAGATTGGTTGCTCATACAAAGTTTGTACCATGGATTAACTCAAAAAACTCATGAACAACTCAATGCCACTGCTGGAGGATCATTTATGTCACTCACCCTTGGAAAAGCTAAAACTCTTATGAAAAAGATAGCCTCTAATCAAGGTTGGTCATCATGCAACATTAAATTATGCAATAAGAGTGAAGAAGTACCAGAAGAGGTGTGTGCACTGTCAACCAAGATGGATGTACTGTTGAATTGGCTTGAACAACGAGCCAATTACAAGAAAGATCATCAGGCTATTCAAGATGCATTCAATGCTCAGAATGTCTGTGGAGAATATTTGGGGGTTGCGTTCCCTAAATATTAGGAGGATGCAAACATCATCATCAACAACTCTGCTTCGCAACAACAGAGACAAGGGTGGAATCAACAACAACGGTCGACTTACCAAGGTAAGTACTCAGGTAATAGCTATAATACTCCTAAGAAACCATCCTTGAGAGACCTAATCTTAGAACAAGCTAGGATTAATGAGAATATTTCTAAGAAGCTAGCTTTTAATGATAAGGTCATAGAAAGCATAAATACTAAAATGGATAGTTTTTCTTCTGCCATAAAAGACCAACTTAGCTATAATAAAAAGATAGAATCCCAATTAGCCCAGTTGGTTGCTGCTCTGCCTTTTGCCACTAACCTTGAGAAGGTAAACACTATAACTACAAGAGGTGGCAAGTCTACTCATGATCCACCATATCCAGCAAGGACTGGTAAGACACCAGTGGTAGTATAGGAAGAGGAGAAGACAACCGATGAAGTTGAAGAATTTGGGCCACAAGAGCGAGAATTACAACAAGATTTCCATGACACGACTCTCCTACCGTTTCCACATAGAAATCAAAAAGCTAAAATGGATGAGCAGTTTGGTAAGTTCGTAGAGGTAATTCAAAAGCTATATATCAATATTCCGTTGCTAGATACCATACAGGTACCTACCTACGCGAAGTATCTCAGAGATATCCTCAACAACAAAAGACCACTGCCTTCCACTAAGGTAATTAAGTTAATAGAGGAGTGTAGTGCGAGCCATCCTAAATACTTCACCTGTCAAGAAGAAGGATCCAGGGTGTCCCACTATCGATTGCTCAATCGGGAACCAGAACTTTGAGAATGCGTTATGTGATCTTGAAGCAAGTGTTAGTGTCATGCCAAAAAAGGACTTCGACAAGCTCAACTATTCAACACTCACGCCAACATCAATGTGTTTGCAACTAGCCGACCAATCGGTCCGCTACCCTGCGGGAATCGCTGAAAATATTCCGGTAAAAATACGAAACTTTTTTGATCCCGTAGATTTTGTAGTACTTGATATTTAGGAAGACATGAAGACACCCCTCATTCTTGGGAGACCCTTCCTGAGCACTACAAATTCTCACATTGATGTCGGAGCTGGAGAAATCAAATTGCATATCAATGAAAAGGAAGAGCGATTCACCTTCAAGCCAAGACCGGAACAATGCTCGAATTTAGAGTGGCGTGAAAATCAAGTGCAGCCATTAATGTCTCCATCTCCGGGACTGATAGATGCCCGAAGAATAAACTCGAACGGAGAAGTCTAGTTTGGAGGACTCAAAATCCCTAACCCTCGCCGGGAGGTAACTCGGTAGTTATCCATATTTACTTTTTTGTATTGCATTAATCATTTTATCTTAGCATATTTACTTTTCAACATTTGCATCATAGAATATAAATTTTCATCATGGCATTATAAAAATCTAAGCCCCATGTAAATAATTTTTACGTTGTAAAAATCCATGAGAAAAATTTACTGTGGAGGCGTAATTTTTTTTAAAATACCATCATTCATCTTGTTATATTTCATTGTATCATAAAATATTTTTGCATTGCATTGTTATACGTATATATGGTAGAAATATGGGAGACACATGGGACCCACTCAACCTCCATTATTCACCTCCATTCCCACTCATCTCCATCCTGTCATTTCACCACCAAAAGGAGCACCGACGGAGCTAATCACTTGCTTAAGGATGAAGCAAAGAACCACCAGAAGAAAGAGGAAGCCACTTGGTCATTGTGTGGGGCTGGCCGGCCCCACCACTAGGCCGGCCGGACCTCCTGCTTCCCCCGCTATAAATCCTAGCCCCTGCCTTCGATCCAGCCCGACTTTAGTCCACAGGTATGGACTTCGAATTTGAACTTATTTTAAGGCCATAGGATGGGAGGATGCATGTGAAATAGATAAGTCAGGGTGCAAGCTTTTGACTATTGAATTTCTATTCACTTTACAAACCACCGACTCGGAACTGCATTTTAGGTTCTTTGGGAAAGAATTTTTTTTCCTTGGAAGAACTTTAGTGAGCTTCTAGGATTCCCTGCTCAGTGCATAATTGATGTAGACTCTGCTATACAAGATTTTGATAGGAGAAGTGTTGGAGGGAGACATCGAAAAAAATTGTTTGCTACCACCCTCACACCAATGACATTCACCACCCTACTTTGCGGTTCATGCACAAATGGCTAGGATTTTCACTTTTTCCTAGAAATGATTTCTGCACAGTAAGGAATAATGAACTTAAACTGCTCTATGCTATGGTTAAAAAAAGAAGGTCTCACCTGTAAAATTCATGATGGCACAATGGACAGAAATTCCTGGACTTAAGGGAGATGTTGGGTGCACTTCTTTGGTCACCCGCATAGCTAGAAATTTAGGTTTACTAGCAAACGCTTCTATTACATACATTGACAATCCCTGATGGATTATTGATTATGGCTATTTTAATCATGCACACATGTTAAAAAAGGGCAAGGATGGAAAAATAGTCATGATGTATATGGACTACATCAATATAACCCGAGATAAAGCATGAAAATGATCACCAACTTAGACTTAGGGGTTTAAACTGACAAATTCCACGAGTTTTGGTGAATGTGTTTTCAGCAGGGTTTAATCAGAAAACCATCAAGAGGGATCTAAACGTCAAAGGAAAAATAGGAATTTCGACGTGAAACCAACTCCAGAAGGTTTCAGGGGACTCCAGAAGCCACGTCACCGAAGCGGAGGCCGAGAGGCTGCCAGGTGAGGCCGCCCAGCCTGACCCCACCTGTAGGCCACCTGGCCCATCAGGTACCCACCTATCAGCCTCGTTGCTATGCCGGTTTTCTACCACCTCCTAGGATGCATCTAAGCCATTGCTTAAGTCGGTTTGATCCAAGGGCTCACGTTGTATCCTTAGGGCTATATAATGCAACCCCCTCCCTCCAGGAAGAATGAAGTCATCAGATCATAAGTCAGGGCTTGATAGAAAACTAGGGTTTCTAGAGATTAGAGATTAGAGCTCTAGTTCTTTAATTTTCTAGTATAGATTAGCTAGCAAGGTTCAAGAAGAGTGTGGGATATTGCTCAGGATTCTGGATCTGCCGTCTGGAGACTGGTATAGCCATTGTATCTCTATATTTATGACTTTGTGCTACTTTAATATTATTATGTTCTTAGTTTGCTGTTGTTGCATGCTTGATATAGTTATGATTAATGATGATTTTATGCACATGTTCGCAAAGCGCTTAGCTCATTAAGCGCGTGAGTTAAGTGGTCGACACTATGTAAGCATGGTGCTTAGATATTATTTGCCTGCGGATGCCCTCTGCACTCTGGGTCATGTGGTAGATCATGGATGTGACACTCCCGTTGAGTCCTTTGTAGTCCACTCCCCGTTTGTAGAGCACATAAAACGTGATTGCGAAGTTAGACAAGCTTTGTTCTTGATCTTCCTTAGTAATGTTCCTTATGCATAGATCCAGAGTTAGTTATACTATAGATGAGAGTGTATATATTAGGGTGTACAAAAGACTTAGTAGATAAGTAATGACTTAGGAATCTTTTGCTCTTAACGAATCTCCTGCTTAGCTGTACTACATTTTATGAGTCTCTAATTCTATCTCTGGAATACCACTATTACCTTACACTTATTATTTATTTACCCTTTGACTTACCCCTGCAATAGCATGAGAGTGATTATTATCATAAGTATACACATTTGTTAATATCTCTATGTCAACACCACTCCATAAGCTCCTCCCTGTGGTAAAAATATAAATAACGATACCTAGTATACTCATGGGTGAAATGCTACAATGGTATATTATCTGTGCGCTTGCGGATACTTTAATATGTATATTTTTCTCTGAAGTTTACAAGTGTCATTAATAATTACTAACCACGCATTTCTGCCATTATGCTAGGGATGACAACCTAGTAACAAGTGATGCTAAGAAATGCCAATAGTTGCATTGTTAAGTTTTCGGTAATCAATACACATCTGCCATCCTGTGACTGTTCGTTGTGGGATTAATTCATCTTTTTTATTTTTTACCATAGTCATGCCCCCTTTCTTCGGTGCAACTTGTACCGAGCTTACCCACTCACTATATCGCACGGGATAAATTATCCCTGCATGTAAAAGTTTCAGAACCTCTTTCTTAACAACATCTATCATCGCATTGTTAAGCAGAGCGATGCTTTTCTAAAATGGTAAGGAGCCAAAGGGTCTCGTTCTTAGAGAGGTTATCACTAATAATCACAGGAGACTCCCTATCATTATTTAGAAAAGCGTATTTCAAACCTGAAGGAAGGTGTTTGAGCACAATGGGGGCTTTTAGCGGCTCTTGAGTTTCATCTAGAGGGAAAGAATCCCGCGGTTCTTCTTGGTCTTGGATGAAATCCTGGGCGACTTCTTTGAGATATTTGTCGGAAGCTTCCAGGAGAGAAGCTACCATAATCTCCTCCATTGGATCTTGCTCGAGACTCATCTCTACCTTAACATGTAATGAGCGAGTAATGGGAATAGACAGGTTTATGCTCTTCTCGAGACTTACATTTATACTCCCCTTTCTTCCTTCATGGAGAAGTGTCTCTATTGGATGCCCTATCAGAAGATCGAACTCCCAAATATCAAAAACATAAAAACTAAGACACCTTAGTTTCGTCTACTTTGCTAGGGATGAGGTGGAAAATTCCTTCACTAGGAAGAATTTGCCCTGAGAGACTTTTTAAGAGTTTGGTTGTTGGAGTTATGTGCAAATTTTTAGGAAGGGTATGTGCAAAAGATTTAAACATAAGATTTACTCCTATAACCAGATTATAAAGAGCATCGAAGGAGATTTTATGAATCTGACAATGAATGGAGGTAGAGGGAGAATCTAAACAAATGACTTTTGGAGAAAGCTTGGATTCTCCTAACCACTCATTGCTTAAGATCATTGTCAACAACTTTATAGTCTTTTTAAGGAACTTCTCTTCGATTGGGTCAGGGAGATGCTGGTTGCATGCTGATGGTGCCGAAGATTTCTTTCTTGCATAATAATTCGAGGTGTTTCCAAAATCAGAGAAGTGCCCATCCTCGAATTCAAACATATTTTCCAAAGGTGGAATTTCTTTCTCCTTTGGTGGTTTGGGAACTTGGAGGATAGTTGAGGCTTCATGTGGTGTAGTTAAAGGCTCAGGCTCAACTATCACAGGTTCTTCCTCAGGAGTTTTCTCAACTACATCTTCTGGGCCATCGTCGTGAATGCTGGTGTAGGGGGTGTTTTCTAGGATTTTTCTAAGGATAGTTCTCCCTTCACTAGCAGAGCAATGTAAGAAGGCATCTCCAGAAGATGTATCAAGAAGCTATGCAGTCTCTGCACTAAGACCCATATAAAAGTGTTGTAAAAGCATATGGTCTTGAATGGCTAGGTCAGGGCCAGAATTGACTAGGTCATTAAAATATGCCCATGCCGCACCAAGAGATTCTTTTTCTTTCTGTTTAAAAGATAGAACCTCTATTCAAAGGCTAACCACTGCAGAGATGGGAAAGAAAGATAAGCAAAAGCTAGAGCATAAGGCTTCCCAATCTCCGTATACCAGTGTTTAGCTCTTTCCGTCAAAGAGAACGGAAATAGCTTCCACTTTAACTTTCATGTGACATGCCCACGATATGCAAGCATGCACAGGTTTGCTCAAACTCTCGTAGGTGGGTATATGGGTTTTCATCGCCATCTCCTGAGAACGATTGTTCCTAGACCATACTTATTAAACTCGGACGCAACTCATAGCCAGGTGTAAGAATGGGTTTTGATGATTCTGGTGGCTCTAATTGTGCGCCTGTGGGAGCAGCGATTTGATTGATAGGCGTGATGTTATCCATGTTTAAAAAGAAATAAAATAAAAGATACAAGGACAAACCTAGTTCAACAAAAACATAGCAACCGTTTCCCCGACAACGGCGCCAGAAAACTTATTAACGCCTCTGGTGGCACATAGAGACAAAATCCGTAAGCGCACGGGTATCAAAGTAGTTTTCACCCAGAGTATTATCGAGTATCATATCCATAGGGAAACGTGTGTATGTCGTCTAAACACTAGTTTGTCCAGGGATAGCAATCAAGGTTTAAGATATGAGTAGAGAGGATTCCTATGATTATGACCCTATGCAAAGCAAGGCTTATGATTCTATTACTCACTTCGGGACGTCGCTTAGACGGTAAAGCACCACTAATAGATACATCTACCGACGCGACTACAGTCCTACTAATTTAAAAACCTGCTTAATTCAGCATGGACTACAAAGGATAGACAGGGCTGTCACCTCCCGCTGGTACCACACAACCAAGAAGCAGGGAGCAAACACAGGTGGCCAATAGCCTAAGCACCACGCTTATTCTAACAATTACTACTCTAATCCAGAGGTCTAACAAGGACTAAAGTACTCAAAAGAACTATGAACCTGTGAACAAAAGAGCACAAAACTTACTTTAAACAGAAATCAATTACCAGAAGTATCTCAGATGTAGACTTGGAGAAGCTTAGATTCGCCAAAGTACAAGCCATAGAGGTAGCACCGACAGGCCGCTACTGTCTCCAAGCTCTTTCCTCACTCTCTAACTCGATATGTTTATTTACAAGATTAGATCCTATAAAGGACTAATCTTCTCTTGATGCCCTGATCCTGGGACGAGGATATGAATTAGGGTTTCATAATGGCTCCAGGAAGAGGGGTAGGGGCTGCTATATATGGGGCCGCCTGGCACCCTCCCCCTCTTAGTTAGTCTCATTGGTACTAAACTTTCCATCATATCTCATTAAAATGCACATGGCCTTTATGGGCTAGATTCTAATTTAGGCCCAATTAATCCCGCAGCTCATGATGTGGAGTTTTTCTTTTATTTGCAAAATTTGTATCTTTTCATTCCGAGCTCCAAATATAGCAAATAATATATTAGTTTCGATCAGCTCGACGAGCTCTTCGCAATGGTGCACTCCAATTCACCATTTGAGATAATTTTGTTCTATGAAAAAATAAATATCCTACGAGACAAGTGAGAGCACCAAAACTCGTGGAACTTGTTAGAATCAAGCCCTATAACTATGTTTGGTGATGGAATTAAGTATATATGCAGGTTATGTTGATGGTTTATAATTGGTATTTGTCGACACAGAATTTTTGTCCCGTGCCGGGGACACACGCAGCAAGCTTGAAGGGTCCACTCGATGGAGCAGATCCGCCTAGCTTCAGCACAGGGATGGTCGATCTTGCGCAATCCTCCCGAGACGTGTCAGTCAATTTGACCCTGCAATTGACAAGAAGAGAAATTTCATCAGTAATTAAGGGCAGAACTTGCCGGTGTTGCCAGACAGTCCCGAATGTGCGGCTATGAAAGCCGATATAAAAGGAGATCGACTAAATAGTCGATTCCAGTATATTCATGAGAATAAATCAGTTAAAGCTCATTGGGTTGTATAAGAAGAATCGGTTATCATTCAGGGCAAATATCATTAATCGAACAGATATTAATCAATGGCAATAAGATGTCAACAATGATCGGTTTGTGCTGAGCCAATGATTACAAGTAATCGAACCCCTTTTTATATAAAGAAACAATTCAACACCATTTAACCGTTTAATAAAGATAAATTTAATGAATATGTCAGATCTCATCTATCACTATGACCAGTGGGGCATGAGGCAGAATCATGCAGGCCATAGAAATAACAATAGACTCAACGACCCTAACTCATTACTGATATCAGTGGGGCATGAGGCAGAATCATGCAGGCCATAATACAATAATAAGATCATGGGGCTAACATATCTTTCAACCTATCTTTACTTCAACAGTCTCGTGATGCGAGTTGTTCGTGAAAGCACTCGATATCGGCTAAAACAGCCGATTCAGGCATAGCGCACAGTTAAAGTCATGCCTTATTAGGAATAGCTATCAAATAACGATCCCCACACCACGGTGCTAACAATGGGGTGTGAGGCAGAATCACACAGGCCGTGATAACGAGCCATGAAGCGGTTCTCGCTAGCCAATAAATCTTCTCAAGATGCAACACGCCTTAGCCGCACGCTATGCACAATCAGGATTGACATAAAACAGTAGATAAAACATAACTCATCGTTTAAGGTGTAGATTAGATCAATTTGAGATTAGCAAATGATGGGCTAAATAAGATATAAGGCTGATCTAGATCAAACCCAATCGGGTAGAGTGATATTGCTGTAATTAAATAAATAATGAAAGCAATAAGCAATATCAGTAACTTAATGAATCTACCAAAGGCTGTCATCCTAAGGTAGAGCCGATAACTTGACCTTGATCTAGTTCATGCAGTGGGGTTCGATCGGATCAATGCAGCCATACTTGAACTAGGCAAGAGTCGATAACTAACTTATACCAGAGTCGCAGCGAAGGTCGATCGGATTGATGCAGCCGTATAAACAGAGGTATAAGCCATGACGGTACTTACAACAAACAGTGGAGGTCGACCGGATCGATGCAGCTGTACTTGCTGAAGAACTCACCAAGATCTACTCTACTCCTACTCCTAAGGGGTGGCTAGAGCTGAAAAAGTAAATAACTTGTATGTTGGATTGATTGATTGCCTTTTACAATGGCCGGGGTTTGGTATTTATACCCGGGCCCTGTGCATGACTCTTGTCTAAGCATGATTTATTACAATTTTTGACCCTAGAGAAAACATTCCTAATTTAAGATAACTTGGACTCTAATTTTTCCCTTTTTGCAGAGTCCAACATGTTTCGTCCTAGCGCCGAATCGTAGCCTTCGTCGTTATCCACTGGCGATATCTGGAGAAAGCCGATTCCAGTTTTGCATCCGAATCAGCTGGTTCTGATCTACACACAATTGATTCCTTGATGACATGATCTTGGGAGCTTTCAAGTTCATGCGACTCTTCTTCCAAATTTTGGTGTAAACACATGCCCCCCCAATTTTGGGATAAAAGTAATTTTATTCCAAAATTATCATGTCTGTATCCCTGATTGGTCCATAGTCACACGTAGAGAACCTTGATCTGGGGTCCACTGTTTGTCGTTGCTTGCATCCACTCATAAGCCCATGCCTCAAAACTTTTTACAAGAGCGTCACGGCTTCATAGGCACTTGGATTCATCTTCCCGGGCCGGCTATAAAATGCCTATCCGACCCTGGCGAGAGCAACTCAACAATTCAGCCTTGTTTTGCTTCCATCTACTCCCTCGAGTGCCTCTAGTTTCGCTGGGACCCTCCATGGTCCATTCTCTTGCCATGAAGATCTTGAGTGGTTAGAAGAATTCTTGTGCATAGGGTGATTGTGTCGCTCATTCTAGCGCCTTGTCGAGCAAGAGGATCAACTACTGCGGCTAGGAGAAGTCTTATGACATCACCTGTGTCTTCTCACCATGCTCGCAGAGCTATTCTAGTGTTTGCAAGGGCTAAAATATGTGGACACCTTTCCCTTGTTTGTTCCACTAAACGCCCACCGGGAAAGCCACAAGCTTCTTTTCCATAGTCTCTTGATTTACCGAGAAATCGGCTGAGCACATGTTAGGTGGGCGATTTTTCTCTTCTCGAGCACAATTTTATCAATGGGCCAATGTCATTTCGTTTCACGACCTTTGGCCTTGTAGGGGTCCGGACTCCCTTCAATCCAAAGAAGCCTTGATAGGTTGATTTCTGGTAAATGTAAAATCTTCGAATCCGTTTCATGACATTTGATAATTCGGGGAGGCAATAAGTTCGAATCTGTTATCTCTTCGTTATCCATCCTCTGAATTCCTAGAGTGTCATTCCATCTCCGTTTCCGACTCCAAATTCACACCTTCGACAAAACCTGTCTTCTCGCCTTCCTGGGTTATATATATACGGGCCGTGGCCATGGATCGAACAACAACCTGCTTCATCTCAAACTTTCTTCATCCTTAGTATAGCTTCTACTTTTCCGTAGGTTTGAGATCATGGAGGACAACAAAAGGTCTGCTGAGGAGGACCTCGCTGGATCTACATCATCGCACTAGCGCATTCACCGTCAAGAGGGTGCAACTTGCGATGTTCCCATCGTCCCAAAGCAGGGGGCCGACTCTACTCATCCCTTGGGGTCATCCTCAACACCAATCTGTCGCCAGCTCCCCTGCTATCCGAGGAGGCTGAGAGATAACGATGACCTGATCGCTTCCATTGACCGGACCGGCGAGAAACTCGTCGACTGCCTCTCTATTGCGGAGTCGGCTCTGGCCATAGTTCAAGGCCGATCACCTCCTGAGGCCAACCTAGTGCGGGAGAGGCTGGCCAATGCTGAAGCCAGAATTGCTGGTGAGACATTTACCATAATTTTTTGTTTCTTCTTCAAATTTTATCTTCCAAGATCCTGCTCACCTCTTCTTTAAATCCTTTAGATCTATTGGCTCAACTAGAAAGCCTTTGTTCGGCTGCGGACCATGCGGCAGGATTTGTCAATGCTAGGGGCGCCGTTCCAATGGTTCGCTTGCATGACATCCCAAACCACGTCAGAGAAGTCACTCTTCATGGTGTTCATCATGGTGCTGCTGTAACAACCCAAAAATCCACACACCAAAAATACCAACTGCAAAAATTTTCTTAGAACTCCCATGTGATGATGAGTGTCATGTATAGAAACCCAACCTAAGAGATGCATTAGGTCAAACCCCAACCCAAGTCAACACATAAGCATGGCATAACTCTTGGCATAAACATGTGATTAAGTTCCCTAAGTTAATGAACCTTGCATGCATATTAATACTACTTATGATTTAGATTTCCATTTGCTTTATGTTATACTTAACAACTTCTTTAAAGAAATAAACCTTAAAGTAATTATTAATCAAGCCAAAGAATAAATGCTTAAAAGAGAAAACTAATTCTATTTTTGTATAACAAAACTACACCTAATTTCTGTTATACAAAATAGCTAAATAAATTCCTAATATACACATATAAAAGAATGTTGTGGGCCTCATATCTAAAAACTCCAATGAATAAGGTGCACAAAATTGGAATTCAAATTTCAAAACCAAATTTGAATTCAAAACAAAGAAGAAGAAAACAAAATAGAAAAAGAAAAGAAGAAAGAAGCCTCACGGCAAAGCCTGACCGGGCTCTCTTTCGGCAAAGGCCTTGGCCCAACCCAAATATGCCATCCATCCACCTAGCAGCACACAAGACACGCCCACCAGCCAGCCCAAAGACGCCACCAAGATGCCCACGCACTCATTCGCTCCCCTGCTTGCCACTACCACACGGGCCCCATGATGTCGACCACACGTCACCCACACAGTGTCGTCTTCTTCCCCCCCACGCCGATCACTCCTCCGACCAAGCCCCGACAGCGCTGGCAGGTGCGGGGCAGGGGGTCACGCGAATCTCCTGGCCTTGTCCCCTTGGCGCTGCGCCCACGCAACCACGCGCGCGCCGTTGGATGCAAGCATGCACCTCCGATCGCCCCTCGGTCTCCATCCGCCGATCACCGAGCTCCATGGCCGAGCTCGGCTATAAAAGCCCCGGCCTCGGGAGCCCTAGCGTGTTCCTATCACCCCGCCGCCACTTTGTGGCCATCCTCAGCACACCCGAGCCAAGAGAGAAGAGAGAGATGAGGGAGAAGGAGGCGTCATCGGAGCACCACCGAAGCCGCCGGAGCTGGAGATGACGCCACGATCGGCTATAGCAGCGCTGCACTACTTCTGGAGCTACACGGCCTCGAACCGCCACTGCATCACCACCCTATCGCCTTCGACACCAACGGTGAGCCTTCACTGCTAAGACCCCTCCCCAGCCAATCGGTACGAGCTCACACGCACCACCGAGACACCTCTCCGAGGCCGTAGCCACCTCACCGATGCCGCCGTCGTGCCTAGAAGACCACCGCCGTGGCCGGCACACCATGGGACCCCGCACGCCGCGTTAACCCCACCAACGAAGACGCCGAGGCTCGACGGAGCTTTCACTCGCATTGATTACGCACCAGCGTCACTGGCGAGGCTCACCGGGCGCTTGCCACCGGCATGTAAGCCGCCGTGGGAAAAACAGAGGAGAGGGGGTGAGATGGGCAGCGCAGCCCTACACTCGGTGCACGTGAGCTGAGCCGAAAGGAAAAGACGGTGGACTCCGTCCACCGTAGGCCTGCAAACGGTCCATGGACCGTGAACCTGAGTTCACCGTGGACCACACAGTGCGGGCCGCATGGTAGATGAAGCCTAGTTGGAGCCCATGGCAGTGACGTGGCAGCGCCACAGCATGCCATGTGTCCTGGTCGGCCTGGCCCAAACCGGCCCAACCCGAGCCCACCAGAGCCCGTTTGAGACCCAGTCCGAGTTGACCGTTGATCGGTCAACGTTGACAGTTGACCTGGACCCACATGTCAGTGTCACAAAGACTCGGGACCCACATGTCGGTGGGTGACGTCATGCTCACGTCGTGATGACGTCACGCGGGACCCACACGTCAGAAGGCAACACAGCCAGGGTGACGTCATGCTGACGTCACGATGACATCAGTAGCCCTGGCCCCACACATCAGTGACCCTGACCCATTGACCATTGACTCGCCGTTGACTTGACGTTGACTTTGGCCGGACCCACATGTCAGTGACCCAAGAGCCCCTAGACCCACCTGTCGGAATTGATGATGTTGATGACGTCATACTGACGTCAGCTGGACCCCACCTATCAACTCGGAACCGAGATGATGACATCATGCTGATGTCAGCATGCCACGTGGACCAGTCACAGCGTGACATGTGTCAGCCCAGGATTAATTCAGCCTTTTTTATTTTCAGAAATGGATTTAATTTTTGGAAATTCATAACTAATTCATGTGACCTCAAAAAAATACGAAACCTAGGACCAAAATTCATATAAAATCAAGCTCTACACAATGAACCCATGTTTGAGTGCATTTGGCTCTTTTGAATTTTCATTACATCTTTGTGCTATTCTATAGACGTCGCTAACGCGACTATAATGCGATCGTTTGCAGACTTGGAGGAGAACCGGACGGACGAGGATCGTGAGTACCGTGAGGAGTACGGAGACAACTACACTGAAGGTGCCACATCCCACCCAAGCTCGTAGCACCTATTATGCATGGCTAAAATAGAAATGCTAGTGCTTTACTTTATTGTTATGATCACACTATGATAGGACTTGCATGGTAGTATGCTTTCTTGATGACCTTTACCTTGACGCAACCTTACCCCTGCTCACCCTGCTGTTAGGCTAGTCACACGCTTGCTACTATATTTCATTGCTTATTACTTCTACTATGTTTGCACTACATTGACGTGTGGTGGAAACTGGTGTTATCTAGACTATGGGGAGAGTGCTGCGTGTGTGACTTGGGTGCGTGGAGGGTGAGGGTTGTGTCGACCAAGTTGGAGTATACGATGAGCCTAGGGCAAGTTTTGCTTTGGGGTGCTACCTGGGCACCCCTGGAATGGATACCTGTGGTGGGTAAATGGTATATGAGGTGGCCCTGGGTGTGAACCTGTGATGGGAGGAGCCTAGGGTGAGGTGCTGTGGTGGCACGGTAAATGGAAACCCTGATGAAGACATTCTGGCTTGGTCATCCCTATGGACTTACTAGTACTCAGATTCACCGGGAAGCCTTACGTACCACTCGCCCTATATGGTGCGGGATGGCCGGACTACTTGATAGGATACTGCCACTACTGCTAGGTTGATAGCGGACAGTGTGAGGAAGGTACGGGGCGCGGAGGATTTCCCCCACAACCTTCCGAGACTTCATGGAGACCTTGTGGACCCGGCTCATGACTCACTGTTTCAGCCACCCCAGACTAGACTTGGGGTGTACCAGGGCTGAATGGTAGAGTGGCATTATCCTAGGCTAGCAAGCGGCCGGAATCAGCCCAGTTGACGACGGTCAGCGAGGAAGGCGGATCTTGTGGTTATGTAAACCTCTGCAGAGTGTATGGTTGATCGATCGATACATATGCCGACTTGTTGGCTATGGACCTTTTCTGGGTTTCGCTTAAACTAGATAGTGAGATGAGTCCTTCTCTTCTCCCCCCGGGAGTGAGTGTTCGGACGTAGCTAGGGGCTACGGACCTTGAGACAGTGCCGAGAGGGAGTTGGCCTGTCGACTGGGTGATGGTATGGGTGTGGTATGGTGATGGTGTGGAGATGGTGGTGTATCGATCCCAGGATCGAAACCTGGCTCTGGACGGAAATGGGGTGGAATGGGTGTGGGAATGGTGTTAAAACTTGACCAACTATTATTATGTACTTGATATGCTAATACATAGGAAACCCCAGCCTTATAGGTTCCTTTTGATTATATCCAACTTGCATCCAATTTCCACAAAAGCAATGCTCATAGGGTGGGAGTGGCCAGTATAAATCGTACTGATAAATTTTGGCACACAGGTTCTGCTGAGGAGTATAGCTCTGAGGAGTTTGACGGTTGAGGGGTTCGTTCCTACGCTCGAGTTTGGCGATCTTATCTTCAAGCTGTTCTGATTGAATGCTACTTTTGATTCCGCCAATGCGGCGATGTAATAATTTATGTAATTCCGCACTATTTGTACTCTGATATTATCGTTGTATGGATGTGATATTCGACTGGAATTTGGGTAATATGATCTACAACGGTCTTATTATACTTCGACTCTGTGGATTTCCCTTCGTGGAAATCAGGTCGCTTCAGCTGCTATGGCATTGACTATTGCGCAAGTTCACTCCGGCCATGATCTTTGGCTTCTTCCTCGTGGAGCTTTAGTCACCAGATACCCTAGGGATTACGAGCGACTGGTCGAGGATTTCTTTGATGCTGCCAACTCTATAGTTCTAACCTCCCAGGCTGATGACATAGTAAACAAAGTGTTTTTTGATCTATAGCTTGTAATAAGTGATATCAGTGAACAACTCCTTCATCTCCAATGATCTTCACTTCATCCATCACTGTGTTCGTATTTACCTTGCTCCTGCAGGTGATACACATTGTACTGGCTTTTACCCTTCTGGGTTTATCTTCGCACTAGAAGTGATATCCTTCCGGTATCGGCTACTAGAGTTGGCAGCCAAGCAACTTGGCTATCAGGTGTTAATCCAAATGTTAGGGTAATATTCCTTCAAATATTTCCCATTTGATTGCTCTGCCGAATCCTCTTCCCCATTCACTGTTTCCAAAGCTTAAATATCACCAGGCGCACAACGCTTGATCCGATAAGGTTTCTCCCGATTATGTAACCATGCCAGCTATCTTGCTTTTGGCTGTCAAGGGTAATCCATCCCTAGCTTTCTCTGGAGTCACATTGCCATTGACCGTCATAAGTACGTCTTTGAGAGCATCCCCAGATCAGCCAAAGAAATTAAACAGATCACGAGAGATGATGCCATTTGGCTAGAAACATTGAGAGCGATCCATGATGTTCTAGACTTGAAATTTGTATGTCAACGCATGTCTTGTGTAGAATCGATCATACTCTCTGTTATTTAATTACGCTTCTTTTTTCGACTAAAGAGCCAATTTGATACAACCGATCCTAGATTTCAAATCCAATCAAGTCTGAAAACACAACTTTTATTAAAAGAACCCTTCGATTTCCTGCCTTTAGTTGCTCAACGCCGCACTCCCATCGGCATTAGTGAAGTGGCGCTTCGCCTTCTATTAATTGCGGTTGCCTTTTACACGTCCCGAGGCATCCGCCTCTTCGCTTTAGGTCCTCAAATACCAGCCGGTGGTTTCGGCCTCGAACACATCTCCACTCGCAACTGTTCCTTTGCTCTTCTCCCCCCGCCGAAACCCTGTAGCAGTTTTCTTTCTCCCCTTCGTAGATCTAATCATCCTTCATGGCTGGCGAAGACAACCGAGGCAAGCGCACGGTGGAGGAAATCCTAGAGGAGAATATGCCGATGAACCAGCATCTCCGACGCATGAGGTGAGATTGACATTTCTTGTTTATGACAATGAATAGTTCTGACTCGCCGACCTGCCTACAGGTTTGTTGTAAATGATAGTCTCCGTCCTCTTCCCAGGGCCAGTGGGCCTTTTGACGCCGCATCTTCTATGCCGACCTCATCGTCGGATTCTTCTGACTCCTACAATGGTGACGATGCCTGGCGCTACCTTCATGAGTGGAGGACGGCTCAGAATCGCTATTCTGACGTGACCTGGGAGAACAACCAACTGGAGATTCACCTCGGGGTTTCTTAGGCCACCCTTCACGTGGCTGAGGAGGAGGCCAGCGCTGTCCGAGCGCAGCTAGCCGAGTCTAATGCCATGGTGGCGGGTAAGACAAGCTCCAGGAATGCCTCATTCCGATTTCCATTATCTTTATCTTGATAGTCTTTTGTTCCTATGACTGTCAGCTCTGACGGTGCAGTTGGAGTCTCTCCAAGTGGCGGCAAATGCGGCCGAAGATGCCATCAATGCGCTGGGGTTCACCTATCGCCATTCGTCTCCAGGATGTCCCGTTCCGCGTTCGGGAGATCGCCCTTCACGGTGTCCATCATGGTGCGGCGGTGGCGCTGACCGCAGCACAAGTCCAAACTGGGTACGAGTTCCACGCCATGGAGACTGGTTTCCCAATGGGCGATGGCCTCGGGGAGCATGAGGACTTGCTCGAAGAATTCACCATGGCAGCGAAGGCCATAGTAGACATCACATCCGCTCAGGATGTGGTGAACAAGGTCTTTGATTAGTTTGCACTTAGGGTAATCTGATGAACAAAGACTCCTATTCTTTCATGAATGCGCCTTAGTGCAATGCCCTTGCGTATGACTATTTTTATCTTTTGTTTTTGCTCTATAGGCGATACATATCATATCGGCTTTTATTGTCTTTGAAGATTTTTATCTTTTGAACTAAAGGCGATACCTTTCTGGTACCGGCTATTAGAGCCGAGAATGAATCGACTATCAAGTGTTGACCGGGTCTTAGGATAACGTACCACAGAACCTTTCATATCAAAAGTCGAACGATTAATCAACCTAGGTCGAGCATCCTATTAAGCAAAACAGATCTTCTTTAAGAAATCCATTAACTCTGAATCGCACTTACACTTTGACTCAGCATTCACATACGTCGGCCTAAAGTCATCTTTCAAGACTCAATGCTTATTTTTCCTTTAATCCAATGGCCGACGTGAAGCCGTGATTTTTCTACTAAAATAAACTCTTAGAGCCGATCGCTTGCATTGGCTGTTGGCTTTCATTGCTGATCTCAATGAAGCCTCCTTCCCATGACTTGCCAGAAAAACATTCGAAGTCTCCTAGTTCCCAAAAGACTAGATCGGCTATTGCGATGCTTACGGACTCATCAGCACGAACCAATTCAATGTCATCTCCATGCCATTGAATCAAACATTGATACATGGTTGATGGCATGCATCAATTTGCATGAATCCAATCATGACCGAGGAGCAAACTGTACGACCCTTTTCCATCGATGACGGAGAATGTAGTGAGCAGAGTCTTGCTTCCAATTGTTAGTTCGACGTTTACTGCCCCCGGGTCTTAGATGTATTACCTCCAAAATCCTTAAGCATCATGTCAGTCTCCATCAGATCTTCTGGTCCTTTGCCAAGTTTACAAAAAGTAGTGTATGGCATAAGATTGATAGAAGCACCTCCGTCCACCAACATCTTGTTCATCAGCTTTCCATCGATAAGACCTTTCATATATAACGCCTTTAAGTGCCGATGTTTGACTAGTTTGTCAAATATTGCTTGTTGTACAACCATCAACTTGGCAACTATCTCCTCATACTCTGATTCATCAAAATTCGAGTAAACTTCTTGACTGGCCGGAGCTCTGAATTCCGATGGCAACAGAAAAGCCATTTAGATATTAGCCGATGGTTGCTTTCTATCGGCTATTTGCTTGGTACGCCACACTTGAGTCTTACCGGATGCCTGAGCCTGTTCCATCTCTTTTAGTGCCTTCTCTTCTGGCTTCTTGTTAAACCTCCTGGGCACCACTGGCCTTCCTGCCACATATATCTTCTTTTAGTGCCTCCCTCTTCATGATCAACCCAGTTTTGATCAACGACTCTTTTTCCAAGCCGATCATGAATACTTTTATTTTTTAAGCGCCGATCGATGTTATTATGATGATATGCATCTTGAGCAAGGATAGACCGGCGGTTGGTTTGAGACTGCCTATACTCCCGATATTGATTGTTGCATTCTAGACAGTCGTGTCTGGTAGGCAATTTCAAACCTTCATTCCAGCAATGTCTGAAGAAGGGACAATTCTAATGTAATTCGGCCTGTTCTCTTTCATACTTCTCCTGTTTCAGTTGATGCTGGTACGCTTGATCTTTTAACCAATGCTAATAATCCTTTTCCTTCTGCCGCTACCATTTATTCAACAGAATTTGAGATGTGACCCGCGGCTTTGTCGTCTCTGCTTCTGACATCTTCTCCTGCTCATATCGGCTCTTTTGCTCAGCACGACGTCTTCTAATCTCTCTATACTCGTCAGCCGATATTTGTATCTCAGGATCGACTGTTCCAGCTTCTTTTGATTTGATTGATGTTAGGACCTTAGTTTTTCCTTTGAATAGCCTAGCATCAACCATGTTTTGATCTCCTGGGAAAGGATTATCATCAACTTTCATTTTCTTAGGCATATCAAATTTGAGCCTCCCCTGCTGAATAGCTCTCTGTATATGCCCTGAAGATTCTCGCATTCTTTAGTGGAATAAGAAGTAGCATTATGGAACTTGTAGAACTTCTTATTCTTCAACTGATTAGGGGGCAACATGACATGACCATCAGGCAACTTGATCTGCCCTTTCTTTAGCAAGAAATTGAAGAGCTTATCTGATTTGGTGACATCGAAGTCATAGCTCTCCTCGACTCCTCTTCCCCAAGGATTTGGCACCATTACTGTCTTTTTATCCTAATTCCATTCAGCCACAGCAACCTCTTCTTCTTCATCTTTATAATCGTCATCGACCGTGTATGGACCATAAGCTTCGGCTACTGTGCTATTCTTCTGGAACCGGGTATCTCTGCGCATGCTCTGGAATTGGCTATTTAGCGCTGCTACTCGTTGAGCCAATTGTCCCAAGTTGTCAAATTCTTGTCCCAGCAGTTTTTCTTTCCACATTGGCAGCATTCCTTGAATAGCTAGAGCAGCTAATTGATCATCGGCCAAGTTTAAGGAAAAGCACAAGTTCCTGGTTTCTCGGAACCTCTGAAGAAATTTAGTGCCTGATTCATTAGTCTTCTATCTTATAGTTGTCAGATCGGTAATCTTCTTTTCTCCAGTACTAGTATAGAAATATGTATGAAACTTCTTCTCTAGGTCAGCCCAATTGGCAATGGAATTGACTGGCAATGATGAAAACCAAGTGAAAGCTGGCCCTGATAAGGACAGAGAGAAGAAACAAACTCGATGGGCATCCTCAACTGACGCTTCGCCCAATTGTGTAAGATACCGACTGATATGTTCTATTATGCTTGTACTGTCTTGGCCAGTTAACTTAGCGAATTCTGGGAGCCTGTAATTTGTTGGAAGAGCGACCAAATCATACCATTCTGGATATGGGCGTTTGTATGAAAAAGTCAGCCCTTTTGGCTTTAGACTAAACTGATTCTTCATCATCTCGGTCACCCTCAGTAGTAATTCATCAGCTTGTGGATTTGGATTCCTCTGCACCTGCTGACCCATCTGTGGATTGAAATCCCGTGTGCCTTGATATCCTGGATTTGGCATCCTATGGAGGGTGTTATAATCTGTACTATAGTGATACCCTTGTGGAATCTCAATCTGCTGGGTTCTTTGCTGGCTTGCTGCTTGAAGTCTCTGATTATAGATATAAGGATCTATATCCCATCGGATCCTTTGAATTGATGGTGCTATTTTTTGAGCCGATGACGATATGTGGCCTAATGTGCCAAAATTGATCACCTGGTTCTGATTTTGCCCCGTCGACTGTTGCACATGCTTACTGATGGTCCAGGATTGTACTGTGTCTGATTTGTAGTAGTTCCTTGAGCTTGTTCAGATGAACCCTGAACTGTCTGGACATCACCACTACCAGCTGGTGCTGCTTCTTGATGGCTGGTACTGACTTGATTGGTTTCCTGGGTCGACGGATCTAGAATGTTGTAATAAGCCGGTCCGCCTTGACCAACTAGAAATCCATGAATCGCCTCTTTCAAGGCGTTATGGAATACGTCCATGAAAGCTTCGTTATGGCTTGATATGGCATCACGAATAGATTTGTCTATAACCTCCTTAAAGAAACGCCTGTCTTCAGCTTCAGTTGTATCCGTCTGCCCGTGTAACAGAACTCTTGGTAGTGGAAATTTCTGAACAATTGTATTGTCACATGTTTTGGTGAAGGACAACAAACATTTGTTCTAAAACTCTTTTGTAGCTTTGCTGATGATACCCTTATCCCCATCAAGTAGATCTTCATAATGCAGCAAAAGGATGTCGTTGTTGTTGTGAACCGCCATGACGATTGTGGGGTCCACCGGGCGTGCCAGAAATGTGTGTCGACACAGAATTTTTGACCCGTGCCGAGGACACACGTAGCAAGCCAGAAGGGTCCGCTCGATGGAGCAGATCCGCCTAGCCTCAGCGCAGGGATGGTCAATCCTGCGCAATCCTCTCGAGACGTGCCAGTCAATTTGACCCCGCAATTGACAAGGAAAGAAAGTTCATCAGTAATTAAGGGCGGAACTTGACGATGTTGCCAGATAGTCCCGAATGTGCGGCTATAAAGCCGATATGAAAGGAGATCGACTAAATAGTCGATTCCAGTATATTCATGAGAATAAATCGGTTAAAGCTCATTAGGTTGTATAAGAAGAATCGGTTATCATTCAGGGAAAATATCATTAATCGAACAGATATTAATCAATGGCAATAAGATGTCAACAATGATCAGTTTGTGCTGAGACAATGATTACAAGTAACCGAACCCCTTTTTTATAAAGAAACAATTCAACACCATTTAACCGTTTAATAAAGATAAATTTAATGAATATGTCAGATCTCATCTATCACTATGACCAGTGGGGCATGAGGCAGAATCATGCAGGCCGTAGAAATAACAATAGACTCGACGGCCCTAACTCATTACTGATATCAGTGGGGCATGAGGCAGAATCATGTAGGCCATAATATAATAATAAGATCATGGGGCTAACATATCTTTCAATCTATCTTTACTTCAATAGTCTCGTGATGCGAGTTGTTCGTGAAAGCACTCAATATCGGCTAAAACAGCCGATTCAGGCATAGCGCACAGTTAAAGTCATGCCTTATTAGGAATAGATCTATCAAATAACAATCCCCACTCCACGGTGCTAACAGTGGGGTGTGAGGCAGAATCACACAGGCCGTGATAACGAGCCATGTAGCGGTTCTCGCTAGCCAATAAATATACTCAAGATGCAACACGCCTTAGCCGCACGCTATGCACGATCAAGATTGACATAAAACAACAGATAAAACATAACTCATCGTTTAAGGTATAGATTAGATCAATTTGAGATTAGCAAACGATGGGCTAAACACGATATAAGGCCGATCTAGATCAATCCCTATCGGGCAGAGTGAATAACTCGTCGAGATCTACAAGCAGTGGAGGTCGACCGGATCGATACAACAAGCAGTGGAGGTCGACCGGATCGATACAGCCGTACTTGCTGAAGAACTTGTCGAGATCTACTCTACATCTACTCCTAAGGGGTGGCCGGAGCCGAAAAAGTAAATAACTTGTATATTGGATTGATTGATTGCCTTTTACAATGGCCGGGGTTTGGTATTTATACCCGAGCCCTGTGCATGACTCCTGTCTAAGCACGACTTATTACAATTTTTGACCCTAGAGAAAACATTCCTAATTTAAGATAACTTGGACTCTAATCTTTCCCTTTTTGCAGAGTCCAACATGTTTTGTCCTGGCGCCGAATCGTAGCCTTCGTCGTTATCCGCTGGCGATATCTGGAGAAAGCCGATTCTAGTTTTTGCATTCGAATCAGCTGGTTCCGATCTGCACGCAATTGATTCCTTGATGACTTGATCTTGGGAGCTTTCGAGTCCCTGCGACTCTTCTTCCAAATTTTGGTGTAAACAGTATTAACGACCATCAACTGCGACCGCGCAGAAGAGAGGTCGGGGAACAACTCCTCGAAAAATTGCGGGTAAAGTACCCTTCCGGCAAAACTAGACCAGAGGACGAAACACGGCCTAGTCCTCCCTGACGCCCCAGGTCTGAGACCTGAGGCCAGCAGGACACGATGTTAGGTTCCCAATGATTTCACGAGGAACTGACATCTTCACCGCCTCTCACCTCTCTGCTTGCAAATTCCCTTCTAGCATCAGTTGTTGAAAGGGTGACACCGGCTCTGGCCACCACAGATGACCCTTAGAGGGACATATGACAGGAGCCACGTGGTTCTCTTTGCTCCCTCAGCAGGAAGGAAGGGAACGATTTGTGGACAGCCATGAGTGGTTCGAATGAAAGGAAGGCCTCTATTTATAGGCCCAAGGGCAGACCGAGCAGCCTGAGACCCCCACGCCACGTGGCGAACCAAGATAGGTCACAATTAATGTTAGATGTCTACATGGGGTGGAAGAATTTGAGACCCTCCAAAAGGCAGGGCAGGTACAGTGTCGATGAGACCACTCGCCCCCCGCCTAGGTCGCAAACCCTGATACACAGCACACTGACATGGCAGGACTCAGCAGTCACGTACCACCTCGTCAGGGTGTCCTGACAGGGAAAAGGCACAATGGCCACCCACCATATTGAACACACCAGCCCGTAAGAGATCGAGCGACAAAGCTCGGATAAGCCATGACTACGAACCCGTACTCAACGCACACGCATCTCAGCGCTTTCACGATCACTTCATGATCGTAAAAATGCTCAGGGGCTACTGTTGGGGTTATAACCCCAGGGTGGTCTCAAGGCAACGATTAGTTAGTAGGCCACACGGCCTAGAATACACCAGCTAGCAAAAGCCCGAACGACTAAGGCTCAGCTAAGCCAAGCGAACCAGGTCAGACGCCAAGGCCGAGGACAGCCATGACCCCTCCTTCATGCCTTAGCTACACGGTGCTAGAAAGGAGTATGACCTCTCCCCCGTCACGAACCCTAGAAGGAATGGGGAGAGGTCGAGCGTAGCCAAGCATGCCTACTCTGACATGAACAAGCATGCCACAATGGCCCCGCGAGGACCAAGGGGATAGCAGTCACCTCGGTCCGATCAGACACCATTCCTATGCCACGCCACGTAGACAAGACAATACCGCCCAAAGCAGTGATGATAGGTATGATGACCACCGGCCAGATATAGCCCGATGAGATAAGAGTACGATCCTACCCACTATGGGATAGGATCCATGATGAGGGCCTTGAACCAGAGGCCATCCAGGCCGGTGGGAACCATGACCCCAAGGATAGGGATCATGGCCCCCCACTCCTCAAGATGACGAGACGATCGCGACCTATGGGTGGCTACCAACTCTTGTACGATGCCCCAAGAAACCAAGAGACGATGACGAGGACCACGACAGAGACCACGTCGCATAAGATGGCTGGCGAACCACCATCATGCCTACAGTGCCGCCATGGCCGGCATAGTAGCACCATGCCACACCATGCCATGATGTGGCCATAAGACCATGATGCCAGCCACGCCTAAACAAACCTCGCAAGATGGCATAGCTTGCAAGCCAAGTTAGCTAGGACCTCCCTCAGGCTCACGACCCTTCGGTTGGGAGAACCTATTGCTTTGTATGCGCCCTGGCCCCAAACTCTATATAAGGGCAGCTAGGGCACCCTTTTTAGGGATGGATCAATCATCTACCATTTTCATTCATTCTCCATAGTAGTAGGGCTCCTGGAGCCTCCCTTCAGGTAGCCCACCACCTAGCTTAAGTTCTTCTACATCTTCCATCATTTTTGCACCCCCCATTATAAGAACTTTAGAGCATTCAAGCAAGGAACACACACTTGATCATCTCTGATACTAGACATAGGGCTTCAGCCTGAACCAGTATAAATCCTCATGTCTTTTGGATGCTACCATTATCTTCCTAGAGCAGCGCGGTAATCGTATAAGTTTACTAGTCTGGTTTACAAAACACCGACGCTATGCTTGTGCCCACAACATCAAGTTGTACCAAATGAATATGAAGAGTGTATTTCTCAATGGGTACATCAATGAGCTTGTGTATGTTGAGCAACTTCTGGTTTTGAAGATGAAAAGAAACCCAACCATGTCTACAAGTTGAAAAAGGCTTTGTATAGATTGAAGCAAGCACCTAGAGCATGATATGAGAGGTTGAGGGATTTCCTACTCTCTAAGGGATTCAAGATGGGAAAGGCTGACACCACTCTCTTTGCCAAAAAGATTAGCAAGGACTTGTTTGTGTTGCAAATCTATATTGATGACATCATATTTGGATCAACCAACCAAGAGTTTTGTGAAGAGTTTGGAAAGATGATGGCTAATGAGTTTGATATATCCATGATTGGAGAGCTTAGTTACTTCCTTGGTCTTCAAATCAAGCAAATAAAGAATGGCACATTTGTGAGTCAAGGTAAATACATCAAAGACATACTCAAGAAGTTTGGCATGGAAGATGCAAAGGCAATAAGTACACCAATGGGGACAAATGGAAACTTGGATAGTGTCGGGGTTATAACCCCAGGGTGCCTCAAGGCATCGATTAGTTAACAGGCCACGTGGCCTGCAATACACCAACTAGCGAAAGCCCACACAACCGAGGCTCAGCTAAGCCGAACAAACCAGGCTAAGACGCTAAGGGCAGGGTTAGTTGCGACCCTTTCCTCCTGCCTTAGCCACACGGCGCCCCAAGGACACATGACCTCTCCTTCATTACGAACCCTAAAAGCATGGGGAAAGGTCAAGCCCTACCAAGTATGCCTGTTCTGACAAGAACAAGCACGCTGCGCTGACCTGGCAAGGGTCGAGGGGACATCAGTCACCTCAGTCCGGTCAGACGCCAACCCTGTGCCACGCCTTACAGACGAGACAATACCACCCAAAGCCATGATGATAGGTACGATTACCACTAGACAGATATGGCTCGATGAGACAAGAGTATGATCCTACCCACTATGGGACGGATCCATAATGAGGGCCTTGACTTAGGGGCCATCTGGGTTGCCACAATCCTAGCGACAGGGGTTGTGGCCCCCCACTTCTCAAGACAACGAGGCGACCGATGACCTGGGGGCGGACACCAACTCCTGTAGGACGCCCCAAGAAATAAGGAGACGATGACGAAGACCACGATGGAGACCATGTCACACAGGGCGGCTGGCGCACCATAGTCATGCCTACAGTGCCACCACAATCGGCGTAGAACCACCACGCCGTGACATGGCCACCAGACCATGACGACAGCCATGCCCGGATGTACTCCATAAGACGGCGTAGCTTGCAAGCCAAGTTAGATAGGCCCTCCCTCAGGCTCATGACCCCTCGGTTGGGAGAACCTATATCTTTGTATATGCCCTAGCCCTGAACTCTATATAAGGGCAGCCAAGGCACCCATCTCGACATCATATTCTGAGTTCCCTACTCACTCACTCATTCACCATCGTAGCAGGGCTCCTAAAGCTTCTCTTCGGGCTGCCCGTCTCCTAGCTCTAGCTCTTCTTCCTCTTCCACCATTCTTGCACCCCCATTGTAAGAACTTTAGAGCATTCAAGCGAGGAACATGCACTCGATCATATCTAAGACCGGACATAGGGCTCCAGCCTAAACCAATATAAATCCCCATGTCTTTTGGTTGCTACATTGTCTTCCTAGAGCAGCGCGGCAATCGCATAAGTTTACTAGTCTAGTTTACTGAAACACCAACAGTAGGCACGCTAGGTATGGGACAGTTGTGCACTCTCATTGTTGAGATGGAAGCGATGGCTCCCTGCACTTATGTGGGACTTGCTCTTGGTGTGGCCCCCGGTGGCTGCATCAGCTTTGGAAGCCTCAGGTTTGCCGACATCGATGGGCCAGCTCATGTTAATGGACTTCTCCTCGGCCAAGCCCAACGCTTTAGGGACCAGGACTTTGTGGCCGACCGCCTGGGTTGGCTGTGGCTCAACGAAGAGAATGCGGCTCTGCCGTACATCTCAATGCCTGATCATGGACTGACCCGAGCTGGTCCTGTGATTGTCGACTCTAATGCGCTAGCATGCAGCATCGACGCCTATCTTAGGGCAAATCCCAAGCCAGAGCCAAGCCAACGTGTTTTCTATGTGTTGGCGAACGCTTTCGCCCAACTCTCTGAAACCGGGCCCCTATCGCTAAAGGCCAAATTTTGGAATCCCAGCACTGCACTGCCCTCCGAAATGAGGGATGCGGTCGCACTCTTTGAGCGATAGCTCGCTAGGCACAATGGCCGTTTGATGACGCCAGAATCCTCTAGGTTTGTGGGTATGATGGAGCGGGATCTAGAGTCCCTCTATGACCTCTTGCTGGCAACCCCTGAGAACATGGACTCTGAGTTCGATTCTAGGGGAGCTGCCATCCGCTAAGAGAATGCAACATGTTGCACATCTCGGAGGATGGTGCAGCACCGATGGAGGAAGCAGAGGACAATGCCTATTCAATTCCATGTGCCCCTAGGGAGTAGGCCGAGTATGACTAGGAGCGCCTTGAACGAGCCAGGGCCCATGAAGCTGATCAAGCCGATGAACGCTGCGACAATGGATGCCCTAGCCCGCGACACCTCGACGCTAAAGGCACGCAGGCGCAGGCACGCTGTGTGTATGATCAAATCCAATAGGGAAGGAGGGAGACACCCATTTTCCCTTGAGCTAGCCAAAACATCACAGCGGCCGCCATGATCCTGCGAACGACCCCTGAACCCTCGACCGATGAGGGAAAGCACGTCCATCAGGAGCTGTGAGGCCTGCTAGAAACTATGGCGGTGTAGCAAGCTCAAAGTTCCATGGAGAGGTGGCATCCCGAAGCTAGCTTCGTACACATCTCCTTGGCATGCGGTGCCCCCGAGGGGCACCATGCGCCAAGCACACTTTGGCCAGGCGACGATTGCAGCACGATACATGGGCGGGAACGCTCCCCAGCGCGCAGCCGCTACATCGAAAACCACAATGCCCAGCCAGCTCAAGGCGCTAGGCACCCTGGGCCAAACTAGGTGGGCAAAGATCAACTACACGATGGTGAGAGCAACCCAGACAACCATGGCCAGCATCCTAGGGTTCGGGATGCTCGACGAAGCCCCAGCCCGGACGCCTGTGGCCCATAGGCATTCGCAAAAAGGATCCGGTAGATGCCATTCCCGGTGCGCTTCCACGCACCGCCAAACATCATCAAGTACTTCGGGGACACCAACCCTGCTGTGTGGTTCGAAGACTTCCACCTCGCCTATCGAGCAGGTGGGGCAGACGACGATCTCTTCATCATCTAATACTCCCCGTGAACAGCATCCACTTGTGGGCAGACTTCAAGCGCATCTTCGTAGGAAACTTTCAAGGCACGTACGTGCGCACTAGAAATTCCTAGGATCTCAAAGCCTGCAAACAAAAGGCGGGAGAGACTCTACACGAGTACATCCGCCGCTTTTCCAAGCAGTGCAATGAGCTCCTCGATATCATGGATGCAGATGTGATCGTAGCATTCATCTCCGACACGACCAACGAACCACTCGTCCATGAGCTCGGACGCTGTAAACCGTGGACTACGCGAGAGTTGCTCGACCTCGCAACAAGACACGCCTCTGGCGAGGAGGCCGTCCGTGCAATATTCTAGAAGCACAAAGGCAAGGCTTAAGTTGAACTCATGGACGAGGCTAAGGATCACAATCGATGAGTAAAGGGCAAGAAGGACAGCGCCGCGATAGCGAGTTCATCGTGGTAGTCGACGGGGTCTACAAGCAGAAGACTAGTAAGTTCAACCATGTCAGTTTCAACAAGATATTCGAGATGTCGTGTGGCAACCACGGCTATCCAGTCAAGCACACCCTTGAAGAGTGCGACCTCATCAAGCGCTACTTCAGTGGTGACTACAAAACAACTGGCACGGACGCGCTGTCTGGGCCCACCAGCAACGAAGAGAAGGGGGATGCGTATCCTGACACAAGAGGGTGCCTTATG
Organism: Miscanthus lutarioriparius; assembly: GCA_904845875.1. NCBI lineage: Eukaryota > Viridiplantae > Streptophyta > Magnoliopsida > Poales > Poaceae > Miscanthus > Miscanthus lutarioriparius. The sequence goes on from CAJGYO010000005.1 coordinate 14,133,413, forward strand.
ATCTTCGATGGACCGATGGTGTATGAGTCCAAACGCCGGTAGAAGCTCACAGCTAGGGAGGTGTTGATGGTAGTTAACATTCATCATAAACCATCAATATACTTTGCATAAATGACTAAAATAGATCACCAATATAGACTTAGGGGTTTAAACTGACAAATTCCATGAGTTTTGGTGAATTTGTGTTGTTAGTAGAATTTAATCAGAAAACCGTCAAGGAGGACCCATTCGTCAAAGGAAATTACGGAATTTCACCGTGTAAACAGCGTGGGAAGACTCTAGAAGACTCTAGGTGGCTCTCCATTGAAGTGGAGCCCATGTCCCTGACATGTGGGTCCGGCCAGCCTGTGGGCCCCCTATGTCAGCCTCCCATTGCTATGTCGGTTCTCCACCGCCTTAAGGATTGTATCTCAGTCATGTATTCATGTCAGTTTGATCCAACGGCTTAGGATTGATGCTCCAGCCTATATATACCTGCCTGCACCCCTCTCTAGGGCAATTGGCACTTGATCTTGAGAGCCTAAGGGCTAGAAACCCTAATCCATATTTCCACTAGGATCAAAGCTAGCAATCAAGAGAAGATTAGTCCTTAATAGGATCTAGTCTTGTATTAGAGATAGAGAGATAGAGTGAGAGGGAAGAGTTTTAGAGGAGTCCTAGCCTGTCGGTGCTCTCTCTATGGCTTGTACTCTAGCAGAATCAAGTTCTTCTCGAGCTTGCTTATGAGATTTCTCTGGTAATTGACTTCTAATTCAAGTAAGCATCTTGTTCATATTGTTCTTCAGGTTTACGACTCTCTTTGAGTACTTTAATCCTTGTAGCTCCTGGGTTAAAGTAGTATTCATAGTGTAAGCGTGGTGCTTAGACTTGGTTACTCGTGGATGTACCCTATTCTCTGGATCGGTGGTAGCTCGCGAGGGTGACTCTTATAGCCTCATTGAATCCTTTGTAGTCCACCTCCCGTTAGTAGGCCTAGCAGGACTTTGTTACTATAGGGAACATACTCTGCCAATGTTTTCTTTAGTAATATCCCTAGAATTAAATAATAGAAGACAAAGCTTACCGAAGTTAGAACTAGAAGACCCTAGCAATTTCCTCTACGCTCCTATTTTCTAGCCTTGACTGTGAAGTTGGGTTAAGTTAGATTTGGTTATTCTCACACACGTTTCCTCGAGTTCGATATAAAACTGGGTACTCCCAATGAATTGCTACATCGGTATAATATCCATGCATTTGCAGATTATTTCGGTGTGCATTAATTTATACCAACAAGCATTTCTGGCACCGTTGCTGGGGAAACGGTTGTTGAGTTAACTTCGAACCTAGCTTATCCTTGTATCATTATTCTTTTATCTTTTCTTTTCTTTTTACCATGGATCTAGAATCCATCCCTATCTACTAATATGGTGCACCTATGAGAGCACGCTTACAGCCACAAGAGTCTTCAAAGGCTATCCTAACACCTGGCTATGAGCTACGCCTGCGTTTAATTAAGATGGTTTAAGATCAACCCTTTTTGGGCGAAGATGATGAAAACCCCTATTCCCACCTAAATGAGTTTGAGCAGACCTATGCATGCTTGCGCATTACAGGCATGTCAGATCAAACCTTATGATGGAAGCTTTTTCCTTTCTCATTGATGGGAAAAGTGAAATGCTGGTATAATCTCACCATAGGGAGTAGACGAGGAGATTGGGAAACCCTGTGCTCTAGCTTTTGCTTACAATTCTTTTCCATCTCTAGGGTAGTCAGCCTTCATTTAGAGATTCTATCTTTTAAACAAAAACAAAAAAGAATCCCTAGGCATGGCTTGAAAATGCTTTAATACTCTCATTAATACTAGCCCCGACCTTGCCATTCAAGACCCCATTCTGCTTCAACACTTTTATATGGGTCTTGATAGGAAAACCTCGAAGCATCTTAGGCCCTGTTTGGTTGGGCTTTTGGCTTTGGCTTTTGACCCCAAAAGCCAAAAGCCCAACCAAAAGGGTTGTTTTTGGAGGAAAAGAAGCCTGCTTTTTCAGAGTTCATTTTTGAAAGTCATTTGACCCTATTTTTATTTTGGTTTCTTTTTCAAATTGGTGGAATAAAAGTTCTTTCATAGTTGTTTCAAGAGAGATAAGATAAAAGGTATATTTTATACTTGTTTAACCAAACAGCTTTTCAGCTTTTCTACAACTCATGACACAAAGCAATTTTTCCATACTCATGGAGACGCTAGCATTTTTCCCCACGCCCACTCAACCAAACAGGGCCTTAATATGGCTTCAGGAGGTTTGTTCTTGTATGTCTCCGCCAATTCATGGAGAAGCATTCTTATACAAATCTAAGAGAACACCCCTAAAGAAGTAGAAAAGAAGCCGCTAGAGGAGGAATCCTAGATAGCTAAACCAAAATCCTTACCAGACCCATCACCGGCTTCACCTATCCCAAATCCTGTACTACCAGAAAAGGAGGAAACTCTAATTTTGGATTTTATGCTTGAATTTGAGGATGAACTTTTTGACGAATATGGAAACACCTCAAATTATCATACCATGAGGAGACCCCAAAAGCCTAGGAAATCATTATCCCATGAAGAACCTTTAGACCCTTATGAGGAAGATGTCCTTAAAAAGACTACAAAAGAGCTAGTATCTATTATAAATAATGAATGGTTAGAAGAATTAGAGCTTTCCTCTGATGTGATTCGCTTAGATTCACCTTCTATATCCATTCATTGCCAAATCAATAAAGCTCCTTTTGATGCTCTTTATAATCCTATTATGGGTGTTAACATCATGTTTGCATCTTTTGCTCATGATTTATTAAAACACATGCCATTAACCCCAACAACAAAGTTATTGAATGGTCTTTTAGGACACATTCTCTCGAGTTTGGGGATACTTTATGTCCTCCCTATCCAGGTAAATGGAACTAAGGTTCGTTTGAGCTTCTATATCTTTGATATTATGGAGTTCGATCTGTTGATAGGACAATTAATTGAAAAGACTTATTCAAGGACAAACAGGGAAGTTGAAGATAAGGCTCGAGAAAAACTTTAAGTTTTCTATACCCATTACTCACTCTCTAAATGCCGAGACTGAGCCAATTCCTAAGGAAGACCTAATGGAAGAGGTTAAGGCTGCATCTCTTGATGACTTGATTGAACCCAACCTTGAAGATGATGCCTAGTTCTTCATCGAGGAGGAAGAAGAAAATCCTACATATTCTGAACCTCTAGATGAATTACTGGAATCACCTAAGCCCACCATTGAGCTTAAACCCCTACCTTCTAGTCTTAGATATGCTTTTTCTCAATAATGATTAGGATTCTCCTGTGATCATAAATAATAAACTTTCTCTAAAAGAATCCCTATATTTGCTAATTGTCTTAGAAAAGCATTGTTCTACTTTTGGCTACTCGCTCCAAGACCTTAAGGGAATTAGCCCTGCTCTTTGCACCCATCGTATCCCTATAGATCCTAACTCTATACCTTATAGGGAGCCACAACATAGGCTTAATAATGCGATGAGAGAGGTTGTTAAGTGTAACACCCCGGGTGTTTAAATATTAAAAACAGGACATGTCATCATATGCATTGCAAGGCATTGGTCATATTGCAAACTTTGATATGCATTCACTAAAACAAGTTTACATTTATGTTATAAGTATTGTTTGGTATTGTTTGAATCAAGTTCGAAATCTTTGTATTGAATTGAAATTTCGAAAACCCTGATTTTCAATATTTAAATCCTACCCTGAAAACCCATTTCAAAATTGAAGCACATTTTAGGGTTGAGCCTTAAAGCAAAATTGTAGAGCTTGTTGATTTGTACAAAGTTGGTTTTTGGAGTTTTCCAAGTTGTTTAGTAAAATTTGAAGTAATTTGAAAAGACGAAATTCCTTAAATGTCCCCTTTTCGAATTCAAATTTGCATTTCAAAATGTAGACCGAATTAGGGGGTGGTTATAAAAGCAAAGTTGTAGAACTTTTGATTTTGAACAACTTTTATTTTTGGAGATTTTTGAGTTGTTACAAAAATTTGGGAGTAATTTGAGATTCAAACTGGATGGCAATTCTGTAATTTTGATGAACAGTGTTCACCGCCGGTGACCTTGCCGCGCTCGCGAAATTCATCCTCACCGTAGCACCTCGCGCCAGTTGCATTTGCCAACATCTCCGCCTCGCCCTCTCGCTCCTTCTAGGCTTGCTCGCCTCGCCTCTAGCAGTCCAGCGCCACCGCACGACACTTTCTTCCTCGGAGCCGGCCGAAGCACCGTCACCACCGACCTCACCGTGGCCAGGCCACTCCAGTCCATCTCAGCCTTCACCAAGCACACCGTCGTGTTCGCGGTGAGCTCCTAAGCGTGATGCTATCTCCGCTTTAGTCTCTACCGCATCATCGCCGGAGTTGTGTCGTGTGCCGCCGTGTCCGCGTCACCGTGGCCACCATGGCCGGCGTGGAGCTTCCACCGGTGTGCCTGCTACTGTTCTGAGGGTCGGGATAGGTTCACGGGGTGATGTTGGTCATGATGGTGCTATCCACCTCGCTGGAGTCTCGCCATCGGCGCGTTTTGGTCGTCGGAGTCGGTAGCGCCGCCGTGCGCTCTGTTTTGGGTCACTGACATGCGGGCCAGGTCGTCAGTGAGAGAGAGGGAGAGAGAACAGGGAGATTTCCTATTTTCTGGATTTTGAATAGTGCAGCAATTTTGAAAATTTATAGGAAAATAATTACAGCTCCAAAAATTCTAAAAATTTGTGTGTAGCTTCTGTACATGTTCTACTATGGTTTAAAAATATGAAACTTGAAATTTGAATAAATTTTTAATGTTCAAAAATTCAGTCAATTAATTGATAAATGTAATTTCCATAATTTTTGTAGAGCACTGTATAATTCCAAAAAATATGAAATTTATTTTGATACACTAATTTGTCATGTGGAAGCTTGCATAAAATTTTGAGGTCATTTGGACCAAGTTCATTTTTAGCTTATTTTCCAAATTAATTAAAAAAATTGAATTAAAGCAAACCCTAAGTGTTAGGTTAGGGTTTGATCTTGTTTTGGTCATGTTTTGTGATCAATAGGGTTTCAAGATCAGTTTGATCAAGTTACCTAGGTCATGAGTCCTAGGTCATTAATAAGTTAACTTGTCGTAACCCTAGATGTTAGTGTCAGTTGGTTTTGTTGGCTTGCAACTGTACCACGAAGGAAAGTTGTATTCAAGTTGTTAATTTTGCATCCATCATCGAGCATCATGTTTTATATCTCGCATCATGTTAAACATGGCATTGTTACTACGTGTAGTGAACGAAGGTGAACACGTGGCAGTTAATCAAGTTGCGGAGGAGGTTAATCCGTCTGTTGAGGTCGGATCGAATACTTGTGGAACGTCGCAGGAACTAGACTTTTTCGTCAACGAAGGCAAGCCCCGGATGCATACAACCCTACCTTGTATTTTACAAATTGATTTCGCTTTTGCTTCTTTTTACTGCATTAAGTGATTAGGAGTCAAGTGAAAACCGAATTGGTACATTACCAACCTTGTTATTCCATATTTACCATATTGCCAGTTTTAAATTCGTATATGCCTAGTTTTGCTTAGCTATGCTTAGAACAATGAAAGTCGGGTGATTACCTGTCATCTGCAAGTTTTAAATGGATCTTTGGTTAATTATGTTATCATGTGATATGAGAATGTGGAGTAATAAATCTAGACCGGGCGGACTCGGTGTATGGGAGCCGCAAGACATGGAGGTCTTGTGAGCGGGTTCTTTCTGCCTGTGTCGATTAAGGCCCGTACCGTTGTTGAATTGCATGAGGTGAGACTTTGTAGTACTAACCACATACTCTGGTAAGCCTTAACTTGGCTATTCTATTACGAGAATGGCTACTTGCGCACTGGGAGTGGAGAGATGGCGGGAATAGCGTGTACCCACGTGGCAATGGACTAGATTGGTGGAGTACTGTATTCTCGGGTGGCGTGGACCCGTTCTTGTTAAGAGGATCTAAGGGTAGGTTGATATATGTAGGTCAGGAACTTGCATATATCGTGTGGTCTGGAATTTCCAGCTAGGTTTTAATCGGTTTGAATCGTCATTGCTCCTCGGTTATGGAGACTCAACTCACTGTTCGTCATCATAGTTTAATAACTAAAAATTGAGAATGGTTCGAGAAAGTGTTGGATATGAAGTTTCATGATCTCATTGTGGATCGTGTCAGCTTTGTATATGATCTTATGAAGTTTTAAATGTTGATATAAAGAATTTTATTAAAGTGCTTTTACGCAAAAGAACTTTGATTATTGCTAAAGCCATATCTTGAATCCCATGAGCATGCATTCCTTCATTCTTTTAATTCTTATTTCGGTTAAGTCTTGTTGAGTACTTTTGTACTCAGGGTTCGTTGACCCATGTTGCAGGTGAGCCTCATGAGCAGATCTATTTTAGATCGTGCTACATGACTATTGTTCGATCTGACGATGAGAAGTAAATGTGTGGCCCTTGGGCAGGGCAGTTTCATTGTGTGTTTTGTATTATATTATAATGTCACTCCACTATTTTGTTTTGTAATAATCATCGAACTTAGTTGTGAGGTTTGAAACTACTGTTTTGTAAACTATGTTATTGTAAGACTTCCGATGTTTTTACTCTGGTGTATCTATTTGAATAAACTGTTGTAATACTGCAATAACTCTGTAATGTGATCCTGCTCGGAAATCGTGGATGATTCGGGGTTCCCCGAGGACACCCGACAGTCTTCTTAAGTTACCGGGAACGTATGCATAGATGTCAAAGGTCGTTGGACAGTGACAGGTGCATGTGGGCCCTATAATTTAGGAGGTTCTGCCACAGAATGGTATCAGAGCGATCGTTACAAAGTTTTTATTGTATTGGTTTACGAAAACTTCAAAATGATTTGGGATGACTAAATTTAACTCGTTAATTTGGTCTAAATTGCTTCTGACTTATCTTATTTCTTTCTCACCATTCCTTATTTGATTAAAAAGGTTTTGTGTGGTGGAGTAGTAATCTTACTATGCCCTATATAAAAACAACTGTTGTTTATGTATTTTATAAGCTTTGGTGGTTTTGTTCGTAAGAACGATTCATGCATCATAATTAATTCACTTGTTACTTTCTTGGTCTTTGAGTCTGGGTGAGTAGTGTGTATGGGTTGAGTTGTGTGGTCCACTCTTACTGCTCTTGAGACTGTTGTCAGATTGTTTTACTGGGATTAATTTTGCTTCCTACAGTATGGCTCATACCAAGAAGACGCCTCGTAAGTCCACTGGACCCAAAGGAGTTCCTCGTTACCAACTTGCCCCTAGGAATGACGGTGCTAGCAGTAGCAGCTCTAGGCCTGATCCTCAGGCGGAGATACAGAGGATTTCTGCAGAGTTAGCCCGAGCTACTAGAGATAGGGCTATGGACGCTATCCATCTGGGAAGGTTACAGGAGCAATTAAGACGTCTCACCACCGCTCACAGGAACTACGAACATATGTTAGTTCGTACGATGGAAGGAAGGAATGAAGCTTGGCATAGGGAAAATGTAGCTAGAGCTAGAACTCATGAGTTAGAATTTTATGTAGAAGACTTAGAAGAGCATAATACCTATCTGCATGAGGAAGTTCATAGGCTAAGCAATCTCCTGGATCCTAATCATGAACCCCAAGCTGATGCAATGGACCCAGGTGTCATTCTTGCTGATGAAAGTGAATTGGAAGAAGAAGAAGATCCCAAAGAATTAGTAATGATCGATGAGAGTGACAATGAAGGCGGTAATATTTCCGGAATAGATACAGAAAATGACGCTTGAAGAGGAAGAGTAGTGTTGTATAATAGTTAGTTCTAGTTTAAGTTAAGTAGTCTTGTTTAAATGTGGTCTTGTGTTTAAATAAGTGAAACTAATGTAATGAGTTGTAGTACGCTCTTTTATCAATCAATAAAGGCTTGTGAGTAAAGTTTGGTTTGTTATGAACAGATGCGTCGTACGCGGGGTTCGTATATTCCTGGTACTTCACAAGATGAGAACGGTATTCTAGATCCGCCACCAGTTCCAACAAATCTGGCTGATGCTATAGCCGCACTTGTCAATGTGACGGTTGAAATTCTTGTTTACTTCATGAGATGGCTCAAAGTAATCAGAATCAGATGCAAGGAAATCATGGTCGCCATCATAACAGGCCGGAGGCTACATATATTGATTTTACAGACACAAGACCACCGGTGTTCACCAAGGCAGATGAACCACTAGAGGCTGACGATTGGCTTCGAACCATGGAGCAGAAATTTGATCTTATACCATGCACAGAGTTTCAGAAACCAATCTTTACTGCTCAGCAACTTAGAGGTGCAGCCGGTGCTTGGTATGCAAATCTTATGGCCATGCAACCCGCAGGTGTTCCGTTAACTTGGACAGAGTTTCGTACTGCTTTTAGAGCCCATTATATCCCTAAGGGAGTTATGGCTATGAAGCTAGATGAATTCCTTGCTTTGAAGCAAGGGGATCAGACGGTTATGCAGTATGTGGGAAGATTCAATCATCTGTCGCAGTATGCATCTGAACATGTCAACACAGATGTTAAGAAAAAAAATGGTTCATGAGAGGTCTGAATACCAAATTGCAGACTATGATGACAACTTGTACCAATGTCACTTATCATGAGGCAGTGAATATTGCAATTGCTTTAGAGCAAAGTATCGGCAACATAAGGAGCTCAAGAAGAAAAAGAGTATGCCGTCTAGATCTTTTGGGGGAAATCCAAAGAGGCAGAGGGTGATTTATCATCTAGTAAATCATAATCGTCATCCTTATCGTCCCGCAGTTTCAAGCCGGTCAGCAATCAAATGTCCGCCCTGCTATAACTTATCAGAATCCAAAACCGACAAATGCTTCTGGGGTTTCTGCTTCAACACCCTAGGGTCACAAGTATCCATGTTTCAATTGTGGCAAGCTTGGTCATTTCTCGAGAGAATGTCCGTATCCAAGGAAGTCTAATCCCAATTATTAGAAGGCCCCTACAAATCAACAACAGGGTCAAGCATAGAATAAGGGCAACAATCAGAATGCTCAGAAAGGCAAAGATGAAAGGAAGACAGGACGAGTGTTCTACATTCAAGCTGGGGATATTCTAGAAGGGGAGCCAGTGATGATGGGTATGTTTCCTGTCACCAACCATCCTGCAGTTATACTTTTTGATTCTGGCGCATCTCATTCATTCATCAATAGAACATTTGTGGTGAAGTATGAAATTTCAATTGGGGCAACAAAGGAAAATTTCTTTATACAGTCGCCCGGGGGACGTCTGTGTACTAAGGAAATGGTATACTAGGTACCCATAAACCTGGGTGGGCATATTTTTCCCACTACCATGATTATCCTTAAGGATCGGGATATAGATGTAATCTTAGGAATGAATTGGATGTATCAGCATAAGGCTGTTATAGATGCTTTGAATAGAACTATAAGGGTGAGTGTGCCAGATAGTCCTTCTCAACTTCCAACCTTAAGAAGATCAGTGGGCAAAGTTTGTGCAACTGCCGTCAAAGAGATTAGAGATATCCTGGTAGTATGTGAATTTCCTGATGTTTTCCTAAAGATTTTACCCGGTCTACCACCTGATAGGGATATCCAGTTTAACATAGAATTGCAACCTAGAATAGCTTCAATTTCTCGGAGAGCTTATAGGATGCCACCTAAGGAGTTAGCCGAGTTGAAGACTCAGTTGCAAGAATTGATTGAGAAAGGGTTTATCCAACCTAGTTCATCACCTTGGGGGTGTCCGGCAATTTTTATGAAAAAGAAAGATGAGACCCTGAGGTTATGTGTTGACTATCGTCCGTTGAATGAAGTGACCATCAAGAATAAGTATCCATTACCTTGGATAGATTTGTTTTTTGATCAACTGGCATGTGCCAAAGTTTTCTCCAAGATAGATTTGAGGTCAGGATGTCACCAAATCAAGATAAAGCCTGAAGATATTCCCAAAACGGCATTTACCACAAGATATGGATTATATGAATATTTGGTAATGTCTTTTGGTTTGACAAATGCTCCAGCGCATTTCATGTATTTGATGAATTCAGTATTCATGCCTGAGCTAGATAAATTTGTAGTGGTGTTTATTGATGACATTCTAGTATATTCCAAGAATAAGGAAGAACATGCGGAACACCTCAGAATTGTTCTGACTCGCTTGAGAGAACATCAACTTTATGCCAAATTCAGCAAGTGTGATTTTTGGCTTAAGGAAGTATAATTTCTTGGACATGTCTTGTCAGCGGAAGGAGTTGCTATTGATCCAAGCAAAGTGAAGGATGTGCTTGATTGGAAACCGCCAACCACAGTTCATCAAGTTCGGAGTTTTCTGGGATTGGCGGGGTATTATCGTCGGTTTATTCTAGATTTCTCTGAAGTATCAAAGTCCATAAATGAGTTACTGAAGAACCAAGTCAAGTTTGCCTGGTCATCCGATTGTGAAGAGGCTTTCCAGACTTTGAAGAGACTGTTGACCACTGCACCAGTATTAGCCCAACCTGATATCGAGAAGCCGTTTGTTGTTTATTGTGATGCTTCAAGTATTGGTATTGGATGTGTGTTGATGCAAGAAGGCCGAGTCATTGCTTATGCATCCAGGCAACTTAAGCAACATGAAGAACACTATCCGACTCATGATCTGGAGTTAGCAGCTGTGGTCCTTGCTCTGAAGATTTGGCGGCATTACCTACTTGGTAATACGTGCCATATTTATACAGACCACAAGAGCTTAAAGTATATCTTTACTCAGTCAGAGTTGAATATGCGACAAAGAAGATGGTTAGAGCTGATTAAAGATTATGACTTGGAAGTATATTATCACCTTGGTAACGCAAATGTGGTGGCAGATGCCCTCAGTCACAAAAGTTATTGCAATTGCCTGACAGTAAGAACAATGGGTCTGACCTTATGTCAAGAGATGGAGAAATTGAATGTAGAAGTAATTCAACAAGGTAGTTTGACCAACATAATTGTTGAAGCCACTATTCGAGATCAAGTCATTGCTGCTCAGAAGGAAAACAAGGGTGTAACCCATATCAAGGAAAGAGTCAGGAATGGAAAGGCGGAATGTTTCAATATAGATAATGAAGGTGTGCTATGGTTCAAGGATCGTCTGGTGGTACCAAAAGTTACTGAGTTGCGGCAGTCAATTCTTGAAGAAGCACATGCTACTAGGTTATCTATCCATCCGGGAAGCAACAAGATATACCATGACTTGAAACAAAGATTTTGGTGGACCAAAATGAAGATAGAAATTGCAAGATATATAGCAAAGTGTGATACTTGTCAGAAAGTGAAAGCTATACATTTGAGGTCTGCTGGAGAATTACAACCATTGCTTATTCTAGCTTGGAAGTGGGAGGACATAAGTATGGACTTTATTGTTGGTCTACCCAAGACATCAAAGGGATTTGACTCAATATGGGTTATTGTAGATCGACTCACTAAGTCAGCACATTTTCTTCCTGTCAAGACTATATACCCCACTATCAAATATGCCAAGATATATTTAGCAAGAATTATGAGTCTCCATGGAGTACCAAAGACCATAGTGTCAAATCGGGGTACACAGTTTATCTCTAGCTTTTGGAAACACTTGCATACTTCGTTAGGTACCAAACTTCTATATAGTATAGCTTATCATCCGCAGACTGATGGACAGACTGAAAGAGTCAATCAAGTACTTGAAGATATGTTAAGGTGTTGTGTCCTTAATTATTCCAACAAGTGGGACGAATGCTTACCTTTGGCCAAGTTCTCATATAATAATAGTTATCAGGAAAGCATTAGAATGGCTCCATTTGAAGCACTCTATGGTCGTAGATGTAGAACATCGCTGAGTTGGTCTGAGCCTAGAGAAAGAAGGTTCTTTGGAGTTGACCTTGTGAAAGAAACAGAAGACAAGGTTAAGCAAATACAAAGTAATTTGAAGGTAGCTCCGTCCCGCCAAAAGAGTTATGCAGATAGACGACGGAGACCATTGGTGTTTAACAAAGGAGATTTTGTATATCTAAAAGTATCACCCATGAAGGGAGTTACCTGTTTTGGTGTTAAAGGCAAGTTGGCACCTCGATATATTGGACCATTTCAAATTCTGGAGAGATATGGAAAAGTGGCCTATCGCTTGAAATTACCAGAACATTTATCAGCTGTACATGATGTGTTCCATGTGTCTCAGTTGAAGAAGTGTCTCCGAGTGCCTGAGCAGAATGTTGAAGTTGAAGGAGTGGAACTTGAACCAGATCTGACCTATTCAGAATATCCTATCCGAGTGTTGGAACAGAAAGATCGTGTTACTCGAAGGAGGATAATAAAGTTCTACAAGATACAATGGAATCAACATTCAGAAGAGAAAGCTACTTGGGAATCAGAAGATTATTTGTTAGAAAAGTTTTTAGAGTTTCTTGCGTCATTATAGAATAGAGTAATGTTAGTTGAGCTCGGTTGTTACAAATTGTGTTTTGTAAAGGAACCTCAGCTGTTTTATGGATAAGAATTGGATGTTTTTGGATTGACACATTTCCTTTTCCATTACTTACCCTATGGCTTTGAATCTTAGGGCGAGATTTCTTTTAGGGGAAGAATTGTAACACCCCGGTTGTTTAAATATTAAAAACAGGACATGTCATCATATGCATTGCAAGGCATTGGTCATATTGCAAACTTTGATATGCATTCACTAAAACAAGTTTACATTTATGTTATAAGTATTGCTTGGTATTGTTTGAATCAAGTTCGAAATCTTTGTATTGATTTGAAATTCCGAAAACCCTGATTTTTAATATTTAAATCCTACCCTAAAAACCCATTTCAAAATCAAAGCACATTTTGGGGTTGAGCCTTAAAGCAAAATTGTAGAGCTTGTTGAGTTGTACAAAGTTGGTTTTTGCAGTTTTCCAAGTTGTTTAGTAAAATTTGAAGTAATTTGAAAAGGCGAAATTCCTTAAATGTCCCCTTTTCGAATTCAAATTTGCATTTCAAAATGTAGACCGAATTAGGGGGTGGTTATAAAAGCAAAGTTGTATAACTTTTGATTTTGAACAACTTTTATTTTTGGAGATTTTTGAGTTGTTACAAAAATTTGGGAGTAATTTGAGATTCAAACTGGATGGCAATTCTGTAATTTTGATGAACAGTGTTCACCGCCGGTGACCTTGCTGCGCTCGCGAAATTCATCCTCACCGTAGCACCTTGCGCCAGTTGCGTTTGCCAACATCTCCGCCTCGCCCTCTCGCTCCTTCCAGGCCTGCTCGCCTTGCCTCTAGCAGTCCAGCGCCACCGCACGACACTTTCTTCCTCGGAGCCGGCCGAAGCACCATCACCACCGACCTCACCATGGCCAGGCCACTCTAGTCCGTCTCAGCCTTCACCAAGCACACCATCGTGTTCGCGGTGAGCTCCTAAGCGTGATGCTCTCTCCGCTTTAGTCTCTACCGCATCGTCACCGGAGTTGTGTCGTGTGCCGCCATGTCCGCATCACCCTGGCCGCCATGGCCGGCGTGGGGCTTCCACCGGTGTGCCTACTCGCGCACTGGGAGTGGAGAGATGACGGGAATAGCGTGTACCCACATGGCAATGGGCTGGATTGGTGGAGTACTAAATTCTCGGGTGACGCGGACCCGTTCTTATTTAGAGGATCCGAGGATAGGTTGATATATGTAGGTCAGGGACTTGCATATGTCGTGTGGTCTGGAATTCTCAGCTGGGTTTTAATCGGTTCGAATCATCGTTGCTCCTCGGTTATGGAGACTCAACTCACTGTTCATCATCGTAGTTTAATAACTGAAAATTGAGAATGGTTCGAGAAAGTGTTGGATATGAAGTTTCATGATCTCATTGCGGATCGTGTCAGCTTTGTATATGATCTTATGAAGTTTTAAATGTTGATATAAAGAATTTTATTAAAGTGCTTTTACGCAAAAGAACTTTGATTATTGCTAAAGCCATACCTTGAATACCATGAGCCTGCATTCCTGCGTTCTTTTAATTCTTATTTCGGTTAAGTCTTGTTGAGTACTTTTATACTCAGGGTTCATTGACCCTTGTTGCAGGTGAGCCTCATGAGCAGATCTGTTTTGGATCGTGCTACATGACTATTGTTCGATCTGACGATGAGAAGTAAATGTGTGGCCCTTGGGCAGAGCAGTTTCATTGTGTGTTTTGTATTATATTATAATGCCACTCCACTATTTCCTTTTGTAATAATCATTTAACTTAGTTGTGAGGTTTGAAACTACTGTTTTATAAACTATGTTATTATAAGACTTCCGTTGTTTTTACTCTGGTGTATCTATTTGAATAAACTATTGTAATACTGCAATAACTCTGTAATGTGATTCTGCTCGGAAATCGTGGATGATTCGGGGTTCCCCGAGGACACCCGACAGTCTTCTTAAGTTACCGAGAACGTATGCATAGATGTCAAAGGTCGTTGGATAGTGACAGGTGCATGTGGGCCCTATAATTTAGGAGGTTCTACCACATAAAGAAAGAGGTGTTGAAACTCCTACACGCCGAGATCATCTATCCCGTACCACATATTGAGTGGGTAAGCCCTGTGCAAGTGGTGCCTAAAAAGGGAGGCATGACTATTGTTAAAAATGAAAAGAATGAATTAATCCCCCAAAGAACTGTCACTTGATGGCGGATGTGTATAGATTACCAAAAACTTAACAAGGCAACAAAGAAAGATCATTTTCCATTGTCCTTCGTTGATAAAATGTTGGAGCGACTGGCAAATCAGTCTTTCTTTTATTTTCTTAATGGGTATTCAGGTTACCACTAGATACCGATCCATCTAGATGACCAAAGCAAAACCATCTTTACATGTCCATATGGAAACTTATGCTTACCGTAGAATGTCTTTTGGACTATGTAATGCTCCAGCTTCTTTCTAAAGATGCATGATGTCTATATTTTCTGATACGATTGAAGAAATCATGAAAGTTTTCATGGATGACTTTTCTATTTATGAAAAACTTTTGATGATTGTCTTGAAAATTTAGACAAGGTTTTGCAAACATGTGAATAAAAGCACTTAGTCCTTAATTGGAAAAAAATATCATTTCTTAGTAAGAGAAGGCATAGTGCTTGGACATTTAGTGTCCGAACGAGGGATTGAGATAGATAGAACTAAAATTCAAGTAATTGAACAGTTACCTCCTTCCATAAATTTCAGAGGGATCCGTAGTTTTCTTGGTCATGCGGGGTTTTACCACCGCTTCATAAAAGATTTTTCACATATTACTAGACCACTTATAAATCTTTTGGCTAAGGATGTTCCCTTTGAATTTGATGATGCATGCTTGAAATCTTTTAACATTCTTAAGAAAGCACTCATCTCTGTACCAATCATTCAACCCCCTGATTGGTCACTACCTTTTGAAATTATGTGTGATGCTAGTGATTATGCTGTGGGGGCAGTTTTGGGACAAACAAAAGATAAAAAGCATCATACAATTGCTTATGCTAGCAAAACTTTGATAGGACCCCAACTTAATTATGCAACAACTAAAAAAGAACTCATGGCTGTTGTTTTTGCTATTGATAAATTTAGATCTTACTTAGTAGGAGCTAAGGTGATTGTTTATACTAATCATGCTGCTTTAAAATACCTGCTCACTAACAAAGATGCTAAACCTAGACTTATAAGATGGATTTTGTTACTCCAAGAATTTGATTTAGAAATAAAAGATAAAAAGGGAGTAGAAAATTCTATTGCCGATCACTTGTCTAGAATGCACTTTGAGAATTCATAGGAAGTGTCCATCAATGATTCGCTACGAGATGACATGCTCTTCAAAGTCACAAAATATGACCCCTGGTATGCAAATATTGTTAATTTTATGGTTATAGGTTATGTACCACCAAGGGAGAATAAAAGGAAGCTCATCTATGAAAGTCGTCTCCACATATGGGATGAACCATACCTCTTTAGAGTTTGCTTTGACGGACAACTCAGGAGATGTGTACCGGCAGAAGAAGGCATCAAGATCATCGAGCGATGCCACTCATCACCATATGGGGGACATTATGGTGCATTCTGCACTCATTCGAAGATCTAGCAAAGTGGATTCTTTTAGCCAACCATGTATGAAGATACAAAGGACTTCATCAGAAGGTGTGGAGCGTGTTAGAGACACGGGACTATCAATTCAAGAGATGCCATGCCACTCACCAACAACCTTCAGATAGAGCTCTTCGATGTCTAGGGAATCGACTACATGGGACCATTTCCAAAGTCAAAGAACTATGAATACATCTTGGTGGTAGTTGACTATGTCTCCAAGTGGATTGAAGCCATGCCATGCAGAACTGCTGATGCGAAGAACTCCAAGAAAATGTTTGAAGAAACAATATTCTCACGATTCGGAGTTTCAAGAATGGTGATTAGTGATGGAGACACTCACTTCACTGACTGGAGGCACTCACTTCACTGACAAGAACTTTCACAACTACTTTTCAAAACATGGGATCTGTCACAATGTCGCTACTCCATACCACCCTCAGACAAGTGGCCAAGCAGAAACATCGAATAAACAAATCAAGAATATTCTACAGAAGATAGTCAATAAGATGGGGACTGCATGGAAGGATAGACTACCTGATGCACTCTGGGCTTATAGAATAGCATATAAAACACCACTTGGGATGTCACCATATCAACTTGTCTATGGGAAGACTTGTCATCTACCTGCCGAGCTAGAATTCAAGGCTCATTGGGCCATCAAGCGATGGAACATGGACTTTGAAGCCGCTGGAACTAAGAGAAAGATGCAACTCTCTAAGCTTGATGAATGGTGTGAAAAAGCATATCACAATGCTAAGATTTACAAGGAGAGGACAAAGAGATGGCTTGACAAGAGGATCAAGAAGAAGGAGTTCACCCCCCGGAGATAAGGTATTACTTTTTAATTCTGGGGTTAAATTATTTGGGCACGAAAAACTTCAAAGCAAATGGGAAGGACCATTCAAGGCCATAAGCACCTCGTTGCATGGAGCGGTAACACTTCAAAATGATGAAGGTACATTATTCAAGGTAAATGGCCACCGTCTCAAGATCTTTCGTAACGCATAAATATACTTTTCGGGAATAGATAGGGATTAGAAACCACCGTAAGAAAAACCCTCGTGAGAAGATGACGTGTGGGGCCAGCCGACCCCACCTACAGGCTAGCCGGCCCACTTGTTAGTCCCCTCATGCCCGGTTGATTCTCTCATGTCTTCTAGATCCTTTCTCTCCATAATCCCATAGTTTTTTGACGCATTCGGTTTTTCCTCATTATGAGACCTCTAATGGATAGATCTTGACCCCTGTTGTAAGTCGTTCCCCCCTATATAAGCGAGCCCCTGCCTACCTCCATATCCATCCCATCAAAGCCTCCTCTCTCCAACAGCAGCAAAGCTCTCCTCCTCTCTAGTCCCCATGGCCAACAAAGAGATCGTCCCCTGTGGTTTTGATCTAAACAAGAAGCCCGATGCTCCTGCGCTAAGCATCGTTCCTCCAGAGATCACCCCCATTCGCTCAAGCTAGTCTTACTTTGCCCAAGCTATCCATCATCCGGTGATTGCTCTGGCACCACCACGCCCACTTCTTGAAGGCAAGCTACGCCAACAAGAGCCTCGTCTAGATGTCCAGAAGCTAATCAAGGTGACAAAGAAGATTAACCTCCTACCTCTGAAGGAATATGAGGTGTTGACTAGAATCAAGACCAATAAGTTTGGAGATATTACATGTGCAAAATATAAGTCAGTCACGCCACGTACAATCATTGATGGAGTCCAAGCTATGCCGGATCAGATGAAGGTTGTTCCCCTAAAGGAGAAGAAGAGGAAGGCGCCATCAACTCTCTCAGAGAATAAGAAGAAACACCCTCAGATGACCATTGCCCTCTAGGAGAAGAAGATTGAAGATCTAAGTGATGTTGTCTATACCTTAGAACAGAGGATTGATGAAGAACACGTTTATCGCAAGAGCCTGCAACAAGATTTAAACGCTTTGAATCATTTTGTTGCTAAGATGAGGAAGTAAGACTTAGGTAGTTGATAATAAGGCACGAGTGGTTAGGTCAAGTGTTTAAAGATAGTATATTTAGGTTACTCGCTTAGCTCAAATTGTTAGTGATTGAAGTTTGTGTTTAGGTTGGTTTGTGTAATAAAGTGCCTTATGATATTAATGGAGTCTTATTATTATCTGCTCTCTATTTCTTTTGGATATGTGTTTTGTCTCCACATGTTGTGCATAAAGGTATACAGGAAAACAAGTGTGGGGGAGACACACCGCGACAACAAGACAGAATTTAATCGCAAAAATCATGAAATTCAGAAAGTAATGGGTCAAGGACCATGTCCAATGAAGCGGGCCTCGAGCAGCTCCTAGAGCAGGCCGCCTGGCCTTCTCTTTGGGCTGGCCAGCCCACCATAGTACCACCTTGCCCCGACCTTTGTCCTCGGTCAGGTTTGAGCCCAATACACTCTATTTTCATATGTTATGCTTTCTATTTTGAACTGGATTGAAAATCTTTTGATAACAACTTTAAAACCTGAGGAAATATTATTTCGCTCATGACTAAAGGATAGACTCACATAATACTTTTCCTAGAAATCTTGCTACTGTTGAGAACTTATTTTGAGGGACCTCATGTTACTTAAGTTGTTGTGGAATGAGATATAGTAGAATAATGAGAACTTGATTCTTGATGTCTCGTTATTGGAGAATTTTATTTCAAAAAGATAAAAAGAATAGCTACACCTCTCCTTGGTGGTAAGCAATATCCCACCAGAGCCAAATATGATAGGATAGAGAAACCCTTCTACATATATTACTTGTCATGGTATTGAGTTTGGTCAAACCTTGTGACCCTTGTTGAGAAACTTATCATGCTCCCAAGATCAAGATCAAGATCACACTCCATATATATTTGCTGCTCTTACACTGAGAGTATGCAAAAATATGTTTTCCATCCACTCAAAAATGTTCTACTCCTATATTGGGAATAGAAACAAAAATATGTTTGTTAGGATAAATGCTCCAAGTTATTGTAAAAGTCTCTCTTGGAAAGTTTCAATTGCAGAAAAAGAGGCATGGGATATGCAAAAGTTATGAAAAAAAGAAGAAAAAGTATTAAAAAATGGACAAATGTCCAAGATATCTAAAAACAATGGGTACTCAGATGCCCGCCTGAAAAAAATGAATAAGATAGCCCATGTTTTTTTGCAAAATATTTTTCAAGTTTCAATCAAGAGAGATATGTTTCAAGGAGCATAGTAGAATTAGGTTAGCCACCATACACACACACACACTACACACACACATGCACATCTTGATCTAAGAGTATGACATTTTTCTCCTCGAATCCTTGTTTTGACTTTACAATATATGCAATGCAAGTATGTTCTCATATTCATCCCTACATGAGCTCCACATAAGCTTTTAGAAGTAGGCAAAAAGAAGGCAAGTCATCAATGCCTTGGTGAGAATCTAAAAATACTACATATTGAGTGATTCGAGAGTACTACAAAAGGAGAAGGTAAGCTATGTTTTATTTTCAAAAATCTCAAAATGTTTCTCCAATTGACTTTGACTGAAGGAAGATGGTGATCTGTTTTAAGCTGTTCCATTCTTCAACCGCCCAAAGTTTCATGGTAGACACTTTGAATCATGTAGAGCATGAATGACTAGGAATAGTTTTATGTTGATGACTTATCCTAAGGTTATGTCTTGAGTAATCCATCCTTTTATCGAGGACGAGCAAAAGTCTAAGTGTGGGGGAGTTTGTTGACGGTAGTTAACATTCATCATAAACCATCAATACACTTTGCATAAATTACTAAAATGGATCACTAATATAGACTTAGGGGTCTAAACTGATAAATTCCATGAGTTTTAGTGAATTTGTGTTGTCAGCATGATTTAATCAGAAAACCGCCAAGGAGGACCTATTCGTCAAAGGAAATTATTGAATTCTGCCGCGTAAACAACGTGGGAAGACTCTAGAAGACTATAGGAGGCTCTCCACCAAAGCGGAGCCCATGCCCCTGACATGTGAGGCCAGCCAGCCAGCCTATGGGCCCCCCATGTCAGCCTCCCATTGCTATGTTGTTTCTCCACCGCCTTAAGGAATGCATCTACGCCGTTTATTCAAGTCGGTTTGATCCAAGGACTCAAGATTGATGCTCTAGCCTATATATACCTGCCTACACCCCCCTCGAGGGCAATTGGCATTTGATCCTGAGAGCCTGAGGGCTAGAAACCCTAATCTATATTTCCACCAAGATCAAAGGTAGCAATCAAGAGAAGATTAGTCCTCAATAGAATCTAGTCTTGTAATAGAGATAGAGAGATAGAGTGAGAGGGAAGAGTTTTGGAGGAGTCCCGGCCTATCGGTGCTCTCTATACGGCTTGTACTCTGGTGGAATCAAGTTCTTCTTGAGCTTGCTTCTGAGATTTCTATGGTAATCGACTTCTAATTCAAGTAAGCATCTTGTTCATATTGTTCTTTTGGTTTGTGACTCTCTTTGAGTACTTTAATCCTTGTAGCTCCGGGGTTAAAGTAGTATTCATAGTGTAAGCATGGTGCTTAGACTCGGTTACTCATGGATGTACCCTATTCTCTGGATCGGTGGTAGCTCACGAGGGTGACTCTTATAGCCTCGTTTAATCCTTTGTAGTCCACCTCCCGTTAGTAGGCCTAGTAGGACTTTGTTACTATAGAGAACATACCATGCCTGTGTTTTCTTTAGTAATACCCCCAGAATTGAACAATAGAAGACAAAGCTAACCGAAGTTAGAACTAGAAGACCCTAGCAATCTCCTCTACACTCCTATTATCTAGTCTTGATTGTGAAGTTAGGTTAAGTTAGATTTGGTTATTCTCACACACGTTTCCTCGAGTTTGATATAGAATTGGATACTCCCGGTGAAGTGCTACATTGGTATAATATCCATGCGCTTGCGGATTAGTTCTGTGTGCATTAATTTATACCAACAGGAGGTCAACGTGGCTGCCCTGGGTGAAGCCATCCTGGCCTTCCTAAAATTGTCAAAAATTGTGATCACTTTCGAGTTTCGACAGAAAGGATCACCCCGACCATATTTCGCAACCGGGGCGCTTCCCCCTTGTCATTGACCCAATCATCAGCAAGACCCGCCTGTCTCGAGTCCTCATGGATGGTAGGAGTGGCCTCAACCTTCTCTATGCCAAGACTTACGACGCCATGGGGCTCTCGCGGGGGGCGATATGACCATTCAGCGCCCCGTTCCACAGAGTCATACCCGAGCCCCAGGCCATCCCCCTTGGGCAGGTCAACTTACCCGTGACGTTCAGAGGTCGAGCCAATGTCCGCACGGAAATGCTCACCTTCAAAATAGTGGATTTTCCCAGCGCCTACCACGCCATCCTAGGCCGACCATGCTACGCCAAGTTCATGGCCGTCCCCAACTACACTTATCTAAAGCTCAAGATGCCCGATCCTCATGAAATCATCACTATAGGCGGTGACCTCCAGCAGGCCCACCTCTATGAATGGGAAAATTACGACATCACAAAAGCCATGTGCCAACCCTCAAGGGCCGAACCCAAACATGACTTCCCTTTGTGGTAGGGGAGTACATGGAGGTCACGCTTTGTGACCTCAGCCGCAACACGCGACGAGGCAGGCGACAGCATGGCCCGAGGATGACACAATCGACGAGCACCAGAAGGATCACGACATGTCGGCTCAATGAGTCATGCGCTCCAGGCCTCGCCGCATCAAACATCATGAGTGACAAAGGTTGCGACCAGTGGCATGGACACTCAGTGTTCTCGTCAAAGTTACTCTCAGCCAGCTAAGATTTTGTACATAACGATCAATGAAACATCCCTGTGCCCAGAGATCACATCATGCCTCAGTGAACGCATGTCAAAGCAACACTCTAATGACACACGTAACCCTAAGTGACCCATGCCGATCGGTGCGTGCCAGTCGACATGACTCACTCGTGGGGGCTACACTACGATGAGCCACGCACCGATGTTCACCAAAAGAAAGATCATCAAGACCCAAAGGAAAGAGGACAATGAAAGGCGCGCTGCTGCCAGATCTAGTTCATGGCGCCTTAGTCATGAAAATGGAGTCACACTAAACTAAGCTTCACAGGTTGATCCCTAGGCAAGGTCACGAGTATGGCATTCAAATGATCAAATCAGCAACAGACACGCAAAAGAAAAAGAAGTGTGGGATACAAACAAAAGAATTTTATTTATCAAAGGACCTTGGGTACAACCTAAGGCTCCTAGACACCACTATGGAGGATGTCCTCCATGCTTACAGTGGCCACAATAGCAGCTATAGTAGCGGCGAAGCCGCCGACCAGCTCCACCTGCCTGGCATGATCTAGGAACTCAGGCGCCATCTCATGGAAGTCCTGGCCGGTGAGCAGCTATAGAGCGGTGAGGGCGACGCCGACTCCCTGCTGGATCCTAGTCACCACCATGCATTCACGATCCTCCATCAAGAGAACCTCCTAGAGATGAGCCTCCTCCATCTTGTGGCGGGATGCCGCTAGCTGCTCCTCCAACGCTGATGACAAGCAAACATGAGGATTAGGAATGGCAAGCAACTAACGGGACGATAAGATGAAAAAGCACCCTCACCCATGATGTGGCCCTAGGGCATCAGCGGCCGCCACCTGCGTGGCAGCGATCTTCCTCTTTGAGGCCTCAAGGGCCACCTTGACGGCACCAAGACAGCGCTCCAGCCAGCTCACTTCGCGGGTGGCATTGGAGTAGCGCTGGCGAGATTCATCCACCCCGTGGATGAGCTCATGGAACTCATGCCGATAATCCAAGGAGGACGACAATGAGCTCGACCCCCCTGTAGGCGGGGTCACGGCACAAGCGGTGCCGGCAGCTCCCCTAGACATGGCATGGGAGGCGACCCTACGAACACTCACAGTCAATATATGTTGAACCCTCAAACTTGAACATCACCCGAATGCACTTACCCCTAATCACACAGGCAAGGACGAAGAGGCGATGGCGCCCCACCGACACCCGGCGACTCATCTAGTGGTCGTTTATCGTGCTCCATCCCGGCCAGTGAGAGAGAAACTTTGGCCGCTCAAGAGCGAGAACAGAGAAGCAGCGGAGTAGGCGCCTCGAAGCAAATGTCACCCCACTATACCACTCCAAGAATATTTATAGCCACTAAGGACACTTAAGGCAAACATGTGTTCATTCACATTTACTAACCGCTTGGAAAATCCCGCAGAGCAGGTGAAGCAATCGGAGGGAAGGCAGAACAACGGTTGCCCACGCAGCGACATGAACCAAGTAAGCCACACACACCCCCACTCTTTTCACATCATTTCAATTTGCGCGCCTGTGTTCCGCAGGGCACGACTACTTGTGAGTGGGCGCCATTATGCCACGATGTGACCGGGGAGACCAACCGCCCCCTGAGATCATGTACAGAGCTACCCATCGCAACCATGACCCTGTGTCATGCTTAGGAAACCCACTCTTAGGCCAGTCCTTAGAAGGGCTCGAGGCCACAAAAGGGATAGGGGCAAGGAGGAGGCAGGCCCCTGTAGCTCTAAAGTGGTGTGGAGCCACACGACCATCTCTCTCTGTGTCCAAGTCATCCGCTTGAAGTCTCCTGGGTTGACCCCCTCTAGGGGGAGGCATCTTGCCCTCTAGCCATTGCGGAGGCGGTTGGGGACCAATAGGATTGACGGCCGACGATTTATGGGACGTCTCTCGATGAGGCACAACTAAACTCCACGTCGATTGGGGAGGATATCGGGTCCTGCTCGGATTACCCATCGACCCCAACGAGGCGCACGCTCCGACCACGTGGTTACGGTGGACATGCCTCTCCCCACATGGGCGAAACCAAACCCACCTGTAATAGGTCAACACGACCTCTCGAGGTCGGTAAGGACGCCAAGGAAAAAATAGAGTCGGGTCCCTTGTGACCCCAAAAGAAGACAGGGGCAAGTCCCAGTCAACTCCTCCCTGTGTCCCAAGTCCAACATCTAAGGCCAGCTCTGGGGACTCATCAACCGACAGAAGTCAACATCTTCTCTGGGAGAGATCAACGAAGCGAATGACCTAGCCAACGCCATAGATTCTTCCTTGCGAAGTGATGCGAAGCCTAAAGCGTGATCATGGCTCGGTCACGTGGAAAAATCCGAGGTCAAATGACCCACAAGCCAACGCACGGTCGTAAAAAAAACCCACGACCGCACGAAGAGAGGTCGAGGAGACGCATCCTCGCAGTACTAAAGCACGAGATGCCTCTAGGTGACCCTAAGACAAAGTCGTGACCCCAATCCAGTGGCTTGGGGGCTCGTTGTAACAGAACCGCCCAATTTATACAAGATCAAGTACGGCTGTCCCCGCTAACACGTTGACACACACATACTTTCACTTATATAAACCTAGTAGTCCGCCGAGTGTCCCGAAAGACCTCGGTAAATCAACATCACAACCAAGATCGCATGATTAAGCAAATACACATCACATACACAGGGTTGCAGCGGAAATAATATTACATATGGGTTCACAAATAAAAGTACAAGTTTGGGTTTCAAAACCGCTTAGTGAAAACAACATAGCTTTCAAATGATTACATTAATATAAGTTCCAAATATATTACTAGCATAAGTGACATCATCCGGCAAAAGCATATAGATGAGAAGTAACTATAGAATCACCGAGCCCATCGATGTTAGCCACCATCTTCAACAGTAGAGAACTCCACCGCAACATGGTGGGATAAACCTGAGTACTCGAATGTACTCACCGGACTTACCCGTCAAACCAAAACAAATGACACCAAGGATCATGCATAGCTTAATTTAGTGGATGATCTCGGTGGACAACCTTTTGCATAAAAAAGCTTGAGTAACCATTAGCATTATTCACCTATACTAGCAAGTGACTTTTAGCCATTACCTACCATCTATATTAGCACCTGTACTAATCAATCACTTGATTAAGTTGCAAACAATAATAACCATATCGGTATTTCATGGCTCATTGTCATTATCATCATCATCATCATCATCATTTAACCATATCTTTAAATTTAGTGAATCTACGTTGTCATTGCTGCTCGGTCAAGTTCTCACTATCCGGGAGAGCGGCGATTCAATCGATTCCTATCCAAATTTGGAAGGGTATTCCTAAACACAAACCCCGCTTCCCCCATCGAGGTCGCAAAACGAGTCACCTTTAGTACGATTCAGAGTCACGAGTCCGAACAGATCGACATTCTCGAGAACCACTCGCCAAGGTTGTTCGGGACTCTAACCCGCCTTGGACTTATGCCAATGGCTCTCCGCACATCCTTACTACCTCCAGAATGCCACCACTGCTCGCGTCCCCGGCCTGAGTCGAGCTACTAGGCTTCGCGGTCGGAATGACTTATCCGGCCAGCTAAGTGTTAGGCTGCGTTCAACATGACATGAGGACATACAGCGTATCGGTCCTTAAATGACACAGACGGGGATAGATTCACACCCAAGACCTCCATGCCTTGTTGCTGCACTACCATCATCCCGTCCGGTCTCCTTTCATTATTAACACATGGTTCTTTTTCATGATAGCAAATATAGCCAACCGTGACCAGAGCTCATCCTACATCTCGCAGGTGACAGGAAATCACCCGACTTCTACCGGTCTATGCATAGCTAAGTATCATTCGATCCTACACTTAATTAGGATTCATAGGATTTTATCTGGACAAGGTAAGGATATAATGCAACAATTGGTTCCAACCAATTCCTATACTTAATGCATCATCAACAATAAAAGATACTCAAGATATTTGTAAAAACATGGGAGACTTAGAATGCTCGGGGCTTGCACGGGATCCGACACAAGTCGGTCGATTCAGCTTAGCTTGCACCGTCTTGGTGACATCTCGTGTCCTAGCACTTGTCCAGTCCTTCCACCTTCGGGATAGGTCCATCAAACGCCGTCTCCAGGTTTGGCTCCAACATCTCATCCTTCACGTGGCGCATCTAGCGTACCTAAATGAGATGCAAGATGCATGTGTATGAATGTGATGAATGGTAACACAAGATGCATCACACATAAGCATTTAAGACAAACACAAGATTATGCAAGACATAGACACCAATAGCTATTTAACTAACATCACACAACTAACTATAGAGAGTAAGCACATCAAGCATGACACAAGTTTAACAAGGTCACAAGTATCATAACTTGATCATCAACAAAGCCACACTTAGCAATATACAAGCAAACAACTATAATTGGAATCTGTCAATTTCTGGACATGCAAACAGCAGCTATAAGATTTAGCTATAACTGGAGTTACACAAATCCAAATGACTTGCAAGAAGACATTCTGGAAAGATTATGAAATTATCTACATTTCATCTATAACCATCACAGCATGATTCCAAAGTTAAGTAGGTCGAAATTATACATTTACAGAAACTGGTCCCCAATTGACAGAGAGCAGCCATTTCTGAAACCCAACTTTAAACAGGCATAACTCACAAACTACTTGGCCAAATAATACCAAATTTTAACAGCAGCTAGATACATAAATTATCTACAACTTTGGTATAAACAAGTTTCACAACAAAGCGCCTTATCATAAAGAACTTTGCTAAGTTCCCAGATCTGTCCATAAACCACATCGGCAAGAAAATAAATATTAACTTATGTTGCAAACACATAATTAGGCAAAACCAACTTTACCAACATGCCACACATGACTGAAGAACACCAGAAAAACTAGTGTCCATGACCAAATAAATTCTTTTAATGCCTTTCTTAATTTATTTAAGATAACATGGTGACTTAATGAACATATACTAAAAGTATACAATAAATTCTACAAAAATTACAGTGGCTCACATATCCTCTCAATAGTCTACTATACAAATTTCACTCCATTTGAATATGTATAGCAACCTCTATGAAAAAGACAAGTTGCTAAAGCAAGAAATCATGTGAGAGCAAGATAAACCAATAACTCACCCATACTTCATCGAATACTCCTGAAATTTTTACCACACATCAAACATCACATGAGTAGCATGCTACAAAAATTTCACTTCATTTGGAACCCTAGATCTATAGTTATGAAAAAGACAAATACAACTAGAATTAAAAACCTAGAGGCATAAATCTATTTTTACAGCTAAAACTTTAACTAAAACATGACATCTTATAGATCTACTGCATAGACAATTTCACAAGGATTCCAAAAAGTCCTCATTTGCTATTTTACGAATTTCCTATGAATTACTATGAATTTCCAAAGATTCAGCAAATTACTACAAATAGGCCCTTATCGGCACTATTCATCTCGAGTCAACGACTTCATAATTAGAACCCCGACTTTCGTCGAATTTTGTAGGAGGTCCCTGACGGGATTTTGAACAGGAGGTCGTCGGGGCTCATGGAATCCGGCCGGAGAGGCGGCAATTGATGGCGACGAGTAGTGGGGAGCACAGGGGACCCAGCGCAAGACACGCGTGAGGGTCGCTCCGCCTCGGCGGCAGCAGCTTGCCCATGGTGGCTCGACCACGAGCACGAGAGCTGCGCGCCTGACTCACTCTCTGTGGTGGCGCCCATGGTGACGGAAACGGCCGGTGGCAGTGGCGGCGGAGGAGTCACGGCTGCGTCGAGGTGGCGAGGCACACCCACGACGGCCGCATGACTAGGGCCATGGCCCCCTCGCCGTCGGGCCGGCCTGCACGCGCATGGCGCTGTGCATGCTTGCTATGGCTTAAGCAGCAATGCGGCATCATGAGCGGGCTGGACCGCAGCGTGGTGGGGAGGCGCAAGACAAGGAGAGGAAGGAGAGCATGAAGGAGGCACAGGCACCGGTGGTGGAGGAGGAGCTGCATGGCAAGCAAGCTCTGCGGCGGCTGGCCATGGCAAGAAGTGGAGCTCCACCCGTCCGCCCACTAAGGCGAGATGGAGAGGGAGAAAGCGGGAGGGTGAGAATGAAGAGGGCGGGAGGCTGGGCTCGGCCTTTCTAAATCTCCACGCTGGCCTTGGCGTTGGCGAGTGGCGCACAGTGTGGCGCGAGAGAAGCCACGTGGCGTTGCTCTCTGTTCCGGTCAAAACAAGGTCTTTGCAAATTCAAATTTTCTAATACCACCTCAAATGTACAAAGAACATCGTTTTTCTCCCTTCATAACTCATAAGCGAAGTGATGAAAAACCAAACCAATTGCACGTGTCGTAGAGCTATATGAGGACGACAACGTTGCTTAAATAAGTTTGGCCAAGTTCGACATGATTTGCAAACTAAAAATCACCAAAGGTAGGTACATGGAAACGGAATCGAGAATTTCACCATCCGGACTTAGCCGATTTTCAAGCTTCAAAACAGCATTTGGATTCAATTTCGTGAGCTTGATTTGATCAAGCTAGGTACTGAATTAGCTCTTGAGACTTAAACAAAATTTGTTCCACATAAGATGAACTCCAACTTTTGTTTAAGGCCCACCACCATGCAAGCACTCCAAATAGTTGGTCAACATAGGTCAAAACCCTATCAAGAAAACAACAATTCTAGCTATTCCCACACTTAGAAACATTTTCAGGACATTTGCTCAACATGAACCCTTCATGACTTTTGTTGTAGAGTTCAAGTAAAGTTATTTGGGCATGGTTGCAAGGTTTGGTTAATGACCTATATTTCCATTAAGCTTAATAGTGCAATTCACGCACTTAGTAAAACTATTCCAACTAGGATATAACTTATCATTTCATGTGACTTTTTGATTCCAAATGTCA
Source organism: Miscanthus lutarioriparius (assembly GCA_904845875.1). Taxonomy (NCBI): domain Eukaryota; kingdom Viridiplantae; phylum Streptophyta; class Magnoliopsida; order Poales; family Poaceae; genus Miscanthus; species Miscanthus lutarioriparius. Next base: position 14,162,212 of record CAJGYO010000005.1, read on the forward strand.
TGAAACTTTTCCAAAGATCACTATAGATAGAGGGTGATGTGAGACACATGAAACCAGTTTCATTAACATCGCTCAAATATATATTTTGAAAAGGGTTATCATGTAAACAAGGCGTTTTATCCAAATTCACGTTGAGCTCGATTTCATACCTTTGACTTTGACTTCTTCAACACCACTTGATCTGTCATGTTTGAGCTCAAACCCATTGCTTAACTGGTGACAAACACCTGGGGTGTTACACTCGTCGGGGGAACCAAAAGCACACAGAAAAGAACATTCTTTTCACCCAACTCCGGCCAGTACAAGAGCGGTCGAGCCGCTTGAAACGTGCTGAACCACAACACCGTTGCCTAGGCAGCATCGTCGGGGACCCCGGAGGTGCCTGCTAAAAGTGTGGGAGGGAAGAGGCAAGAAATCACCTCCTATTCCTCCTCGTAGCACCCCAGCCTCACGGACAGGGGTGCATAGAGAAGAAAGAATGGAGCAGGGTCAAGCCCATGGGCCACCACCACCATGCTCTGAAAGGCATGGAGGGAACACCACGAGATGGCAACGCCTCCCTTGAACCTGAGGCAGCTTTCCAAAGCCATCTACAAGTACGGGGAGAAACTAGAAGTTGTCCTTGGTGCTTGTGCTTCAGCAACCCGAAGCTCGTGGGATTAGGGAAGTGCTTGAATCATGAGATTCGGTGGTTGGCCTGAACACCACCCCAATCCTTCCCTGCTCACAAAATCCCTTCTAGCACCAGCTGTTGGAAGGAGCGGAGCCAGCTCTTGGGCACCACAGACGACCCTCAGAGGGACATATGATGGGAGCCACATGGTTCTCCTCAAACTCTTCTCTCCCATCTCCTCCCTCTCTCAATAGGAGGGAAGGGAACGACTTGTAGACAGCCATGAGTAGTTCGAACGAAAGGAAGGCCCATATTTATAGGCCAAAGGGCGAACCAAATAGCCTAAGACCCCCCATGCCACGTGGCAAACCATAGGAGGTCACTGCCAATGTCAGATGCCTATGTGAGGTCGAGGAAATTGAGACCCTCCAAAAGGCAGGGCCGATATAGCATCGACGAGACCACTTAGCCCCCGTATGGGTCACGAACCCCGATACATAGCACACTAACACAGCAGGGCTCACTAGTCACATACCACATCATTAGGGCATCCTAACAGGGCAAAAGCACAACGGCCACCTACCGCATAGAATGCGCTTGCTCGCAAGGGATTGAGCAACGAAGCTTGAATAAGCCACGACTACAAACCCACGCTCTGATGCGCATGCATATCAATGCTTTCATGACCACTATGTGCTCGTCAAAACGATCGGGGGCTACTGTCGGGGTTATAACCCTAGGGTGTCTCAAGGCACCGATTAGTTAATAGGCCACGCGACCCATAATACACCAGCTAGCGAAAGCCCAAACGATCGAGGCCTAGCTAAGCCAAACAAACCAGGCCAAGACACAAAGGGCAGGGTCAGCTATGACCCCTTCCTTCCGCCTTAGCCGCACGACGCCTCGAGGACACATGACCTCTCCTCCGTCACGACCCCTGAAAACACGAGGAGAGGTCAAGCCCCACCAAGTATGCCTGTTCTGACAAGGACAGGCATGTCACACTGACCTCACAAGGGCCGAGGGAGCATCAGTCACCTCGGTCTGGTCAGACGCCAACCCTGTGCCATGCCTTACAGACGAGACAATACCACCCAAAGCCGTGATGATAGGTACGATGACCACTAGATAGATATGGTCCAATGAGATAAGAGTATGATCCTACCCACTACGGGACGGATCCACGATGAGGGCCTTAACTAGGGGGCAGACGGGCTGCCACGATCCTAGCGATAGGGGTCGTGGCCCCCCACTTCTCAAGACAACGAGGCGACCGATGACCTGGGGGCGGACACCAACTCCTGTAGGACACCTTGGGAAACCAGGAGACGATGACGAAGACCACAATGGAGATCATGCCTACAGTGCCACCACGACCGGTGCAGAAGCACCACACCGCGACGTGGCCACCAGACCATGAAAACAGCCATGCCCGGACGTACTCCACAAGATGGCGTAGCTTGCAAGCCAAGTTAGATAGGCCCTCCCTTAGGCTCGTGACCCCTCGGTCGGGAGAACCTATTGCTTTGGATATGCCCTGGCCCCAAACTCTATATAAGGGCAGCCAGGACACCCATCTCGACATCATATTCTGAGTCCCCTATTCACTCACTCATTCACCATCATAGCAGGGCTCCTGAAGCTTCCCTTCAGGCTGCCCATCTCCTAGCTCTAGCTCTTCTTCCTCTTCCGCCATTCTTGCACCCCCCCCATTGTAAGAACTTCTGAGCATTCAAGCGAGTAACACGCACTCGATCATCTTTGAGACTGGACGTAGGGCTTCAGCCTGAAACAGTATAAATCCCCGTGTCTTTTGGATGCTACCATCATCTTCCTTGAGCAGCGCAGCAATCACATAAGTTTACTAGTCCAGTTTATGAAACACCGATAGATAGTGATGCTAGTGGCAACATGGTGGATCAAGAGATGTATCGGTCTATGATTGGAAGCCTACTCTATATGACAGCATCAAGGCCGGATGTAATGTTTAGTGTATGCATATGTGCTAGATTTCAAGCCTCACCAAGAGAAAGTCATTTGAAGGCAACAAAGAGGATATTAAAGTACTTGAAGCATACACAAAATGTTGCATTGTGGCATCCCAAATGAGCTAGATTTGAGTTGATTGGTTATTCAGACTCCGATTATACGGGATGCAAAGTTGAGAGAAAGAGCACATCGGGCACATGTCAATTATTGGGAAGATCACTTGTGTCTTGGTCATCAAAGAAGCAAAATACTGTAGCACTTTTAACCGCCAAAGCGGAGTACATTTCGGCCGGTAGTTGTTGTGCTCAATTACTTTGGATGAAGGCTACTTTGAATAATTTTGGAATCAAGTTCAAACAAGTGCCATTGCTATGTGACAATGAGAGTGCCGTGAAGCTTACCAACAACCCGGTTCAACATTCAAGAACAAAACACATAGATGTACGCCATTATTTCATAAGAGATCATCAACAAAAGGGGGACATTTGTATTGAGAGTGTGGGCACCAAAGATCAACTTGTCGATATATTCACCAAGCCACTTGATGAGAAGAGGTTTTGCAAGCTAAGGAATGAATTGAACATACTTGACTTCTCAAATATGTGTTGATGCACTCTCATTATATGACATGCCTCTCCTTCGAGCAAAGCAAGGTAAAATTGATTGACATGTCATTCATACATTGCTAAGGACTTGTTTAGTGCATCTAGTCATTCCTCGCATGTCTTAGGCTCATTCATGAAAATCAAATGAGTTTGATGCTTGTATGGTACCACTATTGCTACCTTGCTTGATATGATCTAGTGGTAGCATATGACATGTTTGTGGGCTTGTGAACCTAGTGTTTGATCTAGAAAATGAGCTATAAGTGTTTAACTCAACATGGTCAAGATAACCCTTGAAATGAGGTGTAAAGAAGCTTGTCATTGGTTCAAACCGAGTTAAATATCTTTTGCAAATGATCTAGATTGAACCAAATATGGGAAAATAATCCTCTCTTAACATGGTTTTACACACCCTATCTAAAATTTGAGCTCACCTTTTGTGGTCATCGATGACAAAGGGGGAGAATTAATTCACAAAGATAGGTGGAGAGAAACAAAGATAGTAGAAAAGAAGAGGATCAATTAAAATTTAAAGCACACAAGTAGGGGGAGCAAGCTCATAAACTTATATGTTGCATTGGGATGTGCATTACATATATTTGCTTGCATGGCACAAGTTTTTAAATTTCATACCCATGCTTGTGTGGTGTATGCTAGATCATAGAAAATGATTGATGAAATAAAAACTAGCATGCATAGGATAGCTAGATATACCTTGAACTTTTCAAGTGGTACTAGAGCCTTGTTTATAATGTTGATCTCATGAGGTATCTAGTGGTTTTAGTTTTCAAGTGGTATCTAGCAAACCATGGTGCTAAGGATGGTGTTCAAATGGCAACTCCGATTGGTATCACGCTTCAAAGGTCCATTCTTTATACCTTAGCATCATTTGGTAGCCATTACTTCCCACAACTTCAAATCCATGCATATGTGCAAGCTTTCAAATCTAAACTCTTAGTACATATGTAGATGGAGCTAATGCTACCAATTCGGGTTTATAAAACTTGTACATATCCTTTACACATGGTAAAATGCTTGGGCAAGCAACATGAATCCTAAAAGATTTCATTGAATATCTTTGTGAAGGGTTGTCATCAATTACCAAAAATAGAGAGATTGAAATCCCAAGTTTGGTTTTAGATAATTGATGAAACCCTAGTACTAACCTTTGATCTAAGTGTGTGAATTAGATAAGGTAGTCCAATCCAAGTGGTGGAGCAAGATGAAGTCAATGGAGTTGAAGATGGACATGAAATGATGGTGATCAAGCTCAAACTTGGAAAAGAAGAAAGATAAAAACAAAAACCAAAGAGATCAAGGCAAAGGTATCAAATAGGTTTTTGTTTTGGCACTCAAGACACCATAGAGGGTGTGAGTGTGTTTAGGATCGATAGCCGTACTATAAAGAGGGAAAATCTTTGGCTAAGCGGTTATCGAGTGCCACTAGGTGACATGACTCTTGCATATGCATTTAGGAACCTAGTGTGCTAACCGTGACCCTTGAAAAATGCTTGGAAAAATGCTAACACATGAGCACACAAGTTCTACACTTTGTGGTTAGCAACTTGTAAGCAAGGGTAAAGAGGTTGAGGAGTTAGAAAAAGAAAAGGAGGCGAAGGATAGTGACCGGACTCTGGCCTGCTGCGTCCGATCATTTATAGACGAGTTGGCCGAGGGCGCGGAGAAGTGAGCGGACGCTGGCCTCGGACACAGGGCGTGCGTCCGGTCAGCTGTTCCAGATGAGGTGGCACACGCGTTCACGAGCGGACGTTGGCGAGGGCGCGCAACCGGACACGACTGAGGTGCATCAGGTCGAGGCTGACGTATGCTGACGTCAGCTCCGTAGGCGTGAGCGAGGGAGCAGTGTGCTAACCGGACGCAGGGGCACGTCAGGTTGACTTCGAGCAGACGTGTCCGGTCAGAGAATTATGGCTCTAGAACCTCTCTGTACTCGATCGGATGCCACGTTGTGGTGAGTCCGGTCATTTCTAGCAGCGCGTCCGGTCACACTTTAACTACACGAGTGAACGTTGAGATCGGGCGGCTGAGATTCAAAGGCGCGACGCGTGGCAGGCATCGGTTGATCGGACTCACCCGTCCGAACACAGGGGGAGCGTCCGGTCACGACGTTCGGTCATGCCTACGCAGGGCCAACGGCTCTTTGAGCCTTGGGGCTCCATTTAAAGGGTTTGGCCGGCTTGGGGCTCACTCTCTTGGCACTTTGACATACTTGACATCCTTGTGAGCCTAAGTAAACACTTCCCACTCATCACCATCATTGATTCATCATCATAGTGAGATTGGGAGTGTTTCCTAGTGCATTTGCTTAAGTGGTTGCATCTAGTGGCACTTGGGGATCGTTGTGGCTGCGGAGTTCTTGTACTCTTGGTGGTTGCAGCCACCTAGATGGCTTGGAGCAGCGGAGGAGCTTCGACACGTGCTGGTGATTGTTCGTGGCTAGCTCCGGTGATTGTGAGGGGTCTTGTACCTTCCCTGCACTACTGGAAACTGGCACTTTGCCGAGTGCCGGAGGCTTTGCCGAGTGTATTTTATCGGGCACTCGGCAAAGACGGTCTTTGCCCAGTGCCAAATAAAATACACTCGGCAAAAAAAACACTCAACAAAGACGGCTTTGTCGAGTGTTTTTTTTCGGCACTCGGCAAAGATGTATTTTGCCGAGTGCCATTTTTCGGCACTCGGCAAAATGCGTCTTTGCCGACTGCCTTTTTTCTGCACTCGGCAAAGATGTATTTTGCTGAGTGTCATGTTTTGGCACTCGGCAAAGAGGCATTTTGCCGTGTGCATTTTTTTTTTGCCCTCGGCAAATCCTTTTTTCAAAGCAATTTTTGAGGCCCTAAATGAATTCAAATGAAAACTTTTCAACTACAAAGTTGTATAACTTCTCAAGATCTACAAAGTTTATTTTGGTCATTTCTTCATTTGACAAAGCCACAATAACGTTGTTCATAAAATCTACATCTCTCTCATATCTCTCATATTAGTTTCATGAAAGTAGAAGAGAGATATATAAGATTTATGAACAATGTTACTACCACTATGTTGGATGAACAAATGACCAAAATAAACTTTGTAGATCTTGAGATGTTATAAAATTTTGTAGTTGGTAACATTTTGATTTGAAATCATCTTGTCATGCAAAAACGACGTTTGAATTTGAAAATTTTAAAATTTGAATTTTTCAAAAGACCTCGGATGGAAAAACTTCCTAAATGAAAATTGTAGATCTCCAAAAGTTATGAAACTATGTAGTTGACAACTTTTTGATTTGAAATCATCTTATCATGTAAAACTACGTTTGAATCTCTCAAATTTGAAATTCGAATTTTTCAAACGACCTCGGATGGAAAAACTTTCTAAATAAAAATTGTAGATCTCGAAAAGTTATGAAACTTTGTAATTGACCACTTTTTGATTTGAATTCGTTTAGGGCCTCAAACAAGCAATTTACTCTCGGTTTAGTATAATATATGAGGATAGATTACGGAATCTAGACACAAGTGACAGTGTAGTGCAGTGGTAGAGCAGCAGACACGCGAGGGAGAGGTCGTGAGTTTGAATCCCGCCGGCCGCGTTAGCCGCGAATTTTGCGCAAAAAATGCAGCGACTTCGATGGAGACGGGCGGGCGCTGGCCGGTGGCGGCCTCTCCCGAAAAAAATTTTGCTATTATTTTTGGGTTTTTTCGCATTTTCATTTTGCCGAGTGTAAATCTTTGCCGAGTGCGTTTCCGGCACTCGGCAAAGGCTTTGCCGAGTGCCCTTTGCCGAGTGCGGCACTCGGCAAAGCCTTTGCCGAGTGTATTTCGGGCTTTGCCGAGTGCCGCAGGCACTTGGCAAAGAGAGGGTGTCCGGTAGTGCCATCGAAGAGCCAAAAGGTAACTCTAGTGGATTGCTCGTGTCATTGAGTTACCTCACTTGTGGGTAGGTTCTTGCGGCATCCATTTGTTGGACTAGGTTTGTGCAACACCTATTAGCCGCCGAACCACCAAGTGTTGGTCGACACAACGGGGACTAGCGTGCCGGCAAGCACGTGAACCTTGGGAGAAAAATCGTATGTCATCTTGTGATTGGATTTCTCCCGGTGATTGATTGGCATTCATATTGTAATTGGTTCATTCCTATACACTGCGGTATAATCACCCTACTCACTCATTTACATTCTTACAAGCTCTTTGGTGTAGCTAGTTTTGAGAGCTTGCTTGCTAATTTAGTTTCACCTAGTGGAGCTCTTTAGTGTAGCCTTGTTGGGAGCTCTTAGTGAGTAGCAACTTAGCTTCTTGTGTGCCTAGTAATCATAGTAACTAGAATTATTAGGATAGGTGGCTTGCAACCTTTGTAGAGCTAGAGCAAAATTGTTTTACGCCATTTAGTATTCTAACCAAGTGCTCTAGTGTTTTTGTAGAGATTTTTTATAAGCTATTCACCCCCCCTCTAGCCATTTAGGACCTTTCACCCCCTTCTACCTCTGATTTCCCCCCATCTACCTCTGATTTTCCCCCTTGTACCTCTAATTTTTGCGTGTACTAATACCTTTGAACATTTGATGGTTCGATCTGTGTTGCTGCTTTGCTCAGAGGTAAAAAAGGCCAGTCCATTTCACTAGAATTTTAATTAGTTCATGTTCTTTGTAGGTGATGGTGTACTAATTTGTTTTCCTCATGTGTAGATCCATCTAGCTCTGTGTGATGATTATTACACAACTCTCTTTGTTCTTACTGTTGTGCATCTCGTGGTAACGAGGGGAGTTCTCGATCTTTCCCCTATCTATCTTTGCAGTATATGTTATTTTTGTGGTGATTTATGCATCTTTTATTCATAATTTTGCCTGCCCTGATATGATGAAATAAAAATTTGCTGAGGCTATGGGGTTGTGCAATGATAAACTTGTTTTTTAGACTGAGACAATAGGATTGTGCAATGATATTAATTGTTTCATTCTCCATTTTCTTTACTGAGGTCTTGGGACTGTGCAACTACTGAGCACACCCCCTTACTAATGATGTCGCTGGTACTCTAATTCAAATGTTGTTTATTGGCCACCAAACTAGACCTTATGCAGCATAAACATCTTTGGGTTTTGCATAAAAAATCAGAGCAATTAAACCTGACTATGAGCCACTGTGCTATGTCATCATGTTTTTATTTGACACCAATAATTATCTAGTAGGATAATACCAAGTTCAAGCAGGCTTTGAAAATCAGGAATACCAAGTTCAAGCTGCCGTCACATGTTTATTACAGTTGATGGTATGAGGATGGTTCTGGAATTCAAAGCACCGAAAAGAAGAAAACTAGAAAAGTGATGAGATCGAGAGGATGTAATTTTAATTTTGGCTCTGAGCATCATTATATTAGTATGGAAGATTATTGTAATATTAAGACGGGTGGAATGGGGTTGGGAGGTATGCTCACCACTTTATACAAGTGGTAACTACAACTTGTATCCATGCAAGGAACCAAACAAGAAATCTTGCATCTACATTTCTCATATCTGCTGGTGCATACATGCAACCAAACATAGGGGTTGTTTGGTCTGGGACTGGAAAAGGTTGTCCGGACCAGGCATGCATCCCAGGTGTCTGATTTTAGACACCTGGGGCCAAGATGTGTTGCAGCATTTGCCTGCTAGAACTCCATCCAAATAGGCCCACAATCTTTGTATATCCAGGCTGAATCAATGAAATGAACCAAACATGACGCCCTTGCATGTATAGAGCCTGTCCAGGCAGGGCCTGGCTCCCGGGTGCAGGCCAGGCTCGCCTGGGAAAGGAACCAATCACGCCCCAAGTAAACCTGATCCGACTGCTTGGATTTTGCGCCGAGGGAGATCACCGGCTGCTCGTCTACAAGTACATGCCACATGGTTCACTGGCTGCATGCCTGTTCATTAAGGTTAGCCCTGCCTTGGAACAAGAGGTACCAGATAGCCATTGGGGTTGCCAAAGGGCTGACGTACCTGCACGACAAGTGCAGGGATCGCATGATTGCATCATTCACTGTGACATCAAGCCACAAAATAATACATCCGTACAAAAAAAAGAATGTAAATCTCATTTTACATGACTCAAAGAATCTTAAGTTTGACTAAGTTTGTAAAAGATATTATCTATATTTAGATCTTCAATTAAATTTGTTATAAAAATATATTTTATGATAAATCTAATGATATTTTATGTGTTGGGCTTGCTGGCTTTAAGCCACAGGAGGTTGCAGGTGGCTTCTTTAAAGCCTGGATGAACAATGCTTGTTGTTTGCTTTTTGCAACAGTAGCCAGCCGAATGGAGCCACTTATTACACATCATAAACATCGATACTTTATCATATATATTTGATTAAAATTAAGAATCAAAGTGAGATTTATGTTTTTTTGACAGAGGAAGTACATCGTTGGACGCATCGTTTCTCCAAAGGTGTCGGATTTCGGGCTGGCGAAGTTGCTAGGCCAGGACTTCAGTAGCGCATGGTAATAATTATCCAATCGTTGACTAATTAGGCTCAAAACGTTCATCTCTCAAAGTACAACCAAACTGTACAATTAGTTTTTTATTTCGTCAATATTTAGTACTCCATGCATGTACCACAAGTTTGATGTGACGGGAAATCTTCTTTTTATATAGTGCCAAAATTTGGATTTTAGGGTAACTAAACACACCCACTATGGCAGCTACGATCGGCATGGACCTAGAGCTTGGTGTTTGGTGTAAAAAGAAAGGAAAAGGATAAGGGAGTGTAGGATTTTTCATTTTCTCATCACCCATGTCCCACCAACCAAATAACAAATAGAACCATACCATCCCTCCAACCAATGCAAATAGATACCATGGAACCACCCCATCCCTGGAACTGTGGATGGAATCACCCCATCCCATCTCCTTCACCAAACGGACTATAAGAGTACAGTCTAGGACCTAAAATCCTTATTTGTAATGAACTATAAAAGGATGGTTTCAAGTAAAAAGTACAATAATCACAAGAGGTTTAACTTAGTAACTTCAATAAAGTATGTAATAAGAAAAAAGGATGAAAAAATAAGATTCATTGAAATCATGAGTCATGAGATATAGTGCAACAAAAGCCACCATAACTTCAGCTAAGGTTTTAACGAAGATCACGGAAGTACAATGCCAGACACTACCGGATTCAGCTTCTTTGCCGAGTGCCTCAGGCGCTCGGCAAAAGCCGATATACACTCAGCAAAGCCTTTGCCGAGTGTTATACTCGGCAAAGGGCGCTCGGTAAACAGTTTATCGGCAAAGACCTCTTTGCCGAGTGCACTTTATCAGGCACTCGGCAAAGCCCATGCCGAGTGCTAATCTGACACTCGGCAAAGAAAAGTCGCCGTGATGGCGAGCGCCACCGTGACGGCAGCTTTGCCGAGTGTCAAGGTTAAGCACTCGACAAAGGTCGCTGCTTTGCCGAGCGCCGTTGGCTCAGGACACTCGGCAAAGGTGGGCACTGTGCCGAGTGCCACCGGCAAGACACTCGGCAAAGGTAGTCTATTTGTCAAGTGTCCTGTCAAGACATTCGGCAAACAGGCGACCTTTGCTAAGTGCCTGGCCCGTGGCACTAGGTAAATCTGTGATGTTTGCCGAGTGCAATGGACTTTGCACTCGGCAAAGCATGTTCCCAGGTAGTCACTTTGCCGAGTGTCATGGCCATTACACTCGGCAAAGTGACTGAAAACAGCATTTTTATTTGTTTTTTACATCCCATCCAAACAAACAGAAGATATATATAACAAACATCACCAACATCACATATATATCATCAACATCACATATATATCACCAACACCACATATATATCACAAACGTCACATATATATCACAAACGTCACATGTCTCACAATATATCACAAATAAGTTCACAAGTAATCCAAGTGCTCCATCATCTACAACCACAATTGCAAATAGAAGTACCATTAACAACCACAAGTATCATCACCAAGATGGCCAATGAGACTAATTTGGTGAAGGATTCGCTGAAGTATGAGGATCATTCGATGCCGCTGATTGATTCTGCACAAAGGAGAAGATATTGCATGTGTGAGACAAGATAAATATATACCATACATGAATAAAACTTTCATACTCCACTAGGTTTGACTGTAAGCATGAACATACAAACTAAAACATTTATACTCACAGGAGTAGAATAGTGAGGAGGTGGAGGTGGAACGAATAGCGAAGGTGGCGGAACTACACCCGTAGCGGCACCAAGACTTTGCATGTACTGAAGAATCTCCGCCATCCTCCGCTGCTCGGCCTCCACCCTCTCCATCTTCGCCTGCATCTGCTCCCGTATCCTCCTCTCTTGTTCCAGCTGGGCCTACAATGTTTGCAAACCGAAGAATCTCCGAAGAAGTTTCATGATTTCGTGAAGAGGCCGACGAGGTGGTAAGCATCGTACGTGACAAACTTGCGTGAAACCTTCTCAAATTTTTATCACAGCCTCCACATATGATATCATGATATCTTGACAAGTTTCATGATTTTTGACTTCGTTTGCTTTTTATATAATTTAAAAACAACTCGACCGCAAGTTCGTGGTCATGTTTCGTGAACAAGATGTTCGAAATTGGTGGTATGTTCCTGGATACGGCCTCACATTATACTAAATAACATGAATATCATTTTTCCATTCATTTTTTTCATTATTTGAATGACTAGCAGTTATAATTTGAATTATCCAAGAAAATTCAATTAAATAAAATAAATTAAAGAAATATAGAAAAAGTCTGAGAAATATGCCACATTGAAACATGGAGTACCAGGTATTGTACAAGGACTGCAGAAAAAGTTTGGAGGTCAAAAGTAAAAAAAAATATGGTTTGTCGAGTGTCAAAAAATGACACTCGGCAAATCACCACTTTGCTGAGTGTCAGGAGAAGACACTCGACAAAGAGTTAACGCGGCCGGCCGTTAACGAGTGTTCCCTTTGCCGAGTGCCCGACACTCGGCAAATAGCCCCTTTACCGAGTGTTATTGTTTGGGCACTTGGCCACCCACCTCTTTGCCGAGTGCCAGTTGTTTGCCGAGTGCTTTCTCTCTGGCACTCGGCAAATAGCCCCTTTGCCGAGTGCCCAATAAAAAGCACTCGGCAAAGTCTGGGACACTCGGCAAAGAAGCCGTCTCCGATAGTGAGATAAAGTGAGGATATGGATGAAAGTAGAGATAAGTTTATCACAAGTGGATAGAGAGATTATAGAGTGTCTATATGTATATTTATTGTATTATAAAAGAAATGAAAGAAAAAAACTGTGCAACATTTTTATTAGTTGTAGGTAGTTTCATGAACTTCTGTAATACTTATATGTCTTATAAGATTGCAACTTATGTAAAAAGTATATACGATTAGAATATACCAAATTAATGTGCATGTATTTCTAATTTGTGATAACTTTTAGAATCTATCTATTTTTATTAACGTGTCCATTTTGAACCTTTAATTAGCACTCCGTAATAGTAACCTTGTGTTGTATTCGGTGATGGAAAATGGGTTTTATTATAGGTGGTGGATCCGACAAGTGGTACATTGCAATATGGTATAACAAGGTGCAGAAAGTGGCTCCAGTGTGGATAGCCAACAGGGAGACGCCCATCTCCGACCCGGCCTCGTCGGTGTTAACTGTCTGGACCGACGGCAACCTGGTTCTTCTCAACAAGTCTAGGTCCATAGTCTGGTCCAGCAACACCCCAACCACCGCCGGAGCCTCCAACACCACCATCGTTGCTGTGCTCCTGAACTCCGGCAACCTCGTCCTTGCATATGCATCGAACACCTCCAATACGATCTGGCAAAGCTTCGATCACGCCACCGACACCCAGCTTCCTGGCATGAAGTTTGGGCGGAACAAGCTCACAGGCGTGAGCGACCGCCAGGTCTCATGGAGGAACTCCATGGACCCGTCTCCAGGCATCTTCTCCGTCGTGATGGACCCGCGGGTAGCCGGACAGTACCTGTTCGTGTGGAACAACTCCCTGCCGTATTTCACCCCTGGCAAGTTCAACCCCCAGACAGGCGCATTCAGCGGCATACCGCAGATGGCGGTGATGTCGCAGGCGGGCTCGATATACTCGTACGAGTACGTCGACAACGACGAGGAGGAGTACTTCCTGCTCACGCTCAAGGACGACAGCGTCTTCCTCCGTACCGTGATCGACCCATCCGGCCAGCAGAAGGGGATGGTTTGGATGGAGGAGAAGCAGGACTGGATGCTCTACTTTGTGCAGCCCAGTGCTCTGTGCTCCGTCTACTCTGCTTGCGGGGCTTTCAGCTGGTGCGCCGTGCACGACGTCCCTATGTGCAGCTGCCTTAGGGGCTTCAGCACGCAGAGCACAGCTGAATGGAGCTCGGGAAATTACACCGGGGGCTGCACCAGGAAGGTTCCATTGCCGTGCAGCTTGAGTGGCGCAGGCACGCTGCCGTCCATGGGTAAACATGAGGAGGATAGGTTCTACGTGATCGACAACGTGAGGCTGCCTGATGGACCGCAGACGGCCGTGCAAGCTGAGAGCGCAAGTCACTGCGAGGCAGCCTGCCTTAGCAACTGTTCTTGCTTGGCTTACTCTTAGTCTCTTACAACGGCACCTGCTCTCTATGGCACGGCGACTTGATGAACCTGCAAGAAGATCCTGACAACACAGGGGACAGTATCTTCATCCGACTTCCTGCTTCTGAGATCCCGCGCCCCAAATCTACTAGAGGGCGAACAATAGGGGTCGCCGTAGGAGTCTCTACACTCGCATTGGGTGTATGCCTTGTGACTCTTTTCTATCTTCTTCGTAGGAGAAGAACGACCAAGCGTGGCTTGCATAAGATTGACATGAACCTGACGGCTTTCAGGTACAAAGACCTGCAACTGATAACCAAGAACTTTTCAGATAGGCTTGGCGCAGGTTCTTTCGGCTCCGTGTTCAAAGGAGTCCTTCAGGATGGCACTGCCGTGGCGATCAAGAGGCTCGAAGGTGTTCGCCAAGGCGAGAAGCAGTTCAGGGCAGAGATGAGTACAATCGGAAATATTCACCATGTAAACCTGATCCGACTGCTGGGGTTCTGCGCCGAGGGAGAGCACCGGCTGCTCGTCTACGAGTACATGCCACATGGCTCACTGGATGCGTGCCTGTTCAATAAGGTTAGCTCTGATGATGGTGTTCTGCCTTGGAGCACGAGGTACCAGATAGCCATCGGGGTTGCCAAAGGGTTGACGTACCTGCACGACAAGTGCAGGGATCGCATCATCCACTGTGACATCAAGCCTCATAATATATTGCTGGATGCATCATTTGCCCCAAAGGTGTCGGATTTCGGACTGGCGAAGCTGCTAGGCCGGGACTTCAGCAGGGTCATCACGACAATGCGAGGAACCATCGGGTATTTGGCGACGGAATGGATAAGCGGCACGCCCATCACCGCGAAAGCCGATGTGTTCAACTACGGAATGATGCTCTTTGAGATCATCTCGCAGAAAAGAAACGCGGAGCATGGGAAGCGATGCATGGACAAGTTCTTCCCGATACAAGTTGCAAACAAAATTCAGGAAGGAGACTTGCAGGCGTTGTTGGATGCTGACTTGAGAAGAGACGTCAACTTGGAGGAGCTCCAGAGGGCTTGCATGGTTGCTTGCTGGTGCGTCCAGGAAGATGAGTCATCTAGGCCGACCATGGGAGCTGTTGTACAGATTTTGGAAGGCCTCCTGCAGGTTAATAAGCCGCCAGTTCCACGATATCTTGAGGTTCTTGCTGAATCTCTGGACCAATCTGTATACTCTTGAACCGAATCATCACCAAGCTGTCTTTTAGCTTAGTTATTATGTACTTATATATGTACCTTTGTTTATCAGGAAGACATCCTCATATATGAGCATTTATTTGTTTTATGTATGTAGTACACCTGTAAAAAGGTTTCCCAAAAAGCATATTGGATCGTAGTTGTGCTTTATTAATTTATAATAAAGGGAGGCTAAAAGGTCTACCATCTAATAACATATACTCTCTCCTCCAAATTGTAAGGGCATGTTTAGATCCATTAGCACTAAAATTTACAAGCTAAAATTATTACTAACGGATCTAAATAGACATGCTAATAACATGCTAATTATTAGCTGGAGGGTTGCTAACTACTCTCTCCGTTTCAAATTATAAGACGTTTTAGCTTTTCTATATTCATAGCTTTTATTACGTATCTAGATATATTTATGTTTGATACATAATAGAAGCTATGAATCTAGAAATGCTAAAACGTCTTATAATTTGGGGTAGAGGAAGTATTAGTTTCATTAGCAGGTGTGTAGTTGCTAATATGTGCTAATAGTTTATACATACCTTCAACTCGCTATCCAACTATCTATTAGCAGAGGGATCCAAACGCTCCCTACTGCTAATGGATCCAAACAGGCCCTAAGATGTTTTAGTTTTCCCAGATATATTGCTTTTATCTAAGTGCAAAACAAAATTTATGCACCTAGAAAAGCCAAAACATCATACATTTGGAATGGAGGGAGTGGACCATGGAAATCATCCGACCAGAGACTTAACGATATGAAGTCAATCGTTTATAATGACATTTATCATATATCAAATTCAAACCATCATTTCTCTAGCAAAATCTTATACCTTTTTTTTTCCTTTTCGTACCGTGAGATAGCACAGTAGTTCTAGACTACTACTACTCCATCCGGTCATAAATACTTAGCACATTTGATTTTACGTGGACTTCGTCGTGTATCTTTGATCATTAATTTCTTCTAGATATATTATTAAAATCTTTTGAATATAAGATATTTTGTGAGTATTTTGAATACTAACGCTTCCAAACTAAACTGTACTCGCTGAGTTCTAATTTCTTCTAGATATATAAGATACTTTGGCTTTATCCCAAGTCAAATTTATTATGACCAATGTATACAAAATAATGGACCAACATCTACAACATAAAATTTGTTTCACTAACTTCTACATGAATTAGTGCGCTGATTTAAACTTGTAGATGTTAATACATTTTTGTAAGAACTTGATAAAAAAATAGAGGGATTTAACTTTGGAGAAAGTCAAAGTGAACTATAGTTTAGAATGTATAGAGTAAAATAGTTATTAATTCGATGTTTATAGTCTTCAAAGTTTGACCAGATCTTGTCCTAAACAATAAGGTAGTAGTAGCTTGAATGCTGTTGCTACTACTACCTCATCATTTGGATAACAGAAGCGCATAAGCAAATGCTATAACCAAATAACCTAGATAACAGAACCATACACGATATAGAAACGAATGATCCACAAACCAAGAATATTTCAGGATGCTTGGAAGTTGGAAGCTACCTGTTTCTGTAGTAAACAAGAGCATACATGAGAAATGATCAGTAAAATTGAATTAAAAGATTCCATCATATCATTTTACATATATATATTGTTAGAATAAATAAGGCAAAACCTGGATGTTAATTAAGACTTTCACTAAGAAACTTGATGGCTTGAAATTTGCTGTACATACCAACTGCCTCATACAGAGAGAAAAAACTGATCACATTTGGCTCTTCAGTAGTTCCTGAAGAGAAGCCATGCCCAATCTACCATAATCTCATTGTGTAACCGGACAGAACAGAGCCACAAAAACAAACAAGAGTATAACACCCATTTCAGATCTTTAAAAAACCATGATAAGTTTATGCATAATTCATCTTCTCTCCTATTTCTCTTCAAAATGAGTGTACATCAGACTCCATTCAAAACAGTCATAAAAAGTAAGAAAATCATTTTGATGAGGTAGAAGACGTGCATGCACATCCCACACTCTTAATCCATGAAGTTACCGGACAGATGCCCCTATAATTGACATATCTTCACCTGACGAAGTAATGGACAACAATATTGTACCTATGCTGGGCAATGATATTGTGTCTATGCCTGTCATGCCACGGTAATGCTCAACGCACAAATGCTGCTATGATAAACCTTGCCACTAATTTGATTATAAAGTAACAAAAAAGCTGAATCTTTAAACTAACTTTAAGTTTCAGCAATATATTCCAATAAACACAAACGGGAGTACATTACATGCTCCTCAACCCCTACAAACCTTGATCTCCACCCTAATTATCATCAATAAAGAATAATACCTAGGTTATTTGTGTGTCAATCACCGTTCATTTGCTTAAAATTTGCACTTCCCTGGTGTCCTAGCTGCTACTATGTACACAACTGCTGAGAAGGAAAATGGACAAGGATAGACACACACAACACAAAAATGAAGCAATGAAATTAAGGGAAATTTAATGCTCAGAACATATGATGCTGACATGCCGTACTGCTCACTGGATAGGGAAGTAACCATTGGCAACATGATCTCCTAACTAAGATAAGTTCCGCCACCAATGCCAGAAAATGATTGGGCCTCAAGACTCAAGCATCTGGAACTGATAGAAAGTATTGTGACATAAACGCCCTGAATCTTATTTTGTACTCCCTAGGTGAAATTACAGTTGGGGATAGATTCTTTGGAACAAAAAGAGATGTCTTCACCCAAGATTCCAGCTGTTTGTCCCACGTATATTGTCTCAAATAATCTATAATTCCAAATACAAGCTCTTTCTTCTCTTTGTCAACTCCAACAAGCAAGGAGTAATCCATGACATTCATGCGCTGCAAGCACAAGGAAATACAAAATATAAGATTGAGGGCAAAATTATAGATAGTCCTATAAAATGAAGTATATAAACTCAATGAAAATTATTTCCTGGAAATAGGCACACATACACTTAGGAAAGATGTGTCGTTCCAAATAGCGCATTCCATGAAGTTTTTAGTTTTTCCTTCAATGTAGATTGGCATGGTACGCATGTCTTCAATAAAATTTTGATCCAACAGCACCTTTTCAGGATTTTCTGAATCAGGAATATACCGTGAGAAAAGAGCACCCTTCAGGTCATATCTGCGTATTATATTATGTCCAAACAAAAGATTTTCCATAACCATGAAGTTAACCCTTGTCTCCTTGCCGTTCCTAGTTTCCTTAACCTTAAATAGTATCAGAAAGAAATACATCATAATATGCTAGGAGCAGTTCGTCCCACGGAGTTTCATGGAAGATTCGACGTACCTGATATATTCCCAGAATTTTCGCAAGACATGTAGGATTGCTTGAAACCTGAGATACACAAAAATGCTTGAAGTACTCAAGACCAAACTTTAAGAACGAGTCAAACTCAGTCTTCTTGATTTGTTTTATGATAAATCGGTCATCCATTGACTTCGCAAAGAAAACCTTACTCTTTCCACCCTGCGCGTTCCAGTTTTTGCAGCGGCTTATTGATGAAATATATGCAAGTTCTGATGGGCAACATATCTTCCGAAGATCATGGAATTGTTTTGCATATATACAAACGACAGTATATTTGCTTCTCAGAGCTATCTTTTCATTGTTCAGATCAATTTCGTGATGCAGATCTTTTAAAGCTGACAGAAATGAATCATAAAACCCTGATGTTGCTTCCTCAGGTGATACTGGTGATGCAAACCTTGAAAATTTATGGTTGTTTTCTAACGACTCATTTGGAGACAACGTGGATGACAGCATAGAAGCATTTCTATCCAAGTTGCTAGATGCAGCTTCAGAATAGAACCCTTGTTGTTCAGATATAATTAGAGCGTAAGCAATAATGCTAGAAACTTCTTCCTCAGAAATTGAAAAAATATTACCACCACGGCCAGCTATAAAATGCCCCAAGTCCATTTGATGCTTTAATTGTGCCAATGATGATGAACATGGGGTGTATTTGTTGATGAGGTAAAATTTATACAAAGAACCACCTTGAAGTTCTTTCTTGTATTCCATTTCCAATTGATTAAATTGATTCCAGACCCATTTTCCTGCATCATCACTTGGAATGACAACATGATGCATTTCATTTACATTGGATGCTGCAGGTTGTTCATCATTCGTAAATGGTATAGTGTTTAATTTCTCTGAACAATTATCATTAGCAATCTCCACAGAGGTTTCGAACTGATCAGCAGCTTCGCCTAGAGAGGAAAGAGCTGATCTTACATCATGATCTTGATAACTGGACAAATCGTGCTCTTTGGTTATTAGTTTATCAGTAAGATGAACCTTATCCAAAACTGTATCACCAAATGGATCTTCAGAGCCGTCAGAAGAATTTATAATTGTCTCCTTTCTTTCTGTTCCAATTTTCTTCACTAACGGTGTGTCCTGGATTGCAATACTTCCCAAACTCTTCAGCTCATTCTTTGCTGTGCTGTCATGAATGGAATTGTCTGAAGATGCAGTATTAACTTTAGTGTACTGCAGAATATGAAGCAACCGAAGATCCCAAATGTGGAACCCAAGAAGAAGTTGCTGGTACAGCCAGTTCAAACCAAGGATCCCATGTGCAAAACTCTCGGATATGGCAATTTGGCTAAACTCCCTCAGAGAAACCTTGTATACAGAGGATATGTTAACATACCAAAAAATAATCTGAAATATTTTGCATAAGGAAATCAGCTAATAGACAGAAAAATAGAATTGATGCAGGACGATTACCTCAACTTCATTTTTCTCTTGTGTGAGCATCCTAGACACCTCCAAAAGTAATCCCTCATCTACTGAAACGTTGGTGTCTTCCCCCATGGCTTGACTAGAGTATCTTGATCTTAAGTCTTGTATTACATTTTCAATTTCTGTGAAGAGTTGCTTCCATTTAAGAAGGACCTTAAAGAATAGAATGATGTTAGCATGCAATGGCTAAAGGAAAATAAACAGCAGCAGCAGCAAATATGTTGCAGAAGCATACATTATTCACTTCGACATCAAGCCAATCCTTTTCGTTTTGGTTATTGAACTCCAAACTCAATGGAGGCTTACAAACAGAATATATTTCTACAGATGAGTATCTGAACATAGCAACTTTGGATCCAAATCTGCAAGGCATAAAATGATGAAGAATATCAGTAAAATCATGAAAAAAAATCCCTGTTTCATCTAAAAAAAATCCATGTTCATATGTATAGGAGCATAGGAGACAATTACCCAAAGAAACGTAAGCAGTCTCTATGAAGCAAATGCCCACATGTTGGTAGCTTCTTGGCAGCAGAGTGGGTTGAGAAGCTGAGTTCCAAGAACTTCCCAAACGACAGATTCCGAGCAGAGGAAGATATTATAACCCTATGGGTCGGCTTAGCATTGCATCTCAAGCATCTGGTCCACATCCAAATTCTTCCTTGAGTTTCACCAGAAAGTGTCAACTCCAAGGGAAGTCTTTTCACAAGAACAGTGAGAGTACCATTATGGTGGGTATAAGAGTACATGTGAGATTCTGGAGATTCACCACATGATAGGCAGTTGTGTTTCTGTAAACAGTTTAGTTATTATTGGAAGACACAGCAAGTAAAATGAAGGATATCTTAAATTAACAAATAGTTAAGATGTATGACCTCATTAAGTAAAGTATCTTGCAAATATCGTCCAAGAGATGTATCGAAATACCCATAATAAGTTATCCGCGAAAGGTGACTCTGCTCACAAACAGCTTGGTTCCTGATATGTTGGCTAGACATTGAAATCAAGATGTCCTGAGTATTCAAAGCAGCTCCACTCTCAGCACGAATTACATCAAAAGTTCCCTGAAAATTGTCACTAGACAATTGCTTCTTATGCACCTCTTTGGAAGTATCAGTGAATGGTGAGCCATCAAAACCATCAGATGTGTTTGACTCGGCACAATCTGGTGATGACATGTCCTGCATAAAATTTGTCGAGGGATCTGAAACAGGCAGGGATGAATATGACTGAATGCCTTTGCTGTCAATATGCTCTTCACCAGCAGGATCTTCAGATGTCATAGTTTTGGAATCATGAAGATGCAATGGTATTGATTTTTCAGTATGAATGAGTTTTTCCTGATTAGGATACTGATCATCACAAGTTGGAGTGTTATTCATGGTGTCACTGTTTTTTGAACTATCATAACTGGGACCAAGCAGTAGTGGATTAGTTTTAAAGCACTTCTCTTTCCCTGTGGTAGTTTTGTCTGTTGTAAACAACTTTTGATCAGCAAAGAATGAAGTTTCAAGGATCAAATGGTAAGCTGCAAAGACAGTGAAATGAAGCACATGCTTAATCTTCTTAAGTTCTTCCCTTGTTGCTCCTTTCAGCAGTATCTACAGAACAAGTCAAACTAATCAGAACTAGCAAAACAGAAGGAGCACAATAAACAGGATGAGTCATGAGAAAAATGGGAAAAAAGCACATACAATGGACAGCAGATGATATGATTTGCACTAGCACAACCTATAAAGCTCCAAATAGCAGACAAAGTATGACAGACAGGCAATATTAGTCATGTAATTCAATGCAACACTAAGTAAAATGAGTGCAACTGAATGGTGTTAGCCAACAGTGAATTTTGGTCTGTTAGCTTTTAGCATAGCCATCGAGAGACCCCCCCCCCTGATAATTTTTTTCTCCATATTCTACTCCAGAATAGCTTCTTCTAGATATAACTCACACAGCAAATTAGCTTGTCCCATCTCACTAAGTCATAGAACATCAATAAATGCAAGGTAAGAATCACACACCCCTATTTGCCACATGTAGGATGGTCAGGCAAAGTGGTAGCACAAAAAGAAAATAACATCTGGCTAAATCGACTAAATTTTGTAATAAGAAGAAAAAGGGGATCTGGGTGTGAAAGACTTGGGAAATTGAATGACAGTCTGCAAATGATGGTGGAGACTTGAAAATGAAGAAGAAACTTGGCAGGACATTATCAAAATTAAATACGACAGTCTGCAAATGATGGTGGAGACTTGAAAATGAAGAAGAAACTTGGCAGGACATTATCAAAATTAAATACCTCCAGGGGCAGTCCATGTGCACTGTGAAACACAGGCAGGAAGAGTCCCCTGTGTGGGCAGACCTGCTCAAAGTAAGGGAGCTGCACCTACAGGGCAGGACAATTGATACTAGAAATGGCCAAAATACTCTGTTTTAGAAGGACACCTTGTTCTATCCTGAACATTTATGTGTAAAATTTCAAACCATGTAACAACTGTGTGACCAACAGGATATCAGCGTAGAATGTTGCTTTTCAAGGGATATAAATCTATCTTCCAGGAGATGGCTCCCTGAATAGTTCAGGTCACAGTGGGATGCTGTGTGTGAGAAAGTGAGAAACTTTCCATTCAGAACCAAATATATCTGGTTGATGGAGAATAATGCAATTTTCACCAAAGATAACATGATTAAAAGAAACCGGAATGGAGAGCCTTCCTGTTATTTTTGTGATCAAGATGAAACAATTTCACCTCTTCTTTGAATGTCCAGTAGCAAAGATGGTGTGGAGTGTTGTTGGACATTGTTTTGGTGCTAACAACATACCAAGGGACCTTGCGCAATGCTGGGTTTGGGTTAAGATCGAATTGGTTACCTAATAGGAGCAAAGTACACACATTTGAGATAGCACTAATTTGCTGGGCTATCTGGAAAACATGAAACGAAATTTGTTTCGATGGAAAATTTTATTAAAACCCCAGCTGAAATCATCTTTTATCCTTACCCTGATGTGTGAGCATGATTATATCAAGTGGAGGCTGATGACTATGGGTAGCTTCTTTCACTATCACCAAACAAGCAAAAATGAAACATAAGCAATTTTTCAGAAAATATCTCAAGCGAACCGGCGAACCTTCTTTAAAAAACAAAAAGAGTCCAACCCATGCAGTGTGAAAAAACCAAATCTGTACACCAAATGCAGCGCCCGTGCGTCGCGACCGACTGACATCCGTCATCCGCGGTTTCGCCCTAGTATCTGTCTTCCTGCCCGGCTCGTTGATTCCCGCTGACATTGCCTCACTCGAGCGGTCCACGGTTTTCTGCCTATCTCGGCGACAACCTGGTCTCTCGAAGGGACCATTAAAAGATATGTCTAATCCATGCACTCGAGCAATAAAAAACCCCAGACTCATAAATCGAAAAGACTACATACAAATAAGTAAGAAAGAGAAAACATACCGTGCATCCCAGAGGTCTTGGAAAACCCTCTAGAAATAAAAATGTTTTGCATGATTTCTTTCCGTCTTCTCCAGTAATATTATGCTCTTCAACAAACTTTTCAAAATGGAGAGACTCACACTGCTTAATAATACTGGGTTTCGTAAGAACACTCTGCAACGATACAATTGGAGAGCCAATGCAACGAGCAATTCTTTCCAGCCGACGAGTATTCATGTCACTTACTACCGTAACTCCTTGTTTCTGAATATATTCATTTACGTTACGGGAAACTGCTTTCTCGACCAATATAACATCAGGCTGGCATTTGACTATCACTTCATAAAGAGTTCTCTCCAGCTGATCATTTTCCTGGTCAATGCAGACGAAGAGGAATTTTGTAAAACTCACCTACTATGTGTTGTTTTATCTATGCAATGAAAAAAAAACTTTGGCTAAGAACCTAAGAGTATGAATGCAGACCTGTTTCATCGAATTTATTGATGATAGCCCTGTTGACGAATGGCCAAGGGCGCCCTGAAGAAGGAACAGTTTTGGATGCTTTACATTGGCACGCATCTGTTTATGTGCAGCACTCTTCTTAAAAACAAGACCATTGATCACTTCACTATCAAAGGAACAAAGAAAGGGAACCAAATTGAGAGACAATGTAAGGATAAGGAAAGAACACTACAATATCAATTTGTTACCTCTGCTGGTAAGATCCTGAAGCTATGCATTTCACCTTCACATACAAACCAGGATCCATTGCATTTCCGGAATTGGCATCAGGTTTGACAAGTAATGCAGCATCCCATGACAATGACGCAACAATATCAAGCCAGTTTTTATCGGTGCCTCCATCAGATAAAGAAAGCCCTTCAGCAGCCAAGAAGCGACTTACTAGGATCTTGAATTGCCCATTCATGACTTCTGACATTACTTTCTGCAATTGGTCTTCACGGCTTTCCTTGTTTCTCTCTGCTAAGTTAACCTTGAAACTTGACCTACCCCACCCAGTGCTGTTAGTGCCACTCTCGTCATCATCATTAGAAACAGTATCAAAGTCATCTTCCTTATTTTCTGGTTCTGGTGGTAACCAAATGAGAGGATCTGCATCAAAACTGGGCAATAATAGCGGGTACAGGCATTCGTTTTCATTTTCAAAGTGAGTACCATGTTTCATTTCAGGTTCGGTATTCGATATATTGTTATAAACTTTTGCATTTTCCACGGTACTGCTGGGTTCATCCATAACTTGTTCATTCAATGGAAAAATATCACCACCTGGCATGGGAAGGCTAGTGATCTGTTCAACAACTATCACACCTGATTGTTTATGATCAATATCTTCCACTGGTACACCACATTTCGTTCTTACCAGTTGATCATCGGATTGGATATCTTTTCTCTCCTCAGAAGATACATCTGAATCCAATGAAATATTAATGGCATCAAAATTTCCCTTGGTGGAGTCTTCATGTCTCTCCAACTGTTGTTCAGCAGATGAAATATATTGTTTTACTGGAATGGAAAAAATAGCACAGTCATCGGCAATATCCTTGAATTGACATTCTTCCACTCGTACTGAACTCCCTTCTTGCTTCATAAAATCATTGCTTAATAGGTTATCATGATGAAATTGACCAGTATCTTGGAGATAAATCTCCTCTTCAGAATCAGAATCTGTTAGAGAGTCACCTGATGAAGATAAAAACCATAGAGACATTATGGTTATCTAAGAAAATGGTGTTAAATGATACAAATAATCATATCACTAATTTAAGAGAGGAGTGCTCCAACACTCACCAAGGCTTGAAAAGCAACTGGCAAAGCTTGAGAAAGAATTTTCTCGGGTAAAAATAGGGGTGCCATAAGGAGTGCTGCAAGGGCTCGAGTCCATGGTCAACCAGTTGATCTCACCAGTAACAATTGATGATCCCTCACCATGGTCACACATCTTGCAGCAAGATGTGCTGCAGGTCAGGTCGATATGAGCTTCATTCATGGTTGTCTCTTCTGATGCACATGCGTGACACATTTTACTCATGACACAACTTCACTGCATTATTGTGCTAGCATGCCACCTGCACATAAAAATAACATTGGAGCCATCCACTAAGGTAAACCATAACCTGAGAGACTAACCGCTAAATGTCAAGTAAACATCATGACTGCCTGAGCTTTTACAAAGGTCCCGCCACATGGGAACGAGAATTATTTGTTATATTATACTTTCGAGCATGCGTACCCAATCACTCTGAAGTTCCGAGCTTATTGCGCACATTTATTTTAGTAAAATTCTAAAAAGCCACACTGAAGTGGATCAAACTGAAAACTGTAATATGGCAGGAAAAACACTTAAAATTACAGTGAACCAGGGATTTGACAGCACAAGTTCACTCGGAGACATCATGAGAATTACGGAGATAATATACAAGGTGGAAACAATTGAATGTTCGGTGAACAACTTAGATTATGCAGCTAACGCCAAATGCCTCCCAATTTATGCAGCAACAAACACTAGATTCACTTGTATTTCACCTATTAATGGGAGGAGGGCGGGCAGCAGCCTCCGCTTACAGCGACGCTGCGGCGGCGGGAGGCGACGCTAAGTCTACCGGCACGCGCTAGGACGAGGCCACGAGGGAGCCTATCGGCTACAGGGCGATGGCCGAGGAGGCGAGGATGGAGGGCGATGCGGCGGCAAGCAGGCAACGCCGCGCGGCTACGACGGAGGAAGCAGTGACAACCAAAACAGCGCCCCAAAAAAAACACGCAGATGGCCAAATGCCTCGCGATCGCCGCCGCTGCCTCTCGAGAATTCGACAGGTTCCCCGATTGTCTCGCATCGTCAAATAGCCAACCCGAGAAACAACGCGATTTGAGACGAAGGGCAAAGCATCAAAACTTACTTGTGCGTGCCGAGAAGGCACGATTCCAAATCCACCGGAGGTGAATACGCCCACCGAAAGCCTCGACAAACGCGGGCGGGTTGCTCGCTGCCCCCCGATTCCCAAATGGCGAAGAACAAGAGGGAAGGGAAGGGATGAATCCAAGAGCGGCGGGATTCGAAGGCTTGATGTGTGGGATTTTTGTGATTAAATTGGACGCGCTTTTGAAACGGGGAGAAGAGGAGGAATGGACACAGAAACAGCCAAATATGGGGGGAGTGGCTTGGATGAGCTGTAGCCGGCATATATACGTACGCTCCAGTTAATGCTTGCGTGACATGGCAGGCGCGGACCAATGTTGTCGTGTGAGTCAGCATGGGTCACGGAACCTGTCTGTTTGCTTCAGTCACGCATGCCTCACGGAACCTGTCTGTTTTTTCTCAGGTACACGCTGCCTACACTAAATATAGGTAAAAAATAACTAATTACATAGTTTAGTTGAAAATCACGTTCCGGCTTTCCGAACAAAATCGCGGCTGGTCTCTCTCGGCAAGATTTAGTGCATTTCAATCCGGTAGAAGTAAATCTGAAATATCATAATCGGTGTGGTAGATTTCATACGAACTCCATTCTAACACATTGAGATTCAGTTCGTACAATCCTGAAGAATTTTATTTCATCGTAGCCTAGTGGGCTTACATACAAAATTATATGTCTGGTGCATGTTTAGTTTCTAAAATTTTGTAAAATTTTTCAAGATTCCCCGTCATATCGAATCTTTGACGCATGCATGAAGTATTAAATATAAATAAAAAATAAAATTAATTACACAGTTTAGACGAAATTCACGAGATGAAACTTTTAAGCCTAATTAGACTATGATTGGACACTAATTGTCAAATAACAATGAAAAAGTGCTATAGTACCATTTCTTAAAAAAAAATCACCAACTAAACAAGGCTCTGGTTAATCTATTTCCACGGAGCACGACTGCTTTTTACAACCAAGTTCAACCAATTGAGCAATAAAGTGGAAACTTGCCTCAATCAGATAAAAAAATGAACGTTTCTCTCTGTTGACAATTGTGCTAACAAATTAATAATGTGCAGCATAATTTTGCTCACCATTTACCACCTATAGTTTGTTTGGATCCAACAACTAATAGTTAACTGCTAAAAGATAGTTCGAGTGGATTCAAACGGACCTAGCTAATAGGTCAGCTAAGCTAACAACTCTTTCTCTAGCTATCCCAATCTAGCTAATAGCAACTAATATATTACAAAAATTCATTTTTGTCCTTCCATCTATCTCTATTCACGTGACCTCTACTAATAGCAAATAGGAAATTAAGGGCATTGTAGACAAAACCACCAATATGCATCTTTTTAGCTGGTATATTCAAAGTTTCAAATAACACCTAGCTAATAGTTAGATAACTAATATTAGTTTGAACTATAGCTACTAGTGGATACAAACAGGGCCTATACTCATGTCTTGAAGAACTTGCATTAGATCCTTCCCTTCGCCAATGTAAAGGCAGTCTCGAACATGTCCTCCTTTATGCTTTTGAAAGCATTCACCACACGAGTGCTTCCAAAGGCAAATGACTCTACCTTCTTAAAATAGCCAAACGCAGAGTATATGGTTTAGAGATTTTTGATGCAAAAAATAAATGTGTCGCTTCTTACTACGACTAAAGAGTCAACATAGTGACTCGTGTAAATGCGCTCGATTACAAGGGAGAAAGGTGATCTAGATAATAGTACTCACAATTTCGCTAAAGTAGACAAAAATGTTATATTCGTCAGGTGCGTCGACCCTGAATAGAGAAGTGGCTATTGCCATGTTCGCTTGGCTGATAAGCCATGGCTTAAAGTACTGTTGGCTGATTTGTTGTGGGAGAAAAATATTGTTCGTTGGCTGAAAAAGTATGACGATGACATAGAGTCATCATTGTCACACTTCAATAGTGCAGTCGAGGCTCCCTTCTATTATTTGATTGGCTTATGTCTTCAAGAATTTGAAGGCTAGAGCCATAGATATGAACAGGGATCCACCGAACTCAAGTAATCTCCTTGAGTTTCCCACACGTGTCCCTGCATTTGTAGCCATGTACACATAGGCGAGGGCTATGACCACATCACCCGCATGTAGCGGTTGCCAGCGCCGTTCCATCAACAATAAGCTCAGCCTCGTTGGAGACAGCAAGCATGGTGCCCAACAACGGCGCAATGGAGTTATAGAAACCCAAGCTACTGCCTCCAGGGTTTCTGTTCCATCGCACTCACATGCACCACCCCCAATATCGATGGCATGCTTGTACACCAAGTTGGCGTCCACATAGGCAAAACAGGTCTCCATGAGGCTTTGCCTGATGGTCGAGAGTGGCAACTAGAACACGAAGAACACATGCATCTACCAACATATGTTGCAGATAACCACACAGATGAGCAAGGTACATTTATATTTGCAAAAGAGGTTTTGATTTGTTGAAATTAACTTGATAGTCACATTGATTTCCGCTTCTCCTTCCGTCTTGCTGTGTCTTACTCCCGTCCGTTTCACTTGCACGATAGCACGCCTCGGACTTCAGCGAAAACATTGGTTTCGACTGGATGCTTTCATTCCTACGTTTTGTGAATCAAAACATTCTTTTCGAAGGAATCGGGATGCTGGTTCCTCCATTCCAAACGGTGCGTGGCGTCAGCAAAACAAAGGAACTCGATTCCTTTGAAATTCCTTTGGAAATCCGTGTTCCAAACGACCCATAATACTATAATCGCTAGCATCTACCGTGGTTCGTGAATGGAATTGAATCCATCAAAGGCAGCCAGGGAATCGCACATTGAGATGACCCAATCTGACAGCAACAACATCGAGATGAATAGCACCCTGACTATTGATCAATAGGAGGTCAACATAGCCAGTGAGGATGGCGATGGCAATTGAGTGAGGAGCCTTGGAGCGATATCAAGGATAAAGAAGCCATAGGCCTATGTTTTATTGAGACTCAAAGCTATAGAGTACATTAAACACCTTTTATAGTTGAGAGAAATATTTTCTTGGCCCTGAAAAAAGTTCGGCTTATTTTTTTGACCCTTTTATTTTTTGAACTTACCTATTTTGCCCAAAAGCTATCTTTAGTTTCTTATATGGCCCTTCAATTAGTTTTAGGACTTATAACAGTGTTAAAGTCAAGCATGAAAGGACGATTTTGCCCTGGAGCAAAAAATGAATAAGTATAGAGTTCAGTTTATTTATCTATGTTTAATTTGGTCTAATCCTTATGTAATGGAATTCTCATCATGTGTTCCTGGCGGAATACTTTGATTGCTTACTGTGCATTGCTAAGCAACACGTTCGCAGGGGAGGACTATAGGAGACTAGCCGTTAGCAAGGCAATAGGTTCCTTGGACCAGAAGGAAACGCCCGGCAAACGGACAACCCAAATGCCTCGTCTCTACGACGAGAGATCCCAAAACTGGCCGCCGCCCGGTAGCTAACGCATTGCTGCATCCGTGTTCCCACTTCAGGCTAGGTAACCCATCGCGTCGGACCGCGACGACACGCTGACGCTACATCGCGCTTGCACACTGGCAGCCGCGACAAGCTAGCATCGGCAACGGCAAGAAGCGTGTGCATGCCATGCGCTCTCTAGCCGCTCCCGGCTCGGCGTACGTTTTTCTTATCCGGTCCCCAACTGGCAAGTGGCAACTGTCCCGACGCGGCGCGTGCGTTTACACCGGACGCCGTCACCGCCGGGGCGTCCGGTCGCCCGTCTCACCTTCACGTCGCGTGGCGACGCAGGATTATCTGGCGACTGGCAGCTCCCGTGTAGTGCGCGGGCCGCGGAACGCACGGCGGATTCCGCGCGGGCGGGCGCGGCGGCCGTCCAGCACGATTCCAGGATGGAAAGGCTGGAGCGCAAAGCAAAAGGGGCAGGGAAACCATTCTCCCTGGACCGACGACACCGGGCTGAGCAAGTGCGCGCGCCATTTGTTTAGCGCCTTTCGGCTGCATGTTGAGTATTGCTGCCGTGTCATGTGAGATTGTCTGACGCATTTGCTGGGATTCCTATTCCTAGTTTGCTAGTCCTAGATAGTGTATGCGCAGAGAACGCGACGAGACGGTTGGCAACATCACATGGTGTGGTGACCGGTGAGGCACCGTCGCACCGACACAGCCGCCTGATGCCACATCCTGCGAGGCTGTTCGGTGACTTCCACGGATGGCAGGCAGTTGCATCATCTTATCTTCTGTTGCAAACTTTTTTAGCCGCCAGCCTAGAGTGGAAAGAAACCCTATACTATACTCGACGGTGATCTTTCGGAGAAATTCACCGTGTTCGGTGATCTTTGGAGAAATTAGTCGGCGTATGTTTCTCTCACATGGACCGTGATATCACCATACATGGAGTAATTGGTCATTCGGGAGTGATATGATAAACATGGAGTAATTGGTCATTCGTTTGCCATGAAGTAGTAGTATGAACATGTGTGATATGTGGACGTTCAGAGTCTTCTCTGACTGAGGCTGTTGGCTATTAGCCATTTGGCCTGTAGTAGTGTAGTACACTCGGTCATGCTGATGTTCAGACCGAGCCACCGAGTTGGAAGTTCAGTGTCCTGTGGTTATGCGCAAACAGGTATTTCAGAAAAACAAAGACGATCTTCTTCAGTCTTACACTTTCGCCTCTTTCTTTTTCTTTTACCTTTATTATTTTCGCAAAAGCTTTCACTTTCTTATCGGATTTATAATGGGGTCTGATTTGGACGAAGGAATCAATCAATCATGTTCATTTGGGAGTGGAATTGGAATATGCGTTGCTTTGCTGAACACATGTGCCCTGCGTATCATGAATTGGTGTCCTTGTCACCGGATGACAATTGGCGCGCCTTTACTGTAAGCAACCTCTTATTGGGAATTGCCTGATGATTATATTAAACTTGGACACAAATGGACGTCGACAGCAGGAATCAGTCCAGAGATTTCCAAGAAACCTTCAATTTATTGTATTTGTATAAAGAGGATTAAAATATTCCTGTCATATCCGAATTTTATTCCAAAACCGTGTCAGCAAAATCGGATTGGAATTACTATTCTCCAAAGTGCGCCAGCTCAAAAGATGGGAAAAAGATCACGTCGTGTTTAGACCTCAGCTCATCATCAATGGATGCAACAAAGGCGATGAAATTTCAATTCCAAATTGTGATGGGCCTTACACACTTAATAAATGTGGTCCATTAGTCAGAAATTGTACGGTTTTTGACCCAATAACAAATATGGGCTTCTCCAGAAGCCAATCAAAATCCTTTCTCTGGCCTTGTTTAGATGGGTGTTAAAAATTAGTATTTAGCCAATTTAATAATTATTGTTCAATCAAATCTAACTAATTCGCCTCGTAATTTTCTTAGTTATTTTTTATCTATATTTAATATTTGTCGTCTAAACAAGGTTCGGTGGCCTCGGCCTTTGTATCCATACTCCAACCGCAGCAGCGCTCTGTGCCGATTTTGCCACTACCCACCGCGGGGGCGGTCGCCGCGTCGCCGGTCACCGCCGCAGGGGTAGCGGCGCCCTCAGACCTCGTCCTCTACGGCTCATCGCGACTCCAGCTATCACCGCCTCTTCTTCTCCCTCTACTTCCACCTCGGCAATCTCCAGCGCGTCACCAGCGGGGCATTCTCGCAAGCACCTGTCGGGCAGGGAAGGCTCCCCGTCGAAGCCCACCAAGCCACGGGTGTTCTTCCTCGACGTCAACCCTCTATGCTTCCGCGGCTCCCAGCGTAGCCTCGGCGCCTTCGCGCGCTGGCTGGCGCTCTTCTTCGCACACGTCAGCCTCCGTGACCCCGTCGTCGCTGTGAGTACACGCGCGATGTTCTGTTTCAGCTCCACTGCTCTACACAGGAGGAATCATCGTTAGGTGACTTCTTTCTGAAGATTTTCTCTCTGGGCTTAGGTTTTGGACGGTGAAGGAGGGAACGAGTACCGGAGGCGGCGGCTGCCTTCGTACAAGGCGCATAGGGCTCGCGGCGTCGGCACTGGCGCTGACACACGGGTCGTCGACGTTCTCCGCCAATGCAATGTCCCGGTGGGTGAACCAACACAATGTTTAAATTAGTGCAGTCACTCAATTGTTCTCAGGTCAAATTATTGAGTCTGACAATTTGGAAACGGCAAATTCAGGTTGTAAGAGTCGATGGATATGAGGCTGATGATGTGGTGGCTACCTTGATAGAACAGGTTCTACAGAAAGGTTACAGAGTTGTCATTGCCTCACCAGGTAAAGACTTCAAGCAGCTGATATCTGATGATGTTCAGTTAGTCATGCCCATTCCTGAGATTGGCCGATGGTCTTTCTATACATTAAGGCATTATGTCGCTCAATACAAGTGTGATCCAACTGCAGACTTAAGCCTTAGTGAGTATATTTCTTTGGTATTGATCCATGATTTCTGTAACCATTGGGACTCTGTTATATTTGAGCAACTAATGAATTGGAAGCTATGCTGCACAGGGTGCTTCATGGGCGATGAAGCAGATGGTGTTCCAGGAATCCAGCACTTGGTTCCGGGATTTGGTAGAAAGACTGCAGTGAAACTATTGCAGAAACATGGTTCAATAGAAAACTTGCTAAACACAGCTGCAGTTAGAACTGTTGGCAAAGATTATGCCCAGGATGCTCTCATTAAGCATGCAGATTACTTACGGAAAAATTATGAAGTTCTTAGCCTGAAGAGGTATGAAATTTCCAATTTGCGATGATAAAAAGTATGCAAAAATTCAATCATTCATGTACTACGCTTGTGCCTTGGTTAATGCACGCTATCTCTGCATCAAGTCATTCTTGATAGTCAAGCATACTGTTAACACTTAACTATGCTTACTACATTTTGTCATCACTCACCAAGCAATAGTATGAAAATATTCACTGGAGATACAGATATATTTGTATTCGGCAATGATGCTGCATGGATCTGAACAGCTCAACTATTCCTTTTCCTGCCTCAGGGATGTAAATGTTCAGTTTGATGATAATTGGTTATCCACGAGGAACACAAGCAATGACACCAATGTTCTAGCTGACTTCATCCTTAAATTTAATGGCGAAGGCAGAAGCTAAATAGTTGGTACAGTAAAACATTTGTACAAGCTGGACTTGTTCCTCACCAATCACGTCATTAAATAAGAAAAGAGGGATGCATAAAGGTTGAAGGAGCCAGTTGCTGAAAAAATTGCGTATACTATATATCCTTGCTCCAAAGAAGTAGTCATCATACATTCTCGCTTGTGATGTGTGGAACTGGAGTAGCCCTAGCTGGGTTGAAGCTGGGTGGAAAATAGAAGGTCTGTCTTGGTGGGGGGAAGGCTTGCCTCGGTTTTTCCCTTCCCCAGACTCTACTCATGTGGGAGCCTCCGGCACTGGGTCTGCCATGTCTTGGTGGGTACATGGTGTCTGGGATAAGCTTAATATCCAGGAACAAGCTGTAGTGGTACTACTACTGTGCCGTAGCCTGTAAAATCCACAGGTACCTTGCCAGGAGATTACAGATGGAGTACCTTGTATGGTAGCAACTCGTTGATGTATAAATGCATGCAGTTTACTGTAAGCTTGTACTAAGACATAATGTCCCAACGTATTTGTCAGGAAGCATCTTTAAATCATTTCCCGACTCCAGGGCTCCAGGCTATATACATACATGATGTACCATCATCGGATACTAATACTAAAATTTTATTTACTCTGTGCAATACATATATATGACATTGTAGTTTAAACTGTCGTTCAGAACGATTTCTTTTTTCTGCTCCCAATCTCGGTACCGAAATGTTCAGCAATGACCATCACGGGACGGGAGCCTCATGCCAAAACATCGTGTACCATAATTCGACCATGGTAATTAGGTGCTGAAGACTTCAGTGGCCGACGATGAAACTATAGCGCTCGCGCGTACTGACGCGCAGCTGCGGTTCAAAAAATTCTGTCAAACTGTGGCATTGATTTTGCGAATGGAATCCAAGGCCCGACCCTTTCTGGTCTGCTGTAACTGGAATCAACCTACCGCCTACGCATTGCAGAGCAGTTCATGGTTTTTGAACGGGTAAAATACTAAAAGTCCAAATATCCAATCCAGTTACCTAACTACATATTTTTCAAGCAGGAGAGGACCAGTCTGAGAATGTGGTGGTCTGATGGTCTCACTCACCCAAAAGGCCAAAACCCATCATGTTCTAGGCTTCTAGCTGCGCTTTCACCGGCCATGTAATCTGTGATTTGCATGGGACAACGAAGGATTTGGGGCAAATATGCAGAGCTTTCCCTGTTTCCAAAGCATGGAGGCCCCCTTTTCCTCCTTTCTTTCATCACCAACTGGAGCCCAATTGCTACTTTTCAGTATGCAATTGCATTGGAGACACAAAAATGTCCATCTTTCATTTCCGTTACAAACATCTCCAAGGCAGTTGTAGTACTTGATCAGCGCTTAGTGGAGAGAAAACCTAAGCAAAGGAGCAACATCATGTACGGATGAGCAGTCTGGTGTCTGCTACTCTGCTCTCGGTTGAACACAGGCAGAGCTCACTCTTCTGACCACATGACGCATGCATGTACGTATTCGAGTTGAGATATCGTGTACATACCTGCTAGGTCGCACTGTACGTACGCCCCTGACGTCCCATCTGAGTTCCGACGGCAGGAACAGCCAGGCGTGCAACAGCACCGGCCCGAGGCAGTGTTGCAGTGACGAGCATATAGGCGCGCATGTGCGTGAACCGTGAAACACATATTGGAGTACGTACTACGTACTAGGCGCGCACTGTTTGCTTACTGCTGCGACGACGCGTGTACCGCCGCCGCTCACGTCATCGGGATGGATGGCAACGGGGATGTACCGTCGGGTATCGCCGGAACGTTCTCTTCTCCACTACGAAGAATTCATCATGTCCCCGTCCCCGTTAACTGTCTCGGGTATAGATTCTTACCCATCCCCGTACCCGTCGGGCATGGGTCGGGTAACAGATATCCGACGGGTACTGTATACCCGATAAACAAGGATTCTTGGGGTCGCAGCTTTGCAATCGGAGACATTTCTTCTTCACTTGGGTATAAGTGTCGGAGTCTCGGAGATGCTGGGGAGAAAGAGCGAGGTTGCGAGGAGGACGAGCAAAGGTGGCAGAGAGACCGAACTGAGGAAGCGAGGGCCACGAGCGCTCGTGAGGCAGGTGTGCTTGTGCTGCTGACGGAGATGGTGAGGAAAAATTGAACTAGGGTTCTTAGAACACACAAACTATATATATGATTGTTTAGATTTTGGCCAAAATACCCATGTTGAGCTTTTTTGGGCCTAATACTCGCATGACAGCTCAAATAGTCGGGTTCCCCAATGGGTAACGGGGACGGGTAAACATGGAACGTTTCCGCTATACCCGGCGGGGATGGATTCTTGCCCATTTAAATGCCCGCAGGTAAAAATATGATCCCATCCCCTAATGGATCAAATACCCGTCGGGTATCGGATATCGGGGCCGTTGCCATCTTTAATCGTGATCGAAACTTCGGAAGCGCTGGATGGACCGGAGAACGGACAGGCCATACGTACGTACCCTCGAGCACTAATTTCTTCATCAGGAAAATAACTTGTCCAAAACGGTGCCACGAGACGGAACATCATCAACAAACAGAGTTGAAGTAGCAAACAGATAATCAAACAATAAATGAAATTTATTAATAATCGGTAATAAAATAGCAATGTTGGTATACTACTTTGTCACGGGAAGACATGAAACTAACAGCTACTCGTACTTGCTAATCCAATTCCTAACCCTAACATGACCACAGCTAATGTTTGGCTGCTTGGCACAATGGCATGCAGCCGCTCAAGCAACGAGGCCGACGTCCTCGAGCTCCACGGAGCCCAGCCACAGCTTCCCCCTCCTCTCCGCCACGTCGCTGAGCGTGACACCCTTATCCGCCGTAAGCTCCTCGACCTCCACCCCACGAGCGTCCAAGCGGACACCAACCAGGTGCTTCACGGGAGCCGTCTCCGGCGTCGCGTCCAGCCGCTGCTTCTCCTGGTTCAGCGCCACCCAGTAGCCACCCTTACCGTCCCGCCTCACGTTGTCCGGGTACCCCGGCAGGTCTCCGGCCCGGGCGTGTTTGGATGCCGTCCTCGCCTGGGCTTGCCTGCCAGGCAAGCGATCGCAGCCCCAGGCGATCGAAATCGAACGCCTGGGGATGCTGCCTGGCGTCTGAGCTGCCTGGGAGGCAGCATCCAAACATATTGCCCCGCCCGGGCGCCGCGGAGGAAGTACCTGAACGCCTGGCACGGCACGGTGTGCGCGACCACGACCTGCGCCCCGTTGCGGCTGAGCGCCACGCCGTTCGGGTACGGCAGGCCGGACCTGAGCACGGTGACGCCCCCCGGTGCGCGCGTCGTACCTGAGCAGCCGCCCCGTCGCGTCCGCGTTCATCATGATCTCCGTGTTGAACCTCCTCGGGTACGTCGCGCTCGAGTCGGTGAAGTACACGTCGCCCGTGGCCTGGTCGACGTCGAGGCCGTTGACGAAGTTGAACGGGACACCGTCGTCCGAGCCGATCGCCAGCACCTCCGCCTCGCCGCCTCCCGGCCCGACCCTCATGAGCCCTAGGTAGGCGTCGGCGATGTAGAGGTCGCCGGTCTTGAAGTGGAACTGCAGGCCCAGGGGGCCGCCGCACATGCTCTCAGTCTCCGCCGGCGGCACCACGCCCGCGGTGCACAGCGGGATCTTCCTGTAGTTCGCACTGTGCGCGTACGTTGTCCAGCCGACGGTGCTGCCGCCCCACTTGAGGACGCGGCCGTCCGAGACGCCGGCGTAGGGCCCCTAGCCCTTGCCATCGAACGCGAGCATCTCGGCGCCGCTCACGCCGCTGGGTAAAGGGACGCGGAAGCTCCAGCGCGTGTCGGTCGTCTTGACCTGCGCGGCGGCGGCACACGGCGAGGCGAAAAGCGCTAGGACGACGACGGCGAGGAGCGACGTCGTCAGATTAAGCTGACGCCCACCCATGTTGTGCCTGTGCGTCGCCCAACCAGCTAGCTTCCTGGGGATGATCTTCGATGTGTGCTCTCTCGCAGTCTCGTGCAGCGCGTGCTGGATTCGTCGTGTGTTCTGATGTGAGTCTCGCCGCGCCGTGGGCTCGCGTTTTATGGCCCTGGAAGCTGGAACCTGCCCGTCGCGCCTTCGGACTCGGCTGCTGTTGGCAGGAGATTTCGTTTATGAGACGGCCCTGCTGGGATTTGGGAACCAGGCCCGCGCACACGGACACGGTTTTGGTCCTGTCACGGCTCGGATCCAAACAAGGCGCCTGTCTCAGTCGTCAGTTCGCCGGTGCCGCGCTGCGTGACAGGACCAGGGCCTCGTCGCGCCCAAGCTGGTTGTGGGACTTCAGATTGATCATCATTTGATCGTCGAGAACGCAGACAATTGCGCAGGTGGAACAAGCAGAAGACAATTCGGTTGTTAGAGCCGCGCACGAACGAGAGTTGTGTGTACGAGTGTCCAGATCCTACTGTCGCGCTAGATCGTGAGCCAACAAGTGACACTAGCTGCACGGACATGTACTTGCACCGGCCGGGCGGACGGAAATGGCTCCGGTTGATCCCCCGCACCGCGCCACGCCGCCACGGTCCGGCCTGCACGTCCACAGCTCTGGCATTCAGCTCTGCGTGATCGACAGTTTTCTATGCCCGTTGCATGCACTCATGTATTTCAGTATTTGCACACTCATTGCAATGGGAGACTTTTCTCTGCGTGCCATTATAAAAGATCGTAATTCTCTATGTGTCCTTGAAAAAATTCAGCGGTCTTCAGTGCCACTACTTCAACTTTTTCGTGTCATCCATGCCACTTCCGTCAGTTTAGGCTCTAACGCCGTCAAACTGCAGGTGTGAAAAGACAAAAATGCCCTTAAGTTCAAATATGTTATTAATTTTTTTTGAGCATCTTAATGACTTCAAATGAAAAAACACAAAACTAGAAAGTTGTAGATCTCGTCGAGATCTATAATTTTCATATAATTTTTTTTCATTTAATTTCGCAAAAAAAATAATATGATTTTTCTAAGATATATTAGTCATATCAAATCATATTTTTTTGCGGAATTAAATGAAAAAAAAAATTATATGAAAATTATAGATCTCGACGAGATCTACAACTTTCTAGTTTTGAGTTTTTTCATTTGAAGTCGTTAAGATGCTCAAAAAAATTAATAACATATTTGAACTTAAGGGCATTTTCGTCTTTTCACACCTGCAGTTTGACGGCGTTAACGTCCAAACTGACGGAAGTGGCATGGAGGACACGAAAAAGTTGAAGTAGTGGCGCTGAAGACCGCTAAATTTTTTCAAGGACACACAGGGAATTACGATCTTTTATAATGGCACACAGGAAAAAGTCTCTTGCAATTGGCCGGCACCTGATACTGGCTCATCCGTCTGGTCTCTGACAATGAAACCGCATCATGACTCGTGAGGATCAAATTATAGTATCTGTGTTTTCGAACCACCGACGAGTAAATTTGTATTTGTGTGTCTGGCTCGTATGGTGTGCTCGGAGAACATAAGGATTTATACTGGTTCGGACGGAACGTCCCTACGTTCAGTTCACTGCTGCTCGTGTTACCGGCACTTGGTTTACAGTAGCGGTTACAAACAGGCGAGAGAGGGAGAGGATCCCAAGTCTCTGGTGGAAGGAGTGAATGGATACTGAGAGCTCGATTGCCGCTCAGTCGTGTGCTCCTGTCGTGCTCTTGTGTTCAGCTCTCTCCCAGCATGGGGCACCCTGCTTCCTCTTTTATAGGCGAAGGAAAAGCGCAGGTTACAGAGAAGGAAAATGAGAAGAACGGGAAAGAGAAGAAGGCTTTCAGGGTTGTCGGGTCCTTCTTCTCCTTCATGCGGGTCCCGCTGATCCTGTAGAAGTCAACAGGGACGGCTCCATGTCGCGGCCCTGTTCGTCACTGGCGCCATGCGCAGACGTCATCTGCCGGTCATGGCGTTCCACTCCGTTCCAGCGGACGTCGTGGTGAACTGACGCGCCTGTCAACGTCCGTACGAGGATTAGAAAGAACAGCACCGGCACGTCCGACACTATTCTTGATGTGAATCCTCAGGTATGGCCCGTTATAGCCACGGGTTACATCGAGGCGTGCCAGTCTCTTCTCTGGCGTTAGAGTTTTGACCCAGGCCCATATGCTTGGATCTGGAGTTGTTGGCGGCGGTATGGGTCCCCGTCGGGCGAGACGGAGCCCGCGACCTTAGTCAAGACGAAAATCGCGTCCTTGGGGTCGGACGAGACGGGCCATGCACCCAAGGGGTCCGGCGAGACGGAGCCCGTGGCCTCGAGGTCGGGCGAGACGGAGCCCGCGGCCTCGAGGTCGGGCGAGATGGAGCCCACGGCCTTGAGCGAGACGAAACCCGCGTCCTTGGGGTCTAGCGAGACGGAGCCTGCGGCCTTGGGGTCGAACGAGATGGAGCCCGTGGCCTTGGGGTCGGGGAGACCTTTTAGTACGTCTCGAGCCATCCGGGAAAGTCAGCGTGGGCGCTAACTTCCTTGCTTTGGGTATCCCTAATATCGATACCCGACAGTAGCCCCCGAGCCTCCGGATGAGTAGAATACTCCTTTGGAGGCTTTTTCGGACGGGAGGACTCTGAGGGCCTCGGCCTTCTTTTTATAGCCCGCAGCGTGTCCTGGTAGGAGGGCGATTCCCTTTTGTCACGATCGGTCTTCTTGGGGCATGTTACCGTAGGATTCGGGAGGTCGCAAAGATTTTTCTTGATTCCGGTCCCCTAGGATCCGATCGGTCTGCCGTCGTACTGCGACCGCGCGTTCGGTCTCCTTGCGAGTCTAACCTCCCTTGAGCTCCCGCGCGTAGCAAGGGTCCGATTGAGGGTCGGCTCGTCTTTGTGATCGTCATCCCTCAAGTGTTTTTTTCGATAGAACAGAGGGGCTAAGCATTGCCACGTTTTCCCTCGATGGACGGAACATGGTGCTCGGTGAGCTGTTAACGGGCTAGTCCGAGTGGGGCCCTGGTTCCCGTTCATGGGGGGTCCAACATGGGTCAGCTGGTGACCGACTTTAGACTATTGGCGGCCAATACATATAGTTATTAGGTCCGTTCGGCCGGTCCCAAGGGCCCGTTGCCTTTCTTCGAGAAAAAACCATGGACTGGGAACCGACCAAGACTCGAATGTGGGTTGGGTACTGGCCGCTAGTGGGCCCATCCCTTTCCATCCCTCGCTCTAAGGGTGCCCCTAGAGCGGCTATGAACCCGTCGGTGGGCTAGCCTTCGAACTCCTAGTCCTGAATGGGCCGTAGGGGCGTTTTTAGCTCCGTATCCCTCCTTATCTGCGACGGTTCTTGGCCCATCGACCAGGCGAACCAACATATGGCGTGTCCTTCGATGGCGCGGCCAGTGGTAGCGTGCGCGTGATCTTCGGAGGGAGGTGGCGTGACGCGGCGCAGCGGGCGCGTGAACCTAGGTGGACGGTTTGCCTTCTCGCCCCGCTCCATCCTATAAATAGCGGCCTCCCCCTTCACATTTTTGCACACCAAAACCACAGCCTTACCTTCTCCGTTTCTCCATCACCGTGCGTTCGGAACTACCGTGCTTGCTAATCCGCCGCCGGAGCCCTAGATCTGTAGCTTCCGCTTCTTCGTCGCCGCCGTTGCTTCTCCTCAGCCGCCTCCATCCTCCATGTATTCATGGTACCACTCCAATGTTACCCATGCGTGCATGGAGGAACTCGTCAAGCGTGGTCTTCTCCGTAGGAGGACCGATGCGGCAGAGTGACTTGTGCCTGGCCGTGAGGATGCGCCGGCGCCGCCCGACAGCTACGTCGTCTCCTTTGCGCCCTTCCACGAGCGCGGACTCGTGGTTCCTGCCCACCCATTTTTCTGAGGTCTGCTACACCACTATTAGATTGAGCTACAACACTTGAACCCCAACAGGATCTAGCATATCGCAGCCTTCATCGCGATGTGCAAGGGGTACCTGGGGATCGAGCCCCACTTTGAGCTGTGGAAGAAATTTCTTGTCTATCTCCTTGATCAAGAAGGAGAGAGGCCAGGAGACCCCAGTGTCGATGGGATGCGCGGGCATCCACCTTCAGGGGCAGCAGGCGGCCGAGTACTTGCCCTGCCAGCTCTCTAGATCCAACAAGGGATGGCACTTGCATTGGTTCTACCTGAAGGACGACCCTGCCGCTCCCTTGCCGGTCTTCTCCGGCCGCCTGGTCAAAGAGGTACCGCCGTCATGGCCGTGGGGGCCACCCATCAAGGAGAAGAAGAGGATGCACGACCTCCTCGAGGCCATCGCATTCCTAAAGACCCATAGCTTCCATGGGACCGACGTCATCGGGGGGTATCACACGAGGAGGGTGGCACCGCTGATGGCATGCGTCCTCCTGCTGTACGGGATGATGCCCAGAGCATAGCTCGTCGGGACGATGCTCGCCCAGGGGCTGCTCCATGACAGCGAGGTCGCGTAGCGCATCAAGGAGGCCATAGGGGAGGCCGACGCCGCGTTCCTGAACCTAGGGCTTCCTGTGATGCGGCCGGATGCGGGCTTCATCGAGCTACCGGTGGGGTTAGTCTTCCGAGACTCTGTCGTGCCGCTGCCAGAGCACGCGTCTGTGAGGGCGGCGAACCGTGCCATGGATGAACAAAGGAAGAAGAAGACGGACGACGAGGAGAAGAAACGGCGGTCAAAGCAGCGAGCGAAGCTGCATCAAGGGAAGCGACATCAAGGTTCATCGAAAGAGGAGGAGGATGACGGCTTCATGTCGCCCATCCCGTTGGATGATCTGGCCATCGGGGACGAGGACACACCTTCGTCGTAGGCGGGGCCCTTCCTGTGGCATGCCACGGGGTAGGAGGGGGAGGACGCACCCTCGGAGTCGGCGGAATCAAAACACCCCGCCCCATCCGAACCTTCGACGGCGGCCTCCGAACCAGCGGAATTAGGCCGCCTCGCCTTATCTGGGCCTTCGACGGTGGCCCCGGAGCCGGTGGAAATAGGTCACCCTGCTTCGTCCGAGCCCTCAGCGGCACCTTTGGAGTCGGTGGGAGGCGGCCGTTATGATTCGTCCAATCCCTCTGAGTCGAGGGAGGGCTTGAAGCAGCAACGTGCCGATGAGGAGCAGCCAGGGTCGAGCAAGCTGACCCCAAAACGTCCTCGCATGATGGCGTCAGGGTGAGTCAAAAGTTTTTTGTCCTTTTGTCTTAACAAATTTTTATCGTGAACTGACCGCCATGTCCCTTGCAGTGTCAGAGTACATGGGACTCTCCTGTGGCTCGCTCCAAAAAAGATCCCAGAGCCAGCTGGCGACGCGCTGGTGGTGAGCATGAGTGGCGTTGGGGCGGCCACGATGTCAACCGGGGAGGCACTGCCGATGGCTACGTCTATGGGAGAGCAGGCCGAGGAGGGCACGCCTGGGGCGCCCATGGTGGGCGCGGCATGGACGGTCATGTCCTCGACGCTGCAGGCGAAGGCGGCACGGCCGGAGCCATCGTCCGTGCAGGTGGCCATGTCCATGGCGGGGCGAACGGAAGGGGGCACACCCAAGGCATCCTTCGCGGATGTGGCAATAGGGTAGGCCTACGTGTCTGCGTCACCCGCACCCTCTATCGCTAGAGGAGCCGCTCTGGAGGAGCTACCACCACAAGAGAGGTCGGTGCCGCTTGAGGTCGGCGTGGAGACGTCCTGGTCTTTGGTCCGGGTGGCTGCCCTTGATCAAGCAGCGGAGGAGAGGGA
Organism: Miscanthus lutarioriparius; assembly: GCA_904845875.1. Taxonomy (NCBI): domain Eukaryota; kingdom Viridiplantae; phylum Streptophyta; class Magnoliopsida; order Poales; family Poaceae; genus Miscanthus; species Miscanthus lutarioriparius. Next base: position 14,205,103 of record CAJGYO010000005.1, read on the forward strand.
ATGGGGGAGCATCCACATGGAGGTTGGGGATGCAGTTCGCGCCCTGACCACCATGCTGAGCTCGATGCGCGACATTGTCACCCCAGTTGGCCAGGTATGATATGACCATGCTTTTGACCCTCATGTTCTCTTTCCGCGCCACTAAGTCTTGTCTTCTTCATAGATCCTTATGGTCCACAGCCAAGAAAAGTCCTAGTTCCTTGTTGAGGAGACACGGCGGAGTAAGGGGCTGGCCTCACAGCACGCTGTCGCTCGTCAGGAGGTGGCTGAGCTTGCCCCTGCCGCCCGGGAGGTGGCCGACCTCCGAGTCAGGGATAAGGACGCTCACGATGACACCCGCGAGGCCAAGGAGAAGCTCATGGCTCTGACCGAGAGGGTGTGCACGGACGTCGTAGAGGCCGAGCAGCTACGGAAGGAGCAGGACGATTTGCTCTAGGCCATAGAGGAGCTCCACACGGGGATTGACCTGGCTCGCCAGGAGTGTGCCGACGCTTAGCAGCGGATCGACCACATCAAGGATGAGCTTTAGGGGGAGAGGGACCTAAAGGTTGCAGGCGAGGGCGTGTCCGTCGGGCTCGCCATGGAGGTCGGTCAGCGCCAAGAGGAGGTCTGGCACCTAGAGGCCGAGGTGACCCGGCAGTGCGATGAGGTGCGCAGGCTTTGGGCAGACGTGAATGGTAAGTCTCCAGTTTCGCTTGTTGTCTTTCTCCCTAGCATCCGCGGTAAGCCTTTTGACACGGTCAGTACGTGACTTGGGCAGGTCTTGACGACAAGCTCGGGGTGGAGGTGGTGAAGAGCGACAGCCTGGAGAAGGAGCTCAGCGAGGTGAAGGACACCCTCTAGAAGGAAAGTGATGAACACGACAACCTACGCGCCGCCATCCAGCTGGTCTGCGATGAGCTCGAGCTGGCCCTAGAGCAGGAGGCAAGCTCGCTCGCGGTTCGCGCCACCCGGATCACGGACCAGGCATGTGATATGGCAAGGGGCGTGCTTTGATTTGGCGTTCACCGATCATTCACGATCGCCCATTCTCATTATGAGAACATTGATCTGGCGACGATGAGCCAAGGCTTCGCGCCCGTCTATACCGACACCGAGCTAGACGATATCGAGAAGGAGGTGGCCCCCTAGTGCTTGACCTTTCTGCCAAGATAGAAGGTGAAATCATCCCCCCGAGGGGTTAGTTTAGTCAGATAGGTCAGGTGGCACATTTGTAATAAGCGGACAAGTTCCAACCCTTATGTTTCGTTTAAACAAGCTTGTTCTTTTGTTTCGGTTAAATAAATTTGTTCTGTCTCCCTTTTTATGTGTAAAAAGGGTTAATGCGTCCTGACCCTTCATGTTGTTAAGACTATAGTGCTCGAGGTGTGGGCGAGAAACTCTGATCATACTGGTAAGCAAGAGTGCCATAGCCGCTGGGGCGTAGGTTTCTTGCAGTCCAACCAGTTTTACTCAGTGTTCCTTTCCACAAACCTTGCCTCTAGGTTTTAACGAGAGAAAGGGTCAGGCACGACGACTGTTTCAGAAAGGATATATATACCCATATCATCCCCCGAGTTAGGCCCGACCCCTTGCCATTACCGGGGTCAGGTTTCACTAAAGATCGAGGAGAGGATAGTGAAACTGGTAAGAGAAAGTGTTTTTTTATTTCAGAAACGTTATTCTTAGCTTTTGTACGTACCCCTCCCTAGGATCCGAGCCATCGTCCTACGACCGTGCATTTAGTCTCCTTGCGAGTCCAACTTCCCTCGAGCCCCCGCGCGTTGTAGGGATCCGGTCGAGGGGTCAGCTCGTCTTTGTGATCGTCATCCCTCAAGCGTTTTTTCAATAAAATGGAGGGGTGAGCCATGCCATGTTTTTCCTCGATGGACAAAACATGGTGCTCGATGAGTTGTTAATGGGCTACTCCAAGTGGGGCCCTAGCTTCCCGTTCATGGGGGTCTAGCATGGGTCAGCTGGTGACCGACTCTAGATTCTCAGTGACCAATCCATATAGTTCTCGGGTCCGTTCGACCAGTCTCAAGGGCTCGTTGCCTTTCTTCAAGGAAAAACCATGGACTGGGAACCGACCAAGACTCGAACATGGTCTAGGATGCCTGTGGTGCTTGTGCGCCCGGGTACTAGCCGCTAGTGGGCCCATTCCTTTCCACCCCTCACTCTAAGGGCACCCTAGAGCGGTTGTGAGCCTGTCGAAGGGCCACCCTTCGAACATCTAGGCCTGAATGCACTGTAGGAGCATTTTTAGCTCTGTATCCCACCTTACCTATGGCGTTTCTCGCGCCTGTCTACACCGACGCTGAGCTGGACAACATCGAGAAGGAGGTGGCCCCTCTAGCACAGGACTTACCTATGGAGACAGAGGATGAGATCACCCCCTAAGAAATTAGTTAGGTAGATAAGCCAGGCGGTAAACTTGTAATAACTGGACAAGCTCTTAAATTTCATTATGGCCAAACAAATTTTTCGCTCTTCTCCCTTTTTTATTTAAAAAGGTTAATGCGTTCTGACCCTTTCCGTCATTAAGGCTGTAAAGCTTGGGGTGCGGGTGAAAAAACTCCGATCACGCTGGTGAGCAAAAACACCGTAGCTGCTGGGGCATAGGTTTCTTGCAGTCCGACTAGTTTTACTCAATGTTTGTTTCGGCAACCCTTGCTTCTAGATCTTAACGTGAGAAAGGGTCGGGCATAAAAAATGTTTATTGGATAGATATTCTCTTTAATGCGTTTCGACTCTTTCTGTAGTTAAGGCTAAAAAGCTCGGGGTGCGGGCAACAAACTCTGATCACGCTGGTGAGCAAAAATGTTGTAGCCGCTGGGGCGTAGGTTTCTTGCGGTCTGACCAGTTTTACTCAGCGTTTGTTTCTGCAACACTTGCTTCTAGATCTTAATGTGAGAAAGGATCGATCATAGAGAATGTCTACCGAATAGATATCCTCTTGTCAGCCCCCGAGTGAGGCCCGACCCCTTACCGCTGCTGGGGTTGGGTGTCACTAAAGATCGAGGGGTCGATAGTGAAACCGATAAGAGAAAGCATGCGTATATTAAGGGTAAAAGCGATGTAGCTATTAGATGTTCCAGGCGTTGATGAAGACTTCGTCGTCGATGGTCTTGAGCTTATAGGTGCCTGGTCGGAGCACCTCCACGACGACGTACGGTCCCTCCCACGGTGGAGAGAGCTTGTGGCGGTTCTTGTTGCTCTAGACAAGGCGGAGCACCAGGTCCCCAACGTTGAAGGCCCGACCCCATACTCGATGGTTGTGGTAACGGTGCAATGCTTGCTGGTACTTGGCCAAGTGGAGGAGAGCAACGTCACGCGCTTCATCTAGCTGGTCCATGGCATCCTCGAGGGATGGCTTGACTCCCTGTTCGTCGTACGCCCTGACCCTCGGCGCGCCATAATCGAGGTCGGTCGGGAGGATAGCCTCGGAATCATAGACCATGAAGAATGGCGTGTAGCCGGTGGCCCGACTAGGGGTCATCCTTAGGCTCTAGAGCACTGCAGGAAGCTTCATGACCCATCGTCTGCCGAACTTGTTCAACCGGTTGAAGATCCTAGGCTTGAGGCATTGTAGGACCATGTAGTTCATGCGCTCAACCTGCCCGTTCACGCGGGGGTGCACCACGGCGGCCCCATCAATGTGGATGAGGTATTCATCGTAGAATCGAAGGAACCTTTTTTCGGTGAACTGCGTGCCGTTGTCCGTGATAATGGAGTTTGGGACTCCAAAACGATGGATGATGTCAACAAAGCACAGCACGGCTTGCTCAGACTTGATTGTGAAGATCGGTCAAGCCTCTATCCACTTTGTAAACTTGTCTATGGCGACAAGCAAGTGCGTATAGCCCCCGGGCACCCTCTTGAGAGGTCCAACTAGATCAAGCCCCTAGATCGCGAACGGCCACGTGATGGGGATCGTTTGGAGTGCTTGTGCCAGTAGGTGGGTCTACCGAGCGTAGTATTGACATCCTTCACAGGTGCGCACAATCTATTCAGCGTCAGCTACTATGGTTGGCCAGTAGAAGCCTTATCGGAATGCATTTCTGACTAGGGTCCTAGGTATGGCATGGTGCCCATAGACCCCACGTCCCCACCGTGGAAATCACTCAACAACTGCTTTCATTGTTCGATGGGGATGCAACGCTGTAGGATCCCGGTGTGGCTTCGCCAGTAGAGCTCACCCTCAATAACGACAAAGGACTTGACACGACACGTGAGCCACCGAGCCTCCATTTTGTCTGTTGGCAGCGCCTCACGGAGGAGGTAGTCGAGGTAAGGCGTCCTCTAGTAGGCTAAAGGGTTAGGCTCTATCGCTGGATCCTCGTCAAGCTCCATGACTTTAGGGTCGGATGGAGCCATCGGCTGGTTATCCCCCGAGCCTAGGGCAGGTGGCCCGTTACCGGTCTGTTCTGGCTCCTCGTAGTGGACCGAGGGCTTGTATTGATTGCTAGCGAAAACACTCATTAGCACCGGCTCTCGGCCGGACACCGTTTTTGCCAGTGTGTCGGCCGCCTCGTTGAGATGCCTCGGGATGTGATTAAACTCGACATCATCGAACTTATCCTCCAGCTAGCGGACTTCTCGGCAATACACAACCATTTTGGCATTGTGGCAGCTTGATTCCTTCATGACTGGGTCAATGACCAACTGGGAGTCACCCCGGACGTCAAGCCATCGGATACCCAACTCAATGGTAATGCGTAGGCCGTCGTTGAGTGCCTTATACTTGGCCACATTGTTGGAGGAGGGGAAATGGATGCGAACCATGTACCTCATGCATACCTCGAGGGGTGAAACAAAGACCAGCCCCGCGCCAACACCCTTCTTCATCAACGATCCATCGAAGTACATCGTTCAGTACTCTTGGTCGACGACTGCTGGTGGCATTTGGATCTTGGTCTACTCTGCAATGAAATCAGCCATCACTTGGGACTTGATGGCCGTCCGAGGGGCATATAAAATGCCTTGACCCATCAGCTCGAGTGCCCACTTCATGATTCTTCCTATGGCATCCCGATTTTGGATGACCTCACCGAGAGGGAAGGACGTCATGATCGTCGCTGGATGAGACTCGAAGTAGTGATGCAACTTCCTCTTGGCGATAAGGACGACGTACAGGCGTTTCTAGATTTGGGGTAGTGAGTTTTAGAATCAGACAAGACCTCGCTAATGAAGTACATGGGATGCTGCACTTTGAGGGCATATCCCTCTTCTTCTAGCTCTACCACCAGGGCGGCACTGACCACTTACATGGTGGCCGCAATGTAGAGCAGAAGCGGTTCCCCGTCGGTTGGGGGGACCAGGATCGGGGCCTTCGTTAGGAGCTGCTTGACCTTGTCAAGTGCCTCCTGGGCCTCGGGCGTCCATTCGAAGTGGTCGGCCTTCTTCAGAAGCCGATAGAGGGGAAGACCTCATTCACCAAGGCATGAGATAAAGCGGTTGAGCATAGCAAGGCACCGTATCCTCATGATGGCCGAGATCTTCTCTGGGTTGGCTTCGATGCCGCGTTGGGAGACGATAAAACCCATCAGCATACCCCTTGGGACCTCGAAAACGCACTTATCGGGGTTGAGTTTGATACCGTTTGCTCAAAGTTTCATGAAGGTCTGCTCTAGGTCGGCTACCAGCTGGTCGGCCCGTTTGGACTTGACCACGATGTCATCGACGTAGGCCTCGACGGTCTGCCCGATGAAGTCACCGAAACACTTGAGCATGCAGTGTTGGTACGTAGCCGCCACGTTCTTCAGGGTGAACGGCATTGTGACGTAGTAGAATGATCTAAATGGGGTGATGAAAGATGTCGCGAGCTGGTCAGACTCTTTCATCATGATTTGATGGTATTCGGAGTACGCATCAAGGAAGCAAAGGGTTTCGCCCCCTAAGGTTGAGTCGACTACTTAGTCTATGTGTGGCAAAGGAAACGGATCCTTTGGACACGCTTTGTTGAGACCCATGTAGTCAACACATATTCTCCATTTTCCACTCTTTTTCATATAAGAACGGGATTGGCTAACCACTCGGGGTGGTATACTTTCTTGATGAACTCAGATGCCAAAAGCTTCGCAATCTCCTCGCTGATGGCCCTACGTTTCTCCTCGTCAAAGTGATGCAGGCGCTGCTTCACTGGCTTGGAGTCTGGCCTGATCTTCAAGGTGTGCTCGACGACTTCTCTTGAAATGCCTAGCATGTCCGAGGGTCTCCACGCAAAGGTGTCTCTATTGGCGTGGAGGAAGTCGCTGAGCGCGCTTTCCTGTTCAGAGGAAAGCGTGGTGCCAATGTGCACCACTTTGCCTTTGGAGCTGCTAGGGTCTATGAGGACCTCCTTGGCGCCCTTTACGGGCTTGAAAGACCCGGCCGATCGCTTGGGGTTGGGTGCTTCTTCAATGACCTCCTCCCTGATGGCCGCAAGCTCTTTGGAGGCGACAATTGCTCGATGTGTTCACAGCACTCGACCTCGCACTCGTAGGCGCGCTGGAAGGAGGTACCTATGGTGATGACCCCATATGGTCCTGGCATCTTCAACTTCAGATAGGTGTAGTTGGGGACGGCCATGAACTTCGTGTAGATTGGACGTCCCAGGATGGTGTGGTAGGTCCCGTGGAACACAACCACCTCGAAGGTAAGGGTCTCCATCCTATAATTGGTTGGATTTCTAAAGGTGACGGGCAGATCGATCTGCCCAAGTGGCACGGCCTTCTTTCCAGGCATGATGCCGTGGAAAGGCGCCCCTGTTGGCCAGATGCGGCATCGGTCAATGTCCATGGCGTCGAGCGTTTTAGCATACATGATGTTGAGGCCGCTACCTCCATCCATCAGCACCTTGGTGAGCCACTTCGTGCCGATGATCGGGTCGACCACAAGCGGGTATCTCCTCGGCCGCAGGATGCTTTCTGGGTGGTCGGTCTGATCAAAGGTTATGGCAGACTCCGACCATCAGAGGAAGGAAGGCACGGTTGGCTCGGTCGTATAGACCTTGTGGAGCGCAAGCTTCTGGCGGTGCTTGGAGTCGTAGGCCGTCAACCCTCCAAAGATCATAAGGCATCCATCTAGCATCGAAAATCCACCATCCTTCCCCTCGATGTCGTCTGCGGCTGGCTTGGGCTCCTTCCTATGCTCCCCCTTATTGGAGCCTCCAAACAAGACCGCTTCATGAGGACGTAGTCCTTGTATAGGTGCTTGATGGGGAAAGAATGGTTCGGGCATGGCCCTTCGAGCAGCTTCTCGAAGTAGTCTGGGGTACCCTCGGTGGGCTTCTGACCCCCCTTGCGGATGGTAGTGGCCACGAGCGAGCCCTCGCGCTGCTGCTTGTTCTTCTTCTTGTTTGGGTGGTTGGAGGCGCCTTCATCGGCGTCCTCGTCTCGCTTTGCCTTGCCTTTGGGGTGGTCAAAAATTGCCCCGACCGCCTCCTCGCTCGAGGCGTGGCTGGTGGCGATATCGAGGAGATCCTTGGTGGTTCACAAGCCCTTATGTCCCAGCTTGTGAACCAAGGACTCATAGGTGGTTTCGGATAGGAAAGCTCCTATGATGTCGGCATCGACGACGTTGGGTAGCTCGTTGCATTACCGGGAGAAGCGCCATATGTACCCACGAAAGAGTTTCCCTAGACTTTTGTCGATAGTTTTTGAGATCCCATGGGTTCTCAGGACGTGCGTATGTGCCCTGAAATTTCCCACGAAGATCTATTTTAGGTCTGCCCAACTTTGGATTTGGTTGGGCGGAAGGTGTTCCAACCATGTTCGCGCCGAATCGACCAGGAACAATGGAAGATTGTGGATAATAAAATTGTCACTATCCGCTCCACCGGCTTGGCAAGCAAGCCAATAATCCTCGAGCCACAGTCCGAGGTTTGTTTCCCTGGAGTATTTCGGGAAGTTGGTCGACGGTCGGTACCGTGGTGGGAAGACGGTGTTGAGGATGTGTCGGCCAAAGGCCTGAGGTCCCAACAAGTTGAGGCTCGGGCTTCGGTCCTCGCCGCTGTCATAGCGTCCGCCATGATGAGGTGATAGCCGTGGCTAGCCTCCTCCCTCTCATTGCCGCGGGGACACCTACGGGCATCTAGGGTGTCGCACGCGTCATGGTGGAGGCCGAGACGCTCATGCACTAGGACCACAGGCGCACGGACTGCCGCCTCGCTGCGCCTAGTGAACTGACACATCCCTGTTGGGTCGCTTTGAGGGCACGCACTGGCTAGCACCGAGCTACGTCGTTGAGACAGCGAGCTCTTGGCCTGCTGCACCGCCGCATGCTCGAGTAGCATGCGAATCTTATGATAGGCCCGACGATCCTCGGGTGTCGTAGGCCTCGAAAGCCCCCAGAGCAAGGCCACCACGACAGCGATGTTCTGGCTTGCCCGGGTGAAGTGTGGGAGGGCTTCATCGTCCTTGATGATCCTCCGGTTCACATCATGGGCCACGACGCACGCACGCGCACCGTCTCTATGGCGCTTGATCTCTTGCACAAGCTCCGCGTGTTCCTGCTCAACCCGTCTCTATGGCACTCGAGCTCTTGGTGCCGCGCCCTCAGCTACTCTACTCGTAGGCGAGGTGGGGTCCCTGTATCCCCCTCGACCTCATCATCGAGGTCGTCTGTTGGGGTAGCTCGTCCATCGTGGATGCTTTCGATGTATCCCTCGGGGGTACCTGCCATGATATATTCTCGCGATGGGTGATGGCTCGCCCTGCTGGAGTTAGAGTCGGAGGGTGACTCTGATTCTCTCATGAGAAGGTCGTGGAAAGATTCCCCGATGTATTCGGTCATCCCCATAAACTCATCGTTCGTAGGGGATAGAGGCGTGCGCTGCGCCACAAGGTGGCCAACGGTCTCGGCGACGTTGCACAGACCGAACGGGAGCGCTGTCGGGGCGCTCCGGATGAGGTATTCCGGGAGAGCGGCTCTTCTCCGGCAAGCTACGTCATGACGCTGGCGAATGAGAAGGTAAGGCGCCGAAGGTCCTCCTGGGATGGTCGAGGTCCCAGGATGGCACCGAGCTGGCGCTCTAGCCTCCCATAATCGAAGCCGAGGAGCTGGCTACTCCTGGGGTGGAGAGGTTGGACGGTGGCGGGAAACTGCAGCTCCTCAAGTGCCTCAGCGATCGCGTTGAGCCTGACGGAGTGGAGAGGTTGGACGGCGGCGGGAACCTACATCAACTCTCCCTCCATCGTAATGATGAAGTCCTGGTTCCTGAAGTGCACGTCTGAGGCCTGATGTGGACGTCGAGATGCGCAAAAAGCCCCTACCTGGCACGCCAACAATTAGTGTTTTCGGACCACCATCGAGTAAATTTGTATTTTGCGTCTGGCTCGGATGGTGTGCTTAGAGGACACAAGGGTTTATTCTGGTTCAGGCGGAACATCTCAACATCTAGTTCGCTGCTGCTCGTGCTATCGGCACTTGGTTTGTAGTAGGGGTTACAAACAGGCGAGAGAGGGAGAGGATCCCAAGTCTCTGGTGGAAGGAGTGAATGGGTGCTGAGAGCTCGATTGCCGCTCAGTCGTGTGCTCGTGTCGTGCTCTTGTGTTCAGATCTCTCCAAGTGTGGGGCGCCCTGCTTCCCCTTTTATAGCAGGGAAAGTGTGGGTTACAGAGGAGGAAATGGATAAGAATGAGAGAGAGAAGAAGGCTTCCAGGGTTGTTGGGTCCTTCTTCTCCTTCATGCAGGTCCCGCTGATCCTATAGATGTCAATAGGGACGGCTCCATGTCGCAGCCCTGTTCGTCACTGGCGCCATGCGCAGGCGTCATCTGCCGGTCATGGCATTCTACTCCGTCCTGGTGGACGTCGTGGTGAACTGACGTGCCTGTCAACGTCCGTACGAGGATTAGACAGAACAACACTGGCACGTCCGACGCTGTTCTTGATGTGAATCCCCAGGTATGGCCCGTCATGGTCACGGGTTACATCGAGGTGTGCCAGCCTCTTTCCTAGTGTTAGAGTTTTGACCTAGGCCCATACGCTTGGACCTGGAGTGGTTGGCGGCGGTATGGGTCCCCGTCGGGCGAAACGGAGCAAGCGGCCTCAAGGTCAGGCGAGACGGAGCCCGCGACCTTGGACGAGACAGAAACCGCATGCTTGGGGTCGACGAGATGGGTCCCACACCCAAGGGGTCGGGCGAGATGGAGCCCGCGGCCTTGAGGTCGGGCGAGACGGAGCCCACGACCTTGGACGAGACTGAACCCGCGGTCTTAGGGTCGGGCGAGACGGAGCTCGCACCTAAGGGGTCGAGCCAGACGGAGCCCGCACCTAAGAGACAGAGCCCGCACCCAAGGGGTCGGGCGAGACGTTGCCCGTGGCCTTGGGTCGGGCGAGACCTTTTAGTACGTTTCGAGCCATCCGGAGAAGTCAGCGTAGGCCCTAACTTCTTTGCTTTGAGTATCCTTAATATCGATACTCGACATATAGGTAGATTTAGTACGCACTACGCAGGCCAAATTTTGATCAAGCTTTTTGCTTTTGTTTTCGAAAGTTTTATTTATAAGAGAGGAGAATAGTATATTACAAAGTTCCTATAAGGCGCAAGCTACGCGTCACCGAATTGTGCATGGGGTTTAGCTTTTGGAGCCCCATGCCACCCCTGTTTAACAAGAAATAGATTCACACTGAAGAGAAAAACAACTAAACCGTCTACGGTCTACTGCCTTCTCCCTTCCGTTTCCTAAAGAACGTTGTTTTGGACAGCGACATGATCTCAAAAATAACTTTGATCATTACTTTTTGCTATAAAATATTTATAAAATATAGTCTATATATACTTTTATGAAACTATATTTCGAGATGAATCTACTTATGTCACTTTCCAATTTTAAAACTTAACCAAAAATTTTTATTTCTAATCAAAATTTAAAATATTTGACTTAAGACAACTTCGAAACGACATTCGAAACCAGAGGGAGTACGCACTAAACAGTCACGGCTCCATCCAGGAGCTCTGAAAACAGCATGAGAAGTCCTAAGCCGTTGTTGTCGGCGGTTCAAGCTTTTCTGGCACAAAACCGAACAACCTGGAGGATATTTGGGAGCAGGGATGCAAATGGATCAAATACAAACAGTTATATACAAAGAGTTTTGCTCCGGTGGTTGTCTTCAAAAAAGTTGCACAGGTCTTAAAGCGCCAGAGTAATTAATTTCGGATTTGGACTGAGGCCAGCCCTATCCATGCCCAAAGGAAGCCCAACCCTTTCTACCAGACCCAAATTCACTCTTTCGATTTCTCGATCTCCCAACAATGCGCATTTCTTCATTTCTCCTCGTACGAACGGGTACTCGGGCGGACGGCGACGGTGGCGCTGACACAGAGGCGGCGACCTACGATAACTGTGGAACCGCGGCGACGGCGGTCTACTGTCGTGCCGACGATGTCAGAGGCCTGCCGTGTGACCGCCTCGTGCACGGCACCAACAGGGTCTGCTTCCGCCACGCCCACGTCCCGCTCTACGCCGACTGCCACGCCGCTGGGCCGTCTTCCGCAGCGACCGAGGCCAATCGCTATCGACGTCCACTGTGGTACTTCCACAGCGCCATCGGCCTTCTGTACGACGCGGCTGCCAGAGCTCGGTCTTGCGCAGCCCAGGCTTTTAAGATTGGGGTTAGGAATCAGTATTTGGCACTGTAGCACTTTCGTTTGTATTTGATAATTATTGTCTAATCATGGCCTAACTAGGCTCAAAATATTCATCTCGTAATTTACAATCAAACTGTGTAATTAGTTATTTTTTATCTACATTTAATACTACATGCATGTGTCCAAAGATTTGATGTGATGGAGAGAGAGTGAAAAAACTTGCAATCTAAACAAGGCCCCAGTACTATAACGTTCTGTTTGATCTGTTCGGGATGGAATGTGGAGTAGATGCACTGACAAGCTAGCTAGCTGAAATGAGTTCATACGCCTAGGAAGCTAGGACTGAGGCCCCGTTCGCTTGTCTTAAATTTGGCTTATTCGGCTTGTTTTTTCAGCCGGAACAGTGTTTTTGTCTCACAACAATTCAGCCAGAACAGTGTTTTTCAGCCAGTTTCAGCCAAAGTTCAGATCAGCATTCAGAGACTAAAAAAACACGTATCCTTTCTTTTAGGTGTTACTCTGATCATACTTAAGATCACTTTGATAGACCTGACAGGATCCACATACGGGATTTAAAGATAGAGGGAGAGAGAGGGTGCGGAGGTGCAAACCACCGGCCGCCTTCGTAGAAGACGAGCTGGCCATGGGGTTGCTTGTCGGTGACGCGGTGAAGCCCGGCGGTGAAGGCGCGGTCGCAATGGCGGCGGTGTAGAGGCGGCGGTGGCCGGTGGTGGAGCTTCCCGTCGCTGGCCGCGTCCCCTCTCTAGATCGGCTAGGGTTAGGATGTCGGTGGGGTGTCTGGTGGCTCAGGTGAACCTCGTGCCTTGTGCCCCGGCCCCCACCTCCCCTTTTATGGCGCTATGCGACGGGGCCCACCAACCATAGAGCTGTTGGGCGCCCCCGATCACGGCGTGGATCCAAGGGCCCAATTGGCCGGGTGGAGATCAATCTAACATTCTCCCCATTGATCTCACCTTATGACTTAAACTTAACTTACTTACTTTATCTTGTTTCCATTCCATCACAGATCAGTGTATAGAGCGTGCCTTATCGTCACGATCAGTTGCTATTAGATTAAACAGCTATAATGCACCTCTATGTTTTGAAACAGATTCTCAACTAGACCCTCATTGTCCAAGAATCATAGGCTTTTCCTTAAACCCATGCCGGCTAAGTGTTCTCTAAACACGCTGGGTGGTAAGCCTTTTATAAGCGGATCCGCGAGTATCTTTTCTGTTCTTATATGCTCAAGACTAATTATATGATCCTGGACTTTATCTTTCATAACATAATACTTTATGTCAATGAGTTTGGCAGCACCACTTGACTTATTATTGTAAGCATAACATACTGCTAGATTATTATTATAGTATAACTTGAGTGGCTTATGTATGTCGTCTACCACTTTCAACCCGGGCATAAATTTCTTCAGTCAATTTACCTGCCCTGTGGCCTCATAAACTGCTACAAACTCGACATACATTGTGGACGATGTAGTGATGGTTTGCTTTGAGCTTTTCCACGATATAGCTCCTCCTGCGAGAGTGAATATGTATCCTGACGTGGACTTTATGTCATCTTCCGTATAATCAGAATCTGTATACCCCTCTATGTGCAGGGAAATGATCTAGATTGGATCAAATTTGAGAAAATGATCCTCACCCCATTGATTGACATTGATAATCTCAACCTATCTATATTTTGAACCTTTGTGGTCATTGATGACAAAGGAGGAGAAATAGTATACAAAGATATAGTGTACAAAGATATAGTGAAAAGACAACAAGGGAGAGAGAAACAAAGATATAAGTGATAGGGGAGAATTTGACATAGGGGGAGAGATATGACAAAGGAAAGGGATCAATTAAAATTCTGAGCACACAAGTAGGGGGAGCAAGCTCATGAACTTATATGGTGCATTTAGATGTGCATTTCATATGTTTGTTTGCATGGCACAAGTTTTAAATTTCAATATCTATGCTTGTGTGGAGTATGCTAGTTGTAGGCTTGAATGATGAAATAAAACTAGCATGCATAGGTTAAGTAACTAGACTCATGCTCACATTAAGACCCTTATTTCTAATGTTGATCTCACGGGGCATTCTATCTTTTGTGTATGTCTAGTTACTAATGATGCTAAGGATGGTATATTGGTGCACTCCGATTGGTATCAAGCTTCAAAGGTCCATCTCTTATACCTTAGCATCATTTGGTAGACATTGTCTCCTATATTTTCTATCTAAGCATATATGCAAGCTACAATCCAAACTCTTAGCACATATGTAGGAGGAGCAATTGCTACCATTTATGATTCATGAAACTTGTCCACATTCTTTTACACATGGTAAATATGCTTGGACAAGCAACATGAATTCAATTAAATTTTAATTCATATCTTTGTGTAAGGGTTGTCATCAATTACCAAAAAGGGGGAGATTGAAAACTCTAGTTTGGTTATGGTGAATTGATAAAACCCTAAGTGCTAACCTAGTTTATCAAAGTGATTATAAGATAGGTAGCACTACTCTAAGTGGTAAAGCAAATGAAGATCATGACATGATGATGGTGATGCCATGTTGATGATCAAGTGCTTGGACTTGGAAAAGAAGAAAGAGAAAAACAAAAAGCTGAAGGCAAAGGTGAAAGTTGTTAGGTGCTTTTCAGTTTAGTGATCGAGACACTTAGAGAGTGTGATCACATTTAGGATCGATAGCCATACTATTAAGAGGGTGAAACTCGTATCGAAATACGGTTATCAAAGTGCAACTAGATGCTCTAACTCATTACATATGCATTTAGGATCTAGTGGAGTGCTAACACCCTTGAAAATATTTGTAAAAATATGCTAACACACATGCACAAAGGTGATAAACATTGTGTTTAGCACTTGGGAGCAAGGGTTCGAAACTTCACCAACGCCCTGTATAGAAAAGACAAGGTTTCACAGAGTGCACCGGACGCTGGTCATGCAGTGACCGGACGCTGGGTCCTACGTCCGGTCAGTGACGCGCAGTGAAGGCCGCCCTCGGTCTCTTGACCAGACGCAGGTGACCGGACTCTGGCTGAACACTGTTTAGCGTCCGGTCCTGCTGATGTGGCAACGCACAGAGAAGACCATGAGTGACCGGACGCTGGGCGAGTCCGATCAGGCTTGACCGGACGCGTCCTATCACGAATTTCCACCTCTAGAACCTTACTAGAAGTGACCAGATGCTGGGGTCCTGTGTCCGGTCGTGATCAAACTAACGCGTTCGGTCGTGACTGGAACCTTACTGGAAGTGATCGGACGCTGGGGTCCTGTGTCCGATCCTACACTGTAGAGCATCCGGTCACAACTTAAGTGCACTGATGGCCGTTGAGATCGGACGATCAGCATTTGAAGCAGGGGCCACGTGCCGTGCATCGCACGACCGGACGCTGGGGTCCTGCGTCCGGTCGATCTGACCGGTGCGTCCGATCACCCCGATTTTTCAGTGAATAGAGAGCCAATGGCTCTATTCGTGGGTGCTCTCTATTTAAGCCCCAGGGCTGGCTCTAGCTCACTCTCTTGGTCATTTTGCATTGACATAGCAACCTTGTGAGCTTAGCCAAAGCCCTCCCACTCATCTCCATCATTAATTCATTATCTTTATGAGATTGGGAGTGAATCCAAGTGCATTGCTTGAGTGTTTACATCTAGAGGCACTTGGTGTTCTTGTTTCGCTGTGGGATTCACTTGTTACTCTTGGTGGTTGCCGCCACCTAGATGGCTTGGAGCAGCGACGATCATCAAGCAAAGGTTGGTGATTGTCTTCGGCTCCGATCGTGGTGATTGTGAGGGGTTCTTCACCTTTCCCAGGCGGAGAGCTAAAAGGTATTCTAGTAAATTGCTCGTGGCTTGTGTGATCCTCATCTTGTGTTGGTTGTGCGGCACTCTATTGAGGGTTTGGCGGGTGATGTCAATCAGCTCATGAACCTCCAAGTGAGTGAATCACCACAACGAGGACTAGCTTGCCGGCAAGCAATTGAACCTTGGTAAAAAATCATTGTGTTCATCATTTGATTTCAAGGTGATTGGTCTTCATTGGTATTTATTCTTATGATTGATTGGTTCATTCCTCGACTCGGCGGTATAATCATCTTGCTCTATCTCTTTACATTACCGCAAACTAGTTGTCAAGATCTTTAGTGTAGCTAGTCGTGAGAGCTTGTTAGTTTGGTTAGTGGGGCTCTTTAGTTAGCCTTTGAGAGCACACTAACTTAGTGTAGCAACATAGCCATTGTGTGGATAGAGACTATAGAAACTAGAATTGTAGTAGGTGACTTGCATTTTTAGTAGGCTAGCGCAACACTCGCTTCGCCTCATATTTGTCTAACCGGTTTGCTAAGTGTTGTTGTAGAAGTTTTTAATAGGCTATTCACCTCCTCTAGCCATTAGGACCTTTCACCAGGCCGCAACCTAGGCCTAGGCCGGGATTTCTCTTGCCCGCCTGGGCCAAATCCGGTCCAGCGAACGCCGTTCGTTCATCGCGATCCAATGGCCATCCATGCTCCTCGGCGGATCAAAATGGCGTACGTGGCCGCGACTCCTAAACCCTAACCTCATTCAGTTCTCCCTCCCTCTCCTCTCCTCGCCGCAGTCGAAAGAGAAAAGGTAGCGCAGCGGCACCGTCGTCGGTCCCCTCGTCGGCGCGCACGCTCGTCCTAGGCTGAGTGCGCCGCCGTCGAGCGTTCTAGGCAACAGTGCCCTGATCCCCACACGCGCTGCGATGGGCTCGCCCTAAACCCTAGATCTTCCCCCTTTCTCCTCAGTGCAACTGACGTCAGAGAAGAAGAGTACGACGCCACCACGGGTCCCTCGCTAGAGCGCGTGCTCCCCAGTGGGTGAGCGTGCCGCCATCGAGCGGTCCTGTGTCGACGCCCAGAGCCCACGCGCCGGTGACTAAGCGTCGGGCGGCGGCTCAGCCCATTCTACCCGTGCGACGGCGGTGGTGACGGCGACGAGAAAAACCGGGTAGGTCCTCCCCTTCTCCGTTCTTACTTCTTCTAGGGTTAGGGTTAGGGTTAGGGCCCGATCCATTTCTTCAAATCAAATCCCCTCCTACTCTTCTACTCGATTTTCTACCTCGATGAGCTGGATCTACGTCTAGTTAGGCGATTGATACCATTGATAGACCTGATAGGATCCACTAGCCATAGATCTAGCATGTATACTGACATTTGGGATAAATAGCAAGTCCTAGAAAATGAACTAGTATGGGATTTAGAGATAGAGTGAGAGAGAGGGTGCGGAGGTGCAAACCACCGGCCGCCTTCGTAGAAGACGAGCTGGCCATGGGGTTGCTTGTCGGTGGCACAGTGAAGCCCGGCGGTGAAGGCGCGGTCGCGGTGGCGGCGGTGGCCGGTGGTGGAGCTTTCCGTCGCTGGCAGATCCCCCTCTCTAGATCGGCTAGGGTTAGGATGTCGGTGGGGGTGTCTGGCGGCTCAGGTGAACCTCATGCCTTGTGCCCTGGCCCCCACCTCTTTTTTTATGGCGCTGTGCGACGGGAGCCCACCAACCATGGAGCGGTTGGGCGGCCCCGATCAGGGTGCGGACCCAATGGTCCAGTTGGGCCAATTGGTGGAGATCAATCTAACACACTTTAGTTTATTCGAGTAACGCACTAGCAACAACTATCATCGATGAACCATAAACATTGATCAATATTCAGTGAGTGCCTCGATCCAGATCAATCTTGTCCATTTGAGCAATGAAATAGTAGCAAAGAACCATATGATTTCGCGCATCGGCGCAAAGCCCTGCCGAGTCACCACCATCACCGTTTGAACCCGTCCGCCGCCGTCTACGACAGCAGCCGTCCACCTCCACCGCCGTCTGCATCCACTAGATACCAGCGCCACGGCCGGAATGCAGCGCGGCGAAGGAGTCGCCGCCGTCACCATCCGCCCGGTCCGCCGGCGCCGTCCGCCTGCACTACGAGACCATCGCCAGAGCAGGGATGCGGCGCAGGAACCACCTCGGTGGCTGGTGCCGCCTCCGTCTGCCCTCTCGACAAGAAATGATGGGAGATCGAGAGATACAGAGGAGAATAGAGAGTGGGGAAGGCTGGCCTTGGGTTGGACATGGGTATGGGCCAGTCCAGATCCAAACACAAATTTGATTAAATTAATTACTTGGCGCTTTAAGATCCGTGCAACTTTTTAAAAGAGGACCACCGGAGCAAAACTCATATACAAATAGTGTGATGTATTGATATAGAACATATGAGGTGACTGATAGATAAACCTAAGTCATAAGTTATTCAGATGACCATCGGCCTGTTCGGCAGCTCGTATCTGGTTTATAAGCCTTGACTTATCAGCCAACGAACAATATTTTTCTCTCACACCAAACCAGCTAGCGGTACTTTCACAAATGGCTTATAAGCCAATCCGAAACGAACACGCTCCATATATAGCAAAGTGTACGTTCTGTTGTAACTGTAACGCATGAACACACTTTGCCAGTAATAAATAAATAAAGGATCGCGCAAACGTCAAACGTGACAGAGGCGCATGTCCACGCCGCTAATCATGAGCCCGTCTTCTTTCCCGCGATACGTAAACTGGTCTTGCTTTTGCGCAAAGACGGAGTAAAAACACCAGAAAAATGCGGCCGACGCACATGCGAGCTGTCCAAATGCCACCGGTAAACCGGTTGCCCTGGACCCACCGCCTCCACCGGCGTCCCAGCCGAAAGCTCTCGCGATTTGGCCATTTAAAGGCGCCTCCAAGGTCCAAGCACATGGCCACTCTGGAAATGAGCACTATTGTACTGGCCTTTGCTGGTGCTTGTTGGAGTCAAAGGGCTTGCATTGCATTAGACATGGGACTATGGGTCTTCAGTCTTCTGCAGTTCTGCTTGCCTTGCTCTTGCAACTGCTGCACAGGAGCCCATGTTCTTTTGCAACAGCTGTTCCGGCCCCGCCTTTTGTCACTTTGGCACTTTGGGTTTTTTTTTTTTTACTTTACTTTGCATGCTGTCGTTTGAGGAACACGATGACAGCCTTGGAAGGAGCGGCGGCGCCTCTGGATGTTCTATCCACGCTTAGTTTATGCCCATCATTAGCAGCACAAGCTCCGCCTTTTTCTGCTTGTTCCTGCAGCCTTGTCATTTTGCTGCTTGTTTTCTGAAGGCGGCACCCCCAGGTACCCGTGGCGTAATCCTCTCTATGCAAAGGAGACTGAAACATGTTTTCCTTTCTAATCTAAAATAATGCTTTCCCTAATGCAAAAGAGACTGAAACATGTTTTCCTTTATAAGGGCATGTTCGGCTGGTATTAAAGCCAGCTGATAAGCTGGCTGAAGCTGTTTTGTTGTGAGAGAAAAATACTGTAGATTCTAGCTTTCCCTAATGAGACGTGAAGTGCTGCTGTCAATAAGCAGGGTATGGCAGGCAGACAGTTTCATCCCAAGTGCAGTCATCAGAACATGATCAAAGTATAGTTTCTGTGAGCCCATGACACGGCCATTATTATCTCTTCTCTGCAACTGGTTCTGAGGACATCCCACATCCCCTTGTTGCTGGAAATGGTGGGACTTGGGAGCAGGCAGATCCTGATATCCATGGACAGCAGACAGCGTTCCATTAACAGGGGAAAGGACACCGAGAGAAAGAGGAACATGCAGAGTAACATGGATTGAATAATGATGCGACAAGTACTCCTAAATTTAACATATCAACGAGAATCCAAGAGATGCAATGTACACACACATCTACAGAGGAGCAGACATTCTCCAGCCTTTCCTTCCCACATTTTCGCCTCCGCTGCCCTCATCAACAACCATCCTGTCACAATGTCATTATACTTCTCCCATCTACTATCACAAAAACAAGCTCACTTTGGTTTAACCAAACAAAATGTAGAACGTGCACCAAAACCAGCAAAACCCAATAAATTAACGAACCAAACCAAAAGGTTTCTCCTCTCTTCTATCATGCTGAGATGAACTGTGGTAGATCGTTTAACTGTAGGACCCAGGCAGCTAGCAGCAACCTCACACTGACTCGCTGGTGCTCTTGACCTTTGATCGGTAAAGGAGCTTCTTCTTCTTGGATGCAGGGTTGTTCACAGTTAGCACAAGTTTGCCAGGCTCGCCTACCTTGAAGCTTCCCATCATGATCGGTTCCTCGTTAGCGGGCACCTTCCTTGTTTTCTGTACAATGACAGTGTACCCACCCTCAGCATCAGGGGTGAACTCAGCACCATAGCTCACCTCCCAACCGAGCACCCGGAGTTCCCATACAATTGTGGAGTTCTGCAAAGATTGCACATTCTACACAATAATTAGTAACAATAATCTAGAGCAAGGTCCATGAGAAGTGAATTAGGATGTTTAGCAAGGACCACCTCGGTAACAGGGATCTCAATGGTTTCTTTTGACAATGGTTTGATAGTGAGCTCAGTGACAGTGTCGGAGGTGGTGAACTCAGGATCGTCCTCCTTGAAGAGGCCTCCAAATTGGACCGGAACTTGCTCCGGTGCGATGTATCTGAAGTTTGATAGATAAGATCAACAAGACATTATGAACATAATGCTTGAAATCTAAGTAAGGAAAGCATAAAATTTTCTGTGCCAAACCTGAATAGAGTCTCTGCTGACTTGGCTGGGCTCGCAAAAACGAACTTGCTCTTGGTGCGCTGTGTGAGGAACGGGCTCATCATCGTGTTGGCAGCGAGATACCACCATGGCACATTGATGAACACCTGTACAAGATGAACCAAACAAATTTACAGTTACATTCCACATCTGAAGAAGCTTCTGAAGATGTAATCAACATCAAGTTGTTCGCTCTTCGGATCAGTAACAATAAACAAAACAACAGCACACTAGTTGCCCGAGCCTGATCATGTGAAAAAATTAACTAAGGGAAAAGATCCCAACCTGCACTATGATTAACACAACGCGCACACACCCAAAGACAACAGTCAACTCAAACCAGCCGGATCAGAGTAAAAAAGTCCATGACACCATAAAGGTCCAACCTTTAGCACTGCACCCAATGAATAAGCTTTGGCCCAATCATTCACTCCCAACGTTAAACTACAATCGCGCGAAATTGGAATCTTTCAGACTACCGAACTAAAATTTTCGAATCACTATGGCAATGTTGAATCATAATCATGCAGCTATAAAATTCCAAATCAACAATTCAACTGACGATGAGAACCGAACCGTTACCTTCTTGGCAATGAACTCGGGGTAGTTGTCCTGGAGCAGCGTGACAGCCTGGCGGGTGACGGTGCGGTGCTTGCCGAGCATGGGCGGCGAGTTCTTGAGGTCGGTAACCTGAACCACGGAGCAGATGCCGCTGGGCGAGAAATCCAGCTTCGACAGGATACCGCGCTCCAGCAGCTGGATGCGCCACTTGAGGAAGCGCTCCCTCTTCTCATCGTCGCCGAAGGCCTTCTCGTAGAGATCCTTGTCCTGGAACTCGCCGTAGACGTTGTAGCACACGGGGTGGCCCTCGCGGTCTGCGCCGCGATAGAACACCACGTTCTCCAGCTCCGGCAGGCCGAGGTCGGTGTCGAGGAGCGAGGTGATGCCGAAGCGCTTGCGCCACAGCACCGCGGACTTGAGCATCGCCATGGCCTCCTTCACCTTGAACTCCCGCGCTCGTAGGAACTTGAGCAGAACCGTGTCCGTGCGCTCGTCGTCGCCCACCAGCGGCACGCCCCAGATCAGCACAGGCTCGGGCGCGGCCGCCTCAGTCTCGGCCACCGCCTCCGGCGCCGCTGCCTCCTCCGAGGTGGCGGCGGGGGCGGACACGGTTTCCTCGATTGCTTCCACCGCCTTGGTGGCGGTCTCCTCCTCAGCGACCACGACGGTCTTCTCCTGCGGCTCGGGCTCGGAAGGCTTTGCTTCCTCAGCCACTGTCTCAGCCTTGGTCTCCTCGGCCGGCGGCACCTCCGTCTTGACCTCCTCAACCGGGGCATCCGCAGCCACCTCGGCCTTGGGCTCCTCCGCCGCAGACTCGGCCTCGGCCTTGGGCTCTTCTTTGGCCGGCTCCTCGGTCTTGGCTTCCTCCGTCTTCGTCTCCTCGGCCTTGGGTTCCTCCTTGGCCTTCGGCGGCGGCGGCGGGGGAGGCAGGTTGAACTCACCGGCGGCGAGGGCGGCAGCGATCAGCTGCTTGAACTCGTCGAGCGCCTTCTTCTCCGGGTCGGGCAGGTCCTCCACCAGGTTGCTCTCCTCCTTGAACGAGCCGTTCCCCTCCCCCGCGTCATCGGCGGTGACCGCCGCCTCATCAGCTTTCTTCTCCGCCTCGGCTTCCGCCGCCGCAGGCACCTCCGCCTCCGCCGGCGCCGCTTCGGTCACGACCACCTCGGCCGCGGCGGCCGCGGCGGCGGCGGAGGCGGCCTCTGGCTGCGTTTCCTCTGCCATCTCTCCCAACGCTTTGAAAGCTGCGCGCTGCAGAGAGAGAGAGAGAGAGAGAGAGAGAGTGAGTGAGGGGAGAGAGAGATTGTTGTGTTATGCCGGGGATTAGGGTTTGGGGGATGGGAGGAGAGATATAGGGAGCTTGGGAGGAGCTGAGCTGTCAGAGTGAGGCCAGCTTTGCTGCGCGCTTTGCGGTGGCTGGCTGGAAGAGAACCAAAACCAGAGCAGCTGAAGCGGGCAGGGGGCGGAAGAAGGCGGAAATGCTGCCCGGGTACAATTCTATGCGGAAACTCATGGTCACAAGAAAAAAAGAAATGATAGAACTTGCAAGATGTACACTTTTTTTTTATTTCTGGTTCTGGTTACGAAACCTTTTCTTACAATGCTTCTAGGGTCATTTGCCGCTATAAATTTCAACAAAAAGACTACAAGAAATTCGTAGAAAGATTTTTTATAGTAAAGAATAAATTGTACGAGGTTTAGTGAGGCTTCTTGTGCAAAAGTTTGCAGTATCTTCTATCCTCTGTGGCGTCGGAATTGGGGTGGCAGAAATCTATGTACTCCGTCGTTCCACAAAAGATATAATTCTTATTTTTAAAGAGTCAATGATCTAAAGTTTAGTAAAATTTATAAAAAAAAACTAATATTTATAATACAAGATACTACTCCCTCTATTCCAAATTATTCCCTCCATCACAAATTATAAGTCATTCCAATAATCTTGGAGAGTGAAAGGATCTTAAGTTTGACCAAATTCATATGATAAGATAATAATATCTATGATACTAACCAAGTGTCATTAGATTCTTTATTAATTATATTTTCATAGTATACCTATTTAATGTTATAAATCTTTATAATTTTCTTTATAATTTTGGTCAAATTTAAGATGCTTTGACTCTTCAAGATTCTTGAAATGACTTATAGTTTGGAACGGAGGGAGTATAAGACATTTTAGCTTTTCTAAATGCATTGTTTTCACTATGTATCTAGATATAGTGTATATCTAAGTGCGTAGCAAAAATCATGAATCTAGAAAAGCCAAAACGTCGATTGAGTATTATACTAGTTATAAATTACATTTTATAGTAAATCTAGTTATAGACATAAATATTAATATTCTTTAATAGATAATCTGGTCAATTTGACTTGTAGAAATCTTATAGCTACATTTTTTTTTAAATGGAAAGAGTATGATTCTCTTCTAATAAAGGTTTTTAAATCTCATCGTCAACAAGTGGCTACTGGGGTCATCGATTGCAGAGGGAAAATTTACATACTATCTCTGCATTGTGTCTTTCAATATCTGGCAGGCAGCTATTTTTTAATGAAGAACACTGTCTCAAGGGGTTTCTTTGTAATTTTATATTTTTTATCCTTTGTAATTTTTTATTGGTTATTGTTTGTGGAAGTGTTTTGTCTCCTTAATAATATATATTGTATCATACATGAGATATTTTTAGTCCTTTTAAAAGAAAAGGAGAGTGTTAGTTTCAGTGTAAATAAAAATGGCACGATAATATGCGGTGACGTGGTAGATATATAAAGAAAATGCAAAGAGAACCGTAGGTAGCTGAAAATTCAGTAATCGCATTTTAAACTTGCAATTTGTTTGTAATGTAAACTTTCTGTCTCTGTCGCAACACAGAACGGTGATACTTTTGGCATTAACCAAGAGACGTGAACGTGCGTGACTTCTTCTATTGAAGGTACTACGTGCTCCAGCAAGACTTGTTCCGTCAGTACTAAGTGCAGCTAAAGCTGTCCTTGCCTTTTGCCAGCAGCAAACGTTTCAGGTCAGGGTGTCACATCACAAACTCCGTGCTCACTCATCTCCATCCATCTGTTTTCCTTCTGAAAAAATAGGAGACGACAATTTCTACAAGCCACGGCTGTTTTCTTATATGTTTAGCGTCTTCTAATCAGCCACTAGCAAGGCCTTCGCTTTGGAACAGCTATATGTCCGGATAAGATGACAGAGATATTTTAACCCAAACCAAACCAGCACCTGTTATTAGCCTCTGCAAATGCTGACTTGAGAGGCACCTCTCGAAGAAAAAAAAAATGGCACCGGTAGATCTGCCCACGTCTGCCGGCGCATTAGCGACCTGCGAGTTGGTGACCCGACCCTTGTTTACCATTAGGTTAGCGATAACAGCGTGGTCAAGGCTCGGTAACCATGAAATCGCAAAAAAAAAAAAAGAGGCTCGGTAACCATGAGAGATCTGATCAGGTGCCCCGGCCGTTCGTTTTCGGCAGCTAGCTCTCTTCGGGCCGATTGGCAGCTAGTAGTAGCTCTTCAGAGAAGCAGCACAGCACGCATCTGCTGACTGCTGTCCTCAGATACGGACGCAACGGATCGACGCAACGGCACGAGTCAAACGCGGGCATGCACGGAACGGATCCTATGTGATGTGCCTGCTGCCGCTGGCCGCTGGCTGCTGGCTGCTGGCCGCTGCAAGAATCCAATGCAGGACCGCTCCATCTCCTACAAAAGAATCTACTACTACTGCTAGACGTTGGAAGGATCATCGGTGGTCGCGCCGTGTCTTAGGTTGTCAGTTTCTACGGGCCCGGTGAACCCATCAACGCTGGATCCTCCTCCTACTAACCGTACTACGCGCGCTAATACTGTGCATTACGGCTGATACACTTGTTTCTGCATTAATTAACGGCCACAAAACTGAAGGCGTCAGCATCATTGCGTTTCTGAAACACAGAGGTTGACAGGCAGGCAGGCAGGCACGCAGGAACGTTGAGGCACTGTTTTTTGTGGCGTTACCAACCGGAAGGAGGAATAATGTTGGTGGAGACTACAGACTAGAGATGACAGAGGAGTATACGTTTGAGCACTCCATTTGGCAACCCTAAGGCCACGTTCAGTTGAAGGGGAATGACTTCCTGAAAATATTTCAGCCTAGATTCATTGTCTAATTTGAATAAGTTTTGTCGACCGGAATGATTCCTGACTTGGTTTGAGCTAAACCGAAATAATTCCTGGCCTGGTTTGAGCTAAACCGAACGAGCCCTAAACTAAAAGGAATCCCGGCCGTTTGACAACGCATCCAGGTTGAGGCGCACCACGAACACTCTCATCTGATCTCAGAGCAGCTGCCATCAGCTGGCTGACAACTAGACACCGAATCATACCGAAAATTGCCGTGACATATGCATGCATCGCACTAACCGATAGCTCACGACTCCACAGTGCTTACCAGCCTGCTGCATCGGCAAGGCATGCGTGCATGAATGGCCTGCTATCAGGCATCGCACAGCACAGCCAAACCAAAAGCAGCAACTACTGGGTACTGGCACCTAATCAGCAGGCTAATCTCCGGCAACTGTGCACAGCCATTGGTCCGAGTCCGAGCAAAGAACCGAGTGTCCCCATCTCCATGATGCCGCCACTGCTCGAGCATGGAACTGTACGACAATCCAACAGGTAATCCATCATTGTTTCTCCATCAGTGCACGCGAGGCACCAAAGTCTGCAATGGAATGCTGGTACGATACATGGTTGGTTAGGTCCCAACTCCTATCCTATATAACAATTAAAGAGAAACCAAGGAAGCAATGATTGATCCAGGCAAGCAGAGCAGAGCATCGAATAGCGCTGATGGTTGTCAGGATGGATGATTATTCAGCCGGTTCGTTGGTTGGTTTCTAGGCTAATAAGCTCGGTTGGTGCTGATTCGTTGTGAGAGAAAAATATTATACCATGGCTGATAGGCTCTGACTGAAACCAACAGACGAATAGGCGAATAGGCTGATTAATTGATCGCGACAGACAGCGACGATTGAATTTCAGCCGGCGTTAATTGGTGGCGGTAGGTGATTAGGCCGTGACAACGTCCACGTACAGCTCGCTCCTGGATGGCGCTGGGGCGTTTGGGTGGGAGGGGCAGCCAACCAACCTGACAAGACCAGACCAGACTGTCGTATCCCCCTCGCGTTCATGCCTGCACGCCTATCATTCTTGTGCACATTCTTCCTTCCCCTATACCAACCGGATTAGCGAATCGTCGAAATTCAAAAACAAGTTTAGCGAGTCGTATAGGGTAGTTTGGCACCATCACAGGCTACCTTAACCATCCAGATTCCAGAAGGTGGCGCCAAGTGGACGGAGGTTGAAGAGACTGGAGAATTGAAATGTGGCCTCCAGCCCTCTACCAGGCACTCCAGGCAGGCAGGCACGCAGCGGTGGCCGGAGCCAGCGCCAGCCCAGATTGGGATTCCGGATCGGGGAATGTGGGGCCTGAAACGCATGGGGCCTCGTAACGCAACGCCTGACGGCGATCTGTCGTGTTTAAAAATGGCAATGGGTACCCGACACCTAAAACCTGATGGGTTTTTGCCTATTAGGGTATGGATGTGGATTAAAATCCTTACCTATGGACATGTTAATGGATAAAAAGCTTTGCCCATCGGATATGCGGGTGTGGGCGTGGTATTATGTCACCCGAACCCGCAAACCCATGGGCATATGTCAGCCCATCAGAATAGCCCAACAACAGCTTAATCCATGCCATATAAAAGAGAGATGCAGCCGGCTCTAACATAAACCTAGCACACATTCCACTCCTCTCTTCCTATCCGTGCAGAGCGACGACGGCGGCGCATCAGGTGCAGCCGTGCAGGCACGCAGCATGCTGCACACTCCCGCTCTCGCACCACCCGACCACCGCATGTACGCATTCAGCACTCATCTCGTGATCTCCATGGCCGTGCTCATTGGACGACAACGGCCGGTGATCCTTCTTCTCTTGTTCTTTAACTGTTCTTGTTACCTTTGTAGCTGTGTAGTTACTGACCCCGCCCCCATCCTTCGGTCATATTCCGAAGGGACGCCGACGCACTTGACGTCGACCGGCTGCCGCAAGATTCGAAGCAGAAAGAAGACGGCACACAAGATCCAGCTGCTCCGCCATCAGCTTCAAAGCGGGTGCCACAGAAGGAGAAGGTTCGTGCTGGCCGTGATCCAAAACGGCAACACCTGAAGTCTTCTGCAGCCAGAGCTACTGGAACGCAGGGTCGGCCTCCTCGTTCCCCCACTTCACCTGCTGCTGCCAGCCCAAACATCATCAAGTCTCTAGGGTATGTACACGTTCTGAAGCTACTGTAATTTTTGTTAGACATTTAGATCAGTACAAGACTCGGCACATGATGCCTAGTGTATATCTATTTTTATGTAGTGTTTTTGTCGGGTTCATAAACTCAGGGTCCCCGATGGGCCCACTTTTCAGCAAAAACTCGGCCCAGCAGACGGCATTAGAACGACGCGCGACTCCTGGGCCGGCCCAGATACCTAACGACAGGCCGAAAGAGCGATCCAATCTCCGACCAAAAGGCCTGGCCAAGGAGGGGACGACGCTCGACTCCGACCCGCTTTTTCGACCGGAAGGCCTGGCCAAGGAGGGGACGACGCTCGCTTCTGACTCTGGCCCACTTTTCCGACCAGAAATACAACGAACATCTGCTTACGGCTCTTCTCCGATCGGCCCGGTCAGAGCCGACTGGGAACGACCGACCGGGGACGCCCGCTCGGTAAGGACCCAAGAATCAGGCGGAGCAGATAAGGCAAGGCGTTCAAGTCAACCGCAATACCGAGGACCTACCCTGCACACCTGCAGGATAGTACCGCCAGGCCATGCCAAAAGGTGCTTTGCAAACTTCCAGGCATGTCAGAACCTGAACAGTGTTGTGGGCGCCGGCATTTGTCTTACAGTGTTGTGGGCGCCGTCATTTGCCATACCAGGCGAACATGGTAAATCTGCCACACGCGTCTGACATAAACAGTATTGTGGGTGCCGACGACCGTCTTGTACCCGACAACGTGGGCAACAAGACTTAGTAAAACACGAGCACTCTCTCTCTCTCTCTCTTGTAAGGTCATCCCCTTCATCTATAAAAGGGGATGCGCTCTCTCCCAACAAAGGGACGGTCATTCCGACTCTCTCTCTGCTAAGCTTTAGACATTATAAGCACTCGAACAGCTCCATAATAGCTCTAGAACTCTAAAGCTACACAGAGCATATGTTCTAATACTTAGCGCATGTTGGAGCTCCCGTCACTCTTGGCCCTTCGGTTCAGAGTCCGATCGGACCTTTGACACCCCTCTTTTTATTCCTATTCGTTTATAACCCCACAGCAAACTTTGAGCACCTGGGCTCAGGAATAAAGTCTCCGACCGACTAGAACTGAACGTAGAGCACG
Source organism: Miscanthus lutarioriparius (assembly GCA_904845875.1). NCBI lineage: Eukaryota > Viridiplantae > Streptophyta > Magnoliopsida > Poales > Poaceae > Miscanthus > Miscanthus lutarioriparius. The sequence continues at coordinate 14,233,263 of CAJGYO010000005.1, forward strand.
TTGCCTGAGCCAGTATAAACCCTGTGTCGTTGAGTGCTAGGCCACATCCAATCACAACGTACGGCAAAACTACAAATATTTACTTGTTGATCACTTTTCGCATCGACAATTTTAGTATATCTATTTGAGATTAACTATGAGTACACGTTCCAAATTCAGTAGCTTACTAGCTTGTAGTGTGTAAGTATTATTAACTACTAAGGCTTTCTTTATGCTTGACAGGTTTAGAAAAATGTCTACCTCTACTGAAAGTCAATCTCCATTGTCTCAAGCATCATAAGCACATTCAGAGTCACTTCTAGTATCAGGATCACCTCAGCCTGAATCTGTCAATGACTCGATGCCAATTGAAATAGATGATGAAGAAGAAGAAATTGGAGAGGATGGTGTTGCGGCTGGTTCTAAGAGGAAGCTCACTTCAGCTGTTTGGAAAGAGTTTAAGAGAGTGAAGTGCAATGGAATAGTGCAGGCAAAATGCATATATTGTTTCAAGCAGTTGTCTGCTAGTGGGACAAATGGGACAACTCACCTTCGAGTTCACTTGAAGAGCTATGTGCAAAAAAATCAAGATGAATGGAAAGACAATGGCACAGGCTACTTTAAGGTTTAACAACACAGATGCAGGAACTGTTTCAGGAGAGAACTATACATTTGATCAAGAGACGGCTAGAAAGGAACTTAGTGCAATGATAATTCTACATGAGTACCCCTTAAGCATGGTTGACCATGTTGGCTTTCGTAGATTTGTTGGTGCACTTCAGCCGCTGTTCAAAATTGGTACAAGGAACACAATAAGGTATAAAAATTACACTGCTGCTCTGTTTTAAAAATTGTACTGCTGGTTTGTTATAAAAATTATAATGCTATTTTGTTATAAAAATTACACTGTTGTATTCTTATAAAAGTTGTACTACTGGTCTGTTATAAAAATGTAGTGTTGGTCTATTGTAAAAAAATGTACTGTTGGTCTATTATAAAAATGCACTGTCGGTTTGTTACAAAAAATTACACTGCTGTATTTCAGATCTGATATCATAGTGCAATACGAGATGGAGAAGAAGAAAGCTATTGAATACATGGCTGGTATTCAATCAAGGGTGGCTATTACTAGTGATCTGTGGACCTCTGACAACCAAAAGAAATGTTACATGGCCATCACTACCCACTTCATCGATGAATCGTGGACTCTTAGAAATATTATCATGAGGTATGATATAGTTTTTGTACTTTTGATAGATCTGATTTCTACTATTCATTTAGACTACATGATGTATCTGTATGGGATTTGCTATACAATTGACAATGTTTTGAATATTTGAATGCAGGTTCATCTATGTTCCAGTCCCTCACACCGTCGATGTCATTGGTGAGGAACTGTATGAATCCCTAGTTGAATGGAATCTATATGAGAAGATATCCTCAGTTACTCTAGACAACTGCACCACAAACGATGTTGTAATCCCTTATCTTGTGAGAAATATTGGAAAGCAAAAACTGTTGAATGATGAAAATTTATTACATATGCGCTATTCTGCTCATATCCTTAACTTGATAGTAAATGATGGGTTAGAGGTGTTGAAAGATGCAATTGAGAACATTCGTGATAGTGTAGCTTATTGGACATCCACATAAAAAGAGTTGAAAAGTTTGAGGAGATAGCTAACTTTGTCAAGGTAAAAACCAAGGTAAAGGTAGCACTTGATTGTAGAACAAGGTGGAATTCGACTTTCACCATGCTTAACACTGCTTTGCCTTATAAGGCTACTTTTATAAGAGCAAGTCGTGTAGATAAGCAATACACTTGTTTGCCAAGTGAGGAGGAGTGGACCTTTGCCGAGGATGTTGTGGAGAGGCTTAGATTATTTAATGATATCACTAACATGTTCTCTGGGATTGATTATGTGACAGCTAATAATTACTTCTTGAAAATTGCTGAGATTAGAAAGATAATTAGGCAATGGTCAGCTTGTGGCAATCCATTGGTAGAAGCCATGTCAGCTAAAATGGTAGCTAAGTTTGACAAATATTGGACTGACATTCAAGGTCTGATGGGAATTGCAACTATCCTTGATCCTCGATTCAAGACTGTTGTTTTGAATATTCGTTTTGAGGACTTGCTTGGTACAGCTGGTAAACCATGTGAGGACAAGGTGATTGAGGTCAAGAACTTGTTAGATGACTTGATCTGTGAGTATCATGTGGAAGATGAGGGCAGCCCAACATCAGCTTCTCTAGATGGCAATGGTGATGACTTCTTGTCCTCTATTAGTGCACGTGTTGCAATTAGAAGGCCAACAAGTATGGGGTTTAGATCTGAGTTAGATCGCTACTTGGATGAAGAAATGGTTAACATGCATACAAAGAATTTCATTGTCTTGGATTGGTGGAAGGTGGCTGGAACTAGATTTCCAACCTTGAGAAGGATTGCAAGGGACATCTATGCCATTCATGTTACCACTGTTGCTTCGGAGTCGGCTTTTAGCACAGTGGAAGGGAGCTTAGTGAGCATCGTAGTAGGCTGACTTCTAAGATGCTGGAGGCTCTCATGTGTTCCCAAGATTGGTTGCGGAACAAGTATAAAGGTATTATAAATGCTTGGTTTACTAGTTCTGCAATTTATTTCAGCAAATATCTATTGAATGGCTGCAAATTAATCATTCTCCATTTTATAGTTGATGAGAAATCTAAACAGCAGGCTACCTTTTGGTCTTGTCTTCAAGATATACAAGAGGGTCTTCAGGTGACGTTTCTTTCTCTTGGCCCTATTTTTTATATTGGCTAGTTCACTAATGTGTTGTGTTTACTTCATGCAGGAACTTGTGATTTAAGATTCCTCTCCAAGTTCAAGTGTGAAAGCTCTAGTTTGGTTTTGGTAAATTGATGAAACCCTAAGTGCTAACATAGTTTATCAAAGTGTTCATGAGATAGGTAGCATATTCCAAGTGGCGAAGCAAATGAAGATCATAACATGATGACGGTGATGCCATGGTGATGATCAAGTGCTTGGACTTGAAAAGAAGAAAGAGAAGAACAAAAGGCTCAAGGCAAAGGTATAAGTGGTAGGAGCCATTTTGTTTCGGTGATCAAGACACTTAGCAAGTGTGATCACATTTAGGTTCGATAGCCTACTATTAAGAGGGGTGAAACTCGTATCGAAATACGGTTATCAAAGTGCCACTAGATGCTCTAACTCATTGCATATGCATTTAGGATCTAGTGGAGTGCTAACACCCTTGAAAATGTTTATGAAAAATATGCTAACACACATGCACAAAAGGTGATACACATTATGTTTAGCACTTGGGAGCAAGGGTAAGGAACTTTACTGGCGGAGTGTCCGTCCGTAGAGTGCGGACAGTCCACCGATGCCACCGGCGCCCTATACAGAAAAGATATGATTTCACAGAGTGCACCGGACGCTATCATCAACTGGACCGAAGCTTTCGGTCAGTGGAAGCAGTGAAGACACTGGCGTCGGTCTTAGACCGGATGCTAGGTCACTTTATGACCGGACGCTGGTGGGGTGCGTCCGGTCCTGCTGACGTGGCAGCGCACAGAGAAGACAGTGAGTGACCGGACGCTGGGTGAGTCCGGTCGGGCATGACCGGACACGTCCGGTCGTGAGTGGAGGCTTACTGGAAGTGATCGGACGCTGGGGTCCTACGTCCGGTCGTGATCCAAGTGACGCGTCTGGTCGTAGCTAGAACCTTACTAGAAGTGACCGGACGTCGGGGTCCTGCGTCCAGTTGTGGCACTGTGCTGCGTCTGGTCATCACTTGACTGTTGGGATCAAGTGCTCAGTATTTGAAGAGAGGGATGATGTGGCAGCCATCCGTTGACCGGACGCTGGCAGGGTGCATCCGGTCGATCTGACCGGAGCGTCCGGTCATCCCGAGCAGTGCCTAGTGAAGGGGTACAACGGCTCTATTTCGTGGGGGCTTCTATTTAAACCTCATGACTGGCTCAAGCTCACTCTCTTGGCCATTTGCATTGACATAGCAACCGTGTGAGTTTAGACAAAGCCCTCACACTCATCTTCATCATTGATTCATCATCTTTGTGAGATTGGGAGTGAATCCAAGTGTATTGCTTGAGTGTTTGCATCTAGGGGCACTTGGTGTTTGTGTTTCGCTGCCGGATTCGCTTGTTACTCTTGGTGTTTGCCACCACCTAGATGGCTTGGAGCAGCGAGGATCGTCGAGCGGAGGTTGGTGATTGTCTCCAGCTCTGATCGTGATTATTGTGAGGGGATCTTGACCTTTCCCCGACGGAGAGCCAAAAGATACTCTAGTGATTGCTCATGGCTTGTGTGATCCTCATCTTGTGTTGGTTGTGCGGCACCCTATTGAGGGTTTGGCGTGTGATGCCAATTGACGCTTGAACCTCCAAGTGAGTGAATCGCCACAACGACTAGTTTGTCGACAAGCAAGTGAACCTCGGTAAAAAATCATTGTGTCATCATTTGATTTCGAGGTGATTGGTCTTCATTGATATTGATTCTTGTGATTGATTGGTTCACTCCTCGACTCGGCGGTATAACCATCTTGCTTACTCTCTCTACATTACCGCAAACTAGTTGTCAAGCTCTTTAGTGTAGCTAGTTGTAAGAGCTTATTAGTTTGGTTAGTGTGACTCTTTAGTTAGCCTTCAAGAGCACACTAACTTAGTGTAGTGACATAGCTATCGTGTGGATAGAAACTATAGAAACTAGAATTGTGGTAGGTGGCTTACATTTTTAGTAGGCTAGTGCAACACTTGCTTCACCTCAAAATTATCTAACCGATTTGCTAAGTGTTGTTGTAGAAATTTTTAATAGGCTATTCACCCCCTCTCTAGCCATTAGGACCTTTCAAAGTGTTGCTGTACTTTTGGTTGCAAGGATGAAACAAGTCAAGTGCAAGAACAATTGATTTGTTGTTCTAATTATGATTGTTATTTATCAACTGTGAACTTAAAATGAACTTGTAATAACCTTGTGGTGTGGCTGCCTTAATGGCCTGAACTCTTAGTGTTGTGGTGGCCGGTGGGATTGTAACTTTGTGAGTGGCCAAGTTGGTGAGTCTAGAACTCTAGATGAGATGACTGATGTTCCTGGGGCTATGTGCCTATGTGTGGTGCTACTGGTGATTAGATCTAGTCATTTAATCATGAGATTTAAAACACTTATGCAGTGGATTATTGTTTATTTATCTTATGTTCTTGGCTTGCTGTGTATGTCTATATATTTTATATTGTTTAATTATCTAGTGTTTCTGTTTTGCTGCATATGTTTGCATCGGTAATATTACATATGTTTTCGGGGATGGGCAACCCATGGATACCCGAAACCCGCATGGGCATGGGTATGGGCACAGAGTTGTACCCGTGCATGGGCATGGATCTCTTAATAGGTACGATTTATCCTAATGGGCATGGGTGTGGTTAGGCAACACCCATCGGGTAGAAACCCATTGCCATCCCTAGTCGTGTTTCGTTGGAGCGGAGATGTGATACATACGGCCGGCACATGACGGGTATCTCCTTCTCCTCATGTTCTTTTTTCTCGTTCGTCGCATGAAGGTATGTGTGGTGTGGCAGCCGCGTGGGCGGCTGGGCGCTGATTGCGTGTCACTGGTGATTTTTTTAACACTTTGTTAAACTATTTTCAAATATGACATTGTTTATTTTTTTTCAAAACTAATATTTTTGGCCAAGCCTATTCGCATGGCGCGGCGAAATCATGTTGCCGCGCCATGCATGGGGCGTGGTAGGAGCGATGACGTGGCAGCGACCAGGACCGCTTAATGCTGACGTGGTCGGAGCTGCCGCGCTGCGGATCTGGGAGCGGCAGTGACGCGCCATGGATAATGGCGCGATAATGCTCCCGCCGGCCGTAGCGCAGATGTGCATGGGACCGACTGGCATGGGTACTACTGGCGACGTCACTAGCCCTGACGCGTAGCAGGCGTAGGTCGTCACTGCTGCAGGAGTGTGATGTCGTGTGGATGTGGACGCCCACGCCCTGATGCATGGCGCGGCAACGTGATTTCGCCGCGCCATGCGAATAGACGCGGCAAAAAGTGTTTGTTTTGGAGAAAAAAATAAACAGTGTTATATTTAAAAATAGTTTAAAAAATGTTAAAAATAAAAAAATATTCTCACCGGCAAGCGTACTGCCAGTCTGGGAACAGACGCGCGCGCCCTGCGGCATTAGAGCGACCTGAGTATTTTTCGAGCTAGGCCGGGCTTATCTGCTTCGGGCCGAAAAATCCTGCCCACGCCTGCCCATTGGGTCGAGTCGGGCTGACTTTTTCAGACCGGGTTCAGGCTGGGCATCTTTTTTTTTTCTAGACTGTGAAATCTCTGGCCAGGCCTCCATGTTTGCTAAGGTCTAACCCTGGTTTCGTTACATGATATTGGTTTCATTTTTTCTAAAAAAAATACAATGACATACTCCGTAGAAGAGATAGGTTATTCTATCATATTTATATAATTTCTTTTATATATCAGTGCATGAATAGGTAGTTTCATAGGCGGCGAGCACTAATTAGCGGTTCTATACATAATTCACTACATACGAGTATGATCAATGGTTGGAGTTAGATTCATTCATTATTTTTTGTCCCACTCGTTTTCATCTATTGGTTGCAGTGTATAGTTGGTGGAGCGTGTTTCATCTAAAGAATCTTGTTTTCAATTTAGTGCACCTGCTATAGTATACCCAAAACCGAGTAACAACAGCGGTTTGTTTCCCTACACATTCGGAGAAAAAGTGTTGTCGTTGAATATTTTATTATCAGGTTGCAGGTGAAAGTTTTCTTGTGGTATACTATACGCTTATTATCACATCCTCCTATACGAGTGGTAACCTCACATATAAAAGCTATCGGTTAAATTCGATCAAGTTATCTTATTTTCATGGGGGTTGGAATTTGGTCCTCACCGGAAATTCATTTGTGCACATTGCCATGTCGGACCACTGGGATGGAGAAAAAGGCCTCGGTCGTCTCAAGCCCAATTAAAGCCTCCTGGGCTGGCTAATGTCGAAGGATAAACTTTGCGAGAAGGGAATACCGAAACGGAATTTTGTGTGGCTACCCAGTTCCAAGAACCCGGGCCGTGGATAGGCCTGCAAGATCCACTAACCGTTAGGGCTTTTTTTTTTTGATGTACGTGTATCCACCTTAATCCACGTGTGTTGAAGTGAAATGAAGTTTAGTTTAATTCCACTCTAATCTATTTCAACACATGTGGATTGAGATGAATACACACGCATCCAAAGATCTTAGGATTAACTTGACCCACGGCTAAATTTAGGCCATGGACCGGATGATCAACCCTAAAATCCCGGTGCCATTCTGCTGGGCTGGCCCAACATCACGTCCCTTTCGGGCGGCCTTCTGCCTTTCCTTTTGCTTATTTTTTGAGAGCTCCGCGTCAGTTCTGAATGGTGATCAAAGCCATCCTCTGTCCCAGTCGCATCGCTTGGCCGTGTGGGATGACTTGCATCAGCGTAACGCATCCGCACCTGAGAACCGCAGCGAGCCGGGCTGACGCGCACCGCACGAACGAACCACCACTACAAAGTGTCACGGGCTCACCGCCACAGGAGTCAATGCGGGCCATTCGACGAAAGCGCCGGACTGAAACTCTGCAGCGGTACGACGCAGGGCCTGCCGGTACACAGCTCGTCAGGACTCACCGTGAAGCTACAGTAGGCTCCAGGTCTCACGTCAAAGTTTCAGAGCATCTTCCGTGGTTGTCGCTTGGCTAGGACAGCAAGACAGACGGGAGCCCAGGCAGCCCCAGGAAGTCAAGGACGGAGCTGGTGTACCGTGCACGTACAGACATGGAAAACGCCCGTGAGCCCGTGATCGGTCAAGCAGGCAACAGAGTCAATGAGAACACACTTGTGCCCTGTAACCAAACCTTGCACTGCACAAAGCACGAGCTCAAAGGCGACCTCACGCGGCTTACGGAAACCTGACCCGAGACTTCGGCGACCGAGCCGGTGAGCAGCGCCGACTTTCTGTGATTAGCAGCCGGCCGCTGCGGTTCACTGCCGCGCGAACAACCGCGAGGAGGACGACTGTACGAGAGCGAGGCCCGTCGCTGTGCCGTGAATTCCTGGGACGGCAAAGACTCGTCGCACGGACCAGCCGGCCGGCTGGCCACACGGTTTGGATTGGTTAGGATCCAATGGAAGCGAGCAGCGCTGTCTGGACTACGGCATACGTTGTATGGAGTAAGCCGACGTGGACGTGAACAGGTTGCTTGTTTCCGCGGACTTGAGCATCGTCAGAGAGTGTGATGCATCAGCCAATCAGACACACGGATAAGACGGGTATCATGCCAGCAGAACACGAGTTCATCTTCTCGTCACGGTTCTAGGCGGCGGCGGTCGTTCCCCGAGTCGACGATGGAAACAGAAGGCCGAAGCGTTCATCCCCTTTTCTGCACTTTGTCAAGGCTAGGTACTGTAGTTGTTCCAAAAAGGCACTGCCGCTGCCGCCGGGGGGAGCGGAGGTCGCCGACTAATCTGACAGTCTCCCGGACGGTCTCCCCACATCTGACGTTCTTCCGGTCATCAAAAGTTAGTTGGAGTAGCTTTTGACCATTTCGGTGTCTTCGCCTCTTCGCAGCCCTGTCGCGTGCGTCGATTGCCTGCTTTTTCCCGGATGCAACGCGACGTTTTTACTTCTCATCTCCTCAGCCCTGCGGATTGCAGCCTCGCAGGAAGCAAGATATCATCGTCAATAAGGCCACGTTTAGTTCGCGAAATTTTTGGGTTTTGCAATTATAGCACTTTCGTTTGTATTTGGTAATTAGTGTCTAATTATGGAATAATTAGGTTCGAAAGTTTCGTCTCGCGATTTCTCACCCAACTATGTAATTAGTTTTTTTTCGTCTATATTTAATGCTCCATGTATGCGTCCAAAGATTCAATGTGACGAGAAAAACCAAAAAATTTTTGGGACTAAACGTGGCCTAAAGCATTACTACTAGTACTCCGTACACCGCTGCAGGCTGAAATTTACAGCCAGTCAGCCACTCGCGGTAGCCTGAAGTGTGGTCTGCAAGCTGACCACTTCACTTCGCCGACTGCTGCATCTACTTCATTGATTGCCTCGACAAGGTGGCCGTCGACTTTGCATTTGCACTTGGCTGTGTTTGGACGAGGGCTAAAGTTTAATTGTGTCACGTTAAATGTTTGGATGCTAATTAGAAATATTAAACATATACTAATTATAAAACGAATTACACAGTAGTAGACTAATTAGCGTGACAAATCTATTGAGCCTAATTAATACATAATTAGCAAATGTTTAATGTAGCACCATATTATCAAATTATGGACTAGTTAGGCTTAATAGATCCATCTCGTAAATTAGCTTCAATCTGTGTAATTAGTTTTGTAATTAGTCTATGTTTAATATCCTAAGATATCTTTGTTAAAAAAAGGAGCAATTCAGGCAGCATAATCTCCCGTGTTTCCTTTAGGCATGTCCGTTTCGCTGAAATTTGACTTATACTGATTTGTTACGAGAGAAAAATACTTTACCGTTGAACTGGTTCAATCGAACAGGGCCTCGAATAACTTTAGTTACTACTATTTCCCTTCTTTATAACTTGGGCCGCGTTTAGTTGCGCCCGGAATTGGCGACACCGGATTTCCAGCGGCACTGTAGCATTTCATTTGTATTTGGTAATAATTGTCCAATCGTTGACTAATTAGGCTCAAAACGTTCGTCTCGCAAAGTACAACCAAATTGTGCAATTAGTTTTTGATTTCATCAATATTTAGTACTCCATGCATATACCGCAAGTTTGATGTGATGAAGAATCTTCTTTTTTCATAGTGCCAAAATTTGGAGTTGGGGTGAACTAAACATGGCCTTGTTTTTTGAAAATGACATTTGTGGCACATTTCCCATTATTTGGCAATTAGTGTTCAATCATAGTCTAATTATGCTTAAAAGATTCGTCTCGTGGATTTCGTCTAAACTGTGTAATTAATTTTATTTTTTATTTATATTTAATACTTCATACATGCGTCCAAAGATTCGATGTGAGGGGAATCTTAAAAATTTTGACATTTTGAGAGCGAAGTAAACGGTACCTAAACATGGCCTTGTTAGAATCAATGGCACATGACCCATGAAGTGCAGATCGATTAGCCTGGATCCCCAACCTCTGCAACTATTGAAGCACAGCACCTAACGTCCTAACCTATCCATCTAGAAAAATCGTCCCACAAATTAGTCTTAATCTGTATATTTAGTTTTATAATTAGTCTATATTTAATACTTCATATATGTATCTAAACATTCGATGTGTCGGGACTAAATTTTTGCCCGAGAGAAACAAACACAGAGAGCCAGGCTGTGTTTGTTTCCCCTCTAAACTTTAGTCACTGTCACATAGGATGTTTGACACATGCATGAAATATTAAATATAGGCTAATTATGAAACTAAATGCACAGATTGAGACTAATGTGCGAGACGAATTTTTTAAGCCTAATTAGTCCATGATTTGACAATGTGATGCTACAGTAAACATGTGCTAATGATAGATTAATTAAGCTTAATAAATTTGTCTCGCGAATTAGTGATGACTTATGTAATACTCGACGTGACATCCCTATATGACAATAAGCCTGGACATATTACTCGTTACCCATTACCCAAATCCAAATACCCAGATCCGGATCTAAAATACCTGAACCCGAAACACCCGATCACTAATTCGAATACCAATTCTAAAAATCCTGAAATTATTTTGGGTACTTCAGGTTATATGGCTGGGTAGCAGAACTACCCATGTAACCCGATTTTTATCTGCAGCCGTCACAAACTCCCACAGACACCACCTTTGTCTTAGGAGTATGGCCCAGCCCAACAGCGAGTCTCCGTTCACCCTCACGAGTCTACAAAACGACTAAAGGACGGCACCCTTGTCAGAGGAATCGTCCGATGTATGTCCTGAATACCCTAAATCTTTCTCCTTCTTCTATTGTTTGTTATAATTCTAGGTATAATGGGTATTACCTAAATCCAAACCCAAAATATCATGTACCCGAAAATTTAGGTAATACTATTTTGGGACAAACATCGGGTAGCAATTTTGAAAATCCAAATTACCCGATCCGAATTTTTCGGATAAACCAAATACCCAGACTTATATAACACCCGATGTGACACCTCTAAACTTTATCCTTAAATTCAAACACCACCGAGGCCGAGGCCCCTGCAGAGAGCTTTATTAACAAAACAAGAAGGGTACAAGAGACCGACGCTACAGAAAACAAAACAAAGCTAAACAGGGCTACACAGAATTACACAAAAAGTATAGGCACCAAGTTCTTCAACATGGAGTACGTAGGCCCGTAGCCAGTATTCTCTCTTGCTATGGCGTTTGGCGTTTGCTCACTACACTAGTGAATCACTACAACATCCTGCAACTTCTGGGAGAAGGTATTAGCAAGTCACATGCTGCTACAGTGCTAGACGTATAGGAATAGCTAGGGACAAGCTGCTGCAGTGCCGCTATGTCATATCGACAGAATGCCACGGCTCACACACTGTTTGGACAACATGATAGGTAAAACCGCCGGACTAAAATTATGGCTGAGCCAACCAGCACAGCGGGTTGTCATTAATCTGTTCGAACCCCCTACGTCAACTTGAATTTTTTCTAAGGCCAGAACCCTTGTTTTCCACTGGATGATTTTATCACGACAGAGATAGTCCCTGAATCACGACAGAAAAGACTGTTAACCCGCGACCAGCTTGGAATAATAATGGGACTGCTTCCGAAAAGCGTCACGGCAACTCCATCTACAGATACGTGAGAGTATCTACCAACAAATACCCTTGATTCCTTCAAGCCAGCTGCTTTCAGTTGCGTGCTATCGCTCGCTGCTGTGTATGGGTGAGATCTACCCATCAGGGAAGCGATACTGCAAAATCGGACAGTTGCCTTTCCAGGTGCACGATGGCTACCTCGCCGTTGTGGTGTGGACGGTGTGGTACCGTTCTGGAAGCACCATCATTCGGGCCAGCTTTCTTGGCCGAATCAGCAACGGTACACCTGAGCACCGGAACAGGTTGGCTGCGCCAATCATTTAGATTTCCTGTTAGTTTTCCGGGCGTTATCAATTCATATATCACCACAGATTGACAGATAGAACAGTGTCATCAGCGCCTAATAATCCATGACAAATCCACGAGCAAAGAGCCCTACGGAATCACACTCCATGATTAGTCTGAACGCCTCGTGTTTCATCATCGTTTTAAAGCTCACCACGAAAACGCCGTGCATTTTTAAAACAGTGGCCCATGTGGTTGTTTTTTCCTGTTATACCGCGCCGCGGCGTCGGGAAAATCTACGAGGGAGGCAAACGCGACCCGGAAATCTCGCGCCGATCGCCGCTCATAAACGCGCGGGCGCACGGCGGAAATGAGCTCGCGCGCGCCGGTGAGCGGTGAGGTCCCCCCAGGTCAGGTGCGGCGGTTGTCGGTGATGCCATCCGCCCACCAACCAGCAACTACCACCGCATCGCACGTTGTTCTCCACTGCGCTCGCTTCCGCGGCTTGGCAAATGCTCTCCACTTGACTTGTCCTCATCGGCTCATCCAAACCTCGCGGACGGGCTCCCGGGCCCCAGCATGATTGAACGATTTTTCGTGGGGGTTGGATGGGCCACGCAGCCCAAAAGCACACATCGGACCCGCGTGGGGTCGCGTCGCGCCTGGTTGATGAGATGCGCTATGCGTCGAAGTGTCGACGGGGAAATCCCCGTGGGGTTACTGCTCCATCCCCGTCCCCACGGGGGTAATTTTTCTCCATCCCCGTCCCCGCGAAGGTTCATGGGGAGAACTTCTTCTCCATCCCTGTCTTCGCTCCGGGATTTAATCCCCGCGGGGATCCTATCCCCACATCAACACGTGAAGCCGCGCTCGTAAAGAGGCTGGAGGCCAGCGTACGTGGATAGCATGTCGGAGATGACATGGGGGTTGGGCGGAACTGACGGCGTGAGCCCAAGAAGAGGGAGAATGCGAGGTCCGGGCGCGGCCGTGCGACGGCGGAGACGAGGACGGCGTAGGTGTGGAGGTTAGCGCTGGGTAGGTGGGCGCAGAAGGTGCGGAGCGCGTCGGCGAGGCGGCCCGCGGCGGCGTAGAGGGAGACGAGCTGCGTGAGGAGGACCGGTCTTGGTGAGGCGCGCGCCAGCAGAGAGACGAGGAGGCGGGCGGGAGTGGGCGGCGGCGTGAGCGAGTGTTGGGCCTTGCGCAAGGCCGCGCAGAGAGAGAGGGCGTCGGCTCATGGACCTTTGCCGCCGCCTCCGTGCTCATGCATGCTTGGCTGGAGGACGGGACAACCGGATGGGGAATTGGGGATTGAGGAATTAGGGTTAGGATGACGTGTTATATACCTTCGTGACTTATTGGGCTTTTACATGGGTTGGCACCGCTGCCTGCTGTGTGCTTCGCGGGGCGGGTTGGCGGGGATCGGGGTCGGGGACCAGGCAACCATCACATCCCCGCTATTCCCGACGGGGACAGCCTTCCTACCAAATGTTTCTCCGTGGAGATTAATTCTCCTCCATCCCTGTCCCCTAATGAAAAAATTCACCGCGGGAAATCGGGGATCGGGTCCCCGTTGCCATCTTTAGGTATGCGAGGGGTTGCCTTTTCGCTTGGTTCCGCATACCTTGCAGGATAGATCTTGTGAATCTGTGATGCGGATGCGGTCGTTCACGCCTTCACGGCGGCGGCGATGCTGCCTGCTCTCGCACAAGACGTAACAGGAGGCGACGCGTTCTGTGACACCGCTGCAGCTGCAGCTGAGTAACATGTTGAGGAGTTGGTGAACCCTCACGCCGCCGTGTAAGAAGATTTTGCCTGGAGCGTGGTGTATGGAAGTAGAGATTCACTTCCTTGTTTAGATACCCTCAAAATTCTAAGTTTTTTCACTCTCTCTATCACATCAATTTTTAGCCGTTTGCATAGAGCATTAAATGTAGGTAAAAAAATAACTAATTGCACAGTTTAGTTGAAAATCACGATATGAATCTTTTGAGTTTAGTTGGTCCACGATTAGACAATATTTACCAAATAAGACGAAAGTGATACTATTCATCGGTTTGAAATTTTTTTCAATCCAAACCAGGCCTGGAGATAGATAGATGCGTGGCGACCGGTGGGAACGTGGAGGCAGTTTCGGGTGGGTACACGGATCAATCCCGCGGACGTCACGTCTCACCATCGCGGCGTCCTAGCCATTGGTGTGGAAGTGCGTGAAAGGCCTCGGGCCGCGCGCGATGTCGGCACCCGGCACCGTCGCAGACCTGCTGCCGTCACGACGTTGCCCGACCCAACCGACCAGCTCGCGCGTGTCCGCACGCGCATGGCTCGTTGGTGGCTCGCTGTACGCGATGACGGCATGGTGGACAACAAGCGGGCGGGCGGGCGGAACGGAAAGCCACAAGTATCTCTCCGATCCCCACGGCGATGAGCGTGGAAATCGTATGAGCGCCTGGTTAGTTCCAATCCTAAAATCTCAAAAAGTGCTATAGTACTCATCACATCGAATCTTACGATACGTGTATGGAGCATTAAATGTAGACAAAAAAAACTAATTGCACAGTTTGGTTGGAAATTACGAGACGAACGTTTTGAACCTAATTAGTCTATGATTGAACACTAATTGTCAAATAAAAATGAAAGTGCTACGGTAGCCCAAATTCTCAAATTCACCCCAATAAACACGCAGGCAAGATGAAAGGAACGGCTTCCCATTGCATCCCCAATTAATCGGTTGACTGACAAGCAAGCTGTGTTCCGGTGTGCAAGATACGGAACCCAGAGAGGGAAGAATTCCACGGCGGCTATAAATGAATGAAATCCGATAGGTCCTGCGCAAGTATCTTGTTGCAAGCAAGCGTAAACGCCTGTTTTTTTATAATAAAAATAGAATGACACAAGTGTAAACGCTCGTCGACTAAATTGCTTTAGGAACAAAGAAATCCAATTATTAGAAAGAAAAATTCGTGGTACATTCCACCCGGAGAGTTCACATTCTAGCTAGCCGTCAGGAACATGCAGAGTACGTAGTAGAGTTTGGCAAATCATCTGGGTGAGCCGAGCTCCGTTGTCAGCATGCAGCGAGGTACGAGAGTCTAGCTTGTAATAACAACATGGCCCAACTGGCTGGTCAGAATCACAAGATCAACAGCGTACGTGCGGTAGGCACGAGTCATAATTGATCTTCTGACCTCTTTCGATATGCGAGTAATGCCTGGTCGGCTGCTATCAAAGTCGGCTAAAGCTGATTTATTATGAGAGAAAAATATTATACATTCTAGCTAATAAGACGGCTGATAAGTTCAAATGAACAGACCAAACTGGTGTCAAACTTCAAATATTCCTGTTCCAAAAATGATGGCCGATGTATCGAATTTTGACCTTGCACAAGCCCATGGAATAATCAAGATGGGGACCCGTTAACCAAACTTCTCAGATGCTTCAGGTACAGAAATACATACCGGTACGCTGGAAGCACTACGCAGTACTACGTGATACGGACCAAAATGTCAAAAACTTTGAAAATTGTTGGCGCAAGCGTTGAGTAGACAAAGCATATCATCAGGTGAAAGTTTAAGCCTAGTCTAAGCAAAAATTTATCCATGTCCACGTCGAATTTACTTACCTGCAAGAAACTCTCGTTCATGGTTTGACAAGAGGATAAGAACTTACTAATCCAGTTTCCAGGCTGACAAGTTGGTGGTTGGAAAGCTGAAAAGTAAAGGAAGATTCCGATGGGGATTCATCTCTTTTTTGATAGATCATTAAATGATCAACTAGGCATAGATCTAGTATGAGTATTTACATTTGGAGTAAATAACCAGTCTAGAACATATACTAGTATGGGATTAACAATTAGAGTGAGAGAGATAGGGGTTGAGGAGGTGCAAACCATCGGCCGCCATCGTAGAAGACGAGTTGGCCATGGGGTTGCTTGACGGTGGTACTATGATGCCCGACGGTGAAGGCGTTGTCGCGGCGACGACGGTGCAGAGGCGGCGGTGGCCGGTGGTGGAGCTTCCCGTGGCCTCATACTATTTTCAACCCGAGCATGAATTTCTTCGGCCAATTCACCTATCCTGTGGCCTCATAGCATGCTACAAACACGGCATACATTATGGACGATGTAGTGACGGTTTGCTTTGAGCTTTTC
Organism: Miscanthus lutarioriparius; assembly: GCA_904845875.1. Classification (NCBI taxonomy): domain Eukaryota; kingdom Viridiplantae; phylum Streptophyta; class Magnoliopsida; order Poales; family Poaceae; genus Miscanthus; species Miscanthus lutarioriparius. The sequence continues at coordinate 14,249,479 of CAJGYO010000005.1, forward strand.
ATGATATAGCTCATTCTGCAAGAGTGAATATGTATCATGACGTGGATTTTATGTCATCTCCCGCATAATCAGAATCTGTATACCCTCTATGTGCAGAGAATCAGATCTTCTGTACGTTAGCATGAGACCCTTCGTACCTTGCAGGTAATGCAAAACTTTCTTTACTAATTTCTAGTGTTATATTCCTGGATTACTCTGATATCTGCCAAGTAACCCGGTAACAAATGCTAAGTCAGAGCGAGTACACACTCGAGCATACTGTAAACTTCCGATAGCTGAACTATATGGAACCACTTTTATTTGATCGATCTCATATTGGTTCCTAGGACATTGAAATTCCTCATATCTGTCACCCTTGACTATGGGAGCAAGTGAAGACTTACAATTTTGGATACTGTATTTCTTTAAAACTTTTTCTAAGTATGCATTTTGTGATAATTCTAAACCCCTTTTCTCAATCTCGGAGAATCACTATTCCTAGGACGAATGAAGCTTCACCGAGTTCTTTCATATCAAACTTCGAGGATAAGAACTTCTTTGTTTCTAGTACTAGATTAACATCACTGCTAGCGAGCAAGATATCATCCACATACAAGACTAGGAAAATGTATTTCTCATTTTTGAACTTTGTATAAACAGAATTGTCCTCTATATTTTCTTGAAACCCAAACTTTCTTATTGTACTACCAAACTTCAAATACCACTATCTTGAAGCTTGTTTTAATCCGTAAATGGATTTTTTCAGGCGCCATCCCATACGTTCTTTTTCTTCTAAAACAAAACCTTTCGGTTGTGCCATGTAAACATTTTCCTCCAGATCCCTGTTTAGGAATGTCGTCTTTACATCCATCTGATATAATTCTAAATCATAATGTGCTACAAGCGCCATAATGATTCTAAAGAATCCTTACATGAGACTGAAGAAAATGTCTCATTATAATCTATGCCTTCTCTTTGCGTGAAACCTTTTGCCATAAGTCGCGCTGTAAACCTTTCTATATTCCCTTTGTAGTCATGTTTAGTTTTATAGATCCATTTACAGCCTTCTATCTTGGCTCCTTTAGAAATTGTTTCTAAGTTCCAAACACTATTGTTTTTCATTGATTTTATTTCATCTTCCATGGCTTCAAGCCACTTGGATGAGTGAGCGCTTCTCATGGCTTCTTCAAATAAGATGAGATCACCCTCCATTTGAAATTCCTCACATTCATAAACTTCATAGTCATCAGGAATGGCCGATCTCCTGACTCTTTGAGACCTTCTACGGGCCTCGTTAGATGACGCTTGTTCTATATGAGGCTATTGTTTCTCTCCCTCATGTGTGACAACGGGTTCTAGGGGAGCCTGAAGGATAGGTTTCTCATATTCATTCATTGTTGACATAGAAGAACTAACAACATGTGTTGTTTACTACAGTGTCTTGCACTGTTGATACAACAACAACAGGTAATGAGAAGAGTTGTTCTTGAACCATCAGAGTGGGCACGTATACCCGATTCTCTTCAAAATTAATTTCTCGCGCTACCATGCTCTCCCTGATCATACCATCCTCCAAGAACACATCATGTCTTGTTTCTACAAACTTCGTTTATCTGTCAGAACAATAGAAGCGATAACATTTTGACTTTTCTAGATAGCCAATGAAATGCCAACTGATTGTCTTGGAGTCTAGCTTTCCTATGTTCGGGTTAAAGAGTTTAGCCTTAGCTGGACAACCCCACACACGAAAATAGTTTAGTGAGGGTTTCTTTTTTGTCCACAACTCATACGGTGTTTTGGGCACCGACTTACTTGGCACTCGATTAAGAATATGAATGGCGATTATCAACGCCTCCATCCATAAACTTATTGGTATAGAAGAGTAACTTATCATGCTTCTCACCATATCCATTAAGGTACGATTACGTCTTTCAGCTACTCCATTCTGCTGAGGCTCGTCCGGTGTAGAATACTTGGCAACTATGCCATTTTTCTATAAGAACTTGCAAAAGGTTCAGGAACTTGGTCATATAGGGTGTGTTGACCGTAGTACTCTCCCCCACGGTTGGATCTTACTACTTTAATCTTTAAGTTGTGCTAATTTTCTACTTCAGCCTTAAATATCTTAAATTAATCCGATGCTTCTGATCTTTCTTTAATTTGATAAATATAACCAAAACAAGAATAGTCATCTATGAATGTTATAAATAAATCATAACTATCCACACTCTTCATAGGAAAAGGACCACATATGTCTGTGTGAACTATTTCTAAAATTATTGCGCTTCGTTTGGCATCTTTCTTTATTTTCTTAATGTACTTTCCTTTTATGCAATCTATGCATTGGTCTAAATCTAAAAATTCTAAAGGCGGAAGAATTGATTTCTTAATCAATCGCTCTATTCTTCCCTCGAAATATGACCTAAACGACAATACCATAATTTTGATGATGTACCGTGAACTCTCTTTCGCTTATTACTTGCATTCATAGACGAGGAGACATTCTCATGCTCAGTGCTCACATCATTCACATTCTCAGAAAGTGATAATAAATAAAGCTGGTCTTGTCGGAAGGTAAGACCAACACACTTATTATTAATCACAATCCGACATTTGCCATTACCAAAATGACAATTATATCCATCATCATCTAATCTTGAAACACTTATCAAGTTTCTACGCAAAGAGGGTACATAAAGAATATCTGAAAGTTGAAGTCTAAAACCATCATCTAATTCTAGAGAAAAGTCTCCAATGTCTTCAACTTCAGCTTCAACTCCATTTGAAATTTTAATTCTTCTTTCTCCTCTTTGCAGGGTTCTCCTTGTATGGAATCCCTGTAAGGAATTTGCAACGTGAACAGTTCCACCCGAATCAATCCACCAAGTAGATCTTGCATAACTTAAATATAAGGATTCATCTATGAATGTAATGAAATCCTCACCTTTCTTTAGAAGGCTTTTCAGAAAGTCTGTACAGTCCCTCTGGCAATATCCACACTGCTTGCACCATTTGCACTGATCTTTTTTAACTTGGGCATTGTTGTTCTTCTGATGGTGCTCAGTCTGAGGGTTTTTTCCTTGAGGTTTGGCATTCTTATTGAAGTTCTTCTTCTTGTTATCCTTCACAAGGTTAGCAGAGTCACCCTGTGAGCTTTTCATCCTCTTCTCTTCTTGAACACACATTGCAATGAGCTTCTCTATATCCCACTTATCGGGCTATATGTTGTAGTTCACAACAAAAGTTTCATATTCTTTGGGTAAGAAAACAAAAACCAAATGAATCAGGAACTCATCCTTGAGCCCCAAATCCATTGGCTTCAGCTTTGAATCCATATTGCTCATCTTCAGTATGTGGCTCTCTGATACCGTCACCATTGTATTTCTCATTGGATAATTTCTTGATCAAAGTACTGCATAAACCTTTGAAGAGCCAGTGAACTGACTCTCCACTTTCTTAAGATACTCTGTGGCGGTATCACAATCTAGGAGACCCCCTTATAGCATGTAAAATTGTGGACTTAGCCATTTCTTATGTTTGAGATCATACTTCATCCGCACTTCTGCATGATCTCGCTGCCGAGCACTGAAATCAGCATTAGTCTCATTTTCTTCCCTCACCGGGTCCATTGGCTCAGTAAGACATGGGGAGGTAAGCGCTAGGTCATTTTTAGACAGTGCAAGTGCTAGTTCATACTTTATTGATGAATTTTACCCACAAGAAAATTCTTTTTACTAATTTTATTTGAGTGCTAGTTCATTTTAATCAAATACCAGGAAAAGAATAAATTCTCTAGAATTTAGAAAATAAAAAGGGCTCAAAGCATCACTGTTTACTCGACCCAAGCAGCAAAGCGGCCCAGCCTGCTCTACTCTCGCGAGCGCTGCGCCTTCCTAGGTCGCAACCTAGGCCAGCAAAGTCGCCCGCTGCGCGCGCCTGGCTAGGCTAAATGCTGGCCCAACAGCACTCAGCCATCGATAGAGATTGGACGACCATGCGGTGATCTCGGCGGATCAAAACCGCAAGGCCGGTGCTCTCCCCCGAACCCTAGGCTCATTCTATATCCCTCCCATTCCTCTCTCAGCCTCACAGCGGAGAGCAGGGAGCAGTGGACATTGTCCGATGGCCATTGCCTAGAGTGGAGGATGATAGCGCCATCGCCGGCCCCCCCCGGCGCACTCGCTCCCTAGTGGGTGAACGCGTCGTCGTCGAGCGACCTAGCGATGGCGCCCTTGCAGGCGGCGTGAATCCCTTCTTGGAGACTCCGGTGAGTGGAGGACGGTGAGGTAAGCCGCCTCCGAAGCCCTTTCCCTTTCCCCTTCTTTTCTCTGCTTGGATCTTCTGCTATTCTTCTTGGATCTTGTCCGATTTTGGGTTAGGGTTAGGGTTAGGTCGAGTTAGGGTTAGGGTTTGGCTACTGTTCTTCTTCCCTGAGTTGTCTACATGGGTTAGGGTTAGGGTTTGAGTTTATTTTCAAAACCGAGTCCCTTTCTTACTCCATTTCTTCACAAGTTTTGGGTTTAGGGTTCTATCGGTGCGAAAAGTGACCAACAAGTACATATTTTTAGTTTTGTCTTGCGTTGTGATCGGATGTGTCCTAGCACTCAAGAACATAGGATTTATACTGGTTCAGGCAACATGCCCTACGTCCAGTTTGAGTCGATCGGTGACTTTATTCCTGAGCCCAGGTGCTCAAGGTTTGCTGTGGGGTTAAAAACGAGTGAGAATAAGAAGGGGTGTTAAAGGTCCGGTCGGACTCTGAACCGATGGGCCAAAAGTGATGAGAGCTCTAACATGCACTAAGTATTGGAGCGTATGCTCTGTGTAAATTTAGAGTTCTAGAGCTGTGGAGCTGTTTGAATGCTCAGATTGTCTAGAGCCAGCCAAAGAGTCTGAACGACCATCCCTGTTAGGAGAGAGTGCATCCCCTTTTATAGGTGAAGGGGGTGGCCTTATAAGTTAGAGAGAGTGTGTACGTGTGCTACCTAGTCTTGTTGCTCATGCCATTGGGTACGAGACGATCGTCAGCGCCCACAATACTATTCATGCCCAGATGCGTGTGGTAGGTTTTATCATGCTCGTCTGGTATGGTAAATGTCGGCGCTTACAATACTGTAAGGCAAATGTCGGCGCCCACAACACTATTTTGGTTCTGACATGCCTGGAAGGTTGTATAGTACCCATCTGGCATGGCCTAGTCGCACTGTCCTACGGGTGCGTATGGTACGATCCTCGGTATTGCGGTTGACTTGAGCGTCTTGCCTTATCTGCTCCGCCAGATCCTTGGGTCCTCACCGAGCGGCGTCCCCGGTCGGTCATTCCTAGTTAGCTCCGACCGTGTCGGTCAGAGAAGGATCACGAGCGGAGGTCCGATGTATCCCCGGTTGGAAAAGGAGGTTAAAGTCAGACTGTGTCCCCACCTTGGCCAAGCGTTTCGATCAGAGATTGGATCATTCTCCCGGCCGGTCACTAGGTAACTGAGCCGAGTTTTTGCTGGGAAGCGGGCCTATTGGGGATCCTAGGTTTATGAACCCGACAGAAGCCTCCCAAGCCCTTTTGGGACTTCTACGAAGTCATGAAGGGGCTGTTTATACTCGTTTTACGAGAGCACCTGGTGGGTGTATGGTCGTGGGTTGCCGTCGAACAAGACGAAGTGCCAACCCAGGCATCGGGCACTACCGAGGGGTTGGGCGAGACAGAGTCGCCAACCTAAGCATCGGGCGTGGCCGAGGGGTCAGGTGAGACAGAGTCGCCAACCCGAAGCGTCGAGAGTGGCGCGACAGAGTCGGGAGCCTAGGTGTCGGGTGCGGCTGAGGGATCAGGCGTGACTGAGCATGGACCCAGGTGTCGGGCATGTTCGAGGGGCCAGGTGCGACGTAGCGTGGTCCCAAGTGTTGGGTGTGGCCGAGGGTACGGGCGCGATGGAGCGTGGACCCAGGTGTTGGGTGCGGCCGACGGGTCAAGCACGACAGAGCGTGGACCCAGGTGTTGGGCGTGGCCAAGGGGTTAGGCGCGACAAAGAGTGAACCTTGGTGTTGGGCACGGTCGAGGGGTCGAGCGTGATGAAGCGCGGACCCAGGTGTTAGGCACGACGGAGCACGGACCCAGGTGTTGGGCGCGGCCGAGGGCTTGGCGCGACGGAGCACAGACCCAGGTGTCAAGCGTGATCGTGGGGTCAGGCATGACAGAGCATGGACCCAGGTGTCGGGCGTGGCCGAGGGGTCAAGCACGATGGAGCACGGACCTAGGTGTCATCGGTCTAGTTTCTTGCGTTACCCCATCCGCGGTTTCCGCAACTGGAGGGGTTGAGCTTACGTCGCTTGCCTCGACGGCTCGAGTGACGCGCTCAGCGAGCTCACTAACGGGTACGTTCGAGTGGAATCCGGGTCCATCGTTCATAATGGAGTCAACATAGCCCTCATATGGCATTCCACTGCTCCTTAACCCGCCTCTCGGTAGATGCCCAAGCTGTTCCGGAGATCGGCTCAGGTGGCCCGTTGGCCTCCCCTCGATGGAGATTCTGTGGGCATGGCTCGAGGTTAGGATCAATCGAGAAGGTCAAGATGACCCTGTCTGCTCCTGAGCAGATTGGGCGAGGGTTGCTAGGGCTCAACTGTGTTTTCTCCCCTGGCTCTGTTTGATGCGAGGTGGCCTCGAGCCCTTCGTGGGCCGGCCTTCGAACCCCGGCTGGTTGTCGCTCATATCGAATGAGGCAACTACCGCTTCGTGATGCAACACGAAGCCTTGGGATGCAACAACCGCATATGCAATGTTTGGATGTATTGGATGAATGTATGGATACATGCACGAGAATGGATGAATGAATGATCATGAACCAGAAAATAGGAAAGGGTTTTTTGATAAAGTTACCTCGATGGCTCGAGTGACGGGTTCGGGGAGCTCTTTATCAGATATGTCCGAATGGAACCCGAGCCCGTCGTTCGTGATGGAGTTGGCATAGCCGGCATAGGGCATCCCACTACTCCTTACCAGTCTCTCGGCAGCCACCCAAGCCATCCGATTGACTCAGGTGACCCGTTGGTCTTTCCTCGATGAAGATCCTATTGGTGGGCCCTTCCAAACCCTGCTTGGGAAGGCAGAGGGTCATTTGTGCATGATTGCGCCTTGTTTCCTACACCCAGGCTATGGTAGTGGTGGGCCCTGCCCAGGCCATGTCCCATTGAACCAGGCGATGTTTTGTTGGGCAGGGCGTGTCCCATCAGTCAGGATGCATCCCACCGCAAGCCTCCCCGCATTAAATAGGGGGAAGGGAGAGGGTTTTCGTCCCATTCCTTTGTCTTTCTTCAACTGCTGACTCTTCTTCTTCTTCCTTTTCGCCCAGGGTGTTCGTGCGCCGCGGTAGTTTTTAGGATAGAGGGAAAAGTGAGGGAGAGGAGAACTTATAGATCCGTTCATGAATCCAAGGTGTGATGTCGAACTGGAGGCCATCCAACATGGATGAGGAGGTGCTGGCCGCCTTCATCGAGAAGGGGCTACTTCCATCGAAGGAGGTGGCGCATTGGAGGGCTCCAGCGTTAGGAGAAGTTGGTCCGCAACCTAGGGCCGATGAGGTCGTCTCCTTTCTCGCTTTCCACGAGCGTGGGCTTGGGTATCCCGTGGAGTAGTTATCGCACGGGCTCCTCAATGAGTGGAGCCTGGAGCTGCAGCACCTCAACTTGACTAGGGTGTTGTACATCACTGGCTTCATCACCGTCTGCGAGGTCTTTCTTGGGATGGAGCCGCACATGGACCTTTTTCGACGGATCTACAGCGGGAGAGCCCTGTCCGAGGGGAAGCCGCCCAGAACCACGCCGGTTGCGGGATTCGCCTTGCAGAAGAAGCCGAAGCCATCAACCCCCTACCCTACGCACTCCCCCTATGACTCCAATAGGGGGTGGCATGGTGAGTGGTTCTACATTAGGAACCCAGTGGAGGCGGCATTCCTGTCGTTCACCGGAAGAAGGCCGGAGAGGAGGGAAAGCTGGTTGTGGGGTCGGGCCAGTCGGCAGAATAAGTTGGAGGTTATCGAGATAGAGCTTTAGTAGCTTGTGCAGCATAGCCTCGATGGGTTGTGGGTCTTTCACACCTTCTTTCGTCATTAGGTCACCCCGTTAGCGGAAATAACACAGCCGATGTGGGAATACATCGGCCCGATGGATCCCGACCGCGCATCACCTGAGGAGTTGCCGAAGGACAAGGCCTAGAGTCGACTCGATGGGGTGCTACAGCTGAGGGATAAAGACTCCCTCAAAGGAAGGCCCGGACCTCTTCATGTCGCAAAGCTATCCAATCTAGTATGCCCCCCTTTTCCCGTGACCTTTTCCCTCTTGCTCTTCTTTGTTTTGATTTCAAGTTGCCCGTTTTGTAGGGTCTCACGAGTTACAAATCCTAGCCGCACCTTCCATGGGGGGCAAAGGGCTCACCCGGCAAGATGCCCAGAAGGTGACGGCGCTTGCCAAGAAGAACAAGAAGAGAGCTGAGAAAGCCCGGAGGAGGTTCGAAAAGTAGAAGGAAATCAGCTAGCGGGTCTAGGGGGTGAGAGGCGGAGCGATGTGGAGGCAGAGCTCGAGTCAGAGGAGCCCATGGAGATGGGTGGCGACGCGAGTCCACTAAGGACAAAGGAGACAGGGGCGCTGTCGTGACCTCAGTGGAGCGCCATGAGCCTGCGACCGCATCCATCAGCGGCAGACGGGATACAGAGATGCGTGGCAATGTCCCTGAGTAAAGGATGCACGCCACGAGCGAAGACCCCACCATCGATAGCTAATCGGGCTTGGTCGCCGTGTCCTTCGGAGGCGTTGTTGGCTACGCACCCCCCCTACTCCGAGTGTGGCAGAGCACACCGACCGGTCGAAGGAACATGTTCGTTCCCCTTTATCTTTGGGGTCGACACATGTGCGCTACCCCCAACGGGGGGATGTCTCTCTAGTGGCTCCGGTGGGTTCACCACAGGCTGGCGGTCGTGGCCATTCGTGGGCCGATCAGGGATCGGCCGGATCGGCTCCTCCCTTGGTCGATATGAGGGGGTGCGAGCCACGACCCGTGAGCAGTCCTCGTCCGATTGGCCTACCGTCTACGAGTTGGGACTTCAGGGCTCTGTCGCTTATGTCTAGGTAGGCATTCCTGCTCCCTCATGTTCTCATAGTAGAGTTTTTTGAGTGTGACTAACCTGTGCTTGCTTAACAACATCTAGGGGCTAACGGGTCTGGGAATCTTCCCACCTCCCGTGCAGGTGGAGTGGAGACCCAGCCTGCAGCGGGTCACGACGAGCGGCAGAGGAAGCAAGCTGGTGGTGGCGCAACCTTCCTTACTGGGGGTTGCATCTTCTTGGCCAGTTGCAAGCATGGCGACAGCAGTGGTGGTGGTAATGGCGGCGATCCTCGTGGTGACGAGAAAGGTTGGGTCTGAGGTGTCCCTCGTGATCCCTCCCTCAACAGCTGTAGAGGAGGAGAGGAGAGAAACCGGGCTCCCTACCTCGCCCGGTGGTGGAGCGCATGGTTCGCCCTCCTGGTCATAGCTGGAGGGGTCGAGAGGAGACATGGCCAGGCAGGAGGTAGAACATCTATTGATGAGCCATGGAGTTCAGGCGGTGGAGATCCCCTGCTCCGGTGAGGTAGGCACTAGGGTGGAGCCGCCAGCCAGCCCGTCATTGCGGGAGTTGGTGATGATCCGATCGTCGCATGACACTGCGATGGCTGGATGTTCCAGCGGGTCAGGGGCGACCTATGAGCTAGTGTGGCCTTGCCCCGGTGAGCCAGGAAAGGCCTGGTTCATCCTTCACAACAAGGAGGAAGTGAGGCTCTGGCACTTGCTCGGGGAGAGAGGACTGTCGATGGAGTCTGATCTCGCCCATACCAAGGTGGGGCTTAAGGAGGCTTTGGAGAGGGTTGAGCTCATCCATCAGGCCATGACAATCGACCTGCCATGCATTATAGAGGTAAGTTCTCTACATTTTTGGTGTTGTCCTTGACTCCTTGGCCTTTTAATGGTTGTCTTAGTATGTTTGCTTCATGCTTCATAGGATTTAGAGGCGATGTCGATCCGTATGTCCCGATTTCTTTGGGAGGAGCACGATCGGATGGGGCGGGAAGCAACAGTGTCACGGTGGGTCGATGAGCTCAGGCACCAGCTGGAGTCTGCCCGCCATGAGTCCCAAGACCAGGAGGCCAAGGCGACGGGAGCACAAGCGGTGAAACAACGTGCGGTCGAGCAGGCGACTGCTGTCGAGCAAGAACTCGACGCAGTGAAGCTCCACTTGGTGGAGACCGAGGCAACGCTTTAGAAGTCCCTGGAGGCTCTAGAGGCAGAGCGGAAGGCTCGGTCAGATGTAGAACAAGAAGTGGTCGCGCTCCGAGGGCGGGTGCTCGGAGCAGAGGAGTCGAACGATTGACTGGTTGAGAAAGTGACCCGGCAAGAGGAAGGACTCTCCATCCTCAAAAGTGCCCACCTTGGTATGTATGATTTCTGCCTTCAGTTGATACCTTAGTTTTTCCTTTCCTTTGCTTCTGAACTTGTCATCTTCTTCCAGAACTGGGTGGAAAAATTGGCTCACTGGAGCAGGAGCTGGAGACAGCAAAATAGTGGTTGGTTGGGGCGTGGAGGCACTCGCCCGATCCCTTGAGGAGCGACGTGGTCTCGACGGAGAGCTTGACAGGATTCACAACGTTGCTCAGGTGGTCGTCTATGACGTGTTCGGGACAGGACCGAGCACCATTACGCCCGTCGTCCAGCTGGCGAAGGTCTCGAACGAAGTTCGGGCGCTCACCTTCGATGGCATATTCTATGGGACGTCGGGGGTGTTGACCTCAGTGGCGACCCATCACCTCGATTTGGACTTTGCCACCATCTACAGAGGGTATGCCGACGGGTGGAGCGTAGGTGAAATCCATGCGCTGGGGGAGAGCTCGGTGCCATATGCTCAGATTGTTGTGGAGCAAGTCTCCACGTAGTGGGTGATGGAGGCTCGCTGTTTGAGCATGGCTAAAGACATGCGTCGGGAAGATGTCGCCTAGCCTACGTAAGGAGTGGAGACCGAGTCAGAAGCGAGCGTCGTCCCACCTCTGAACAAGCCAAACGTCATCCCGACCGGGAGCGAGCTACCTTCATTCTCATCGACCGTCCCATTGGCTGATGCCGCCGGTGGGCCATAGTAGAGTGTAGAGTAGAAATAATTAGTACATGTAAAAGACAAGTTCATGGGGGAGCCCCCATGTGAACAGTTTTACATTCGTGAATATTTCAATTTTGTTTTATGATGGAATCACTCGTAACGGAAAACTTGTCCCATCCGCCCTTTGTTTTTACCCTAGCGTAGCTTTGTTTTTTGTCCTTTCTTTTTCGCACCTGCCCGTTGACCCATAGGCTGCAACCTTAAGAACCTAGGCATGGCCCGTGAGGCTCAGCTGCTCATAACCGTAGGTCATGGTGGGGTGTGATCGGTTGGGAGTTTAAAACAGAAGTTACGTAGGGTAATCAAAAGGAATGGAATGCCCTTTCGTTTGGGCGATGCCCTTTCGTTTGGGTGAAAAAGTATTACTATATGACAGTAAAAAAAAAGGATGGTGGTATTGCACCCCCGTGGAGCCCCCGAGTGACCTAGGCTGAGAGTGCTCAGGCTAGGGTGATGTAGGAGCAAACGTTGAATGGAAAGAAAATGTAAGACCGAGCTTTAGGGTAAGAAACGACGTAACTGTTCGATGTTCCATGTGTTGGTGAGAACGTTGTCGTCATCGTCCTACAGCCAGTAGGCGCCCGGTCGGATCACCTCGATCAGCATGTAGGGTGCTTCCCACGGTGAAGAGAGCTTATGTTTCTCTTTGGTTGACTGGGTTCTCCAGAGTTCCTCCCCCTTATTTTTCTTTCATGATACCTGCAAAGAGTTGCTGGTAGCGAGCGGAGCGAATGATGGTCGTCCCACGAGCCTTTTCGAGCCGGTCGACCGCATCCTGTTGAGCCTCTATGGCTTGGTCCGGGTCAAAAGCCTTTGCTCTTGGGGTGCCGTGATCGAGGTCAGAGGGCAACACTGCTTTAGCTCCGTAGGCCAGGAAAAAAGGGGTGAACCCCATGGATCGGTTCGGGGTCGTTCTCAGGCTCCAAAGAATCGCTGGGACCTCTATGACCCATCATCCGACATACTTATTGAGTCGGTGGAAGATGTGGGGCTTAAGTCCATGGAGGACCATGGCATTGGCCTGCTCGACCTAACCATTAGTACGCAGATATCCGACCGAGGTCCAATCAATCCTGATGTCGTATCCATCACAGAAGTCTAGGAATTTCTTCCCGGTGAAGTTTGTTCCATGGTCGGTGATGATACAGTTTGAAACACGAAACTAATAGATGATGTCGAGGAAGAATTTGACCACATCCTACAAGCGGATGTTGGTGATGGGCTTCATCTCTATCCACTTGGTAAACTTATCCACCGCTATGAGCAGGTGAGTGAAGCCGCCCAGGGCCTTTTTGAGGGGCCCGACCATGTCGAGGTCCTAGACCACGAATGACCAGGTGATGGGGATGGATTTAAGCTCCTACGCTGGCAAATGAGTTTGCCGAGCGTAGAACTGACATTCCTCACACCTGCGGACGACCTCCTCTGCATGTCGTAGTACGGTGGGCCAATAAAAACGTAGGCATAAAGCTTTTCTGACCAGCAACCTTGGGGCCATGTGGTGTCCATAGATTCTGGCATGGACTTTGAGGAGAAGCTATTTGCCTTGGTTGGTCGGGATGCACCTCATGAGTACTCCTGACAGGTTCTTCTTATAAATTTCGTCATCAATAACGACAAACGTCTTGGCACGTCGAGCGATTCATTGCGCTTCAGTCCTTTTTGGTGGGAGAACCTCCTTGAGGAGGTAGGTGAGTAGTGGTGCTCTCCAGTCGACTGGATCGAGCGCCATTATGTCGACGGGCGATGTTGCCCTAAAGGCGCTCGCGTCGGAGCCCCTGAGCACTTGGTCGGGGTTGGGACGCATCGGGAGGTCAGAGCCCCCGGGTGCCAGATTGGTGTCGGAGTGGGTCTAGATCGAATCCTCTAGAACACGGGCAGATGTCTCATGGAGGTCATTGATGAAGACTCCATCTGGAGATGGAACCCGCCTAGCAGCCAATTTTGCGAGGAAATCGGCGCATCATTATCCTTTCGGGGGACATGATGCAGTTTGATCCCTTAGAACTTGTCCTTGAGCTTGTGCACCTCCTGGCAGTATGCTGCCAAGAGAGGGCTCTTGCATGAGGACTCCTTTATGACTTGGTCGATGACCAACTCTAAGTCACATGGACGTACAGCCGCGTGGCGCCGAGCTCGATAGCGATGCGGTGTCCGTTGATGAGGGCCTTGTACTCCACGGTGTTGTTTGAGGCAGAGAAATAGAGACGGATCATGTAGCGGCTCCCATCCAGGAAGATCAGAACCACTCCAGCCCCCGAGCTAGGCGCCATGACCGACCCATCAAAGTACATCGTCTAGCACTCATGGGTGACATCTGGGGTGAGGAGCTGGACTTCCGTCCATTCAGCGATGAAGTCGGCGAGAGCCTGAGACTTAATAGCAGTGCGGGGGATATACCTAATGTCCTGGCCCATGAGCTTGAGAGCCCACTTGGAGATTCGACCCACGGCATCGCGGTTGCGAATGATGTCTCCGAGTGGGTATGAGGTGACGACCATGACTTCGTGGTCGGTGAAGTAGTGCAGGAGCTTTCGGATCACCATCAGCACGGCGTACAGAAGCTTCTGCACCTGGGCGTATCGAGCCTTGGCATCGGTAAGTACCTCACCAACAAAGTACACCGATCGTCAAACCTTTAGGGGTCGTCCCGGCTCCTCCCTTTTGACAATGAGGGCGGCGCTCACAACATGGTTGTTAGCCGTGATGTAGAGGAGGAGGGGTTCTGCCCGTTCGGGAGAGACGAGGATTGGGGCCGACGTCAGTGATGCTTTGAGGCTCTCCAAAGCCTGTTGTGCCTCCCCAGTCCAGACAAATGCGTCTGTCTTCTTGATAAGTTTATAGAGAGGCATCCCCCGCTTGCCTAGCTAGGAGATGAATCGGCTCAGGGTGGCCAAACAGTCGATGAGCCTCTGTACGCCCTCAACGTTGCGTATTGGGCCCATATTGGAGATGGACGTGATTTTTTGGGGGTTGGCTTTGATGTCGCGTTCGGACACAACGTATTCGAGTAGCTTCCCCTTTGGAACCCAAGAACACATTTTTCGAGATTCAATTTGACGCTGAACCTTCAGAGGTTCGTGAATGTTGCGGCCAAGTTTGTGATTAGGTCGCTAGCTTGAGCCGTTTTCACCACTATATCATCTACATAGATGACGATTGTTGGTTTTGGCTGCTCGACTTGGTCAGGCTGGTCAGGCGGGTTGATTTGGTCGGTGAAGCATCGCTGCATGCACCGTTGATAGGTGGCGCCAGTGTACTTCAGGCCAAAAGGCATGGTTACATAATAGTATGAACCATACGGGGTGATGAATGAACTTGCGACCTAGTCGGACTATTTCATCGTGATTTGGTGGTAGCCAGAGTAGGCATCCAAAAAGAAGAGGATTTCGCATCTGGAGGTGGAGTCGATTATTTGGTCTATGCATGACAAAGGAAAATGATCCTTTGGACATTCCTTGTTGAGACCAGTATAAACGACATAGTTCTCCATTTTCTAATCTTCTTTTTAACAAGAACATGATTGGCTAGCCCGTCGGAGTGGTATACCTCTTTGATGAATCCGGCTGCTACGAGTTTGGTAATCTCCTCGCCTATGGCCCTTCGCCTCTCGTTGTCAAAGCAGCGCATGCGTTGCTTCGTGGGCTTTGAGCCTGGGATGAGGCGCAGCGTGTGCTCGGTGACCTCCCTTGGTATGCCCAGCATGTCAGAAGGTTTTCACATGAAGACATCACGATTGGCGCATCAAAAGTCAGTGAGCTCGCTCTCCTATTTGGCTGGGAGCTTAGTCTCAATCCCCACCGTCTTGGTCGGGTCAGCGGGGTCGATCCCCACCGCCTTGGTTTTCTTCGTCGGGTAGAAGGCACTCAAGGAGGTCGGCTCGCTGTAGTTTGGGACTATTGGAGTCGATGAATTCGTGAGCTCTGGGAGCTCGGTGGAGTTGATGACGGCCGTGGTGAGCTCGTAGTGCTTGCAGTCGCATGTGTAGGCGTGCGAAAAGGTGCTACCCACAGTGATGATGTCGTTCGGTATTGGCATCTTCAACTTAAGATAGGTGTAGTTGGAGATCACCATAAACTTGGCGTAGCATAGTCGCCCTAAGATGGCGTGGTAGGACCCTAGAAAGTCCACCACCTCAAAGGTGAGGACCTCCGAGCGGAAGTTGGCTCAGTCGCCAAATGTGACAGGCAGGTCGATCTGCCCGAGCGGGTACGCCTGAGCCCCTAGGATCATGCCGTGGAAGGAGAGCTCACTGGATGGAGCTCCGACCGGGGATGTGCGTGGCATCGAGGGTGTCGGCGTAGAGGATGTTTAGGCCGCTGCCTCATCCATCAGCACCTAGGTGAGGTGCTTCTTGCGGATGATGGGGTCAACAACGAGCGGATAGCGACCCGGTCGGACGACGTGGGAAGGATGGCCCTCTGATCAAAAGTGATTGGGGAGTCTGACCAGCTAAGGAAAGAGGGGACAGCCGATTCGATGATGCATGCCTCTCTGTCCCATACCTTATGCTGACGCTTGGAGTGGATGGTGTCGGATCTCTCAAAGATCATGAGGCATTCCTCAGGGTTGGGGAAGCCATCATCATCCTTGCCCGCTGTGCCTCCTTTCTTGGCCTCCTCCTCCTTGCCTTTCCCTTCCTTTGGCTTGCCGCGTGTCGTAGAAAGTGCTTGAGGAGCTCATAGTCCTTGTAGAGGTGCTTGATGGGATAGACATGGTTGGTGCAAGGACTCTGTCGATGCGAGACCCATGGGATACCCCGCAAGAAAGAGAGGAGATCTAGTTTGATTATGATTCCTCCCATGTAATCCTAGTAGGCTAGTAGTAGTGTTACCCTGTAATCCTACTAGGACTCTATATTGTAAACCGACTAGGACTCCGGCCTCCTGCCTATATAAAGGAGGGCAGGGTTCCTTAGATTAGGGGGAGAAAGAGAGAGAACACTTTACAATCAATCGAACGCAAAGGCTAACGCTGATTGGATGTAGGGCTATTACTCGATCACGATCGAGGGTCCGAACCAGGATAAATCGACTGTCTCTTACATTTACCGTCGAGTTCTGCATACGCTGAAGCCCAAACAAACTGCCCCGGGTACCCCCGTGGTAGGCTATCGGTGGTGAAACATCGACAGTTGGCGTGCCAGGTAGGGGCTTCTAGCGAAATCGCAATCAAGATCTCGACGAGCCTCAAGATCAACAACATCGTCGACGTATGGTGGCGGTTACTCGACAACCTACTGACAAGACTTCACGTCTCAAGCAACCGGTGTCAGAAGATCTAATCAACACACCTCCACATGTCAAAATCCATCAGAGTCCGATGCGTCGTCTCTTGTGAAACCAGAGTTCTGGGCAATAAGATTCGCTTACAGACAATACGGCAAGTGCGGAATAGCACGACGCACCAAGTCAGTGGAATCGAATCCAGCCCACAGCCACGGAGGCCATGGAGTCTATCGGCATGACATCCTTTCAGCAAGCAAGATGATTAAAATGATCAAGATTTCTAAGACCTGCATGTATAAGCACATGCACATACGACATCAAGCAGCATGCATGTATTCGACGAGATCAGCACCAAAAAGCAAATCGGCAAAGATGATCCTGCGCGTGTCAACATTGGAGACCAAATAGATCCTAGCTCAACTTCACCGAGTTTGACTCCAACTCGCCTGAGCTCGACTCGACTCTCCCAGAGCAGCGGCTGGTCGTCCGACTCCTAGCTCAGTCAAGCGGACAAGTTCAAATCAAGTTCAAAGCGCCATCCGGATCGTAGCATCAAGCCTGACCGAGTTTGACTCTGATTCCACTTGGACTCGAAACAGGCGAACAACAATTCTAGTTTGAGTCCTACTTGGACACGGCGGCACCCGTCCGACTGCATCAAGCTGTGAGCGAGACGCTGCACTGCGTCGAGCCGCGATCGAGCCGTAAGGCTGCCTCGAGCTGCAAGCGAGCCTTCGAGACGCCATCGTGCCATAAGCGAGCCGTCCGACTGCATCGAGCCGTTCAGCGAGCCATTCTACTACATCGAGCAGTCATGCAAGCTGTTCGACTACATCAAGCCATCTGACTACGTCGAGCCGTCCGACTACGTCAAGCCACCATGCAAGCCGTCCGAGCCGCAAGCGAGCCGGATGAGTCACAAGTGAGTCATCCAGCAAGACATCGAGCCACATCCATCTACTCGGATACTATGGCTCGTCGACTCTTCAACGCGGCCGTCAATCAAGCTAAGTCATGGTTTAATATTTTTTCAAATATTCTTTAATCATCATATATCTCCAGATATTGTCCATATGCCTCCGTGGCTCTACTACAGTTGCATCCCCGACTACTCAAGTCTTCTCTTAACGGTTGTTAATTTACCTGGGTTGCTGAGGCCTTAATCCGTGAAGCCTACTCGTCGGAAAGGTGCGAGAGGTGTTTAAACGTAACAGGCTACCTACCTAGGGAAATTACATGGCCTAGTAAGAGCAAGACGTGAAAAAATTTAATATGCATTTTATAATACTAGGACATACTTCCAACTTGATATCTTGTATATCAATTATTACATACTTTCGTATGATTACTTTGCAGGGAACCATTTTCTGGACCACGTCATCAAGTAAAGAGCTCGCCCACCACGGGAGTTTTTCCAACAACAAAGATTTGAGACCCTCTATCCGAGTTCTTTTTGATAAAGAACCCGGTATATGCTCGGGAGCCCTTCGACGAAGAATCGGAGCAATTTCAAGACAAGACCCTCCAGCTCCTTGTTCCAAATAGCAAGAGGCTCAGGGGCTACACCCAGATGGGTGTACTTTTTCTTCAAAAAAAAGTACACACCACCCGAAGATCTCACGAAGCGCTACACGGTTTTGCTCAAGAAAGCACTCGGACGACGCTTGTTCCTACTCGACAAGACCTAGAGGAACAAGACGAGGCTTCCGGAGTTCAACCATGAAATGCTCAGGGGGCTTATCGATGCGGGACCCACGGGATACCCCGCAAGGAAGAGAGGAGATCTAGTTTGATTAGATTTACTCCCATATAATCCTAGTAGGCTAGTAGTAGTGTTACCCTGTAATCCTACTAGGACTCTACATTGTAAACCGACTAGGACTCTGGCCTCCTGATGATATAAAGGAGGGCAGGGTTCCTTAGATCTAGGGGAGAAAGAGAGAGAACATTTTACAATCAATTGAACGCAAAGGCTAACGCCGACTGGACGTAGGGCTATTACTCGATCACGATCGAGGGTCTAAACCAGGATAAATCGACTATCTCTTGCGTTTACCGTCGAGTTCTGCACACGCTGAAGCCCGAACAAACTACCCCGGGTACCCCCGTGATAGGCTATCGGTGGTGAAACATCGACAGACTCTCCATGAGCTTGTTGAAGTGGTTGTGCTGGCCCTACAGGGGCTGCTTGCCCACAAGTTCGGCTGTGGCGACCAAAGCTGGGTTGATCAATCGATGCCGATCCTTTTGGTTCTTCTCGCCCCTTTATGTGGAGGGGCCTTCACCTTGATCCCCGTGCTTGGCCTTGCCCCTATCCTGGCCACCGCTAAAGACTGCTCCAACCGCCTCCTCATCGGAGGTGTGGTTTGTGACGATGTCGAGCAGGTCATGGGTGGTACGGGGCTTCAGGCAGCCGAGCTTATGGTTCTAGGACTCACAAGTTGTCCTAGAGAGGAACATGTTGATGACATCTGTATCAACGACATCAGGAAGGGAGTTGCATAGCTTTGAAAACTTGCGGATGTAATCCCATAGGGACTCGTTGGGCTTCTCCTGGCAGCTCTTGAGGTCCTAGGAATTCCTAGGACGGACATATGTCCCCTAGAAATTTCCGACAAAGACCCTCTTGAGATCCACCCAGTCGCGGATGGTGTCGGGTGGGAGGGATTCGAGCCATGCTTGAACATGCTCCCCCAAGTAGATGGGAATATGCTGAATGATGAAGTGGTCATCATTCACTCCTCTGGCTCAGCAGGCGAGCCATAAATCTTTGAGCCCTATACCGGGGTTCGTCTCCCCGATGTATTTGGCGATGTTGGTGGATGGTCGGAAGCACTGTGGGAACGATGCTCTCTGGATGCGATGACCAAAGGCCCGTGGTCTCGGGCCATCCGGGCTAAGACTCCGGTCGTCTGGTCGACGACCATGCCTGGGGTGCGTGTCTCCACACTCCTCGATGGTGAGGCCGAGATCCATGCCGCCTGCTCTCACCGTCACTCAATAGACGTCATCACCGTGCCAGGCATGATGATGATTATTGATGATGCTGCGAGCGTCGCGGTTCGGCTCGAGACGTTTGTGCACAGGTGGTCAGTGTGGAGCGAGCACTGGGTCAGGCTACGTTGTAGCCATGGCATCTTGCCCCTCTCCCAACATTGTAGTGGCGAGTGGATGGAGCGACTCGACTGGTGCGGCCCTAGTCCTTCGGTGGGACAAGAGGCCGTGAGCCGATGTCGCGATGCGGAGCTCTCCGCCTGTTGAACAGCGACGGTCTCCACCAGCGCCCGGAGGTTCCGGTGGATTGCCTATTCCTGGGGGTCGGCTGGTTCGGGGAGGCCGCGCAGAAGCATCGCCGCAGCAGCAATATTCTGGCCAGCGCGAGCGAACTAAGGGTGGTTGTTCCCTCCATCTAGGATGTTGCGCTGGACCTGGCGGGCGTGACCCCGAGCGCCGCTCGTCAAGTTACGCACGCGTGGAGTAGCGTGTTGTGCCGAGCGCGCCAGTGCAGGTGGCGGCTAGCTCTGCCGCCTCTGTCGTAGCTCCTCGCCGTGCTCCTGCACACGCGCGAGGGCCTCCGCACGAGGGTCTAGAGGAGTGTAAGTCTGCAGAGACTGCGCTACCACCGGTGGCTGTCCCAGAGCGTCTGCCATAGCGCACTCCCAGGACAAAGGGTGGCCAGGTGCCACGACATCACCGATGCTGGAGCCACAAAGTTGTGGAAAGAGGCGGGAGCATAGCCCACCATCCCCACAAATTCGGATGTGAGAGGGGGTGGCGTCAGTATCCTTTGGAGCCCCCGCGCGTATGCGTCCATGCGGGACGCAAGGCCGTAGGGGAACCAGTCGTATGGTGGTTGTGGTGGGGACAATGGGGTCCCTCTAGAGAATCGGTGGAAGGTATTCAATAGTGAGTAAAGAACAATATGTACGTTACTCACAGTGGGGTTTGAGCCTAGCGTGGGCTCAAAGCGAAGCGTGGGTGTCTCGTCGTTGAGGTTGTCGAGCGGCCCGAGGCCGGCGGAGGGCGCTCCTCCTCCAGTGGGCGCCGGGACAAGTGCCTCCTCGTTGAGGCAGAGTACGCCGAACTGGTCGGCGATGAAGTCCAGACTTTCAAAGAGGAAGGTCTGTAGTGGCTCGAAGATAGGAGGAACCCACATCCCAACAGGTGTGAGCGTGGGAAACTCCAGCTAGTCGAAGCGAATCGTATCGCTTGAGCCCGCCATGTCGAAGATGGTGGAAAGATGGGCCATCCGATGACCAAAAGCGTGACCGCATGGTGTCCTCCCCACGGATGGCGCCAACTGTCGGTGCGAAAAGTGACCAACATGTAAATATTTATAGTTTTGCCGTGCGTTGTGATCGGATGTGGCCTAGAACTCAATGACATATGATTTATACTAGTTCATGCAACGTGCCCTACATCCAGTTTTAGTCGGTCGGTGACTTTATTCCTGAGCCCAGGTGCTCAAGGTTTGTTGTGGGGTTACAAACGAGTGGAAATAAGAAGGGGGTGTTAAATGTCCGATTGGACTCTTAACCTAAGGGCCGAGAGTGACGGGAGCTCTAACGTGCGCTAAGTATTAGAGCGTATACTCTGTGTAGCTTTAGAGTTCTAGAGCTGTGGAGCTATTCGAATTCTCAAATTGTCTAGAGCCAGCCAGAGAGAGTTTGAACGACCGTCCCTGTTGGGAGAGAGCGCATCCTCTTTTATAGGTGAATGGGATGACCTTACAAGTTAGAGAGAGAGAGTGTGTGTGTATGTGTGCTACCTAGTCTTGTTGCTCACGCCATCAGGTATGAGACGATTGTTGGCGCCCATAATACTGTTCATGCCTAGATGCGTCTGGCAGGTTTTACCGTGCTCGCCTAGTATGGTAAATATCGACGCCTACAATACTGTAAGGCAAATGTCGGCGCCCACAACACTGTTTGAGTTCTAACACGCATGGAAGGTTGCATAGTACCCATCTGGCATGGCCTGGTGGCACTGTCCTACAGATGCGCAGGGTACGGTCCTCGGTATTACGGTTGACTTGAGCATCTTGTCTTATCTGCTCCACCTGATCCTTGGGTCTTCACCGAGCGGGTGTCCCCGGTCGGTCATTCCGATCGGCTCCGACCGTGTCGGTCGGAGAAGGATCACGAGCAGTGGTCCGGCGTATCCCCGGTCGGAAAAGGAGGTCGAGTCGGACTGTGTCCCCACCTTGGCCAAGCGTTCCGGTCGGAGATCGGATCCTTCTCCCGGCCGGTCGTTAGGTAACTGGGCCGAGTTTTTGCTGGGAAGCGGGCCCATTGGGGACCTCGGTTTTATGAACGCCGATAGGTTCGATGAACCCTCTGCTTAGATCCGAATCGGATCTCTCACCTCCTTCTAATTGCTGCTACTCGGTTTTCTACCCCGATAAACTAGATATACGCCTAGTTAGGCGACTGATACCGTTGATAGATCATTATAGGATCAACTAGTCATAGATCTAGCATGAGTACTTACATTTGGATTAAATAACAAGTCCTAGAACATGTACTAGTACATAATTAACAGATAGAGTGAGAGAGAGATAGGGCTTGAGGAGGTGCAAACCATCGACCGCCTTCATAGAAGACGAGCTGGCCATGGGGTTGCTTGACAGTGGTACTATGATGCCCGACGGTGAAGGCGCTGTCGCGGCAGCGACGGTGTAGACGCGGCGGTGGCCGGTGGCGGAACTTCTCGTCGCTGGCAACGCCCCTCTCTAGATCGGCTAGGGTTTAGGGACTGTAGGTGGGACATCTGGCGGCTCAGGTGAACCTCGTCCTTGTGCCCCGGCCCCCACCTCTTTTTTTATGGCGCTGTGCGACGGAGGTCCACCAGCCATGGAATGGTTGGGTGCCCCCGATCAG
Organism: Miscanthus lutarioriparius; assembly: GCA_904845875.1. Classification (NCBI taxonomy): domain Eukaryota; kingdom Viridiplantae; phylum Streptophyta; class Magnoliopsida; order Poales; family Poaceae; genus Miscanthus; species Miscanthus lutarioriparius. The sequence goes on from CAJGYO010000005.1 coordinate 14,271,735, forward strand.
GGCGCGCATCAAGGGCCCAATTGACCATTAAGTCAGTTGGTGGAGATCATCTAACATTTTTTACAGTAAAAATTATGATTCATGCTATTTTTAAACCTAGATAGACGCTGAGCTCTAGCCAACAGTTACTGCGAAAGTGTGGCGATTTGCACACGTGTCCATCTCACTGTCTGAACGTGTGAATGCAGCATTGCAGCTTCACAAGAACAATCCTATACGATGTACGACACAGAACCACCAACCTCCATCAAGCCATATAAACTGATGCTCCGTATATTTTTATAGCATGAAAATTCATGTTTCAAACCATACAAAAACTCCATTGGAACTTTGAAATTTTTCTACACTGGTGGTAGAGTTTGGCCAAACTATACATCTGTGTCCCATATCCAAAACAGAGTGCGCCGAGAAGGGATTTCTAATTCATTTATATTATTACTTGACCGATGCTATTAAAAATTACACTGCAAACGTGGAGGATTACTTCGAATCCAGCAAGCTGCCGGCACTTATCTTGTGTGTTTTACTTATGTTCCCACTGTCCTTTTACTAGTCGACCTACCTGGGTTGGTTGGCTAACTACCACTACGGCACCGCGTTCACGGTTTCATCCGATGCTTCTTCAGAGAAAACAAGTTCATTGCTGTCACTCTCACGGTTAAACAGCTAAAGAAACCTTTCCGGAAAAACAAGGCCATGTCAGTTTCTCCAAAATTCTCCGGTGCCTAACTTGCCACACTTAGCTTTGTGCTTTCTTATTTCCTGGGAGCACCCAGATACAATTTTGCTTTGTGTGTTTCTTATTTCCTCGAAGCAACCGGATTAAGAGAAAAAATATTAGGCAACTGTATTTAAGTAAATCTATAAAAAAAAAAAAATTATATCTACCAACAACAGCCCACCGCACGATGAATTATTGCACTAGTATGGCCTGTTCGGCTTACCCATAAACCGGTCTATTTTTTCAGCCGAAACAATATTTTTCTCTCATAATAATTCAGCCAGAACAGTATTTTTTCAGCCCGTTTCAGTTTTAGCAAGCCTGGGCCTATATCCCACATAGGTGACATGGTACAAATGTCACGCAGGCGCCCGAATCGGATGCGCAAATTCACAAGATGATGCACCCGACCGAGCAATCAACCGTACAACAAACTCAAAAAACGGAAAGAAGAACAAATCGGTTTTGAAGAAAGGGAAACACGAGAATGATGCTCTCATTATCCACATCAGTCATCTCCATTAGAAACTCTCTTTTCTTGTTGTTTTTACAGGTTGTTTGGGTGTTGCCTCTGCCTCCCTACTGTGATTTACGACGCCTATATGTACTGGCCCTCCTCTAGCGGCCGGAGAAACCGGAACCCCGCCGGCGACGCGGCGGTCTTGCAGCTGCAGGCCTCTCCGCCGCGGACACCGAGGTGGTAGCACAGGCAGATGGTCGTCCGCTGCTGCTGCTGCGACGTGGGCGTGGACACGGCGGCCGCCGGCGTCTTGGGCGGCGAGCACGGCGGACCCACGGACAGGTCCAGGTCCAGGTTGAGGTCGGGGCACCGCGGCGCGTCCGTGCTCCCGCCGCTGCTGCTGTGGCCGTCGTCCGGCGGCGCCGGGCGCGCGAACATCACATTGGGCGGGATGGCGATGGCCGGGCGCGCGGGCCTGGTGGGTGCTGGCGCCGGCGACGGGAAGCCGGCGGTGCTGGACGAGGTGAGCCCGCTGCCGCCGCTGAGCGGGCGGTGCGTCTGCGGGTCGATGCAGCGGCTCAGCAGCTTGCGCTTGATGTGCGTGTTCCAGTAGTTCTTGATCTCGTTGTCCGTCCGGCCGGGCAGCTGCCCCGCGATGAGCGACCACCTGCGCGATGCATGGGCCGACCGATGGATCAATCATCGAAGTACTTACGACTAGGAAAAGGAGTCCATCCAGAGCGACGGTAATGGTACAGTACAGGCGGGGCGAACGGCGGCCGGGCGCTTACTTGTTGCCGAGCAGGGCGTGGAGCTTGATGATGATCTCGTCGTCGTCGTCGGTGAAGTTGCCGCGCTTGAGGTCCGGGCGGAGGTAGTTCATCCAGCGCAGCCTGCAGCTCTTGCCGCAGCGGAGGAGGCCCGCGGCCTTGGGCAGCGAGCGCCAGCACCCCTCGCCGTGCGCCTTGATGTAGGCGATCAGGCGCTGGTCCTCCTCCTTGGTCCACGCGCCCTTGTTCGTGTGCGCCTTCTCGCAGCACGGAGACCTCCCCATGCCTGCTAGCAGCTCCCTTGTGTTCTTGCGCGCGCCGCCGCCGCAGGACGCAGGTGTTTCTTGGCGGGCGCCTCTGGCCCTCTGAGCTCGAGTCGAGTTTGCCTGGAGCTCCCTCTTGAGCTCTGGTTTGGTTGTTAACCTATAACAGGGGAGGCGGGAGGATAGCCAGGCCAGGAAGCGGAGCGTGTATATATGGGAGCCGGGCCGGCCAGCCGGGGGCCGGGGGTGGGGGTGCAGTGCGTGCGTGCTAGTAGACGCTGCTGTGAGAGGAAGCGTGGATTTTCTCTCTCCCATTGACTGGACCCTACCGGAGGCGAGGCGTGTCATTTGACCGCGCTGGCCCGTAGGCGAGTCGCATGCCTCGCGCTTGATCATTCCGCCGACCTCGCCCGTATGCTATACTGGAGTAGTTCTGTGGCGCATGGATCATGCATGGGTAGAGCGGTGAGTGGTTAAAAAGGTGAGTTGTATTTCTTTTGAACTTTGTAGCAAAAAAAGCCACCCCAAGTTTAGACATTGCCAACTTTACATATGCTACTTCTACCGTCCTGGAGTACGTAGTAGTATTGTATTAGACCAATCCGTCCATCATCCTCGGTGGAGTAGTTTGTTAGTTACGCTTACGGAACCCCTCTCATTACACTTGTACTAGCACTAGCTTCTCTTTTCACACTTCACCTCTCCCGCTAGTGCGGGAGACATTTTTTCTCCTGGTGGTTAGCTAACTCGGGGCGGGCCAGTTCATGATTAGAAAAAGGCCGACGCGACGAGAGAAGGCGGGGAATCAGTTTGGTACTTGTTTCCAAATTCTGGTGGAGCAACCACCACCGATTGGCTAGCTACCTCATGAGCTGTGCTGCCTGTGCTCGTAGCGTTTCGTCATGTGTGGCTAGTCCCCTCCTTCTTTAATCCCCATCCCTCTCTCCTGTACTCCTAGCCCTGTGGGCTGTGGTGGACCGGAGTGGACGGAGAGCCAATAATTTATAGTCCTGTGAGCCGTGTAGGTTGCGGAGTTTGGTAGCGTTGGTGGGCTCGGATCGCGTAAACTAGAGGGGGGGCAGACAGCGTGTCCCTCCGGGTCAAAACGAACATGCCCGGTTGGCCCTTTCCGTTGGGAACTGCTCTGCTCGGGTGGACGATTGGGCGGGCCCGGCACGGCCGCCGGATCCGCCGTCCGTCCGATCGACGGCACGCAGCAGGGTACGCGGTGGATCGGAGAAGAGCTGTACTCCATGCATTATGGCTGGGCCTGAGAGAGGTTATCCGTCCGCGGGCTCTCTGATCCGAGTCATTTTCACCTGTCAGCGTTACGAGGGGGAGCGAGTGGACAGGACTGTGACGACACTGTGACCGCAGACAGGTTGAAAAAGCGGAGCGGCACCGTACTGTACACGGGTCAAAATTCGAAAAGGCAACGGCGTTTTCAGGTATTCAATGCACGGCAAGGCAAGCGACTGTAACTCCATTCGTGCTTCGCCATTACAGTACGTACACAGCTCGCTCAACGGCCCAACGCCCGTGGCCGGCGTGACATACGCCAACGCTGACGGCGGCGATTACTACTGCTCGATGGTAGGAGACGTACACTATGCCAACAGTGCTTACTTTACTGTTTGGCTGTCCACCGCCCTAGCTAATGAGTAAGGGGGGCTGCTACTAACCTTTTTTCTGAGCTCATGTTAAACTCCTGCTACACTTCCAGAAGGCGGTCCCGGGACGGAGATTGAGAGAGTCAACCACGGGCTAACAACCAACTCCAATCCCTCGCTAGAAACTTGAAATCTTTGCGCAGATTCGCGCGTGCGTTGAAGATCCGAAACTGGAAATGCAAGAGGTAGAGGTGGTAGTAGCTAAGCTATAAGCTAGTACGGAGGAAAACGAGTGGATGAAAGGGTGGTGAGCCAGTTGAGGTCGATTGGGCGGGCGAGCTCAATCAAAATGCCAAAAGGGCCTTCTCGAGCCTGGACCCGCGCCGTTGAAAGCAGTCGCGTACTCGCGTGCTCTTGGCACCAAAGTCCGCGGCGAGGCGTCGTCAGCTGGGGCTCGGAGCAGTGTCAGAATCTCCCGTATGCATTGAATGCCGGCACTTTGGCAGTGAAGTCAGCGCGTGCCGCCTACAGGCATGCAGTTGCCAGTTGCAGGCGGCGGCGTGCTCTCACCAATCACCAGAGGGTGAGAGGGATTCGGTCGGATCGTCGGACTGGGTAGGCAGGATGCAGTGAATGCTTGTCGCATCAGCTGGATCGGCGCCTGGCTTCAGAAGGAAGGCATGGAACCGACGACGGTCTTCCCTCTTTGTCATCTTGTGCTGTGTAGATAAGCGATGGCATGAGCGAAAAAATGTTAAAAAAAGGTGTTATTTTCATGTAAAAAAAAACAGGCGTGAATTAATATCTCGATGAAGTTAAATAATAGGTTTGGCATCTTTGCCGTGTGGTTCTTGTGTTCCATGCGATGTGCGATCACCATCAGTGCCTGCGGAACCGACACGGGCTGGCAGGAAACGGACAGTGAATTTAGGGGCCGCCCGACTGTACTGGATTCGCCGGGATCGGGCCGGTCGGGCGCACGTAGCTTTCAGCCAAGTGCATGCCAAAAGGCAGCAAGGATGTCCCAATTAAGCACGAACCACCGCCGTATCCGACGGGTGCAAATGCACCGCCCCCGGCACTGCATGCAAGTGCGACGCGACCGTCCCATCCGCCGCTCCAGCTCCAGCTCCATTCCATTCCTCCATCCATCCGCCCAGGCAGCAGAGCACAGCACGACGATCGGTTGGTGTGAAGTGCCTGACCTGCCTGGTGCCCGGGCGCCGCGTGCGCCCGGGTTTGGTACGGGGTCAAGGCCTCGCAAGCGCAGCTTCGCCGCCCCGTGACGCCCCGGGGCCCCCCTCTCCCGGGCAGCCGGGCTCCCACCACCACCCGCGCACCCGGTGGGCGCGAGCGTCCCAACAAGCGAGCAGACGCGCGTCGCGCCCGTGCTCTCGCTCTCGCCCTCGCCCGCCTGGATCACTCTGCCTTGGGCCCTCGCGCAGCTAGCTGCCGCGGTGCCGGAACTGGACGTAGCTGGGGGGTTGGTGCGGAGTCTCCAGTACTGCACTCCCCGTAGAATTGCTGTCGTGATTAGGTTGGTTGGTTGGTGCCATGTCCTGGCTACGTACGTCCGTCGACGACGTGCGTGGATGCACGCGTACAGTTCCAAGGCCTCCTACTGCTAGACTACATTGATCGGTACCGGATCCTATGTAGAAGGCAGAATGGTCCGTGCATGGCTGTGGTTCGGCCCCCGGCAAGGTCCATCACTGGTGACATTACCAGTGCAACCATGGGTTTGTACCGTACCTATACGTGCGCGCTGTTCGTCTTCGCATTTACCACTCGGGTACGGTTCAGCGCATGAGACAACTAGTCCTCGCGAGCTCGACCTGGCAGAGGATAGCACGCGGTTAGTTAAGCTAAGCTAGGGACTAGTGACTTTATTCGAACTGCTACGCCGCTACGGTGAAGTGATGACTCAAGTCGTTAGCCGGCTCGCATAAAGTCCTCCAGGCAGGACATACGTATTACGACGCCAGAGGTACGGCTGCATCTCCTTCCCCTTTTTCGGTTCGACGAATGGGTTTCAGATTAACGTACACCGTGCGATACAAAGTTTTCTTGAAGGATGTCCTGGCATCAAACAACACAGCAGAAGTTTCGTGTCCAGGTTCATTGTGTTTTTTTCTGGACGGAAGAAGTAGAACGGAAAGCGTGTTTAAGAAATGGCCTCGAACTATTCCTTCCTTTTATTTGTCCCCCGCTTGCCCGTTCCGTGCATGCATACACGGGGATGGCAGCGCAGGGAGACTCCGCCCAAGTCAACGGCACATCGCATGCTGATTGCCGGGGTGCCGACTGGACACTGCCAACCGTTTCGTTCGGAATCAGGGGAGGATCTCTGCCAGCCTGCCTGGTCAGATATCAGTTAGAAGCCAGGTGAGCATGAGCAGCTATTTACAGGTGTTTCCGCAAATCACCGAACTAGCGTGCGAGTCTTTGTTTGGAGTCTCGGTGTTTTGTCTGCAAGCATCAACCCAGTGAACTCGTCGAATTTTACCGTGGAGACTGGACAGTGGATTCTGGTCCCCGTTGATCAGTTTTTTCTCTAGCCATATGTTAAGGAAGCAGTGCTGTCAGTTCACAATCTGGTGGACCATCGATGTAGTGAGTCGAGTCCAGCGAGTCAAGGTGTTTACTCGTTCAATTCTACAAGTTGGAAGGAAACAGCGGTTGCTTACTGTAATAGAAAACGCTAGCGAGTGTGGCACGGTCATAGTGAGCTAGTAGTGACAGTGCAATACAATACATGCTCCTAGTAATTGATCAATTCATAGATGGAAGTAGGAGAATCTTAGACTTGTTCCCCTTATGACTTTGCCACTGTTTAGTTACTGAAGCTAGAAAGAAATCACTACCATTTCCATTGACCTTGCAGTACAGCGAGTGAGCTATATGCTGCACCTAGACACGGTTGGTCGGATACCCTGCCTACTAGGCATGACGCTACAGTGTTAAAACACCGAATAACAACACTTTGGTGCTGTACTACTGAACAACATACGTCAAGCAGCAGAAGCATACGCGTATAGAATGGCAGGTCTCAACCGCACCATGTGCCTTTGTGCCTTTAGCAATGTACCGGCCTTCATTTCGGCTTATTTGCTCGTATCTGCCTTATAATCTACGGCTTAAACAGTATTTTTCTCTTACACCAAACCAACCATCAGTACTTTCAGCTATGCCTTATAAGTCAATTCAGCCGAAACGAACATGGTATGTATGAAGACGACGCCGCTACAGTTTTTTTTTTTTTTTTTTTTTTTGATAATATGTCATGTGAGGACAGGTAGATGTTAAAGGCCTACCGAACCGTGGCGGTTCTTGCCAATGCTATCTTTGTTTATATCTCGCCATTTTCGCCGCCAGTACACCTTGCCTAAACCTACCTGACTGTGCCTTCGCAACTTGCATGCGGCACTACATTCAATCATTCGAGTGATTAAGTAAAAGGGTAAAGTATAATTTACACCCTCCAACTTTCATCAAAGTATGCATTTCAACCTTGAACTTCAAAACCGAACAACTTTGGCCCTCCAACTCTCGAAAAAGTTCAACTTTCAATATTCGGGGCGGTTTCGCGGATGAACAGTACCTTTTGATTTTTTGGAAGCGCCGAAATTTTATATTATTTTTTTGAGCATCTTAACGTCCTCAAATGAAAAAACTCAAAACTACAAAGTTGTAGATCTCATCGAGGTCTACAATTTACATATAAAAATTATCTCCATCCGACATCGTATTGAAGGGTTTTCTATTTTTTGAAATTTGAGTCTCGTCACGCAATAAAATATGGTGCTGAAATTTTATATTATTTTTTCGAGCATCTTATTGTCCTCAAATGAAAAAAATTAAAAAATAAAGTTGATAGATCTCGGATGTCTATAATTTTTATATATAAATTGTATCTTCATCCGATATTATATTTATAGTTTTAATATTTTTTGAAATTTGAGTCTCATCATGCTCGAAAAAATAATAAAAATTTCAAAACCATATTTTGTCGCGTGATGAGACTCAAATTTTAAAAAATAGAAAACCCTTCAATACGATGTCGGATGAAGATAATTTTTATATGTAAATTGTAGACCTCGATGAGATCTACAACTTTGTAGTTTTTGCATTTGAGGACGTTAAGATGCTCGAAAAAATAATATAAAATTTTGGCGCTCCTGAAAATATCAAAAGTTACTGTTCATCCGCAAAACCGCCCGAAGGTTGAAAGTTGAACTTTTTCGAGGGTTGAGGGCCAAAGTTGTTCGGTTTTGAAGTTTGATGTTGAAATCGATGAAAGTTAGAGGGTGTAAATTATACTTTGCCCTAAGTAAAATATATCTCCATCAATGATTTCAGGAGAAGTTGTAAGCATTTTTTAACTGAATAGTACGGGACCGTGTCAATAGTTTTCGAAGATAATGTTTTTGTACTTCTGAATTCTGATGCCGTCCCTACTGAATATAAAAACAATTGTTTAGCGTCCGTCAAGAATCTTTTCTGCACGTAATGCACTGCCGATATATATTAGCTTCCTGTCCTAAAAGTTCTCTGCCCATCTTTATTTATTTGCAAAATGATGGTGTCTGCGTTTGTTTGTTTCGGTTGGCTCGAATAGATAACTTGGATCCTTTTATAAGCTACTACTCTACATCTTAAATAAACAGATCATAAAGTAAGCTACTTTCTTAGAGGCAATGTAGCATCGCTTTTCAAAGAAGATATTCACATTTTTAAGATACCACGTAAGGAATTGTTCCTTTTTGCATTCCTAAAAGAAAACCAACGTGCAGTACAATTTGGTGAACGGCTTCTCGTTTCAGGAAACTTTCTTTGTTGGGTTTTTAATCGGCAACATGTCCTAATCTGTCAATCCAGTTGTACTTTTTCAGCCAACGCAACAATATTTTTCTCTTAAAACAAATCAGCCAACAATACTTTCAGTCATGACTTATCAGCCGAGCGAATAGGGCAATAGAATCCAGCAGTAGGTATATGGGGAATGGGAAGCCCATAACCACCTCGGATGTTGCCAATACTCTTTTATTCTCTACGCTGATCTCCGCCCTGTTCGTTTAGGCTTATTTGTCTTATAAACCATGACTAAAAGTACTGTTGGTTGATTTGGTGTGAGAGAAAAATATTATTCGTTGGCTGATAAATTATGGTTTATAAGTCAAATACGACTAAGCGAACAGGTCACCAATAGGTGCCTCCGAAGACCAAACTTTAACTTTCTGCATAACATATTCACACGTGGCAGCACCTTTGATTCCCGCAGCAAAACACATGCACGAATAGTTTACTCTCATATCGAAATCAGCCACTCGGTATCTAAGGCCTTGTTTAGATTGTAAGTTTTTTTATTTTATCTTCATTACATCAAATCTTTGGACACATACATAGAGTATTAAATGTAGATAAAAAAATAACTAATTACATAGTTTGATTGTAAATTACGAGACGAATCTTTTGAGCCTAGTTAGACCACGATGGGACAATAATTGTCAAATACAAACGAAAGTGCTACAGTGCCCAATACTGATTCCTAACCCAAATCTGAACAAGGGCTAAAATATCTCCAAGTTTCTCCTGTTTCTGTTCCATTGATGCTCGGTAAAAAATGACCCCACACATGACTCAACCCTGCATGCATGCAGAACAAGTCCTGCCTGACTCCTGTAAATAAAGGCGTGTTTAGTTTCGAAATTTTTTGGTTTTTGGCTACTGTAGTACTTTCATTTGTATTTAGCAAAAAATATTTAATTATGGACTATTTAAGCTTAAAAGATTCGTCTCACGATTTCTCAGTCAACTGTGTAATTAGTTTTTTTTTCGTCTATATTTAGTACTCCATGCATGTGCTACAAGATTCGATGTGATGGGTAGATTCGATGTGATGGGTACTGCGCAAAAAAATTTGGATTTTGGGGAAAACTAAACGGGGCCTAAAAAACACAGATTAAGGAACAGCTGACTTCCATCCGAAAAAAAAACTAGACTGGAATCTGCACATCTGTCATCTCCTGTTTGCAGCCATTTTGACTTGCTCAACTGCCGCACTGACGTAGCTTTCGTCGCATATTCGCGGCGTCGAAGTTGGCCTTGTTTAGATTACAAGTTTTTTCGCTCTCTCTTCATCGTATTAAACTTTTAGATACATACATAGAGTATTAAATATAGATAAAAAAAATAACTAATTACACAGTTTGATGGTAAATTACGAGACGAATCGTTTGAGTTTAGGTCATGATTGGACAATAATTATCAAATATAAACGAAAGTGCTACAGTGCCGAATAATAAATCCCGACGCTTATCTAAACAAGGCCTTGTTACGGTTCGGCCACGCATGGCTTTCGCGCCACCATTGACGGACGGGTTTGTTAAGACTCTCCCAAGAACAGATAACGTGCGCAGGTATGCTTTAAAATGTTTGTTTTTTTGCATCCGGCGAGCCGTGTGGGTTTCCACTTTCCAGATCCTACGTGCGCGCGACTGCGATTGCAGGACTGCAGCAGGCGCATGCAGCTGAATGACCTGCGATGATAGTCAGAGCCCGCCTAACCGGACTGACCGTTTCAGCGATCGAGGCCACGGCATGAAACAGCTGGAGATTATGGTGCATGATCCATCCAGGGTCAATTCTGCCGCGCTTTTGTATATCCTGCAGTCGTTTTTTTCCCAGTTTCACGACCCTAGTCCATGCGGTCAGATTGGAAGAAGTCGGGAACGAAAGGTTCCGGGTTTCACTTAGCAGCCCCGGCCACTCCTCTATATCCAATCTTTGCTACTGGGAAGCATCATCCAATTTGACCAGACTGAAGTTGATACACTGGAAAATCAATAGGGCCTTGTTTAGATTCCAAGTTTTTTCACTCTCTCTCTATCACATCGAATTTTTGGACACATGCATGGAGTATTAAATATGGATAAAAAATAACTAATTACACAGTTTGATTGTAAATTACGAGACGAATCTTTTGAGCTTAGTTAGGCCATGATTGGACAATAATTGTCAAATACAAACGAAGTGCTACAGTGCCGAATACTGATTCTTAACAGCTATCTAAACCCGGCCTAGATTTACAGTCTTGAAACACACGCTGAGTCACGCAGTCCTGTTAGATGTGTGCAGTTCTTATCGTGAGTTCTCCATTCTTCACGTTTTTATCGAGAATTCTTCAAGTCCTCCCATGTCAGCAAAGGAACATAAAGCCTCCATTCTTCAAGTTCAGCCTTCTATTCAGCACTGCAAAATGATCTTCAGGAAAGAGTCTGCTCAGGTTATCCTTTAGAGCAAAACAAAAATGTGAGCCTCTTATCAGTTGTCAATTGGCTAGAGGCTTTTGTGTAATTCTGTTGGTTTTCTTAGCCTCCTTTTTTGTTTCGTGATTTGTTTGTAAGACTCTTTTGTTTTTGTGAATAAATTTCCAAAGAGTCTTACAAACGCATGTGTTTCCTTATAATTTTTTTTCCCCGCAAATGTTTCGTCAATCACAAGCCAAGCTTTCCCAGGAGAGAGCCTCGGAGACCTGTGGCCCATATGATAAGTCGTCCAGCCCAGGGCAGGCAAAAAGGCCTGGGCCGAAATTACCAACGCGACCCACAACACCAACACTCCAACAGGACCACCACCACCACCTCATGTGTCATCGTCGATCCAGTCCACGCACCGGGTGCAGGGCCGGAGCCAGGGCGGCGAAACAACGACGCACCGGGCCGTCTCGTCTAAGCGATTTGGTTTCTCGTGGACCACGACTCACGCTGGCCCCGTACACCACTCGTGCGCCAATTCCTCCTCCCCCTCCACCTCCCCCTCCCCCTCCCCGACAAGGCAGCAACAACCTGATTAGACTGTCTCCATCAGCTCATGCAAAGGGCGACGCATACCCAAAATCGGTCATGCACAGTGTTTTTACGGAAGAAAACCGTCTCCAACCGAAGACGCAAACGCATGATGCATTTTGGGTACGAGTCCAACCGAGACGCTTATTTGCGTCGTCTTTCTCCAGGACGCAAAGTCTTCCGCGGCAGGAGCGGTGCGGGCAACTGCTGCTCGGCCAGGAGCCAAATCAACTAGCACACGACGAACAGAGAGCTCGCACGCGAAGAACAGAAAAGGAGCGGCCAAGAAAATCGATGAAATCCGACTCAAATCTTCATGGATCGCTCCCAAACTTTGCACAGCGATTCGCAATGAAGATAAAAAGCTACTCCTAGGAGATCATTGCTCAATTTAAACTGTAACTCTGTAAATCGAAGAAATTCGAGCAAGAACGAGTTTTTCCCCCAAAATGAAGATCGGCTTGGATCTTGATGCACGAGTGGAATTGATTCAAACAACTTGGTATGATTGTTCAACACTCGTCAAAGCATCAATCTGACTAAACAAATCTCACAGCAAAACTCAAATCGAGCACGAATCAAGAAGGGGAAAGAAACAGGAACGAAGAACACAGTGAAGAACAACCGGATCTGGATCCGTGCCGGCGCACAGCAAGCACTGCATCGTCGACCACGACATCGGCTGGTGAGTGCTGTGCTGGTTGATTGATCTCTTTCTCTTCGATTCGCACGCAAGCTAGATAGCTAGCTGTTGGATCTTGCAGTCGGATGGACTGCGAAGCACCTGCTATTGTTTTTCAGTTGGATGGCATGCAGGAGTTATGTCTTTCTTGAACTGCAGGCTGAGGCAGAGGGGGAGGGGCCACCGGCGTGCCACCCGCGAGGGCGGTGGACTCGTTGGAGATTGGGATGGGGGCGATGAAGTCGGGGCTCGCGTATGCGTGGGCTGTTGAAAAAGAGGAGTTTTGGATCACGCACCCATTTCCTGACCCAATCCACCAAATGCGTCTCGTGTATGGGTTCCGATGTTGGAGACAGTCTTACCTGACTCATGGCGGGACGGATGACATCCCCAAAACCCTAACCCCGCGCCACTCGCCGTCACTGCCTCACCCGCGTGGGCCGGCCCAGCGGCCTCAACCCGAACCGAAGCGCCATTGATGAGCCCCGAGCCTGCCCTCGCCGCAGCCAGCGATGCACAAGCTCCTCCCACGCGCCGCCTCCTTGCTCGACGCCGCCGCCTTGGCCCCCCTGCTGCTCTCCTCCCCACGCATGCCCACGCTGCGCCTGGCTGGTAGCCCGTTCGTACCCACGTGCCCTGGCGCAAACCCTGGCCGCATCCGCTCGCCGCCGTGGCTGCGCTGTGACGCTGGGAGGAGGCGGGGACTCTGCTCCGCCGAGGCGGCGAGGCGCGGGGGCGATACGGAGGAGAGGGAGAAGGGTGGCGGGGGTCGCGCTGCGCCAGAGAGGAAGCAGAGAGGTCGGAGTGATGCGCTGGTGGGAAGTGGGGAGCTGCTTGCCATTCCCGGAGTCGGGCCACGGAACCTGAGGAAGCTCGTGGACAAGGGATTCGATGACGTGGCGCAGCTCAAGCAGTTCTACAGGGATAAGGTGTGCGTTGAGCTATTCCTGTGCTCTGTTTCATGGAATATGGATTACGTTAAATTTCTACTGCCTTCTTTTTAAAGGACTCAAAGGGGTCGTGAGTTGTTATACTCTTATATGGTTTGCAGGAGTTTACATCAAGTCCTGATTATATCTCTCAATTTACTCTTAGCTTCAAAGCCTGTCTTCAACACCGTGAGCAATCACGGGATAAACTGATTTCATGTGGCTCACACTATATTTTGCGAGGCTGTCCCCATATTGTCATGGTTTAAATGTTGTGTTTTCTCTTCCAACCAGTTGTTCCCATGCTTAGTAAGATAAAATTAGAATATTCTAATTTCTTGTGCCCTTTTTTCTGTCAAAAGCATTACAGATTGATATGTTGAATGTATATGTTGGAATTGTACTCTCTCATCAGTGCAACTTTCTAAATCTGACTAATTGTAATGGTGAAAATCTAATGAGAAAACAGCAAGAACAAATTACTTTTGTGGTTCACTTTGTGGCCTATCTTTTGCTCTTGGTTTATTTTGCCAAACCTGCTTTGTGACTATTCTGGAGACTATTTACTGAATGTCTGAATGATGTTTATTTAATCTAAGGTCAATGTAATTCATGCTAAGTGCTAACATTTTGTGAGTATTTTGCAGTTCTTTGGCAAGTCTAATGAGAAGATGGTTGAGTTCTTGCAAAATTCAGTTGGCATCATTCACAAGAACCATGCTGAGAGTATAACTTTGTTCATTAAAGAGAGTGTTGAACTGTTGATGAAGAGCTGAAAGGCACCGATACATATTAGCTTCCTAAAAATAGGAGGCTGACCTTCTGTGTAGAAGGGAATATCAGTGTTGGGAAAACTACCTTCCTTCAAAGAATAGCCAGTGAAACTATCGAACTACGTGACCTTGTAGAAATTGTACCTGAACCTATTGCTAAGTGGCAGGATGTTGGCCCTGAACACTTCAATATACTTGATGCTTTTTATACGGAGCCACAGAGGTATGCATACACCTTCCAGAATTATGTATTTGTGACAAGAGTCATGCAAGAGAAGGAATCTGCGTGTGGAATAAAACCTCTTCGGCTGATGGAAAGAAGCGTTTTCAGTGATCGAGTGGTAGGTTTACCTTTGTTGTAAAAACTACCTTGACGACGCATCAAATGCTTTGATGTAATTTGAATTTCACCTTTTGGTCTTTTTGTTTTGTCAATTTCTGTTCCTATTTTAAGGAATGGTTTTTGTTGATATTTTCAGGTTTTTGTTCGTGGTGTGCATGAAGCAAACTGGATGACTGAGATGGAGATCAGCATTTATGACTCTTGGTTTGACCCAGTTGTGTCATCACTCCCAGGTCTTATCCCTGATGGTTTTATTTATCTAAGAGCTAACCCTGATACTTGCCACAAAAGAATGCTGGTGCGAAAAAGATCAGAGGAGGGTGGTGTTACTCTTGATTACCTTCGAGGTTTGCATGAGAAACACGAGAGCTGGTTACTTCCATCCAAGGGAGGAGGTTCTGGCGTGTTGTCCGTCAGTCAGCTTCCAGTTCATATGGCGGGCTCCCTGCCTGCGGATATACGAGATAGGGTATTCTACTTGGAAGGAGATCACATGCATTCAAGTATCCAGAAGGTAACTTTCTCCAATCTTTTTCATGTTTTTATAGTGATCTAGTAAGGAGTTATTTGGTCACATGGGTGAGGCACTGTGGCTCTTTCTTGATAGGTTCCTGCTCTTATCCTGGACTGCGAACATGACATTGATTTTAACAAGGACATTGAAGCCAAACGACAGTAAGTTCTATACTTCATAAGTACTAATATTCTGTTCATTTTCCATTAGTGTTAACCGATCGTTGTAGCTGGAAGTTGACTATAGCATCCACAGTGTCCTGCAAAAGCTAACGTAAAGCAATAAATGCAGCACTGTTCCTAGGCAATACGCATTGTAGAACTGCACCGTAAGGGGAAAAAACTTTAAGGTGCGCTGTAAGCTTACTGCTCGAGCATAAGGAATACAAAATAATTTGTTTCTTCTTTCACTCTCGCCCTATCTCAAGTACCGCAGTTGGTTCTGGCGGTTTGGCGCCACCACCGGGAGCTCACCAGATCTGGTCCCATGCGCCTCTGCAAGCTCAAGGGAGGGCTCTGGACGAGAACTTGATTTGGTCAGATGGGACAGAGGAGCTCTGGAAAGGTTTGCCAACGGCAGATCGGGGAGGACCTCCCCTGCTAGATGCGCGATCACCACAAGCTCCTCATGCTTCCGAACTCGGCTTGCGACCTTCAGGCTCCACGAGGCCCAGGCACAGGCGTGGTAAGCAGAGCAGGGACTAGGGCGAGGCTGTGAAGATCAATGGCTCTGACTCGATAGCCAATGGCTCCGATTCCAGCTAAGAATAGCCGCGTGCATACTGCACTGCTGTGGAGAGAGGATCGGGAATGAGCCATGGAGGGAAACGAGCTTGGCCAACAGACGGAAGGGACGATGGGGTGCAGATGGAGTTGATTGGAGAATTGCGGGATTTTTAATTATAGCATGGGACCCACTTAAGACCCAATTGAACCATATACATTGTGTCAGATGCAATAACTATTGCCTATTTATCTGGGCCCCACCGTAAACTGCAGTCGGGCTATAGACATTGACCTTTCCCTAAGGCATTTGAATTGGCAACCTTTAAACTTTGTCCTTTTGTAGATAGTGGTTTACTAAGCAATTGTAAAATAATGAACCCTATGTATACATGGTATAAAATTGAAAGTATTGTATTTTGAATTGAACTATCTGATACAAATAGTGCGGACTAGCTGTGATTTGCTAGCACAGTGGTTTAACAGTGGGTTCAATGTGTAAATTTTAAGCTTATCGTGTTTTTGGATATCTTTTTGGTTAGGTTTAGCTTTAATGTTTCCACAAGAAAATTTTTGTACATTCAACAAGTTTCTGAAGGGCAGGCCTGGTGCAAGCGGTAGAGTCTTATCGCCTGTGACTGGAAGGTCCCGGGTTCGAGTCGCGGTCTCCTCGCATTGCACAGGCGAGGGTAAGGCTTGCCACTGACACCCTTCCCCAGACCCCACACAGAGCGGGAGCTCTCTGCACTGGGTACGCCCCTTTTACATTCAACAAGTTTCTATGTGACGTTATAAATGTAGCTTATTTTGTGGCTCCTGTTCCTTGACCATCTCACGTGGCCTAATTTGCAACTTGCAAGTTCTAGCTTCTTGGCATCCTGACTGCTAAAGTTTTACTAACAACTAATTGATTGAAGGCTAGGCGTGCCTGTGTGGTTTCTTTTCTTGACCATGAATAAATGAACATATACTGATTCTGTATCTGGAAGTCTTTGAAATGCTGCTGTACATATACTTGCTCCATTTATTAATTTGAGCTGTTTTTCAAGACCAAGTCCTGCGTGCAATAAATTCGTGTTGGCGTCTGATTCCTCTTGCAATTATTATTGTGATGACAAACTTTTCTTTGTCTTGATTTTATTTTTCCATATCAAAACTTGATGGATCTTTATCTGAACACTCCATGTGCTTTAAAATCCCACATTCAAGTATTTTTTTTATATTTTCCTTGAAGATATGCTCGGCAAGTTGCGGAGTTCTTTGAATTTGTGAAGAAAAAGAAGGAATCTCCTACAGCAGAGACGACTGATGGCGATAACAAGAGTATCAACAAACAGATTGTGCTGCCGCACAGAGGTGGTTTGTGGGTGCCCGGAAGCAGCCCATTACCAGAATCAGCTCTAAAGTCGTTTGATTTCAGGAGAACAATGTCTTCCTTCCTCTCAACATAAGGGGGCTATGCGCTATCAATTTCTGCCCACAACCTGAATTGGTGCGGTCCAGCAATGTATCTCGATTGCAAAATATATAGACCTTTAACTGTCGACCCTGTAAATGTGTAAAGATTACATAGAAATTTAGGCTTTTAGTTAGTGTTGGCGTACAATGTATTATACTAGTGGCACAGAGTGGGAGCTCTCTGCTCTGGGTACGTCCTTTTATCCAACTCTGTTGCCTGTAATTGTTGACCGTGCTGCTTTCTGTTTCCCTGTAAATGCCGATCGAGTGCTTTCTGTTTACCTGTAAATGTTGATCGAGCTGCTTTCGAGGCAGTACTTGGTAAATTTGGGGTGGCATCAGACTTTTTTTTTGTTTTATCGTGGTCTTTGCGCCACAATCTCCCTTATCTGGATTCGTACTATGGCATTCTGCTCGGCCGCTCAATTGCTTGGTGGCTTGGTCCAATGGTTGTTGCGCTGCGGTAGTACCTACGTTGGCATTGCCGATCGTGCCTTTGTTATTTTGTGGGATCAGTACTTCAGTGCTGGTCCAAATAATACATCTTTACTATTCCATGCCCTTGAATAAATAAATTCCTAGAGTTGTCTTAAGTTAAATTATGACTGAATTTCTACAAAAACTTGTTAAGATTTATGACTTTAAATTAGTATCATTAGATACATCATAAAATATATTTTTATATTGTGTTTATTTTATGTCATATATGTTGTTACTCTTTTTTATAAAGTTAGTCAAACTTAAGATAGTTTGATTTGCACGGATTATATGAATTAATTTATTTAGAAACAGAGGGAGTACGTGAAACCATGAATTGTTAGTGGTTGGTTCTTCTACTAGACCACTATACCATGCATTTACTCTCTTTGCCCCTAAATAACTGTCGTTGTTGATGTGCGTGCCACAAGTTTGACTCTATTTGTAGAAAATGCGTGCAACATTTTATTACTACAGCGCAGGGATATAGTAACACCAACTTGTGTTACTATAGGATGGAAAAAGTATTACTAGCAATCTTAGTAACACATCTTTTTTTGTGATCCAATTGGCCATGTTACTACATACTGGTTTACTGTAACACATTTACTTGTCTACAGGAACATTTGTATAGTGTTACAGCGATTTTCTGTTGTAACACATTTTTTGCTCTAGTAACACTTCATGTTATAGTAGAATGCATAATTTGTAACACAATTACTAATCTATAGAAACATTTGCCTATTGTTACCGTGATTGTTTACTCTACTAGAATTCACCCCTGATGCAACAACCTAAATGTGTTGCAATAGGTGGAACACTCTATTGCCACATTTGTTGTTTAGTTGCTATAGGTGGAACCCTCTATTGCCAGTTACCACACTAAATGTTTGGTTGCTATAAATATGGAATATATATTGCCAGCGCCAAATGATGATACCAATAGTTTACATTGCAACACTTTATTTACTAGCATCAAATAGTATTGGAACATCATTAATTTTCCAAAACAATATATGGTTAAAAAAGCATTTTGACAAAGCAATTAAACAAAAAATATGATTTGTTTACACATCTGGAATGAAACCATCCCATATCAAACTCAGCTTAGCTACACACATTGTTCAAACTTCAAACCCAAAAGGTATTTGACACACACTTGTTTGTACTTGTCCACATCAAAATCTAATGAGCTATGTCTACAACTACAGCAAAGGTTGGCTTGAATTGACCATTCCATCAATCGAGTGCTCCACTCAAACTCTATCTTCCTGCTTAAAAAAATCATTCAAGTTTGGAGAGACAGAGTGAGAAGACCATCACACTGTTCTGATGAGTCAATTCTACCACTTCGATCACGATCAAACCTCTCAAATATTGCCTGAAAAATACAAGAAACGTCACTACATTAATCTATTGGGTAATTTTGTTTACATATAAGTAATGTGGTAAAGGGATCATTAAGTTGTAGTCATCTTACTCTCTAGTTCTGAAGATGGTAAAATACAAAAGTAAATTCCTTGGGTTCTAAAAGAATAGAAGCAAAAATTAGCATAATTTTATTAAGAAAAGTAGACTCTAAAGGAGACAGCAGGAAAATGTTGAATCCAATATAGGTGTACTTCACACTAATTAGAAAAAGATAGAGAAAAAGAAACATAAATTAGCACTGATCTTTAAGTTTAGATGGGAATGAACAAACACACATCTCATGGCTTGAATAAAATGGTATATGAAAATCTTGCATAAGTTATTAACTGTGAGGATCATGTTAAGACTTTCAAGTTACACAGGATCTGTACCAAACTGGATCCAAGCTCCAGCAAACAGGACTGCCGAAAAGGCAATTAGGAATCTCTAACCAGTACGGAAGCAAAGCAATAGGTGCAGATTAATCAATTCACAAATAAGCCTGCTAATAAGAGGTCTAGTTAAACTTGTGAAAATAATTATCAAGCTCACTAGTCCAAAGCTAATGATTGCATGAAAAGTTCAAAGACTATTGCAACATTATATATAGCTCACAAAGACATTTCACAGGAATTATGGGTGAGATGATGTACAGGCTTGAGGATTTGATACTGTGCACTTCCTGAGATTCTCCATTAATCAGTTACTGCAGTTGTGATAGATGAGAAAGCAAGCACTCTGAATTGCAGCAGCTGTTGTTGATGACCAAGCTAGGGGAGAGAATAAACACTTGATGATGCTATTGCTGAAAAAATCACTATTAAAGATCTGAAAACCAGAGAAGAAAACTTCTAGCCAATCAAAGAAAAATAGTCGAGCTAGACAGCCTGCACCAAGCTGCAGAAATAAACTGACGAGCAGTACTCCTGCTGAAGAAGTGAACTGCTGAGCAAAAATAGCTAAGCTGCTTTTATAGAACTGAAACTCTGAAGAAATAAAATAGTTGATTTTCTGCTATTACCGAGATGACTTGTTTTGTTCACTGAAGCCAACAGAAGACAGAAAAGTGAAAATTACAGCACCAAATGGAAATTGGATTCAATGAAAAACGACATGGTGTCCAAGGTTTATTTGCAAGCTGCTGAAGTCGAACTGAATCCCTAAAAATTGATACAGTCGAGCTGCTTCTTCTTATCAGCTGTACAGATGAATATAATACCACAAGGTATTCTAGCCGCTGGAAGCACAATGGAGAAGTGTGATATGGAACAAGCCGCTGAAGCTTGAAATGAATAGAAGGATTGCAAAAACAAAATTATAGCAATGTTAACCAAACTTTTTTAAAGCCATATCAAATCAAGAAAGCTAGAGTTGAGATTTAAACCATAGGTTTGCTGCATCATGGTTTCCTATAAATCATGCTTAAACAACATAAAACGATGTTTAACAATCAATCTATTTTTAAAAGCATAAAAAATAGTAGAGTAAACATGCACAAGATCACACGTGTGTTACATAAACAGAAAATCAGTAGTTAGTATGAATTTTAGGAGGATCCCACTAAGTCAACTAGGTTTACAGGAAAATGATCAATTCAAACGATCAGATTTCATATAGCACCATGAACCCCTTCCCTTGTAAGAGCATTGATATAAGCTGCAAGTGTAGAAACAAGTACACCTGTCTTCATCTCTCCACGAATTTCACCACTGAGATAAGCTACAAATGTGAGGGAAAAGCTGGGTACTTGGCACGAATTTCACCTTTGGATCTCCGCTGCCAGCCGCGCTAGTGTCCCATCCCGCGCCGCTGCCCGCCCGCCTCGGTGCCGCATCCCGTGTCGCCGCCGCATCCCGCGCCGTAGAGATCCGCCCTACATTGATGTGGAAGAGGCCTCGTCAATCGAGCCTGGCGGAGAGCACGGATGGGAACGCGTACCAACAGCCTAGATATGACTGTCGCGGTGGAGGAACTGCATCCAGCCGTTGGTGTACGAACGGGGGACCTGAGCGCGACCTAACGTAGGAGGAGGGTGATCCGCTCCCCATGGATGCCAGTGCGTGGATCCGCTATGGCGCGTTCCATCGGAGGGAAGGAGGAGGATGCGGGCGACGGGCAGTGGCTGGAGAACGGCGGAGTCGGGGTCGCTCTACCCGTGAGCAAGGAGGTCACGACCGATGGAGGGGTCTGAACTCTGAAGGTGGCGGCGGCTAACGTGGGATTAGGGAGAGAAAGGTTGGAGGGATTTTTGGGTGAGGAGCGAACGCGCGGACTGAAGTCGCTTGAGATTGGGATTTTTTCAAAAAAAAAGCATGAGCATGGGACCTAGCCAATTTTTGGCTCGTGGCTGCGGTTTGGTGTAGTTGTGACAGATAGAGCGCGAGATATCGGAAGTTAGCCGCTCACAGCAAACTATAATGGAGTTTTGGGACTTTTTTTGAACTTTTAATTAGATTAGATGTAAAAAAAATAAGCATGATCCATTTATTGTAGATAATATACTACACATATGTTGGAGTTTTAATTATTTTTGAACTTTACTACTTTCTCCATTCTAAATTAAAAGACTTTATGTTGACTGTGGTTGGATTCCAGTTATGAGCCTGTTCGCTGATTGGTTTCTGGGCTGATAAGTCCGGCTGGTGCTGATTTGTTGTGAGAGGAAAACATTGTTGGCTGGCTGATAAGCCCCGACTGAAACCAACAAGCGAATAGGTTATATGTGTGCGTGTGTGCGTTCATAGGGGTGAGTGTGCGCTCGTGTATGTAAGCGTCTGCGTCTGTAATTGGGTCTCAAAAAATTAAAATAGTTTTTGGCTTTTCTAGATAGATAACTTTGGTTATGCACTCCAGTGCTCCACGTGTTGCCGGATCAGCGTGTGACTTGTACGAATCAGTGTGTCCCTTCGCTAATTCGTCAGAGGTGGCCATAGGGGTGGATCGAAGACAAAGTTAGGGTTCTAAGGTGCGTGCAGCCACAAGATTTTTATATGGGAGAGGTGTTTGTTGGTCTCATGACTTTGTGAGGAGCACGCATTTAGCATTCTACGCGGTAGCTATTATGTCAATTTGATTTTTTATGTATAATATTTATGACACATAAATCAATTTTGAGGTGATTTTAATAATAAACAGAAATGTATGTTTGTAGACTTTTTCTAACAAAGTTTAGATATTATTACTTTTATTCCATGGTAATCCAACTAATAATTACAATAATAACTAAAATTTGGTCAGATCATTATGCAAGCTGACAACAACATATTTTGGGTCCATAAGCATAGCACAAAACTTTTAGGCAATTTTAATAAAGTGGGACTGTACATTCTTCATAGATAGAAACATCTTTCACTTAGTCCTACAACTATGTGTAAGATATATCCATTTGTGAACAATGTACAATACTATTTTGTTAAAATCTTTTGAAATTTTTATGCAATGATTATACACCAAAATAATGTTGTCATGCATGTTTATAGATTTTCTAACCAAGTTTAGATATTATTACATTTATTCTATGTTAATCCAACGAATAATTGCAAAATAACTAAATTTGGTTAGATAATTCTGTAAACTGACACAACAACATATTTTGGGTCCATAGGCATTCCATAACAATGTCAGATAATTTTAATAAAGTAGGACGACACATCCTACATATAGTAATATCTCTCACTTAGTCATATAACTATGTGTATGTGTGTAATATGTCCATTTGTGAATAATATGTAGTATTGCTTTGTTAAAATCATTTGAAATTTTTAGTCAATGATTAGACATCAAAATCATGTTATCACTCAAATTATAGATTTTTCTAACCAAGTTTAGATATTATTACATTAATTCTATGGTAATTCAACGAATAATTGCAATAAAACTAAATTTGGTCAGATAATTCTACAAACTGATCATAAACGAATTCAAATGAAAAAGTTGTCAACTACAACATCGAGATTTACCATCTTGGTTTCAGTCATTTCCCCATACGAGTTTGTTTGAATAATTCAAAATTTTGAATTTCAAATTATGAGAATTTTGAACTAATTTTTGGGAGAGTAATGATTTCAAATGAAAAAGCCATCAACTATAAATTTTTATAACTCATCTAGATCTACAACTTTTATTTTGCTTATTTCTTCGTTTCAAGTTTGTTTGAAGAATTCAAATTTTGAATTTCAAAATATGATAAACTCTCATTCTCCATTCACTTGAGAAATAAAATGACGAATAACATTAATAAACATGCAACTGGTCTAGTGGTAGTGTTGGTGTTGGAGTTTGGTGTGGTTGTAGGTTCAAATCTTGGGTTTTGCTTTTTTTATTTTTCTTGTCATTCTTTTTCATGCCATGCTAAATTTGAATTTTAAAATATAAAAATTTCAAATAGAATTTTGGTATAGTAAACAATTTCAAATAGATTTTTCTTTTCATTTTTCCACACCATGCTAAATTTGAAATTGAAAAAATAAAGACTTCAAATATAATTTTGTGATAGTAAATTATTTCAAATGTAAAAGTTGTTAACGAATTTTTAGAACTGATTCAAATCTATAACTTTTGTTTCAGTTGTTTCTTCATTCGAGTTTGTTTGAAGAATCAAAATATGATGAGCTCTCATTCTCCATTTACTTGAGAAATAAAATGACCAATAAACATCAACAAATACACAAGTGGTTTAGTGGTAGTGGTGGTGTTGGAGATTATTGAGGTTGCAGATTCAGATCTTGGTGGGCATCCCTTTTTTATTTTTCTTGTCATTTTTTCCATGCTGTGCTAAATTTGAATTTAATTTAATATGAAAACTTCAAATAGAATTTTGGGACAGTAAATGATTTCAAATAAATTTTTCTTGTCATTTTTTCCACACCTTACTAAATTTGAATTTTGAAATATAAAAACTTCAAATAGAGTTTCGGTACAGCAAATGATTTCAAATAGATTGTTCTTGTCATTTTTTCCATGCCATGCTAAGTTTGAATTTTAAAATATGAAAACTTCATATAGAATTTTCAGACAGTAAATGAATTCAAATAGATTTTTCTTATCATTTTTTCCACGCCATGCTAAATTTGAATTTTGAAATATAAAACTTCAAATATAATTATGTGAAAGTAATGATTTTTAAATGGAGAGGTAGTCAACTACAAGTTTTTAGAACTAATTCAAATATATAACTTTTGTTTTGGTCATTTTTCCATTAGACTTTGTTTGAATAACGGAAAAGTCATCAACAACAAAGTTATAGAACTCTTCGTGATCTACAACCTTTGTTTTGGTCATTTTTTCCATTCGAATTTGTTTGAACAATTCAAAATTTATATCTTGATAGCTCAAGCCATGATTTCTGTAACAAATAAAATGAAATACTAGATCTTTCACAAACATATAAGTGGTTCAGTGGTAGCGAGGGTGATGTTATCCTCATGGGGTTGGTGGTGAGGTTGTAGGTTCAAAATCTTGGTGGTCACCCAATTTTTATTTTTCTTGTAATTTTTTCACGTCATACTAAAGATTAGTAACACTTGGACTACAACATTATTTTATATTACTACAGGTCATTTATTTATTACACATTTTATATGTTCCATTTATGTGTTATAATATAGTACACTTTTGTGATATTTTGCTTGTAACACTAATTTTGTGTTACTATAATTATTGTCGGTAACACATTTTTATAAAACACATGTTTTGTGTTACAACCGAAGTCTATAACACATTTTTTTATATTACTATGAAATTTCATAGGAACACATGGATGAATGTGTTACAAGAAAGTGTAACAATATCCTTGTTTTGTAGTAGTGTTTTTATCTCCAAATAAATTTATTAAAAAAACTATATTCAAAGATATTTCCAATGATACTAATTATGTACCATAAATATTAATAATTTTTACTGTATATTTAGTCAAAATTATTTCTTGGGAAGCGAAAACGACATACATTTAGGGGGGAGAGAGTATTTATTATTTTAGTACAGTATTTAGCCAACAAATTATGAAATTAATAAAAAACTACACCATTAGATTTTATAATAAACAAAATAGTCCATACCTAATATAGTTGTGAGATTAATCTCGTTCGTTGAGAAGGCCTAAAATACGAGATTAATAAAAAAAACTACACTGTTAGATTTTTATAATAATCTAATGGTTTATTATACAGAGGAGTCCATACCTAATACAATTGTGAGACTAATCAGAAAAAATAAAATGGCAATACACAATTGGATTTTATGATGAACTAACGTCTTAAATTAAATCAAAATGTCTACACCTAACACAATTATGAGATTAATATAAAAATAGAAAAGAACATTTGTCATCAGATTTTATATATGATGATCCGACGACTTAGATTAAAACCAAAGAGTCCATACATAATACAGTTATAATGTTAACCGGAAAAAGGAATTATATGGCGATCTATCGTCTTAGATTAAATCAAAGTATTTAAGCCTGATACAATTATGAGACTAATCGAAAAATAAGAAAGAACCTACACTATTGAATTTTATGATGATTTAATGGCTTTGATTAAACCAAAGAGCATGCTTAATACAATTAAGAGATTAATTATAAAAAAACAAAGATCATAATCCACTACTTCTTATAACGATCTAATAGTTTAAATTAAATTAAAGGGTCCATGCCCAATACAATTACGAGATTATCAAAAAATAGAAAGAACCTACGTCGTTGGATTTTATGATGAAGTATAGGCTTGGATTAACCGGAATATCCAATACAATTAATAGATAATGCAAAATGTAATATGAAAATAACAGTTTGATTTCCACCCAAGTTGGAAAGCAAAATAACTAAATATGGAGTCCACGTAAAGCACAATTTCTAAAACAAAACATTTCATAAAAACTATGAGTTTGGTCTCCAAAAGATTGTAAAAAGAACTAAATAAGTAGTCCATATAAATTATAAATATTAAATGGATAAATTTAGAATTAAAATTTACATAAAAGTACCTGAATAAAAGATTAATGTATTAAATGATTTCCATATGTTGAAAAAAGTACCTGAATAAAGATTAATGTAGTATTGAGTTGAAAACAAAGTTTAGCAAAAAAAAAAAAATCATTTTTCACTCTCAAGGACTAAAAACTATCACATGACCAGACAAATTTGTATTTATGAAGATATATAGACAAAAAGTCAATATAGATAGGACATATATGAAAAGACATAGTAGTTGTGTAGAATTCAACAACCGTTCCAATTGGATTTTTACATAGTAATAAAAAACAAGGAAATCACATGATCTTCTATGGGAGGATTACATAGCTATCACCTATCACCAATGTCTTTGCATGCTTTTTTTTAGTTCAAAAAAACTCATTGAAGCATATGTGATCCAAATAACACCACTTTGGATGTAGTAGTTGCTCTGATAGGCAACAACAACATTGGGATAAATCCCACGATGTTTTTTTTGGCGGGGCACGGGGGGGGGCAGATATAGGTCCACAATAAAAAAATGTAAAAAAATAAATTTAGAAGAGGGCCAAAGAACTAATAAACAGTTTGTCAGGGACTTGGACCAATCCATGAGAGATTTATACAATAGTTTTATTGAGGAATGGAGCTGAAATTAAGGCTGCAATAATTTGGCATTAGTAGAAATTGCTCAACCATATTAGTATGTAGTGGTGGAAAAAAAGATGAGATAAATATTAATAGGTTCAAAGCTAAGAAATTCATCGATGGTAACTATATTAAATTCGTGCCAATGGATACATCTATCGATGGTAACTATATTAATTTTGTGTTAATGGATACTACGAGGGTTCATAGATAGAGAACCGCTACAATCAAACAAAGAAGCAAAATTATATAACTAATATTTTCAAGTAAGAAAAATTTAAATCCACAATAACTATGAGAAAAAAAAACAGCTACACACACTATTTACGTAGGCCATTATTTTTTGTTGGATCGTGTTGCCACCTCAAGATATTTCCGGTCGGGATCACACGTTGGGTCGTCCGACCGTCCTTCTAAGGCCTTGTTTGGATGCATATATATCATTCCATTTCACTTCAACACATGTGGATTGAAGTAAATACATATGAATCCAAATAAGGCCTAAATGATGGAGGGACGCCATGGCGACGAGCCACTCGAAGGTCGCCACGAACCAATATTTTTTTTTCCCAGTGAACTACTCTTGCTGTGGTCGTCGTCGTCGTCGGAATTCCAAGTTCCATCTTCCAAGTACGTGTACGCCCATGCATGATTTATTCAAAAAGTACGTCCATGCATGGAAAACGAATGGCATGCCTGTCTGCCGGTCCGGCCGGGCCACGAATTTTCCCGGGCGGCGTAGAGTTGTTGGCGACTCGAGGACCGGGGAAAGAACGAACTGCGCATGCATTGCAGCAGGCGTGAAGTGACCTCCGATAGGAGAAGAGAAGCGTCGTCTCGTCTCGTCGTTTTCTGTTCCCATGCATGGCCAGTGCTACGCGTGAAACGAGCAGGAGACTGTCAGCGATTGGAGCCGTCTGATTCGAGATTCCTGTGCGCGGTCGTGGTGCCATTGCCTCCGTATCACACCAACCATCCTACTCCGCTCCGCAGGGTAAGTACACCGAAAAATGCTTAGAACTAGCTTAAAAGTTAATTGTTGAGCTACCCTGAAGTGGCTATGTCGCGTGCGTTGTCTGAAGTCACAGCACGTTGCTTCAGTAGTCATGCATGCTACCGAGTGCGCGCGTAGGCGGCTGACCACCCTGCAGCCACGCCAACCGGCCGGCGGCGAGTAGTTCAGCTCCGGCTTGCACGGGCACCACACGCCTCACGCAGTAGTAGGCCGCGGGCGGCAGCCGCGCGGTCTCCCGTGAGTTCCCCACCCCGTTTCCATCATCCGCGCACCCAGCACTCACCGCGCCGCCCACGGCCACCGTACCGGCGACGCGTTGCCGATCACTCGTTCGCTCGCCTCGTCAGTCGCCGCTTTTCGCCAGCCTCGCTCTCCGCTTGACGCCCTCCCGCGGCAAGCGCACAACCGATCAGAGAGACTCCAACTCTATTTTCTCCATGCGCGCAGGCCACGGCGGTCGTGGTCGCCCCGGGATACCGGCAACCACCATCGAGCGAGCAAGACGACGTACGCCACGACCGCGAACCGGCCGGGACCCATTCGCCGAGTCCATCTTTCCCTGTTCTTGGAGGCTTGGACTCGGTCGCGCCCATGGAAACCAACAATAATTCGATGCGATGGGGGGCCGTGTGCGCGGCGCGGTCGTGTGCCGTGTTGGCTTTTGACAGCGCATGAATGGACATGATATGCATGCCCTTCCGCTCATGCCGAATTTTGTATTTTTAGCCCTTTTTTTTTAAAAAATCACAAATATGTCCCTAGAGGTAAGATTTTAAAATCTGGACTGTTAACTCGGCACCATCGTTGCTTACATGTCTCGGCGCCAACGCTCTTGAGCTCGAAGCAGACGTGACGGTGATTTGGCAGGCACCTCGGCGCCTAGATCTTGGCGCCGAGCTCGGAGCCAGGGTTACTGGCGCCAAGTCTGTCTTACGTATGGGCCCCAATCCTTTCTCTTTTCCTCTCCCTCTCTCTCGCACCTCCCTCGCCTCGCCCGAGCAACGCACCGCCGCCACCGCCAAGCCCTTTCCTTTCTTCCCCACCGCGCTTTCTCCATCGCCGCCGCCCTACTTCTGCAAGGCCACCATCATACGCATCGTCGCGCCCGCCAGCGCCCGCCTCGCTCGCCCGCCGTATGCGTGCGCCCATGCCATGCCTTTTTGTCATGCCTTTCATCACCGCCGCCAGCCGGTGGCACTGCCATGCCCCATGCCGCCCGTCCGCCCACGCTGCCTCGTCGCCACGTGGCGCCCGTCACCGCCGGCCTCAACTAAGTTTGCACTCTATCTTTCTCAGACCAACTAAGTTTGCATCCCTCTTTATAGTGCGGCGGATCCTAAACTCAAAAACAAAAATAAAACCTTACAAGGTCTTGCATTCATATGCGGAGCGCCGTTACACAGTTGTGTGTGACAAGGAACGCTGTCCATGGAGGGTTTATGCAAGGAAACAAAAGGTCACCGGAAAGTGGAAGATCACAAAAGTTGTCGGACCACACAATTATGCTGACCATGTGCTGACACTGAGGCATCGGCAGTTGACATCTACCCTCATTGCCAAGCGGTTGATGGGAATATTGCAGGGAGAACCCAACATGAAGCTTGACCATTGTAACATTCCCACTTGCATTTTCTAGTGCTCTGTTCAAACAAAAAATTATATCATATATATCTTAGTAAAAGAAACAAAATA
This sequence comes from Miscanthus lutarioriparius, assembly GCA_904845875.1. Classification (NCBI taxonomy): domain Eukaryota; kingdom Viridiplantae; phylum Streptophyta; class Magnoliopsida; order Poales; family Poaceae; genus Miscanthus; species Miscanthus lutarioriparius. Next base: position 14,301,021 of record CAJGYO010000005.1, read on the forward strand.
CGATTTCATGTTTACCACAAAAATAACCAACCTCATCATAGTCAACCATATGGCCGCAATAATGGCATATTCCAAGCTTCGAAGGGACTAAACCGTAGTTGAATTTAACACCTCATTCGCACTTTACTGGATGTGCTTTGTAAATTAACATTTCTTTCTTCTTTTCCTTTGTCTTTGGTGGCTTCGGCCATTGATTCTTAGAACCATAGAGCCACTCCTTGAAACGACACTTCGTAAATCCATACACCTAAAAGAGGAGACATTAGTACACGTACACATAGAGCTAAACATTTAAATAAATACACTTTTCACTTACTTCGTGTTTGTTCGGACACACAAACTCCAACGTATTCTCAGGGTTTATCATAGCTCAATCTCCGCATTCGCACAGAGGAGGCTCCTCGAGTCGTCTAACTGTGGCTAGTTGCTTCTCCTTAGCCGTCATTGGTGGAGGGTTAGGGAGAGTGGAACCCACCGCTTGAAGTGCTCACTTGGATGTCTCCCTCTAAACCAATTGTCAAAAAGGAGGTACCTAGGGTCAAACTTATCTGCACCGTCGATCCATTAAAAGAAAAAAAACCTCATGGTCCTATACAACAAGATTTCAGCAAAATATTAGTAGCATACTTACACAAATAAAGAAAAAAAGATAGTGAAAACAATTACTTACATTAAAACGACCACATATGTAGAAACAACGCGCCGCTGTGTTTGAATGTCTCGATTGAAACACGTGGACCGGGAAACCACAGTCACAGTTAGAGACAGGGAGGTCAGGAGGGACGGGGGCATCTTTGTTAGACATGTCGGGGTATAATTCTCGAGGACGACCCCGTTTTCGTCAAAACTCCTCCCGATACATTTCTTGCATCTAACAAAACGGATGTAATTTAACAAACAAAAATCAAAACATCATAAATTAATTTCAATGAGAACCATAACTACAATACAACCAATTTCATTCTAAGAACCGAAAGCAATTAACATTAAACCCTAAACCTAGGGTTTCCTATTTGATGCATAACAATGAACCCATAACATAACTACATGCGTTGTGGTTACCTAGGCTTGCTAGCTTTTTCACGCCTTGACATCATCCTACGGTTGTATAATATAAATATTGAGGGATAGAATGAAACCTTAAGTAATGACGATTCTTATATTAAAAAATCCGACTAATATATACCGAATCGATGCGAAAAAAACTAGGAGGGGAGCGAGGATACCTTGCTCCCGAAGATTTACATATCAAATCAAAGTCTCAAAGATCTAATATGCCGATTCGTGAGGTAGGGCGAAGTGGGAGAGAGAAAAAACCCGAGAGAGATGAGAAAGAAGAGAAAGAAGGCTCGGACAAGAAGGTTGGGGCCGGGGTTAAAACACCACCTTGGCGCCATAGATCATGGCGCCGAACTCGACGCCAAGATCTACGGCGCCAAGCTCGGCGTCAGGATCTATGGCGCCGAGCTGCCTGCCAAGTCACCGCCACGTCTGCGTCGAGCCCAAGACCTCAGCGCCAGCAACGATTGGGCCGAGCAGTGTAAGCTCGGCGCCAGTAACTATGGCGCCGAGCTAAGGGTCCAGATTTTAAAATCTTACCTCCAGAGGCATATTTATAAAAAAATTTCAAAAAAAAAGACTAAAAAATAAAAAATTCGGCGCCTCATGCTCCCGTGGGAAGCCGGTTGTAGTCGCTGACGCATGGCGAGCGCTGTGCAGCGACAGCGATTCCGCGAGGCGGGCGCCCGACCGATTCAAAGGGGGGCTCGCTCTCGCTCGGCCGAGGACCGCTTCAAAGGGGTTGGCTGTTCTCGCAAGAAATGTGTCGCGGGTTTAGCAGCCGGTTGCCATCATTGGTCCAAGGAAGGAATATTGCCTGTCTGGGTCTGCCGTTGATTTGGTTTCTTTCCATTTTGTTCATTTCTATGAGACATGTACAGGAGCTACTAGCTCCATCTGGGAAACAGCATTGTGCAGTGCAGGGATTATACTTCAGTGGACAACCCTTGCGTACTATCTCTGTCACGACAACGAGGGCTTCTAGTTCTAGCTATATTTACCACTGCGGTAACAACACTTCAATTCCCTTATAGTAGGAGATTATAGCAGGATTTTGTGGGTTTATTATGTCAGGGTGAGTCCAAGATTCAGCACAGGTTCTCACATCTCCCCTGAGGCACGTGCTTAGTGATGATACACCTCAAATCTAGTTTATTTGTTCATGTGTCAGAACTTAGTCAAGTAGATGTAGATGTGCATGTGCTGTGTTCCTGACAAAAGACTACGCTAAGAATAAATCCATGGCACTGAACTGACTGAAGACTGGCCACGCTATTATATATTTTTTTCCCAGACGAAGAATATAATCACTGCCAACCAAACCTCGCTCGTTTGGAAACTAATTAATACAAGTTGCGTCGCGTCCAAACAGCTCGGTGAACTTTACTTGCGTCGCGTCCAAACAGCTCGGTGAACTTTACTTTTCACCGAACTGAGGCTCTGTGAGGTCCTTGCACTTCGGCAGAAAGAAGACAGCTACAATTTGGGACTTTGTTGCCCAGATTCGTCAAGATCCATCACTCTCACAAGCAGCGACAAACGGAAGGCTTCAATCTAAAGTTTGGAATCGCTGACCACGCGAGTGTTCATATCACTGTAATTTCATTTCATCCATTCAATTCAAAAGATGAATCTTTTTGTCCTTTTTCTCTTTCCTCCACAAAGTAGCTAGTTAGTTCGGCTATGCAGACTGCAGAGTCTACCTCCGAGATCTCATCTCATTATCACGCTAGGAAGAAAGTTTCAATGTGTTACAGGTGATTCGGCAAAAACAAGTGATTTCTCGCATCCGTTAAGGGGCCCGTTTGGAACTGGAAAAAAGTTCCTATATTCCAATTAGAATTAACATTTGAGATTTATCGGCCGGCTCATCAGTGTTTCGAAGATTCTCACAGTGATCGGGTTTGTATGTGCATGTTCAAAAAATGAGTGTGCATATATATTTGTGGATCTATTCCGTGTAATTAGAAAAAAACAATAAAATCCATACGTACAGAAGAGGTAAACGAAGAAAAGTAACGTGTCGGCGTTAGCAGGAAACTTCTTCTGGCAGTGCTTTTATGCCGAGAAGGCGACAACCATACCAAGCCACGAGTCCAGCACTTGACAGAGAAGTAAATCTTTTGTATTGCATGACAAGTTAATTCCATCACTGTTCATCGTCGTAACGGATAACCAGATAGAAACGATTGGGCTTCTTTCACTTGCTTTTTCTTATGGTACTACTATACAGGGACAAATTATTAAAGGAAGTGGCGTGTGTGAGAGTTGACCTGGTACACAAGAACACGACAGCAGAAAAGTTGGTGTTCAAGTTGACTAGGGATCGTAGACCGATGTGTAGCTTGCCTTAAAATCTTGCCTGGTTTTGGCTAAGCCATAGATTAGCAAATCCTACGCTCCTGGCCACACATGATCCACATACTAACTGGAGTGTTGTTCTTGTTCTCTGCTGCAAGTCCATCATGGTGGTTTAGGTTTGTTAGCACCAACACTCCAACCTAGCTACTACTCACATGCAAGTGTTCATATATGCTTTATGATAATAGAGAGAAATGCTTTCGTTCATTGCACTGGGTTAATCTTCAACAACCCATGCAAGTAGCGGTTCTGGATAGTATAGAAATACAAACAAGTTTTGGAAGTCACACGGTTACGTAGAAATGATGCTTGCGTATTTCTTATACCATCACATCAACTAGTATATTTTAGGCATACTAGCAACCTAAGTGATAGTCAAAGAAATCAATTGGACAATCCAATTCATCGCTGCACATGACATGCTAACGAGGAAAGATTATCAACTAAGGCCATGTTCGCTTGTCTTATAATCCGTATTTTTCAACTTGTTTTTTTTAGTCGGAGCAATATTTTTCTTTCACAACAAATCAAACGGAATAGTGTTTCGGTTTGTTTTTTCAGCGAAACGAACGGGGCCTAAGTGTTAAAATAACATAGACGCAAATCAATACGACTAGCAGTAGCTTTTGACTGTTTTAAGGTATAAATTTTTCAGTCAAGATTTCACAGAAGATCAAACGCGAAAGAGAGAACATCTGCGTCTGCTCAATCTCGGTTTAACTCCTGCCTCTTCGTTTAAACAAACTATCTTCTTCAACTCCATGAAAAAGGAAATATTTGCTGAGTTCATTTGCATCCAAAGCAAGCATGCTAGTATGCTAGAGGCACTGAGAAAAATCTCTGATGGAGCACGCACAATAAATAAGATAGCATGACTGCTGCAATTGCTATTGCTAACCTCTATTAACCGACGGCGACACGGACGGCGACACGGCCGCCGCGACACCGCGCTATGAGCGTCCGCTGCTGTGCCTGTGCGTGCGCCTCCTGCGTGTGGCAATAGCAGCGGGCAGCGGCAGTTGGTCACCGTGGACGTGGAGCCTGCAGTGGACTGGAGACTGGACCCTCCTTGCCGCAGCTCCGCTGGTGGAGTGGACGCCCGGCTACTCTGTAGTACTCTCCATTCTCCAAGAAGGCAAAGGAAGAGCAAAGCTCACCCACCCTGCCCATCGGCCATCGCGTCCTCTCTCTCGCTTCCCTCAAATCCACCGATTCCCTTCGAGAGGTCAGGGCCTCTGCGGTGCGCCCGATTCCGTCCCGCCTCGCCGATCCACCCGCCGCAGGTGTGTTTCCTCGCGCCAATTTCCGGTAAGAATGCGTTTCTGTGGAGAAAATCTCTGGTTTTGCGCAGAAATTTCGTGCCTTTCTGCTGACTTGGCGATTTCTCATGGCTTCTGCAGGTGGGCGGCTTCACCGGCTGGAAGTTTAGTACTGCGGTTGGAACCTTCGTTCCGAGCTGGTTCATTTTCGCGTGGATAGGTTTGGTACGGATGGGAGCCGGCGGCGCGGGGATCAGGAATGTTTGGGTGCGTGGGAGGTGAGAGCCGCCGGTGGGCACTGGGGGATTAGGGTTTGGTTGGAGAGGGACCAACGAAATGGGGGGCTTTTGCTCCAAGGGATCGGCGGTGGACAAGTCACCCAGCGACACTACGCTCGGCCCCGGCAGGGTGGTCGACCACCATGACCGTCTAGTGGTGAAGGAGGAGGAGAAAGCTGTGGCGGGGGAAGCTGCTGCCAAGAGGATGCAAGAAGAGCAACATCAACACCAACAGCAGCAGCAGCCAGCGCAGCCACCTCTGCCTGTATCGATGTCGCAAGCTGCAGTGCGTGAAGCTTCCACAGATACCACTACAGCACCATGGGATGGGGTACCACCACTGGCACGGTTGCCATCGCAGAAGTCGGGGATGGGTGTGGCGAATAAGGCAAGTTTTCAGTACTTTGGTGCATTATAGCTGAATCAATCGTTTCTTGCCTCGTCTACTGAAAAACTGAATTGTTTTCTTATATCAGTGTATTTTGTTCTTGCTGATAATGTTGCTTAGGGATTAGTGCACTTTTCTCATGGGAATTTTGAAGTTTCTTTTTTTCTGTAGCATTAGCCTTTCATGATATCTTGAACTAGTGGATGATCTACTAACATCTTTGCGTGAATTTTAATAAGTCTTCTTTGAGTGCTTGGCAGCAAGGCACTTGTTATTCTCTGCTATAATGAATGTGTATTGCTTTGGATTTGTGGTCACACAAGAAAGGACCAAGCAACTAACCAATTCAGCCCAAAAGCTTAAGCTGATGGGGAAAGGTGGGCAATTCATTTATACTTCAACACCCCACCTCACGTGTATCCCTCAGGCCTCAAACGTGGAAATAGGCCTCAAACGTGGAAATAGGAATTGGCTGCAGTTATTTTAGGAGTATTTAATTGTGTCCGCCAGGATTTGAACTCGAGAGTCGAGATATTTTGCCCTGATACTGACCTATTCAACCCAAAAGCTTAAGCTAATGGGGAAAGGCAGCCATTTCACTTAACTTCAACATATGGGCTACTGGTACTGCCAATTGAAGAAAATCTTGTGCAACACCAGTTGAGATGGTTTGGACTTTCGAACAAAGACCTCACTGGTGCATAGCAGGATCCTTTGATATGGGGGGAGGAAGAAAAAAGGGACTTGAAAGGATGGAATATACCTAAAGATTTGTCCCTGGGTTGGAGCGCATGGGTTCGGCTATTCACCAACATGAACCATTAATCGGCTAAAAGGCCTTTTTAGAGTGTTGTTGTGGGAACTGCTGCACACTTGTGAGTGACTGAGAGTGCACATCCTTCAAATCCAATGCAGTTTATGCTGTTTTCATCTGCATCCTTATCACTTTGCCAGGATGTTGTTGTAGTTTTTCCTATTTATCGCCACACTACTATAGCTTCATGACTTCCAGCCATTCATAAAATGAATTGCTATGCTAAACCTAGGAAATATGTAAATATGTGCGAGCTTTTATCATTGCTAAATTGAAATGTTCACCCTTAACTATTTGTCCATGAAATGTTCAAAAAATCAGAGAGATCGCCAGACCCTATGCCACGTTTGATGTTTTATTTCCTTGTTGAAATAGGTTTCAGAAGTAAGCTCAATTCTGGGTAGAGCTAGTACTGCTGGCCTTGGAAAAGCAGTGGAAGTGCTTGACACACTTGGCAGTAGCATGACAAATTTGAATATAAGTAGTTTTGGATCAGGCACTACAACAAAGGGAAACAAAATATCTATTTTAGCATTTGAGGTTGCCAATACTATAGTCCAAGGTTGCAATCTAATGCGCGCCCTTTCAAAAGATAGCATAAAGCATTTAAAAGAAACGGTGCTTCACTCTGAAGGTGTTCAGAATCTTATATCCAAAGATATGGATGAATTACTCAAGATTGCTGCTGCTGACAAAAGGTTAGTGAATAATCTCTGATAATTTTATAAACTACAACAATTGTCTGAACTGTTTATTTATTTTATTTAAGTAGCTTCCACCTGGTTATATAGAAAAATTGTACTTCAACTTGCTTTTATATGCTTGTAGTTACTGAAGTTTTTGTTTGGTCCAACAGGGAAGAGTTGAAAGTGTTTTCGACAGAAGTTGTTCGCTTTGGAAATCGTTGCAAGGATCCTCAGTGGCACAACTTGGATCGCTACTTTGATAAGTAAAGTTCACTTTGGGCCCCTGCAACCTATAGAGGTAAAGGTTTTAGGGTATTGAAAAATAACTCAGCGCTTTTATGCCATCAAACTCTTTCAGGTTGGCATCGGAACGGACTCCTCAACATCAATTGAAAGAAGAGGCAGAATCAGTAATGCAGGAATTAGTGACTTCTGTTCAGTTTACAGCTGTAAGTAATATTTATGTACCTTGGAAGCAATGCCATGTGGTGACATTTGTCTATCAGGTTAATAACTGTAATTTAGCAGACTGTAGACAGCAAAACATAAATGCACAATCAATCTTAAGATTTCTCAAAAGATTAATTGCATATCCTATGAAGAGGTAGAGAGGTCAGAGAGTGGTCTCAAATCGTTAGTATGTCACTAAGGTTATGCTCGCACTCTTGAGTCTCTGACTAAACTGTTCTTTCAATCAGTTTTATGCGTGAAGTAGTAATGATCTTAATATTCATCTGCCTTTTGCCACGAGCATAGTTTTATCCAAATTTAGCTGTCACTCTCCTGGCATCTATCAGTTCTGTTCTTTTCAGCATTTCTTTTCTCCAAATTTATAAACTTTATCATCTTTCTAACTTTTAGGAACTATACCACGAAATGCATGCCCTGGATAGATTTCAACAAGATTATCAGCGTAAACAGCATGAAGAGGATAGTTCAAGTGTTGTGCAAAGAGGTCAGTTCTTTTACATGACAATATAATGGAGTCATCTGTAAGAATTACATTGAAAAAGAAACAACTTTTTCCTCCTTTGGTTGGTGCTACTCATGTTTCGTTTTTTATCATTTGAGAAAAGTTCATCTTGAACAAAACACTCGGGAGTCAGGTCATTAGGGAAATAAGAACTTTAGTTTGAACATAATATTCTGGATGTCTTCTTGTGACTGACTTTGTAGGAGACACACTTGATTGATGAAAGTTGTCCATTTGACTTTGACAGTTCCATGCATGTATAAACATGGTCAAGGTCTCTTTCTTATGTTGTCATCTATCACTGTCAACTGTCTCCATATTTGCCGTTAGGTGAGCCACAGCTAGTGTATTTTGACCAATATATCCAGGGCTAGATGATTCATCTGACAGTTAACTGCACCTGACAAGTCCAAATCAGCCAATTTTTTTTCTTCTTGCGTCCAACACTTCTTTTAAGGAAGGGATATAATCAAAATTTGTTCTTCTCAGGTGGAACAAAATGAAAATCCAGTAATAGAAGATTGCTCTTCAGGTTTCCTGATATGATGTAGATTTAAAGTACACTTAGCAGCAGAGACTGGATCTGTATTTGCTTCTTGTTAACACGAACCTGAGTTGTGAATAAGAATAATACCTAGGCAAGGGAAAATAATTCTGAATTTCCGGTAACTATTTCTATCTTTGAACATCGAGCACAAGTGTAGCTACTGCTACTACTTGCGTCACTTAATATTTTGTCCATTTTAGTTCTTCCTATGCTACTGATGTAATCTATTCTATTTCATTCCTTTTAGTGGATTGCCTTTATTATCTTTAGCCGTGACATTTAGCCTCTTCCCCCCTCTTTTTCTTTTGGCAAAATATATTTTGCCCTTTTGGTATGCACCTCTGATACCTGCCAATTCAGCCTGTATGCTGTTTGATGAGTATACATTTTACAGTGTTTTGTTGTTGTCGTTTGATAACATTGCTGAATGTGGCTCTGTTAATTTGCAGGTGATAACATGCACATACTAAAGCAGGAAGTGAAAAGCCAACGCAAGCATGTTAAAAGTTTGAGGAAAAAGTCTCTGTGGTCTAAGAATTTGGAAGAGGTTGGTATGCAGCTTTATTTAACTGGTTAGTATGCTTGCATAATTGTGTAGTTAGAGTTAACAATGTAGTCTTAAGATTTTAGTCAAACATAATGTCACGGCCCTATTACTGTACATGCATCTGCTGCTGGCCCAATTTACTGTAGCACTCATGGCTGACGCATGTGGGCAGTAATGTGGAAGCTTCCTGTGCCTGGTTACTGGCCTGTCGAGTCTTCTAGAACCTTCTATGTTGTAAGGATCAGATCTAGGGTGAAGTTAGCTCCCTGTTTCATATAAAGAGAGGAGACTCCTTTGAATGAAGGAAGCAGGAATTAAGAGGTAGTATGCTCTTGCTCTCGTATCTCTTCGTGTTCGATCCCTTATCCATGCCTTAGCCGCCACCTAATCTCACTTGCTGGCCTCCAACTCCTTCCCCAATAGACCTAGGCCGTGACACATAATAAGAAAAAAAAAGGACCTAAAATTCCTCTTCCTAGAGCATATGAACTGATAGCTACTGCCCAACCAAATTGGTACTGGATATATATTCTCTAATAACACCCATTGGCTATGCTTTGTTAACTGTAATAAGGGCCCATTGAATTGAGGGCTATATGTTTTTCATTTGTATCAGAACTTTTAGCATCTCTCTTTGCCTGTGATACATCTATAGTCGGTTTTTACCATATAATAGACTATGTGCTGTCAGCAACTTGTAGCTCTAGGAAAGCATTCAATCCTGTTCTACTATTTCAAAAAATAATATTTGTTTCTCCTAGGTCATGGGAAAGCTTGTGGACATTGTGCACTTCTTACATTTGGAGATCCATAATGCATTTGGGCGTTCAGGTAATAACCTTTGTGATTATCTTATATGAAACTTTTGTACATATTTAGCTGTTGGCTAGTTTATCATCTTGGTTGCTTTTAAAAGCAGTTATGAGCTATGTAATTAACACATCTTGTTACTAATGTGTCGTAAGTTATACTTCAGTTTCACCTTCTGACTCTAGGGGCACAATTTTGGGCATTAGCGGATACCACAATAGGTCATATCATTTTGGCCAAAGTGAGAACGCCTAAGAGAGGTGTTATGCTTGTATATCCACGTGGGTGGCCTGGCCTTTTAGTGATCTTTTATTGCATGATGTGACAAGAGAATCAGTTCAAGTTCTTACAAATCAACCTTCCTGGTTTGTCAATCCACTGGCATTTAGCAGGCCTCGTCACACTACCTCTTAAGGGACCATGCTCATTGATTTTCTTGGTTACAAAGTGTATGAAATATTCATCTTGCTGTACACTCAGCATGGTAAATAAAACATGGATGCATTTCATTCCTTGGTTGAGCTGTCACCTGTCATACTCATACCTCCTATCCCAGTTGTGGATCTGATTTACTGTTTTTGCTACCATTATGCCACAGCAAGAGTCTCAGGGGAAACAAGCTCACAATTGTACTTGCACCTGTGGTCTATGAACATGGTTGAACTTTTTTATTATGTAATTTGCATATAGTGAAACATAATCACAATTATTATTTAAATTTTAAATATATTATGATTGTTTTCTTCACCAGTACTGTATTTATCATTGACTGAAAATTGTCATCCTAACACTATGCAGACAGTGAAGAATCACAGGAACCTACCAAGCGACGTAATAGATTGGGTCCAGCAGGCCTTGCACTGCATTATGCTAATATCATCAGTCAGATTGATACTCTTGTAAGTTCACAGGCTCCAATGTTTTCTGTGTCCTGGATATAAAATTCAATAGGTCTTTCGTTTGTATCGGAAAACAGTTCTGGTTCATTGCTGACACAATTTTGTCAATGTCAAACATCCATTACTCCCCAATATTTTAATTGAAGAAATGCAACTTTTCCGTGAGGATGAAGGATTAATGTTACAGACCTACAGTTCATGGGGTAGTACTTGTAGTTTTGTGTGCCACACAAATTGAATTTGTTGTGCTAAGAAACTCAATTTTTTTGCTTCTTTTCTGGTAGCCTAACAAGGGTTGATCAATTGACAGGTTTCTCGTTCAAGCTCTGTTCCTCCAAATACAAGGGATGCGTTATACCAAAGTTTGCCACCAATCATAAAGTCATCTCTCCGTTCTAAGCTACACTCCTTTGGAGCCAAGGAAGAGGTATGTGGGATGGCACCCATGACCCGTGGCTTGAAAAATGAAAGTAGGCTGTAGCACTCAACATCATACTATGTTTGTTACGTGTAAGCATGTAATTGTAAGTTTAATGCAAGCTTTTGCTGGATTTGTGTAGCTCACTGTTTCTCAAATCAAGGCTGAAATGGAGAAGACCCTGCGGTGGCTTGTCCCTATTGCAAGTAACACCACCAAGTAATCTAAATTCTTAACTACCTTCATAACATGCAAAATAGCTAGAGACTTCTGCTTATCCCTTTTTGTTACTGAATTTTTGATGATCTGTCCATACCAGGGCTCACCATGGTTTCGGTTGGGTTGGAGAGTGGGCAAGTACTGGGTTGGTATCTGATTTTGCTCATTTCTAACAGGAAAGTTATATGGCTAGAACATCGGAGTAACGATTCTCTTGTCTTACACAGGTCAGATGTGAACTGCAAGCCAACTGGGCAGATGGACCTGACCCGCATTGAGACACTGTACCATGCTGACAAGGACAAGACTGAAGCATATATACTCGAGCTTGTTATTTGGCTTCATCATCTTATCAGTCAATCCAAAACTGCAAATGGTGAAAGGTCTCCAATCAAGTCTCCTGTTCGGTCTCCTACACAAAGAGGGGCCTCAATCACATTGTCTCCAAACAAAAACAGCAGCAATTCATCACCTCTTCTGACGCAAGAAGATCAAGATATGCTAAGGGATGTCAAGTACAGGAAATTCATCCCTGGTATAAGCAAAAGCCAGGAGTTTGACACTAAGGAAAGGCATAATAAGCAAAGCAGGTTAAGCAAAAGTAACAGCCATTCACCAAGCAGTGGCAACCGTAAAGAGGTGCTATCAATCAGGAGGCTGCTTCCTGTGATCGACTTTGAGATCGACCGGACAAAAGCCCTTGATGTGATCGATAGAGTTGACGATCTGAGAGTACAATGATGAACCTAGATTAATCAATGCCAAAGTCTGAAAATGCACCCTCAATCTATGATCCTGAAAATCAAGATTGCTTGAAGGATACAAGTAATCAGCTGAGCTGAATTGGCATGCTGTCAGCACTTCTGCAGCAATGTGCCTGCTTGAGATGAACCGGCATCATGGTGCCAGTTTGAAGGCACCATGTGGGTTAGGGATGGTGGCCATGGGCGCATGTCCTGGCCAACTTTGTATGATATATGGCAGGGTTAATAGGAAAGTGAAATTTTATTGTAAAAAGGGATTTGTTGTGTTACTTAGTTCATGTACAAGGAGTGCAAGTTTTGAGAGGTGGGGGAGGGGGGAGCATCAAAGATCTGGCTGTGTTTCCTGCTGTTTTTGTTAACCCCAACAAATCCGTAGACAAGTGGTCCCGCTTAGCTAATCAACATTGCTTGTAGTTAGGCCCCGTTTGGGAGAGCTCCGCTCCTTGATTCTTTAGGCCCTTAATTCTCCATGGAGTGATTTCATTGGATTGCTAGGAGGGAGAAGGTGAGGAGCTGATCAGAATTAATTCTCTGCAGAAATATAATAGGGAGCAGGGTGAGGTAGATTTTTTAGCTCCTAGCTCCTACGGTAAATGGAGAAGTGATTCTCTTCTGATCCTCATCTGAATCGGTTAGCATTTTGAGCGTTTGGCTGGTTGTGAGTGATTCTCTTTGGTGAAGCTGAGCTTTTCCAAACAGCGCCCGGTGCCCTAACGTCAGTCGTCTCGAGAATTTTAGAGGCCATGTGCTAAATTTATTATTAATATACACATATTACTTGGAACCATACCATTCTTTTTTTTTACCAAACATGTCTTCAAAATAGCACTATTGACTAATTGTTAAATCTTTTTCAAGACTATTCTTTAATAAATTTAACAATCAGACTATTTTAGAATCTATTGCATCCTAATAAGTTAGACCGAATGTATCAAGTTGAAAACAATATCGACATCTATTTTATCATTATCTTATTAGGTGATTAGAACTATGGATGAAAATGGTACGGATATTTATTCGACCGTCCGTTCGACCGAACAAATATGAACACTTATCTGGATAGTTACTCGGATATCCGTTTTTTTTCGGATACGGATACTAAAACGGATATCTTAGGCGGATATCAAATACGGATGTAATATCATCGATATCCGGCGGATATCGGATAATCCGGATAAGTATCGGATATATCCGGATATTTAAAAACGGATATTATCCGGATATTTATTCAAAATTTAAAAATCACAAATTTGAACCATTCAAACTACCTCAAATGGAAAGTTGACCAAAACAACAATTGTAGATCTTGATGAGTTGAACAAACTTGGTATTCAAAACTTTTCAATTTGAAGTCATTTAGAGTTCATAATACTAGAGTCAAAGTGTTGTTTTTTCATTTGACCAAATTTGACTTGGTCAAACTTGCTCAAATGAGACACTAAATGACCTCAGATGAAAAAACTCTGAATACCAAGTTTGATCATCTCAGCAAGATCTACAATTGTTACATAGCTCATTTTCCCATTTGAGAAAGTTTTATCAAACACTAGTCATAAATTCTTGAATCTCATATAGACTTTCTCTCGAACTATGTCACACACTTGTGAAATTTGAACTATATTTTGTTCAAACTTTCTCAAATGAAAAAATGGCCTATATAAGGATTGTATATCTTGATGAGATGAACAAATTTGGTATTCAAAACTTTTCAATTTGAGACAATCTAGGGTTCCGAAAACTAGTTTGTAAACGTTGAAATTTAAAAATCACAAATTTGAACCGTCCAAACTATCTCAAATGGAAAGTTGACCAAAACAAAAATTGTAGATCTTGATGAGTTGAACAAACTTGGTATTCAAAACTTTTCAATTTAAAGTCATTTAGAGTTCATAATACTAGAGTCAAAGTGTTGTTTTTTCATTTGACCAAATTTGACTTGGTCAAACTTGCTCAAATGAGACACTAAATGACCTCAGATGAAAAAACTCTGAATACCAAGTTTGATAATCTCAGCAAGATATACAATTGTTACATAGCTCATTTACCTATTTGAGAAAGTTTTAGCAAACACTAGTCACAAATTCTTGAATCTCATATAGGCTTTCTGAAACTATGTCACATACTTGTGAAATTTGAACTACATTTTGTTCAAACTTTCTCAAATGAAAAAATAGCATATATAAGGATTGTAGATCTTGATGAGCTGAACAAACTTGGTATTCAAAACTTTTCAATTTGAGACAATCTAGGGTTCCGAAAACTAGTTTGTAAGCATCGAAATTTAAAAATCATAAATTTGAACCATCCAAACTATCTCAAATGGAAAGTTGACCAAAACAAGAATTGTAGATCTTGATGAGTTGAACAAACTTGGTATTCAAAACTTTTCAATTTGAAATCATTTAGAGTTCATAATACTAGAGTCAAAGTGTTGTTTTTTCATTTGACCAAATTTGACTTGGTCAAACTTGCTCAAATGAGACACTAAATGACCTCAGATGAAAAAACTCTGAATACCAAATTTGATCATCTCAGCAAGATATACAATTGTTACATAGCTCATTTTCCCATTTGAGAAAGTTTTATCAAACACTAGTCACAAATTCTTAAATCTCATACAGACTTTCTAAAACTATGTCACACTTGTGAAATTTGAACTACATTTTGTTTAAACTTTCTCAAAATGAAAAAATGGCCTATATAAGGATTGTAGATCTTGAATCCATGACCATGACTCCATGAGACCCATGAAGCAATGTGCTTGGCTATTTCTACTCATGCCGCGAAGATTGGTGCTTATATGATGTTTGATGTATGATGTATCTGTATCTTTATCTTATTTGTTGCTTTACTCTTTAGTCTTTCGGCTTAATCTAGATGGATTATGGACTCATAGAGTGGTGTAATGGTTTGCATGCATCGTATGATATATATATATATTGCTTTTACTCAATATCCGAATAGATATTTGTATCCGACCTTCTCCGAATCCGATTCATACCGTATTCGATACTCATTATTCGTATCCGTAACCGAGTCAATCCGTATTCGTATATGTATCCGAACGTTATCCGTGTCCGAATCCGAATCCGAACAGAAATATGAAAACAAATATAATATGAGTGATATCCGTTCGTATCCGATCCGTTTTCATCCCTAATTAGAACCTTATTGTGGAGTATTTAATGCACTTGAAGGGTAAAACCAGAGGTGGAGCCCGTTCTAAGCCTTGTTTGGATCCTTTCAGCTTTTAAGAATTTGGTTTTAAAAAAGTGAGTGAGATCAAACATGCTAGTTTTTATTTAGTTTCTTGTGTGTGTTGTTGCCAGATTAAAAAAAACCAAGAAGCTGTTGATATCCAGTTTTTATTAGTTTCTTGTGATCCTGTGAGCAATAAATGAAGCCAGATTCTTGAAAAACTAGGGATCTAAACACCATCACCAGTTTTTTCTCAGAATCCATATTTTAAAAAGAGGTAAATGCATCGTAGGCCCTTGAACTTGTCTTGGGATGCTACTTAGGTCCATAAACTCTCAAATCGTACTTCTGGCACCCTAATGTTGTTTAAGTATGCCACTTAGGTCCATAACACATCGGAACAACGTTTTTGCCGACGTGGCATGTACAACGTGGCGCTGACTGTGTCAAAGCGCACGTGAGCCGCGCGTGAGCCTGATTTGGGGCGTGCAAATAAGTAGAGAGGCCACCCAGTTCTTTTCATATCCTCTTCCCAATACTACAACCGGAACAGGGCGGCCCGCTATCTCTCCCCTTCTCGCCGCCAGATGGGCCCGCCTGTCGGACCCGTCTCCCACCTCCGGTCTCCGCCTGCCATGGTCGGGCAGCCGTGCGACCGAGCCCCTGCGCGACCGAGCCCCATGCGCAGACCGAGCCGCAAGGCCCCCCGCCGCGCCTTGCTGAGTCCCCCCGCTTCACCCTCGCCAAGCTGTAGCCGCTCCCTTTCCCTGCTCTCCCGCACACCGAGTCAAGGCCGCCATTGTCGGCATGTGGCCAAGCTCGCGACCTGATCTCTCTGCTCCCTCCTCTGCTTAACTCAGTGGACTAGAGGCCTTACGCGCTCACTCCGCATCCACCCCGCCCGCTCTGACTCTCTCTCGCCCTGCAGCGCCACTGAAAGGTCAAGATGGCGGACTAGAGGGGGGTGAATAGTCCTTTTTAAAATTAATCGCGTCGGCTAACCGAAACAAGTGCGGAATTAAAACTATCGGTCTAGCAAAGACTACACCCCTCTATCTATGTTCACTAGCACCTTTCAAAAATACTAATTAAGCAATTAAGGTGCCGGGCTAGCTAGAGCTCTCCTAAACATTTCTAAGAGCAAGGTTACACAAACCTATGCCACTAGTATTTTAAGCAACAAGGGAGCTCCTACACATGCTAGTAAGCAAAAGCACAAAGCCAACTAAGCTCACTAGCAAAGCTCAATAACAAGGCAACCAATGCCTAATTAGAGAGCGCAAATACTTAGCTACACAAACTAAGCAATGTGACTAACAAGGTTACTAAAACCAAATTAGCCACGCAAGGGAGCTACTTCTATGCTACACAAGCAAGAAGGTAACTAGTAAGCTACACAAGCTAACTAATTACAAGAGCAACTACACAAGCTTAATATGTATAAAAGTAATTGCAAGCTTGTGTAATGGGGATGCAAACCAACGGGAAGAACAAGGTTGACACGATGATTTTTCTCCCAAGGTTCACGTGTTTGCCAACACGCTAGTCCCCGTTGTGTCGACCGCTCACTTGGTGGTTCGGTGGCTAATTGGCATCACCCGCCAAGCCCGCACGTCGGGCGCCGCAAGAACCTACCCCGGAAGTGAGGGTAGCTCAATGACACGCTTTACTAGAGTTGTTCTTCGCGGCTCCCGCGGGGCGAGCACAATGCCCCTCACAAAGCACTTCTCCGGAGCACCGCACAAGCTTCTTGCGGGCTTCGACGGAGACCACCACCAAGCCGTCTAGGAGGTGGCAACCTCCAAGAGTAACAAGCACCACCGGCTTACAACTCGATCACCTAGTGCCACTCGATGCAACCTCACGATGCAATCGCACTAGAATCGCTCACTCACACAATCGAATGATCACTATCAAGTATATGTGTGATGGAGGGCTCCCAAGCACTCACAAGCATGGACACTAAGTCCCCTTAGGTGCTCTGCCATAGCCATGGCCAAAGGCCACTTCTATTTATAGCCCCAAGGGCTAAACTAGCCGTTACCCCTTCACTGGGCAAAAGTCGGGCTCTGACCGGACGCTCCGGTCATACTGACCGGACGCTGGCCCTTAGCGTCTGGTCGCCCGATGGACGCCATGCGTCACCAGCTTCAAACGCTGTTCGTCAAATTTCAACGGCTACGAAGCTGACCGGACGCTCCGGCAAAACTGACCGGACGCTGAAGCCCCAGCGTCCGGTCGTTTCCAGTAAGCTCCCCGAGGCGTATTTCTTCGACCGAACGCGTCCGGTCCACCTTGACCGGACACAGACCAGCGTCCGGTGCTCAACCTTAGCCACTGTGCCGTCTGACAGCACGACCGGACGTAACCTTTTAGCGTCCGGTCGCTGAGTGACTCAGCGTCCGGTCAGTAGACCGACGCCAGCATCATTTCGACCAACTCCATTTCAACTCTAACTTCTTCACCCTTGCTCAAATGTGCCAACCACCAAGAATTTTCATCCGGCGCAATAGAAAATAGGCATTCCATTTTCCCAAAAGCGCCGAAGCCATCTCAACACTGCAAACACCACCTCCTTTGTAAATGTGCCAACACCACCAAGTGTATCACCTTGTGCACAAGTGTTAGCATATTTTCACAAACATTTTAAAGGTGTTAGCACTCCACTAGATCCTAAATACATATGTAATGAGTTAGAGCATCTAGTGGCACTTTGATAACCGCACTCCGATATGAGTTTCACCCCTCTTAATAGTACGGCTATCAATCCTAAATGTGATCACATTCTCTAAGTGTCTTGATCACCAAAACAAAATAGCTCCTATGGTTTATACCTTTGCCTTGAGCTTTTTGTTTTTCTCTTTCTTCTTTCCAAGTCCAAGCACTTGATCATCATTATGGTATCATCATCATCATGCTATGATCTTCATTTGTTTCATCACTTGGAGTGTGCTACCTATTTTATGATCACTTGATAAACTAGGTTAGCACTTAGGGTTTCATCAATTCACTAAAACCAAACTAGAGCTTTCAGCCACTAGCGTCGCCGCCGTCGCCATTGACGAGCACACCTCCGAGCTCTCGAACTCCCCCTGTAGACCACCACTCGCCTCACCAATCCCTCCTGAAAGGATTAAGATGCCCAAGAGAGGGGGTAAATTAGGCTAATTCTAAATTTCTTTGCAATAATTAAGTCCTACGGTTAGCCCAATTAACCCCTTGTGCCTAGAAAGTGTTTCTATTAAACTAACGTACAAAAGACTTGCAACCTAAGTTCCAATTCTACTCTAGCATGGTAATTCTACGAATGTAAAAACAAGAATTGAATTGCTCAAAGTAAATGCTCAAAGTAAATAGAGAGGAGAGGAAACGCGGCGATGTTTTGCCGAGGTATCGGAGAGTCGCCACTCCCCACTAGTCCTCATTGGAGCACCCGCGCAAGGGTGTAGCTCCCCCTTGATCTGCTCAAGGATCAAGTGTTCTCTACGGGTTGATTCTTCGACACTCTGTCGCGGTGAATCACCCACAACCGCTCACAACTTGAGTTGGGTCATCCACAAGTTCTCTAGATGATCACCAAGCTCCCAATCACCACCAAGCCATCTAGGTGATGGCGATCACCAAGAGTAACAAGCACGAACTCTCATTTGACCACGACAAGCCTAATGAGATGGGTGGATGCACACTTTACTACTCTTGATCTCACTAATGAGGGCTCTCTTTGGGATTCTCAAATCTCAATCACCTCACTAGGACCTTGCTCTTCTTGGCACTCTCAAACGTGTTTCTCAGCTGTTGGAATGAGCAAAAGTACCCGCACACACGAGTGGAGGGAGTATTTATAACATGGGCTGAAAAACGAACCGTTATGTGCCTCTACGGGGTGACCGGACGCTCCGGTCATGTTGACTGGACGCTCCGATCAGTACACCCTGAACTCCAGTGTTTACAGTGTGACCGGACGCTGGGCAGCGTCCGATCAGCACTGACCGAACGCGTCCGGTCGCACTTTTCCCTCTCTGGAACCTTACTAGAGTCGACCGAACACAGGCTCTCAGCGTCCAGTCACTTCACCTCTCAGCGTCCGGTCAAACCAGACGCAATCACCTTGGTCAAATGAACTGACCAGACTCTGCGCCAGCGTCCAGTCAAACCGGAACCAGCATTCGGTCAGTATTTGACCCTCCATTCACTTCCAACTCTCGATCATATGTGAATGAAGTTTGCTCCATTAGATCTAAGGGCTGTTTTGGAGCTACCTAGTGCTAGTTTTAACAAGTGTGCACCACACCTAACTCACTAGACTCACCTAGGTCAAGCTACCCATCCATACCCTCCTTAATAGTACAGCCAAAGGAAAAACAAAGTCTTAAACTACTCTAAGTGTCTCTCCAACTCCAATCGACACTTAGAACTAGTCCATCCTTAACCTTGTCGTCCATCCTTTAAAAACCAAAATGATTTCCATCGTAGGGGCATGACCACCATGATTGCCCAATCGATCTCCATTACCATGACCTAACTTAATTGCCTCTACAAAACACACGTTAGTCATAGTAATCTTGTATTGTCATTAATCACCAAAACCAAACTAGGGGCCTAGATGCTTTCAATCTCCCCCTTTTTAGTGATTGATGACAATACCACCTCGAGTATGTGAAAGAGTTGAGGTTTTTAACATGCTTGGATTATATAAGCTTTTGGCAATAAGAACAAAAGTGTTAGGCAAGCTTATATGACCCAAGCCATCATGATGTACTCAAAAGATATGAAATAAGCATGAGTACAAGTAATAAAGCTCATTTGCATCGGAGTAAAACGCGGAAGCAAAGACAAATGAGCATAACACAAGTGATATGACATACAAATAATTCATAGTAGAGAGCACGCATGTCATATATCACGATCACGTAGATATCACTATCACATAGATATAGTTTAATGCATAAGAAGTAAACACACGACGAATGCATAATAGTGTATCACACATAAAAACCCCAAATGTAATAAATAAGCTAGTATAATAACTAAGCTCCCCCTAAGGCTAACATACTCGAACCCTCCCCCCCTTTGGCGTCAAACACCAAAACCTAAGGGTCGGTCGGTGGGGCTGCAGCGGACGAGCCGGGCGCTGAGGTACGAGGAGCGAGCTGGAACTGGGTGCCATCATCAACTGATCCAGAGCTCTGAGCTGTCTGACCCTCTATAGCTAGAAGTGATGCTGAAGCAGTCTGGGTCAGATCAAGGACTGGGGCTACTGTAGGCTGTGCTGGTACGACTGAAGTAGCTGGCTCTGAGGATGCCATTGAGGAAGGGAGCGTCTCTGTCGTGCCTGTCACTAGAGCAATGGTGGTAGGTACAGGGACATGTAAGTCTAGCGGTGTAGGGTGCCCTATCAACTCACTGAAAGAATCACCAAGGCTCCTGGACACTGAGGTCTATGGCACTAGCAGCGAGGACGTCTCTACCAGTGTGAAGCCCGTATGAAACGGTGTAAACTGCGGGGCTGGCACTGACGTAGCAAACCACTAGGACACCTGCTCTGTAGGTGAAGCAAACTGTGCTGATGGCTGTCCCTGACTTTGAAGCCCACTAGACTGTAACGCTGGAGTCGTGGAAGTGGTGGCAGGCTGACCAAGCTGGGGTGAAGGCTATGGCGGTGGAGCCCCAATAGCGGTCACTACATGTTGCATAAATCCAAGAAGCTGCTGCTGCATATGGATCTGCTACTGATGCATGGCCTACTGCTACTGCTGTAGAGTCTATGTCTACTGATGTATAGCTAGCTGCTGCTGCTGGATCGCCTGCTGCTGGCGCTGGAACTCATCCTACCGAGTCTGGAACTGAGCAAATGAAGCAGCTGTCTCCTGAGCCTAGCGTGCCTGGTCCTGCCTCATCCGCTCAAGTATGGCAAGAAGAGCGGGGTCTGACTGCGGTGCAGGTGGAGCTGAACTGGAGCTGTCGGCCTCATGATCATGTCGCTGAGGAGGCATCCGAGAGACGAGCTGGTAGTCATCATCAGAACTGTCACTGGGGTCGCTCACGACCACTCCCTCATGCTGCTCAAGCTGCTCCTCCTCAGTAGTTGCAATACCCCTGATGATATCATCCTGCTGGGCTGCAGACTCTGGCACCTCAGGACATCGGTGCGGCTGACTAGGTGCTGTAGCTGTACTATGCCTAATCATCTATGTCATGTTATAGGCAGGGAACTTTGTAGTGGCACCACTGTACTCAGCAAGCATCTCTGGCGGCCTCACTGTGACTGCTCTGTGGATAAGGAATGTGATCCATTGAGCATAGGATAGCTGCCTGTGACCTCTGAAGCCCTCAGCAATAGTGTCCTCCATCTATGACAGAATAAGATCCCAAATATCAAAAACTGTATGCTGCATCAGAGAGTTGATCAGCCACAACTATATGCGAGTCAAGCCCTCGCGATACCCCATCCTCGGTAGCAATGTACTCATGATAGCCTCAAGCACATGAGCAGTAGGAGTAAGATCACTGGGGTTCCTGTGCGACCCTTCGCCGAAGGGCTCGGTGAAGCAGTGGCGAACCAAGTCAGTAGGGGGCACATTACCACCATGTGGACATCTGGGAGGCACTGTCTGTCCATAGCAAACCTCATGAAGTCTGACAGGCTGCTCCTGAAGCCTGAGTATCTCCCTGACCCTAGTGCTCGTCAGCCGGTAATCTCTACCTCTAAATGCAAAGTGAATAAAGTTATGGTGCGGGTCAATAAAGAGAGAAGCATAGAACTGACGAACCCAAGATGGAACATATAATCCGGTCCGTCCAATCAAATCTATCAGCCCTGGCAGATATGCAAGATAGGGGCGAATGTGCTCTCCAGCTGCTGCAACTATAGAATCAATGTGGTAGACTCTCTGAGATATAAAAACTGCCCCACTATTGAGATAGGCATTGTAGAAATCTTCCTGGAGTGGTGTGTAGAATACCTCTGATGCTCTGTCATCCCTCCTCGGCGGGAACCACACCTCAAAGTCCACAAACCTCAGCTGCTGCACCTGTTTGGCCGTGGCGGCCCTCAAGTCAAGATGGGTCACTAGAGGCAGACCCTATGGTCTAGGCGGTGGACGAGAACCCCTCCGCTGTGTGTCCGCTCTCGACGTGACTAGAGCACGGGTATGACCTGAGCGGCAAAGCTGTGGCTGGGGTGCCTGCTCTGTCTCCTCTGCCTGCTGTCCCTCCTGACCCACCTGAGTCTGCTCTGCTGGCGGTGCCTACTGCTGTGACTCCCCCTGAGGCTAACCCTCATCAATAGTATGACGCCGTCCTGCAATCATGACAGTCCTAGGTGGACCACCATGAAGGCGCTCAACACGCTCGATTCCTTCCATCGCTCCTGGTGGAAGCTGATCTGCAATAACAACTCCACTACGAGCACCTCCTCTCTCGGCATGGTCGGCGGCCTCAGCCACTGTGGCTGCTCTCGCTGTCTCTGCATCTAGATATTTGCGCTTCTGGGTTGCTAGCTTCTTTGTTGCCTTGCCTTTAGGATCTGCAGGCTGGCGAGGCGGGGGCCTTCGGTCCTTATCACCGGGACCACCATCGACATTCTTCGTGCGAGCCATCTGATGAATCTGAAGAGAAAAACTGCCGCTGACAAAGATCAACTGTCAATCTGTCGCTTCCGAGGCTTGGCCTCTATCCGTACTCACAAGCTTGGCTCCGAGTTAACTGACAACTGCCACTGACACCTCAACGGCACCGACTCGCTGCACGATGGAATAGATAGGATATACAAATAAATACAATATATCTGTCGATGCGGGACCCATAGGGTTCCCCACGGAGAAGAGAGAAGAAAACCTAGTCCAAATAGGATTCTCTACATGTAATCCTACTAGGACTAGTTACACATAATCCTACTAGGATCTCTACTTTGTAACCGACTAAGACTCCCGCCTCTCCTGGACTATATAAAGGAGGACAGGGGTCCCTAGATCGGCACCTACACAAGAACACGCCACAACAAAAACCTCTAGATCTCGATAGAGATCAAGAGGACGACATAGCGCAGGGCGTAACATACTATCTCCTCCACACTGGACGAAGGGCGTCGTGATTTTCCGGTGTACCGAACCAGTATAAATCGTTGTCTCCCTGCGTTTACCACCGAGTTCCTACATACGCCGATACCCCTCCGAACAAATCACCGCCCTGGGTACCCCCGTGGGGGGTTGCCGGTGGTCAAACATCGACAATATCTAAAGATGCGAAATCTTAGGAAGCAAGCAATTTAGGAACGAAATTGAAACGATGGGCTTGCTACCTGACGAACCGGTGATCCGATGAAAAGAAAAGCGACACGCGGGTAACCACCGAATCGGCTAGGATTAGCGGTGAGCAATGAATGGATGGCCCTGGATGCAATTCAAGTCAGTGCTTTCAATGTGGGTGCTGAGCTAGGTCAAGGGCGATGGTGTTAGGGCAGGGCCTTACCGGCGCTGGACGTGGATGGCACTGCTGCTGTGGATCTCGGCGGTGTGCTGGAGCAGGGGCTCGGTGGCGCTGGAGCTCGAGCAGGACACAGAGGCGGTGTGGGGAGCTGCGGTGACGCATGGGAACGGCGGCGTGAGGCAAGGGCTCAGGCGCGGTGGCGCGGGAGGAACTCGAGCACGGTGGCGCGGCAAAGTCGGCTCGAGCAGGGCGTGTGCGGTGGCTCGGGGAAGACAGCGCGGTCAAGGATGAAGATTAGGTCAACATGCGCTGATTATATGGGGGTCCCCCAGCGGATCAGAAAAGGAAACGGGAAAAGAGTCCTGAAACCGCACGCTTTCTATTGACTGGGCGCTCCGGTGGTAGCGACCGGACGCTACCACCCAGCGTCCGGTCGATTCTAGAGAGGTCCAAATCCTCTGAAATCACGACCGAACGCGTCCGATGGACACCGACCGGACACAGCCAGAGTCTGGTCACCTAGCCTTGATGTCTTCATGATCGACCGGACGCTGAAGCTCCTTCTGACCGGGCACTGGGGAAACACTGTTTCAGCGTTCGATCACTCCTGCTCGGCGGCTGTTCACCTCCTGTGAACTGACCGGACGCTGGACATCAGAGTCCGGTGCAGCGTCCGGTCGCTCCTTTTCCAGCAAATCTTCAAAGTTGTTCGTGCTGCCTGTTCCCAATCAAGTCCCAACTCAAATAAGATCCAAATAAACACCAATTGGGACTGATGTGAGTGACCTCTCTCAAACCCTCATGTTTTTCAAAATATTTTGCCTTAGACTATAATTCTTTTTAAGAAAATAGGCAAATAAGAGGGCAAATTAAGATAAACGACAAAACAACATTCATGCATATGCAATACTTGAAAGTAAATCTAGTTGCCTGTCAAGTTTGATCCAAGGTTAAGCTTCTTCACTCGCTTTTTGGCGGTTATCTTAACCATGTTAGACAAGCCCTATATGCATTACCAAATATTTAAACATGTTGTATTTTATAATGCAATGCAAGGGACAACATAAGCTCATCTTTTAGTAAAGTTGCTAAAATCAAGAACATTGAGCTCATTCCGCAATCTACAAAATGATGCCTCATCTAGCGGTTTAGTGAAGATATCCGCCAATTGATCCTCGGTCCCTACACCTTCTAATGATATATCATTCTTTGCAACATGATCTCTAAGAAAGTGATGGCGGATATCAATGTGCTTGGTGCGAGAGTGTTGAACCGGATTATTTGCAAGTTTTACTATACTTTCATTGTCGCACAAAAGAGGTACTTTTTATAGAACTACACCATAGTCTAGCAAAGTTTATTTCATGTAAAGTATTTATGCACAACAAGCACCCGCGGTAATGTATTCCGCTTCGGCGGTGGACAAAGCCACACTATTTTGTTTCTTGGAGGATCAAGACATAAGTGATCTACCAAGCAAATGGCACCCTCCAGATGTGCTTTTTCTATCAACTTTGCAACCGGCATAATCCGAATTAGAATAGCCAACTAATTCAAATATAGCTCCTTTGGGATATCAAAGGCCAATGCTTGGTGTGTGCTTAAGATACCTAAGGATTCTTTTTACTGCAATTAAATGAGTTTTCTTAGGATTAGCTTGAAATCTAGCACACATACACACACTAAACATGATGTCAGGCCTAGATGCGGTTAAATATAACAAACTACCAATCATAGAACGGTAGAGAGTTTGATCAACCTTGTTACCTCCCTCATCTAGGTCGAGATGTCCATTAGTTGGCATTGGTGTCTTGATTGTCTTACATTCATCCATCTTGAATCTCTTGAGAAGATCTTTTGTATATTTCTCTTGAGAGATGAAGATCCCTTCTCTCATTTGCTTGACTTGAAAACCAAGAAAGAATATAAGCTCACCAATCATGGACATCTCGAATTTCTTCTACATCAATTCACCAAATTCTTTGTAAGAATCTTCCCAATGGTGAAGCCCTTCTCAATGAGGAAGTCCCGAAGGCGCTCATACCAAGCTCTTGGGGCTTGTTTAAGCCCATATAATACCTTGGACAACCTATAAACATGATTATGATATCTAGGGTCTTCAAACCTATGAGGTTGATCAACATAGACTAGTTCATTAATAAAGCCATTTAAAAATGCACTTTTCACATACATTTGATATAATTTCATTTCATGATGTGATGCATATGCAAGGAGGATACGGATGGCT
Organism: Miscanthus lutarioriparius; assembly: GCA_904845875.1. Taxonomy (NCBI): domain Eukaryota; kingdom Viridiplantae; phylum Streptophyta; class Magnoliopsida; order Poales; family Poaceae; genus Miscanthus; species Miscanthus lutarioriparius. Next base: position 14,326,916 of record CAJGYO010000005.1, read on the forward strand.
TCTAGTCTTGCAACCGATGCAAAGATCTCTCCAAAATCCAAACCTTCAACTTGAGAGAACCCCTTTGCAACTAGTCTTGCCTTGTTCCTCACAACAACGCCTTGATCATCTTGCTTGTTTCGGAACACCCACTTTGTTTCAATGATTCTTGCACCTTTTGACCGCTCTTCAAGAGTCCAAACTTCATTGCGGATGAAGTTGTTCAACTCTTTATGCATGTCATTTATCCAATCCGGATCTTGAAGAGCTTCTTCTACCTTAGTAGGCTCAAAACAAGAGACAAAAGAGTGATGAGCAATAAATGAAGCAAGTTTTTGTGAATGAGTCATTACACCCTTTGATGGACTCCCTATGATGAGATCTTGTGGATGATCTTGTAGTAGAGGTGTATTTTTTCTATTCACCACTTGAGGAGGAGGTTGTGGAGCATCAACATCTTGTGCTCGCACCACCATTTGCTCATGGGAGACATGAGTGTCTTTATTCTCTACTCTCCCATCTTTTCACCATCTTATGTCACATTTGATGAAGAAGGTGGATCAATCACTTGTACATCATCTTCATCATCTTTAGGCTTGATGTCTCCAACCGGAATGTTCTTCATATCCTCCCTCAATGGTTCATCACCTACATCATCAAGATTCTCATGTGCTCCTTAGGAGTCGTTAGATTTATCAAATTTCACATCATATGTTTCTTCACCAAGCCGGTGGCATGATTAAATACTCTATATGCTTTGGACTTTGATGAGTAACCAACAAGAAAACTAATATCACAATGTCTTTAGAACTTCCCTAGGTGTTGCCGCTTCTTGTAGATGTAGCATTTGCAACCAAACACCCTAAAGAAGGAGACGTCCGGCTTCTTCCCATTGAGCAACTCATAAGGTGTCTTGCCAAGGAACTTTTGAAAAAATAGGCGGTTGGATGCATAGCATGCGGTGTCGATTGCTTTCGCCCATAGAGCTTCATGGGTGTTGTACTTATCAAGCATAGTTCTTGCAAGAGTGATCAATGTCCGATTCTTTCTCTCAACTACACCATTTTGTTGAGGAGTATATGCATGTTGCGGAGACTTCATGTTTGATTCCAACTTCATCACAATAGGCTTCTATGTTTGTGTTGTCAAATTCTTTGCCGTTGTCACTTCTAATCTTTTTGAGCTTCACTTCAAATTCATTTTGGGCTCTCTTGGCAAACTTTTTGAAGCAAGATGTAACTTCAGATTTGTCATGAAGGAAAAATACCCATGTATACCTTGACTAATCATCAACAATCACAAGACAATAAAGATTTCCTCCCAAACTCTTGTATGTTGTTGGTCTAAATAAATCCATGTGAAGGAGTTCTAACACTCTTATGGTTGACATGAAAGCTTTGGTTGGATAAGTATTTGCAACTTGCTTGCCAGCTTGACATGCGCTACAAAGCTTGTCCTTCTCAAACTTCACATCCTTCAACCTTCTCACCAAATCATTCTTCATTAGCTTCTTGAGTGAGCTCATCCCAACATGAGCAAGTCTTTTATGCCATAGCCATCCAAGTATTGTTTTGGTGAATAGGTAAGTCTTCAAGTTTGCATCTTCGGAGGTGAAGACCACTAGATATAAGTTGTTGTATCTCAATCCTTTGAATATAACTTGATCATCATGTTTCTTGGATACAACAACTTCTTTCTTGGTAAACAAGCATTAGAAGCTAAGGTCACACAATTGCCCAACGGATAGTAAGTTGAAGCTCAATGAAGCAACATATAACACATTTGAGATAGAATGATCATTTGATATTGCCACTTTGTCCAATCCTTTGACCTTGCCCTTTGAGTTATCTCCAAATGTGATTATTTCTTGTCTATCTACTTCTTCATCTAGGGAGGTGAACATACGAGGATCACCGATCATATGTTGTGTGCAACGACTATCAATAACCCAATGACTTCCACCAGTCTTGTAGTTCACCTACACACAAGAGATCAAGCTTTAAGAACTCAAACTTATTGAGGGCCCTTCACCTTCTCAACAAGTGACTTGGCAACCTAAATTTTCTTAGGCCTATTCTTATTGGGATATCCTAAGAACATCACTTTTATTTTCTCACTAGAATCCTTTCTAAGCATATAGTGAGCATTGAAGGCAAAATGTCTAGCATGCTTGGGCAAGGGTTGTGGTGTTGGAGTTTGGCACTCATGAGCAAAGTGGCCTTCTTGTACACACTCAAAACACTTCTTTGGCTTTGGCTTTTGTTGATGTTGAGCTTGAGCCTTCTTCTCTTTGTTTGTCATATACCCAATGTCACTTCTATTCATCTTCATGACGGTGTTCATAAGTAGCTCACTTTGAAGATACTTGCCTCTTGTAAACTTACTTAATCTAATATTGATATGCTCTTTCTCCAACTTGAGCTTCTTGTTCTCTTCCTTAAGAGCATCATGGTTCTTCTCTTCCTTGAGCTTCTTGTTTTCTTCTTTGAGCTTCTCATTCTCAAGGATCAAGTCACCATCATGATCAAGAGTTTCTAGCACAATGGTGTTGTGGCTTTTGATTTCTTCAAAATCTTTCTTGAGCTTTGCATTGTCGCTCTTGAGCTTGACAAACTCAACATAATCATCGGTCTCAACCACTTGCTTGCCCTTGCTACTAGAACCTTGCTCAATGCTCTTAATGATCAAGTCATCACATGATGTAGCTATATCAATCTTAACAACATGGTTAGTAGCGTCATGTGACTCATTGGATAGAAATTCTTGAGAAATAACAAGATTATCATGATTAATCTTAAGAGTGGTATACTCTTCTTTTAGCCTGTTGTGGCTAGTGGTGAGCCCTTTGTGCACCCACTTAAGTTTATCATGTTTATCTTTAAGCTCTTTCTTAGAAGATTTAAGCTCCTTGAGTTTGGATGACATAGCTTCATTTGCTTCTCTAAGCTCAACACTAGACTTTTCGGCTAAGTCACATTTAGCTAAGAGAGAATCATTCTTAATCTCAAGCTTTTCATTTTTAGCTCTAGTCTTTATAATGATCTTAGTGTATTTCTTTAGCAATTTAGCAAGATCATCATAAGAAGATGATTCATATTCATCATCATCGCTATTACTATCACTACCATCATTATGAGCATGATCATCACTACTACTATCATCATCATGTGATACCTTTCGTTCACCTTTGGCCATAAGACATAGGTGTGTAGAGGATGATGGCGGTGGTGGCGGTGAAGATGATAAAGAATCAATAACAATAGTGGCCACCTTCTCGTCATCACTATCATCATCGGATGATCCACTAGATGAATCAATGTCCGTGAGCCAATCACCAACGATGTAAGTCTTTCCACTCTTCTTGTTGTGAAGGTCCTTCTTGCCATCTCTCTTCTTGTATGGCTTGTTCTTTTTCTTCCCATCTTCATCTTCATTGCTTGAGTCATCTTTTTTGCCCTTGTTCTTGTTCTTGAACTTGTCTTTCTTGAGCTTTATATATTGATGAGCTAGATGACCAAGTTCTCCATAAATGTAGCAATCCATCTTGGAGATTGGCTTCCTTCTATAGCTTGTGAAGAACTTCTTCTTTTTGCCATCAAACTTTATGCCACTTTTGTTGAGCTTCTTTAGCATCTTGGCGGTTTTCTTCACCATGAGAGCAAGCCTTTCATCATCTACTTCATCATCACTTGAGCTCTCATACTCAAGCCTTGCTTTGCCCTTCTTTTGGCTAGCTTTGAATGCTAAGTCTTTTTCTTTCTTCTTTGTAGAGAATGAGCCATCTTGAGGTGTGATGTGCATGTACATCTCATGAGCATTGATCTTTCCCAAGATTTGTGTCGATATAGCGGTGGAAAGATCACCTTGATGTAGCACGGTCACAATATGCCCATATTTGTCAATGGGGAGGACACTCAAAATCTTTCTTACAACATCGGATGGTTGCATTTGAGTGAGTCTAAGCCCATTAACTTTCTCTACAAGAACATTTAAACGTGAATACATCTCATTAGCACATTCTTTAGGAAGCATTTCAAAAGAGTTGAGCTTTTTCATGATAAGATGATAGCGTTCTCCACGCTCATTCTTTGTTCCCTCATGGAGCGCACAAACGTCCGACCATAGTGCATTGACGTCTTTGTGGTTTCTCACCTGATTGAACACATCTTTGCAAAGGCCTCTAAAGATGGTGTTGCGAGCCTTTGCATTTCATTTTTCATAATTCACCTCATCGCCTTGTGGGTGTGTGGGATCCTTAGGTTTTGGGAAGCCTTACGAGACGGCTCTAAATATTCCAACATATAGAGCTTCTAAGTACGCCTCCATACGAATTTTCCAATAAGGAAAATCGTCCCCCTCAAAGATAGAAGGAGGTACATTCCCGTGAGACATTTTTCACTAGGCGGTTAAGCCTAAATATGTGGGCACGAGGCTCTGATGCCAATTAAAAGGATCAAGATGCCCAAGAGGGAGGGTGAATTGATCTAATTCTAAATTTCTTTGCAATAATTAAGTCCTACGGTTAGCCCAATTAATCCCTTGTGCCTAGAAAGTATTTCTATTGAACTAACACACAAAAGACTTGCAACCTAAGTTCTAATCCTACTCTAGCATGATAATTCTATGAATGTAAGAACAAGAATTAAATTGCTCAAAGTAAATGCTCAAAGTAAATAGAGAGGAGAGGAAACGCGGCGATGTTTTGTCGAGGTATCGAAGAGTCGCCACTCCCCACTAATTCTCGTTGGAGCACCCGCGCAAGGGTGTAGCTCTCCCTTGATCCGCGCAAGGATCAAATGCTCTCTACAGGTTGATTCTTCGACACTCCGTCGCGGTGAATCACCAACAACTGCTCACAACTTGAGTTGGGTCATCCATAAGCTCTCCAGATGATCACCAAGCTCCCAATCACCACCAAGCCATCTAGGTGATGGCGATCACCAAGAGCAACAAGCACGAACTCTCACTTGACCACGACAAGCCTAATGAGATGGGTGGATATACACTTTGCTACTCTTGATCTCACTAATGAGGGCTCTCTTTGGAATTCTCAAATCTCAATCACCTCACTAGGACCTTGCTCTTCTTGGCACTCTCAAACGTGTTTCTCAGCTGTTGGAATGAGCAAAAGTACCTCCACACACGAGTGGATGGAGTATTTATAATATGGGCTAAAAAACGAACCGTTATGTTCCTCTGCGGGGTGACCCGACGCTTCGGTCATGTTGACCGGACGCTCCGGTCAGTACACCCCGAACTCTAGTGTTTACAGTGTGACCGGACGCTGGGCAGCGTTCGATCAACACTGACCGGACGCGTCCGGTCGCACTTTTTCCTCTCTGGAACCTTACTGGAGTCGACCGGACGCAGGCTCTCAGCGTCCGGTCACTTCACCTCTCAGCGTCCGGTCAAACCAGACGCAATCACCGTGGTCAAATGAACTGATCGGACTCTGCGCCAGCGTCCGGTCAAACCGGAACTAGCGTCCGGTCAGTATTTGACCCTCCATTCACTTCCAACTCTCGATCATATGTGAATGAAGTTTGCTCCATTGGATCTAAAGGTTGTTTTGGAGCTACCTAGTGTTAGTTTTAACAAGTGTGCACCACACCTAACTCACTTGACTCATCTAGGTCAAGCTACCCGTCCATACCCCCCTTAATAGTACGGCCAAAGAAAAAACAAAGTCCTAAACTACTATAAGTGTCTCTCCAACTCCAATCGACACTTAGAACTAGTCCATTATTAACCTTGTCGTCCATCCTTTGAAAACCGAAACGATTTCTATCGTAGGGACATGACCACCATGATTGCCCAATCGATCTCCATTACCATGACCTAACTTAATTGCCTCTGCAAAACACACGTTAGTCATAATAATCTTGTATTGTCATTAATCACCGAAACCAAACTAGGGGCCTAGATGCTTTCACCTCCGTTGGCCTCTCTAGGACACGCCTCAGCCTCTCATATACATCTTGGCGTCGATCCGTGGCCTTTTGGCCTCTCACCGACCTTGCCGGAGTTGTCGTCCGCTCGCCGAGCACCGGCCACCCTGTTCCGGCCAGTTGAAAACCAGGCTCACACCCCAAATCAGGCTCACGCGCGGCTCACGTGCGCTTAGACACAGTCAGCGCCACGATGTCCACGTCACGTCGGCCAAAACGTTGTTCCGATGAATTATGGACCTAAGTGGCATACTTAAATAACATTAGGGTGCCAGAAGTACGATTTGAGAGTTTGTGTACCTAAATAACACCCTAAGACAAGTTCAAAGGCCTACGATGCATTTACCTCTTTTAAAAATCACAGACAAAAACTTCCAAACAGAAAAAACGATGGAACTCAAAGGCTTTGCTTTAAATAAACTAGCTTAAACATAAACTAGCTTAAACATACTTGAAATGGATGTAGGGCACCGACCCGAAATAATGAAATATAACCCCCGCCTTCTTGATTTTGAGAGCTAGCCACCGGGACTCCGGGTGCAGAGAAACCGCGACTTAACTTTGCTAGTCGGCGGTACGAAACGCATCTCCGCTCCGAGCCCGCCGCTCTCGCGCTGCAGCGCCCGCCGTCCCCCACTCGCAACCACAAGCAAAAATCTCGATCTCCTCTCGCATCCTCCTCCGGCGTTGGGGCGACGACGCGAGCGTCGGAATCGTCAGGAGGATGTCGGCGGGCCGCCCCGTTGGACGACTATAGGTGAGCTAGCCGCCCGCCGTCATCCTCCTCTCTCAATCTCACCCACGTCGGAAGTGAAAACGTCAGTAAGCTATTCAAGGTAGGGCAGGGGTGGTGACAGCGCCGACGAGCATTGCTGTGATTTGACTGAAGGCGGAGGCGAGGGTAGCTCCATGCCCAGGGCTGGCTGGCTTCACTCTTGATACATGAACATGCGATTCATTTATGTGCGTTTTTTTTTATTGGCAATCCTGCTTGCTTAAGTTTGTTTGGCATCTTGTTTGCAGCTAAAAAATTGAAGAATTATGGGCTTATGTTGCTGCTGTTTGAGACGCCCTCTGGTTTTGCACTTTTCACTTTTTTCTGAGGTTTACTTTCACCTACCTAATACTTTGAAGGTACGTTGTTCCTCCTTGCTTGGTTGACCTTCAATGATGTGCTTCTTGTTCCTTTGGTCTATGCAATCGACCCAATTTCTCCGTTTTATTATTTGCCTCGTACAGGACATCTGGACAAAGTTTGCTGATCCTCACCGAGCATCTTGTGTTAGTGCCTCCTTCATTCCTTGCTTTCCCATCTGATTGTTATCTCCTTACTTGCTTGCATCAAATTAATTAAGTAGCTCTTTGCATTTAGCGAAAGGAACACAAGCTCATTGTTCTCCCATACATCTGTTTGTAAAGCATGTAGCATGATGCTACTTTTGCTGAAAGGTCACCATAGGTGCAAGGATATATCTAAAGAATCAATTGGTGCACGCTGAAACTTTTGTTTGTATTGCTATGCACAAATTTTCTAACTAGTAACTGCTTGCTAGGTAGGGCTGATAGGGGCCTTGACGTGGTGCTACTTTCTGAATAACATGAACTTGTGAACATATTAGGAATTACACTGGAAGTATTTGATAAACGACGACATGACAAGGATATACATTTTATGGTTTTAGATATACCTACTGAAACCTCTTCTCCATCCTCTTCTCCTGTTCCAAACACATGCATGATAATTGTTTCTTTGTGCCCATGAACATGCTCATCCTTATTTCCATATCAGGTCGCTACGCCAATGGAATTTGAAACTTTTGAGGACAAATCCAGCGCCATAAATGCTGATACTGGTATTAACAAACGGCTTGCTGATATGATCTACAAGTGGCGCCTCCCAGGGATGAAATTGGCTGTTGGAAAGCCTGAATATAAAGCAATCATTGAATCAAAGTTGGTGAGTATTTTGCTCCTTGTCTGGTTATATTTTTTGAACAACTTTGAGGGTCATTGTTGCTGTGACTTCTTTCAGGGAATACCCTGCACGCACAATGCAATTGTGATGGAGGTAATGTGGGGCATACAGCATCTAATGCACAAGTTAGTGCATAAAGAAAAAGCACAGGTGGCTAAAGATGACCGCTTCCCAATGAGCCAAGGACTAAAAATGTTCCTGAGTCATTTATGGATTTTATGTCGAACCAGAGATGGTGAGTTCAATGGTTGGAGTTGCCATGCTTTCTGCTTTATAGCTCCCTGCCATTTAGTGTTACATTATACGATAGCTTATGTGCTGTGCACTTATAATCCTTTATTTTTGACGGACCAAAGTTTGGGATTTAAGTTTTCATAGAAAAACTTGCCTTTACAATTTTCACTTAGTTTTGAAGCATCGCTCTTTGTATTTCAGCTCAATGAGCAAATTGTTGCAACGGCACGTGCCTTGTTTGATTGTGACACTGTTTACAAGAAGCATTTTGAATACCTGGCCAATGCTAGTGTGCGCTTTAAGAAGGTACCTGACATTAATTGTGAGCATTGGGGTGCGCTGAAGCTTGCAACAACTCTGAAGGTGGTATGTTGCCCTGAAGAAGAAGACGATTTTCATGAGGTAAATCACACTAACTATTTTGTATGTGTTCTCAGCTGCTCACTGTGCATTTCATTCAATGGAAGCTCGTGTTCCATTCAGGTGCTTTCAGAAGATGAGCTATTAAAGTTGAAAGAAGAGGCACCTAAATATAAAGATCTTGTGTCTATGGTCCACTGCATGAGAACCTATGAGAAAATTTCCTCTGCTCATCAAGTTAGGGCTGAGAAGAAAACATTGTTGGGATTCTTGGTTGAGGAAGCTAAGGCAGCGTGTGAGAAGGGCAAGCTGCACGGAGAATCAGAGCAAATTCCTCAAGAGCATGTGATGTTTGCTAATCTCTGCAGGATGATTTTACCTATGATCTCTGCATTGAAACCACCTTATGTGCATGAGCTTCCTCTGCCAAAGGGTCTCGAGATCCTGGGACTCTGCTTTTGAGCCAACTGTGCTCAATAAGTCTACCTTTTGCGAAGGCTCATCACTTGGTGAGACCGGTGGCACGAGGATTGCAAGAAGATTAAGTTTTTCTGGAGCCCAGCCTTCAACTTCCAAAGCCATTGTGCCATATAAGCCTATTCCTCATGTGCTGCTGAGTATTTTGGCTGAGTCAAAGTCAGAACATTGATGTTGATAATATGGATAGAGATCAATACATTAAGAGAAAATTCCGTGTGTGTCATTGAATGGTTCAACAATTCCATACAGACCACTGAAAAATTGGTTTGGACATGAGTGCCATCGAATTTATTTTTACGTTCTCTGAGTGCCAATGCCGCCTACAGGTGCTGAGACAGTAGTTATCTCGTGCATAAAAGGACGTTTATGCCCTTCCTTCATAAGGATGTGCAACAAAATTCACATTCTGTGTGTCCACGCCTTCCAGCTCGGTGGTGACTTCGATGTCCCAGGCGCTCTCGGGTGCGGGCTCCTGCTCCATCGGCGGTTGTGGCGCGTGTCTTCTGCGGCCTGGACCCGCGTGCCGCGGCAGCCACGTACTGCCGACCTGGAGCTACGCGCTCGACGCCTTGTATCCCCCTGCGCTCTCACCCCACGAGCTGCGGGCGCCGCCGCTCAGGAACCAGCCGTTGCTGCCGGTTACGATGGGGAGGACCGATACCAGAGGGAGCGCTTATACTAACGGTGTTGACGATAGTGGCATCTATAGAACCAATTTTTTCTCTCCATAGCACTCATGTTATAACAGGTTTTTCAGTGTTGAATCATTTAATGGCACACACGGAATTTTCTCTGATAACTTTTTACTGTAGTGGCATGCACTAAGACGTTCTTTTCATCCGATCACCCGATTGTTAGATAATTTTTAAGTTTTTATTTCTTCCTTTGTGTTTTACCGGTAGACCCTCCTTCGAGCTCACCTGGATGTAAAATTAATTGTTATTGATAAATTTTAACTATTTCAAAAGTCTGCAGTTTGCGTTTTATCAGAAGTCTAAGGGCATGTTTGGCTTGCGTCCTTAGGTTGCCAAACCCAAGGTGCGGCACGCCAAATCTCTGGCGAGCAATCCATCCCGCCAAACATTTGGTGTAAGATTTTGCAGAAGTCAGAAGGAAAAACTGTGACAAGCCAAAAGTTGGGCGAGTTTGGGTTGCAATCCAAACATTAGACTAAGCTTCCATGGCAAGTTGGGGTAGCAATCCAAACACACCCTAAGTTTCCAATTATACTTCATGGGCTCATGTCTACACTACTAACTTTGTATCGAAATCAAAATGTAGTTTTGAGAGTATCAAAATCAATAGTATGTTGCTTTGACATATCCAATGATTGTTGTATACAAATGCCACATACATAAACCACAGTATTGTGATACTTAACTTTTACTCCGAAAATATATGTAGCACGCGGGGAATTCTCTTATTTTGATAAAAAAACGATGCCAAGAACATATGGATCTAATTCATACATGCAATAAATTTATATCAACGAAAGCCTCGTAGCAACGCACGGTGGCATCCTTACATATCATATTTTATATAAGATCCTTTGTTTCTGAGCCAAGAGTTTCGTTGTTGCACTGTTCTTCTACAGTTTTCTCATCCAAGCCGTCCAGCAATTGCATCACAGCCGTCCGTTCCTTTTCCAAACTTCCAAACACAGCAAATGTGGCCACTGTCTTCCTGCCTCCAGAAGCTTCTCTCGGTCCTCAGCCCCAGGTTCGCCTCCGTTCGCTCGCTCCACATCCGCCTCACCTGCTCCGCTTGCCCCATCGCCGCACCACCTCCTCCACACCCTCTCCCTCGCGGAGGCTTGCAACCCTCAAAGTGCTTGGCGCGAACGGCGGCAGCCCGTCGCCCCACAGCCTCATCACCGCCTTCGCTCGCTCCACCGCCACATCTCGCCCTTCACGCCCTCTCCCTCCCGGATCTTGCTCATATTTTTAAAACGGATATCTTATTACTGGAATTGAAAGACAAAGCTATAGCATAGGTCAGTTTCAAAAATAAAAGCTACAGGTCTTTTGGTTTAAAAAAACTAGATTTAAAGATCTTTTTAATGGTATAAATTATATATTATAAATATTAATATTTTTTAATATATATTTTGTTAAAGTTTTTCTGGGAAGTGAAAGCGACATGTATTCTGGGACGGGAGGGAGCAGGTCCAGCAGCTGCCTGCTGGGTGCTGGCCCGCTGCCTCCGAGACCGCGAGTCTTCTCGAACCCATCAAACCGCCAAGCAAACGGACCTCCCAAGCAAACCAGAGCCAAGCAAAACAGCGAGAAAAAGCTCCGGTGATCGAAGTGCTAGAGCGCCAGAAGCCGCCGCCGGCGAACCGCAAGACCACGGCCAGCTATGGACGCGCCGGGAGAGCTGCAGTGCGTGGGCCGGCTCGAGATCGCCGCGCCGCCGCCGGCGCGCTACCTTCGCGTCGGCTCCCTCCCCGTCCCCACCGACTCCTCTGCCTCTCTCCCAGCTCTCCTGCCCTCTCCGTCCCCGTAAGCCCCTCTTCCCCCACTCTCGCCTCATCGTGCATGCTCACGCGCGCGTCTTTAAGCCCTCTGGCTACTGTTTGTCCTATTCTGAATCAGGAGGGGCTGATGCTTCTAGGGTTTAAAGCGTCTCGATGCAATTATAGGGTTTTTGTTAAGGGTTGAGGCTGGGAATTTGAGATGGAGTACCATGGGAATGAGCACCCTCTACGTTGTGCAATTAGAACTAATTGTGTTTGTTATTTGGTAGGGAAGACCCTGGGGATAGTAGGCTTCAGTTAAGTTCTTCGGATAGACTGCCAATTGCTTATTGGATTTGTAAATTGTTATCATAGGAAATGGTGGTGGAACTGTTATGGTGAAATGAATAGAAATTGTCAGTAGTTAGCCTAGTGTTCATGTTTTCCAGTTACCTACTATAGCTATTTACTACTCACTGTCATGTAATTTTTCAGGTTCCTTGGCAACCAAGTTGATCATGGTGCCTTGGCAACCAAGTAGGAATCATAGCATCTGCTTTATGCAGTTAGAATATGCTAAGGAGTAGGTACACCACTTGCTTATATATGCGGTGGTTAGCATCTTTTTGTATCTAAGTTGTTATTGCAATTCAATACAATCCAAGCGGCCTGTTGGCCAAGCTGCCCTCTGGCAGCCCCAGTTCTACTTGTGCCGAATTACCTGTGATCTGGTGATCTACGCCAACAGAAATCATGTGCTACTATTAGCTACAATTGGTCTGATTGATGGATGCAACCTACCAGAATTCAGTGGCTGTATTCATGTAAAATGAAAAGAAATGAACACATATTCTGGTGGTGGGATGCTGGTGGATACTGGATACTGTTTACCCTCTTTTGGTTTTATCTCCCATACTGCAATGAATAACAAGCATGTGCTTGCAATTATATTGAAAGATAAAAATATAAAATGGCACTTAGTTCTTACGACCCTATTCCTGTAGCTTGAACTCAATAATGCATGCAAATGCCTCTTCAGGAGAATTGCTGTTTAATTCTGCTCTTGCTGCAACAAACCATGTAGGACTGGTGCTCCAAGGTATCAAATGCTGCCATTAGAGACTGATCTGAACACACTCCCTATGATTCCAAACATCCCAGAGAAGGTTTTTTCAAGTGATGCAAAGAGTACTGAAGGTGATCTCTATCGATCCTTTATAATTACAATCTGATCAGCATAAAAGGAATACTGGCTTGTAACCAACTTTCTCTGCGAGCTGTTCAGCACTGATAAATTATTATAGGTGTTGTGTGTGACAGTTCATTTTTTATTCTCACCTTTATGACTCTGTTCATACTCTTCAGGATTACGGTATGACAGTGGTCATATCAACCAGAACTTATCAAGGAAATGCGAAGCACTAGCTGTGTCAGGTTTGGCGGAATATGGTGATGAAATAGATGTGGTTGCCCCAGCCGATATCATGAAGCAGATTTTCAAAATTCCATACTCAAAGGCACAAGTATCTATTGCTGTAAACCGTATAGGAGATACACTCATTCTAAACACAGGGTATGTTGCTGGTTGCATCATCATCATCATCATCATGCTGACTATAGTTAATACACATGAATGTTTAATCGTGTTGCAGGCCTGATGTTGATGAAGGTGAAAAGATATTCAGAAGACAAGGTAACCCGCCTAAAGGATCTGATCCATCAATATTTCTGAATTTCGCAATGCACTCTGTGCGAGCAGAAGCTTGTGATTGTCCCCCAAGTCATCAATCTTCACAGGAGAAGCAAACAGCATCCGCAGTCTTGCGTGGATCCTTTGACTGTGGCGAGGGTTCTTTTGATTCATCCCCATCATCTAGTTTTAGCACATCACCGTATCTGAATCAGAATGACAGTAAAGGTAGAAAAGCTCCACATAGTACTCATGAAAGCCTGTACTTGGGAGCAATGGAAAACAATCGAAAAGTCAAAGGATCTGATCCTATAAAAAAAACCACTCGGGTTGGTGAAAAAGCCAGCTGTGAGGTGCAAGAATCTGAGGAGAGCAAGAGAGTGGGAAATAATGGATTTCGGAAAGTTTGCTTTTGGCAATTCCACAATTTCCATATGCTTTTGGGTAGTGACTTGCTTATATTTAGCAATGAGAAATATACTGCAGTCAGTTTGCACCTATGGGATGTTTCTAGACAGGTATGCTTTCATTGCTGTTGAATATGGTTACATACTTTCTTTTTTTACCCCTATTGACAAATTGTGTTTTTATAGGTTACTCCATTGAACTGGCTTGAAGCTTGGCTTGACAATGTAATGGCAAGTGTTCCAGAATTGGCCATATGTTACCATAAGAATGGTGTTGTTCAAGGTTATGAGCTTTTAAAGAATGATGATATATTTCTCCTTAAGGGTGTCTCAGATGATGGCACACCTGCGTTTCATCCACAGGTTGTCCAGCAAAATGGCCTTGCTGTCCTGAGGTTCATTCAGGATAACTGTAAGCAAGACCCTGGTGCATATTGGGTATGCCATTGAATGCCATCTTTTTTACCCTTGTTTACTAGATGTGGTAACTACTGTCAAGATGTTATATTAAGCCTTTAGTCCCTTATCATATTGCCTAAATATCTCACCTTTTTCCCAATGATGATGACCTCCCGTGTTTTCATTAATCATATTGAACCTTTGCTTTTTCAGCTGTACAAAGGCGCTGAAGAAGATGTCATACAGTTATATGATCTGTCTATCTTACCTGAAAAACATACAGCTGGTGATCTTAGATCTCCATGCGGTCCTATGTCATCTTTTATAGACAAGGGAAGAAAGGAGTCATTGTTCTCTCTGGGTACACTCCTTTATCGGGTTGCTCACAGGATGTCCTTGTCAAAGGTACTGGGGTATTATATATGCTTTGCAGGTGCCTAGTAATAGACAAGGGAAGAAAGGAGTCATTGTTCTCTCTTTCGCGTTTTGCTTTCATACTTTTTCGTTGGATGTTAATATTATATATGCTTTGCAGGTGCCTAGTAATAGAGCAAAATGTGCAAAATTCTTCAGAAAATGTTTGGATTTTCTCAGTGAGCAGGATCACCTGGTATTTTATTCATCTTATCATTATGTAATCATTTAACTGTATTAGTGCATCAGTAAATTTGTGCTAATATTTGTTTTTGTTTTTATCTTCTAGGTTGTCCGGGCATGTGCTCATGAACAATTTGCAAGACTCATCCTCAAATGCTATGAGGAGCTGGAACTGACATCTGAATCATTTATGATTGAGTCTGAAGTCACCCTTACTGATTTGGATGATGATTCTCCAGAACTGAGACTTGAGAATTTACCAGGAAAACAAAATGTGCTGCCAGAGCTTGGCAAGAATGAGCCAGCAGTGTTAGATGATGTGTTGGACTGCACACCATCAATCTCTTCTGGTATGACAAATAGTTTAGAAGAACCAAGCCAAGCTGATGGTGGTTCTTCATCTTCAGTTACAAAAGATGATGTTTCTCTGGACAGCTTGGTGATGTGTCAGTCTGGTATTTCAAAAACAATTGCTGATGCAATCTCCTCTAAGTTGGCTGCTATACACCACATATCTCAAGCTATCAAATCCCTTAGATGGAATCGACAGCTGCAGAATAGTACTCAGCATGGTTGCGTGGACAATGCAGATACCATTTGGGAGAGGTCAGTCGACTTCTCTTTATGCCGATGTGGTGATGTTGATTGTATTGAGGTCTGTGACATCAGGGAGTGGCTTCCAAAATCAAAAATGGATCATAAGTTGTGGAAACTTGTTCTTTTGCTAGGGGAATCTTATTTGGCACTTGGAGAGGCATACAAGAATGATGGGCAGCTTCAGCGCACCCTTAAAGTTGTTGAATTAGCTTGTTTGGTATATGGGTCTATGCCTGGACATATTGATGGCGACGAGTTCATCTCATCCATGCCCAATAGTTCGTTGAGTCGAGAAGATGTTGGTCTAAAAACTAAACTTGTACTGGATGAGGCAGATTATTGCAATAACAAAAGATGCTTCAGTTATGATGTTTCTTCCCACCAACTGCCACCAAATTATTTGTTCTGGGCAAAGGCATGGATGCTTGTTGGTGATGTCTATGCAGAATATCACAGATTGAATGGTCATCAAGCAAAGTTGGTACCAGTACAGAAGTCTCATGGCGAAGTTAGAATGTCAAATGAAGTTGCATTGGAGGTCAAACGCCTTAAGCGAAAACTGGGAAAGGATAAGCAGAATTGTGACACATGCTCGTTGATAAACTGTAGCTGCCAAAGTGACAGGGCAAGTAGTGGCAGCAGTGCAAGCAGCAGTAGTTCTGAGGCCTCTAAACTTTATGGCCGAAAGAAAAATAAAAAATCACTTGGCAAGAACCTTCAATCACAATATAGAGAAACCAGCAAGAACCCCAATGCACAAGAAGCTACACAAGTTTCTGAGAAAAAACAGCATGATGTGAATGATACTTGTATTGAGAACAACCTAGTATTAAATGATGATATTGGTCATTACAGTCAGGACAGGGAAAAACAGTCAAGAAATGTTGATGGAGTTCCTGATAAATCTCAAGCAAGTGTTCCTACTGTGAGGGATGGTGGTATCTTCAAGTTCCTTGGTGGTCCAAAACCAGGAGATTTTGAGTACAACTTGTCTTCTGCTATTCACTGCTATGGTGCATCCAAGGGAGCACTGTTCACATTTCCTGTGCATTCAGTAGAAACTTCCACGGTTCTTAAGAAAAGAGGCTGGGCATTTAATGAACTGGGCCGCTGTAGACTTGAGAGTAGAAATCTGGGTAGCGCTGAGATTGCTTTTGCAGATGCTATTAAAGCATTTCAAGAGGTCTTTGACAACACAAATGTTATACTGATCAACTGTAACTTAGGTCATGGTAGGAGAGCTTTAGCAGAGGAATGTGTATCCAGGATTGATGAATTTCAGAAGCATGATCTTCCTGAAGGCACATATATGCAATCCTTCAAATCAGCGAAGTCAGAATATTTTCAAGCAATAAACTACTATTCCGCAGCTAAGACCCAACTGAAGTATGTCAATACTGAGGTCGATAAAGTACTATACCATGAGGTTTACACACAGTATGCTCATACCTACCTGAGGCTTGGAATGCTTTTGGCAAGGGAAAGCTTCTTAACTGACAGTTATGAAGGTGGACTTGTCGATGAGTCATCTAACAGAACAGTTCTAGAGATTTCAGCTAGTGATGCTTTTCGGGAGGCTTTGTCTACATATGAATCCCTTGGTGAACATCGCAAACAGGAAGCTGCTTTTGGTCATTTTCAGCTCGCTTGTTATCAGAGGGATCTGTGCTTAAGGTTTCTGGATTTAGTCGACAAGGAGGTTAAACAGAAAAATGAGGATAAATATCGTCAGAAAAGTAAGTGGTATGGTTCACTAGCTGAGAAGAACTGGCAGAAGGCTTTAGAATTTTATGGGCCGAAGACACATCCTACTATGTTTCTTAACATCCTTATGGCACAGTCTGCCCTTTCTATTAATATTTCTAATTCCTTCCACTCAACCGTGGTATGTTTTTTTTTCTCAGGCCTTGCTACCTTTTCCATCTCCAGCTTTTCAGTGTGCTAGAATGAAGTCCAGTCACTATTCTTATGGAATTTTGAAAAAGGGCATACCTACTCAAAGGCCTTGTTGGTCAGTATGTTGGTTAACCCTATGTTTTATTGTGCAGAGGGGGTGCTGTATACTTCGAAGAATAATACCTGACTTAAGTTTTATATTTGATGCAATAGTAATTTTGTTAAGTGGCTACATTTTCTTTCTTCCAAGGAGTAACATTTTCATAGAGGGCAAACTCTGGAAGGTCTTTTTTTCCCATTTTTTTGGCAGCATACAAACCTCAATGGTCAGTGCAAATGGGCTAGCATCTAGCAACATAGGTTCATCATAAATTCATAATTACCCAGCCGGGTTTTCTCTTCTAAAAGTTCACCTTTTATTTGCACCTTGGTCATGTCCGTCTGATGTGTAACATGGAAGAAAATGTTCCTTTTGAATTTGTTCAATAAATAATTTGTCTCATCCTTGCAGATGCTTGACACTGCTCTGACTCACTTGTTGGAAGGCCGGCATGTGGTGGAAGCAAATGAAGACTACTACAACGATATGGACCTGGACATAAAACCAAAGTTCTGGAGCCAGCTGCAGAGCCTGCTGAAGAGGATGCTGGCGGGATCCCTGCCTAGCAGCACAGGCAGAGTAGCTTCTTCTGTCAGCCAGGCCAGCACTAGCAACAGAACAGAAGCTGCTAAGCTGAAAGAGATGTATCGTTTGTCGCTCAAATCTTCTACTCTGGGCCAGCTGCATGCGTTGTACAAGCTTTGGGTATCTTAACACTTTCACTTCACAAATGGTTGCTGCTCATGTTTTATGCCGTTGGCATCTATCTCTTGAATTACACAGTTTTTATTTAGTGTTCATGGCATGTTTTTGTTTGTTTTGATTTCTAGCCAAATTTTAAAGCTAAATAGCTGCAGTGTACATTTAAGTGATGGAATGTCAGGGGACGGGAAACACTAGTTACTACAACTGTGTTGCAGACTTGCATAGACAGCAAATAATGGCATCCGATGTGAAGCGCCAGTGTATATATGTGTTGTATCGTAGAGAGCCAATGTCAGAATATCTCAATGTGTGCCCGCTTCACCGCGAATGGATAGGAATTTGGGAATTTTGATTTGTGTTTTTTCTATTACTAGGTTCTCACTGAACATGGTTGTCAGTTATGATTTCCAGGCCAGGCCATTCCTTGTAAAACTTTAATTTTTTTACTAGTAGTAATAATTAGTCGTGTTTAGAAATAATGGTGTCCGCAGGAGTTTGCCAGGATTTGTACAACTTTTTTATTATTTATTTATTTATTTCTGCAACTTGTTTTCCTTCTACGTACGGTAGGAGATAGTGTCAGGGTGTTGACGGTGTGTCGGTGTATATTCGCAAGTTTAGTGGCGTATGTCGGTACGTGTCAAACCTTCCTCACAGAAAGGCCACGGAGAAACATGGCCCATGGCCCAATACGAAGCACCGCGACGAAGCCCAAACAGCAGTCCGTCGGTGGAGCAACGCGCTGGGCAACAGGCAAACGTTTTGTCCCACCTCGGCTAGTCAAGCTGAGGCGCAGGCATTACATGATCTCTTCTTATAAAATTGGAACGATATACTGGTCCCCGGTGTTTGGATTTTCCTCGCAGATATGCCCTCAGAGTTCTCACTTTGGTCCTCCCGCACTAGTTTTTCTACACGATTCAGCCCTCGCGTCCTTTTGCGCCCTGGTCCCTGCTGTTCGGAGTTCTCACTTTGGTCCTTCCGCGCTGGTTTTTCTTCATGATTTAGCCCTCGCGGATTTCTGAGAGCTACATGCCAGAACCTTTCGTTCGCTGATAGGTGTACACATCCTTCTGCAGGTTTACCCCTAGCATTTTTCCCTTTAACCCTTCAGTTTTCTCCTCTGCTGTACAATTATGCCCTACATGGCTACATGCCTGGAAAGTCTTTCATTTGCCCTTGACGTTCAGGTTTGTTCCCAATGGGCAATGCCACGGATGCTTTTATCAGAACTGCTGTGCTAGACGACTAATTTCTGTTACAACCCTTGGGCCTGGTGTATTTTGAAACGACACGCCTAACCTCTTTCTCTCTTTATTAAAACTATTAAACATATCCATATGTTGCAGTGTCGTAGAATGTATTATGTGGTCACCTAAATAACTTGTGGCTCCGAGACTTTAACAATCTTGCGGCTGCATTAGATTGGGTTGGTTCAGATCGTTCTTTGGTTAAATGAAGAAATCTTTGTTGGTTTGTGCGTGTGAGAGAAAAATATTGTTACAACCGAAAATTTACGATCGTTCTTACAAACAAACCACAGCCAAGCAAACAATTTTGCTTGTCTTGCGTTCTTGGCTTTCTGCTCGTCTTGGAGTAAACTCCGCACTACTCTACTACGTGTGCACACACTACTCAAACCCGTATGGCATGAGAGGCTTGAAATTTGTCCAATTATTATGTCATGTCTTCCAATTTATCTTAGAATTGAATTTTGCACAATGCCTAGTCATACTTCTCTAACTTGTATAAACATGAAAAATAGCGAAGTAGGACAAAAGTGCTACGTACTTTAAAATTAGAATAATCAGTAATACCCTGCTTTGCTACAGATTTTTTTAATAATTCTATAGGCTAAAAAATGATAAAAAGAGTAGTGTGTTTACCTATCACCGTGATCCATCTATAGTGATAATATTGGCTCGGAGTAATAGAGATACAGATCTTCAAGAGGTCTTCAAACTTAATGGTCAAAATTCAATCAAGTACACGGTGAATTTGAGTTCTTTAGAGCAATTTAAAAGTTTAAAGGAGAGCTTTGCAACCATCTTTTCACGGAGGTCATTCACAAATCACAGCTGCTCGTTTGCTGATGATGAAACGTACCACCTTTTTAAATTTCTACCACGATATATTGTTTTTCTATTTAGACTAGCATTTCTATTCAAAGTTTTTTTTGATAGGGCATTCCTATTCAAAGTTACTTAAAAAGCCTTGCATATTTCACATCAAACAAGAGGTGTGTGGATGTGAGAAAGGGCTATTTCCACAATCACGAATATAATTCACAATTAGTTAGTAAAGAGCTGATGAAAAAAATGATATAAATTTTGGCTCTTTAAATGTAAATATGGATAAATATTTTTATCAAGTTTGCATTTCAACTTATGGAAGTCTATAGTTTGACTTATTTTCCAAAAAAAAAATCGGGTTTTCATGTTTCCACCGGTGAAATCGGCACATTTAAAAAAATTCTAATATTGCATTTATGTATTAGAGTTGAGGAACGTCAGCACTCCGCACAGCAGGGCACAAAACACAATCTACGATAATTGTATTGTTAGTATTATAAAATGAATACAAAATAAAAAGGCAGAATAATCATTTTGGTGCCTCAACTATTTCTCGAGGCTCAGTTTCGTCACTGAACTTTCAAAACGGCCGTTTTAGTCCTCAAACTCTACTTTTAGTCTCAATTTCATCCTAAACTATGAAGATGATCGTTTTAGTCCTCGAACTTTGCGTTTTGGGCTTGATTTCATTTATAAACTATCAAAGTATATTTTGTTCTTTAAACTTTTATTTTCAACACAACGTTGTGTACGTTCTACGTGAAACGCTGTACTGTTGTACCTGGTTAGCTTGAACACCATCAACGATTGGAGATAGAAAAATAATATTCATCCAAAAAACTCTTTGGTGGTCATTAATAATTCTAAGCTGTTATTTTCAGTGTTACCTTATAATGGTACCATTTATATATATCCGACTAAATGATATTACGGGAGCAATTATAGTTGCATCGAACACTATTTATTCATTAAGAATACATAGATATATTGAAACAATAGCAGATCTATAATTTTGATAATTTATGGATGAAATTATGCCTAAAATATAAGGTTCTCTTTTTGAATAGACAAAATTGAGTTGAAAATAAAAGTTAAATGCACTTTGATAGTTTATGGATAAAATTGATCCCAAAATACAAAGTTTGAGGATTAAACGATTATCTCCGTAGTGGTAGGATGAAATTGATCCTAAACTAAAGTTCGAGAACCTAAATAGCTATTTTAAAAGTTTAAGGATGAAATAGAGCGTAAGTAACAGTTGATGGAGCAAAATGGCTATTATGCCAAATAAAAACATCTTCGTCATTCCGGTGTAAGAAGTGGCTGCCAATGCATCATTTGGCCCTCGCACAAAAAAAAAAAAAAGGAAAAAAGAGGACCGGCGTTCTTCGCGATGTGTTTTGGACTAGGTTTTTTTTTTTTGAACACTTGTTTTGGACTAGCTTGACTGCTTGAGCACGTGTCAGCCAACCTCGTGGTCGTCTCACACCTGCCCGCCGATGCAGCCGCCTCATGCACACGCGGCCTCTGCTCACCGTGCCGCCTCTCTCGACACAGCCTTCTTCACTTTCTCAGTAGCCGCCGCCCACCGCCCACCACCCTGCCGGCCTGCCCAACCCTGCCGCAGTGCCGCATCCAAAGCCAACCCCCACGGGTATGGATCCTGACTAGGTCGCCGACGCCGGGGTACAGCACCAGCACGACGACCTCGGCGGCAGTGCCACATCCGCAGACGGGGGCTGTGACGGTGGCAGTGACGACAGCTGGGCGCGCGCGCTGCTCCGCCGGGGATGGGACCTGTCCCGGAAGGCCGCCATCGCGGCCACGGCCGCGCCCGTCGTGGCCCCGCCACTGCTTGTCCTGTCCCTCGCCGGCGTCGCGCTATCCCTACCCTTCGCCGCCTACCTGGCCAGCCTCGCCGCCACCGACCGTCTTATGGGCGCACTCCTGCCGGCGCCTCGCACCCAGCCGTACCACGCCTGCGACCTCGAAGACGATGGATTCTTGGATACATCTGACGCGCCCAGCGGCGAGGCCCCTGTATTCGACCACTGGTGCGACACAGAGAACGACGCCATCATGGAGGACAACGAGAGCTTTGTGTCGTTGCCGCTGTCACGGGAACCTCGATTCTCCGAAGAGCCGGTACCGTCGTCGACCGACGTAGAGGATAAGATGGCTGAAGGTAAATTTCTTTCCCGAGAATTGGGCCACGAGTCACTAGTGTTGGACAATAGGGAACAGGAAGAGGAGGGCACAACCATGGAGGACATTGAGTATATTACCATGGAGGCACCGCCGCGGGGCTCCGATGTTTCCGGATCAGCAGTGCCAGTGTTGCGTGATGAAGACAATATGGTTCAGAGACTGGTAGAAGCTCCTCTTACAGCCAAGGAATCAGTCGAAGAGTTATCTGTATCAGACAATGAGGAAAGAACAGAGGATGGCAAGTGTAAAGATATAGAGGAAATGGAGTCCTTGAAGGAGATTCTGTCACTGGGCGTCGACATCACAGATTCACAGAATTAGGTGACTTCTCGGTGCCAGTATTGGGCAATGAGGGTATTGTGGTTCAGAGAGGAGATGGTGAAAAAATTTCTGTCCCAAAATCAGGCCAAGATTCTCATTTGACAGATATTGAGGATAAAATAGAGGGCCACGAAACCAAAGAAGAGATACCACTGCAGGAGGCTAATGTTTCTGAATCATCGGTTGTGGATGATACGATGCTGGAGAGGAAGATAGAAGGTGGTGTAACAGTGGAGATGGTGGTGAAAGAAGTGTTCATTAACACCGATCCTTTTACAGGGGAGGTGGCTGGTGAACATGTGGATTCCATTGCTACTGCCCTACCTGAAAGCGAGTCGCTGCAAGCCAGCAACCTTGTGGCTCAGGAGTTACAGGCGATAGCGGAAGTTGCAAATGTTGATGATGTTATCAATGCTGGTTTAACAGAAGACGTTATATTGGGTATTGGTGATACTAGTACAGAGGGCATGGTGCACTATGGTGAGGCAGGTGCTTCTAGTGTTGTCTCGGTGGTGACCGTGGATGATGTTGCAGAGCTAGTTTCCAGTAGGAGCCCAGCAGTCTCAGCCATCAGTGATGACATGACGAGTGTCAAGAGTAGGCCAGATGCTGACCACTCCAATCAAACAACTGGCTACACACTAAGGAACAATGAATTTCAGGAGAAAGAGGCAACAGAGGACAAGGTGAGTCAGTTCCTGGTTTACTAAATCATCAATATCACCTGGTTTCTTTTTATCAAAAATGTCTATACATGTCTATGGATACAAAATATCAGGTGCGTTCTAGGCATGATAAATTTTCTTATTTGTCATTGTTTATTGGTATAGGCCACTGTAACCTAATAAATTTGGTTAGAATCGATTTCATATGCTAAATAAGATGTGCTTACCAAGTTGTAAAATTGTTTAAATAATTTACATCCATAAAGATGCCCATCTGAATTTTGTTTGTGAAATTTGGTAGCATGTGAAAACAGAGGAGAACAAAACCATGGATGACAAGGTGCCTACAAGGAGCATGTCACCACAGATCACTCATGTTTCTAAATCACCAGTGCCAGACGATAAGACCAAGATAGAAGATGAAGTAACTGTGGAGATGGTGCTGGAAGAAGTGACAAGTAATGCTGAGGATCATGTTACACGGGAGGTAGTTGCTGTGCAATTGAACATTATTGCTAGTGAAATTGAATGGCCGTCAGTGAGTGACCATGTGGCTCAAGAGTTACAGGCCGTGAGCGAAGCTGCAGTTGTTGACGAGATCCGAGGAAGTACTGTAATGGAAGACATAAAAAATGATTTTAGTGACAGAACAACAGAGGCTGTTGAGCACCACAGTGACAGAGGTAGTTTTGTCTCAGGAGTTCTGGAGGTAACCGTGGATGATGGTGAGGATCTAATTTCGAGTAGGAGCACACCACATGCCTCAGCCCGTGATAGCGCCTCAAGTGTCGAGGGTACGCCGGTTTTTGACAACCCACACCAGGAATACTGTAGCTGAGGACATGGTGAGTTATGGCGTATCTGTTTTATTTCATTTGTTCACTTATAATTTGAACCAACTCTGGATTTTCCTATTAACAGGTATTATGTATAATGCTGTTCTATGCACAATTACTAAGTGCAGCCTAAACATGTTCTTGCTTATTGATAATTTTTTTATGGAATTATTGATATAATGAATTAATGTCATAAAAGGCACCAGGTTGATAC
Source organism: Miscanthus lutarioriparius (assembly GCA_904845875.1). Lineage (NCBI taxonomy): Eukaryota > Viridiplantae > Streptophyta > Magnoliopsida > Poales > Poaceae > Miscanthus > Miscanthus lutarioriparius. Next base: position 14,351,054 of record CAJGYO010000005.1, read on the forward strand.
ACTATACGGAGCTAATACATAATTCACTTATTTCCACCAGGACAACTATACGGAGGAACAGTTAAGGGAGCAGCTTGATACACTAAGAACAATAACAGGGTACCGCCCCGCACCATCTTTGACTCTGGAAGCCGAGCTCGTGGGGCTGTATATATTCGTGGGCGTGGAACCCCCTGTCAGCTCAAGGGATGCATCCGATCTGAATGATCTCAACACAAAACTCCGGTTCTTGAAATCGATCATAGGCGTGGAGTAAAGATCTAAGCGAGAATTGATTTATCAGGAGTTTATTGCTTGTGTATAAAGCATAAGGTTCAGCAGTCCGTGACTAGCCGCACATGAGTTCTGTAACTCTGTTAGATAGTTGTGAACTACGAGTACGTATCCTATTCTATATCTTTGTGTGAAAGACATTAGTGAACGTGCTGTATATGCCTACTTTTCCGTGAAAATCAGCCACTAGTGATGCGAATAAGTGATGGCCATTTGTGACCCGTCACTAAATTTCTCGGCTTTTGTTAGTGTTTCTTTAGCGGTTTAATCAAAAGTTTTATTAAACAGGTGCACACAAGAACTGTTTCTGAAGCCAAAAATAAGCTGAAAACAATGAAGCCGAAGCCATTTTTAGCCAGTGTTGCTAAACCATCATTTAAACGTGATAAATGATCGATTAAACAAGAATGTAGTACCACTATGCAACGTTTAAACGGTGTGTAGATGAGATAAACGACCGTTTAGGCAAATAATGTTTTTAGCTAGATGTTGGGGGAGCACCGGAGCACACACACACAAGCTAGTAAGGCCAGCAACGGGATAGGAGATATGTTGGATCACCTCTATCTCCTATATTTCTACTATATTCTCTTCCACCTTTATATTTCTACTATATTCTCTTCCACCTTTAGATTAACCGACCAATACGCATGATAAAGTAGTATCCACACGACTTTAACTACGTGCAAAGTTATATATGATGGGGAAGGATTTCCCAAGTGCCTAAATTTTAGGAGCATGGATTAGTAGTTGTTGGAGAGGGATTTTTTTCTCATCTTGCTAAATACCGACGATTAGGAAGGAAAATAGGGTACTCGTGGAGATGCTCTAAGGATAGGGGAGAGGATAGAAAATCTGATGGGAGTTGTGCTTCAAAGATCTTACAATAAACATAATCAAGGCAAGCAGCTTGCTTGATTTCAAAACCACACTGAGCTACGGGTTTTACATACACACACAATGCCAGAAAGCACATATACAGACCTCTAATACACCAACGGATTAAACAAAACAGACCTCTAATACACCAACGGATGGGGGCAGAAAAACATTTCCTACAATATCTTACAAGGCGTTGTCAGACTAGAAAGCTAGGTTGTTCAGAAGCAAATATTGTGGGCACTGGCTCGGAAACAGTGTTCTGGTCACAATTTCTACAAAATTTTGGAATTGCTTCGACCTGGTGTCGATGGGTGCGCACCAGATTCTGTCTACAACTGCAGCAGAGGGTCTCAGAAAGAACACATGTAACACCAAGCATGCTGGAAGGTCCCTACACAAAGTAGTCTTGCCGCACAACAGTGATGAATTCGCATGTAAGGGAGTCATCCTCTCTTTCCTTCCCAATATCGCCGTTCCCTTGGATATGCCAGTATATTTTTGGTGGGAGTGGTGCATACAGGTCTGCGGTAATAAACAGAAAAGATAATGAGAATAATTTGGAGAATATACTTGCTCTACCACGTTCTACCAAACTGAACAAAGATCTACCTGCTGATACAGTTTGATCAGGTTCTCTAGTGGAATGTAGCACAACAGTGCCAGCAAGAACCGTAAGAAATCCACAAATCTCAGAGGCGATGTTGCTTGCTCTCTGCCCAGACCAGTCCTGTATGGTCACCAGAAAAGGTTTACTACCAAATTAACACAGCGCTACTGATGTTTTGTGTATACTAAAGGTTGTGGAAACTATTCTCACCCTAAACATTATGGCACTTGCTAAGATGGTGAGGGTCGTGAACATGGCATAGTAGATGGGAGAGACAACTGCTGTATTGAAAGTATCCAGTGCCTGAATTTAACACATATAGTAATATCAGTTCATACTTCCTAGTTAAAAAGTAACATCGGTAAATATCTTTTAACAAAGGTACACATGCATTGGAATTAAGTACTGGAATATCACTAATTGAAATTGGGTACTGCACAATCACTCCAGTGGCATTACAAAAAAATTAGCCAATGTGGATGTGAATATGGCACCTCTGAGACAATTTTCTTTTACAAAAACTATGGCATGGTTTTTAAATGGCATATAATTTATATATCTGTTATGCATGCACCGCTTTGTGAAAAATTGAAGTGAAACAGGCTTCCTTTTCATGTAACTGATGAGACAAGAAGTGCACCTTATTCAGGTAAACTAATTGAATAACAATACATGTTGTGGAAACCACTGCAAACACCCACGTCTGGAAATAGCCGGCCTGATTTATTCCTTCGATTGTTAGCTTAATGGCAATGCCCACGGCCTTTATGCTCATTACCTGATAATACCACAACATCAAACAAAATTCATGTTACAAACAAGACAACACAGATGTCAAGATGGGAAGAAAATAAGGCATGTTTTTACCGTCAGGGATCCAACAACTGAACAAATGGCAACATAAACAATTATGTTTGTCTGTCCATAGCGTGGAGCACAGTATAGCATGAGGAACAGGGACACTCCCACTGCAATGGCAGCATAGCAAAGGAAGGCTGCCAAAATTACAGGACAATATCAAAACATGAGTCCACTGTGATGGCAACTAGCTAAGCTCCAGAAACAAGACATAGAAGCTTACAAGGCTGTGTTGCCAAGTTCCAAATCTGTTCCACGGAACTAGGGGTCCTCTCCTGGGGAGCATGTAGAATGATCATCGTTGACCCAACAATGCAGAGACCACAGCCCAGCACGCCCACCCGATGCAACTTCTCGTTCAGTGTGAAATGAGCTAGAACAGCACTACACATAACAAAACTCATCAGAAACATACAAAGACATTCAGAACAAACCACCTGAGGCATCCGCCACTATACCTCACAATAATGCTGAGTGCACCCAGCGGTGTCACGAGGACCGCTGGCGCAAACATGTAAGCAATGAAATTTGCGATCTCACCAACAAGCACTGCAAAATTCCATTTTTGATAAAATTTCAGCACAATTTTGGCATAATTAAGAAAAAAAAAAGGAGGTTAAGGGGATCGTTGATGCTTACTGGTGACCATCCCGACCCACCAAAGTGGCTCCAAGAGATAGCCATAACCTCCGGCACCTGAAATTTTGGACAAATCAAGGAAGGTTATGTCGTCTGTTACATGAAATCGACCGGAATGGCCATAAAGGGGAGGCCTTTGTCGCATCTCGCGGCATGTAGGGTTCGAATTAGCAACCAAGAACCAGAAAGACCTAGTGTCGCGACGAGCAGCACGAGCAAGACAGCAGCAGCTTCGGGAAGCGAGGACAGGGAGAGGAGCAGATACCTGCTCGGGCGCCGGCGGCACCCGCGCGTCGGAGGCCCTTCTTCTTGACGATGAAGCTAACGCCGATGAACGCCGAGGAGGCGACGGCGAGGAGCGAGCCCTTGAGGTTAGCGGCGAAGAGGTCCCCGCCGCCGCCGGCTTCCGTCGCGTCGAGGGTCATCGGTGGCGTGCGGCGGCGGTACGCGCCTCGCGCATTTGAAACGAAGCCTCCGGAGTCCGGACTCAGGCTTCGATTTGGAATCGAGGTTTCAGTGTTTTGCTTTGACCGGCGATGTGCGCGATGGGGTTTGGAGTTCGACGGCGGAACGAGGGAGAGGATCAGGTGCAGCAGTGGAGGGGCCGAGGATTTACTATTGGGATTTATTATTCAAAATTCCTCATTTCTGAGTTTTCTTGTTCTCGGGCTCTTGTTTAGATTAAAGTTTTTTCACTTTTTTTCATCACATCAAATCTTTAGATATATGCATAGAGTATTAAATGTAGATAAAAAAATAATTAATTACACAGTTTGATTGTAAATTACGAGACGAATCTTTTAAGTCTAGTTAGGCCATAATTGGACAATAATTATCAAATACAAACGGATTTCTAACCCCAATCTAAACTAGACCTGGGTTTGCTTGGCCATTGCTTGGATTGGAGTACAGTACATGGGATGCGCAGAGACTGCCACGATGAAGTGCAAGCTTTTTCGCCCGCGACCGTGGATTATAATTTGGAATATTATTTTTCTCTTACATTAAATCCGTCAGTAGTAAATAATTCACAATCATTTACGTGCTCGTAGCGTTACTGTTCCCCTTGGGTAAGTACAGTGATTACAGTACCTGCTAATCCTGGCCATGTCTATACCTGGTAGCACTGGCGGAGTCAGGATTTTAAACGTGGGTATTTCTACTTCTACATTAAAATAATGCTTTCTAGAATCTATAGTTTTGGTTGAAAATTACAGCTGCATAAATAAAAAGGTGAACAATATGGAGCCTTGACAAGTGGAGAGTGGTCAGTGGAGACTACGGAAGCCAGGGTAGAGTGCCTAATTGGGCCTAGTGGGCTGGCCTATGAGAGTGAGACTGCGGAAGCCAGGCTGAAAGGCCGTTTTTTCAGCTGTTTTGGACTAGAATGAGCAAAAGTATTATAGAATATTGCATTATACATATATATATATATAAGTATACATACATATATACATAAAAGTGTACCAAAATAGTTGAGTATTCCCAGAAATACTGAGGAATACCCTTGGATCCGCCCATGCCTGGGACTCCAAAGCACAACCGAACAAGGGCTACGAAAGGACACGTCACTCGTGGATTAGCACGTGTTTTTTTTTTGGATAGGGGAGTAGCGCGTGTTAAATGATGTGACATCGACCGTCAAGGATAGGTGTCATGCATGATTTTGCCTAATATGAAAGGGAGAGATGAGGATATTGAGAAAGACATTGTCTAGGGAATAATTAACAAACGGTCTCAGAAGCTCGAGACAACAAGTTTTTCATTGTAAAGGTGTTATCTATTAGCACGTGTCATTCAACAGTTAAATGTTTACTCTCCTAGTTCTAAATTATAAAGTCGTTCTAGCTTTTTCTAGATTTGTAGGGCCAGTTTGGCACAACATCCCTCCAAATTTTTTAGCTTTACTTCTTAACTTTTCGATGGAGTGATTCTGGTGGGCGAGCAAGTGGGAGCATGTGAGAATTGATTCTAAAGTGATTTTAATGGCGATTGAATGCGGAGATATGGAGAGTGGATTTTATAGCTTTTAGCTCGTACCATAAATGAAAAAGTGATTCTCGACAGCTTTCCACCAAAATCTAGTTGTATTTTAGGTGTTTTGGCACTTGGATCATAGAATCTACTCTGAAGAAGCATTAACCCATAATTTTTTGTTATGCATATAAATAACACTATGTCTATATAGGGAGTACATACCTTTTATTATTAAAAAACCAGGACGATTTATAATTGAATTGGAGAGAGTATTACCTAGATTACTTCCAGGAATTTATACAATAATAACTTAAGTTTTGCTCCGGTGGTCTCTTTAAAAAAAATGCACGAGTCTTAAAGCACCGAGATAATTAATTAAAATTAATTTTGTTTTGGATCTGAACTGGTCCCCAGCCCTTTCCGTCCAACCCAAGCCCAGCCGCTGCCCATACTCGGCGACGCAGTAGGCGTCGACGGCGTGGCCGCTCCGGTCGCAGGCGTGGCCGTTGGACGAGCCGCTGGAGATTGCCGTCATGGACATCGCCTCGCCGGAGCGGCACGAGGTGCTGGGCGAGCTCACGTTCCGCGAGGGAAGCATCAAGGTGCAGTGCAGGAGTTCGACGAGAAGAAGTTCAAGCCGCCGGCGCCGTCATGGTACGACCTCAAGCAGCTGCTGCGTTCTTCTGACGGCGATGGTACGACCTCAAGCAGCTGCTGTCTCTGTAACTGATATGAAAGTCTTGTCTGGTTATAAACAGCTGTTGTCTCTTCCAACGGGTGATCAAGCGTAGCATTAACCTCCAGGTCCCAGGTCCAGGCTGCCCATGGCGTCCAGCCAGCACGACTGCACGCGTACGCTGTCTGTCATGGAGCGCGCGGTGGTCCAGCGCTCTCAGATCGAATGCTGCCCGGCCGGAGCAACTGGCCTCTATTCGCCGGATCGGACGCGCGCGCTTGAACTCCGCTCGTTCGTCTCGTCTCGTGTCACGCCTTTTCGTGCCGGCTGTTGTTGGCGCCGCCGTGGCCTCGACACCTGGGGGCTGTAGAGTGGAGACAACAATCGGACAACTTCAGGTGGACAGGTGGGATGGCCGTGGGATGATGAACCGAAGGTCCCAAGGAGCCACGGCGTCTTGTCCGGCACTCCCGCTCCGGTGCTTTTCGTAGTTTCGTTTGCGGCGCCTGCCGGTACCAATTGTCTACTGCGCCGCTTCGACGCGATGTGAGGAACCTTTTGCTTTTGCCGCTGCGAATCGTGTGTACCTCAAATTGTCTTTGTCGAAGAAATCGAGTGTCAGCACGCTGAAGCTTTGGCAGCCTGGCCTGGTTTAGAGAGAGCTGCACAGCTGGGAATGACCAGATTAAGCTTGGAGACTGATGCCTCAAACTTGGGGAAGGCATTGACAACAACAGAGTTGGATTGTGGTCCGGAGGGGGCTCTGTTCAGACAAATTCGAGCAGCAATGGTTAGGAACTTCGTTTCTTGTTCTATCTCAATCTGTCGGAGAGTATGTAACAGGGTGGCTGATTGTATGGCCAGGCATGGTGTAGCTGCCTTTCCTGAGGGTGGGCAAGTGTTCTGGTGCCAGGCACCAACCTTTGTAAACGATCTTGTCTCCGGCGATTTGTCTGGAGCAGCTGGTTTATAAAGTGCTCTGAGTTAAAAAAAAAAAGGAGTGTCACCGAGGCCTGCGTAGATTGAGTGCTAGTATTCCACGGAGCTGCTAAATATTTCTTTAATATAAAAACTAAGATGGGTATTCTTTTATTTAAATACCAAGTGGTGATTATTCTAGGTATATAAGAAACTTTTCATCCCTATTACTAGTTTCTCGCTCATCTAAGAAAGCAGGAGTGTCGAATAAGATATAGAAAAAAATTTGAACCAGTAAAGGGATATAGAATGTGATTTTTATTATAATGTCTCTCCTGATGAGATTTAGAGAGTGTCGGTACAGAAAGTGACCAACCAGTGAATATTTATAGTTTTGCTGTACGTTGTGATCGGAGGTGGCCTAGCACTCAATGACACATGATATATACTGGTTCAGGTAACGTGCCATACGTCCAGTCTGGGTCGGTCGGTGACTTTATTCCTGAGCCCAGGTGCTCGAAGTCTGTAGTAGGGTTACAAACGAGAAGGAGAAATGAGGCGTGTACGAGAGGTCCAGTCGGATCCGACCGGAAGGGCCGAGGGAGACCGGAACTCCGTTACAAACTAGGTGTTCAAGCGTGTGCTTGGAGGTTGCGAGCTGTCGATCTAGTGAATCTTAACTTAGGGAAGTCGACCTCTGGAGAGTCGATCCCCTTTGTTGGAGGGAGTGCATCCCCTTTTATAGATGAAGGGGATGGCTTTACATATGAGAGGGGGAGAGCACGGATGTTACCAAGCCTTGTTGCCCACACTGATGAAGACAGCCGATGGTAGGCGCCCACAAAACTGTTGACGTTACTGTGGAATATCTGGGGCACATGGAAGGTTGCGTTGGCTTCTTCAGGAAGGGTGGACGTCGGTACCTGCAAAATACTATTGGTATGTGAGGAGCCCACCACGTGTACCAGGTATGGTAAACCCTGGCGCCCACTGCCGATGCCCAGAGGTAGGGGGACCTTTTTGCCGTATGGGAGTCCAGTGGCGCCTACAATACTGTAGACACAAATGTCGGCGCCTACAATACTATTTGTGTCAGGGCGGTTGAGGAGCACTATTCCTGCAGGCGTACAGGGTATGGTCCCGGTATCGTGGTTTGACTTTGTGCACTGCCTTTTCCGTTCGCCCCTGGTCCCTTCCGAGCGGGCGTCCCCGGTCGGATGGCTCTAGTCGGTCCTGGCCGCGCCAGTCGGAGAAGAGCGGTAAGTAGGCTTCCTACGGGTCCCCGGTCGGAGTCGCGGGATCGGAGTAGGAAGCAACGTTTTGGGCCGGGCCTTCTGATCGGAGAGACTGCTTGCAGGCGGCTGGTGCCCGAGGCGAGCGCTCCGGTCGGAGGTGGGCCTAAGAGGTTGATGAGCGGGCGTTCGTTCTTACGGGTAGACCTTCCGGTCGGCGACCGGACTATCCTTCCGGCCCGTCGTATTCTCAGACCTTCGGGCCGGCCTATGAACAACATGCCGTTTTCTTGGGCCGAGCCCTGGCATCGAAGCCGGTACCCGAGGGACCCCGGGTTTGTGAACCCGATAGAGAGTGTGTTAAAAAAAGGATTAAGTCCACTTTTGGCCTCTCAACTATGGGGTTCATCTAATTTTGACCATCAACTACAAAACCGTCTAATACTAGTACCTAACTGTCAAAACCGTTCACTTTTAGCACCTGGGCGCGGATGAGGCTGTTTTGTCCGATGTGAAGCGGTTTTGACCATCTCAATGACATGTGGGGCCCACGCGTCATTGACTCAACCCCTCCCTCTCCATCCTCACGGCCACTCTCCCGATGCCTCCTCTCTCTGTGCGCGGCAGGGCGGGCGCTACTCCCTCACGCGGTGGGTGTGCACCACCCCGACGAGCACAGCGACAGAGGGAGCTCTTACCGCTGGCCACGCCGTCCGGCCCCGCCGTGCGAGCTCACTATAGTTGGCACGAGGAACTGCCATGCGAGCCCAGCCTTCGGCTGCGTTGGGAGGAGGAACTGCCGAGCACGGCGAGCACAGCAGCACGTCACCTCAACGAGCTCGGCAGCACGGCTTCATCTTCGACAGCGATGCGACATCCATGCCAGGGCACCCCAACAAGCACGATGTTGCGCGTCTGCATCTAGCGCAGCTGTCTCGGACACGTCCTGCGTCGGGGATGGCGGCTGCGATGTCGGCGCCCGGGAGGCACACCTCTGGCACACGCACGGTGGTGTCGCGTAGAACTCCAGCCGCTGCTCCACCACCTTGCAGCTCACTAGCAGGAAACCGACACGCGCCCGTCCGTGCACGCGCACAGCTCCTCCAGATGCCAGTAGAGCCATGGCTAGCTCGGTCACCTTCCGTTCGCACACAGCTCGTGCACGTGGCTTGCGAAGACACTGGAACACCTGCGAACCCACTTGGAGGCGCTGATGGTGTAGGGGATGTTGACGCCGCACTTGGAGGGGATGCTAGCGGCGTTGCCGGCGTTGAGGCCACCAACATATCCGGCGGCGCTCTTGAGGCAGTTACAGGCGGTGCGCTTGTCGGCGGTGCTGTGGGCAGAGTTGAGGCTCCACAAGCCACTGCAACAGGCCACCACGCCGCTGTGAGCTGTGAGCTAGAGAAGAAGGCCGAGTCAGCGAGATGGAAGAGGAGGACCAGAAAGCTCGGAGGGTGAGCTCTCATCCATGGCCGCACAGCCAAGCTCGATTTGGAGGCGGCGAGCTGGAAAAGAAGGTGGAGCTCATGTGGTGTGCTCGTGCTGCTCGTCTGGTCGCGCTGGTGTGCTCGTGTTGCTCATGCTGCTCGTCTGGTGGCGCTGGAGCTTGCCGCCGCCATTGCTCATCTGCTGCTCGTGCCTGCCGACGTGCTCATGCTTCTCAACCATGGTCATGTGAAAGGCCACCCTGCTCGTGAAGGCCGGCGTGCTCGTGCGTGCTCGTGTGAAGGTCGCGTAGAGGTCTTCAGGACTAGGTGGAGCAGGCTCGCCTACTGCTCGTGCTTGCCGTCGCCGTTGGTGCACGTGTGGAGGAGTGGTGCAGTGGAGCTCCCAAGTTGCATCCATGGCGGTGGAGCTCCCATGGTGGCGCGTCGTGCCATCCTCGACGGATTCAGCCATGGCCACCGAATCTCGCACCCTCCCTAACAGGAAATCAGGGAGAGAAGGAGCAGGCGGATCTGGGAGAGAGAGGGAGCACGCGGCGGCTGTGGGAGGAGGTGTGGCCGGCACGGCGGTCTCACACGGTGCTTGGCACTGCGGCTGCGGCGCTCTCGTGGTGGCCGGCGTTAGTGCTCGTTCTTGGTTGTTGAGTCAATGACGCGTGGGCCCCACATGTCATTGAAATGGTCAAAACCGTTTCACATCGGACAAAACAGCCTCATCCGCGCCCAGGTGCTAAAAGTGAACGGTTTTGGCAGTTGGGGTGCTAGCATTAGACGGTTTTGTAGTTGAGGGTTAAAATTAGACGAACCCAATAGTTGAGGGGCCAAAAGTGGACTTAATCCTTAAAAAACTATTAGAGATGCTCTTAGCGCCCACCTCGGCGTGAGTCGCTGCCACCTGGGATTGATAACGTATGTGCAGTTTAAGGGTGGTCATAAGATACTCAAATAATTCCTGATACCCCAATAGGTAGCACAACCGACCTAAATATTTGTCTACTACCATAGACTATGAATATTATCAAAAGTTTTAGAAAAATATGAGATACAAGATTGTGAAAATATCATGACAATACATCAAGATTATTATGCAATGATCAAATAAAATAAGTTGAGAAGTGGGTTCTCATTTTACTTTCGAAGTTTCAAGTTTGGACATGCTTAACAAGTCATCAAGTTTGCTTGTGTTAAAAAAAAGGATCAACAAATAAAAAAAAGAATGTTATGTAATGATTGGGTGGATCTGTCTCACCCTACTGGTCAACAGGTTCTAGCTCTATCGATCCATTTTTATTTTAAGGCTGACCCCTAGAGTCAATGTTATGTAATGTCTTCCTTTTCAACTCGGCTCATTCTCATCCCTACCTATAACAGAGTACTCACTTGGTCCTAAAAAGAGTACAATCTAGCTACATATTTTTGTAGCATGCCTATTTAGAAGAGTTAAATGCACCATAGGCACATAGACTTGTCTTGCTATGCCTTGCATTTATGTACCCTTAAACTTGTTTATCTGTTCACTGATGGCCCAATCTGCCGCGTCATCGTCTTTTTGCCGACGTGTCCTGGCCAGCATGGATCGAACCCGTTTTGCAGCCGCAAGTGACGGGCGCGTGAGGATGGTTGGCCCATGGATTTATGCAGCTTCCCCCCTGGTTGTCTCCCTCATTCATCACAGCTCCTCCCACCTTCTGTTCCCCTCTCGCTTCTTGGCGGTTCTCTCGATCTCCATCGATCTCCTCCATGGCGCAGCAAGGTGGTGGCGCGACGCCTAATCCACAACTCCCCCTGATCATCTACTCAGAGTGTAGGCTATGGCACGTGGTGCAGCGTGTATCTTCGCAGCCGACGAGCTTTGGGAAAGTCTTTTACTGTTGCCCCTTGCATAAGGTCAGTTAGGGTTTGGGAATGATTGATTCATGGTGGATTTGTAGTTGGTATTTGATTTTGGTTTCAATTCCTCTATAGAGGAACTCTGGGTGTCCATTTTTCTACTAGGAAGAAGACTACGAGGAGCATCTCAAGGAGTTGGCCAAGAAGGGTGAGTTGGCCGGCCTATTGGGGAATGATTGGAAAGGGAGCACTTCAACATTCATTGGAAAAGGTGAAGCATCAGAGATGGATGATACATGTCGATCTAGGGCAGCAAAGGTGAATGAAAGCTTTAGTTTGGTTTTGGTGAATTGATGAAACCCTAAGTGCTAACCTAGTTTATCAAAGTGATTATGAGATAGGTAGCACTACTCCAAGTGGTGAAGCAAATGAAGATCATGACATGACGATGGTGTTGCCATGGTGATGATCAAGTGTTGGACTTGGAAAAGAAGAAAGAAAAAACAAAAGGCTCAAGGCAAAGGTATAAATGGTAGGATCCATTTTGTTTCGGTGATCAAGACACATAGTGAGTGTGAACACATTTAGGTTCGATAGCCGTACTATTAAGAGGGGCAAAACTCGTATTGAAATGCGGTTATCAAAGTGCCACTAGATGCTCTAACTCATTGCATATGCCTTTAGGATCTAGTGGAGTGCTAACACCCTTGAAAATGTTTTGTGAAAATATGCTAATACATGTGCACAAGGTGATACACTTGGTGGTTGGCACATTTGAGCATGGGTGAAGAAGATAGAGTTGAAAACAAGTTAGTCACGCTGGTCACAGAGTGACCGGACGCGTCCAGTATGGTGACCAGACGCGTCTGGTATGTGGCTCGGTACTGAATTGCAGAGAGTGACCGGACGTGTCCGGTCGCCTCCGGTGTGAATCTGCAAAGTTGATGTTCAGTGTAATAGTAGATCGGACGCTGGGAGCGTCCGGTCCGGAGTGACCGGATGCGTCCGGTCGGCCCAGAGCGGCTCTGGGAGCTCTCTGGACGTGTCCGGTCGGCCTGGGAACTCCCTAGACTCGACCGGACGCTGCGGCTCAACATCCAGTCGTTTCTAACTTAGCGTCCGGTCGATTATAACAGAGTGTCCGGTCATAGATTGAATATGGCAGCAATGGCTACTTCATTTTGAACTAGACACGTGGTGGTCTGGTAGCGACCGAATGCGTCCGGTCGCCACACCGGACATGTCTGGTATACACGACTGATGCGTCCAGTGCACAAGACCTGCGTGTCCAATCGATGCGTAGTTAGCCCAATAATTGAGCCAACAACTCTATTGATTGGGGGTGTCTATAAATACCATTTGGCCGGCTTTAGCTCACTCTCTTGGCCATTTGCATTGACATAGCAACCTTGTGAGCTTAGCCAAAGCCCTTCCACTCATCTCCATCATTGATTCAACATCTTTGTGAGATTGGAAGTGAATCCAAGTGCATTGCTTGAGTGTTTGCATCTAGAGGCACTTGGTGTTCGTGTTTCGCTATGGGATTCGCTTATTACTCTTGATGGTTGCCGCCACCTAGATGGCTTGGAGCAGCGAGGATCGTTGAGCGGAGGTTGGTGATTGTCTCCAGCTCCGATCGTGGTGATTGTGAGGGGTTCTTGATCTTTCCCTAGCGGTGAGTGTGGGGGTATGACCCTAGATACCCATGGCAGACCACATGGGCTTCGCCCTAAGGGGTGGCTTAACCCACAAGACAAAGCCTTGCGGGGCACGACTCTGCTCGGTGCCTTCCGTAAGACATCTGGAAGATATCCTGAAGATACTACGAGATCTATTAGGATATGTATGATCCCAAGATTCCTATAATTAGCTATTACTTTCCGATTATCTCTCAGATCTTACCGACTTGTAACCCTACTCCCCGGACTATATAAGGCGGGCAGGGACCCCCTCCAAACTCAAACAATATCATACGATAGCTAATACAAACCAACAGACCATAGGAGTAGGGTATTACATCATACTGACGGCCTGAACCTGTCAAACTCATGTGTCTCTGTTGCCTTCTTGTTCTTGATCTCACGCTCCTCTGCCGATCAATCTACCTTCGTGGGATACCCCTCGGGGGACTGCCGACGATATTCTGTCGACAGTTGGTGCGCCAAGTAGGGGCTTGCATGCTGTTTCCTTGTCGAACAAGATGGCTTTTTCCGCAGGCTCTTTGTCCCTCCCGTAGCCCAGCCAGATCTTTACGGTCGGATCGATCTCGTAGATCATCAACGCTGATGGAGTTAGAGAGCTCCTTGAGCCGGTGCAGATCAACACTACGCCGACCACCCCCTCACCTGTGACTATAGATCCGATCTCGGAACCACCTCCGAGGTCTCCTTCATCGATGACTCGCCACCCGCTTCCTTGCTACCAGAGGAAGCAGATCAACAACGATGATCTGATCGAATCCATCGATCGGGTCGGTCTGAAGCTCGCTGATTGCCTCTCCATCGCCGAATTGGCTCTGGACACCTTGGTTCAGTGCCAACCACCCTATGATCCAGATATGTCGAAGGCTGCTCGGAAAACTCTAGGAGTTGTGGCTCTACCCTTCGAGCTCGCCAACACCGCCGCTACCTACCAAGACACCCTGGGAGGCAATTTCACCGACCAGGTGGGAGACGTCCATCCTCTCACCGACCAGATCGCCGACCAGCCTCCGCTAGCCATCAACATGCTACACGTTGGCCGGTGCCCTAGAGCATCCCTCTAGACCATCCTGGAGGAAAATCTAGACTCCGAGTCTCAGGGCTCTATGAAGACCCTCGCCGAAACCACCACCGAGCTACTTTCTCTCCCGCCCCTCCATGGAGGCAGGATCTTCAACATCAGTGTTGACAGCCCCCTCAGAATAGTGAAACCGAGGAGGAACACGCCGCTCACGAGAACCAAAACATCAACTGCACGCAACGCCGAGAAAACAAGGCTGCCTGTAACAATCAGCTCGACTCGCAAGGAAGGCCACTACCGCTCCACCGCGACCTCAATGACGAATTTCTCCGTGTTGATGGCCACAACATCTACAAGACCCCAAGCGCTAACTTGGCCATGGCTGCCAATGAGCTCGCCTGGCTCCCGCAAACACCAGAGGTCGCCAAGGTCTCCGCCATGCTTAAAGCGGCGCACTATCAGGTCAATGAGATCCATGAGGATCAGAGACCTTCATGCTCGATAAGCATGATTCACCGATCAGCCGCGCCAACGGGCAACCCCTCCAGGGCGGAGGTAGGGGCAACTATCACCACCAGCATGAGCTGGAGGTCGACCAAGACGCTCGAGTGCACCTCAGCAACCTCTGGGATGCACGACGACGTATCAAGTAGCGTCGTTTCGGTCGCCATGAAGAAGAAGTACACCACCACTAGGAGTACGAGCAAGGGTACGGTAACCCGGACTTAGCTCTCGAGCCGCTCGCTGCTGGCAACGCCGCAGATGATGGCGCCGACAACCCTAAAGGGCCCCCAGCATTCACGAGGGCGCTCCAAACACTTCAGTGGCTCCGTGGTTTTAAAATCACTAGGGTCGAGCCCTATGACGGAAGGATGAACCCTACTCAGTGGCTATAGACTTACGCCACTGATGTTCATGCCGTCGGAGGAGACACCAGTGTCATGGTGAACTATCTTTCCATCATGCTCATGCCATCCATCATGAGCTGGTTTACTAGCCTTGCCCTAGATTCCATCGGATCCTGGAAGAGCTAAAAAAGTTTTCTCCGACAACTACATGGCTACATGCGTTCGACCGGGCACCAAACATGATCTGAACCGCATCAACCAGAAGCCGTCCATGCTCCTCCATAGCTACATCCGACGCTTTTTCAAGATGAGGAATTCTATTCCAAACATCACGGAAGCCAAGGTCATCACCGCCTTCATCCAAGGACTCCATCACCACGAGCTTCACTCCAAGTTCAACTGCATGCCGCCCACTGGGATTGGCAAGATGATCACA
Organism: Miscanthus lutarioriparius; assembly: GCA_904845875.1. Lineage (NCBI taxonomy): Eukaryota > Viridiplantae > Streptophyta > Magnoliopsida > Poales > Poaceae > Miscanthus > Miscanthus lutarioriparius. Next base: position 14,366,399 of record CAJGYO010000005.1, read on the forward strand.
ACCACCAACCAGTACGCCGATGCCAAGGAAGCCGAGGTGCGCTTCAATGAGGATGCGGGCACTCATCGCCCAACATGCCGCTACGATGACCGCTCTGACCACCAACACCACAACAACCATCTCTATGACGACCGTGGTTACCATCGGGACAGCGGCCGTGATCGGTCAGAAGGATCCAAGCCCGGTCAAAATCGCCGCCACTAGTTAGACGACATCGTCGCCGCCGTCAATGAACCTCACACCAAGCGCAACTACGACGAGCAATACAAGAAGATCCTCGACAGCATGTGCCCTCTCCACAAGATCGCCAAGCATAAAATGAAGGATTGCCTCGATTTGGCTAAGGAGTTCCAAGACAAAAAAAAACTAGACGACAACACCAACGATGGAGCCAGAGGCCGCCGACCACCTAGGGGCAATGGCAATGCCTTCTAGGACCATGACAAGGTGGTCGCCACCATCTTCGGGGGCCTTGCATCCACTGAGAGCATAAGGGAATGGAAGCTCGCCGCCCGATGGGTGCTCGCTGTCACTTCAGAAGACGCCGCCACTAACCCCAGCTATCACCCATGGTCCAAAGTCCCCATCACTTTCAGCAGGGCCGACTAGTGGGCGGACATCCCCTACATAGGGCATTTCCCCCTCATCCTCGATGCGACCGTCCAGAAGGTGCTTTTCAAAAAAGTGCTCGTCGACGGTGGGAGCGCTCTGAACCTCCTCTTTGTCGGAGCCCTAAAAGAGTTGGGCCTCGGGATAACAGATCTCACACCCTCAAACTCCTCCTTCTGGGGTGTGGTACCTGGCAGGGCTTTCAAACCGCTTGGAGAGATCACCCTACTAGTACAGTTTGGCACGGCAAGCAACTACCGCGTTGAGCATATTAACTTCTACGTCGTCGACTTTAACACCGCCTACCACTACATACTTGGTTGGCCATCTCTGGCTAAGTTTATGGCTGTACCACACTATGCCAATCTGGTGTTGAAGATGCCTTCACCTACAGGAGTCCTGGCCCTGTGGGCCAACCTCTCCATCGCCTACGCCTACGAGACAGAGAGTCTCGCCCTCGCCGAAGCCACCGACCTCTCCATCTAGATGTGCCTCGATCAACAGATCGATCGTAATGTCGAAGCTTACATCGATGATGTGGTCGTCAAGTCCAAGACCACCGATAATCTTATCACCGACCTCAAAGAAACTTTCACCAACCTAAAAAGGTACCGATGGAAGCTGAACCCTTCAAAGTGCATCTTTGGAGTTCCATCCGGTATACTCCTAGGTTACATTGTCAGCGCACGAGGCATCGAACCCAACCCTGACAAGGTCTCCACCATCACCAACATGAAATGGCCAACATGCATCAAGGATATACAGGAACTTACAGGCTGCATGGCTGCTTTAAGCCATTTCATATCGTGCCTCGGCGACAAAGGGCTACCGTTCTTCAAACTCCTCAAGGCCTCTAAGCGCTTTTCCTGGTCGAAGGAGGCAGACACAGCTTTCGAGCAACTCAAGTTGTTCCTAAAAAAGCCTCCGATCATGACAGGCGCCACGGCCAGACGAAACCCTCCTGATCTACATCGCGGCTACTTCTCGTGTCGTCAGCACAGCCATTGTGGTCAAACGCGAGAAGGTCTGGCACGCCAATAAGGTGCAACGTCTGGTATATTTCATCAGCGAGGTTCTTAACGAGCCCAAGACTCATTATCCTTAGGTCTAGAAGTTGTTGTACGCCGTCCTAATTACGTCGCGCAAGCTCTGTCACTATTTTGAGTATTACAAGATCGCCGTGGTCACCGAGTTCCCTCTGGGGGACATCCTCCACAACAAAGAGGCCAACATCGGATCATCAAGTGGGATGTCGAGCTCGGCACTTACTCCATTGAATTTAGGAGCAGGCCTACCATCAAGTCTCAGGTGCTTGCTGATTTCGTCGCTGAGTGGACTGAGATCCAAGAGCCCATCGCCGCCACCTCTCCCGAGCATTAGGTGATGTACTTCAACGGTGCCCTCAACATCAACGGTGCTGGTATGGGCATTCTGTTCATTATGCCGACCAAGGATAAACTCTGATACATTCTCCGGATACAGTTTCCGGCCTCCAACAACGCCACCGAATACGAAGCATGTCTCCACGGACTCCGTATAGCTATTGAGCTCGGCGTCAAACGCCGCATGGTATACGGGGACTCTGCGCTGGTCATCAACCAGCTCAACAAAGACTGGTCTTGCTCCAGCGAGAAGATGGATTTATATTGCGTCGAAATTAGGAAGCTTGAAGGGAAGTTCTACGGTATCGAGTACCACCACGTGGTATGCGATCAAAATCAGCTCGCCGATCACTTATCCAAGTTAGGTTCCTCTCGCGCCGCGATTCTACCGAGGGTCTTCGTTCAAGATCTTCTGGCACCATCCATTAAGGAAGAAAAGGAAATTTAGGAAGTTCCCCCGCCGAGCAGCTGGTACTTACGGTACCTTTGCCAGCCGCCGATTGGAGGGAACAGTTCATCAAGTACCTCTCCAGCGCTGAAGTACCCGCCGATAAGACTGAAACTGAACACCTAATTCGTCGAAGCAAGCATTACGTGCTAGTGGACGGCAACTTGATGAGGAAAAGTGCCAAGGAAGGGATTCTACAAAAATGCATCACCCAAGAAGACGGAGTGAAGCTACTTCTCAAAATTCACTATGTTCTTGTGGCAACCACGCGGCCTAGAGAACATTGGTCAGCAAAACTTTTCGAGCTAGTTTTTACTGGCCCACGGCCATCTCCGATTCAGAAGACCTCATTCGACATTGTGAAGGATGCCAATTTTTTGCCAAGCAGATACACGTGCCGGCACACGAGCTGCAGACCATCCTAGTTTCCTGGCCCTTCGCATGCTGGGGACTGGATATGATTGGGCCTTTCAAGCCAGCGCCAGGTGGTTTCCGGTACGTATATGTCGCCATCGATAAGTTCTCCAAGTGGATAGAGTATAAACCACTCGTCTCGGCTACTGCAAAGAAAGCAGTCGAGCTCTTTGAAGATATCATCCACAGATTTGGTCTCCCAAACATCATCATCACCGACCTCAGAACTACGTTTACTGACCATCACTTTTGGGACTTCTATGAAGATCGGTGCATCTCTATCAAATACGTCTCCGTTGCCCATCCTAAAGCCAACGGCCAGGTCGAACGGGTGAACGGCATGATCCTTGATGCCCTCAAAAATTGGTTGTATCAAAAGAAGAAAAGCATCTAGGCAGATGACTCAAGGAGCTACCAGCTGTAGCCTAAGGACTGCACACTCAAGCTAGTCGCAGCACCGGTGTGTCTCCATACTTCTTGGTCTACGGCTCAGAAGCCATACTACCAGCACATATTGCCTTCCGAGCACCTAGGGTGGTGAATTATGATGAAGGACAAGCCACAGCTGTTCGGATAGAGGACGTCGATAGGGCCAAGGAAGAACACCTAATCACTTGCATTCGCACAGCCAAGTATCTAGAAGGCTTGCGGAGGTACTACAACCGCAATATCAAAGGTCATTCATTTGCTATCGGCGACCTCGTTCTCCGCAGGAAATAAAAAACCGAAGGGATGCACAAGCTCTCCTCCCCTTGGGAAGGGCCTTACGTCATCAAAGAGGTTACCCGACCAGGGTCTTATCGCCTATGTGACTTAGACGAATCGATGTTCCCAACTCTTGGCACATCGAGCACCTCATACGTTTCTATCCTTGAAACGCCCCAGATATGTACTCTCCACTTTATGATGAATAAAGTTTTGGTCTCCATAATTTGTCTCCACTTTTTATCCATTACGGTTTAAATCTCCACTTACGGTCGCCGAGCTCTACGCTACTCCATGACGAACTCCAATACGAAATCGCCATAACTACGCCGACCATGTTTCTCCAAATCTCCAGCGTTTTCACCGAGTGAGTTTCTCCAAATCATCAAACACATTTTCTCCAAATCGCCGAACACGTTTTCTCCAAATCGCCAACGTATTTTGCCACGTGTTTCTCGAAATCGCCGAAGATTTTTATCCAAATTTCCAAGATATTTCACTGATCAGCGAGCAGCATACGTTCTGTTCTCTATGAAAAAGACCCAGTCTCCGATCTCTCCCTACACATGCCACGGGCTCCGCGCTCTGCATTATGGGTGGTCGGCTATGGTTCCTTCGTCACGCCTGTTCCTCCTACATGTCCACGGGCTCCGCGCTTGACGTTATGGACTATGGGCTAGCCAAAGCCATAGGGCTTAGTAACGAACTAACTGCTCGGATGCTACTTATACTACGTATAATTGCATTAGGGCTATCACTACAACGATTTTTCACCACAAATACAGTTAAGCTGCATTACTTGCACTTTATAACATTTATACAAATACATAAACATTTTCTGCGCTCTCGCGCGTCCTAACTATCCTCTAAAGATGTTACAGACAATACCCTCCGAGCAGATCACTGTGCTCCGCCATCATCGTCCATCTCATCGAATAGGTCTATATCACCGGCCAGCTTCTTCGCTCATCCTCCACCTCATCCTTAGCTGCTGGGTCTCTGCCTTGCTCAGCCCTTCGGTGAACCCGCCCCCTATCGCCTGAAGGTCGATGGCTGAGTAGTGGGACCGAACCACCGCAAGGGTGTGAGTAGCGGCGGTCACAATGGCGTTGCGGTTGAAGCTCTTGAAGTTCTCCGACGCTACCTTGTACCTCTGGATGATGGTGTCCGAACATTGATGCCTGCCGTTGGGCTAAGGAGCCAGTTCTAGGTCGACGCAGTCGAGCACCGGTTTAATTGCGGCGACTACAGCGTGGAAGTTATCCATTTGGGTCCTGGCCTCCTACACCAGCACATCAAATTGTGCCTTGGCTTTATGACGGTAGCCTACAAGTGTTACAATGTTCTATCATACAAGGAAACTACTTCAACGGTAACTCCGACCAAGAAGTATTCACCTTTTAGCTCCTCGGCCAGTTTGTCTGCTCGCTCTGACTCCTTCTCCTTCTCCTATCGAAGTTGTTTGATGGCCTGGCATAGTTGGCCAAGCTCCGCGTCTTGCTCTACAAGCACAATAGTTATCACAAAAAATATGGTTGTTCAGCAATACAAAAGTACATTCGCTGATATACCATACCTGCTTTCTGCTCGGATACACTTCTGAGCTGCTCGGATTTCTGTTCCAACTGCTCGAAGGCACCCCTTAGTTGTTCAGAGACGGTGGCCAGCTGCTCGAACTTGCTCCGCAGCTGCCCGGACACAGCCACCAGCTACTCGGATAGGACCCCTCTGATATTCCAGGTCCCGTGCGTTGGACTCTGCAAGGTCTCGCTCACGCCGGGCCCTTTAGATGTTTCTCTCTGAGATGTTCATTGCCTCCTTGAGTTTTTTGTTCTCCTCGGTGAGGGGCTCCATCCTCTTTATCAGCTGGTGCCGCTGCTCGGCAATCTGAGTAATCCCCTGCAAATGTAGAATGATAATGATGAACTCAGATCTCCAACATTATAGTCGGGCATTCCAGATGCAGTACTTACCTCAATTTGTTTCATTACTCCGACGACGGCAGATTTCACTCTCCTCATCTCCCTGGTGGTGTCTTCCTCCTCAATAACCACCACCTAGTTGCCGCGCTTGTGGAGGATTCAGATGGATTGGAGTCGAGGTTCCGCACGCTCGATCTCTTCCACCTCGTCCTCTTCCACCATAGCTCGAGGCACCACCGGGGGGCTCCGTGGTCGGACAGCGAGTCCGATCATCCCCGATGATGCATCAGGGGGCGCCGTTTGCTCGTCGGCCACCACCGGCTTCGCCGCCCCAGACTCCGGTGCATCACCGGCATCTCCATCTTCTACTCCCAAAGACCTGACGGTTCCCGTCATTGCCTTGGGCATCGCCGCCGACTCGTCTTCTATTGGCGCCAATTGTTCACCGTCGCCAAGTCCGCCAGCGGTGGCGATTGACTCCTCCTCTGGCTATCGAGCACTCGGGGACTATGGGATGGGAGCCGCCGATGTTTCCTCCACCCCGAGTGCAGCCCTCAGCTGTTCGATAGTCTGGTCTGGCGGGGTCAGATCCTCTATACGCTTTGCACTGCATCAGATCAGCTCGTTAGTCACCAGAAAAGTTAAGAAACTACAGCAAAATAACTCCAAGTCAAGGATACTTATGGTTTGGTCTGCTGGTTCAATTTCTTGAACCGACGGTGCCTGCCCGAGCCCCCAGGCGCAGCCATGGGGTCGACTCCTGTGCTCTAGAGGGAAGGTCCTGCCTCCTCCACAGTCGACCTCTGTTCTGCCTGCCGCTTTGGGACCCTCTCCGCTTGCCGCTCTAGGTTTACCTCCGCCTGTTGCTCAGGGACTCCCATCGCTTGCCCCGCAGGGACTCCCGTCGTCTATTGTATGGGGACTTCTCTCGCTCGCTGCTCAGGGATTTAGCTCGTCTACTGCTCGAGGACTTCTTTGCCTCCCCTTGATTGATCCTCCATGCACGTGCTGCATGGAGGCTCCTTCGTGCTCGGTGGAGGAGCTGTCGAAACTTCGTCGTCATTAGACCACTCGAACACCGCGGTCCTTCGCGTTCGAGTGGTCTGATCATCGCCAAGCGAGATGCCACCTGGTTTGAGGGGAGCAGCAGCCGCCATCTTCCTCTTCTTCTGGGCTAGCTCGTCTACCGCTGCCCTCTTCCCCTAGGCTTTCTCTGACATCGAGGGAGAACTCTTCGTCCGACTAGCATCCGTACCTCCAGACTCCGACGAGACACCGATGGCACTTTCTTTAGGTTGAGCCAGTGGTTGTGCATCCACCGCTGGCAGCCAATCGCCCCTCGACACACCTAAAAAGTACACAGCCCTATCCTACAAGTGGATCTTTGCATAAGTGAGTCAGTCCACTGCTCGGTAATGACAAAGGATAAAAAGCATCAGGAATACACAACTGAGATATTTACCTGAGGAGGCAGATTTTTGCAGTTAAAGGGCTTCGTATACCCTGACATGTTGAATGAGGCAAACGGAGAAAATAGCTCTGCAGCCTGCTCTTCAACAACGTCCCTCGATAGCATCTCTCGCCTCTCCCGGGTATCGTCGATCTCCCCCTTGAACTCAAAGGCTAGGTGCGCCCTCTCCTTATAGGGTTGAACACGGCGTACTATAAAGCTCACCACTACCAATCCGCCGTTGGTCCTCACGCCCTTTATTAAGGCAAGGAGCTCCCTCACTTGCTCCATATCAGCGCTGCTCGGTGTCTCCGACTAGCTCCTCTGGCTCTCCGGGATGTGGTCGGTGTCGCAGCGGATGGCTAGGTGGCTCTGTTTCATATAAAACCACCTGGCGTTCCACCCCTTTATTGATGTGTTCAGCGGCATAGTAAGGTACTCGCCCGGCATCCCATCGTGTAGCTGAAGGTACACCCCGCCAACCACCTTGGAACCACCGCTGCCTCTCTTCTTCAGCTAGAACAGGTGACAGAAGAGGTTGAAGTGGGGGAGGATTCCGAGATATGCCTCATAGAAACGGATGAAGATTGAGATGTGTAGAATGATATTGGGATGGAGGTTGCACAGACTAACCACCCAGAGCTCAACAGATCCCTTAGGAATGGATGAACAGGAAATCTCAATCCATGCCAGAAACAATCCTTGAATACCACCACTTCATCGGTATGAGGTGTTGGGAAGGACTCACCGAGGGCCAGCCGCCATCCGGCGGTAGCACGGTCAAGAAGAACGCTAGCCTCCACCAATCTATTAAGCTCCACCTCTCCCATTCGTGATGACACCCACTCTTCATCACGCAGGGCACTGGCTCCCGCCTTCTTGGGGCTTGTCTTCTTCGATTTGGTAGCTCCCTTCTTCGGCGCCATCTCTTAGATTTGATTAGGGTTTGGCGGTGGAAGCAAATGTGGATACGAATCTGGAAACACGAGGGCTGAGGAGGAAGACGGAATGGCAAAGTGGCAAAGGTGGAAACACAGGATGCGGCGGCACAGTTATAAAGCACTTTCCCCACCCTCTCGCATTTGAGGGTTTTTGGGAAACCGTTCCCATGATTTGCGCCTCTTCGAATTCACCGACGCGGCTTAATGGGTCATAACCTGGGCTTTCACGCAACCGCAGCCCATGTCGCTCATTTATCACCGCCGTTGGTTGTCACTCGCCGAATAATCGCCGACTTGTCCACCATTTATTGAGGCGCAGTAACCGTTACTGTATAGCCGTTACTCTGGTTTTTTCTCCAGGATTGGATTTCTCCGATATCTTCGCTTGCGGCTCGGGGACTGGCTGCCTGCTCGGCTGGTCTTTTACTATTTTTTTTATTTTTTTTATTTTTCACCCTGGCACCACGTGACTACGCCACCTACTGTCAGGCTCGGGGACTAAGTGGGCACACTTCACCTTGCGGTGAATGTGCTCTCTCTCTCTCATATCGGGGCTACGCCCGGGGACTGTCTGCCTGCTCGGCTGATCTTTTACTATTCTTCTACTTTGGACCCTGGCACCACATGACTATGTCATCTACTATCAGGCTCGGGAACTAAGTGGGCACACTTCACCTAGCGGTGAATGTGCTTGTTTTATTCTGGAAGACTCTGCGCCTCTTGAAGCTGAAGAAGGTTATCTCCTTTTCTCATGGTCGGAATAAGTGGGCACACTTGGTCCACCATGAAGAAATTTTTGATTCTGTACTTGAGCTCCTTACACCCTTATGGCAAGCCATATTTGGTTCACACTACTCGATGATAGTTCATGCTGCTCGGCAACTACTCGCAACTGCTCGGCAACTCATCACGGTGGTCGGACCATGAGTTTGACTGCTTGGTTGTGTTCGCACCTGCTCGGACAAGCTCAAGACAGCGTTGCACAACGGGTACAAGGCGCTTGGGGACTAACTGTGGGGGGTACGACCCTAGATACCCACGGTAGACCACATGGGCTACACCTTCAGGGGCGTCCCAGCCCACAAGACGAAGCCTTGCGGGGCATGACTCTGCTCGGCGCCTCCCGCAAGACATCTAGAAGATATCTTGAAGATACTACAAGATCTGTTAGGATATGTATGATCTCAAGATTCCTATAATCAGCTATTACTTTCCAGTTATCTCTCAGATCTAACCGACTTGTAACCCTGCTCCCCGGGCTATATAAGGTGGGCAGGGACCCCTTCCAAACTCATGCAATATCATACGATAGCTAATATAAACCAACAGACCATAGGAGTAGGGCATTACGTCATACTGACAACCTGAACCTGTCTAACTCATGTGTCTCTATTACCTTATTGTTCTTGATCTCACGCTCCTCTGTCGATAAATCTACCTTCGTGGGATACCCCTCGGAGGACTACCGATGATATTCTATCGACAGAGAGACAAAAGGTACTCTAGTGAATTGCTTGTGGCTTGTGCGATCCTCATCTTGTGTTGGTTGTGTGACACCCTATTGAGGGTTTGGCATATGATGCCAATTAGCGCATGAACCTCTAAGTGAGTGAATCGCCACAACGAGGACTAGCTTGCCGGCAAGCAAGTGAACCTCGGTAAAAAATCATTGTGTCATCATTTGATTATGAGGTGATTGGTCTTCATTGGTATTCATTCTTGTGATTGATTGGTTCATTCCTCAACTCGGTGGTATAACCATCTTACTCTCTCTCTTTACATAGCCGCAAACTAGTTGTCAAGCTCTTTAGTGTAGCTCGTCGTGGGAGCTTGTTAGTTTGGTTAGTGTGTCTCTTTAATTAGCCTTTGAGAGCACACTAACTTAGTGTAGTGACTATTTACACCAGAATTTGGAAGAAGGATCTCAGAAGCTCGAGACCTCCCAAAATTATGTCAGCAAGGGATCAATTGCGTGCAGATCGAAACCAGCTGATTCGGATGCAGCACTAGAATCAGCTTTCTTCAGCTAGCGCCAGTAGATAACAACAGAGGCTATGATCGGCGCTGGGACGAGACATACTGAACTCTACAAAAAAGGGAAAGATTAGAGTCCAAGTTATCTTAAACTAGGAATGTTTTCATTTTATGCCAAAGATTGTAACAAATCGTGGTTGAGTAGGATTCATGTTTAGGCTCTGGGTATAAATATCAAACCCCGACTATTGTAAAAACACACAATCAATCAAATACAAGTCAATTACTTTTTTCGGCTCTGGCCACCCCTTAGGAGTAGGAGTAGAGTAGATCTCGGCGAGTTCTTCATCGAGTACGGCTGCATCGATCCGGTCGACCTCCACTGCTTGTCTGTAAGTACCGTCATGGTTTATACCTCTGTTCGTATGGCTGCATCGATCTAGTCGACCCCCACTACGGCTCTAGTATATACTAGTTATCGACCCTTGCTTAGTTCAAGTATGGCCTGTGTGATTCTGCCTCACACCCCACTGCTTGAACTAGATCAAGGTCAAGTTATCGGCTCTACCTTAGGATGGCAGTTTTTGGTAGATTCATTAAGTTACCGATATTGCTTATTGCTTTCATTGTTTATCTAATTACAGCAATATCACTCTGCCCGATTGAGATTGATCTGGATCGGCCTTATATCTTATTTAACCCATCGTTTGCTAATCTAAAATTGATCTAATCTATACCTTAAATGATGAGTTATGTTTTATCGGCTGTTTTATATCAATCTTAATCGTGCATAGCGTGTGGTTAAGGCATGTTTGATCTGGAGTAGATCTATTGGTTAGCAAGAACCATTTCATGGCCCGCTATCACGGCCTGTGGGATTCTACCTCTCACCCCAATGTTAGCACCGTGGAGTGAGGATCGTTAGTTGGTAGATCCATTCCTGAGAAGACGTGACCTTAACTGTGCGCTATGTCTGAATCTGCTGTTTAGCCGATTCCGAGCGCTTTCACGAATAGTTAACATTATGAGATTATTGAAGTAGAGATAAGTTGAAAGATATGTTAGCTCCATGATCTTCTTATTGTATTATGGCCTGCATGATTCTGCCTCATGCCCCACTGATATTAGTAATGAGTTAGGGTCGTCGGGTCTATTGTTGTTTCTACGGCCTACATGATTCTGCCTCATGCCCCACTGGTCATAGCGATAGATGAGATCTAACATGTTCATTAGATTTATCTTTATTAAATGGTTAAGTGGTGTTGAATTGTTTCTTTATATAAAAAAGGGGGTTCGGTTACTTGTAATCATTGGCTCAGTATAAACCGATCACCATTGATATCTTATTGCCATTGATTAATATTTGCTTAAATAATATTTAACCTGAATGATAAGCGATTCTTCTTATACAACACCATGAGCTTTAATCGATTTATTCTTATGAATATACTAGAATCGACTATTTAGTCGATCTCTCTCATATCGATTCTTAGAGCCACACATTCAAGACTGTCTAGCAACACCGGCACGTTCCGCCCTTAATTACTGATAAGCTTTCTCTCCTTGTCAATTGCAGGGTCAAATTGACTGGCACGTCTTAGGAGGATTGCACAGGATCGACCACCCTTACGCTGAAGCTAGGCGGATCTGCTCCATCGAGTGGACCCTTCCGGCTTGCTGCGTGTGTCCTCAGCACGAAGACGAAATTCTGTGTCGACATTGACATAGCCATTGTATGGATAGAGACTATAGAAACTAGAATTGTGGTAGGTGGCTTACATTTTTAGTAGGCTAGCACAACACTAGCTTCACCTCATATTTGTCTAACCGGTTTGCTAAATGTTGTTGTAGAAATTTTAATAGGCTATTCGCCCCCTCTAGCCATTAGGACCTTTCAAGTGGTATTAGAGCCGAGGTCACCGTGATTTGAGGCTTAACAACCTTCGGTGTAAAAATGGCTCAAATCAACAACACTAAGAAGCCACCCCAATTTGATGGCACAAATTATAAAGATGACCACACACATCAAGTCAATCAATAGAAAGGTGTGGAAGGTGGTAGAAACTAAAATCGAGATTGATGATCCGGAAAATCCAACCGCTGCGGAAGAAGTGCTTCTCCAAAACAATGGCATTGCTCTAAGTGCCATTCATGATGCAATCAATGAGAGAATATTTGAGAAAATCAAGAATATTGAGATGACTCATGAGGCTTGGAAGAAGTTGGAAGAATCATTCAAGGGCACTAAGGCAATGAAGGGTGCAAAGGCATACATTCTCAAGGAAAAATTTTGCTAGCTTCAAGATGAACGAAGATGAGAGTGTGCTAGACATGTTCCATCGGTTGGAAGTGCTTGTCAATGATCTCAAAGCACTTGGTGAGAAGGTGAATGACAAAGACTTCTCTCATAAGTTCTTGACACAATGACACCAAACCAAATCTTAGGAGATATTATGACCGATGATGCTTATAGAGATGATGATGGGAAGGAAGAAAAGAAGGAAAAGAAGGATGACAAGAAGAAGAGTGTGGCATTCAAGGCCACATCATCCAAGGGCAGGGCAAAGCAAGACACATCAAGTGAAGATGATAGTTCATGGGATGATGATGATGATAAGAAGATGGCTCTCTTTGTCAAGAGATTTGGCAAGTTTATGGTGAAGAAGGCTACCATGCTAGAAGGAAGAAATCTTCATCCAAGAACAAGGAAGAGTCAAGAAGGTGCTTAAATTGTGGAAGCAAAGATCATCTTATTACTCAATGTCCATATAATAGTGACAAAGATGATGACAAGAACAATAAGAAGGACAAGAAGGACAAGATGACCTTCAAGAAGAAGAAGGGTTGTTCATATGTGGTCACTTGGGATAATGATGCTTCCTCAAGTGATGATGATGATAGTGATGATGACAAGACCACCAAGAAGAAGGCACTTGCAAGCATTGCTATCAATGAAAAGCCTTCTCTCTTCGACACTCCATCATGCTTCATGGCTAAGGCCACTAAGGTACAAATTTGCGTTGATGGAAGTGATGAGGAACATGATAATGAAAATGATAATGAAAGTGATAGTGATGATGATGAACCAACTAAGGATGAACTATTTGATATGATAGAAGATGCTAAAGAACACTTTGACATTAATAGAAGAGAATGCAAGAGCTTGAATAAGGAATTAAAAGCCCTTAAGCAAGCCCTTGATGAGCTCAAAACAACTCATGAGAGGCTAGAGGAAGCCCATGAGAAGCTTGGCAAGGCTCACAAGAAGCTTAAAAAAGCTCATTCCTCTTTGCTTAATGAACAAAATAAAGAGAAGCATGTTGAGACTTGTGATGTAGGCTTAACTTGTGATATAATTGATGAATCATTATCTATGCCTATCATTGTTGCTCCCGCTAACCCTTATTGTAGCATTTCTACTTTCACCTCATCTAATAGTGATGGTTTCACTTGTGATGCCTCACTAATGGTTGAGAATGAGAACATCAAGAAGGAGGTCAATAAGCTCACTCATACCTTGGCTAAGGCCTATGGTGGTGAGGATCGCTTGCTTATATGCTTGGATAGCCAAAGAGCTTCTCTCTACAAAGAGGGATTGTGCTATATCCCCAAGAAAGGCAAGGTGGCATTTACTCCTCACAAGACTAGTTTTGTGAAGAGCAATGGTAAGTTTTATGCTAGTTGCAAGCAAGTTGATCATGTAGAGCAAAAGTGCATGAACAAGAAGTCACAAGCTAATGTATCCTCCATTAAGCTTGATTCTTTCTATATGCTTACCAAGGGTGCAAATGGTGTAAAGGCTAAGTTCATTAGTAAACCATGGATGGGCTCAAAGAAGAAAGCCATTTGGATGCCAAAGAGCTTGATCACTAACCTTCATGAATCCAAGAAAGTTTGGGTACCTAAAAAGAATTTATTTTCTTTTGTAGGTCAATTATAAAGCTAGAGAAAGGCATTGGGTTCTTGATATTGGGTGCACTCAACACATGACCGGTGATGCAAGAATGTTCAACTCAATCAACACTAATGGCAATGATGATTATGATAATATCACATTTGGTGACAATGGCAAAGGTAAGATCAAGGGGCTTGGTAAGATTGCAATATCCAATGACATGAGCATATCCAATGTATTGCTAGTAGAGAGCTTAAACTTCAATTTGCTATCCGTAGCTTAATTGTGTGATCTTGGATTCAAATGCATATTTAGGGTAGATGATGTAGAGATCATAAGTATAGATAGCACTAACTTGATCTTCAAAGGCTTTAGATATGAGAATCTATACTTAGTTGATTTCAATGCTAGTGAAGCTAAATTATCTACATGTTTGTTCACTAAGTCTAGCATAGGTTGATTATGGCATAAAAGGCTTGGTCATGTTGGAATAAAATAATTGAATAGATTGGTTAAGCGTGACTTGGTTAGAGGTTTGAAAGATGTTGTGTTTGAGAAGGATAAGCTTTGTAGCTCTTGTAAAGCCGGCAAACAAGTTGGAAACACCCATCCTAAGAAAAGCATGATGAGCACTAGTAAAACATTTGAGTTATTGCACATGGATTTGTTTGGGCCAACATAATACACTAGCATTGGTGATAACAAATATGGTTTTATGATAGTGGATGATTACACTAGATACACATGGGTATTCTTTCTAGTGGACAAAAGTGATGTGTTTGCAACATTCAAATCATTTGTCAAGGGCATTCACAATGAGTTTGAAACAACCATCAAGAGAGTTAGAAGTGACAATGGTAGTGAGTTTAAGAACACTAGAACTGATGAGTTATGTGATGAATTTAGAATTAGACATCAATTCTCAGCCAAGTACACTCCATAATCAAATTGACTTGTTGAGAGGAAGAATAGAACACTCATTGATATGGCAAGTTCTATGCTTAGTGAGTACAATGTGAGTTAATCTTTTTGGGCCGAAGCTATCAATACGGCTTGCTATTATAGCAACCGCTCTGTTGTCACCCATTAAAAGAGAAGACACCATATGAGCTCTTGAATGGTAGAAAGCCCAACATTGCATATTTTTGGGTTTTTGGTTGCAAATACTATATATTGAAGAAAGACACTAGATTGGGCAAGTTTGACAAGAAATATGATGAAGGATTTCTACTTGGATACTCAACCACTAGCAAAGCATATAGAGTTTGGAATTTGGATAGTGGTACTCTTGAGGAAGTTTATGATGTTGAATTTGATGAAACCAATGGTTCACAAGAAGAGAATGAGAACTTGAAAGATGTTAGAGGCATTCAACTTTCAAATGCCATGAAGAACATGGATGTTGGTGAATTGAGGCCTAGGCAAGCGAATGATGATGAAGATGATCAAGTGCAAGTGCTCTCTAACTCAAATATGCAAGATGATACAAATTAAGCTAGTGCAAGTGGCTCTCATGACAATGAACAAAATCATGTGGCTAGTATATCATCTCAACCCAATGATCAAGCAAGTGCAAGCAATCAAGTTCAAAATCCTCCAACCAACCAATATTGCAAGGGATCATCTATTAGACACTATAATTGGAGATATTTCTAGAGGTGTACAAACAAGATCAAGATTGACTTTATTTTGTGAGCATTTCTTATTTGTGTCATCCATTGAACCAAAGAAGATAGATGAAGCATTGAAAGATATTGATTGGGTGAATGCTATGCATGAAGAATTGAACAATTTCACAAGAAATCAAGTATGGGAATTAGTAGAGAGACCAAAGGGACACAATGTGATTGGAACCAAATGGGTCTTTAGAAATAAGCAAGATCAAGATGGGATAGTAGTAAGGAATAAAGCAAGATTGGTAGCACAAAGCTATACACAAGTTGAAGGTCTTGACTTTGGAGAAACATATGCCCCAGTTTCTAGATTGGAAGCAATTAAAATTTTGTTAGCCTATACTTGTGTCCACGACGTCAAGCTCTATCAAATGGATGTTAAGAGTGCATTTCTCAATGGTTACATCAATGAAGAAGTATATGTTGAGCAGCCTCCCAGTTTTGAAGATGGTAAAAAGCCCGACCATGTGTACAAGTTGAAGAAGGCATTGTATGGCTTGAAGCAAGCACCTAGAGCATGGTATGAGAGATTGATGGACTTCCTACTCTCTAAAGGGTTCATGATGGGTAAGGTTGACACTACTCTTTTCATCAAGAAGATTGGAAAAGGTTTATTTGTGTTGCAAATCTATGTTGATGACATCATATTTGGATCAACCAATCAAGATTTTTGTGAAGAGTTTAGAAAGATGATGGCTAATGAGTTTGAGATGTCCATGATTAGAGAGTTAAGTTACTTCCTCGATCTTCAAATCAAGCAATTGAAGAATGGTATATTTGTGAGTCAAGGCAAGTATATCAAGGACATGATCGAGAAGTTTGGCATGAGTGATAGCAAAGCTATTAGTACACCAATGGGAACAAATAGCAACTTGGACAGTGATGCAAGTGGCAATATGGTGGATCAAAAATTGTATCGGTCTATGATTGGAAGCCTATTCTATGTGACCGCATCAAGACCGGATGTCATGTTTAGTGTATGCATGTGTGTAAGATTTCAAGCCTCACCAAGAGAAAGTCATTTGAAGGCCACAAAGAGAATATTGAGGTGCTTAAAGCATACACAAAATATTGGTTTGTGGTATTTCAAAGGAGCAAAGTTTGAGCTAGTTGGTTACTCTGACTCGGATTATGCGGGATGCAAGGTTGAAAGGAAGATCACCTTGGGCACATGTTAATTATTGGGAAGATCACTTGTTTCATGGTCATCAAAGAAGCAAAATAGTATTGCATTATCAACCGCCGAAGTCAAATACATATCCACCGGTAGTTGTTGTGCACAAATACTTTAGATGAAGGCAACCTTGAGTGACTTTAAAATCAAGTTCAAGAAAGTACAATTGCTATGTGACAATGAGAGTGCAATCAAGTTAACCAACAATCCGGTTCAACATGCAAGAACAAAGTACATTGATGTCCGCCACCATTTCATAAGAGATCATCAACAAAAAGGGGACATTTGCATTGAGAGTGTAGGCACCGAAGATCAACTTGCTGAGATATTCACCAAGCCATTGGATGATAAAAGGTTTTGCAAGCTAAGAAATGAGTTGAACATATTGGATTTCTCAAATATGTGTTGATGCAACCCCCACTCATATGACATGTCTCTCCTTCAAGCAATCCAAGGTAAAAGTTGACTGGCATGGCATACATCCTTGCTAAGGACATGATTAGTGCATCTAGACATTTTCCACATATAATAGGCTCATTCATGAAAAACAAATGATTTTGATGGTTGTATGGTACCACTATTGCTTCTATGCTTATTTTGTTCTAGTGGTAGCATATGATATATTTGTGGGCTTGTAAACCTAGTGTTTAATCTAGAAAATGAGCTTTAAGTGTTTAATTCAACACGGTATAAGATAACCCTTATTTAGAGGTGTGAAGAAGCTTGTCCTTAGATCAAACCGAGTTAAATGTCTTTGGCAAGTATTCTAGATTGAACCAAATTTGAGAAAATGATTCTCACCCCATTGATTGACATTGATAATCTCAACCTATCTACATTTTGAACCTTTGTGGTCATAGATGACAAAGGGGGAGAAAAATAAAGATATTAGTGCTATGGGGAAGAAAAACAATGATATTAGTATACTAAGATAGTGAAAAGACAACAAATGGAGAAAGAAATAAAGATATATAAGTGATAGGGGGAGAATTTGACATAAGGGGAGAAATTTGACAAAGGAAAGGGATCAATTAAAATTTTGAGCATACAAGTAGGGAAAGCAAGCTCATGAACTTATATGGTGCATTTAAATGTGCATTTCATATGTTTGTTTGCATGGCATAAGTTTTAAATTTCAATATACATGCTTGTGTGGTGTATGCTAGTTGTAGGTTTGGATGATGAAATGAAAAACTAGCATGCATAGGTTTAAATAACTAGACTCATGCTCACATTATAAAAACTAGACCTTTATTTCTAATGTTGATCTCATGGGGTATTCTAGTTTTTTATATGTCTAGTTACTAATGATGCTAAGGATGGTATATTGGTGCACTCCGATTGGTATCACACTTCAAAGGTCCATCTTTTATACATTAGCATCATTTGGTAGACATTGTCTCCTATATTTCCTATCTAAGCATATGTGCAAGCTACAATTCAAACTCTTAGCACATATATAGGGGGAGCAATTGCTACCATTTGGGATTCATGAAACTTGTCCATATCTTTTTACACATAGTAAATAAGCTTGGGCAAGTAACATGGATTCAATTAAATTTCAATTCATATCTTTGTGAAAGGGTTGTCATCAATATCAAAAAGGGGGAGATTGAAAGCTCCAGTTTGGTTTTGGTGAATTGATGAAACCCTAAGTGCTAACCTAGTTTATCAAAGTGATTATGAGATAGGTAGCACTACTCCAAGTGGTGAAGCAAATGAAGATCATGACATGACGATGGTGTTGCCATGGTGATGATCAAGTGCTTGGACTTGGAAAAGAAGAAAGAAAAACAAAAGGCTCAAGGCAAAGGTATAAATGGTAGGAGCCATTTTGTTTCAGTGATCAAGACACTTAGTGAGTGTGATCACATTTAGGTTCGATAGTTGTACTATTAAGAGGGGTGAAACTCATATCGAAATGCAGTTATCAAAGTGCCATTAGATGCTCTAACTCATTGCACATGCATTTAGGATCTAGTGGAGTGCTAACACCCTTGAAAATATTTGTGAAAATATGCGAACATATGTGCACAAGGTGATACACTTGGTGGTTGGCACATTTGAGCAAGGATGAAGAAGATAGAGTTGAAAAGAAGTTAGTCGCGCTGGTCATAGAGTGACCGGACACGTCCGGTATGGCGACTGGACACGTTTGGTATGTGATTCGGTACTGAATTACAGAGAGCGACCAGACGCATCCGGTCGCCACATCGGACGCGTCCGGTGTGAATCGGCGAAGTCAATGTTCAGTGTAACAGTCAATCGGATGCTGGGAGCGTCCGGTCCGAAGTGACCGGACGCGTCCAGTCGGCCCAGAGTGGCTCTGGGAGCTCTCTAGACTCGACCGAACACTGCATTTCCTACATCCGGTCCAGAGTGACCGGACGCGTCCGGTCGGCCGGTCGGCCTAGGAACTCTCTGGACTAGACCCTTGAAAATGTTTTTAACTCAGCGTCCGATCGATTATAACAGAGCGTCCGGTCGTAGATTGAATATTGCAGCAATGGCTACTTCACTTTGAACTAGACACGTGGTGGTCAGGTAGCGACTGAATGCATCCGGTCGCTACACCGGACGCGTCCGGTATACACGCCCAGTGCATCCGGTGCACACGACCTGCGCGTCCGGTCGACGCGCAGTCAGCCTAATAATTGAGCCAACAACTCTATTGATTGGGGTGTCTATAAATACCATTTGGCCGGCTCTAGCTCACTCTCTTGGCCATTTGCATTGGCATAGCAACCTTGTGAGCTTAGCAAAAGCCCTCCCACTCATCTCTATCATTGATTCAACATCTTTATGAGATTAGGAGTGAATCCAAGTGCATTGCTTGAGTGTTTGCATCTAGTGGCACTTGGTGTTCGTGTTTCGCTGTGGGGTTCACTTGTTACTCTTGGTGGTTGCCGCCACCTAAATGGCTTGGAGCAATGAGGATCGTTGAGCGGAGGTTGGTGATTGTCTCCGGCTCCGATCGTGGTGATTGTGAGGGGTTCTTGACCTTTTCCCGATGGAGAGCCAAAAGGTACTCTAGTGAATTGCTCATGGCTTGTGTGATCCTCATCTTATATTGGTTGTGCAGCACCCTATTGAGGGTTTGGCGTGTGATGCCAATTAGCGCGTGAACCTCCAAGTGAGTGAATTACCACAACGAGGACTAGCTTGTCGGCAAGCAAGTGAACCTCGGTAAAAAATCATTGTGTCATCATTTGATTCTGAGATGATTGATCTTCATTGATATTGATTCTTGTGATTGATTGGTTCATTTCTCAACACGACAGTATAACTATCTTGCTCTCTCTCTCTTTACATTACCGCAAACTAGTTGTCAAGCTCTTTAGTGTAGCTAGTTGTGAAAGCTTATTAGTTTGGTTAGTGTGACTCTTTAGTTAGCCTTTGAGAGCATATTAACTTAGTGTAGTGACATAGTTATTGTGTGGATAGAAACTATATAAACTAGAATTGTGGTAGGTGGCTTGCATTTTTAGTAGACTAGCGCAACACTTGCTTCGCCTCATAATTGTCTAACCGGTTTGTTAAGTGTTGTTGTAGAATTTTTTAATAGGCTATTCACCCCCCCCCTCTAGCCATTAGGACCTTTCAGTGAAGGAGCTAGGTGTACCAGCTGGTCAAGATGAACTGTTGTTGTTGAAAGCTATTTGTGTTGTTTGTGTTGCTATCCTGGCAGTCTAGCTTCTGATGCTCATTGTAATGTTGGTGAAGTGAATTCCATGTAGTTGTGATGTGTTAGTGTTGCTAGCTAGTGTGAGTTCTGTTGACTTAACAACTATATTTTGTACCAATGCTTAATACAAGTTGTTATGTTCTTCAACAATAGCTCTGAAATGCCAATAATTCTTGATAAATGATTTGAGAAATATTCTGACATATAGTTAACAATTTCACAAAACTGATAATAAATGTAAAAGCAACCATCCAAGCATAATTGACAACAGGTGAATCATCTCAGAATTTTGCAACATGTATCTAACAGTTTCACAGAAGTGATTTGTTGTTTCCTGAGACCTACAGCTTCCCATAATTGAGTATGAGTAGCATCTGTGTTTGATGCATCCAGATATGATACAAAACATTAGAGAGGAACCATCCAAGCATCATTGAGAACAGTTTGATGCATCCTTCTAGCTATCTATCCTAGCCACATATATATCATACAAAAGATTAGAAAGCACCCATCTAGTTGTCTTTGGTGCAGTTCTAAACACTTGCATTGGACTGTCTTTAGCAGTTCCCTATCCAAATGTATGCCTATGTAAACAAAAGGGGCATCCTTGTCTCACTGACAAAGATCAAGGTTGTGATTCATCAATTTTCTTAGGTTTTTTGATAGCTGCAGAGCTCTTCTTTGTCTTCTTAGCTTCCTGGCCTTGCTGCTCAGTTGAGGTAGTGCCCTTGCGCTTTCCTACTGCACTTCTACCTATTTTTGTAGCAGTGGATGGTGGCACAGGTCTTGCAGTAGGTAAGTTGGATATGATAAAGGCAGAATCAAGTAGAGCATCAGGTTCAATCCTCCTTGTTGCAACCTGTGAAGCCTATTACATGGTCAATTAGTTAGCATCAGGTAAATGCCAAGACAGTATTAAAGGCCAGGGTGTGTATGTGTTCACCTATGCATCCAGTTGAGCTACCATGGTTCCTCCTATCAGCTAAAACAATGGGAGCTGGCTGTCTCCTACATGTTCTGATAGAGGGGCCTGCCTGTCTACTTGTGCTAGCTGAGAAAATGGTAGGTCATCCCAATCTTCATAATGCATTGTAACATGTTTACATAAACTAGCGAGACAATAATAAACTAGTGAGACAACAATAAACCATACATGTAAAAGTACCTGAGTGGTTGGTGGTTCTTTATAAAAATTATCATCATACTATAACTCAGATTCTTGGCCTTCTGTTGGTTCCACACTTGCACTAGGCACATTGGGGGGTGGCTGCATCCTAGACTTCCTAAGAGAACACCCTTTCTTATTGTGTCATGTGACTCCACAATAGCTACATGTCATAGTCATCCCATGCCTTGACAATCTAGTCCCTCGATTGGTTTTAATTTCTATTGGTTGTTTCTTCCTATTCTTGAAGGGCCTTCCAACCTTTTTCTCACACTTGGGGGGCAACACATCTGGTCCAGGCACCTTCTCCCAAGTGATGGGGTCACTGCATGGCATAATCTTTGGAGTGTATGCTAACAGGAACTTTGAAGAACTGTAGCAGTCATGCACCACAGAGTCTATGGGTATCCTCTCATGTCTAAGACAGGAGATGGCATGTGAGCAAGGGATCCCAGTTAGGTCCCATCTCCTACACTCACATGTCCTAAGCCCTATGTCAACAATGAAGTGGTGGTCCCTATCTTGATCTTGGAATATTCCTTTACCAGAAGGTATTGCATAGCATGTGTTAGCCCACTCAGATATCTTATTAACTTTCTTCCTAATTTTAGGACAGATAAGACCCTGCCACATATCACCAGGCTCTTTTTTTTAGAATAGTGTCTTGCCATCAGCTGTCCCTTAATTTGTTCAAGCATACTTAGCATAGGCATTTCTCTGGCATCTAGGATGAACTCTCGTGTCATATGATGCATATAACTTCCAAGGACACTGCCCTTTGCAACACACAGCCTCGATCCTTTTCTTCTCATTCCTGGGCATCTTGACATGTACTATGTGCCTTAGACTGTATTCAGTTACAGCTTTCCTTAATATTTCAACAGACTCAAACATCATACCAATTTTGAACACTGGATTCAGCATGTCTTCTTCTTTGAAAGACTTGGACATCAAACCTAGATTGGATTCACCATCTGAGTCAGGTAATTGCAGCCCATCATCATCAGTTGACTCCTCTTCTTCAGTATCAGGTTATACCAGCTGCCTTCCTGGTCCCCTTTCCTATTTTGCTTCCTGTGTCAACACCTGCATCTCTGATATCATCATCCACATTGTCAGCAAACATGGCATCATCATCATCATCTATTTCATAGTCACTGTCAACAAATTCACTGTCATATCACTGTGATCAATTAAGTTGTCATCCACACAGGTTCTTGCATCATTGTTTCTGCCAAACTTGGAAGGGCTAATAACCTTGGGCAAGGATGCAACAGGGTTAATAACCACATCATCCCAATCTGTGAGTGCTGCAGTACCTTCATGATCAAAGTACAACACAAATGTCTTCACCCTGTGCACAATAGAGGCCATCACTCTTGTGTCCTTCTCTGATAAAATCAGTCTAAGTCCATCTGGCGTCTCTTTTCCAGGAAGCAGCCAATAAACATGCAGAGCAGGATTCTTGGGATAATGAAGGGCAAAATTCAACTTTTCAAACCACAGTGGAGACCAAGTACGTGCTGATAGATTGTCGAAGCAAGTCATCTTTTCATCTAAATAAGCCCGATAATTACGATGGCCTATAAAAAACCCAGAATGATGTATTTTGACTGTGAAATTATCACTATCAGCACCTACATTTGAGGCAACAAACCAATTTCAGAACTAATTTAACTTGGACATGGCACGCCTAGGACGAAATCAGAAACCCTAGCATAGCTAAAACTGTAAAGATATGGCCCAATCCACACTCCCAAGACACGAACTACACTCCAAAGAACATAAATACACCAAAGAATAGATATTGGAGGAACTTACCATAATCTGGGGGCGGCTCCCCTTTCCGCCGCGGTTTGAGCACTATCGTGCTCCTTTCTCACTGACGGTGAGGCACCCTAGCCTCGAAAACGGAAGGTGGATCCGACTTCACCGCCTGATTCTCCAGTGTGGCCGTCAATCGCCTCCCTTGGTGACCCCTCCCGCTCAGTCGCTCGTCGACCCTTTCCCTCCGCGTGCGACCAACTCGAGGAACAAAACCCCACACCAGAAATGAGAAGGGAGACAACCAGGGGGGCAAGCTACATAAATTTATGGGTAACCATCCTCACGCACCCGTCACGTGCGGCTGCAAAACGGGTTCGGTCCACGCTGGCCAGGACACGTCGACAAAAAGACGATGACGCGACAGAGTCCAAGGACCTATTTGGCACACCAAGATAAGTCCATGTATCTATGGTGCATTTAACTCTATTTAGAACTACATTTGTTGATACTTTAAATTACCAAACTTTTGACACTATTTTTGGAAGTTACCTTGAATAGTAGATGTTTTAGGACGAAGGAAGTATATACAAAGACTAGCCGACGTGAGGTGATCAAGCGTGCCGTGCGGACGAGAAGGTGGCAAGCCAATACATCCCAGCATCGCCGAACACCGGGCTCGGTTCATGGACGGGGGAGGAAGCGTTTAGAATCCAAGCATTAGCAAGCCGCCCCGCCACGTTTCGTTAAGAGAAAACTGGCACGCCACGGTTTGTAGTTTGCACGGGCCGCACGCGCCTCCTTCCCTGTCCGCTCCGTCACCTTTGCATCGTGCAACTGTGCAAAGGATGGACGATGCGATCGAGCAAAAGCTAGCCGAAAAAGTCTCGCGCCGCGCGGATGAGGCGCGGGCTGACCACCACCCGACCCGAGTGGGCGGTGAGGGGCTGACGGCGCTCCGCGAGACGCCGCGGGGGCCCTGATTCCGCGACGGGGACTCGCCCCGTTGGACGCTAGCGGCCGGGCTGCGCCGTCTTTTCGCGAGTGGGCGTGTGGCCGCGCGGCGCCCGGTTTAACATGCCGTTCGCGTTGCGTGTGCAGACGCGAGTGGAGGTGGAGAGGAGGCGAATGGCGAATGGCGAATGGCGAACGGCGAATGCCGATAGGAATCACGCAACGCGCCGGGGATTCCAGCCACGCCGACCCGCAACGGACCGACTGGCTGACATACGTGCTAGCTAGAACTCCCTGCCCGCGGTCCAGAGAAGACCAGAACACGGGTAAGATTCTGTGCTTGGGCTAGAGCTTCAGATTCGACCGTGACTGACGTTCACAAAACTACAACACGTTGCTCCAGCCACTCATCTCTAGTCTTATCCACACAGCTGCGGCTGATGCCCTTTCAGGAAGGAGCGGAGAACGATTCCTGACTTGGATGGCGAAGCTAGTTCTTCCGCCGTTACAGTTTTTTTTTTCTTTAGATTAGAATCCCTTCCGCCGTTACAGGTGTACGTACAGTGTAGCCCTGTACAAAGGGACTAGGGCCGTAGGCCGTAGTGAGTCGTCTAGCCATTCTACGCTTTTGTGGGCCGTACGTATGGGCCGTATCCTGCTTGACCCTATCATCATCCGCCGGAAACCGACTGGTATGATCGGCGTCGGCGGGGCCCGGCTTTATTTCTGTGATGAAAGCAGCACCATGGCCCAACACGTCCACTTGGCTGGGGACCACCTGCAGTCTGCAGACCTGCCTCCTGTAGTACGGCTCAGTGGTGGGCCCAAGAGTCGGACTAGGTGGGCCTGTCGCCTCGAGCCCACCGGCCACCATAGGAGTAGCCATCCGGAATTGGAAAGCGTGAAGGCGGCCTCACACAAAGGAAAAGAAATGCTATTCCTCGTACGCCAGTCGTCAGCGCTCATGGAATCGCGGGGCTCAGGATCTCCAGTGGCTGCGTCCTTTGTGGCCAATATTGGCAGTACGTACGCAAGTAAAAAATTCAAAAGTCAGTTTGATTTTCTTCAAGCGCGGCGTCTGCTTGGATGTTGTCACGTTGAAAGTTGAAACCTTAAGAAGCAGCCACCAAGCTAAGAGAAAAAATTAAGTCAATTTTCTCAATTTTATCCTACTGGCTCCGTACATGGCCTTTTAATACCGTGTTTTGAGTTATTCTTATTTACTTATTACATTATCAAATATATTCTGAATTTGAAAATGTGTTAATTTGAGTCTTTGATTCACATCTAGTAGCTGTACCTTGGTGAAGTGGTGAACCATGATCACTTAGTCTGAGTTGGGCAAACTAGACCATAAGGTGAGAGTGAGACGCTCACACTATTGGAGTATTGGTTTTCTGAATAATTCTTGATCTTCAACTTTAACAAATCAATGCATTGTGAGTGTCCGTGTAATCCGAAAAAAACACGAGTCATGTGGTTCTCTTGGAATCCTCATTCTGTATTTTGTGTCATATAAATGAGTTTCCATTTGTTTCAGCGAAAAGATTGTGTGTCATGTGCGCATCCATAATGTCGGTCCAAAATGCTTTCCATGTACAACATTACAACACTATGTTGCTGGCGTAAAGCCCTGTTGGATCCACTCAACTAATTATTAGATGTGTTGTGCCTTTGTCCAAGAGACGTTGAAGGGTGGCTGGGGCTTCGTGGCCAGGGACCATCATGGTGAAGCAGTCTTAGCTGGAGCAGGTCGGCTTGCGGCTGTGCCAGACGTGCTGACTGCTGAAGCATCCGCTTGTGCCAAAGCTTTGCAGGCGGCTACAGAAGTTGGAATTTCTCATATTCAAATGGAGGTGGATTCTTCGATTCTAAAGCAGGCTCTTCTCTTGCCATCGTCAGATCTGGCGGCGAGCGGGATGTTGATTAGGGATACTCGGCATCTTCTACATGAACATTTTATTTGTAATGATATCTTCCTTGTTCATGTAACTCAGTAGCGCATAATCTAGCAAGCTTGGGGATGAGTTGGGACCCGGACGAGTCTTGCATTTGGACAAGCACCCTCCCAGATTCTGTAAAGAGTTTGGTGGCTCGCGACTCTGTCGAGCCTTCCATTTCAATAACAAGGCCTAAGGGCCAGTTTAAGAGTTTCAAAAATATCTCTAAGAATTTCCAAAAACTACTCCCAATCTATATTCTTTTGGCAATATTGAAAAAACTGCTCTCCAACAACTCCCTATCTCAACTCACAATCTTTTTGCACTTCGGAAAATCAATCAAATCGCACAAAATGTACGCGTGCGTATCAATCGATTAATCTTTATTTTTTGAGACAATAAGCTAATTTGGAGGCGGAAGAACATGGAAAGGATAGAGTAGGATATGGTTCCTAATGCAAATACAAGCGAGAAAGAAAGTACAAAAGTAGTTGGAGGTGATTTAGAATTAGTTCGAGATTCTTGATCCGAATTTTATTATATATCTTTGGAGCGGGATTTTGAAAACTGTTGGAGCAACCAAACAAATATACTCCCAACTTTTTTAGCAACTTGGAAAACTCATTGGTTTACCAAAATTTTTTTTGGGAAACTATTGAAGATGCTCTAACTGGATAAACCAACTAATGGCTAATTGTTAGTTAGGTGGTAGGTAGGACATTAGTTAAACTTATTAGTTGTTTCATATAATTTTTAGCAGCTACTATTAGTTGTAGGGATCAAATAAACCATAATAAACAAGACAAGACGGCGAGAGTGAAACCAAATCGAGTGCATGCCATACTGTTGGATATCATACTATAAAACATCGGATAATCTACACAAAGTCTGCGGGTAATCAATATACACCGAATTTTACTAGTTCCATATCTTACACATATAGGCACACAATTGTATTTGGATTTCCATGAAATTCTTATTGGGTTTGGGGAATTGCCCACTACACTTTTACCCTGATAAATTAGCACAGTTTTAAAGAAGCAATAAAGAACGAAATCAACATAACGCTCTACTAATAAATTCTTTTAAGTATGGTCTCAATTCAAACTTCAATAAAAAAAATCTAAAAAACCAGACAATGAATAGTCACTTTTTGCCCTATGCAAAATCGAAAAAGAAAACAATAAGGCTAAGAAGACAGGTAGAAAATTCATACTCCGTAGTCCCTTCGGCTAGAACAAGTGGATATGTACCGCTTAATTTAACGTTTATATTTGAATCTCTATAAAATAATATTTATATTTATATTTATAAATAAATTTATTATAAAAACATATTTTATGATTAATAACTCTTCGCAGGAGAGATGTGTATTTTTTTTTACAGCCCTGAACTGAAACTCGAAATACAGATCCCACGGTCCACACGCCCGCCCGCCTGCTTCACGTGCGTTCGGGAGGGCATCCTCGAAAGCCCTCTCCTGCCCCAAAGGCCCAAACTCCCATACAGCCGCGCACCACGCATGGCCGCCACCGCCGCCGCCGCGACGACCTCCACGCCTTCCTCCCCCCTCCTCCGCCGCGCCGCTGCGGCGCCGACCACAAGCCACCACTACCAGCTCAGGTGCTCCACCAAGCCCTCGCGGTTCGAGCTGCGGCACCGCGCCGCGCGTCTCGCTCCCGCGCGAGCTCTGCTCCCTGACCGCGTCACGCCGTTTTCCTTCGACGCGGACGGAGACGACCATCCCCGAGAGGAGTGCGGCGTGTTCGGAGTCATTGGCGACCCGGACGCGTCGTCGCTCTGCTACCTCGGCCTGCAGAAGCTGCAGCACCGCGGGGAGGAGGGCGCGGGCATCGTTGCGTCGGACGCCGACGGCAAGCTCAATTCAGTGACGGACCTGGGTCTCGTCGGGGACGTTTTCCGCGACCCGGCGCGCCTCGCCAAGCTCCCCGGAAACGCCGCCATCGGGCACGTGCGCTACTCAACGGCCGGCGCCTCTTCCAGGCGCAACGTGCAGCCGTTCCTCGCCGCGTACAGGTTCGGGCAGCTGGCTGTGGCGCACAACGGCAACCTCGTGAACTACCAGGCGCTGCGCAACAAGCTGGAGGCGCAGGGTTCCATCTTCAATACCTCGTCGGACACGGAGGTCATCCTGCACCTCATCTCAACCTCGCTCTCGCGCCCGCTGCTCTCGCGCATCTGCGACGCCTGCGCGTACTCGCTGCTGTTCCTGACGGCCGACAAGCTCTTTGCCGTGCGCGACCCGTTCGGCTTCCGGCCCCTGGTGATGGGCCGCCGCCCCAACGGCGCCGTGGTGTTCTCGTCGGAGACCTGCGCGCTCGACCTCATCGACGCCACCTATGAGCGCGAGGTGGAGCCCGGGGAGGTGGTGGTCGTGGACCGCCGCGACATGTCGGTGTCCTACGCCTGCCTCGTCCCGCATCGCCCGCGCAAGTCATGTGTGTTCGAGCACATCTACTTCGCCCTTCCCAACTCCGTCGTGTTTGGGCACGCCGTCCACGAACGCCGCAGCGCATACGGCCGCGCACTCGCCGAGGAGTCCCCCGCCTCGACCGCGGACGTCGTCATCCCCGTGCCTGACTCGGGGTTCTATGCCGCGCTCGGCTTCGCGCAGGCGTCGGGGCTCGAGTTCCAGCAAGGCCTTATCCGGTGGCACTACAGCGGCCGCAGCTTCATCCAGCCATCGCAGGCAATCCGTGACCTCGCCGTCAAGCTCAAACTCGCGCCCGTACACGGCGTCATTAGCGGCAAGAGCGTGGTCGTCGTCGACGACTCGCTCGTGCGCGGCACCACCTCGAGCAAGATTGTGCGCCTGCTCCGCGATGCCGGCGCGCGTGAGGTGCACATGCGCATCTCCAGCCCCCCGGTCGTCGGGTCCTGCCTCTACGGCATCGACACGCCGAGCGAAGGCGAGCTGATATCCAACAGGATGGACCTCGAGGGTGTGAGGAGGACCATTGGCTGCGACTCCCTCGCCTTCCTCTCGCTCGACAAGCTCCACAGCATCTACGGCAATGAAGCTCATGAGTTCTGTGATGCCTGCTTCTCACGGAACTACCCGGTGCTGCCTACCGTGCCGGAGCCGGTCCCAGAGCTGGTGTCTGCCTTCGAAGACTAACGAGAAAGGGAGTGGCTCTATACTCTGCATGCTTACTATTACTATATAATCTGGACTAAATTTTGGGCATAGCATTTTTGTCTTTGCAATTGCATTCATCCATCTAAATTTTGAGGTTACAAGGTTTAGACACCGATCGAACTGCTATTGTGAGTTTGATCTAATCTATTGTATTGCTATATGACGACGACGACAATGAATAACAAGAAAATTATCTCAGCGGTACAGGTTTACCTTTTCACAAATTCAGGTTTAATGTGCTGCTGTTTTGAGTTTCTTCAGAGGCCGTTCTCACCTTCCTGGATCCTGCTTAGCATTCAGGTTTACCTTTTCACAAATTCAGGTTTAATGTGCTGCTGTTTTGAGTGTCTTCAGAGGCCGTTCTCACCTTCCTGGATCCTGCTTAGCATTCTTGCTTAAGTTCCGTATTTGGTTGAGTGTCTATCTCTAACAATGGGCCAATTTTGGATGTGCCAATTGCGCATTCAGAGTTTAAGCTTGATCCATATTAGTGGCGTTGTGGCTGATAGTACAGTCCTAGGCTGATGTGTATAAGTGAGTCAAAGTTTAGGAATGCAATTTCCTAGCTCTTTACTTTTCATCCGGAGTTCCTTGTTCTAGACTGGGTACAGAGAAAATTTTAAAATTCTTGGTACGAATTAGTTCCAAACTTTGCATCACTTCTTTAGAATCAGGGTTTCTGAACCTTTTTCTGGAGTTGGGCTGTCCATAAATTTTTTTGACCAGGACTTCCTCTTTCATGGTAAATGGACATGCCAACCTCAATCACTAGTGAAGTGCCTTCTCCAAGGTCTTGTTGAATTGGACAGCGCCTAGTATCTGATACCAAGTCAAGCAAGAAAGTTCCTAGGACCTTACCGCATTAGCACTAGTGGTATGATACCCTACACATTGTAATCGAGCCTGTGACTACATGCTTCGTAACAATTGCCTGTCTTCCGACGACAGTACTTTTTAGATGTTGATTTGCATTCAAGAAGAAGGTAATCAATGGTAAGCAGAATGTCATGATGTTGGCATGATCATTGTTTTTTATTTAATACTGGCCAAACAAAAGACGGTTTTGGCAGGGTTGTTGCTCACCTGATGTTGCTGCTTGTGGTCTTCTGTGTAGTATAATATGTTGACTCAAGCTGTGTTTTTTTTGTTGTTGTTGTACATGCATTTGACATGTTCAGATTTGGTCCCTGAAATATTTGCCCCTCCTTATGGATGCTCTGATCCCATCATCTGTTTCGATCGAGACATGTACTGCTTTCTTGATAATGGTCATCTTTTTATGTTTCCTCTGAATATATGAATGTTATCCGTGTCTTCTTGTGAAGTGTGAACGTGAGCTATCAGCTACTTATGAACTGAACTGCAGGACGCAAGTTTTGAATGGTCAGGAGAGACTCAGCAGTCCTCCAGCGGATGAAATGGATGAGTGGCATTGTGTGGACTTTGAAGTCGCCTTCTTTCGGCAGGGAATATGTGCTGTTTTTCCTAGTTCGGGTAGGCACAAAAATAAGTGCCCAACAGGATAGGTTATTCATTTGCACCGAGCATGTCTTTCAGTGATTCCGGTTATCTAAGAATTGATTCGGGTTATCTGAGATTTGGACGTCTGTTAAGTCTTTCAGTTGTTCTTCCTGTGTTAAAAGCCGCAGAGCAACGGTTATCTGAGGATTGGATGTTTAACTCTTTCAGATGTTCTTCCTGGGTTAACAGCCACAGGGCAAGAATGTATGTATATTCTGTAACTGCTGTTGTGTGTATTTCGGATCTGCTATCATGGGATAACCTTGAGATTATGTCTTATCTATCATATCGGTCTTTAGAGAATTGATGGAACTGGTTCCCCGATCCTTGGCCAGTGGCTACCTTGAGTTCCTTGTGGCTGTGTTAGTCCTCGATCATGTAGCAGGTTCCTTCTGCAAGCAAAATTACTTGTCATTTTAATCAAACATCGTTGCTACTCCCTCCATGCTAAATTACAAGTCATTCTAACATTTCTTGGAGATCCAAAACATCTCAAATTAACTAAAATTATATAGAGAATTATAAAGACTTATGATATTAAATAGATATACTATAAAAATATAATTATAATTAATAAAAAAGTGAATGAATTAGAAATCCATTGTTACCGAAAAAACTTCTTAGGGCCTGTTTGGTTCCAAATAAGTCAACTATTTATAAATTAAAAAGTCACTTATTTTGTCAAACACCACCAACTTATAAGTCACCCCTGCTTATAAGTTTTAAGTTGGTTCACCCCTGCTTAAAACTTATAAGTCACCCTTTTTCGCGTGGGGTCCATATCTTTAATGAGATTATAAGTCATCTACAACCAAACAGGCATGACTTATAAGTCACTGATTTTCAATCACCTGACTTAATAAGTCACCTAACTTATGCAAACCAAACAGCCCTTACCCACTCTTGATTGATACGTGGACCCACGAGACAAAGACGACGTGAACATACGAAATATGCGTCTCTCTTCCCGCGCGTGACTTCCCTCCATTTTTTATCACCGGATGATTCCATACCCGCCGCGCGTACCCACACCCACCCCTCTTCCCGAAGCGCCGGGACGCAGACGCCGCCTCGGCCTCCCCATCTGCGAACTCGGGCGGACGCCCGTCCCGGAAGCGCGTTCCCTCTCCTGATCTGCGACGCCACTGCAGCCGCTTCCCTCCCTCCCCCACGCGTCGGCGGCACCGTATCACGCCGCACACCGGTCACCAGTCACGGAGACGGAGACAGCGATGCGACGTGGACAGCGAATTAACCCGGTGGGGCCTGCCAGCTTCGTCCACCCGACCGGCGAGGCGACGCCGCCGCGACGGCGATCGCCCGTCCGCGGCTCTGAGGCGGCGCGGACACAGATCGAGGCATGGGCCATTGGGCCATGGCGCGGCGGCATGCTGGTCCGGAGATGCGGCCACGGAGCTGATGCTGTGCGACGGGTGCGACCGCGGGTTCCACATCTTCTGCCGCGCGTCCCCGCCGGCGACTGGTACTGCCCCCGCCGCCGCTTCCACCGTCATCAGGAAGCCTAAACGTGAGTGCTTTTTTGGAGGAGAACGTGGAGGTTCCGGAACGTCGGCCTGGTCGGCGAGGGCGCGACACGACGGTCATCACCGGCAGCTGCAGCGCCGCCGACGGCTAGCTCCATCCCCATCCCGTGCTAGCGTACAACTGCCGCAATCACCGATCGTCCGACTGCCGCGAAGGCTGAGGCCGGAGGGTTGTCTCCGTGACGCCATCTTCCAGATCAAGGTCAGTTAACCTCACGTAGGTCATGGCGCCACCGCCACTGCCCAAGTCGCCTGCCTCATGGCAGCCTGAATTTCCGTTTTGTGTTTGTGAACGGGATGCAATCATGGTTTGATCTCATCGTCTCGTGTTTGTTTATGGCTGGCTGCTAAGTATGGATTAGAGATCGATAAATGTTTAGTGAACTGCTAGATAAATTAATCTTTGATTTGTCAGTGTACTATTCCATTGATGCAGCGGATGCAAGGGATGAATTGTTCATTGTTGGGCGATCTGGTTCCCTGCCCTTTTCAGGTAACCAATGCATGGCTCTTTGTCTCCGTCACTTGCCAGTGTTTTACACTACATTATCTAACAAAACATGAGTGTTAGAGCAACTCCAACACCTGGGCTAAAATTAGTAGCCAAATTCCATTGTTTAGCCATTTTGTAAAATAGAAAAGTCGTTAAAAAAGAAGAGATCCACAATAGCCTTACTATTTTACAAAGGTTGATAGCGAGCACTCATGGTTGGCTATATATGGCCACCGAAAATCAAGGGATAGCCAGCTTTCCATTTTACAATGACAAATAGCACATCTATTGGAGCCTAATTTTTGCTATATAAATTTAAAAATAGTCTCCACGACAAGAATACCCAAGCTGTTGGAGTTGCTCTTAAGATGATCTTTTGAAAGTTACATCTCAGGTGGTTGCCTTGGCAAGAAGGATGCCGTGGACAAGCCTGATCGCCGGCTGCCAGCATACGTCTCACATCTGTGCAGATCCGCTTTGAAACGTGTTAAGTTTTATCGATTATAATTTATTAAATTGAATATGATCTGTAAAGTTTCCTGGGCGTTGGAGCTGAAAAGAATTATTTGCATGAAAGAAGAGGGTTTGGATGGCAAAGTTGTCGAGGATGGGGAGGTGAGTTGTCATCTATCGCATTCATTGATGGAAAGTGAGTTCTTGGATTCTTCTCTTTTCAGGTGAAATTTTACATGCAAATCTGTTCAAATTTATAGGTTCAGGGTAGCTCATTGGTGCAGAAGCTTAATCAGTCCGATGAGAACTTGAGTGCAGACAGCACACGGATATTGGATCCGGTACATTGGTTAGTGCTTCTGCTCTGTATGCATACTTATTTCATTGGGGTATTACCAGTGTGTGTTCTGTCATTGTAGTGACCTTATCTCTCTGAAAAACCTTCTGAATAATGGTACCAGGATGGCAACGTGTCAGAGGAATGCCATCAGATTCACAAGGATGATGAAATCACAGCAGGTCAATTGGTGTGTTCTCTGCAAATGTTTGGATTATCTTCTCTCAAATCAATATACATCAATATTATATCTGCATGACTGCAATTATTGAAATGGCTTCATTTGGGGGGGAAATAGTTTCGGTCCACATGCACGATCTGGTTAGTGTTTGTTTGCTATGCAACATTGGGAAAACTGAAACCTTTATGCTATTTTGCATGCACTGCAATTATTTAAATGTGTCGCGGAAATGCGTATGTTGCGTTGGATTTGCGGTCATACGAGAAGGGATCGAGTTCGGAACGATGATATACGTGATAGATTAGGGGTAGCACAAATTGAAGAAAGGCTTGTCCAACACCGGTTGAGATGGTTTGGACATGTCCAACGGAGGCGTCCAGAGGCACCGGTGCGTAGTGGAATCCTAAGCCAGGATAGTAACGTGAAGAATGGCAGAGAAAGACCGAAGTTGACTTGGGTAGAGACAATAAAATGAGACTTGAAATGATGAAATATATCCAAAGACTTAGCCTTAGATAGGAGTGCTTGGAAGACAGCTATTCACGTGCCTGAACCTTGATTGTTTCTGCTGGGTTTCAACTCTAGCTTACCTCAACTTGTTTAGGACTTAAAGACTTTGTTGTTGTTGTTGTTGTTGTTTCCATTTGGGGAAAAATGGGTTTTAGGAGAGCAAGCATAACAAAGAAAAAATTGATGAGATTTTCAGGTAGCAATCTGTTGAGGTTCACACGCATGATCTGGTTATGATTAGTGTTTGTTTGTTATGCAACAAAAACTGAAAGCTCTTATGCTATTTATGCAGTGATCGTCATAGCCTCTTATGCAGTGATTGTTTAATACACTTATGGAACCTTGGGATGGAGTTGCTCTAATATCTTGTAAAAAGATTATTGATGCAAGAAGCAGTAGTATTGTTGACATGGTTTACATTTGTAAACTCTTCAGGATGAGTCAACTGTTGACATTGATAGATGTTGAGCGCAAACAGATGCCAAAGCAACTATGAAAATAGTAATCAGCTAGAGAGTTCAAAATATTGAATAAATTATTATGCTCAGTATAATGATATTGTTACTGACATGTTGTCTATCTTGGGTATGGCCCTGTGCAATCTAGGTTCAGTCTTACATTACATATGAAGCTCAGCTCATTTTACGGGGCAAAGATAGGATGAAGACAAGCAGTTCAGTTTTTTGAGAATGTACATATGTGGTTAGATTGGTTCAGTGTGGACTAGATAAATTCCTCATGATAAAAAAATTAAATTCATTCATGAATCTTGATTTATCATGGAAGCACATATTGACATGGCATTCTTCTCATTTGACAATTGACACATGCAGAATTTACTTGAGGCTCGAAACCTAGAGAGCAGAGCAATGGACCTTCTTGGTCCTTTTGTATGATGATCTTCTGGATATGGAGCACATCCTAACCTTGTTGGTACAATGGCTTTCATGAATTTAGATCTGATACCCTTGGAGGCTTGTTAGCATGAGATATAGTTACCGATGGATATGTTCAACTCAATAAATTAGTGTATTTAATTTGTACTGTAGAACAACTATTTACCAATTTTATCCTTTTAGTTGATATAAAACATCTCTAACTTTTCAAAACATATAATATTTTTGCTTTATAACAAATATTTTTATAAACACGTGCGTGTCACACGTGCATTTCCACTAGTGATATCAAATGGATATACTATGAAAATATAATTAATAAAGTATCTAATGATATTTATCTAGTATTATAATTTTTAGTATCATAAATGTTATTATTTTTATTATATAAATTTAGTCAGATGCTTTTATCCTTTTAAGAAAGGTAGAATGACTTATTTTGTGACGAAGTGGGTACTATACTATTGTTATTTTCATCTTCGTTTGATAGACGGCATATCTCTTTCAACGAATAGCAGTAGTTTAATCTCTGTTCCCCTGTGGCTAGCAGGGCCCCAGCCACGAAGCATGACAGGAAGTAGAGCAATACGGAGTATGAACAGAACTGTATGTGGATCTTGGGACTTAATGCCAGTTTGAGGCGATTCCGGCTCCAGCTCCACCACCAATTTCGGCATTGGAGCCGAAAGAGCCGCACCAAGCGATCGTGGACGGAGAAGCGCTACTCGTGCGAAACAGAGGAAGTAGAGCCGTTTTTGCTGTATGGAGATGTTTTTTTTATAATGCTCATATCAGGACGACCGTCCATGACTTTGCGTCCAAACGTGGCCCTCCACACACGGCTTCATCTTTAAAAAAAATCTACATTCCTTATCCGCTCATCCCGTGACCCCTGAGGCTGTGACGTAAGTTTCCGCCTCCGACTTCGAGCACGAGCGCTGCTGCCCCGAGCGCCAAGGCTGAGCTGCCCGAGAGGCACCCCGCCGGCCGCTGCCCCCGCCTAGGCCTGGCGCTCGTCACCGAGCCGGGCTGCACACGTGGCCACCCCGCCGGCCGCTGCCTCGCGCCCCAGCCTAGGCCTGGCACTCGTCATCGAGTAGGGCTGCGCGTGGCCGCTCATCCGCCATGTCGTGCCCTTCCCCCATTGCGCGTCCGTCTCCCTCCTTGTCGTGCCGTTCCCCACCGTGAAGACCCGAGCTTACAGGTTGCCGCAGTTCCCCACCAGGTAGGCCATGGCTGCCGGTTGCGTCATGTTTTGTCAGGTGTGTTTCTGAAGTTGTTTTCAAGTGTTTTATCTGTATGTTGCGTATGTTGCAATGGCTATATATATATATATATATATATATGTTGCGAGTATATGTTTTAAGTGTTTCAGTTGTTTCGGACATATATTTCATGCGTTTCACCTGTATGTTTCATGTATTTTACCTTGATGTTGCATAAGGATCTAATGTTGCATATGTTGCAATGGTTACATACGTATGTTTCAAGTGTATGTTCCACATGTTTTATCTGTTTTAGACGTATGTTATATATGTATATTCCAAATATTTCAGTTGTTTTAGACGCATGGTTCATGTGTTTCATCTAGACGCTGCAATGACTATATAAGTATGTTTCAATAATATACTGCATATGTTGCACGGACGGATGGATGTTGTAGAGGAGATGAGACGTTAGGACAGGAGAAGGGACGCGACGGAGGACGGGGGGCGCCGCGGCGGGCTTGACGCCGGGGGCACAATCAGGATGGGGATCGAAATTGCGGACGGTCGGACGCGGTCACTGGCGTGGGATCGGTCGCGGGCGGCCGGACGCGATTTCTCTAGCGTGGGATCTAATGCGAGCGGCGGGCGTCCGACGCGAAGCGGTTGCCGACGTCAGAGCTACGTCCGGATGCGGTCCTTGTGATTTTTTTGGTGCTTCTGTCCATGGACGGGCCCTGAGGAGCCCTGCTAAAGAGAATCTTTTTTATCGTCTAGCCCTTTAGAATGCACGATTGAAAAAATGAATAAGAATGCATATGCAAAACAGAGAAATAAAAATATAAGAATTTTGTAGAAATAATTGTTTGGATCAACTGGGGAAAAGACATAAGAAACAAGAAACAGAAACAAGAAACATAAGGTTTGGTGGATAATTTTTTCCATAGTTTTCCTATAGAATCAAACACAAAGGGAAATTTTCTACATTTTCTCTGCATGCGCAGGTGATCTATGCGAATCAAAGGATGCTACAATAACTTAATTGATAGGAATATGAATCCTATATTTTTCATTTGCTTTTCCCCCACAGTCCAAAGGAGGCCTACAGCGCATAAATTTTGATTTCATTGGATTCGATTCAAACAGCAATACCTACTGCATCATGCATCGAGTGTCATGCCCTTCAGGCTTCAGAGAAGTTAACGTACCGTAAAGAGGCAATCGGCAAGAAGGGAACATCTGTTCGCTTGAGCTGGAATCTATAGGATTTGGTATGTTCGCTTGAACTTATCCGCGGGCTTTTAACTTGAAAGAAATAACAAAACCACACGTCCACATGGGATCAACAGCTAGAATCTACAGTATTTAGCCTGTTCGTTTGAACTTATCAGTCGGCTTATAGGTTAGAATCTAAGTATTTTTCTCTCACCGGCTGGTATTAAAGTCAACTAAAGTTGTTTTATTGTGAGAGAAAAATACTGTAGATTCTAGCTGATAAGATCGAGCGAAAAGGCCAAAGCCGTTGCTCCCGTGTGGACATGTGGTTTCGTTAGAAAAATGTCTTGCATGTTCCGTCCACCCGTCTTCTTGTGTTCTCGTCTTTCAGCACTAGAGCACGCAGGCATGATGCATCAGCGGAGGTCCGGGGAGCGTCGTGTTGTTGCGTCCCGTTCGATCCATCTGAAATATCTCTCGCATCTTTCCGGTCTTGGCCCGGCTTTTCCCCAGGCGGCAGCGACTTTTTTTTTGACCCGCAGCCAAAGCCTGGCCGGGGCCATCTGTGCTGCTTTCCGCAATGTGGCGCGCGGGCCAAGGAGGCCGACACAGCCGGAAAAGAATCATGCCCTGCCGTGCCGCCGGATCATCATGTTTTCTTTCATGGCCGGGGGCCGGGGCCCTACCGGCCACAAGAGTGGAGAGTGGAGACGTCCACTGGCAACGCTGCCGTGTTGCGCCGGACCGTATCATTTCCTGCTTTCCGTTGATGCTGTAGCTGCCGGGTGGCAGAAAACTCACCGGTAAGAGGATGTTGTACGTGACAACTTGGAACACGCTTGGCAGGGTTTTTAAGCTGCTTTGGTTCCGGCTCTAGCTCCGACCAGGATGGTGTGTCTATAGCTTTAGTAATTTTAGGGTGAATAGGAAACTAAGATTCTTTAGATTAATAAACATCTTTCATTTGCAATAACTTTATAAATCATAAAGTAGTGCTAGTCAGATTTATAACTTGAAAACATCTTTTCGTTTGGAGCTTTATTAAGATAATATGTTCTATGTCACCAAGTTTTTCTTAGTCACGATGTTGGATATGCCACACAAGACATCTATCAACCAAGTGCAAGTGTCACGAAATCTCACCACCGCCACTCAGCTCTTCCGGTCACCTTGACACATCGTGTGCACTACAAAGCTTTTTCCATTCAAGGGATCTGGTCTCCTTGTCCCCCGCACAGCTGTGAGCTGTCGCTTCACACACTGAAAGAAGAGTCGCCACATGAAAGGCCACAACACCTTCACTAGAAGGTCACAAATACTTCAAGTGCTCTGAATCGCCGTGATACAAAGGCACAACAACACATTCTCTCAAAGCTCTAAGGCCTAAACCTCACATGAATAAACTATGCCTGTTCGCTTGGCTGATAAGCCATGGCTAAAAGTATTGTTGGCTGATTTATTGTGAGAGAAAAATATTATTCGTTGGCTGAAAAAGTACGACTTATAAGCCAAACGAACATGACGAGATAGCGTCTATCCTAGACACGGATGAGATTGAATGTCTTGAGAGGTTGGATGGAGTGTACAAACAATTGCTCTAACTTGTCAGAAAATTATGAACACTAGACAATACGTTACTGCCAAGAGATGATTCACGGCCTTCACATTTCCAATGCCGGATGGCTCTCATCTTCAAAATAACTTTTAATAACAATGTGTCCTGAAAATAAAATATAGGAGCAAATATATGAATGGCAACATAAAATAAGAAATATGGATCTCATAGTGCTGCCACCAAGAGCTCCCTTGAGATCGACATAGGCCATGCAACCTTTCTACTTTAAGATACGTATAATTTGTTTCTTAGTTAACATTACAAAATAATATGTAATTTCTATGTGATTTCTTTACTGGCCCCGTTGGATTTAGTCCCAACCTCTACACTACTTACACATGGTTAGTGTACAAGCGATTGCAACCTGTTCTAGAACTCAAGGTCTATCAATCTACTCTTATATTATATAGGTAGGCGTTACGTGTAAGTCTGTGGTTGTTTAAAATTAACCATGGTAATTTTAGTTAATTCCTTTGTCTGATAATCGGTTTATAGTTTTTTTTTCATAATATAACCTGTTTATTATAGTTGATACATGGAGGTCCATGCATTCAGGGCTCAAGAGTATCTCCACCAATCTTCCAATAATCTATCTTCTACAGTAATAAGTAAGTATTGTGGTAGTCCAATGCTATTTTTATTTGGAGAATTGCTATAGCGGTATACAATATATCTTTTAATATCCATATAAAAGATGGAGCTTACATGTGTGTACATGAAAAAAAAGATGGCTGAAAGGTTGTGGTTGGGATGGATCCATACCATTGGGGGAGATACCGTCGTCTTTATTTAAAGGAAGATGAAGAAAATATTGGTGATAAAAAATGTATATTGAAAAATGTTGGAGAGAAAAAAAAAGCTGCTAGAGAGCGGATGTGCTTAACTAATCTTAACGGCAACACTAGCGCCCGGACACCCGAACGGACCCTCCGTCCGGACGTCCGTGCCTGCTGCAACGCATGCGCCAGCGCCTGCTGCACACACAGGCGGGGCCGCCCGCGCCACTCCCCCACGCTTCCCTGCTTCTTTCCGTGCCCCTCCACGCCTGCTGCACCTCTCCCTTCCATGCACGGCGCCTCAGGCAGCTGCGACAAGTGGCTCACATTGCAACATGCACAACACCTCGATCTCTTTTGAAACATGAAATAATTGCAACATATACGAAACCGCTGAAATATTCGAAACATGCGTCTGAACACACATGCAAAAACACATGAAAAACACTTGAAAAATAAATGCAAACATATGAATATCCAGATAAAACAATTGCAACATATGTGTGAAACATATGCAACATCCAAATAAACACACTTGCAACATACGTCTGAAAAAACAGATGAAACATTAGGAACAGACATTTGCAACCTACGTGTACAATCGTTGCAACATATACAACATCCCGATCTACTTTTGCAACATCCGCATAAAACACTTGAAGCATACCTACAAAACATCTGAAACACTTGAAACATGCGCTTGCAACATGGGGGAGCCTCGGGGCCGGACGATTTCAGCCGTCGGGGTCGGAGCCGGCGCCGCATGAGCACCACCACCACCACCGCTAGCAGCACCGGATTGGCTCAGCCAAGCGGGCGGCGCGGGATGGGCGAGTGCGACGGGCGAGAGCGAGTGGCGTGGGATGGGTGTGCGGTAGCTGCGAGACGGAGTGGGCGCGGCGTCCGGACAGGAAGGCCGCGGTTGGAGAAGGCTGTCGCGTTGGAGAAGGCCTGCAGCGGGTGGGCGACGTGGTGGATGTGCCCGCGGCGGTCACATGCGTGCGACAAATGGGAAAAGGAAGTGTTGCTATGTTTTTTTAAAACCGTGTCGTATTGAAAATGGAGCGGAGGAGGTCGGCTGGGCCCGATCGTTCAACAGGCCCGGAAGGAGCCGTCCGGATGGAACACTGCCTTGATGGACGCGTGTGGGCCAGCGTTATCGTAAAGACGCCAATGAGCCCCATTCATCCTCTTCTTCCATCATTCGATCACACACACCCCACGAAATGTCCAAAGCACAGGAGAACCGCAAGGCAACAACAGCAGCAGAGGAACCTCGCCGGCCGCACCACTCCATCTCTGATCTCCCGCTCATTCTCATTCGTTCCCCTCGCGTCGCGTTGCGTGATTCGATCGATCGGATTCCGTTCCTCCGCCCCGTCCCGTTCCGTTCCGTCCGGGCCGCTGCCGCTGCGGCTGCGCCCAGGCCCCAGCGAGCCCCCGGCCCCGA
The DNA here is from genome assembly GCA_904845875.1 of Miscanthus lutarioriparius. NCBI lineage: Eukaryota > Viridiplantae > Streptophyta > Magnoliopsida > Poales > Poaceae > Miscanthus > Miscanthus lutarioriparius. Next base: position 14,407,850 of record CAJGYO010000005.1, read on the forward strand.
CCCCCAAAGGCTGCGGCCGTCGCAGTCCCATCGATTCCTCCCGCTTCGCTTTCCCACCCCTCGAAGCCGAATCCGATGGTTCCACCCGTTGACCGCCTCCGCCATCGGAGGCCGCGCCGCCTCCTCCCCGCCTTCTTCCTCGGTCCCCGCGCCCGCCTCCTCCTATAGATATACCGCCCGCGCTTCGCCTCATGGCGGTCGGCGGCGACGACGACATCATGGAGCGGGACTTCGCCGCCAGGCTGCGCCTCGCGCATTCGCCCTCCCCGGCCACGCCTGCCGCCTCCTCCTCCTCCCCCACCGCCGCCGGGGGGATCGCCTTCCGCGCGCCGCAGGAGCAGTTCACCGCCGACGACTTCGTACTCGGCAAGATCTACGGCGTCGGCTCGTACTCCAAGGTTCTCTTACTGCTACTCGCTTACTGCATGGGCGTGCCGTGGCCTGCGCGGCCGCCTGGATCGTGGGAATTGCGGTTATTCACCGAGGTTGGGATGATAAAAATAATGACAGGTGGTGCGGGCCAAGAAGAAGGACACGGGCCGCGTCTACGCGCTCAAGATCATGGACAAGAAGTTCATCACCAAGGAGAACAAGATCTCCTACGTCAAGATGGAGCGCATCGTGCTCGACCAGCTCGACCACCCGGGCGTCATCAGGCTCTTCTTCACTTTCCAGGACACATACTCCCTCTGTTAGTGCCCCTCAACCAACCAGCAGTAGTCAGAACTAACGGTGAAGAGCTACTAATTCGATTGTAAAGTAATGCCGCCCTGGGATCAATACCATGTCTCTTTTGCCGTGTAGACATGGCGCTGGAGTCGTGCGAAGGCGGGGAGTTGTTCGACCAAATTGCCTGGGTTAGTGTCCAGCTGCTTACAGTGTGGTTTATTCCTGTTCTGCCTTTGCTTCTTGTGCTCATAATTCGGTTGCAGAAAGGTCGGCTCTCTGAGGACGATGCACGGTTTTATGCTGCTGAAATCGTCGATATATTGGAGTATTTGCATGGCGTCGGCCTAATTCATCGGGATGTCAAGGTAGGTGTGAAATGAAAATCAGGATGGAGTTGCTCATGACACTTTATGTTTATGTCGTATTTGATAAAGGACTGCATTGGTCTTTCAGCCAGAAAATCTACTGCTTACTTCTGATGGTCACATCAAGATTGCTGATTTTGGTAGTGTCAAGCCTACAAGGGATACTCCAATCAAAGTTCTCCCAAATTCAACTAGTAAGACAAAACGTAAACTGCCCTGAATCATCATAGAATTCTGAATATCCTGCTTTTTAATTTTTGTTTTCCCAATGTTTGTGTACAGATGAAAGGGCCTGTACATTTGTTGGAACCGCCGCTTATGTACCACCTGAGGTCCTGAACTCTGCACCAGCAACCTTTGGGTGAGTAAACCTACATCTGATAAACCCACAACAAATCATTACTAGTAGGAAGATCTGTTTTCCTTTATTATACTCAAAGTCTTTGTTTATCATACATGTATGTTTCTATATATGTGTGAGTTGTTTACTGGATTATGAAGAATCAACATCACACTATTATTGACAACACTAGATACATGAGATATTCAGACTGCATTGTCCTCACAGTCATCAGTAATCTAAATGCACATTCGTGCATAAGATGCTGAAGACTTAAAGGTCTGGTTGCTCACATTGCTAGCAACATTCATTGCCCAAGGGATGAATGCATGCCTGGAACCTGCACTTTGTGGTGATATGAGCAAAGAATATAGACCGATACTTATTTGTACTATGAACTTCATTACAGAAATGATTTATGGGCATTGGGATGCACACTGTACCAAATGCTTTCTGGCTCTTCGCCATTTAAAGATGCCAGTGAGTGGTTAATTTTCCAGAGAATCATTGCAAGGGACCTCAAATTTCCAGAGTATTTTTCAGCTGAAGCAAGAGATCTTATTGACAAATTGCTGGTATGTATACAAATACCTATTGCTTCTATGGATCATGTACACAAGTTCCTCATTTATTATTCATGCAAATGAAATGCTGTTTTGTTTTATATAAATACCACAAATAAAAACTTGAAATGTGTTTCCAGTGGAAATAACGAGTCCACTATGCAAACAAAGTGTGTTCGAATTCCAACTGCCTACTTTGGGACAAATGAGTGAGTTTGTACCCTGTGGACTGTATTGAGAAACCTATAAAAAACCAGTATTAGTTTAGAAAATAACAAGGATGTTAAGAAATAAAGAAAGTAGCATAGCCAGTCTTTGCCAGGGCTATCTCTAGTTTGGTAATAGAAACTGCAAGTGTATGTAAGTCAGATTCTGGAAAATCAGTGGATGTTCACCTGCTCAGTTATGCTTACTGTCCAAACACAAAGGTGACTGTTTTTCTTTTAAGACAGTGAATTTGCATTCGTTTCCCTAAAACAGTTTCCATGCCTTTGACCTTTGATCCCAAATTCGAAAACCGTGAATTTGATGTTTGGCTTCACTTTATCCAATATTTATCTTATGAATATGTAGGATGTTGATCCAAGCAAAAGGCCAGGTGCAGGACCTGATGGTTATTCTTCCTTGAAGGAGCATCCTTTCTTCAGAGGCATAGACTGGAAGAACCTGAGGAAGACACGACCACCTAAGCTCGCAATCGATGCAAATGTATTTTTTGTTACATATGTCAATTAAATCTTTACTTTATTCCAGCCTTCACCTTCCTAACAATATCCTCAATCAGGCAAATGAAGATGAGGATGGCCAGGATTCATATTGGTTGGCGCACATGGGAAGTGCGGCAGTCAACCAACAGTCAAATACTGCTGGTAATAATGGTGCCCCATCATCATCTGAAGTGCGCTCCCATATATCTAAATTAGCTTCCATCGACTCCTTCGACTCAAAATGGTAAATCTTGTATATCATGATATTGATTATGCTCTACAAAAGTCAAAATAAAATACAATGTGGATATGGTAGACATTATACTATTTTTTTTCCACAAGTAAGAAATTCATGTTGATGGATATATTGCTTAAACAATGTGGCAGGCAAGAATTTCTGGACCCTGGTGAGTCTGTAGTCTTGATATCAAAGCTGAAGAAGATTAATAAGCTAGCAAACAAGAAGGTCCAGTTGATCCTCACCGACAAACCTCAATTGATCTGTGTTGACCCTTCAAAAATGGTAGCCAAGGGAAACATTATTTGGTCTGATGACCCAAGTGAACTCAGTGTGCAAGTATCAGGTTCTTCACATTTTCGAATATGCACGGTATTCATCTAAGCTACTGTTGCTTCTTTAGTATTGTGCTGGAATTTGCATGCTTATCACACCTAATTGAGTTCTCTTACAGCCAAAGAAGGTGTCAACATTTGAGGATGCAAAACAGCGTGCCTGGCAATGGAAGAAGGCAATTGAAGACCTCCAACGCAGCCAAAGGAATTGATTTTCAATTCAAATCAAAACCCTAAACCTCAAATTAGGCATTGTTAATACAGCACATCCTTTTTCACTTGGAGGAACATGAGGGGGTTTATTTCTCCTGCCATCCAACCCTGTGCCTGGATCCAAGGAACTTGCTACTCGCTAATTCACACACTGAATGGTGGCCCCCAAGATTTTCCCCATTCCATCTATGTTTTCATATAGCGCACAATTTTGTTTGTCACTTTTGTGAACCGTTGCAGCAGATAGCGTCAAAAACAGGCTGCAGTCTGGAAATATTGACACAGGAAACTATTTCATCTAAACGACTTTAACAGTCTGCCATACTTCATTCTCTCTGTTGTCTTCTGTTCTAGAGCATCTATATCAAGAGTAATTCTTTGATTCCCAAGATATTGAATGTTATGAAAAACAGGTCGGTTCAGCGAGAGCTTCAGAACAATCCCTGGACACGCATCCTGAGGAGCCGAATCACCACCACCGAGCACATAGAGGAATTTGTTTTCCTCTGGATCAGAATCCAATCTGTCCATCTGCAGCCGGGCGTGCGTGACTCCATTGTTTGGCGATGGATAGCCGACGGTTCTTACTCCACTCGTTCAGCTTACAGGATTCAATTTAAAGGCTCCTTTCCCACCTTCAAGAGCAAGCTAATCTTAGAAGGGCGATGAAAATGCAAACGGCGGTCATTGTCTCCTTAACTAGCCAACGGTGACTAGGCCAAAAGATATCGACGGATTAGGGGTGCCGGACCTAGAGAAATTTGGAAGAGCCCTTCGCCTTCGATGGCTCTGGCAGAGCTGGACCAACGACTCCAAACCTTGGGCAGGTTCTGAACTGACTTGTAATGACGCCAACCGACTACTATTCAAAGCCTCGACCATGATCACGATTGGTGACGGTGCAAGGGCCCGTTTCTGGCACGATAATTGGCTTGATGGGGAGGCCCCCAAAGATTTTGCTCCACATTTGTTTGAGTTGGCAAGAAGGGAAAACAAGTCGGTTCAGCAAGAGCTTCAGAACAATACCTGGACACGCACCCTGAGGAGCCGAGTCACCACCCCCGGCGTAGAAACGTTGCGGAGCACTAACGCCGCTGTGTTTTCTCGTTGTTCATGGGAGCAAGAGATTATGCCTCGTGCTTCCGGCAGTATAGGTCACAACACTTCTCGCTCAATGGAGTTGAGGACGTGGCAGAGCAAGGCGTCGAACCGCCTCCGTTATTATCTCCGGCGAAGAACCTGGCTTCTGTCGCCGAGGAGTCGGCCGCGGCCGTCCAGAGGCAGAGGAAGCCACTCACGCGGATGGAGCAGAAGTGGTTGGCTGAGCTCCACATCAAGAAGAGGGTCAAGGCGCAGCACCTCAACGGCAAGTTCTACGACCTCATGGATAAGGTGGTGCCGAATGCTGAGACGCTGGAGGATGCATACGACATTGTCCGTATGAATTCGAACGTTGATCTAGCATCTGCGAAGGATGATGTCTGCTTTGTCACGCTGGCAGAGCAGCTGAGGAGTGGGGAGTTTGATGTCCGAGGAAATGCTTTCTCAGTGGTGGCGAAGGGAAAACGCGAAGGACACCTTGTTCTTCCTAGGCTGAACCTGAAAGTGGTTCAGGAAGCGATAAAGGTGGTGCTTGAGGTTGTCTATAGGCCTCAGTTCTCAAAGATATCACATGGTTGTCGCAGTGGGTGAGGATATCACTCAACTCTTAGGTTCATATTGATAGAAATCTAGGATCATCTAGGCGTAGATTAGTGGGGTTTTTCTCTTCTATTCGGGATAAACAAGTAGTTCGTCCTAGAGAGAGAACTAGAGGGAGAGAGAGGATGTAGAGAGGCAGACCATCGGTGGGCTTGATCGGAGGAGGAAGCCATGACACAGGTGTTGATGACGTAGGTGTTGTTGTAGGGTAGCAGTGGAGTCCGGCGGCGGTGTCGAAAGCGCAGTGGAGGCGTGGTCCAGTGGCGGCGCTGAAAGCGGTGGAGCTTCCCATCGCTCACAGCGCGCCCTCTCGATCGGACTAGGGTCAGGATGTCGGTGGGAACTGGCGGCCGTGGTGAACCTCATATCTTGAACCCCAGCCCCCATCTCCTATTCATGGCGCTACGGATGGGGGCCCACTAGCCAGGAGAACGACTGGGCACCCCCGATCAGGCCGCGAGTCAGGGTCCGACTCGGTCGTTGGACCGAGCCGTGTGGAAATTAATCTAACATTCTCACCCTTGATCTCACCTTATGACTTAAACTTATTTCACTTTATTTCTTTCCCATTCCATCACAGATTAGTGCATAGAGCGTGCCTCGTCATAACAGTTAATACCGTTAGATTAACAGCTATAATACACCTCTCTATTTTGAAATAGATTATCAACTAGGCTCTCAGTATCTAGAAATCATAGGCTTTCTCGTAAACCCATGTCGACTGTGCGTTCTCTGAACGCACTGGGTGGTTAGCCTTTGGTAAGCGGATCCGTAAGTACATGCTCGGTACTTATATGCTCAATGCTTTCAAAATGATTCTGGATTTTCTCCTTTACAACATATAACTTAATGTCAATGTGTTTGGCAGCACACTTGACCTGTTATCATAGGAGTTAACTACTTTAAATGGTTATTGCTGTTGTCTACCATTGTGAAATCCGGGTACAAATTCCCTTAACCACCTTTTGCCTGTTCCTGAAGCCTCATGACAAGCTATACTATGGATATGCATCATTGATGATACCACAACTGTTTCTTTGGAGCTTTTCCACAATAAAACTCCAACTGCGAGTGTTAGCTACTACTATGGATTTCACTACACAACTCATCAAAGTTTAACATTTGTACCCACAACTATTTGAGAGTACCTGTTCTATCTTACTCAATATGAGGCCTACAATACTTCGCAAAATTGCAAGACATTCTTAACTCCATTCCAGTGATCTATATCTGGACTGGATTTCTGCCAAAACATCTCGGATACGTGAGCTACGTCAGGGTAAGTTCTTACTTGTACACTCATTAAGCTTCTAACAGCTAAAGCATATGGAACCATGTTCATTTGATCGATCTCATATCGGTTCCTGGAACACTGAAAGTTCCTAAATCTATTACTCTTGATTATAGGAGCAGGCGTAGGTTTACTCGCATGCATACTTTATTGCTTTAGAATCTTTTCTAGGTATGCCTATGCTATAGGCCTAATACCCCTTTTCTTCTATCTCGGTGAATTTCAATTCCTAGAACCAATGACCCTTCACCAAGATCATTCATATTGAAACTCGAGGATAAGAACTTCTTCTCCAATGGCAGATTAACATCACTACTAGTGAGTAGGATGTCATCTATACACAAGATTTGAAAAATAAATTTTCTATTCTTGAACTTTTGCATAAGCGCTATTGTCCTTCTTATTGTTTCATCAACTTCAAATACTACTGTCTAGAGACTTGTTTTAACCCATAAATGGATTTCTGCAGGCGGCATCCCATACGTTCTTTTGCTTCCACGACAAAACCTTTGGGTTGTGCCATGTAAACGTTTTTCATACAAATCCCCATTGAGGAATACCGTCTTTACATCCATATGATGTATCTCTAAATCATAATGTGCCACTAACGCCATTATGATTCTAAAAGAATTCTTGCATGAGACTGGAGAAAAAACTCTCGTTGTAATCTATTCATTCTCTTTAGTCATGCTTTATATTTTTCCACATTCTCTTTGGAGTCACATTTTGTCTTATAGACCCATTCATAGCCTACTGTTTTGGCTCCATTAGGAATTTCTTCTAAGTCCCAAACATCATTGGTATTCATCGAATTCATTTCAGCTTCCATAGCTTCTTGCCATTTAGACGAGTAAATGCTTCTCATGACTTCTTCAAATGAGGTGGGATCACCCTTCATTTGAATTTCTTCACTAACATAGACTTCATAGTCATCAGAAAAAACTGCTTTAATAATTCTTTAAGACCTTCTAGGGCTTGTCGGGGACCAATACTAGGGTACCCGAAGAGGAGGGGCTAATGGTCGTTATACGTTAATCCATCCAGAGCAGTCAAAGGTGTGACTATAGCTCCAACCGACACCGAGGCACGGGCTCCACCTCGCTCGACCTCTAGCCGCGGACTCCACCTCGCCCGACCCCAAGGTCATGTGATCCACCTCGCCTGACCCCTAGGGGTGGGCTCCGCCTCGTCCGACATCGAGGCCATGGGCTCCGCCTCGCCCAACCCCAAGGTCGTGCGATCCACCTCGCCCAACCTCTAGGGATGGGCTCCGCCTCGGCCGACACCGAGGCCGTGGGCTCCGCCTCGCCCAACCCCCAAGGGCGGGCTCTGCCTCACCCGACATCTGAGGGCAAGCTCCGCCTCACCCGACGTCTAAGGGGGGTCTCCGCCTTGCCCGACCCCAAGGTCATGCGATCCACCTTGCCCGACCCCTGGGGGCGGGCTCTGCCTCATCCGACACTAAGGTCGTGGGCTCCACCTTGCCCAACCTCTAAGGGCGGGCTCCACCTTGCCCAACCCCAAGGTCATGTGATCAGCCTCGCCCGACCTCTAGGGACAGGCTCCACCTCGTCTGACACCGAGGCAGCGGGCTCCGCCTCGCCCGATGTCTGAGGGCGGGCTCCGCCTCGCCCGTTCCCTCGGACATGGCTCCTAACGGAAGCTCACGCTGCCACTAACCACTATGGGCCAGAAAGTACAACCCAAGGTCAAACTTCTGGCATCGTGCAGGGAGCAGTCACGTCTCAACACGACTCGTCCCCATGACATGTCTTTCCAGGGAACTCACATCGCCCACAGTGATGGACGCGTGGTCACTATGCTGCCTACTCCCTATACAGTCGCTGATCAGCACGCTGGTTCACCGCGCTGCCCACCGGGGCAGAGTGGGACGTGACGACCCGCTGACAATGTCAGGGCATGGCATCATCAGTGGACAGGCGCCCGGCGTGGAGCTGTCCCTATCACCGCCTGTCGTGTCAGCAGGGCCCGCACAAAGGAAAAGAAAGGCCCAGCGACCCTGAAGGACTTCCTTTCCCTGTCGTTTTCCTCTTTTCTCCCGTTGTAACCCCTGCTTTCCCTTGGCCTATAAAAGGGAAAGCAGGGCGTCCCATTAAGGGGCATCACACGAGAACGCATCGCACCGCATCAGATCAAAACCACTAGCATTGAGCCTCAAACACATAACCGAGCAGCGATCGAGCTCTCGGTACCCATTTGTTCTTTCCACCAGAGACTTGGGACATGTCCCTCTCTCGCCCATTTATAACCCCTACTATGAACTTTTCAGTGCTAGTAACACGAGCAGCAGTAACGAACTAGACGCAGGGACATTCCACCCAAACCAGTATAAACCTCGTGTCCTCTTAGCACACCATCCGAGCCAGACGCGCAATATTAGAAATTTACTCGTTGGTGTTTACTCGACAGCGCTCCCGTTCGGTCTCCACAACACCGTAGAGACCGATGGCCACCTTATGGCACGACGCACACATCCATCCCCCGCGAACGATAAGTTCATGGGGATGACCGAGTATGTCATAGAGTCTTTCCATGACCTCATCGCAGGAGAAATGGAGTCGCTCTCCAGCTTTAACTCTAGCAGGCGAGCCATCACCCCTCTCACGAGTGTTTCATGATGGGTACCCACGAGGGACATGTCAAAAACATCCATGAGGAGGAGGCTACCCCTATGAATGATCTCGATGACGAGGTCAAGGGGGAGACAGGGGTCCCACCCCACCTGCGGGTGGAGCAGCTAAAGGCCCGACACCTAGAGCTCGAGTAAGCAAGACTCCAGCTCGAGCAGGAACGCGCGGAGCTTGATCGGGAGATCGAGCACCACGGAGATGGTGGTGCATGCGTGCCGTGGCCCACAATGTGAACTAGAGGATCATCACGGATGATGAAGCCCTCCCACACTTCGCTCGAGCGAGCCAGAACATTGCTGCGGCGGTGGCCTTGCTTCGTGGGTTTTCGAGACCCGCGATGCCCGAGGATCGTCGGGCCCACCATGAGATTCGCACGCTGCTCTAGCGTGCGTCGGCGCAGCAGGCCGAGAGCTCGCTATCTCAGCAATGCGAGCTCGACGCCAGCCCACGCTCGCCCTCTGAGTGACCCGATAAGGACGCATCAATCCACCAGGCGCCATAGGACAGTAGGCCATGCATCATGGTTCTGGTGCATGAGCATCTTGACTGTAACCATGATGCGCGCGACACCCTCGACGCCCATAGGCGTACCCACGGTGATGCGAGGAGGGGGCCAGCTACGGCTACCACCCTCGATGGGGTGGGCGCTACGATTGCGGTGAGGATCAGAGCCCGAGCCTCGGCCTTCCTACCAAGGTACCGACCACCAACCAACATTCTAAAATACTCTGGGGAAACAAACCCCGGACTGTGGCTCAAGGACTATCGGCTTGCCTGTCAAGCCGATGGGGCGGATAATGATGATTTCATTATCCGCAACCTTCCCTTATACCTGGCCAATTCAACACGGACATGGTTGGAACACCTTCCGCCCAACATAATCCAAAGTTGGGCGGACTTGAAAGAGATCTTTGTGGGGAACTTCTAGGGCATGTACAAGCATCCTAGGAACCCATGGGATCTCAAGAACTGCCAACAGAAGGCTAGAGAGACCCTCCGAGGGTACATCCGATGCTTCTCCTAGTAGTGCAATGAGCTGCCTAACGTCGCCGATGCCGATGTTCTAGGAGCTTTCCTATCTAGGACAACCTGTGAGTCCCTAGTTCACAAGCTGGGACGTAAGGGCCCATGAACCACCAAGGAACTCCTTGACATCGCCACCAGCCATGCCTCAGGCGAGAAAGCGGTCGAAGCGATCTTTGACCGCCTCGAAAGCAAGGCAAAGCGGGACGAGGACGCTGGGGAGGGCGCCTCCAACCGTCCCGATTAAAAAGAAGAACAAGCAGCGGCGCGAGGGCTTGCTCGTGGCCACCGCCGACCGTAGAGGGGGTCGGAAGCCCACGGAGGGTACTCTGAACCACTTTGAGAAGCTGCTCGAGAGGCCATGCCCGAACTATGCCTTCCCCATCAAGCATCTATACAAGGACTACGGCCTCATAAAGCGGTTCTTGTCTAGAGGCTCCAACAAGGGGGAGCACGGGAAGAACCTCGACTCGACTACAGACGACACCGAGGGGAAGGACGGTGGCTTTCCAACGCCGGATGGCTGCCTCATGATCTTTGGGGGGTCAGTGGCCTATGACTCCAAGCGCCGTCAGAACCTCACGCACCATGAGGTCTATACGGCCGAGCCGGCCGTGCCTACTTTCCTCCAGTAGTCGGAGTCCGCCATAACCTTTGATCGGACCAACCACTCAGAGAGCGTCCCACAACCAGGGAGATATCCGCTTGTGGTCGACCCAATCATCGGCATGAAGTGGCTCTCCAAGGTATTGATGGATGGAGGCAGCGGCCTCAACATCATATACTCCAAGACCCTCGATGCCATGGGCATCGACCGATCATGCATCCGACCGACTAGAGCTCCTTTCCATGGCATCGTGCCTGGAAAGCAGGCTGTGCCACTTGGGTAGATCAATCTGCCCATCACCTTTGGGGATCCATCCAACTATAGGACGGAGACCCTCACCTTCGAGGTGGTGGGGTTCCATGGGACCTACCACGCCATCCTAGGACATCCATGCTACGTGAAGTTCATGTCTGTCCCCAACTACACCTACCTAAAGCTAAAGATGCCAGGCCCAGGCGGGGTCATCACCGTCGGCACCTCGTTTCAGCGTGCCTACGAGTGAGAGGTTGAATGCTGAGGTCATGCCACGGCAATCGTCGCCTCCAAGGAGCTTGCGGCCATCAGGAAGGAGGTCGCCAAAGAGACACCCGACCACCATAGGTCGGCCAGGTCTTTCAAGCCGGTGGAGGGCGCTAAGGAGGTCCTCATAGACCCTAGCAGCTCCAAAAGCAAGGTGGTGCAGATTGGCGCTGTGATTTCCTCCAAATAGGAAAGCGCGCTCATCGACTACCTCCGCGCCAACAAAGACTTCTTTATGTGGAAGCCCTCAGACATGCTAGGCATTTCAAGGGAAGTCACCGAGCATACCTTGAAGATCAAGCCAGGCTCCAAGCCGATGAAACAACACCTGTGTTGCTTCGATGAGGGAAAGCGCAGGGCCATCGGCGAGGAGATCATGAAGCTTTTGGCGGCCGGGTTCAAGGAAGTGTACCACCCCGAGTGGTTAGCAAATCCCATTCTTGTATGAAAGAAGAGTGAGAAATGGAGGATGTGTGTTGACTTTATGGGTCTCAACAAAGCATGTCCAAAGGATCCATTCCCTTTGCCACACATAGACCAAGTAGTCAACTCCACCTCAGGGTGCGAAACCCTTTGCTTCCTTGATGTGTACTCTGAGTACCATCTGATCGCGATGAAAGAGTCCGACCAGCTTGTGACGTCTTTCATCACCCCGTTTGAGATCATTTTGCTACACGACGATGCCGTTCGGTCTGAAGAACACTAGGGCTATGTACCAGCATTGTATGCTCAAGTGTTTTGGGGACCTCATCAGGTGGACCATTGAGGCCTACGTGGATGACATCATGGTCAAGTCCAAACGGGCTGACCAACTCGTAGCCAACCTAGAATAGACCTTCTTAAGACTCTGAGCAAACGACATTAAGCTCAACCCTAAGAAATGCGTTTTTGGAGTCCCGAGGGGTATGCTGCTTGGTTTCATCATCTCCAGCATGGCATCGAAGCCAACCTAGAGAAGATTTCGGCCATCACAAGGATGGGCCCGATTCAGAACATAAAGGTGGTACAATGAGTTACTGGGTGCCTCGTCGCGCTCAGCCGCTTCATCTTGTGCCTCGATGAATGAGGTCTCCCCCTTTATCGACTTTTGAAGAGGGCCGACCATTTCGAATGGACGTTCGAGGCCCAGTAGGCACTTGACATGGTCAAGCAATTTTTGACGAAGGCCCCGATCCTGGTCCCTTCGACCGATAGAGAACCGCTTCTGCTCTACATTGTGGCCACCACGAAGTGGTCAATGCCACCTTGGTGGTGGAGCGAGAAGAAGAGGGGCACGCCCTCAAAGTACATCGCCCTGTGTACTTCATTAGCAAGGTCTTATCTAATTCCAAGACCCGCTACCCCCAAATCTAGAAGCTCCTATACGCCATCCTCATCGCCAAGAGGAAGCTATGCCACTACTTCAAGTCACATCCGGTGATGATCGTGATGTCCTTCCCCCTCAACAAGGTTGTCCAAAACAAGGATGCCATAGGAAGGATCGCGAAGTGGGTGCTCGAGCTGATGGGTCAAGGCATTGCATATGCCTCCCGACGGCCATCAATTCCTAGGTGCTGGCTGATTTTGTTGCAGAGTGGACCGAGGTCCAAATGCCACCAGCGATCGTCGACCAAGAGTACTGAACGATGTATTTCGATGGATCGCTGATGAAGAAGGGTGCCAGCCTAGGGCTGATCTTCATTTTGCCCCTTGGGGTACGTATGAGGTACATGGTTCGCATCCATTTCCCCTCCTCCAACAATGAGCCGCTCGTCAATGTCCTACGCATCGCCATCGAGCTCGGTATCCGATGCCTCGACATCTAGGGTGACTCCTAGCTAGTCATCGACCAAGTCATGAAGGAGTCGAGCTGCCACAATGCCAAGATGGTTGTGTACTATTGAGTAGTCCGCCAGTTGGAGGACAATGCCTCGAGCTCAATCACATCCCGAGGCATCTCAACGAGGTGGCCAACGCACTAGGAAAGGTGGCGTCCGGCCGAGAGCTAGTGCCAATAGGCATCTTCGCCAGTGATCCGCACACGCCCTCGATCCACTATGAGGAGCCAGAACAAGCTGGTGACAGGCCCCCTACCCTACGCTCAGGGGCTGACCAACCATCAGCTCCATCCGACCTTGAAGTCTTGGAGCTCAACAAGGATCTAGCGATAGAGCTCGACCCTCTGGTCAACTGGAAGACGCCTTACCTCAACTACCTCCTCCAATAGGAGCTGCCGATGAACAAGATGGAAGCTCGGCGACTCGCGCGTCGTGCCAAGTCTTTTGTCCTTATTGAGGGCGAACTCTACAAGCGAAGCCACACCGAGATCCTGCAACGCTGCATCCCTATCAAATAGGAGAAGCAGCTGTTGAGCGACATCCATGGTGAGGTCTAAAGTCACCATGCCATGCCGAGGACCCTGGTCAGAAATGCATTCCGTCAAGGTTTCTACTGGCCAACTGCAGTAGTTGACGCCGAACAGATTGTGCATACCTGCGAAGGGTGTTAGTACTATGCTCGATAGACTCACCTACCGGCCCAAGTGCTCCACACGATCCCCATCACATGGCCGTTCATTGTCTGGGGGCTTGATCTGGTCAGACCCCTCAAAAGGGCGTCCGAGGGCCACACCCACTTGCTTGTCACTGTTGATAAGTTTACAAAGTGGATAGAGGCTTGGCCGATCTCCGCGATCAAGTCCGAGCAGGCCATGCTGTTCTTCCTCGACATCATCCATCGCTTCGGAGTCCCAAACTCCATCATCATAGACAATGGCATGCGGTTCACTAGAAAGAAGTTCCTCTGATTCTGCGATGAATACCACATCCGGGTTGATTGGGCCGCCGTGGAGCACCCCCGCACAAATGGGCAGGTCGAGAGCGCAAATGACATGGTCCTACAAGGCCTCAAGCCTAGGATCTTCAACCAGTTGAACAAGTTTGGTGCATGATAGATCATAGAACTTCCTGTGGCGCTCTGGAGCCTGAGGACAACCCCTAGTCGGGCCACCGGCTACACGCCGTTCTTCATGGTCTATGGTTCCGAGGCCGTCCTCCCGACCAACCTCGACTATGGAGCACCAAGGGTCAGGGCGTACGACAAATAGGGGGCTAAGGCATCTCTCGAGGACACCATGGACTAGCTAGATGAAGCATGCGACGTTGTGCTCCTCCATTCGGCCAAGTACCAGCAAGCGTTGCGTCGGTACCGCAGCCATCGAGTACACGGTCGGGCCTTCAATGTCGGTGACCTGGTGCTATGCCTTGTCCAAAGCAACAAGGACCACCACAAGCTCTCTCTGCCATGGGAGGGATCATACATCATCGTGGAGGTATTCTGACTAGTCGCCTACAAGCTCAAAACCATCGACGGCGAGGTCTTCGTCAATGCCTAGAACATCGAGCAGCTACGTCGCTTCTACCCTTAATAAACACACACTTTCTCTTATCAGTTTCACTATCAAGCTCCCTGACCTTTAGTGACATCCGACCCCAGCAGCGGTGGGGGGTCGGGCCTCACTCAAGGGCTAATAAGAGGATATCCATCCAATAGAAAGTCTCTACGTCCGACCCTTTCTCACGATTAAGATCCAAAAGTGAAGTTTGCGAAAACAAACACTAAGTAAAACTGGTCAAACTATGAGAAACCTATGCCTCGCGGCTACGGCACCTTTGCTCACCAGCGTGATCAGAGTTTTCTTTCCATACCCCAAACTTTTTTGGCCTTAGTCACGAAAAGTGTCGGTACACGTTTAAGAGTCTATCCGCCAGGCAAAAATTCTCCATGCCCGACCCCATCTCACGTTAAGACCTAGGAGCTAGGGTTGCGGGAACAAACTCTGAGTATAACTAGTTGAACTATAAGAAACCTATGCCTCAGCAGCTATGACGCCTTTGCTCACTAGCGTGATCAGAATTTGCTCACCCACACCCCAAGCTTCATGGCCTCAATGACGGAAAGGGTTGGAACGCACTAACCTTTTTATACAAAAAAGGGGAGAAGGGCTAAAAATCTATTAGGCTATAATGGAATTCAAGAGCTTGTCCATTTATTACAAGTTCACAGCTTTGCTTATCTGCCTAACTAAATTCTTGCGTGGGATTTTCTCATCCTCTATCTCTGTAGGTGAGCCCTATCCTAGCGGGTCATACATGCTGACCGAACAGCTTAGTAGCTATTGAGGGAAGGGTAGAGAGTAGTAGGATGCCCCACGTGGGTTATGCCGACCCTATCATGAACGATGGACCTAGATTCCACTCGAATATATCCGGTAAGAACTCTCCGGACCCGTCACTCATGCCATCGAGGTAAGCCCTGTGCCAGCGGTCACCCAAGTCGATCGAACGATTTGGGCCGTTGGCGAGAGACGGGTCACCCTTACTTTAACGCACACTTATTTCACTATCGAGCCCCCGACCCTAGCAATGGCAAGGGGTCGAGCCTCGCTCGGGGGCTGGCAAGAATATCTATTCGCTAGACATTCTTTATGCCCGACTCCTTCTCACGTTAAAAAACTAGAAGCAAGGTATGCGGAAACAAACTCTAAGAAACACTGGTCGGACCACTAGAAACCTACGCCCCTAGTGGCTATGATGTTTCTGCTCACCAGCGTGATCAGAGTTTTTGTCCCTGCATCCCGAGCTTTAGCCTCCACCTTCCCGGAAGGATTTGGAGAGGCCCACCTATGGAGTCTCCATCGAGGAGAGGTCGGTAGGTCGCCTGAGGCCGATCGGATGGCTCGGGTCGGGGCTGAGATACAGGCAAAGGGCAGTGGGATACCTCATGCAGGTTACATCAACTTCGTCATGAATGATGGACCTGGACCCCACATGGACATATCCGGTAAGTGCTTCCCAAACCCATCACTCAAGCTATCGAGGTAACTTTACCAACCCCCACTTTTCTTTTCCATTGCATGAACCTTCATTCATCCATCCATTCATTTATTCATTCATACATTCATTTATTCATTCATTCATCCATTCATCATACATTCATCCCATACATCCAAGCATTGCATATGCAATTGCTACATCACAACGCTTCGCGTCGCGTCACGAAGCGGTAGTCATCCCATTCGACATGAGCGGCGATTGACTGAGGTTTGAAGGCCGACCCGCGAAGGGCTCGAGGCCGCCTCACGTCAAACAGAGCCAGGGGAGAAAAACTTAGATGAGGCCCAGCTACCTTGCCCGACCCCACTCAGAAGCGGACAGGAACATCTAGACCTTTCTCGTTTGATCCTAACCTCGAGCCAAGCCCATAGAATCTCCATCGAGGAGAGGCCAATGGGCCACCTGAGTCACTCTAAAGTGACATGGTCATTTGTTGGGAGGTGGGTTAAGGAGCAGTGGAATGCCACATGAGGGCTATGTCGACCCCGTGAATGAATAACGGACCCGGATTCCACTCGGACATGCCCGTTAGTGAGCTCACCGAGCGTGACACTCGAGCCATCAAGGCAAGTGTCGTTAGCTCAGCCCCTCCGATTGTGGAAACCGAGGATGGGGTGATGTATGAAATCTGGCCAACCACTCCCAACCCCCACGAGGCTCGGGGGCTCGAGCCGCCTAACCCAAAATTAGGAGACCGAGGTTCAAAGGCCGACCCACGAAGGGCCCAAGGCCACCTCATGTCGAACAGAGCTAGGGGAGAAAACACAGATGAGCCCCAGCGGCCTTCGCCTCGACCCACTTAGAAGCGGACAGGGTCATCTCAACCTTCTCGTTCGATCCTAACCTCGAGTCAACCCACAGAATCCCCATTGTAGGGAGGCCATCGGGCCACCTGAGTTGCTCCCCGGAACGACTTAGGCATCTGCCAGGAGGCGAGTTAAGGAGCAGTGGAATGCCACATGAGGGCTATGCCAACTCCATCACAAACGATGGATCTAGATTCCACTCGAATAGGCCTGTTAGTGAGCTCACCGAGCACGTCACTCGAGCCATCGAGGCAAGCCATTTTGCTCAACCCCTCCGGTTGCGGAAACCGTGGATGGGGTGACGATCACAAAGATGAGCCAACCTTGACTGGACCCCCGCTACGCATGGGGGCTCAAGGAAAGTTGGACTCACAAAGGGACCGAACACGCAGTTACAGAACGATGGCTCAGATCCTAGGGTGGGGTATGCGCGAAAAACAAGAGACGTTTTTCCAACTAATTTCGTTATCCTCTCCTCGATCTTTAGTGACACCAGACCCTAGCAACGTCAAGGGGTCAGGTCTCACTCGGGGGTTGATAAGGGTGTACATACACCCTTTCTGAAACTAGTCACTGCGCCCGACACCCTTCCTCACAATAAACCTAGCGGCAAGGTCTACGAGAACGAACGATGAGTAAAACTAGTCGGACTACTAGAGAGACCTACGCCTCGGCGGCTATGACATCTTTTGCTCACCAGCATGATTAGAGTTTTTGTCCTATACCACGAGCTCTATGGTCTTAACAAATGGAAGGGTCAGAATGCATTAACCCCTTTTCACACATAAAAAGGGAGGAAAAATAAATTCAATCAAACAAAACAAAATGACGAGTTTGTTTTTACGATACACAAAGGTCGGCACTTGTCCACTGATTACAATAATGATCATCCGACCTATCTGACTAACTAGCCCCTCCGGGGGAGAACTATGTCTTCTACCCTGTCCGCCAGGTCCTACAAAAGGGGAGCCACCTCCGCTTCCATCTCCTCTAGCTCATGGACTTCATAGCCAGGCGCGAAGCCATGGCTCATCGCCTCCAGGTCGATGCTGTCCTAGTAATGAGAACAAGCAATCATGAAGGATTGATTAACCCTAGCTCGACGGGCATTCCTCTCAAGCTGGTGCACCCAAGTCATGATCTCGACAGCACGGGCCGCAAGCGAGCTAGTCCCCTCCGACCGCACCACCTGAAGGTCACCGCAGACCACTCTGAGGGAGACGCTCAGGATACCGAGCTCGTCGCTCTTGGCCTAAAGATTCCTCCTCGCCTCGGCGAGGTCCACGACCAGCCCAACAGAGATGCTCTCAGCCTTTAGCTTCTGGGACATCATCGTTCTGAGCTTGGCCTAGAGGGAGCCATCCTTCTGTTGCACGACATCGCACTCTTGGCAGGCCTAGTCCCGCTCCTAGAAGGCCTGGTCGTGCTCCTCGTGAGCCGTGCCATGTTCCACGTGGAGCCTCTTCAAGGTTTGGAGCAGCTCATTGCGCTCCTTAGGCAACCGGGCAACCGCCATGGCATCTAGGCTCACCCTCTTCTCCAGGGCCATGAGCTTCTCCTTGGCTCCCAGCTTTAGCTCCCTCTCCTTCTCAACCTTGGCTAGAAGGTTGAGGATCCGCTGGTGAGTCTTGGTGTCCTTCTAGAGCATCTCGTCCCTCTCCTTCCTGACCTTGGTGGCCTCCTCATTGTCCCTCCGAGACCTCATCGATAGGGCCTTGAACGCCCTCTCTCAGCCTCATCAGCGTGTCGGTGGGCCTCAGCCACCCACGATCGAAGACCGTTCGGCTCCTCGATGAGAGGGGTCAGCTCGACCACCCACTGCTGGGTGGCAACAAGCTAAGCGGTCACCTCCCCATGCACCCGCACTTCCTCAATGAGGCAGTCCTAGGTTTCCTTCTGATCACGAAGGAACCGAGACTTCCCCTAGCTATGAGCTATGAGGGACTATAGGAAGACGATGGTTAGGATACAAAAAAGCACATAGGGAAAGAAAAGGGCAAGAAGCAGGGTTGAGCGAATACCTAGCCAGAGGGAACGACAACGTCGTGCAAGGTGTCTTGGGCGTGCTCTAGGGCTTCGAGCATGGACGCGGCCCCCACGTCGAGGCTCTCCCGCTCCAAGCTCTCTGCGGCATCATCGAGAGTGAAGAGCATCGATGTCGGATCCTCCAGACTCACCCACTGAAGTAGGGGCTTGCTCCACATAGGTAAGACACTGCCCACTGACGTTAGGGCCAGAGATGGCTCCCCGCCAGCTCCAAGCGCCGCCGAGCCCTCTCGCCACGATGTTTTCACCGGGATGCCCCTTCGATGACGGAAGGGATCAGCGGTACGGGCATCGACCTCTCTCCTAGCACCATGATGTTCGGGGACCCCTCGGCCGTGTCCCCCTCCATCCAGCCCACGCCAGACTCTGTCGCCTAGGTTGCCGACGGCGTAGGTCACGCCGGTACCTCAGGCGCCACCATGATAGCGCCTGACTATAACCCACCTTTCACAGCCGCCGCCACCTCCACCTACGTTGGCAGGGTCATGACCGGCAATGTCGCACCCACCAAGGTCGGTGCCATGAGTGTAGTTGGTAGCCTCATTCACCCCATCATTGGTAGTGGTGTCACCGCCATCGTTGGCTGCTCGGCGACCTCCGATGGCGCCCCTTGGGCCCCCATGTCCACCTGTCCCACTAAGCGCACGGGTGCTACCATGGGCAGTGCCTGTTCGGCCAGAGGCGCGGTCACACTGGCACTGCTCCTGCCCAAAATGGGCACGGCACCAGCCAACGGCTACCGTGGAGCTTGAAGGGCGACGCTCTTCTTTGGCGCTAGCACCAACGGATTATGCTGCCTCCCAACGTTGCAAGAAATGAAAAACATAAGTTATGATGAAATCCACCAATAATTAAGAAAGCGGGGCTGATAACTTACCTCAGTGCCGTCGGGCGGCATATACATTTAGGGGGTGAACCCCTCGACCTCTGCTCCGCCTTGTCGGGGCACGGCTGCTTCGAGCCCGCCCCTACTCCTAGGTAGAAGGGCTCACTCCCCTTGACTCTTAGGGGGTGGCAGCGAGCCACCCACCTCCATCAGCATCTTAGGCGCGACGGCAGAGTCACTCGCCCCTGTTAACTCCTACGGGAGGCCGACGGTATGTCCCGCCTCCACCGGCTCTCTAGACGTACCCTCCCCTCCATGAAACAAAAAGGGTCCTGGTTCCTACAAGGGCAAACCACTACCTGTTAGTGCATCTTCACTCTTCAGGATGCCCCACTCGACATCATTGGCTACCTCCTCATCGCCATCATCATCATCATCGTCGTTGTGTCGGCGTCCCCCCCGTTGCCTTTTCCTCCTCTTGTCCTCCTTCACCTTCCTCAGCCGCTTGCCCTCGGCGTGATTCGCTACCCTCATAGATGAATCCCTCGGCAACAGAGCTGGGTGATCCATGAAGATGAGGTCCCTCGGCTGGTCCTGTCCCCCTCAAAGTTAATATCAAGAGGTCAGGAAATTAATTGAAAAGGAGGAATGAGGAGAGGGAACTTATGAAGACGACGTGGCCTGGTTCCGACCACATCGGAGGATGCCCCGACACCGAGAAGACAAAATTGAGGGGGCACCCACGTCATCTCGTGAGGGCACCATTGCCTCCTTGAACTGTTGCGCGATCTTGGAGTTGGGAAGTGCCCCCTCGGTGAGCGCCGCTCCGTCAAACAACGCCTTGGGCACCATCGCATAAAGCGGAGCACGCGCATCATCAATGGCGCCACCCTCCTTGTGTGTAGGCCCCAGTGATGCCCGACCCCTTCAAGCCTTTCTCCTTGAGGGTCTAGATGGCGGTGATGTGGTCTGGATTTTCTTCTTGTCCTTCTCCGGGACGCCCCACTTCCTCCATGACTCCGGGGCCTCTTCGATCAGCGCCTCGTGAGCTCTCGGCATGGTGGCGGTGGCGTTCTTGAGGTAGAACCACTATGAGTGCCACCCCTTGTTGGATGTCGACAGCCACATCATCAGGTACTCGCCGACTCGATTGTTCCGGAGCTGGATGCCGGCACACCCCATCGGTATGTGCAGCTCTAGCATGCTGCTTTTCTCCTTTTCTTCTAGAGGGTGATGGCAAAGAAGTACCTCCAAAGATCGAAGTGGGGGCTGATCCCTAGGAATCCCTCGCACAGGGCAACGAACGTCGCCATGTGCTGGATCCCGTTGGGATTGAGGTGCTGCAACTCAATCTTTTAGAAATGCAGCAGCCCCAAAGAAATTTGTGGGCGGGGGTAGCGAACCTGTGCTCATGGAAGTGCGTGAACGACACCACATAGCCGTCAGGCGGCGATGGTAAATCCTCCTCACTGGGCAGCAACCACTCCTCGGCTAAGGTCCACGCACGAAGAAGGCCATGATGGATGAGGCCCTCCATGCGGTGGAAGATGATGTTAGAGCGGCACCATGGATCCATTAGAAGATGGGGGTGGGTGGATGCGAGCTCAATGGTGGTGGGAACTGGATGCTGGAAGCCTAGGCGATTCGCGGCGGCGACAGTTGCAGATGCGAAGGCAAGAAGGCAAGGTATGAAACCCGGGGGGTGAACCCTTTGGTTTTATAGGGGTGACGGGCGTGAGGAAACCAATCGTCTGGCTAGATCTCCGCTCCTGCCATGATCGCCACAACATCGTGTCGTGGGATATGCGCATGTAGTCTCTGTCCGTTCCCTCAGAAAACTTGCCAGACGTTTCGCCTCTTTGAACGGGTCATGACTCATCACAAGTGTGAGGAATACAGATATAAAAACATCTCTACGGCCTGCCTAGGCCTAGGAGTTCAAAGGCTAGCCCATCGATGGGTTTGACAACCGCTCTAGGCACCTTCAAGGTAAGGAAGTAGAAAGGGGTGGGTCCGCTAACGACCAGACCCCAGCACACAAGCGCTGTGGGCATCCTGGCCCACATTCAAGTCTCGGCCAAATACAATCCATGGTTTTCTCCCTAAGGAAGGTAGTGATCCCTCGGGACTGGTCAAACGGACCCAAGAACTATATGTATTGACCACTAAGAATCTAGAGTCGGTCACCAGCTGGCCCTAGCCGGATCTCCGTGAATGGGATACCAGGGCTCTAATCAAGAAAGACCTTTTCCAAACCACCAAATCTCGCAGCCACACCCACGAAGGGTCCAGTCTCAATGAAAGGGAACCACCGTTCTCAGGTTACGTCATGGGCTATAGAAGAAGGCCAAAGCCCTCAGAGTCCTCCCATTCAGAAAAGCCTCTGAAGGAGTATCCTACTCCTCCGAAAGCTCAGGGGCTATTGTCGGGAACCAATACTAGGGTACCCAAAGAGGAGGAGCTAATGGTCATTATACGTTAATCCATCCAGATAGTCAAAGGTGTGACTATAGCTCCAACCAACACCGAGGTCGTGGGCTCCACCTCGCCCGACCTCTGGCCACAGACTCCGCCTCGCTCAACCCTAAGGTCGTGCGATCCGCCTCACCCGACCCCTGGGGGTGGGCTCCACCTCATCCAACACCGAGACTGTGGGCTCCGCCTCACCTAACCTCTAAGGGCGAGCTCTGCCTCGCCCAACCCCAAGGTCGTGCGATCCACCTCGTCCGACATCTAGGGACGGGCTCTGCCTCGCCTGACATCGAGATCACGGGCTCCGCCTCACCCGACCCCTGAGGGCGGGCTCCACCTCGCCCGATGTCTGAGGGCTAGCTCTGCCTCGCTCGATGTCTGAGGACGGGCTCTGCCTCGCTCGATGTCTGAAGGTGGGCTCCACCTCGCCCGACATCTGAGGGCAAACTTTGCCTCGCCTGACCCCAATGTCGTGCGATCCGCCTTGCTTGACCCCTGGGGGTGGGCTCCGCCTCGTCCGACAATGAGGCCGTGGGCTCTGCCTCGCCCAATCTCTAAGGGCAGGCTCTGCCTCGCCCAACCCCAAGGTCATGCGATCTTCCTTGCCTGACCTCTGGGGACGGGCTTTGCCTTGCCGACACCGAGGCAGCAGGCTTCGCCTTGCCCGACGTCTGAGGGTGGGCTCCACCTCACCCGATCCCTCGGGCATGGCTCCTAACGGAAGCTCACGCTACCACCAACCACTACGAGGCAGAAAGTACAACCCAAAGTCAAACTTCTAGCATCGTGCAGGGAGCGGTCACGTCTCAACATGACCCATCCCCGTGACATGTCTTTCTAGGGAACTCACATTGCCCATAGTGATGGACACGTGGTCACTATGCTGCCTACTCCCTGTACGGTCGCTGATCAGCACGCTGGTTTGCCGCGCCGCCCGTCGGGGCAGAGTGGGACATGATGACCCACTGACAATGCCAAGGCATGGCATCATCGACGGACAGGCGCTCGGTGTGGAGCTGTCCCTATCACCGCCTGCCGTGTCAGCGGGGCCCGCACAAAGGAAAAGAAAGGCCTGGCGACCCTGAAGGACTTCCTTTCCCTCTCGTTCTCCTGTTGTAACCCCTGCTTTCCCTTGGCCTATAAAAGGGAAAGCAGGGCGTCTCATTAAGGGGCATCACACGAGAACGCATCGCATCGCATCAGATCAAAACCACTAGCATCGAGCCTCGAACACATAGCCGAGCAGTGACCGAGCTCTCGGTACCCATTCGTTCTTTCCACTAGAGACTTGGGACCTATCCCTCTCTCGCCCATTTGTAACCCCTACTACAAACTTTTCAGTGCTAGTAACACGAGCAGCAGCAATGAATTGGACGTAGGGACATTCCACCCGAACCAGTATAAACCTTATGTTCTCTTAGCACGCCATCCGAGCCAAACGCGTAATATTAGAAATTTACTCGTTGGTGTTTACTCGAAACACCAACAGGGCTGTTGTTGCTCTTCATTGCCAAGAGACAATTGATTCTACAGGCTCCTGTATCATAAGATCATTGTTTATATTATTCATCTTTTTCGAAGAGCTAACAACAGGTGTTGTGTAAGTCATACAACATCAACAGGTATTGAGAAATTTGTTGCTCTTGAATCACTGGAGTGGACACGCAGTCCATCTTCTCTTTAAGTCTTAGATCTCTACATACCTCCATATACCATGCTCCCCCAGATTATCCCATCTTCTATAAAGATAGTGTATCTTCAAATTTTTTATTTGGGTTTAATCTACTAAAAAACTTTATATAGTGCTTTAAGCACCGCCTTAATATCTTTGAGGCTCGTCTAGTATGAATTCTAGCTAACTACGCTGTCTTCCTATCTGAACTGTAAAAAGTCTAGAAATTTAGCTATTTTACTGCTTAGGGGTATCATTGTTGTGATAGTTGTACTCCTCCGACGGTCACGTTCATCTTAATTAATCTTTATCTCACTTTTAATGAAGAGTATCTTTCTTAATTGATCTTTATCTAACTCTTAATGAAGAGTATCCTTCTTAATCGATCTTTATCTCACTCTTAATGAAGAGTATCTTTCTTAATTGATCTTTATCTCACTCTTAATTGCTCTCACAATCCTCCCCTCGAAATATGACATAAACTTTACTGTCATAATTTTGAGAACTATTCAAAAACCTATGAACGAGGAGACACTTATGACTTACTTCATTCACATAATTATGTCATGCAAACAAAGTTATTTCTTGATTCATATAGTAGTACACTTTTCTCATTCCATTTCAAGAACTCAACGAGATTTTTTATTAGCAGTATTTTTGTAAGTCACGCTTGCATGTTTTTCTTATCCTTTGGTTAGTATTGACCATGACGGTGCTTTTCTATTGTGCCATGGTCACTACTAGATAGCATAAGAGCTACCCCAACTTCTCTCGCTATGCGGGATAAATCTATATACAAACACGTATGCTTTATCCAATGTTAGTCAAATTAGACATGTATGTTACTTATTGCAACTCTTATCATAATGATGGAAAAATATATATACTATTTACTGTAACGAAAACTTAGTCATGACGACTAAAACATTCACTTCCACTTTATTTTCAATTAAATCTCCCCGTTGGTTCTATATTAATCAGAAAATTAATAAATTAACAAAAAACAGTCCAAAACTGGCTTAACTCAAGCCTTTTCATTCACATAGCCCAGTATTGCAGCCCGTTGACATGCAATCGAGTGATCTCGTCGATTAAAATTAAAACATAAAAAGTGCTTCTACATCAATTCTACATTGGACGGAAAATAGAATTAATGCATAAAACTCATAAATTAATTTGAAAGACTTATAACTACTCTTCAAAATTAAATTCTTCCGTTGGTTCGAATTTAATTAGAAGATAATCAACATCATTGCAATGGTAGCATGAGAATAAAATGTATTCTACTAGTTTAGAAGCATTTCTTGGTTCTTATCTACTCTGAAAAATTGATCACGCTGGTGCAAAATTTATCAGAGATTTAAACTTCAAACTTAAACTCATAAATAAAATTATGATATTGTTATCATAAACGTTGGTCAGAAAAATAACAATACCATAATTTAACTTAAACAAAAAATTAACTACTTCAATTTAAATTTTCCCATTGGTTCCAATTTAACTAGAGGATCAACATATTCATAGCAGCGGAAAATAATAATTATTGATCAGAAGCATCTCATCGTACTCATCTACTTTCTAGACAAATTTTCCCTTGGGTTTAAATTGAATAGAGATCAAAACTAGACATAAAAACATCAAAAAGAGCTTCTAAAAAAATAAAACTTATTAAAAACGTTAATGTGCAATCCAACCCAGCGAAAAAGGCGGCCCAAGGCCCATGCGCGCGCGCGGCGCCCCCCGCACCCAGGCTGCAACTTGGGCCTGTGATGGTATTGTCTTCGCCCGCCTGGGACGAAAGGCGGCCCGACCGATCCTGGTCGTCCGTCTTGATCCGACGGCCGCGCAAGTCGCGTGAACAAAACCCGCCGTAGTTGGCCTGCTCTTTGAACCCTAAGTCATTTGCTTCTTCCCCTTCTCTCTCCACACCGCAGCCGAGTAAGAGAGTGAATGGCAGCGGCCACCGATGGTGCCCGGAGGAAAGATGGCGGCGCTACCGCAGGCCCCCTCGCCGGCGCGCGCATTCGCCTGAGGGTGAGCGCGCCGCCGTCGAGCGGACTTGTAGTGGTGCCCTTGGCCAGAGCTCGAGCGCACGACGACAAGCGGCGGTCGACTTTCTTCCTACATGCCAACAAAGGCGGCGACGGGTGCATCTTCCCACGCGACGGCGGTATCAACGTTGGCGAGGAAAACCAAGTAGGTTCCTCCCCTTCTCTGTCCTTTCCCCTTCTAGGGTTAGGGTTAGGGTTGGGGTTTCAACCCGATTTGACTCGATTCGTTCATCTCCTTCTAAATGCTGAAAACTGATACTACCTCGGCTAGATCTACAACCTAACCTGGCTTTGATACCATAGATAGAAATCTTGGATCATCTTGGCGTAGATCAGTGGGGTTTTTCTCTTCTATTCGGGATAAACAAGTAGTTCGTCCTAGAGAGAGAACTAGAGGGAGAGAGAGAAGGATGTAGAGAGGCAGACCATCGGTGGGCTTGATGGGAGGAGGAAGCCATGACGTAGGTGTTGATGACACGGGTGTTGGTGTAGGGTAGCAGTGGAGTCCGGCGGCGGTGTTGAAGGCGCAGTGGAGGCGTGGTCCAGTGGCGGCGGCGAAAGAGGTGGAGCTTCCCATTGCTCACAGCGCGTCCTCTCGATCGAACTAGGGTCAGGATGTCGGTGGGAACTGGCGGCCGCGGTGAACGTCATGTCTCGAGCCCCAGCCCCCACCTCCTATTCATAGTGCCGCGTGACGGGGGCTCACCAGCCAGGAGAACGGTTGGGCGCCCCCGATCAGGGCGCGAGTCAGGATCCGACTCGTCGTTGAACCGAGCCGTGTGGAGATCAATCTAACACATATATGATGAAATCGGGTTCCAGATTGGTGCTTTACTGTCCCCTTGCACAAGGAAGTTGATAGTAATGTAGTCTCTAAGCTTATTTCGCTAATAAAGGAGAGGATCGAGGGCACCCAGTTAGTTGCATTCTTGCAAGATATGTTTGATGCTAAGGTGATCAATTTGGTATTTGGTGGGTACCCCAAAGGTCATGGGCTCCCCCAAGAAGGTGTACTTGCACCAATCCTGATGAACATATATCTTGACAGTTTTGACCATGAGGTATTCAGGATTTGCTTGAAACATGAAGGCCTTGGTTTAGAGGCAACAAATGTTTCAGAAGACTGTGGGTCAAATTTACGGCGCTGGTTTCGGAGTCAACTTAAGGGCAGGGATGAAAATAGTGAAGGTCAAACAGATTGTCAGACGAAGATAAAGCTATATGCTTGTAGATATATGGATGACATTTTCGTAGCAGTTTCTGGATCCAGAGATGATGCAGAAGATATGAAATCTGAAATGGTTGCTTACTTAAACAAATCACTTTATTTGGATGTTGACGATAAATTTCACCTTATGCCAATGAGAAGGAACCGTAGAGGAAGTACCGATGATGAAGAGCGCACACAGACACCACCGACAAACCTAGTTTTCGAGTACCGTAGAGGAAGTACCGATGATGAAGAGCGCAGCACGTCAACGGCCGGAGCCGCCGCGTGAGGCCGGACGGCCGAGGTGATCCACCGCGGAGAGCGGCGACTCTGGCCGCGGCAGGAGCGCCGCCTCCGTCTCCTCCATCCCGCAGCCTTGCTGCTGTGCTGCCTTGTTGCATTGTTCGAACTTCGAAGTCAGCGTGCTCTGCTGTCTGTGTAGCACCAAAAGGCCTTCCAGTTAAATAGCGAAGTCTTAAAAAACATTGCTCCAACCGCAGAGGGTGTTCCATCCTGATAGTGATACCCCCCCTACCTGCCATTGCCGTGAACAGTGAACACCAAACGATGTCCTTATGATCTCCATTCCTTTTCTTTTTCCTAAAAAACTCGGGTCGGTGTTTTCCATTTGAACTGCAAACTCTGGTTGGTGTGGGCAGACCATTACTCTGCACGTAAACCCGTTTTAGGGTCTGTTTAGTTCCACCCAAAAGCCAAATTTTTTTGCGCAGTATCCATCACATCGAATCTTACGGCACATGCATAGAGTACTAAATGTAGATGAAAAAAAAAATTTATAGAAATTGAGTTTTGAACCTAGTACTAGTGTTTGGGAATTGTACTTATCGTCCCTTGGAGCAGTTTATTTGCCATCCATCGAAAAAAAAAAAAACGTTTGGGCCACACTTATCAAATACAATGCATTACAAAATTTTTTGCTAACTAAACAGGCCCTTATTGTAGCTGTAGTCGCTGTAAATTATAGCACCAATAAAAATTTATAGCACGAGTCAGTACTAGTGAATTGTACTTATCGTCCCTTTGTTTATGCCATCCATCGAAAAAAAATTCCACACTTAATGGATGCATTACACCAAACACAATATGTAAACACGCCATCTAGCTGTGTTATCCCTCCATTCTAAAATACAATAGTATCATAGGAATTTTAGGACAGATTATGGGGTAAAATAAATAACACATGTAACCCTTCATTAACTGTAGAGAGATCATGTGCTTACCATATTTTGAACACGGTGGACCTGTGGTAGACATTAATGGTAGATATGCATGTGGAATGCTTTCTTTAAAGAGTTAATTTACCTATAATACCTTGTAATTTAGGACAAATTTTGAATGTTTCTATACCTTATATTTCAGGACAGAGGATATAAATATCTTCCCAGAACTGATTTGAGAGCCATCTTCGAAATGAAATATTGCCAAGCTCATAACCAATGGACAAAAGAACACCTAATTAGCTATTATGTTCTTAGCAGTAAATACTACTCGGTACTCACTGTACATGAGAGTAACAATAACAAAATAAGTCTGGATCCCAAACCCAAACTAAGCAAGCAAGTCTTCACCAAACTACAACAGTTCAAGATCCCAATCCTAGCTCCAATTTGAAGTCCAGACTCTCGAAAACCACAGAGATGGGCAAGAATCTGGAAACATTATCAAAATGAACCAAGTATTGAACATAATTAATCTCGACAAACACAAGCAAATCAGGAAAAGAAGTAATGGTTGAGTTCACTGCTCAGCCATCTGGTCGACCAGGACAGAAGCTGCTCGAGCAGTCCCGAGTGCAATGGCTGCAGAAAACGAAGTAAGATCGCACGATCATAGTATAGCTCACGGCTTGAAGCAGATATGCACAGGAAAAAGAACAAGTACAACAAGTGTGTCCACGACCGACAGTATTCTCTCCCATGATAGGTTTGTACAACAACGTAACAAGCTGCAACCCATGACCCATCTTCCAGCCTAATAGCTTTTGCTGAACTTCCACCAAAACTTGCTATGATGAAGAGAGGCATCCCCATGCATTGCTCAGGCACAATCTATCCCTGATGGGTGTTGCCAGACAATCACTGTGCTAAAACGCCCTTTCTCTTGTGAGTATACACTTGTGAAAAATACAGGTATGCAGCCAAGCCAAGAACATTGAGCACAGCTAAAAGCCAATAGAAGTAATCAAGGTGCCCTCGGTTTAGATTGTCAGAGAACCAACTGTCTCCTCCCCTACTGGTTACCTTGTCGATTGTATACACAAGGAAGCTACTAATGAAGCTCCCGAGTCCAAATATGCTCAAGTATAAAGCAAGCCCCAAGCTGCGCAAACCATCTGGTACTTGGTCATAGAAAAATTCTTGCAAGCCGACCATTGTGAACACATCTGCCAAGCCAGACAGAATGAATTGAGGGACCACCCACCAGAAGCTCATAGGGATTGTGACACCAGGTTTGTCAACCAGGCCATAATCTCTTGCTACCCTGAGTCTTCTCATCTCCACAAGGGCTGCGACAACCATCAGGATCACAGATATAACCATTCCAATCCCAATTCGTTGCAATGTTGTGATACCACAAGTGTTCCTTGAGTATTTCTTGGCCAGTGGAATAAGGATGCTGTCATATATAGGAACAAATACAACAATTGACACACTGATTAAGCTTTGAAGGGTAGCAGCTGGTACCTGTAAGGTACCTATCCACCTATCTAGTGTACTTGCTTGCTTAGTGAATAATGTCATCCATTGAGCAAAGACAACTGCATAGATCAGGCAGGTTGCCCCTATTGGGAGCAATTTAAGCACTGCAACAGCAACATCAGGGAAATATTTAGTTTCTCTGTTGTACTTGTCTCCCATGGATGATGATGTAGTTGCAAAGTGACACTCGTCAGATGATCTGCATGCCCAGAAGAAGAAAAGAAGAAATAAGATCATAGTTCGAAAAGAAAGCTGAATGGTAGTTAAATTGGACTTACTTTGGATACCATGATGCACAACAGCATCGAATCCATGCAAGAAGTGATTTACCAATATTTTCAAATAGGCCTTCGCTACTCACTGGAGGATAGAAGCGGTACTTCTTCGTACCAAGCCAGAAAATTGCAAGAGAAACAGACATGGCAATGCATGGGATACCAAACCCAAACTGCCAGCTTATGTTATCTTGAATGTAATTCAAGATTGAAATTGTAATAATATTGGCTCCATATGCCCCAAAGTACCACCAATTGAAGAAGGAGCTCCTTGAGGCACATTCTTCAGGATCATTCTCATCAAATTGGTCAGCCCCAAATGCTTGGACACATGGTTTGTGGCCCCCTTGAGCACATGCCACTATGTAAAGTGACACATAGAAGAAAGCTAAATGAACACCTATCCAGGATACTGAGGAACCCACGCTGTCTCCAAATTGTGCTGGTTGTTGTGGCACAAAAATTGACCATAGGGTGAGCATACCCAGTCCCTGAAAGGTTGATACAATTCAGCGAAATTTGCATACAATCCAGCAAACTAAATATAAATGATGCGTGTCATGTCAATTGGTAATATTTCCTAATCTCAGGCTCTTTCAATGATTACACCAAACACTGATTAAACAAATTATACATTTCTATGTGCCTCTATGGTAATGTTGTACTCCCTCCGTCCGGATTCAAAATATGTCTCGGAATAGATGACGTTATAGGCCTGCATCCACGTCTGATCCTACCCCAGCTTACCATCAACTGTCACTTCATTGTCATCCACTAGCTGAAGATGAATAAAAAAGAAAAAAAAATCTACCTATGGCCCTGTTTGGTTTCTACATGTGCTACTAAAATTCCTGTCACATCGAATGTTTAGACACATGCATGGAGTATTAAATATAGACTAATTACGAAACTAATTACACAACTTGCGACTAATTTGCGAGACGAATCTTTTAAGCCTAATTAGTCAATGATTTGACAACGTGATGCTACAGTAAACATGTGCTAATGATAACTTAATTAGGCTTAAAAAATCGTCTCGCAAATTAGCCTCTATCTATATAATTGGTTTTATAATTAATCTATATTTAATGCTCTTTATTAGTATCTAAATATTTGATGTGACATGAATTTTAGGAGCGACTAAAGAACCAAACACCCCTGTAGTGTGGAGAGTTGAATAAACATTTCCTGGCTGGAGCGCTGCTCCTGAGCTCCATCTGCAGACATCACAGTCAGGTGCAGTGATTCCCTTGTAGGGGTGTTTGCGTATTTTCGCTTCCATGTTGATCTTTGGGAAAAACTCTACAACGTCTTGTAATATGAGACAGGGAGTACACGATTTGGTTCTTCGAAACGGTAGAAAGTTTAGTAATTCGGTCCAAATGATTTGGCTTGGGGGCAAATTTGTTAGAATGAGGATTTGAGGGTTAATGGGTTGGCAGCATGGGCCTAGGTGCCCAGGGGGTTTAATGGTAGATGATTGATTATTAGGCAAGGATCTTCGTTGATTGGGTATCTGATTCTATAAACCCTAGGATATCCTTGCCTATATATTGTACACCCTGTACCTCTCATCAATCAATCCATTCTATTCCCGAGCATATCTTCCTTCATTCTCAGTCCATTCAAGATTCAGGCAGTTGGACATAATTAACTGTTGATAGTGGTTAGTGGAGTCTTATTGTTGCTTAATGGAAACTAAAGGACTGGAAGCAACAGGTCCTCTTATCTGAACATGAAGTCAATTAAAATGGTAAAAGTTACACGGAGCAAGTCGGGAATAAACCGACAAGATCA
Source organism: Miscanthus lutarioriparius (assembly GCA_904845875.1). Taxonomy (NCBI): domain Eukaryota; kingdom Viridiplantae; phylum Streptophyta; class Magnoliopsida; order Poales; family Poaceae; genus Miscanthus; species Miscanthus lutarioriparius. Next base: position 14,439,821 of record CAJGYO010000005.1, read on the forward strand.
ATGGAGTTATGGAACAGCATAAACTCCATGAAGGATCGAAGGGTTAACTGCAGAGGAACCATTCTTAGCAATACTTTGGCAGAATGTGTTCTTATTCCATTAATAAGCATTCCTGAATTCTGAAACAAATTCCAGGGTACACATGGGTAATGGGTCACTCCAGTAATCAGTGCATGCTAGTACAAACGCATAGTGCCTACTGGTACAGTTGAGATATGACTACATGAGGAAACTGTCAACAGTCGGTAGCTTTTTGCTGATGTTCGTTTGGAATCGAAGAGGCCCAAGAGACGATACCGCGAGAGAGCAGTACGAGAGCATACCAGGATGTAGAGGAGGGAGGCGCTGATGATAGTACGGTAGCGGCCGAGCCATGAGTCAGCGACGGCGGACCCGAGCAGCGGCAGCATAAGCGCGGCGCCGCTCCACGCGTTGATGGCCGCGGCGGCCGAAGCCGTGGACTGCCCGAGCGGGCCGGTGAGGTAGGTGATCAGGTTCCCCGAGATGCCCCCGAACGCGAACCGCTCCGAGATCTCCACCCCTGCGGCACACGCACACCGACGGTGGCAGGCAGGTCAGAGAGGCGGAGATGACGGCCGGCCCTGTTGACTTGCCTGCAAGCCACGGGCTCCGGGGGCGTGTTTTGGGTAGTAGGGTACCGATGATGAAGACGGCTGCGGACCACCGGCCGGTGGTGTGGCGGGAGACCGGCCGGCCGAGGTGGTCCAGGGCGGTCGCCGGCTGCGGCAGTAGGGGCTCTGCCGCCGCGTCCATGGTGAGCGGACCCACGCCCTCACTTCCTGCTTCCTGGGCTCCTGGCTCCTGCTCGTGCACCGTCAGCGACTTTCCAGCAGCAAGGCCGTCCCAACTGGGCAATTACTAAGAAACGAGGCCCATGGGCCATGGTTGCTCCGTGCTCGTGTCGAAAACCCAATCCGATTCCGGTCCCCTGAGCCCAATTATACCGTCGTCTCTAATCCCCCAGTCCCATCGTCATCGAATCGGAACTGTTCCGCTACCCGCTCCAATCGGATTCGGTGAGACGGTGGCATATATATGCCAATATGCGCCCGCCCGTGACGACGAACACTTGGAGCTCACCAGCAACCTCCTCCGGACGGGAAGCGCGATCGCCGCCGCCTCGAAGGAGCTCAGATCCATCTGTTCTTCTGTCGGTCGAGGGAAGTTGAAGCAAAGGTCTAGGTAAAAATGTTTTACCGATATGCTTACCGTGGCAACTCGTTTGAGCAAACGTACCGCTGTTATCCACCATCCTTTGTTGGTAAGCCACACCTGGAAGGCGGTGACAAAGTAATAATGCCACAGTCTGCCCTTGCTCGTCTCGCTTCCTTGCACATCGAGTACCCTACTAGTTTTTCGGGCGCGCCCATGCGCGCGGTCCACTGGCCACACGTATTTTTTTGAGAAAAAAAAGATATAATCAAAGTTGGGCTGTATTTTGATTTGAGAAAAATCTGAGGATGTTTTCGCAAAAAACGGTGAGTGTCTGGGGAGCGCGAGTTGATTTTCGATAAAGTGGAGGTCTTTTTTGCAAACAAACCAGTGCCCATCCGGTGTGGACTGAGCGTTGATTTGGAAATAATACGGCGTTTTTTTGTAAAAATTTCGAGAGGACGTCTGGAGCGCGGGTTGATTTCCGAAAACTTAAAGGGGTTTTTCGTAAAACGACCACGGCTCGCCCGATCTGGGCCGTCTGCGCGGCCGATCGAACGGCCGCGAAAAGCCGACGACGTGGCCACCCTGAGGCCGCGCCGTGGCCACACCAAATCATATCTTTAGCCCTCGTTTAGTTGGAGAAATTTGGATTTTGGGGCTACTGTAGCACGTTCGTTTTTATTTGGCAAATAATGTTCAAATATGGACTAATTAGGCTCAAAACGTTCGTCTCGCAATTTCCCACCAAACTGTGCAATTAGTTTTTCTTTTCATCTATATTTAATGCTCAATGCACGGGCCGCAAATATTCGATGTGACAGATACTGTAGCAACTTTTTGAAAGTTGGGTGGAACTAAACGAGGCGTTAGATGCTATTCGAGCTGCACAACGATGATGCAACCCAGCAGCGGATTTCACACTGTGGTGTTCTGGAGTTCGTGGCAGAAGAAGGCATGATCATCATGCCCAAGAGGGTGACATCGTCCATGTCAGAAACGCGACTCTTCCCAAGGGAACATACGCGAAACTGCAGCCTCACACGACTGATTTCCTGGACATTTCAAATCCGAAAGCCATCTTGGAGAAAACTCTACGGAATTTCTCCTGCTTAACCACGGGAGACAGCATCATGGTGGCCTACAACAACAAACAGTATTATATTGATGTTGTTGAAACAAAGCCTGCTTCAGCAGTTTGCATTATTGAGACAGACTGTGAAGTGGACTTTGCACCTCCTCTTGATTATAAAGAACCTGAGAAACCACCGCAACCAACAGTTCCTGCAAGCAGCAAGGCACCTGCGGCTGAAGTTGGCAATACTACTGTAGTGGAGGATGAACCGAAATTCAAACCATTTACTGGTTCTGGAAAGCGGTTGGATGGAAAGGCCTCAAAACTGCAAGCATCTGATCAGGTTCCTTCCACTGCACCTTCAGGTTCAAACAAGAGAGCAAATCAGCAAATCTCTGCACCGGCAGCTTCAGTAGCTAGCAATTACAGTCGACAGAAAACTGGAAAGCTTGTTTTCGGCTCAAGTGCAAGCAACAATAAGGAACTACAAAAGGCTCCTGTTAAAGAGGAGGAACCCGCGAAGAAGGACGAGCCCAGGTTCCAAGCGTTCAGTGGGAAGAGCTCCTCGTTGAAACGTTAGCTGCTACAGTTAGTTAACCTTACAAATTTGCCGCTGCCCTTTCGTTTCGTGCATGGTGTTCTGGCACCTGGTCACCACCATGTAGAATCTTGATGGAAATATGGTCATCTGTCTATTTAAGCTCAAAAGTTTAAAACATTGCTATTGTCCTTCCTTCAAAACAAATTGGGAAATAAGAAACCGTTTACTATAGGCTCACGTGTTCGGTTGATCACTCTCAGCTTGTTTTAGCTTGTTTCAGCTTATTCTCTCTCACAGAATACTATTGAATCAACTGAAATCAGCTGAAATCCACTGCGCACTAGATCAGCCGAACACGCTATAAAGAGAAGTAAATCGGATTTTTAGGCATCCTTAATAGTATATGATAGTTATTAGCTCTAAGATAAACTTTAATAATATTAAATATTAACTTTAAGCACGTAACTCATGACATGAATAACCTTATATGATCTTAGAGTGTGTGCATGTTGAAGGGATCGTGACGGCTAAGAGGGAGGAGAGGGTGAATTAGGCAACTTAAAATCTACTTCTAACCTCTATTTTTCTCCTAGTCAAAACCTATACAAGAAATAAACTATCTAAATGTCTAAATGTATCTAAATGTGCAATTAAAATTTTATCAGGTGTGTTTATTTAGATAGTTTATTTCTTGCCAGATAGAGATAGCAACACAAAAGTAATGATGTTTTGAAGCTAAACATCATTACTTTTTTATTCATGTTTGCATCAAATTTGTTGTTGATTAAGCGTGGAAGCTAAATATCATTTAAAACAATGCATTTTATGTGTTACTATTGTTATTTATTGGCATGAGACTTGATACGAATGGTTTATGCACTTAACTATTGGCCCTAGGCGTGAAAATACACCAGCTCATATACCGCTGTGACTCAAAATCACGACTTGTGTTTATATACAATCCAATCACGCTATAGAATCTGATTCTTTTAAACGTACTAGCAAATAGGCCCGTGCGTTGCAACGGAAGAAAAAATTAAATATTTGTAGAAAACGATAACAAAATACTATGTATCTATATATGTTTAACCATTTTTATATAAATTTTAAAAGCTATAACTTATTTATAATGACCATGCCATCCTACCCGTGCGTTGCACGGGGTCATTAAATTTTGCCCCCACACTTACGACGGCGATGTAAACATATTAAGAATTTTACAAATCTAATTACATAGAAGATATAAAGCTCGTTTCATGATCTTTATCACTTCCTTCGCTATTTTTTTTTCTCTTATAGTCATTTATCAACGTCCGACATATAGTACCCCAATCATCCATTCCAATCTGCACCTCCTCTCTAATAATTCCATTCCAATCAATCACCATCACTCGCCATCCACCCATCACCAAAATCATGGGCCTTTTTTTTGAGTCTGAGGCGCAATAAACCATTGTCGTATCCATGATCCATCATCCATCCACGCTGTGCTTTCTGTCCAACCACAGGAGCCCCCTGAAACCGGTGGTGCTCGACGGCTATGACTTACACGTGAACCTCACCCTGTGGCTTTTCTCCCCCACCGACGTGTACTCCAGCTCCGTCGGCTCCACGGCCACGCACTTGGCGGCGGCGAGCGACGATGCCGACACCTTGTACATGCCAGCCCCGCCCACGTTGGTCAGCGACTCAGTGTCCGCGTGTGCGTCGGTGGTCAAGTCCCGCCGCCGTCGATTGAGTAGGCCACCGAGGAGGACAGGTAGTTGAGGCTGCCCACGGAGCAGGTCTTGTTCCGGCCCATCAATCAGCTTCCTCTGGCTCTTGTTGAATTTAGCTTTGACCCGCCACGACAAATGTTGTTCGAAAGATCTGAGGGATTCTCCCATTGTTGGACCAATTTGTTCCAAACTTTTATTGCATATGGACAGAGTCCTTGCAAAGGTGTCGAGGCCTTTATGGGTGCAGGTTACATAATCCACATATTTTGTTGTTAGGCCAACCTTTTTTTTTCAAGATTATTGGCCGTCCGTATAGGGGGCGTTTGGTTGCCGGCAATGCCTTCCGGCCAGGCCCGTCGCATGCGTTTGGTTGCCTGAATGTATGGCCGGGACAGGCTGAGCTCATGCAAAAGAGCCCTCCGAGCCAGGCCCAAGAGGAACGTGAGAATCGGGCGTATCAGCAAGTCAGGCTCGCGTCGTGCAGGATTAGCACAACTAATGATGTTATTAGCACATAATTAGTGAATATTAAGTGATTTTAAGACAAATTAAGATTGCATAAGGTAAATTAAAGTTTATTATAACATAATATCATAAATAATTAATATTTTAGTATTTATTTTGACACATTTTTGTTACATGGTTTATACTCGTGCGGACAACCAACTTATCTTCCGAATCAGGCTACCTACGTATAAGGAACCAAACAGAAAAGCATGCATTTGCTCAGCCTGGCTGGGGTGAGCCAGGCCCATGGATGCAGATTAGGCTAGACCTATGCGGGCAACCAAACAGGCCTATAGATGTGCATGGGGCATGACATAAAGCCCGATTTTTTGGCCCGAACTGAGCCCTGTCTGGCCCGGTAGAGGAGACCGCGCCTGGCCGAACCCTGAACGCTGGCCGCCAGCTGTGCTCGTTTTGGCCCCAGTATTTCCTTTGTTTGATGTCATCATGACGTCATAAGCACTATATGGCCGCTTTCCTTTAGAAAAATAATCCCACAAATTCATTATATTAGGAATATACACATATACGTGTCTCACACCAGCAGCAATCCTAAGCCATCCATCTCGTGATCTGCGGCTGAGATTAAAAGGCTAGAGCCTAGCTGTGACCGAGAGGAAGTCGAATCCGTTTTGCTGGCATGTTGGCGCGCTGCGACCTTAGGCCGCGCTGTCACCACAGGCATACGTGACCGAGAGGGAGTCGAGCCATGGGATTGAGGGGTGCGTGGGGTAAGTAAGATATCGGATGATGGAAGGCTCATATGACACAACGTGTAGATCGTACGGTTGTCAATGAGGAAGAGCAAGATCTCAAACGACGGAAGACTCATATGAAACGGTGTCAAGAGGTTATGAAAAGAGGGATAGCCCTCCACAAATTACTCATTTTTTATAGTGTGACAATGATTGGAATAGATGACGTGGGATGTACATTCCGTTATAATGTATAGATATGTTTGCTAGTAATAATTATTAAAAATTTGGAGTATAATTAAGAAGTGCAAGACCGTAAAAATTTAATTGCTAAAGCCAGAGGTGTAGTAGGACTACTCTAAAATTTGGCCCAGGGGAGATTGGCACGGGGAGACTAGCCCAGGGACTGCCAAAGTAGCCCCGGCAACTGTAGGGTAATTAACTCTGGGAAGTAATCGGAGGGGAGGGATTTTTGTGGACAATGCAATCCCTCTCCAATCACGTGGCGAGATTCCACGTGTGGGGAAGTTTCCCTACTGCTATTTGGAAGGCATGTCCCGAAAAGTTATTAAGTTACGCACAGACTAGTCAAAGTCTATTTTAATATCCACGAGGTAAGATATGATACATATATAAAATGCAAAATGCTAAACCTAATCGGAACAAGCTAATACTCTATCTGTCCTATAATACAGTGTATTCTAAAAATTTTAAGACAAATTAAGAGAAAACATAAAAGACGCATGTACCCTCATTTTATTTCCTAATCAGATGCTATCATCAACGTGATTAATGGTGATTGGTTGATAAATAGAAAGTATTTAATGTAAAAATGGTTTTTATCCTGTATAATACATTATATTTAAGGACAAATTTTAAATATTAGAATACACTATATTACAGGACGGATGGAGCACATCATCACCACATCATAAACAGTCATCTCCATCAACACATCGAGACAGATAATGCAAAATAAATCGTAATGAGTCTCTTTAACAAGAACTTTGACACTGAAAATCATGGCTTTCATTCCGTTTCCAGAAGCTTCTCATATAGGCACTTAAAACATCCAGAAGATTACAGATGGACGTATGTTCATCTCCATACATCCAGATATATCAAAACCCAAATAGAGAGATTAGTGACACAAAGGCTTCTCAAATCGTGCATTGCTGTGACCCCAGAGCTCTGCAGTTAACATAAGGAAAGCCATTAGCACAGCCAAAATTCTGTTGTACTACAGTAACTATAACTAAACATAGTTTAACAGTGTTATCACTTATCAGAGTAAAGTAATCGAGAGAATTATGTATTTGGCAAAAAAACAAATCGGGCTTTCATATTTGGCACTAAAAATTTGAACTTCTTTATCTAGCATCGAGTTGAAATTTTCTTTCGTAAATGGCACTGCCGTCCATTTAGACCGGTAACGATGTCAAGTGGCTAGCAAAATGACATAAATGCCCTTGATGGTAGCAAAAGTCCATGGTGCTAAATAGGGAAAAAATAAATAGACAGATTGTCAAATAAGAAAATCATAAATATCATAAATATACTTTGAACTAAAATGTGGATTTTTGATAATTGAAGACTGCAAATAAATAATTAATAAATTTTAAATTGGTAATAGCAGGTACAGATTATGCCCCTCACTCTTCCTTTCATCTCGGCCACAGATCAAGGATGCATGGCTTAGGATGGCTGCTAGTTGAAATACATAACTTATATTTTCAAGATATTTATCTTTTAGTTTTCTAAAAGAAAAGAAGAGTATATGCCGTCATCATAACATCATGGCTCAAGAGCAGAGCACTCCGTGCATGGCTCGGTCGACGTTTGACGCCGAGCGCACATGGCTGGCGGAGCACGCAGCCCGGACAACGCGCCGAGCTCGCAGCCTTGGCGGCGCGCGGAGCACGCAGTCGGGGAGCTCGCCCGACGTGCTGCTGCTACTGCTCGCCATTGGTGGCGCACGGAGCTCGCGGCCTAGGCGGCGCACCGAGGATGCGGCCGGCGCGAAGCGGGCGAACTGGGCGGCGCACGGAGCACGAGGATGGCGTGGAGCGGGCGAGCTGGCAAGCCGCCGCGGCTGCGGCCACATGGGCATGCGTGCATGCAAAGCAACCGTCGATCCCGAGAGCTCCGGCGTCATGCAAGATACGATCATGTGGGCGGCAGCGACGGGCCCGCCGCGCGTCCTCCGCCGACGCCGCCCAGAACTACGAGCTCCGCTCACCCGCGTCTTTGCTCTGCCAGCGTAGGAGAGGCCGTGTTTTGCGCGCAACCCACCGCCCGCTTCGTCACGCCCGGAGCCACATGACCGGCGTCGCGTCGAGCTCCAAGACCATCAAGCGTCATCAATGGATGAGAGAAGCTGCTCGACGACGTTCTCCTCGTGAGACGCCGCAGCTGCGCGCATGAACGGCCGTCGCGGAGCTTCGCCCGTCCACGTCCCCGAAGTCGCGGCTTCGCACTAGCGTCGGCGGCGAGAGACCGCCTCGCTTGCCCCCCCAGCAAGCGAAGCTGGGGCCAATGGCAAGCGAGAAACTCCAATAAGGCGTCCCAGCGCCTCGATCTCTTTGAGTCCAACAGCGAGAGGCCACGCCTCCACGAGCTCTCTGTGCGAGAGACGAGCAGCCAGTCATGAAGCGAGTATAGAAGGGCATTTTGGTACTTTCGAAAGAAACATGACAGGGTCAATGCAGTCAACTGACGGATGGATGCACTAAATGGACGGTAGTGCCATTTATAGATGAAAATTTTAACTCGATGACAAATAAAAAAGTTCAAAATTTTAGTGCTAAATAAAGAAAACTGATTTGTTCCAGCGCTAAATACATAATTGCCCCAAAAAGAAATATAGGACCAAATTTATAGTATGTAGGAGGATTTGCACACAAAACCTTTGGCACAAGAAAAGTATTTGCTACCACTAAACAACAAAGATGGTTTGTGATAGTTGTGAAAACATTTATATTATTAAAAATATATCAAATCATTTAAGACCAAATAAGTATTCCATCCTCAGAAGAATAATGTCCTAGACCAAAATATACCATGAAAAATCTCATGTAATAAGAAATAAAATAAATACATAAAAGGTTGAACATAACATAAGGAAAACAAAAATAATAATAAGAAAAATTCCACACAATAGAGGAAGATAAAGCATACATCATATGGATACTACTTGAATAAACCTAAAATATATCACAGAACATATCACGAGTACTGCATAAATACTTAAAGATAATAGTGGAACATCCCATTTATACTACGCAAACATCATAACTTATATCATAGAACATCACATATATAACATCACATATATCTCATGCAAGGTAGGAAATTTGAAAAGTGAAAAAATGAAAATTAAAAAAAATCTACTTAATTAAAGTAAAATAACGAAGGATGAAAATTTAAAAATATAGAGAAAAAATAAAAGAACATCATAAGATATTGGCTGAACAACTTAAAATATACTATAAAACATTCGCAGGTACAATATGAATACTCAAAGATAATTATAGAACATCCTATTTATACTACCTAATCATTCCAAAATACATTATAGAACATCACATGTATACTACGTGAATATCATATATATCTAATGGAATGTAGGAAATTTAAAAATTACATGCTGAAAATTTAAAATAAACAACTATGAAGAAGAAAAAATAAAAAAAATTCTAGAGAAAAAATTGAAAGAACATCACATGATACTATGTAAACAACCTAAAATATACTATAGAATATATCACATGTACTATGTAAATACTCAAAGATAATTGTAGAACATCCCATTCAGACAACTTGAACATCCCAAAATATATCCTAAAACATCACATACATACGACATAAACATCACATGTCACTACGTGAACATCGCATGTATCTCATGGAATATAGAAAATAAAAAAGTAAAACATGACATACGAAAAACAATAAACTAATTAATTACAGTAAAATAAAGAAGGAGAAGAAAAGGAAATGAAAAAAGAACAAAAATGTAAAGAAAATAGATAGGACAAAGAAATAGAAAAAAAAGAGAAAGAATAAAACACACCTTGTACGGGTGGGTCGCGTCACGTGGATCTAGTTGCTCCAAGAGTTGAGTTGTCCATAGCCCAATAGCAGTATAGATACATGTGTTCAGCTCAATAACAATCTATTCAATCTAGATGTTCAGCTCAACAACATCCTAGGTAAGAGGAGAATGCTGCTGGTACACATGGAAGAACATCGGGACGCTATTCGTCATTGATCAGTCAATAGCAAAGATTTCCTCTTATATTCATAATACATCATAAAAAATATAAGAGGAAAGAAAAATAAATCAAAATAAAACAAAAGGGAAATAATGAAATTTAAAAATCGTGGAATAAAACAATACAACAAAAACTGAAAAATAGAGAGAAAATAAAAAACATGAAATAAATAAAGAAAAAAATTCACCTAACAGTGGGAAAAATAAAAAGAAAGAAAAGGAAAAAACGAATAAATAAATAAATCTACCTAGTCACGCGTACGAAGTCCCGCACCGTCCCGCTCACGTAACCAGTCGCACAGGAAAAAGGCTACTCGCACCCTCCCACGTCCGCTCGTGCAGAAGCTGGCCCAGGAGAAGCCCACGAAGGGGAAAAAAAAACTGATTTCTGCCTGGGATCCTGCGCTGGTCGGCGTATGACTTCGCGCCGACCGGTCGGGCGCGAAGATTCGCGGGCCGCCGCGCCCGTCCCTCGTCCTGTCGTCCACTGCTGTTCCCGCGCACAAGGCCCTGCACCGACCACCGAGCACAAATAGGCCCGGTCCGGCGGGTCTGAGCTTGCCTTTCAGCTGGTTATTGATCGATGGGCTTGCTCAGCAGTCTGCGATTAACCAAGTCGATCCTGTAGTAGAATTTTGCATCAACACCACAGCAGGCAACCAAGGCTCAAGAGCCGATGCCCGTTGCAGGTTCCGAGATGAGCAGCTAGCTAGCACAAACGAGAACGCCCGGGCTGCCAGCAGTCGTCTTCTCTTGTTTTCCCTGTGGCGGACCGCACGCGCACGATGCAGACGATGAGAGTGAGACGACACAGATTACAGATACAGAGGAATGGCGCAAACCAAGTGCACGAGGTAGGTTGTCGAGGTCAATCGATCTTCGTTCAGAACGTTCGAAGACGAATCACGAATGAATATGCAATGCAAAATCTTCCAGACCGGTGATTGGGTAGGCGATCTAGTGGAAAGGACGACCCAAGGACACATAGACCTGCGTGATCTATTTTATTTTCTCGTCCTTCGTTTTGCATGTGAATGCTAATACATGGCATCTCGCTGAGTCGCTGTCGCTCTTGGTCTACTGCGTACGATCGGTCGGTGTTACTGGTAGCTCGTACATCGCATTCTGCTCTCTGTCTTCCTACAAACAGCTGCACACCTATATAGAAACAATAATAATGCAGGTCACGTATCCTGCTAGCAAACTGCAACAAGCTTTCCATGCTATTGTAACAAGTGCACAGCGTCATATACTCCTATCACTGTTGGTCTTCAGAATCAAATTTTTAGCCGGTTTCTCGGAGAAGGGTCAGGGTGTTATATAGAGAGAGAGAGCCACTGAATCTGATGCACATATGTTTCAGCCAGCTGCAGTGCCTGTCGAATTTTCCTTTAATTCAAAAAAACAAGCCTTGATAAATAATACCTACTCTTTCACTTTCTTCTCCCCCTTCTCTTGAGAGAAAATCCTGGAGCTTTATTTCCTTTTTTTCCATGTTGTCCAAGTCGTATCTTAACCGAAGCTAATGAAAGTCATGCTGGTCCAAAGTGCACGATCCTCCATCCGCAAGAGACATTGATCGCGTATGTCCAACCGTCCAGATTCAGCGATAAATGGCTTGTGTGGTACACGTTTCAGGGGATCCAGATGGATCTCCATGTCTTGGGTTGCGGATATTCATTGGATAAGCAATGGACAAAGACCTCCTCTCCTGCCTGAGCTATCACCCTTCATGACTGCTGTCTCTGTGCGAACAAAGGTAACCGCAAGAAGGAGAGCATTGTCATCATACGAAGTAGTCTTGCTGTGGAGTATCATCGAATGATACATACATATATATATGTTCATTTGATACACCTGTTAGGAATACACAATGCGTTGCAGCGGTCACTATCTTCCAAGAATATTATAAGAAATATTTGCCATCGTATCTTTAGTTTACTGATTGAAGTATACTGCTGTATAAGCAATTACATTACATTGTGAGGCTAAGCTGTGAAGCTTCCCGCGTCCAGTGCAGTGATGTACAAGGCTTGCACTGTCTTCTTCACACTGCTATCTGTACGTGGCACACTGACTGTATACTGTTCTTGTTTCCGATCTCTTCCCATCCCAACTACCACTAACTGCAAAAGAAGAAGCTAGCTAACTGTCCACTTCACAGACCCAAAGGCCGCTGCATGTTTCTATTTCACGGGATGCATGGAACCGCTCACTAACACATAGTTTATGCTGCTTAGCTTAGTCCTACTTGGAAGCTGGAAGCTGGGATTCCTGATAGGCATCGAAACTCTATTCTGCACCTAAAGTACTGGCACGCTGCACGCCGTTTAATTCTGGTGTTCTGCTCCTGTCATCCTGTGATTCAGACAGTTCATGGCCTCTCTACATCCTAATTTGGATTAGTTCAGGCTATCCATGGCCTCTGCAGCAAGTAATAGACGCACTACTGCAGACGGGCTCTTTGCCGAGTGCTTAGGGCACTCGGCAAAGCTTTATTGCACTCGGCAAAGAGCAGTCGGCAAAGAGCAGTCATAAAAAACCCGTCGGCGAAGGTTTCTTTGTCAAATGCCACATATCGGGCACTCGATAAAGCCTTTGCCGAGTGTCACGTCGGCACTCGGCAAAAAAAAATCCAACGTCAACTTTGACGGCCTCTTTGCCGAGTGCCACATCAGCGACACTCGGCAAATAATTTTTTCTTTTTTTAAAAAAAAATCTTTTCCGAGTGCCATGGCTCTGGCACTCGGCAAAGCTGAAAAATTGGGTCTCTGCTTCCCAGCTTTGCCGAGTGCCATGGTCACGGCACTCGGCAAAGCCCTCTTTGCTGAGTGTGGCACTCGGCGAAGAGGGGGAAAATGCTATTTTTTTTGTTTTTTGCTTTCCATCAGCGCAAACAAATAAATCGCATATATATCAACGCACAGCACAGGATATATCACATACACATCCATATTCCATCACATACACATCCATAACCCATCACATACACATCCACCATCCATAATACATCACATACAAATCCATTGTCCATAATCCATCACATACATTTGCATCATCCATGACAATATCTATCACAATATATATATGTCTCTAGTAGTAGTCCAACATAAGGCTAAGTCTAACACAAGTCCATGCAACATGAAAAGAAACAAATAAACGGTACCTACTGCCAGCCTCCCCACCCGAAGTGTGAACTGCCACCTTGAGGAGGGCCAGCTGTCCACCTGGCCTGTGGAGAAGGGCCACCTTGAGGAGTCCGGTTCGAACCCACCGACTGTGGCTGCACAAAGGAAAAGCGAATTCATGAGTATCTACAGGAGGGTCGTACAAGCTAAAGGAATAAACAACCATATATACTCACCGGAGTCCCTACAGGAGGAGGAGGAGCCACAACTGGAGCGAGCAGCGACTGGGGCACGACCACACCTGGCAAGGCCTGAAGGCTCGCCATGAAGCTGAACATGTCCTGCAGCCTCTGCGCCTCGGCCGCCCTCTGGGCTTGTACAGCCTCCATCTCCAGCCGATGGGCCTCCGCCTAGGCCGCCTACTAGGCTTCCAACCTCCACAAGTCGGCCTACAACATTCCACCCGTAATGTTTAAACAATGCAAAGGCAAGATAGATGTGTAAAAGCAATGAACGACGAATAAAACAGTACTAACCTGGAGTTCCGTCATCTGCTGCTATGAGCTCTGCTGCCGAGAGCGTATGGGGAGGGAGGAGCTCGTGCTCCTTGCTCGAATCTCAGCGAGGTTGGGAACAGAGGCGGAGTCGACTGTGCTGTCTGCCATCCAGTACCGGCCGTGTTGCTTCCCTCCTCCCATCCTCATCAGGAGGTCTGTGTCCAGGGGCTGGGTGGCCGGATCGAAGTCCTCCCCATGGCGCTCGCGGGCCGCCGAGGTGTACTCGCTAAGCTTGCTGTGGACGCTTGTGTTGGTGTACGCCTCGGGCCCGTCCGTCGGGTTGTAGGTGACTTCCGGGGCCGTCGTCTTGCCCTTGTGTGCCAGGGCGTACGCCATGAACTCGTTGCATTCCTGGCCTTGGTGCGCCTGGGACTGCGAGGAAAACACAAAGATGATTACAAGTAATGAGAATTGAGCGTTAGAATAAATAAATAAAGATGAAAACACAAAGAAGATTACCCATGTCTGGGCGTACGCGCTGAGGCTTCGATTGCCTTGGTGGTGTGGCGCCCCACCCATCTGCAGGCGGCAGTCCCGACGGATGTTGTGCTTCTCCACCCACTCCTCCGAGAGCCACCTGTCCACAATGGCCTCCCAGCAGAGGCGATGCCTGGCGCACCAATCAGGACATTGCTGCATGCCATCAAGTTATTGATATGTCAGAAGATAAAATAAAGCCTACCTATTCTTCATGGAAGGAGTCAGTATTAATGTTTCGTACTTACCGAGAGGTACTGCTCCTTGGTGAGCGTCCTGGTCCTGGCATCGGCCTTCCTCACCACCTGACCAAGGACGTCAGCGCTGTAGTTGATGCACTAGAGCCGCGTCTCGTGGTACAGGTCTGAGAGTCGGGACCTACAGACCTTGTCCTATACTCGCGTCACCCGGTCCTCAAACCCTTCGTCGCACCTGAAGAAGTCCTGCATATAGACATCATGTATCGTTTCATTATTTCAAGAACGATCAATGAATGCATAGTATTGACCAATTTAGTGCGATGAAGACTCACCTAGAACTCGGCCTTGATCCGCGCCACAATGGTGCCGAACTCGCTGTCCTCGACGGTGTAGAAGTGGTCCCACGTCTAGGGCGGCGAAGTCACCGAGGCGTAGGTGACCATGCCAGGGTAGTGCTACCGAATCAGAAGGCCCAGGGTGCCATTGATGTGCCGGCCCGTTCCGGACACAACTTCCCAGTTGCTGCAAGAATCATTAAGAAGAATTGTTAGTCTCCAATTCGATTTTCAACATGTCATATGAAATAGTAGTGAAATAATACTTACTTGTTGCCGCTGGGTCGAATCATCGGGCGCCGGTGAAGTGGGATCGGCCGCGCGGGGAGCTGCGAGGGCCCGCGCAAGTAGACTCCCGACGAGGTAGAGCCAGAGGCAGTGCAAGTGGATCCAGCAGGTATAGTTTGGCGTGAATCCATACTTGCAAAGATTTTCCCCCACGTTCTTCCTATTCTTTCTTACACGGTTGTCACATTTGCTGCAGGGACACGGCATCCGACTCGACCCTCTAGCAGCCTCGCCAAATGAATGCTCCAAGAAAGCATTAGTCTTAGTCATCCATTCTGGGGTCATACTTGCGTGGCCCGTGTACATCCAATCACGGTTCTCCATCCTCTGGCATATACATATGTAAGTGAGTAATATAACCAACAATTGCATCTGCACGGCGTTCCTACCATCTAATAGGTGAGGATAGGTCCTAATCCCACCCGTGGATGTGTAGATGAGGTCAGTTTCAATGCTCCGCTCCTATCCGAGATAGAATTTTGACAGCACCTCCCCGCTGTTCTCCTGATACACGTCCTGCAAGGAAGAGTGTGTATCCGGAGAACAACAGGGAGATGATGCCGAAAGTCTGTCTCGGACCGGAGCAAACCATGGAAACTAACCTCATCTACGCATCCGCGGGCTGTCCAAAATACGTGGACAATCCGAAAGAGATACGGTCACAGATATACAAAGATCTGCATACCTCCGACCGTATCTCTTTCGAATGGGAGACGCCTAATTGGGCTACGTGACCATATAAAACATGCATGCAAAGGAGGGGGTTATACCTAGGGTGGCGGTGGAGTCAGGCTAGTGGGGCAGTGGCGTGTCGGTGCAGTGGCAAGGCGATGCGGTGTAGACAGACCAGCAGCGCCGCCGAAGATGATCGGGGTCACCGAGTCCCTCCCACGGGTCCTTCTCCTACATAAAAAGGCAATATGTTAAAATCCATTGAAAATTTCAGCAGCACCTCCCCTGCACAGGGAGGTTTCCAAAACCTACAAGAAACGTAGGCGCGATGGCCAACAACCACATATATACCAAACATAGGCACGAAGGCCAACAAACATATATATACCAAGACGAGCCATGTACTTTAGTTCTCTTTCCATGCAGATGAAAGTATCAAAGTATTACAACAACAAGTACTACTACCACTACAACTACTACTAACACTAACACTACTACTACTAACACTACTACTATCACTACTTACTACTAACAATACTACTAACACTACTAACTACTAACTACTAACTACTAACTACTACTACTTACTAACTACTACTAACACTACTAAGTACTACTACTAACTACTACAGGTGTACGGCATACCTTCGTGACGAGAATGGCAACAACGAGGGTCGGCGACGATGGTGGGGACGACCACAGCGGCGTGAGGGTCGACGGGCCTAGGCCGGCACCTTCCTTCTCTCCTTCTCCTTCTCCTCTCTCTCTCCCCTCCTCCGTTCTTCTCCCCTTCTCTCTTCTCCCCTGCCTCCTCCTCTCTTCTGTAGTGGCGCGGTGGCCAGGGCGGGGAGGCGCGGTGGCCGGGCCAGAGGCCGTGGGGGCCCGGGCCAGGGAGGCGCGGCTGGCTGGGCTGGGGAGGCGCGGCGGCCGGGCCGGGGAGGCGTGGCGGCGGCGGCTGAGGGAGAGAGAGGTGAGAGGGAGAGAGAAATGAGAGAGAGAGAGAGAGCGCGCCGGCCGGGCGCGGGTGAAGATAAGGGCGGCTTTGCCGAGTGCCAGATCGGTGGCACTCGGCAAAGTCAATTTTCTTCGTCGAGTGTCGTGATCTGGCACTCAGCGAAGTTTTAAAAAAATTCAACAGCTCTTTGCCGAGTGCCCCTCGTTTGACACTCGGTAAAAAAAAAATTGGGTTTTTGCCACCAATTTTTTTTGAAGCTTTAGTACACTACCACAAACAACATGTTTAAATTTGGGACATTTTCATTGCCTTTTGGCATATTTCTATAGTTTATTTTGTTTTGTTGAATTTTTCCAGAAAATGTAAGTTTGAACTGCAGGTGCATCGAATAATGGATTACATTCGTTCAAAAAATATTATCCTGGTTTCTTAGTGTAAATTTAAGCTAAATCCAGGAACTGTCTCGAAATTTCGATCAACGTGCTCACGGGCCAACGCCGCCAACTTGCGTGGGAGTGGTTTTTTAATTGTATAAAATGCGAACAAATTCTGAAAATAATGAAACTTGTCGAGTTGTCGCCATATCGTATGCGTATGCCATGGAAAAATTTTAAAAAAGTTTCGAGCACGTTGTCACGTACAATGCTCACAAACCAGGACATCTCCACGGCATACGCATACGATATGGCGACAACTCGACAAGTTTCATGATTTTCGGAATTCGTTCGCATTTTATACAATTAAAAAACCACTCCCACGCAAGTTGGCGGCGTTGCCCCGTGAGCACGTTGATCGAAATTTCGAGACAGTTCCTGGATTTAGCCTAAATTTACACTAAGAAAAAATGATAACATTTTTTGAACGAAGGTAATCCATTATTCGATGCACCTGCAGTTCAAACTTATATTTTTTGGAAAAATTCAACAAAACAAAATAAACTATAGAAATATGTCAAAAGACAATGAAAATGTCACAAATTTAAACATGTTGTTTGTGGTAGTGTACTAAAGCTTCAAAAAAAATTGGTGACAAAAAACCAAAAAAAAATATTTTGCCGAGTGCCAAGTTTTGGCACTCGGCAAAATAAATTCTTTGTCGAGTACCAAATGGGGGGCACTCGGCAAAGAGGACGCCGCTGGATGCCGTTAGGCCCCCTATCAATCTTTGCCGAGTGCCAAGCACTCGGCAAAGACAACATTTGCCGAGTGCAGGTCTTTGCCGAGTGCCATATTTTGCCGAGTACGGCGCTCGGCAAAGCATGTCTTTGTCGAGTGTTCGAAATTTGACACTCGGCAAAGATTTTTGCACTTGGCAAATCACGTGTTTCCTGTAGTGACGACACGATCTGAGGTTTCAAATGGGACTTTTGAATGGAGAGATATGCTGTGACCCTCGCATGTGTGAGGAATGACGCTGCTCACCTAATCCATAGGGCAAAACGTATCTTCTTCCTGTTTATCTTAAGATATGGATCGAGCCGTACTGGGCGAGAGTATTATAGATAGGGAGGGCGAGTAGTAGAACCCAATTTCAAGTACGCAAACATATGGACCCCATTCTTGACCGGTGGAAAGGCAACAACCTATCCCCATCCATGCTGCACACACACGTCCCCATCTTCTTTTCTTTTATATATCCCGGCAAATTTAGTTCTCTGGTACAATATTCCTAGGAGCCCATAAAGTGTCCCATAAAATTTATTTGGACTAGTAAACATGTTTGCACATGTATGCTAATTACTCTTAATAAACCTTAATAAAGCTGACTATTATGCTCTGAAGAGCAGAGACAGACAAGATAACCCAGAAGAGTGTAATTTTACCAAAATTTAGAGAGTTTTTTCCTCCTTTTAAAATTATAACCGAGAAAACAGATTTTTGCTTGTATTGTTCATTTTTCCAGTAAAATTCACGGACAATTCCTAGACTTGTATGGTGGTATCCTCTGATCTCCAACTCTCAAACTTCGATATTTAAACTTGTATGGCGGTGTCACTCGGCCCCAGCTATCGAATTTTAGTATTTGGGTCCCCAAACTTATATTGTAGTGCTATCCAGGTCCTTGAACTTGTACAACAACACACAGATGGCGCTAACATGGCATGATAATTTTGTGTTATTGTGCAAGTTCAGAAGGGGAGGGGGGTTTCTAAATGACACCATTGTATAAGTTTGGAGATCTAATAAATATCAAAGTTCGAGAGTTGAGGACAAGAGTGACGCCGTGGTACGGGTTTATATGGACTGAAATATCAAAATTGAAGAGTCGGGAATCCAGACGACACTACCATGGGTCGCTTGTGAATTTTACTGTTTTTTTTTTGTCTTCAACACCCGATTTTTCTAGCAAATTGGATGCATTCATAGGTTGGGCAAACTCGAAAGGAGGATGGGAGAATCTAGCGAGGACCAGTGCAGTTGATGGTAGCAGCCAACAAGCCGAATAGCCAATAGATTAGATTCCTACGGATGGAGGGTGCCTTGGCCTTGTAAAGTTGACTCTTAAGAAACCTTAATAAAGTTGACTCTTTATGCTTGGAAGAGCAGAGACAGATACCCAGAAGAGAGTGTAATTTACCGGAATTTAGAGTTTTTTCCTCGTCCTAATCTTATTATATGTAGGTATATAGATAATAAGCTTGGTCGCAGCTCATACGCTACACTTTTACCGACTGGATGAGTTTATGAGAAACCGAGCAAACAGAATTTTGCATGTGTTGTTCCTTTTTCAGTAAAATTCAAGGACAGTTCGTAAACTTGTACGGTGGTATCATCTGAGCTCAAACTCTCATGTGTTGTTCCTTTTTCAGTAAAATTCAAGGACAGTTCGTAAACTTGTACGGTGGTATCATCTGAGCTCAAACTCTCAAACTTCGATATTTGAGTCTCTGAACTTGTACATCGGTATCACTCAGGTCCCCGACCATCGAATTTTGGTGTCTAGGTCCTACTGTGCATGTTCGGAGGGGGGATCTAAATAACACCATTGCATAAGTTTTGAGATCTAATAAATATCAAAATTCAAGAGTTGAGGACAAAAGTGACGCCGTAGTACATGTTTATATGGACTGAAATATCAAAATTCAAGAGTTGAGAATCTAGATAACACTAGCGTGGTTCGCTTGTGAATTTTACTGTTTTTTTTTGTTCTTCGACACCCAATTTTTCTAGCAAATTCGTTGCATTCATAGGTTGGGCTAGCTCGAAAAGGAGGACATGGGAGAATCTAGCGAGGCCAGTGATGGTAGCAGCCAACAAGTGAAATAGCCAACAGATTAGGTTCCCACGGATGGAGGGTGCCTTGGCCCTGTCACGGGCTCCCCTTGCATCATGCGGGATTGCATTGCAGGTGGCCTCCTGTGCAAGGACCAACCGATCGGAAAGAGGCAGTGATCAATGATCAGGCAGCCGCTCGTGCTGCGCGGTGCAAAGGAGAGGACGATGGCACATCAAAATGGCAGCCTCGCCCTCACACCACACCTCGTGTCCTCGTCCTTTCCAAAAGCGCCGCAAGGTGCAGCAAGCCCATCCATCCATCCGTTTGTTCTCCTCACCAACGGCTGACCGGGGTTCTCAACTTTCCTGGCAGCTGGGTCATGTCTCGTGGCAACATAGCCTGGGCGAAGCTACGTATACATTAGTGGGTGCAAATGCACCCACAACAAAAACAAAATTTAGTATTAACTATCTCACATTCACCGCTTGTGCACCCCCCTCAATCAATGATCATGCACCCCCCACGATCCAACATGGAAGCGTGAAAGCTCGGACCAATGGCAAGCAAGTAATTATTGCTTGTTTGTAGATTATCTCCATCATAGGGATAGATACAAAATTGGTGTCCAGATTTGTATTGTGTTCAGGGTACAGCTAGGCTCGATATCAAGTACACATAAGAATAGTACGGTTTATTTAGATAGGCTAAGACTAATTATTAGCCAAGCTAAAAAGCTAGCTAAGAAATTAGCCATCTAATTACTAGTCGGTGTATGTTTGTATCCTTCGCTAATGGGCTAACAACTAGTCAAGGCTTGTTAAAAATTAGGCCTCCTATTTGGGTGAACTGAGCAAAATTTCAGCTACAAGTTGTTAGCCACTTAGCCTATATGATCCAAATAGACCCTAAGTATAGACTCATTTTTCATTATTTCATAATTATTAGGAGCTCCCGTTATATAGCCTTGATTTGTCAAACTATACAGTTCAATAAAATTTTAGGATTTAAATGGTTTGGCCATGGTAATATGCCATTTGAATTACTAATGTCATCTGATTATGTGGCAAATAATTGACATCTAATTTTGTATACACAAACTCTACACACATTTCAAGGGATGTCACGTAGGTCAAACTTTGAAAAATGTGTAAATGCTTGAGCGCCTCTGAACTTATTAGGGGTGTCACTTAGGTCTGCGAACTTAAAAAAAACATTTCTAGGTCCATAAATTTGTTAATAATGCACCACAGTGGTCAGTATAGTCCAGAAATAAACATGCAGTGCATCATTTTACAAGTTTAGAGTGTGCAGTGCACCATTTTAACCTATGTGGAAGCCCACAAGTTCAGACATTGCTGATGTATTTGACTCTTAAAAAACGAATTTTACCATGTAAAATTTTGCATATGGTTATGCACTACTGAAGTGATGCACCCCCTCGTTTCAGCTCTAGCTTCGCCACTGCCTGGCATGATTTGATTTGGTTTGGCGGGGCACGGCCTAGCTAGCTACATGCATCTAGCACGAGGCACGAGCGGTTGGGCGAGCAGCAACGGTGGCCTGTGCGAGCCGATGCTTGCCTTTGCTGATTGATTGGTTCGTTGCGTTAGTTAGTGATGAAACAGTACGTTCGCCGGCACTTTTTGAAAGGAGAAACACGGTGCCTTCTGGGTCACAAGTGACATTAGAGCTCAAGCTCCAAATAGGTAGTCTAAAATTATATCTAAATTTTAGCGCTACCGCACATTAGAGCTTTAGATCTTATAAAAGTGAGTTAAAGTGTTTTAAAGTTTTTAGAGGTCTAAAGTTTAGAGTAGAAGATCAAACATGCCCTAATTGGTGGTGTGATCTTGAACCCACTGTGAATTCTAATTCTGACGACAAGGTTTGACTTTTACTGATGGTCTGGTTCTGTTGACCTTTACTGGTCACGGTGACTGAGTGGAGAAAGCCATTGATTGGTTGATGGGAAAAGGCAAATATACTTTTGTGCTCTCCGGTCCCTGCCATGTCCATGTGTTTTATTCGATTCTTTGCCCTGTTCACTTGGCTGATAAGTAATTGTTGAAAATACTGTTGACTGATTTGTTATGGAAGAAAAATACCATTTATTAACTTAAAAAAATACGACTTATAAGCCATACAAACAAGCGCGTGTTTCCCTGGAGGATCGATCGACCATCGATCCATCGACGATCAGACATGCCTATAATAATGCGTAACAGAGTACTCCTAACACTCCATCAGGAAGATTCCTGCAAGTGCGCGCGCGCACCTCGTCGGTCAGACGCATTTCTTCTTTCTTGGCGGCAACTGCAAGGCCATGTGGCCTTCATGTGCAGTGCAGGGCTCCTTGGAGGCTTGGACGCTTCTCCGGTTCTCCCCTCCGAGCTCACGTTCACGTCCTCCTGCATTGCCGGCCCGCAAGCGTCCCTTGTTGTGTCACTTGCAGGCGGGACCGGGCCCGACATGTTGACCCTAGCCAAGGCGCGCAGGCAGGGCTCCATGAAGCGACGCTCCTCACACGTCAGATAGGACCAGCCCAACATTAGCTGCGACGCAATGCAAATGGCTTTTTCTACTGCATCTGCATGCGATGCAAGAAGAATAAGGCCCGGCCAGGTTAATTAGCAGTAGGAATGTAGGATTGATTAGTAGTAGGATTGCTAGCACGCAGCAGCAGCAGGTATGTGTACGGTCTTTGATGATCTCTTAGCGCTCGTTTGGCTTATAAGTCGTATTTTTTTAATCAATAAATAATATTTTTCTCTCGTAATAAATTAGTCAACAGTACTTTCAGCCATAGCTTGCAAACGAACACGAACATGGTATGCTACTGAACCCCAGAGGCGACGAGCCAATGGGCGACACGGCACGTTATGGGGTATTCCACGGCCAGGCCATGTGACGTCGCGCTCACTGTACCAGCACCAGTAACAGCATGTTTGTTTCGGTTGGATTGGCTTATAAGCCATAGCTAAAAGTACTACTGACTGGTTTGGTGTGAGAGAAAAACACTGTTGACTGACTAAGTCGAGGCTGCCGAACGTGCTCTTAGTAGGACATGTACAACGGGTCTGTAGAGGTCGTCTGTACAGTGTATTTTGCGAAAAAAAAACCCTGCCGAACCCTATTGAATGAGGGGAGAGAGCATACTCGGCGTTTGGCGAGACGACGAGCTCGGCGCGTGCTCCCAGGTGCAGTAGCCGGCCGAGATCAGCGTTGTACGACACGCTCGTCTCCAGGCGAGGGCGCGGGATCGAGATGCGGCGCGCGCGGTTTTGCCTTTTCCGCGCCAAAATCCGTTCTATCGACGATACCGAAGATGGCGAGCGCGGCTCCGGTAGCTGAGCTCCGGCGCACGGGCGAGCTCCGCCTGGCCGCCACGAGGCGCGCAAGCGAGCTCCGCTCTGGCCGCTGCGAGCCCCACGGGCGACCTCCTCCGCGGGCTACGCGTGGGCGAGGTCCGCCGCGAGCTGCGTTTGGATGAGCTCCGATCCCTCCCCCCAGCCGCCGCGAACCGTCATCTTCTCCTCCATACTTTGCGAAGGGCCCTTCACCATCTTCTCGGTCATCAGAAGCTGCCTCAACTTCCCTATTGGTGACGCCCCTGGCATGCTCGATGAAAGGCTGCAGAGGAGCACATAAAAAATTTGGTGGGGTTATTTTTTTTCCCTTTCTTCTTTCTATGTACAGGAACTCGGTGGGGGACTTGTTTATTTGCTGCTGCAGGCGGATCCAACCAGATTAGTAGATTAAGTTAGGAATTCATTCAATCATTTCATTTGCTGCTGCAGACTACAACAGGATGCATGTAATTTTCAGTTGTTGCTGCTGCTTCAGTCATTTCATTCCTCAAGTCATTTTCAGTTGCATTCATGTGCTTGGTAATTTTCAGTTGTAGTCGATTGCTTCGTATTTTTCTGAAAACTAAAACCTGTCAATTTGTTCTTGCTATAAACCTGTCAGTTGTTTCTTAATTTAATCATAGATAAAATCTGTCATATGTGCATGCTATAACCTGTCATATGTTCTTGAATTTGCTTCTTGTGAACTGCTAAAAAATGAACTGTTGATGTATTTTCTGATGTATGGACTTGTTGAAATATGGACCTTCGATGCTCAGGGCATTTTGCCACACACGCACAATATAATTTTCTGCCCATAGGAGTCACAGCTACACAGTTGCCTGTTGCAGCATATTATATTTGATTTGTGTTTGATCCGTTTTATATCGACTAGCAACATAACGATATATTGAGATAGTATTCACGATTGATCATGACCTTATGCAAGCATTAAACGACTCACAGACAACCATATAGACAACTCATTGTATGTAGCCTTAATAGATTCATCTCGTTAATTAGTTTCCATCTATGTAATTAATTTTTTAATTAGCTATATTTAATACTCCTAATTAATATCAAACATTCGATATGACAGAGACTAAACTTTGTCCCTGTAACCCAACAGGCAACACCCCCTTAGATACCGTTACAAAACATCCAACCAAACACTGTGTAAATGAAAGACTAGCAATGATGATAAGTTTCAATCGATGTGACAGACAAACATCAAAATAACTACATATGTTTCTCAAATCTCAAATATATAAACAGCCAAACATGCAGCAAGGCAACCTTCCTGCTTCGTTTATAATGGTCTATCGTGTCGCCAAGCTCATCTGGCATAGCCATCACTGCCATCACTGCCCAGTCGATTCAAGTCTCCAACTAGCATCATCACTGCATAGTAAACAAAAGAAATTTGCTAAGTCAACAAAAAACAAATTTTCTGTGAAAGAAATGAAGCGTCACATGTCACAGCTGTCATGAAAAACCTTATACTTGAAGAGGTTCTAAATGAATAAGATTAAGCATGGCACTGCTAGCAGTACTACCATCTATGCGTAAGACTTAGATGTAACGGTTCAACGGAAACTCATTCACGCATTAGATGATTCACGTACATGGCTGTACTCCAGTTGTATCCCAACTTATATTATACTCCAGTGGCACTTATTATAGTATTATACACAGGAGTAGCCGAGTAGTAAGCATGTAGAGAATACCAGCAATGTATCATCCACTTCACATGGTTTTCATCAAGAAAATTCGGCAGCACATGCAACTCCATGCTTCCCATAAACCTCCAACACAACATCGGCATTTGCTCCTTTGAACCAACTTCGCTGATGTGCGCATGTAGAAAATTGGTCACCGTTATTTCAAATTTCAATCTCGTGGCTGAAGTTCTACATGGAGCACTTAGGTAAGGATCTTGGCTTCAAGACCCAAAATGAAGTTCTGAAAGGGACTTAGAGCAAACTTCAAAACAGAAAGGATGGGAGAACCATCGACAAGCACTAGGGATTCAGTGTCCTCGGACACGCCAACTTCTTTTCGGTCCTCACCTTGGTTTCACTGAACGGAAGGGGATGAGTGTTAAGCAAAGCTTGACCAGGAAAGAAATGTAGCACAAAGTTGCTCAAGGGCATGTAAAGGCTTGCACTCTTTGAGCATGTGATGCTCCTGACACTCAGTCAAACCAGAGATTTTTTTTGAAACTAGTCAGACCTCAAAGATGGAGGACTTGGTTCACCCGAGGACCCTTGTGAGTTTAGAACGTTCCGTAAAATCATGGTGGTTGTATTCCCCAAGAAATATACTGGCACCTCCACCAGCTCCACAATTAAAGCTGCGGAACATCAAAAACTAAGGCAACAAAAACAAAAAAGTAATTACTAGGGAAGTTACCTATTTACTACCTCTGTTTCTCGACCTGCGGGGGGTTATGACGGCCCCCGGGTTTTCCGTTAAGAAGAAGGATCTTCTCACACAGATCGAGAAAACCCCCGAACCCCCGCCCCCATCCTGACGCAGGAGGTGCCGTCACCCTGTGAGAACCGGGCCGGGGCCTTCCACTGCGCTTTGGCACATGGGGACGGGCAAGGGGGGGTTTTTAACCTCAGCCTGAAATTTTACTACATATAATTTAACCACGTATGAATTGTATATTATGAAAGTATTTATCATGGTCAATCTAAAAACATGATTCTTATGATGTTAAACTAAACCAATTTCTATCTAGAACTTAAAAATAGTTGACTCAGGACAAAACTAAAATTGCAACCTTTTTTAAACAGAGGTAGTATATATATACCAATGGCCCTCAAGGGTTACAACGATTCACAAACCTATGTAGCAAGAATAGGTGCCTTTTGGCCAGGGTTGGGCATTTTTTTTAGCTTGAAACACAATCCAAACTATCGGGTTTTCAGTTTTTCGGTGTCATGTCGGTTTTAGGTTTCATCAAATTCGGGTGTCAGCTTTGGTTTTCATACCCCACAGAACTGAAACACTGTTTCACCGATGCAACCCTCCAACCAGCCACATGCCTGCAAGGTCCATCACCTCGGAACAAAAGCAACAGCAGCCCACCAATCCACCAGCCATCTACCCCCCACCCTAGCCCCTACTTGCTGGCTTACATCCACTCCAAATCCTAACCCTATCGTCTCTCCCACTCGACTGCAGCGCAGCGCTTCGCAGGACGAGATGCGATGGCTAACAGCAGCGCTGCGCATCGAGAGGCGGAAGCGGAGACGCATCGAGCAAGGCAGGGGAAGTGGCGCCGCGTCAAGCAAGGCAGAGTCGGAAAATCCGCGTCGAGCAAGGAGGCGAGGGAGGCGGCGGTGCGAGGTCACGTGGACCGTGGATCTGCGGCAGGGCATGGAAGCGGCAGAGGCAGCGGGGGTGGCGCGGGGCTGCATGGATTTGCGGCGCCGGCGCATCGCAGTCCCGGCACAACTGCACACAAGGATGTGAAGGTGGCTTGAGGACGCGTCGACACTGGAGATGGCGCATGGAGCGGATTGAGTTCGGTTTATTTCGGTAAAAACAAAAAAAAACAAAGAAAAAAAACTATACCGATTTAGTCGGTTTGTGGAAGAAGAAAAAACGGTCAGCTTCTGACTTATGAAAACTTTTTTTAAACCGAGAAAACTGAACGGAACTTTCGGTTAAAACATATTGCTTTTGGCCATGTGGGCACAAAAACGGAAGCCTCACAAATAATGAAGCCCAAATGTATTGGAGGACACACAACAGCACAACTGTTCAAAAAAAAACTAGCAAAATGAAAGTATATTTTGAAAAGATAAGCAAATATCAAATGTTTCCCCCAAAGGGGCCTACCCGAAAGCAAGTAGAACCCCCAACTCTTCCAGGATGCCTTCAGAGATCCTTAGGAAACCTTCCAAAGCCAAGAACAATCACCGTAAGTCCTCTGAAAGTCTCCTTTTGGACCTCAAGGCAAGCTATCAACGAATCCGAAAGCACAAAGTGCCATCAGTTTTCCTATAGCCTCCTTCCAGACTATACCAAGGCATTCCAGATCACTGGAGAACTCTTTTTGCATGTGCACTATAAGAAATTAAGAATAGAAATAGTAGAAAAAGTAGGTTCCATACAGACTTGCAATGCATGTGCACTATAAGAATAGCAATAGTAGAAAAAGCAGGTTCCATACAGACTTGCAAGGGGAATTTTTGTACCGATCCAAAGAGATTGGGTATGGTGGAATGGCCTTACTAGAGGACTAGAGAAAATTGGTGTGTGGATTCCTATATGCCACTAGATTATACAGTTACTCGGTTCTCCCCAACTCCAGAGAGCCTTTATTGGTTTCTGGAGTCCCATTCAACTTGTTTTTAAACAAAATTTTTTAAACAGCATTTTTGAGAATTTGGAGGGCAAACCGTTCTAGAAGGCCACAAGGTCACCTTTAAATTTATGTTTGAAACATATACTGCTTGAACAAGCCGCAGGAATAGAATTGTCATCAAGAGTATATAACAATCTAAAACAGGAATGTTTCAATAAGAGGGAATATAGTTCACAACATGACTGTAGAAGAGATGGGAGTATATCGAAACTCTCACCAATGTTTTACCTTATGAGGTTAAACCACAACTAGTCAGCTGATGCGGTGGCAAAAGTGGCTGTTCACAGGATGCACTGGCAGGCAGCTCCTTGGAAGAGGGAGGCTGCTGCAATTGCTGTTGATAGGTGCCATAGTCTGAGTGTGTGTCATAAGGGAATGTGTTACAGGCAGGGAGTTGCTCTGAATACCCAAGGTAGCTGGTTCCAGCCCATTTGTTGAAGCATGGCTAGGCAGCCTGGAAGCATAGGCAACAGCTTTACTATAAGATGACGGGAAAATGGAAACATCGGCAAATATTACGAGAGTATAGCATTGCATAGCAAACAACAAACTCAGATTTTCAATTTATTCGAATGGTATAACTGCTTTTAGACTTCAATTTTAAAAACGGCTCCCGTGTAAAAAACATACGATGCTAGGACATTGCAGAAAACATCATGTTTGATCCATTGACCCTTACAGCACATATGACAATATTACTAGTAAAAATATGCATCTTGAAGAAGTAAACAATTGGGTGTTTGGTTGGAGTGAGTTGGTGAATCATCCAATCGTAATTCCGAACCTAACAAAATAGATTGGTTTGAGGACACGAATGGAATGGTTTTATCCAATTTACATAACTTGATATATCCAACCAATCACCCTTTAAAAAGAGGAGATGGTCTGTTCCAAAACTACGAGTACACATAAGAGATGGGGGCATATAATAAGCATAACCAATGTTTATACCTTACGAGGACGAAACTCGCCGAGCGGCTTATTGGATGGTGATGGCTGCTGCCACAATGGCTGCGAATTTTCATAGCCCGGTAAAAGCGGGGCAGGGGGCAACTGTTCATACACAGGGTTGAGGGGCTGATCCAGCTTGTTGACGCATTGCTGTGTCTGAAACATCATATTTTAGTTAAAATCTTGCCATATGATGATGAGAAAATGACATGGGGAACAGGGCAAATGGAATACAGCATACCAGATTGGTTTGAACAGGTTGGACTTCTGAAACATGATCGTTCTGAACAATACTGTGCGGTTCATTTCGAGCACGCTTGTTTTTCCCAGCCATGAGCAGAATACTGAAAAACAGCAAGTCATATATTAACCAAAATACCTCCAATATCAGGTAAAACTAAAACTAAAACTAATAATAATAATAGATGATAAGCAAATATAGGTATCAGAATACAATGAATGGACCTAAACAGGATCATTGGTGCAGACATGCCTAAACAGAACAGAGATCCCATAAAATAGAAGAAACTTGCCTTTGGAGCTCCTTCATTTTAGGGTTGCTTTCAACATGTGGCAATGGCCTGGCAAACAGTATCACATTAAATTTAATTAGCAAATATATAGCTATGAAAACATACAATGAATGAACTAAACAGGATCATTGCTTGGTGCACACAGGCTTTATAAAAGAATAGAGTTCCCCTGACTAAGAAACTTGCCTGCGTGATGGAAGTGGTGGCCTGAGAGCATGAAACTACACACAGAGAGGAGAGAGTTGGAAACAATTCATTGAAATAAATATGGAATTATGCAAAATACTTACCAATGCCTCCACGCTAACATTGGCAGAGCTCCCCTGTACCATCTTGCGACATGCCGAGACTTCAGTGCCTACAGAAACCGCAAAATTCATAAGTAATAATGCCACAGTCACATTCAGGGAGCTGCAAAGATGCAGCAAACACACGAACAAAGATGGTGGCATTGTCAGGTGGCTGGTTGTCAACTGGGACCAAACACAAAAATAAGATGAAGGAAAGGATTGGAAGCAGCATGTTGGCACCTTCAGATTCGAGCAGGTAACAATTACCTGGAGTCATGTTCAGATACCGGGACAATGTACAGGGACGGAAAGCTTGGTTGGAAGCGTCATGTTCCTTGAAAGAACATGCTACAGCTGCTTTCACAGTCCTGTTTCCGAGGTCAACAGCCACCACCCATCCACTCTGATCACCAGGTTCCGCCACGGACATGAGGTAAAGAATATTGTCACCATCAGTGCTCAGGTTGGGGAAAGCCAAGTACAGGTCACTGAGTGTCAACTCCCCGCAAGCATTGCCCCTTAGCCTTGACACCAATGCTGAATGCTTTGTTTCGTCGAGCAAGATGTCATCACCACTAAGAGTGCATTCCTTGCGCCAAAAGTTTGAGCAAACCGTCCGACTCCAGGTCACGGCCCTCCAACAATCCCTTGACTTGGGCTTCTTCTCATCCACGCCATTGCGCTTGAGCGACGTGATTAAGTCTGAATCGTACAGAACATCCTTGTCAGTGGGGTCGTTAGGCTCTTCAGTCATGTGACGCTCCATCTCGAAAAACTTGAGCACCCCACTGAAACATGCCAGATCCCGGAACGACCTTGCAGCAGCTCCTGGGATTGGGAGGGATGCTTCTACTTTGTCCCTGTTTCCAGGCAATGGCTCGGGCAATGGTATGAAACGAACAACAGGGGGATCTTGACGCAAGTCACATGCCACCAAGCCGCATGAGAAATCAACCCAACCTAGTGAACCTTCTCCAAGCGCGATCACCTTATCAGGTATAATCTTCCGTACTCCGGGGCATGGATTGAGCAGAGTCCTAGTGCTCCATGCTTTGGTCTCGGACGAGTAGATTCGAAGGTGATAGTCTGCGGGGGCATCAGGGTCGTCACATAGAGCGGCCAGGAGGTAATGATTCCTGTGGTCACGGGGCACGACGCCGAACTCCGAGACCCTGCCCAGAGCGATGCCCTCAATGTCGTCGTCGGGAAGCGGAACCCATTGAAGCGACGGCGACTCGCCGGAGCCGGCCTTGTACATGAAGTACTCATCCATATCGTAGTAGGAGTGGAACCGGGCGCGCAGAAGAACAAAGCGGCCGTCCGCGCCAACCACGTGAGGCAGAACAGCCAAGTCCCCGGGCCTAAGGTCGGCGGGCGGCCTGTAGCACTCAACGGAGATGCAGGAGATACCCGGTGGCTCCGCCATCCAGAAGGAGACGGATACCAAATAGTCAGCCTTCGAATCGGCAGTGGCCGTGGTCTCGTTTCTTCTACTGTCGATGCCTTTGGTGATGTAGGCCCGCTGCCGGTCGAGGAGAATCGAGCCTAGCCGGCGGGAGGCGTTGGCGGCGGCGCCGGGGGGATTGACGGAATCGATCGACCCGTACGCCGTGTGGGATCCGGAGGCGTTGGCGGCGGCGCCGGGGGTATTGACGGAATCGATCGGCCCGGACGCCATGTGGGATCCGGAGGCGTTGGCGGCGGCGCCGGGGGCATTGACGGAATCGATCGACCCGGACGCCATGTGGGATCCGGAGGCGTTGGCGGCGGCGGCGCCGGGGGTATTGACGGAATCGATCGGCCCGGACGCCATGTAGGTGGGGTGGGATCGGCTGGGGATTCGGTGCGTCCTCTGGGAGATTGGGAGAGAGTCGGCGAATTTGGGGATTAGGGTTCCTCTGGGCGATTTTTTTTCTGGGGGACGAACGTGAGGTTTCCACGGGACAGCGTGGAGGGTATGCGATGGAGAAACACTCCTAGTCGGACTCCATACATGGTTTGGAATTTTATTCTAATATATTAAGACAGTTTGCTTTAGACTATCCACGTCACCCTAAATAGTCTCAGCCGTCCGATCTCCTCATCCATGGCTACGGTTGTTCCCTCTGGATTCTTCTTCTTCTGCGCCGCTTCTCTAGCTTCTCCTCTGACCTTGCTCCGGAACGGCTCCTCTTCAGAATCAGTGTAGGCCAAATATATACTCCAACCAGCTTCAGCTTCTACCTCTTTCTCGATCCTTCTCCTTCCCAGCTCGAAAAAAAGAGTTGTCCTCATCCTCCGTCTCCTCCCTCACCGGCCTCCCCTTCCTCTCTCTCCGTGCCTCGAGTGGCGCCACCAGGCGGCGGCGGCGGCACCAGCCCCCGCCCTCGCGTCGCGGCGTGCGAGCCGGCCCAGCGCCGCCGGCTCATCGCCGACGTGCGGGCGGGGCACCACGACGCCCAGGGCCGCCGCAGCATCGGCCCTGGCTGCTGCCGTCACCGGCGTGGCTGTACCCCCCGGTGCTGCCTCTTCTCGCCGGCCCGTATCTACTACTGTGCTCCATGAAACCCTAGCACTGCAAGGCAGGGCAGCGTCGCGGCGCCAACAGATCCGCGGCGGCCGGCGCCTTCTGACGCGACACGGTGCTCCCCCGGAGCCACAGCCATAGCGCCCCACACCCGTTACCAGGCCACGTGGGATGCGGTGTGCGCAGTGGCCGTGGCCAGCCGTGTCGTGAAATTTTAACTGAAATATGCAGTTTGTTGTGCCCTGTTGATATAGGTTACCTAACTGAGTTAAATATACCTTTGTAATATTCAAGACAGTACCAATTAACTGAAATTTTACAGTTGGGTGATTTCTTGTTGAAAATACTAACCAAGCTGTCAGTCTTAGGTTGTATGGTGCTCTCGGTAGCTTTGCGTGGCACCGTGGCCGGCTATTTTTCCTACAGTGGACATATATCAGTCTAATGGCTTCCTCCGGCTGATGACAAAAAAAGGTTCAATGTTCTTGATGTATATAAAGGTAGCTTTCAGTGACAACCATTTTCTAGTTTCCTAATTGAAAATGGCTCATATTACTCTATATGTCTTCGTAATATATTTGCATGGTTGTATTGGGAAAGGTATGATAGGTACTCTTTTTTCCAGATTCTAATGTGTCTAATTTGTTTTTGAGGTAATTGTATTGGCATCAGCTCTGTAGATCAATTAAGGGCAAAGAGTCTTATGTACAGGATGGGCAAAAGCCCAAACACAACCGCAATCGGTTTGTACTAAAATTTTTGGGTGCTCTGTTCTATGTATACAGTGATTCATTGCCCCATAATCGTTGTATTGGTTCATTGAGTCATCGTTATTATGGACTCTGTTATATTTAACTTCAACACAGCCCTTCTTGAGCAGTACAATTTGTATAGCCTGTAGTACAATATGCATTTCCGATCTGATAAAAATATATTCTATCTATTACAACAACCTCTTGATGATCTGCATGTACATATGCTTCCCTATAGCCACACTTTTAAAGGGTTTGCGAAAATCATCTCACGTTACCGTGTATCATGGATATGTCCCTGTTCAATTAGATTATTAATCTGGTGACGCTGCCTTCAAGACCTTATACATCGAAATAAATTGTAGTTTTAGACTATCTAAATTGGTGGCCTCTGAACAAAATAGTGGAACTCAAGGTTAAAAGCTCTAGTTTGGTTTTGGTGAATTAATGAAACCCTAAGTGCTAACCTAGTTTATCAAGTGATCATGAGATAGGTAGCACATTCCAAGTGGTGAAGCAAATAAAGATCATAACATGATGATGATGCCATGATGATGATCAAGTGCTTGGACTTGGAAAGAAGAAAGAGAAAAACAAAAAGCTCAAGGCAAAGATATAAACCATATGAGCTATTTTGTTTTGGTGATCAAGACACTTAGAGAGCGTGATCACATTTAGGTTTGATAGTCGTACTATTAAGAGGGGTGAAACTCGTATCGGAATGCGGTTATCAAAGTGCCACTAGATGCACTGACTCATTGCATATGCATTTAGGATTTAGTGGAGTGCTAACACCCTTGAAAATGTTTGTGAAAATATGCTAACACATGTGCACAAGGTGATACACTGGGTGGTTGGCACATTTGAGCAAGGGTGAAGAAGATAGAGTCGAAGAGGAGTTAGTCGCGCTGGTTACAGAGTGACCGGACGCGTCCGGTATGTGACCGGACACGTCCGGTATTTTGGCGACAGACTCTGCGACCGGACACGTCCGGTCGCTGAATCAGAAAAAGCAGTTTACGACAGGACAGTCGATCGGACGCCGGCAGCATCCGGTCCGGTATCACCGGACGCGTCCGGTCGAGCAAGGATGCTTACTGTACTCCACCGGACGCAGCGGCTCAGCGTCCGGTATGAGCGTCTGGTCGTCGGCAGATTAAGTAGCAACGGCTATGATGGTTTGGACTGGACACGTGGCAGTCTGGGGGCTACCGGACACGTCCGGTATGCCGACCGGACGCGTCCGGTATTCACGACCGGAGCGTCCGGTGCTGCGTCCGGTCAGTTGGACCGGAGCGTCCGGTCAACCTGTGTTATGCCCAGTGAAGGGGTATAACGGCTCTATTTCGTGGGGGCTTCTATTTAAGCCCCATGGCCGGCTGTAGCTCACAACTCTTGGCCATTTGCATTGACATAGCAACCTTGTGAGCTTAGCCAAAGCCCTCCCACTCATCTCCATCATTGATTCATCATCTTTGTGAGATTGGGAGAGAATCCAAGTGCATTGCTTGAGTGATTGCATCTAGAGGCACTTGGTGTTTGTGTTTCGCTGCAGGATTCGCTTGTTACTCTTGGTGGTTGCCGCCACCTAGACGGCTTAGAGCAGCGAGGATCATTGAGCGTAGGTTGGTGATTGTCTCCGGCTTCGATCGTGGTAATTGTGAGGGGTTCTTGACCTTTTCCCGGTGGAGCGCCAAAAGGTACTCTAGTGGATTGCTCGTGGCTTGTGTGATCCTCATCTTATGTTGGTTGTGCGGCACCCTATTGAGGGTTTGGTGTGTGAAGCCAATTAGCGCGTGAACCTCCAAGTGAGTGAATCGCCACAACGAGGACTAGCTTGCCGGCAAGCAAGTGAACCTCGGTAAAAATCATTGCATTC
This sequence comes from Miscanthus lutarioriparius, assembly GCA_904845875.1. Lineage (NCBI taxonomy): Eukaryota > Viridiplantae > Streptophyta > Magnoliopsida > Poales > Poaceae > Miscanthus > Miscanthus lutarioriparius. Next base: position 14,474,270 of record CAJGYO010000005.1, read on the forward strand.
ATCATTGATTCCGAGGTGAATGGTCTTCATTGTTATTCATCCTTATGATTGATTGGTTTCTTCATCTACACGGCGGTATAACCTTCTTGATCACTCTCTTTACTTTACCACAAAATAGTTGACAAGCTCTTTAGTGTAGTGAGTTGTGAGAGCTTGCTTGGTTGGTTGGTGTGGCTCTTTAGTTAGCCTTTGAAAGCACACTAACATAGGATAGTATCATAGCTATTGTGTAAATAGACACTATCTAAACTAGAATTGAGGTAGGTGGCTTACATTTTGAGTAGGCTAGCGCAACACTTGCTTTGCCTCATAATTATCTAACCATTTTGTTAAGTGTTGTTGTAGAAATTTTTATTAGGCTATTCACCCCCTGTCTAACCATTAGGACCTTTCAAGTGGTATCGGAGCCGAGGTCACCGTTATTTGAGGCTTAACAACCTTCGGTATTAAAATGGCTCAAATCAACAACACCAAAAAGGCACCCTAATTTGATGGCTCAAATTATTCTTATTGGAAGTCAAAGATGACCACACATATCAAGTCAATCAATAGAAAGTGTGGAAGGTGGTAGAAACTAAAATTGAGATTGAGGATCCGAAAAATCCCACCACGGCCGAAGAAGTGCTTCTCCAAAATAATGACATTGCTCTAAGTGCCATTCATGATGCAATTGATGTGAGAACATTTGAGCAAATCAAGAATATTGAGATGGCTCATGAAGCTTGAAAGAAATTGAAAGAATCATTTGAGGGCACTCAAGCCATGAAGGGTGCAAAGACATATATTCTCAAAGAGAAGTTTGCAAGCTTCAAGATGAAGGAAGATGAGAGTGTGCCGGACATGTTCCATCGGATGGAAGTGATTGTCAATGATCTCAAAGCACTTGGTAAGAAGATAGAGGACAATGACTTCTCCAATAAGTTCTTGAGATGTTTGCCCACAAGATTTGGCATGTTGGTCACCTTACTAGTGAGGACCGGTTTGAACACAATGACACCAAACCAAATCTTGGGAGATATCATGACCGATGATGCTTATAGAGATAATGATAAGAAGGAAAAAAAGAGGGAGAAGAAAGATGAGAAGAAGGATGACAAGAAGAAGAGTGTGGCATTCAAGGCCACATCATCCAAGGGTAAAGCTAAACAAGAAACATCAAGTGAAGAGGATGATTCATGGGATGATGATGATGATGAGAAGATGGCTCTCTTTGTCAAAAGATTTGGCAAGTTCATGGTGAAGAAGGGCTATCGTGCAAGAAGAAAGAAATCTTCATCCAAGAACAAAGAAGAGTCAAGAAGGTGCTTCAAGTGTGGAAGCAAAGATCATCTTGTTGCTCAATGTCCATACAATAGCGACAATGATGATGACAACAAGAAGAACAAGAAGAAGGACAAGAAGGAAAAGAAAGAGAAGAATGATAAGATTGCCTTCAAAAAGAAGAAGGGTGGTTCATATGTAGTCACTTGGGATAGTGATGCTTCATCAAGTGATGATGATGATAGTGATGACAACAAGATCACCAAGAAGAAGGTTCTTGTAAGCATTGCTATAAATGAGAAGCCTTCACTCTTCGAATCTTCATCATGCTTCATGGCTAAGGCCACTAAGTTACAATCTTATGATGATGAAAGTGATGAAGAATATGATGATGATAATGAACATGAAAATGAAAATGATAGTGATAATGATGAACCAACTAAAGATGAATTATTTGACATGCTAGATGATGCTAAAGAACACTTTAACATTAAGAGAAGGGAATGCAAGAGCTTGAATAAGGAGGTAAAAGCCCTTAAGCAAGCTCTTGATGAGCTCAAAGCAACTCATGAGAAGCTAGAGGAAGCCCATGAGAAGCTTGGCAAGGCTCACAAAAAGCTTGAAAAGGCTCATTCCACTTTGCTTAATGAACAAGATAAAAAGAAGCATGTTGAAACTTGTGATGTAGGTGTAACTTGTGATTTAATTGATGAATCATCACCTATGCCTATCATTGTTGCTCCCACTAACCCTTCTTGTAGTACTTTCCACTTCCACCTCATCTAGTGGTGATGGTCTCACTTGTGATGCCTCACTAGTGGTTGAGAATGAAAATCTCAAGAAGAAGGTTAACAAGCTCACTCACACTTTGGCTAAGGCCTATGGTGGTGAGGACCGCTTGCTTATGTGCTTGGATAGCCAAAGAGCTTCTCTATATAAAGAGGGATTGAGCTATACCCCCAAGAAAGGCAAGGCAACCATTGTTCCTCACAAGACTAGTTTTATAAAGAACAATGGTCGGTTTTGCACTAGTGGCAAGCAAGTTGGTCACAAAGAGCAAGAATGCAAAAACAAGAGCAAAAATGCTAATGTATCCTCCCTTAAGCTTGATTCATGCTATATGCTTACTAAGGGTACAAATTGTGTGAAGGCTAAGTTCATTGGTAAACCATGGATGGGCTCAAAGAAGAAAACCATTTGGGTACCAAAGAGCTTAGTAACTAACCTTCAAGGACCCAAGCAAGTTTGGGTACCTAAAAAGAATTGATCTTCTTTTGTAGGTCAATTACAAAGTCAGAGGAAGGTATTGGGTTCTTGATAGTGGGTGCACTCAACATATGACCGGTGATGCAAGAATGTTCAACTCAATCAACACCAATGACAATGATGGATATGATAGTATCACATTTGGTGACAATGGCAAAGGCAAGGTCAAAGGGCTTGGTAAGATTGCAATATAAAATGACATGAGCATATCCAATGTGTTGCTAGTAGAGAGCTTGAACTTCAATTTGCTATCCGTGGCTCAATTGTGTGATCTTAGATTCAAATGCATATTTGGGGTGGATGATGTAGAGATCATAAGTGTAGATGGCTCTAACTTGATCTTTAAAGGCTTTAGATATGAGAATCTATACTTGGTTGATTTCAATGCTAGTGAAGCTAGATTATCTACATGCCTATTCACTAAGTCTAGTATGGGTTGGTTATGGCATAGAAGGCTTGGTCATGTTGGAATGAAATAATTGAATAGATTGGCTAAGCATGACTTGGTTAGAGGCTTGAAAGATGTTGTGTTTGAAAATGATAAGCTTTGTAGCTCTTGTCAAGCCAGCAAACAAGTTGGAAACACCCATCCTAAGAAAAGCATGATGAGCACTAGTAAATCATTTGAGTTATTACACATTGATTTGTTTGGGCCAACACAATACACTAGCATCGGTGGTAACAAATATGGTTTTGTGATAGTGGATGATTACACTAGATACACATGGGTATTCTTTCTAGTGGACAAAAGTGATATGTTTGCAGCATTCAAATCATTTGTCAAAGGCATTCACAATGAGTTTGAAACAACCATCAAGAGAGTTAGAAATGACAATGGTAGTGAGTTCAAGAACACTAGAATTGATGAGTTGTGTGATGAATTTGGAATTAGACATCAATTCTCGGCCAAGTACACACCTCAATCAAATGGCCTTGTTGAGAGGAAGAATAAAACACTCATTGATATGGCAAGGTCTATGCTTAGTGAGTACAATGTGAGTCAATCTTTTTGGGCCGAAGCTATCAACATGGCTTGCTATTGTTATAGCCGGCCCAAGAATGACACGAATCAGCACGGCCCAGGAATGGCCCGGCCCGACAGTCTTCGTGCCAGTGCCTGGCATGGCCCAGCCTTAGTGTTGTGCCTGGGCTATCATTTTGGCCCAGATGCCAGCCCAGGCACGACACGCTATATGGGTCGGCCTGGCACCGGCACGGCTCGGCCGCAGGTGGCCATTGGATCCCAGCGTCGCTCCCATCCGACCGTTGGATCCGGCTGTTGGAATCGTGGGCTATAAAACTACAGCGCTCTCATGGAGTCGCGGTCGCGGTCTCACCTTGCTCTCAGTCTCCGTTGCCCTAATTCATTTGCTCTCAGAGACTCAGTCTCACTCTCTATCTCTCTCGCCTTGCTCTCAGCTCTCCTCTCTTGGCTCTCCCCCGCAGCGCCGTCTCGCCCGCTCCTCTCTCACCTCGCTCTCCTCTCTCGGTGAGTCGGCATCGCCGCGTCGATGACTCGCTCTCCTCTCTCGCCTCCGACTTCCTCTTTTCTTCTTGCTCTTCGGTGGCCTCTAGAGCCATCGCTAGCTGGCACTGGCACAATCCCTAACCCTAACCCTTGCTCAATCCCTAACCCTAACCCTTGATCTCTCTTTGTCCTCACTGGATCCATCGTCGAGCTCGCCGGATCCATTGGTTTCCTCACCGGATCCGTTGGTTTCCTCGCCGGATCCGTCAGTTTCCTCGCCGGATCCGTCGGATCTCTGGCCTCGCTCCCATCGGACCGTTGGATCTGGCCGTTGGAATAGCGGGCCGGCACTAGCACAATCCCTAACCCTAACCCTTGATCTCGCTTCGTCCTTGCCGGATCCATCGTCGACCTCGCCGGATCCGTCGGTTTCCTCTCTAGATTCGTCGGTTTCCTCGCTGGATCCATCCCTCGTCGTCTGTGCTCGCTAGATCCGTGCCTCGTCGACCTCGCCGGCGACTCTAGTGCTCCGGCTTTGAAGGTAAGTCCATAACCCTAACCCTAACCCTCACCCTAACCCTTAATCTATACTAACCCTTGCTCTGTTTTGTCTGAAGCCGTTGAGGGACTAGGGCGCCGACGAGTGGCGATGGCTGGATCCGACGACGAGACGCTTGAGGTTAGTTCCAACCAAGAGAGGTGGTTGTGCGGGTTGGCCAGAGATGATGACGAGGACGACCTACGCAAGGACGCCACAGAGCTGTTCGGCAGTAACGTTCAAGCTCCCATCGTCCCTGAGCCCTGCGATGATCAAGTAGAGGACGGGGAAGAGAATAACGGCAAGCGTTCACGTCCCTCTACCTCGGCAGTGTGGCTTGATTTCAAGAAACTCTTCAAAACAGTGAAAGGTAAGAAGGTCAGGTATGGAGCTAAGTGCATCCATTGCTCTAAGGAATACTCTGGGCTCTCTAGTGGTGGCACTAGTCACCTCACCCGGCATAGGGATAAATGCCCTAGGAGGCATGAAAAAACTCGCATGTCTCAGTCACAGATCTCTTTTAATCCTGATGGTAGTATGCACAATTGGGAGTACTGCCCTATTGTTGCTCGTACTCAACTGGTTCGATTGCTTGCTAGGCTTGATGTTCCTATCTCTTTGGGAGAATCATATGCATTTGATGAATACATTAGAACTGCTCCTAAATTTGTTTCAGTCTCTAGGCAAACCACCACTAGAGACATGCTTAAATACTTCTCTGATTGGAAGGTTAAGCTTGTTGAGACTATTAGTTCTGCTAGTGTTAATTGTGTGTGTCTAACCTCTGATATTTGGTCTGGTAATGCCAAAGAGGACTACCTTAGTGTTGTTGCTCACTACATAAACTCTGATTGGCAACTAGAGAAGAGAGTGCTTGGTCTTAGGCTTATGGATTATTCCCACAATGGACAAAACATTGCTGATCTTGTTGTATCTGTGCTTGCTGATTATGGTTTGACTGGAAAAGTATTTGCTGTTACTTTGGACAATGCATCATCTAATGTATCAGCCATGCAAAAACTTAGACCTGTTCTTTCTAAATATCTTGGTATTGAAGTTGTGGTCAATGCATCATCTAATGATAGCGGTGATTTAGACAATGCAGTTAATTCTATGTTCTTGCATCAGCGTTGTGCATGTCACATTATCAATCTGATTGTTAAGGAGGCCCTAACTGCTCTTAAGCCTTTGATTGAAAAATTTAGAATTACAATATCTTTCTTAAACTCATCTAACCAGAGAATTACTGCATATAAAAGTTACTACATTGCCACTGGTGTTAGACCTAGAAAGTTTCAACTGGACATGGAAGTTAGGTGGAATTCTACATACCTAATGCTTAAGCATTTGTTTCCACATAAGGTCTCATTCACTACTTTCATCCATGCTCAATATTCTAGGGCTGAAGGTGGTCAGTTGCTTTTAACTGATGACCATTGGGCTATGGCAGAAAAAGTGCTTAAATTTCTTAAACTGTTTTATGATGCTACAGTTGAATTGTCTGGTGTGTACTATCCTACATCTCCACTCATGATTCATTATCTTGTTAAGATTGCTATGCACCTAAAGAATTATGCTAATGATAATCAAATCAGACCTGTGGTTCAACCTATGATAGACAAATATAATAAATACTAGAGGGATATACCTTTGCTTTATTCTTTTGCATTCATCCTGAACCCCAGAGCTAAAATGAAAGGTTTCATTAGAGTGCTTAGGAGGTTGGGTACCCTTACTAGTACAGATTATAGTGCTTACCAGGTTGGCACTAGAGCTTGACTTACTGATGTCTATAATAAGTATGAGGAGAAATATGGAGGTGTTAGGTTGAGGAGGACTGCCCCTCCTAACCTATCTGGTAAAAAAAGGTCTGCTTGGGATGAAATTTATGATGATGATAGTGATGTTGGTGGTGGTGGTGGTATGCATATTGCAGCTGCTACTCTAATCATGGCTAGAGATACATCTGCAACTACCCTGCTGCAGGCTGCAAGTTCTTCAGGTTCTAATATTTCTGAACTTGTTTCTTACTTGGACTGTGACACTGTGAACCATTTAGATGATGATTTTAACATCTTGGACCGGTGGCATCAGCACAAACTCACATATCCAGTGTTGTCAATCATGGCTAAAGATATTTTAACTGTTCCTGTTTCAACCATATCTTTATAATCCACTTTTAGTATGACTGGCAGGATCATTGAGGAGCGGCGAAGGAAGCTAAAGCCTAAAATGGTGGAGATGCTGACCTGCATCAAAGATTGGGAGGCTGCTGAGGCTTGGCTGCAACACATGGTGGAGGACAAGGAGCTTGAAGAAGCATTTGAAGAACTTTATCTTGATTAGTTATCATTTATGTAATGGGACTGTAATATTATGGACTATGGACTGGACTTTGATGAACTTTATAATTGGAGTTGGGCTGTACTCTTTTTTTCTTTTTAGAGTTTCTCACAAGGTGAGTTTTACCTAGATAGGTTTTTAATGAGACAGCCATTGTACTAAAGCTCCCAATAAAATATTATTTTGTTCTCTATTGTGTTTGTGATAAGTTTGAAGTGTTTATCACTTATAGTGCCAGTGCCGGCATGGGCACTGCTAGGGCCACCGTGCCTAGTGACACGGCATAGCACGGCTAATACCTGATAGTGCCATGCCTGGGCCAGCATAGCGGCATGACGGCACTAACAGGCACGACACGGCTAGTCTACCGTGCCGCATAGTGCCATGCCTGACCGGGCCATGCCTGGTCGTGCCCGTGCTAGTGCCGTGCCGTGCGGCCCATTTGGCCAACTATAGCTATTGTAGCAACCACCTCTATTATCACCGATTAAAAGAGAAGACACCATATGAGCTTTTGAATGGTAGAAAGCCCAACATTGCATATTTTTGGGTCTTTGGTTGCAAATGCTATATCTTAAAGAAATGCACTAGATTGGGCAAGTTTAAAAAGAAATGTGATGAAGAATTCCTTCTTGGATATTCCACTACAAGCAAAGTATATAGAGTTTGGAATTTAGATAGTGGTACTCTTGAGGAAGTTCATGATGTTGAATTTGATGAAACCAAGGGTTCACAAGTAGAGAATGAGAACTTGAAGATGTTAGAGGCATTCAACTTTCAAATGCCATGAAGAACATGGATATTGGTGAATTAAGGCCTAGGCAAGTGAATGATGATGAAGATGATCAAGTGCAAGTGCTCTCTAACTCAAATGTGTAAGATGATACAAATCAAGTTAGTGCAAGTGGCTCTTATGACAATAAACAAGATCAAGTAGCTAGTACATCATTTCAACCCAATGATCAAGCAAGTGCAAGCAATCAAGTTCCAATCCTCCAACCAACTAATATTGCAAGGGGTCATCCACTGGACACTATTATTGGTGATATTTCTAGAGCTGTACAAACAAGATCAAGATTGGCATTATTTTGTGAACACTTCTCATTTGTGTCATCCATTGAACCAAAGAAGATAGATGAAGCTTTGAAGGATGTTGATTGGGTGAATGCTATGCATGAAGAATTGAATAACTTCACAAGAAATCAAGTATGGGAGTTGGTAGAAAGACCAAAGGGACACAATGTGATTGGAATCAAATGGGTCTTTAGAAATAAGCAAGATCAAGATGGGATAGTAGTAAGGAACAAAGCAAGATTAGTAGCACAAGGCTATACACAAGTTGAAGGTCTTGACTTTAGAGAAACATATGCCCCGGTTGTTAGATTGGAAGCTATTAGAATCTTGCTAGCCTATGCTTGTGCCCACAACATCAAGCTTTATCAAATGGATGTTAAGAGTGCATTTCTTAATGGCTACATCAATGAAGAAGTATATGTTGAGCAATCTCCCGGTTTTGAAAATGGTAAGAAACCCAACCATGTATACAAGTTGAAGAAAGCATTGTATGGCTTGAAGCAAGCACCTAGAGCATAGTATGAGAGATTGAGGGATTTCCTACTCTCTAAAGGGTTCACAATGGGCAAGGTTGACACCACTTTTTTCATCAAGAAGATTGGAAAAGATCTATTTGTATTGCAAATATATGTTGATGACATCATATTTGGATCAACCAATCAAGACTTTTGTGATGAATTTGGAAAGATGATGGCTAATGAGTTTGAGATGTCCATAATTGGAGAGTTGAGTTACTTCCTTGGTCTTCAAATCAAGCAATTGAAGAATGGTATATTTGTGAGTCAAGGCAAGTACATCAAGGACATGATCAAGAAGTTTGGCATGAGTGATAGCAAAGTCATTAGCACACCAATGGGAACCAATGGTAACTTGGATATTGATGCAAGTGGAAATATGGTAGATCAAAAGTTATATTGGTCCATGATTGGAAGCCTACTCTATGTGACCGCATCAAGGCCGGATGTCATGTTTAGTGTATGCAAGTGTGCAAGATTTCAAGCCTCACTAAGAGAAAGTCATTTGAAGGCTACAAAGAGGATATTGAGGTACTTGAAGCATACACCAAATGTTGGTTTGTGGTATCCCAAAGGAGCAAAGTTTGAGCTAGTTGGTTACTCTGACTCGGACTATGCAGGATGCAAAGTTGAAAGGAAGAGCACCTCGGGCACATGTCAATTATTAGGAAGATCACTTGTTTCATGGTCATCAAAGAAGCAAAATAGTGTTGCATTATCAACCGCTGAAGCCGAATACATATCCGCCGGTAGTTGTTGCGCACAAGTACTTTGGATGAATGCCACTTTGAGTGATTTTAGAATCAAGTTCAAGAAAGTGCCATTGCTATGTGACAATGAGAGTGCAATCAAGTTAACCAACAATCCGGTTCAACATGCAAGAACAAAGCACATTGATGTCCGCCACCATTTCATAAGAGATCACCAACAAAAAGGGGACATTTGCATTGAGAGTGTAGGCACCGAAGATCAACTTGTCGATATATTCACCAAGCCATTGGATGAGAAAAGATTTTATAAGCTAAGGAATGAGTTGAACATATTGGATTTCTCAAATATGTGTTGATGCACCCCCCATTTATATGACATGCCTCTCCTTCGAGCAATCCAAGGTAAAAGTTGATTGGCATGGCATACATCCTTGCTAAGGACATGTTTAGTGCATCTAGTCATCTCTCCATTTTATTAGGCTCATTTATGAAAATCAAATGAATTTGATGTTGATATGGTATCACTATTGCTTCTATGCATGACTTGATCTAGTGATAGCATATGACATGTTTATGGGCTTATAAACCTAGTGTTTAATTTAGAAAATAAGCTCTAAGTGTTTAACTCAACATGGTACAAGATAACCCTTATTTGGAGGTGTGAAAAAGCTTGTCCTTGGATCAAACCGAGTTAAATATCTTTGGTAAATGATCTAGATTGGACCAAATTTGGAAAAATGATCCTCACCCCATTGATTGACATTGATAATCTCAACCTATCTATAATCTTAAACCTTTGTGGTCATTGATGACAAAGGGAGAGAGAAACAAAGATATAAGTAAAAGGGGGAGAGTTTGACATAGGGGGAGAGATATGACAAAGGAAATGAATCAATTAAAATTTTGAGAACACAAGTAGGGGGAGCAAGCTCATAAACTTGTATGGTGCATTTGAATATGCATTTCATATGTTTGCTTGCATGACACAAGCTTTGAATTTCAATATCCATGCTTGTGTGGTGTATGCTAGTTGTAGGTTTGAATGATGAAATGAAAAACTAGCATGCATAGGATATCTAATGATTTTATTTCCAAGTGTTTTCAAGTGGTATATTTTCAAAGTATTTTCCAAGTGGTATTGAGCTAACCATGGTGCTAAGGATGGTATAATGGTGCACTCCGATTGGTATCACGCTTCAAAGGTCCATCTTTTATACCTTTGCATCATTTGGTAGACATTGACTCCTACATTTTCTATCTAAGCATATGTGCAAGCTTCAATCCAAACTCTTAGCATATATGTAGGGGGAGCAATTGCTACCATATGGAGTTCATGAAACTTGTCCATATTCTTTTACACATGGTAAATATGCTTGGACAAGCAACATGGATTCAATTGAATTTTAATTCATATCTTTGTGTAAGGGTTGTCATCAATTACCAAAAAGGAGATTGAAAACTCTAGTTTGGTTTTGGTGATTAATTGGTTTCTTCATCTACACGGCGGTATAACCTTCTTGATCACTCTCTTTACTTTACCGCAAAATAGTTGACAAGCTCTTTAGTGTAGTGAGTTGTGAGAGCTTGGTTGGTTGGTTGGTGTGGCTCTTTAGTTAGCCTTTGAGAGCACACTAACATAGGATAGTGTCATAGCTATTGTGTGAATAGACACTATCTAAACTAGAATTGAAATAGGTGGCTTGTATTTTGAGTAGGCTAGCGCAACATTGCTTCGCCTCATAATTGTCTAACCATTTTATTAAGTGTTGTTGTAGAAATTTTTATTAGGCTATTCGCCCCCGTCTAGCCATTAGGACCTTTCAAAGGTACGTAACTTAACGGTGCCACTTCTAGCTGTACCTTAACCTTATGTAGCAAAATAAGATGATAAACTTTCAGGTTATCTAAATTGGTGGCTTCTGGACAAAATGACGGACCTTCATGTATATAGCTGTCCACTGATAGTTCTATATGTGTTCTCCTCCCCATTTGTGACTTGATAAGAACTGAAAATAACAGTTGGTAAATACTTTACTTTTGAAAAAAAAATTTGCTTCATTCTTTTCAAGTAATACTTCCATATTGTGAACTTAAAATCTATGTGCTTCTATCCTTGGATTACTTATGTTACAGAGTTGTTAATGCCCATGCTTCGTAATAGTTGCGGTAAAAATATGTAATTGTTATACATAATTACTCTTCACAGCTTATGGTCGTTAACTGTTGTCATTTTCCTGTGCCATCTAATATGTTTTAAAGTATAATTTCGATACTGATTGTTGGACTCCTATACTGCTTAAATAATGACGAGCAAGATTATGGTTGGGCTTTAGCCTTGTTTCATGCCTTTGCAGGCTGATTTATACAAGCCTCTACAATAATTTCCTAGATGCTACTTTGGGTGAGGTCATCCATCGTTGTCACTGACTACAACAAAAGGGCCTGCTTTCACTGACGAAATAGAATCAGATTCAGGTCAGCTCATGCTCCACCTCCCACCCTTTTGGCACCCATGAGCTATAAGAACACCTCTTCTACGACTCCAGGCCAGTTTTGCAGGATGAGTGGATATATGTAAAAGGCCCTTCGAATAGCAGATGCAATACATACCTATGAAGTCCTCTTTAAGTTTCCCAGTCTTACACCATATGTAGTACATATACATATATTTGTGTGCCACTCTTACCTAATTCCCAGTTCATTAGTCAAACATGTTGTCTTCTCTTATAATTAAGTTTCAAATGTATGCATATATCCTCTAAACTTTTCCGATGTATATCTACCTACCTTATTACTTATAATACAGTCTATATATATTCTCCATATTTCAAATCATTCCTATGCCCGCCTATGCGCATGATTTGCCGGCACGCGTGATGGACTAGTTAACTCTATAAACTGCGTGAGGTTCTTGAGTAGAAGCCGTATACACATCACTCTATTTTTTTTGAAACGTCGGGTCCTCGAACGTGCGGTCCAGATCGCTTGAAGAGGATTCCACCAAGAGCGGCTTCTCGTGCTTCTCGTGCGCTTCTCTGGCTTCACCCGCTTCTCTTTCGAATCTAGTGAACAAAATATATAATGTTGCTCCTGCTTCTACTTCCCGCTTCTCCCCATTTTCTGTCCTGTCCTCGCTCTCCCTCTCGCCCTCGCTCTTTGACGCGGCAATGGGCGACGACGGCTGTTGTGAGCGGTCCGCAGCGGCGGCGCCCATCCTCCTCCTCCTCCTCCTCCTCCTCTGCCCTCCCTCCCCTTCCTCTCCCTCTCTCCCCTTCCCTCCCAAGGCAGCGGTGAGCGCGAGGCGGCGGCGCCCCCTACGGGCGGCGCGCCGGCGTGGGTGGGGCCCGGTGGCCTCCTTCCTCTCCCCCATCCTCCGCACGGGCTCATCAATGCCTCCTCTAGGCAGAGAGGGTGCGCTCCTTTGGTCGGCAAAACCCTAGGTACGGGCCAAACCCTAAACTGCAGCGTGCGCTCTCTCCCCTTCTCCATTCCCTTCCCTAAACTCCCTCTCCTCACTACGGGGATCGTGCCCCCTCCCCTCCCTCTTGGCTGCAACGAGCAAGGTCGCCCAGTGTCCATCGTCTCCTATTGTTCTCCTATGCAGAACTGATATCCTTACCTGTACATTGATGATTAATTGTTTCATTCATGTCATCTACTGAGGCTTGGGGATTGCGCAATGATGATTCTTTAAAGACTGAGACAATGGAATTGTGCAGTGATGATTATATAATTATTTCATTCTTCCATGAATCTTGCTATTTTCGATGCCTTTGTGGTGACTGTGTCGTTATAATACTTGCACATTTATCCATTTGTTAGTCAGTATATATCCATTGTCAATGATGTCTTTGCTTCATACGATTTATCGGTTGTTCTATTACTGAGCACATACCCCATTGCCAATGATGTATTAGCAGTTGGGCTTATTAGGAAGGCAATTTATTACTTGGTGAACTACAATATCAGGGTCATTTTTTTCTTTAAATTCCTAGGCCATACCTATGCATTGCCTTAGGTCTGTGATTCATATTCTATGGTTCTCACAATAATTGGTACCATTACTTACCTCTCTGTCATTTTTTTGAGGGGTTGTAAACTGCTTTGCTCCATTTCATGATTGGTTGAGTATGCAGTTTAGGGACTACGCACAGAAACAGTTTGGTATTCCCTAGGTCCCTTCAAAGAATATCTTACATGTGCTCTTCTATGTGTTTTTAGCCTTTACGCTCATTTCCCATGGCATTATTGAACAGGCACTAGGCATTGCTGGCAGCCGGTGATCGACGATTGCCGATTAGCGTCGACAGCAAAAGTGCACAAGCAACAAGGTATGCAAAACTAATTTAGATTCTAGACTTTTAGGTCATCGAATTATTAGTGCTAGATTATTTTATTACAACTGTTACATTTCGTTATGCAGCATCGGATTATTTGAATGGTAAACTGAAACATTATATACTATTTCAGTTCTACATTAGAGCTACACTATTGTAACCCTTTTGCAAATTTATTTTCTCATCTTCCCTCGGAAATTGTTTCCAAATAGTCAACCTATGCTGCGACAACTCGATGATAGATTGTCATAAAATGAAGATTCTCTCTTTTCTTCAATGTAATCTGACTGATCTATGTTGTAGTGTAAAGTGATTCCATATTATACGTTGCCATTTTCCGTGCATTATATCCTGACATCCATCTCACAATAATCTTTGTCCCTCTACTGTCAAGACATATTTACAGATCACCTTAGTGTTCAAAGGATGACTAGGTATTTTGTTTCCCATTTCTTTTCAGTTGTTGTCAGTTGTCACATTACTAATATTTGTCTATGCTTTGCTGCAGTGAGCAGGTAATTCAACACAGAGGAGGCAATCCCATGTTTGTAGTGAAAAAGAAAATTTAGAGATTCAAAGGTTACGAATACAACCCTTTTTAACCTTACAAGCTTGGCTGCAATAAATAGGAAGTGCTTTCAGCCCTTGATTTTGTAAGTTGCGGTTTCCTCCCCGTTCGCGTGCCCTTAAACCCGGCTTGATCCGCTTATTTTTTCATCCAGAACAGTGTTTTTCTCTCACAAATTCCTCCAGCTTCCTCCAAACCATCTAGATTCCTCCAAAATTCAGACAAGCGAATATGCCCGGTTGCAACTACACATTGATGGTGCATCATAAATCAGAGGGTGCTAATTGCTTTTGTCCTACTTTATGCAGCAATTTAGGATATGCAACCAGACTTGAAATATTTGTTTTGGCTTTTAGTTTATTTCCTTTTCCATATCCTGTGTATCCTAGCTTATGGCCATTGGGAGACCGGGTAATTGCTTGATCAATTTGGTGATCTTTTTTACTCCATATGTGTCTAACTAATGTTACTTTTTTTTGCTTTTGTTTTAATCTTGTAAGCTGGGGGCTAATAACATGAGCGATTTATTTGTCTAATAATTGCTGGGGGGCTAATAATTGCCTTGATTTGGCTTATAATCTACTACACCCAATGTTTGTGATATTGCCTAGACAGAGGTAAACATATCTACAAATTGACCTTCATGTCTGTGCTTCAATTATACTATGCTAAATACATCTGCATTGTTAGGTTTAGTTCTTGGCTGTTGGAGAAAGGACAGGGATTGGGCTAACTCTAGAGTTACTGGTTTTGTCTATTTTTTTTGGATGACTCCTCTGCTTTTTTCTTCAGTATCTTCAGACTTTCATGTGCCACCAGATTGAAGACCAATTGGATGGTTTCTTTTATTTTTTACTTGATTTTGGATTCTCCTATCTCGCGACGCCAGATGAATCATATTTAGTCCTCATTTTCCCATGTCTAGCGGTGGTCGTACTCAATCTAATGTTTCTTGCAGTCCTGCTCCATGAAAGGTACGATGCTACCTCAGAATAGTGCTCCATTCCAATGTTGCACTGAATTTGTACAACCTACAATTCTTTGAGCACCTGATAGTGGTTATCTACCTTTATACTGAGGACTGGATTTGAGACTAGTCAAGGGAAATCAATGAAGACTATCATTTTTTCAATTCAGAGGGTGGCATATTTTTCTTCAGTAATGAAAGTAAGTAAGTTGAAGGCATGAAAATCCAATTCTATCATTTTAATGACATGTTAAATAACAAGGAAAATGGCCTATTCGGATAACCTATTCAAATAAATTGTGAGCATCCTGCACTACCGGAGCACTGAATTGTTGCAGGGCAACAACGAGGTATGAGCCCGCGCTGAGGGGATGGCATGACGTCGGTCAAGTTTAGCGGTACCAACTGAAGGTCTTGTTTTCTATACCAACTAATAAATTTTGGTTTGCTTCATCATGTTATTTGGGGAATAGGACACACCATTATCTGCAATTGTCTTGGGTACAAAAGCTTTATCTAATTATTTGCAAGGATCAGAAGGAGCAGGTCCTTTTATTGGCTAAATTTGTAAAAAAATAACTATTGCAGGAGCACATTCTAACAATATTCCAGATCAGTGTAGTGGGCGGATGGTTGCATGGAAAAAAAGGGAGAACAACCACTCTTGGTAAGAATAAACTCAGCTTTGCAATCTGAATGTTTTTTTAATCTCTAAGTTTTATTGTCTCCTCTGCTTCACGCAATATATTTCTACTATTATTCAATTTGATCGGTCTACAAGATCCGTTAGTCCTTTTCAAATAATGAATTCTTGTTTAAGATACAGAAAAAGGCATCATTGCTTGTTGACTTTTCTGAAAACCATTGTTTTTTTCTTTGCCAAAGTAATTGTTGTTCTTCGAGTGAGATGACATAAATAGTATGGTAAATGCATCCAACAATTGTTTTCATTCCTTGCCGCAGCAAAATCACAAACTGTACCTATATCCCAATCACTTGATTATTGTGCTCCCCCTATGATTGTGTTTGATGGATGCCTGTTATTTGAGATTTTAAGATCTTGCTGCTCCGGTAAATTTGTTTGGGCTCTTTACTGCAATATATGTTAACTGCTTTCAGTAGCTTCACAGATTTTTGCAGTCTTATTATCTTTTTACCTTTTCACTTATTCATATAGTGTAGGAATAGATTGATCTATGGGAAAAGAAGCGAACAACCATAACCCTATATCACACAGCACACAACAGCTGCTGATATATGATGAAATGGAATATGATTTGTGAATGTTACCTTGTCTTAGATATCACTCCTATCCATTCACATACCTATTGGCCATATAGTTTTTTTAGACCTATCATTACTCTTTTCCATTTACATACCTCTTGGCCATATAGTTTTTTTTGACCCATCATTCAATTGAATTAATATTTCTTGTTTTCAATGGTATAGAGGTTCGCAATAAATCTGATAGCTTTCGATTTATTAAGTTGACGCTCATAGCCTGATGGCTTTTGATTAATTAGACTGACGCTCATAGCCTGATGGCTTTTGATTTGTTAAGTTTAAACTCATGTCATGTTTCCTAAAGATAAAATCGTACCTAGGCTATGCTCATGCAAATGAAACTATGTACCGTACCCTTCTGATGTCAGAAATGACAGTTCCGGTACTCTAATTAGTTTCAACTAAGATTCATATTTGTATCTCAAAATACAAAAATAATTTTCCTGCTCACTTTACAAAGTACGAATGCCCTTCGAAATGCAAGTCATTGATGTGCTTACTGAATGTTTTTGGTTGATTTAAACCTTAGAAGTTCAAAATTTGACTATTTCTTTTATATACTGCATAAGCTGCTAGAAATTAGAAGAAATGCTCCCCTCAGCTATTTTCCTTTTTTTAGAAAATTTCTACTTGACTAAATAAGATAGCAACTGAGGTCAATCAAAATTGTTTTGTATTATCACAGTATGAACCCTCTATATCTCAGTACTGTATTCAAGGAAACCACTCTTGACAGCACTCACACAGTGCTTGCAATATACACATAAAAACAATAGATTGCTTCTTTCTGCTTCCTTACGTCTAACAATTTCTTCCTACAGATGCAGCATCATCAAGCTCGCAGTCATGGTCGCCCTAATCATGTGCCCAGGCAAAGGTCAGACTTGAGAATCACACAAACCAAAGACAATTAACCTAACATGATTCCATTTTTTCCAACAGGTTCCTCCACCTGTTGCACATAGCCTCCTCCCATGAACTTGAAACGACCAAGAATGGACAACAACCACCACCTATGCTACCTGCTCAGGCACCACTAGCTTTAGCATCTGCCTAGATTATATATATATATATATATATATATATATATACATATCCTACCTGCTCAAACACCACTAGCTCTAGCACCTGCCCAGACTTATGTAATATATGTAGATTGTACATATCCAGCAGTTATCATACATTAACTATGTAAATGACCAGCAACCTATCCCTATATCTATGTAGTTTGCACGCATTCTAAATACCCATCGATCAAGGTATCTAATCTATGTAAATGCTAACCGCCTGTAACATGTGAACCATCCATGAATGAACCGAACTATGATCCTTTGCCCTCGCGCGCGAGGGCGCGCGCTTTACACTAGTTAGAGCCGGACTCCATGCATTGGTTTGGAATCAGTTCCCCTTTCCATATCCGTCAACCAACAAGGAGAACACGCATCGCCCATCTCTACTCCTCCATCCATCAGCAATGCCGCATCGATCAGAAACAATGCCGCGCAGAAAGGTTGGGCTCATCCCACCGAACGATCAGACCATCCATCGCCCGCCCCTACTTCTCCCCCGATTTCTCCATCGATCGCCCCTAGTTCTCCATCGATTTCTCCGTCTATCAAAGGCAACAACGCCCCGCACAAAGATTGGGCTGATCCGCAACCGCACCGATCTCGCCGTGAACTACGCGAAGCGGAAGGATAGGCCGAAGAAGAAGGCCCCCGGGATCGCCACATTCAGACCGGCGGCTGCGCTCGTCTGCGCCGATGGCGGCGACCATGCGGCGGCCCCGGCGGATGTGTGGAGGTCGGAGGAGGAGCCGGACGGCGCCCTTGCCCAGGATCCCGCGTTGCACATACACGGCAGGTACGCGGAGGAGGTGGCCAAGCTCGACGAGGAGCGGCAGGAGGGCCCCAGGGAACTGAATCGGTGGGACGTGGCGCTGGAGGTCTTCACGACAGAGGAGGCGTACCGGCTGCGCCGGTTCGTGGACAAGGTTTTGCAGCCCGTGAACGAGAGGAGGGAGACGCTGGGTCTATCGTCGGTCCATGATGATGAGAACGGCGGCGACGACGTGCTCGATGGGACCGCGTTGCCGGCCGGGTCCAATGCCGTCACGCTGCTAGGGCACGGCGACGGCGGCGTTCCCTGCATCGGAAACGACTTCTTCACGGGTGTTAACAGCGAGACGTGGGCATGCCGGGCAATGGCAGAGATCGTGCCATGGGGGACAATGGCTTCCTGCAGCCGTGCAACACCATCAGTATGCATCCTGACGAGTCAAGCATGGATGGCTACCAGCAGCATATGGCGGCGGCGATGGACATGTACGGCTACGACTACGACAGGATGGCCGCCATCAACCAGCAACTCGCGTGTGACGTCTGTCAGCAGAGCGCGACGCAGCATGAGTATGGTTTCCAATGCATCTGCAACGGTGGAGTCCAGCCTACCGACGGCAACTTCGCTGGTGCACCACTAGCCCTGCCACTCACCATGAGCTATGGTGACGACCTGATGAACGCCGGCACAAGCCTGCAAACCAACAACCCCGATTCTCAGCATTACCTCTGCTATCCGGAAGACATGCATCTGCAGAACTGCAACACAGGGGAAAATAATCTTCCTTCCATTCAGTCTCTAGAGCCATTGCCGCCTGCTGCAGCACCGAGCAACGAGCAATTTTCCAGGAGCCAAGGCTGGTTAGGAGAAATTCATCATCTTGGACATGGCGGTACAGGCTGAAACACTTTCAGGACTTTTTCAGTTAATCATCAGGATTAGAGGGGATTGAGATTGAATCCCCTCCAATCCCCTCGGATTGGTGACGAACTGAACCTTCAGAGGATTAGGGATTAACCGAAATGTTTTCATGATGTCAGTTTGAAATACAAAATGGACATTGAGAAACTGAAATAGCAATCATTTATCTTCCTTGTTTATCTCTTATGCATTATGATGTGCAATCTATAAAATCAAATCGTTTCTGGTTGTTCTCACAAAATGTTAATCACAATTCTCCCTTGTTCCTGTACACAAATCGCTTCGAAAAGTACAAGAACACGGCCACGTCTAGAGCGGCGAGCCCCGCCAGGAGCCAGTAGAAGTAGTCGAGGTGCGCCCGGTTGATGCTGTCAGAGATCCAGCTCTCCCCGCTGCCGCCTCTGGTCGCCCAGTCGACCGCCGACACAAGCATGCCGCTGGCGTAGCTGCCCGCGCCCAGAGCGCTCAGGCTCAGCACGAGCCCGACGCTGCGGAGCGCGTCGGGCACCTGGTCGTAGAACTCCTCTAGCCCGATATCGGCCAGCACCTCCGCCAGGCCCATCAGGACGTACTGAGGCACCAGCCACCATAGGCTCATCGGCACCGCCACGTCCGGCAAGTCCACCACGCCCGCGTCCCTGGCCACGCGGAGCCGCTTGGCTTCCGCGAGCGCCGCGAGCCCGCGACAACCATGGCGACGCAGGACATGGCGATGCCAGCGCCGATGCGCTGGAGCGTGGTGCCCCGTGACGCGCCTTGCCACGGGCACGAAGGCACGGTCGTAGATCGGGAGCATGGTGATGAAGGTGAAACTGACTAGGCACTGGAGCGCGGTGGCTGACAAGGTCAGTGTCGACGAAATCTGGTCGGCACTCTACCGAGGAGTGGAGATGCGTGTGATACAAACAGATGGTAACAGAGACACAAGACATAAGATTTATATATGTTTAGGCCGTCGGCCGTCAGTTTGACGTAATACCCTACATTCTGTGCTCTGTTGTTTTGTATTGGTTGTGTATCAGATTCGTTATATCCCGTCTAGGGGACCCTTACCTCTCCTTATATACTCTGGAGGGGTAGGGTTATCAGAAAAATATCATATTTGATATTATACAATAAATCATATTTTCATGTAGTCTTGCGGTGCACGTTTTGATCTCGTGGGCTATGCCACAATTGTGGCGCGGTCCATGTCTTATCTTGTGGATACCGGGGGTATATTCCCCACAGCTAGTCCCCGAGCGTCTTGCATCCTTTAAGCAACGGTGTCTTGAACAAGTCCGAGCAGTTTGACGTGAAGCCAGCCAGTTTAACTGGTGATCCAAACGGTGAAAATCGAAGCCGACCAGTTTAACTGTGACCTAGGCGGTGAAAGTCGAAGACGACCAGTTTAACTGGTACGCAGATCTCAGACTTAGCCAATTAAGGCTTGCCAGAAGGATGTAAGGGGCTCAAGATAAAAAATTAAAAATTCTCCACCTTAGGCGAAGTCTAGCCACTTAGACTCCGTTTGCGAGGAATCATCCATGATTTAGTCAATAAAGAGGGTAAATCAAGAAAAGAGTACTACATTCACCGCTAGGTGAAGTGTAGTCACTTAGTTCTCGAGCCTTCTAGAAGATGAAGAAATAAATCTTATAGCAGGGTCAAAGAAAATAAGCCTGAAAGCTTACCAATGTCATCTGTCATGTGCGTATCAAGACCCCAGACGTGCTGTCCAAGATCAGCACCCTGATCCGAACAGCATGAAGAAAGTTGATAGCACACCGATGAGACGTAGTAAGATCCGATCACCAAGGGAGTCCCTAGCTTAGCTGACGACTCTTGCACGAAGAATCCGAACGCCGAGGAGTCTCCAGCTTAGCTGGCGATGAAGCGACGAACAATCCAAACGCCGAGGAGTCCCCAGCTTAGCTGGCGATGAAGCGACGAACAATCCGACCAGTTGGTTGGCGAAGAATCGAGCACCGAGCAGCCCAACCAACTGGTCGGCGGCGAAGTGAGCGCCGAACAGTTCGACCAGCTGGTTGGCGACGAAGGTCATGAACCTAGCGATCCAACTAGTTGATCGGCAGAGAAAACAGCGGCGAAGCTTGCCGTGAGACATCGACCTTAGGTGAAGTGTGCACACTTAGGCTTCGTTGGCGAAGTCAGATGATCATCATCTATGACTTAGTCAAAGAGAATGTTAGTATTGATACTTGCGCCGCAAGGTGTAATGTATACATTGTAGTTCCCGTGCCTGACAGTAGGTGAAGAATGCACCTGGTGTCAGGATCAAAGAAGTACAACGATCGCTTAATCGAAATAATGAGTCCCACTTAACCGAAAGACACTTTGCCAAATTTCACTTAGTCAAGACCAATGAGAAGAAAAACGAAGACACTCATCGCTAGGTGAAGTGCACACACTTAGTCCCCGAGCCTTCTATAAGATAGAGCAGCATCTTGCAACCAGATCAAAGAAACAAGTGAAAAGGTCGAAATCCCTGTACTGAGCACCGGACATTGGAGTAAAATTTGGAGAGTGCTGAGCACTTAAAATGGAGAAAATATAGAGAGTGCTTACCACTTTACCGTTGGAGAAAATTAGAGAGTGCTTAGCACTTAAACCGTGGAAAAAATGGAGTGCTTAGCACTATACCGTGGAGAAAATGGAGAGCATGGAGAGTGCTTAGCACTATACCGTGGTGAGATTGGAGAACATGAAGAATATTGGAGAACATGGCGAAAATTGGAGACCGTGGTAAAATTTGGAGATCATGGCAAAAATAGGAGACCGTGGAGAAATTTGGAGAACCGTGGTGAAAATTAGAGACCGTGGCGAAAATTGGAGACCATGGCGAAATTTGGGAACCGTGGAAAAAATTGGAGACCGTGGCAAAAATTAGAGAACCGTGGCGAAAATTGGAGACCATGGCGAAAATTGGAGATTGTGGCGAAATTTGAAGAACCGTGGCGAAAATTGGAACCATGGCAAAATTGGAGACCGTGGCGAATTAGGAGAACCGTAGCGAAAATTGAAGAAGCGTGGCGAAAATTGGAGACCGTGGCGAAATTTTGAGAACTGTGGCGAAAATTGGAGACCGTGGCGCAAATTGGAGACCGTGGCGAAAATTGGAGAATCGGGGCGAAAATTGGAGAACCGTGGAGAGTTCTTTGCGGCGGTTGTCATTGCGGCGCGGCACGGCTTGGCGGCTCGGGCGGCTTTTCAGCTCGGCGACTCTTGCGGCTCGGTGGCTCGACGACATGATGGCTCAGCGGCACGGAGGCTACGCAGAGTCATAGGCAAACGAGCGTAATCAGAGCGTGGCGGAGTCAATTCGCATGGGGAGGCGAAGCCCTTGAGCGTGTCTGACCAAGGGAACGGCGCAGTCCGATTTGAATGGCGATAGTATACGTCATCTTAAAGATGTTTAGCATGGAGAAATAAGTAACTTGAGAAAAATTATGGAAAACAAATGGAGAGTGCTTAACACTTTACCGTTGGAGAAAATTGAAGAGTGCTTAGCACTATACCGTGGCGAGATTGGAGAACATGGAGAATATTGGACAACATGGCAAAAATTGGAGACCGTGGCAAAATTTGGAGATCATGGTGAAAATTGAAGATCGTGGCGAAATTTGGAGAACCGTGGCGAAAATTGGAGAACCGTGGCAAAAATTGGAGAACGTGACGAAAATTGGAGAACCGTGACAAAAATTGGAGAACGTGACGAAAATTGGAGACCGTGGCAAAATTTGGAGAACCGTGGAAAAAATTAGAGACCGTGGCAAAAATTAGAGACCGTGGCAAAAATTAGAGAATCGTGGCGAAAATTAGAGACCATGGCAAAATTTAGAGAACCGTAGCGAAAATTAGAGAACCATGGCGAAAATTGGAGACCGTGGCGAAATTTTGAGAACCGTGGCAAAAATTAGAGACCGTGGCGCAAATTGGAGACCGTGGCGAAATTTGGAGAACCGTGGCAAAAATTGGAGAACCGGGGCGAAAATTGGAGAATCGTGGAGAGTTCTTTGCGGCGTTTATCATCACGGTGTGGCGCATCTTGATTACGACTCAGGCGGCTCGTTTAGTAGCTCGCTTGGCGTCTCGGGTGGCTTTTCGGCTCGGTGGCTCGATGGCTCGGTGGCACGACGACTCGGCGACATGGAGGCTACGCAGAGTCGTAGGCAAACGGGCGTAATCGGAGCCTGGCGGAGTCAATTCGCGTGGGGAGGCGAAGCCCTTGAGCGTGTCCGACCATGGCGACGACGCAGTCCAATTTGAATGGGATAGTATACGTCATCTTAAAGATGTTTAGCATAGAGAAATAAGTATTTTGAGAAAAATTATGGAAAACAAATGGAGAAAGTACAGGGCCGCCACTGCTGTTGACAGTTATCAAGGTAGACAAAGTTATATATATATATATATTAAAATATTCAATGGAAAAAAGCATGACTTAGCTCGTTTGGATTGATATCATTGGAGTCAAGTTTTGTGAGTGTAGATCGGTAGCAAGGGAATTTATTTCTTGCATGCATGCTCGAGGCTGTATGTAGATGCAGTCAAAACCCCATGATAGTTTGTTTACTTATCTTGCATGGTATTGTAGATAATACGTCGTCCTTTGGTTGTTGAAGTTGATCTTAGTGAAAATCACAATGTGTCGGTGACCAATACTAGGGTATCCGAAGAGGAGGAGCTAATGGTCAACAACATTGATTTATTCGAGCAGTTAAGAGCGTGACTACAGCTCCAACCGAACCCTAGGTGCGTGGGCTCCCCCTCGCCCGACCTCTGGGGGGGGGGCTCCACCTCGCCCGACCCCGAGGTCACGGGCTCCATCTTGCCCGACCTCAAGGCCATGGGCTCCGCCTCACCCGACCTCAAGGCCACGGGCTCCGCCTCATCCGACCCTGAGGCCACAGGCTCTGTCTCGCCTGACCTATGGGGGAGGGCTCTGTCTTGCCCGACCCCGAGGCCGCGGGCTCTGCCTTGCCCGACCCTAAGGTCGTGGGCTCCGTCTCGCCTAACCTCAAGGCTATGGGCTTCGCCTCGCCCGACCCCAAGGCCACGGGCTCCGCCTCACCCGATCCTGAGGCCATGGGCTCCGTCTCGCCCAACCCTGAGGCCGCGGGCTCCGCCTCACCCGATGGGGTCCCATACCTCCGCCAACCACTCTAGGTCTAGGCTTATGGGCCTGGGTCAAAACTCTGACCCCCAAGGAACAGACCGACATGCCCTGATGTAACCCATGTCCATGACGGGCCATACCTGAGGGTTCACATCAAGAACAGCGTCGGGCATGCCGGTGTTGTTCTGCCTAACCATTGTACGAACGCTGATAGGCGTGTTAGTTCATCACGATGTCCGCTGGGATGGAATGGAACGCCATGACCGGCAGACGACGCCTACGCATGGAGCTAGTGATGGATACTGCCGTGACATGGAGCTATCCTTGTTGACATCTACAGGATCAGTGGGACCCGCATGAAGGAGAAGAAGGACCCAACGATCCTAGAAGCCTTCCTCTCTCGTTCTTCTCCTTTTCCTCCACTGTAATCCGCACTTTCCCTTGGCTTATAAAAGGGAAAGCAGGGCGCTCCATGAAGGGGATCGACCCATCGAAAACCAAGCAGGTCTAGATCCACACAAAAGCATGACACGAGCACATGGCTGAGTAGCACTCGGGCTCTCAGCACCCGTTCACTCCTTCCACCAGAGACTTGGGATCCTTTCCCTCTCTCGCCCGTTTGTAACCCCTACTACAAACCTTTAGTGCTAGTAACACGAGCAGCAACGACGAACTGGACGTAGGGACTTTCTGCCTGAACCAGTATAAACCTCATGTCTTCTAAGCACACCATCTGAGCCAGACGCGCTAATACAAATTTACTCATCGGTAACTCGAAACACCGACAGTTGAAGCGCCAGGTAGAGGCCTTTTACTGTCTCGACATCCACACCAGGTCTTGGATGTCTAGTCACAGTGTCAGCTGGGTCTCGGGTGCCCACGTGCGCTTCGAGAACCTAGACTTCATCATCACAACGAAGGGAGAGTTGGTGCAGACTCCCATCGCCGTCCAACCTCTTCACTCCACCGGCCTCGACACGATCGCCGAGGCGCTTGAGGAGCTACAGCTGCATGCACCAGAGGTCCGTGCCCCTAGGAGCGACCAGCTCCTCGGCTTTGATTATGGGAGGCTAGAGCGCTAGCTTGGTGCCTTCCTGGGACCCTGACCATCCTGGGAGGACCTAGGCCATCTTACCTTCTTGTTCGCTAACTTCATGACACAACTTGCTAGAGGAGAGCCGCTCTCCCCGGTATACCTCATCCGGAGCACCCCGATAGTGGTCCCATCTGGTCTACACAACGCCGCAGAGACCGTTGACCACCTTGTGGTGCAACGCATGCCTCCATCCCTCATGAACGATGAGTTTGTGGGGATGACCGAATATGTCATGGAATCTTTCCACGACCTCCTCGCGGGAGAATCAGGGTCGCCCTTTGACTCTGACTCCAGCAGGGGTAGCTATCACCCCTCTCTTAAATGTTTCATGGTAGGTACCCCCGAGGGACATGTCTAAAGCATCCACGAGGGAGAGGCTACCCCAATGAATGACCTCAATGACGAGGTTGAGGGGGATGTAGGGCCCCACCTTGCCTACCGGTGGAGCAGCTGAAGGCCTAGCACCAAGAGCCCGAGGAAGCACGACTCTAGCTCAAGCAGGAACGCGCGGAGCTCAAGCAAGAGATTGAGCGCCACGGAGACGATGGGCGTGCACACGCTGTGGCCCGCAACATGAACCAGAGGATCATCGAGGACGATGAAGCCCTCCCACACTTCACCCGAGCGAGCTAGAACATCGTTGGGGCCACGGCTTTGCTCCGGGGGCTTCTGGGGCCCATAACACCCGAGGATCATCGAGCCCATCGTGGGATTCACACGCTACTCGAGCATGTGGTGGCGCAGCAGGCCATGAGCTCGCTGCCCAAGGACGTGAGCTTGATGCCAGCCAGCACATGCCCTCAGAGCAATCAGACAAGGACATGTCAGTTCACTAGGCACGACAAGGCAACAGGCCGCATGCTGTGGTCCCGGTGCATTAGCGTCTTGACCTCCACCGTGACACGCACGACACCCTCGATGCCGTAGGTGTACCCATGGTGATGTGAGGGAGGAGGCTAGCCATGGCTACCACCCTCGTCGTGGCAGATGCTATGACAGTAGCGAGGACATAAGCCTGAGCTCTAACTTGCTAGACCTTAGGCCTTTGGCCGACACATTCTCAACGTTGTCTTCCCACCATGGTACCGACTGCTGACCAACATTCTAAAATACTCTAGGGAAATGAACCCTGAACTGTGGCTTGAGGATTATCAGCTTGCTTGCCAAGCCAGTAGAGCGAATAATGATGATTTCATTATCCGCAACCTTCCATTGTTCCTCGCTGATTCAGCATGAACATGGTTGGAACACCTTCCGCCCAACAGAATCCAAAGTTGGGTGGACCTGAAAGAGATCTTCGTGGGAAACTTTCAGGGCACATACGCGCGTACTGGGAACCCATGAGATCTCAAAAACTACTGATAGAAGGCCGAGGAAACTCTTCATGGGTACATCCGAGGCTTCTCCCGGCAGTGCAACGAGCTGCCCAACATCACCGACGCCGACGTCATAGGAGCCTTCCTGTCTAGGACCACCTGCAAGTCCTTGTTTCACAAGCTAGGATGTAAGGGCCCACAAACCACCAAGGAGCTCCTCGATATCGCCACCAGCCATGCCTTGGGCGAGGAGGCGGTCAGGGGCGACTTTTAACCACCTCAAAGGCAAGGCGAAGCGGGACGAGGACACTGGCGAAGGCACCTCCAACCATCCTAGCAAGAAGAAGAACAAGCAGCAGCACGAGGGCTCGCTCGTGGCCGCCGCCGACCGCAAGGGGGGTCGAAAGCCCGCTGAGGGCACCCTAGACCACTTCAAGAAGCTGCTCGAAGGACCATGTTCGAACCATGCTTTCCCCGTCAAGCACCTATACAAGGACTGCGTCCTCATGAAGCGGTTCTTGTCTGGAGGCTCCAACAAGGGGGAGCATAGGGGGGACCCCAAGCTGGCCATAGACAACACCGAGGGGAAGGACGACAGCTTTCCAATGCTGGACAACTACCTCATGATCTTTGAAGGGTCGGTGGCCTATGACTCCAAGCGCCGCCAGAAGCTTGCGCGCTGCGAGGTCTACACGGCCAAGCCGGCCACGCCTACCTTCCTCCGATGGTCGGAGTCTGCCATAACCTTTGATCAGACCAACCACCTAGAAAGTGTCCCACAACCAAGAAGATATCCTCTTGTGGTCGACCTAATCATCGGCACGAAGCTGCTCACGAAGGTGTTGATGGATGGAGGCAGTGGCCTCAACATCATGTACGTTGAAATGCTCGACGCCTTGGGCATCGACCGAGCACGCATCCGGCCGACCGGGGCACCTTACCATGGCATCGTGCCTGGAAAATAGGCCAAGCCACTTGGGCAAATCGATCTGCCCATCACCTTTGGGGATCCGACCAATTATAGGATGGAGACCCTTACCTTCATGGTGGTCGGGTTCCACGGAACCTACCATGCCATCCTAGGACATCCATGCTACGCGAAGTTCATGGCCATCCCCAACTACACCTATCTAAAGTTGAAGATATCGGGTCCATGTGGGGTCATCACCATCAGCACCTCCTTTCAGCGTGCCTACGAGTGCGAGGTCAAGTGCTGCGAACACGCCACGACAATCATCGCCTCTAAAGAGCTTGTGGCCATCAGGAAGGAGGTCATCGAAGAAGCACCTGACCCTAAGCGGTTGGCTAGGTCTTTTGAGCCTGTGGAGGGAGCCAAGGAGGTCCTCATAGACCCCAGCGGCTCCAAGGGCAAAGTGGTGTGCATTGGCACCATGCTTTCCTCCGAATAGGAAAGCACGCTCGTCAACTTCATCCACGCCAACAAAGATATCTTTACATGGAGACCCTCGGATACGCCAGGCATTCCGAGAGAAGTCTCTGAGCATGCCTTGAAGATTAGGCCAGGCTCTAAGCTGGTGAAGCAGCGCCTGCATCACTTCAACGAGGAGAAGCATAGGGCCATCGGCGAGGAGATCATGAAGCTTTTAGCAGTCGGGTTCATCGAGGAAGTATACCACCCTGAGTGGTTAGTGAAAGCTCTAGTTTGGTTTTGATAAATTGATGAAACCCTAAGTGCTAACCTAGTTTATCAAAGTGATTATGAGATAGGTGGCACATTCCAAGTGGTGAAGCAAATGAAGATCATGACATGATGATGGTGATACCATAGCAATGATCAAGTGCTTGGACTTGGAAAAGAAGAAAGTGAGAAACAAAAAGCTCAAGACAAAGGTGAAATTTATAGGAGCTTTTCGGTTTAGTGATCGAGACACTTAGCGAGTGTGATCACATTTAGGATCAATAGCCATACTATTAAGAGGGGTGAAACTTGTATTGAAATGCGGTTATCAAAGTGCCATTAGATGCTCTAACTCATTGCATATGCATTTAGGATCTAGTGGAAAGCTAACACCCTTGAAAATGTTTGTGAAAAAAATGCTAACACACATGCACAAGGTGATACACTTGGTGGTTGGCACATTTGAGCAAGGGTGGAGAAGTTGGTGAATCGAAGGAAGTGTTTTTCGCTGTCAAACAGTGACCGAATGCTGAGTTCGAAGTAATTGGACTCGGAGTTCCAGCGTTCAGTCAATTAGAAAAGAAGGTGGTACTCTCGGTCTTAGACCAGACGTAGGTGATCGAACTCTGACTGAACACTGTTCAGTGTTCGGTCCTGCTGATGTGGTGGCGCACAGAGAAGAGGGTGAGTGACCGGACACTGGGCGAGTCTGGTCACGAAAAAAAACCATCTCTAGAACCTTACTAGAAACGACCGGACTCCAGTGATGGAGCGTCTGGTCACCTTGAGCAACGCGTCCGGTCGCAACTTAACACGTGGCGTGAAGTAGACTAGCCGTTAAGACTGGGTGCTCAGCATTTGAAGCTAATGACACGTGGCGATCATTAGGCGACCGGACGTAGGGATCCAGCGTCCGATCAACCTAACCGGCGTGTCTGGTCGCCCCAAGTTGGGCTGCAGTGATAGCCTAATAGCTCTATTTCGTTGGGGGCTCTATTTAAAGGCATGTGGCCGGCTCTAGCTCACTCTCTTAGCCATTTGCATTGACATAGCAACCTTGTGAGCTTAGCCAAAGCCCTCCCACTCATCTCCATCATTGATTCATCATCTTTGTGAGATTGAGAGAGAATCCAAGTGCATTGCTTGAGTGATTGCATCTAGAGGCACTTGGTGTTCGTCTTTCGCTGCGGGATTCACTTGTTACTCTTGGTGGTTGCCGCCACCTAGATGGCTTGGAGCAGCGAGGATCGTTGAGCGGATGTTGGTGATTGTCTCTGGCTCTGATCACGGTGATTGTGAGGGGTCTTGTGCCTTCCCCCAGTGGAGCGCCAAAAGATAACTTTAGTGGATTGCACATGTCATTGAGTTACCTCACTTGTGGGTAGATTCTTGTGGTGTCCAATTATGTGGACGAGGTTCGTGCGACACCTCTTAGCCACCGAACCACCAAGTGTTGGTCGACACAACGGGGACTAGCATGTCGGCAAGCACGTGAACCTTGGGAGAAAAATGGTTGTCTCTTGCCCTTTAGTGTTCTCCCGGTGATTGAATTAGTATTCATCTTATGATTGGTTCACTCCTTTATGTGGCGGTATAATCACCCTACTCACTCATTTACATTCTCGTAAACTAGTTATAGCAAGCTCTTTAGTGTAGCTAGAATTGAGAGCTTGCTTTGTAGTTTAATTCATCTAGTGGAGCTCTTTAGTGTAGCAAGTGTAAGAGCTCTTAGTGAGTAGTGACTTAGCAAATTATATGTTTAGTGATCATAGTAACTAGAATTGTTGGATAGGTGGCTTGCAACCCTTGTAGAGCTAGAGCAAGTTTGCATTTCACTATTTGTCAAACTAATCAAATTGCTCTAGTTGGTTTGTAGATTTTTAAATAGGCTATTCACCCCCACTCTAGCCATATTAGGACATGTCAAGTGGTATCGGAGCTATGGTCACCGTTTGATTGAAGGCTTAACAATCTCGGTGTCAAATTATGGCTTAAGTTATGTTCAACCATGTGAGGGGCAAACCACCGTTCTTTGATGGCACATGCTATGATTATTGGAAGAGAAAAATAAAGATGTATCTTGGTTCAATCAATGATCAAGTATGGGATGTGACCGAAAGTTACTATGCTATCATTGTCCCGACAATCTCACCAACCAAGACAAGACCAACAAGCAATGCAATACAATGGCTCTCAACACCATATATAATGCCATTGATTCCAAGGTGTTTGAGCAAATCAAGGATTGTGATAGAGCTAATGTGGTGTGGAAGAGATTGGAGGAAACATATGAGGGCACACCGGCGGTGAAGAGTGCCAAGTTGTATATTCTCAATGACAAGTTGACAAGCTTCAAGATGAAGGAAGATGATATCATTCCAGAGATGTTCTATCGATTGCAAGTGATTTTCAATGATTTGAAGGCATTGGGAGAAAAGATCAATGATGATGATGTCTCTCATCGGTTCTTGATGTGCCTACCTCCAATATTTAAGATGTTGAGATTACTTATCATAAGAGGAGGATTGAAGGAGATTACCCCTAACCAAGTACTAGGTGATGTCATGACACAAGAGACATACCGTGTGGAAAGGGAGGGGGTTGACAAGGATGACAAGAAGGAAGATGAAGACAACAAGAAGAAGAGTGTAGCATTCAAGGCTAGCTCATCATCCAATAGCAATGGCAAGTCCAAGAAAGAATCAAGTGATGATGATGATCTTAGTGACATTGATGATGAAGCTATGGCTCTCTTTGTGCGCAAGATGGGCAAATTCATGAAGAAGGGCTATGGTGCAAGAAAGAGAAGAGATCACACCAAAAGCAAAGAATATGTGAGAAGATGCTATAATTGCAAGAGCTCCAATCATGTTGTAGCGGATTGTCCCTATAATAGTGACAATAATGGGGATGAGAAGAAGAAGCACAAGAAGAACAAGAAGGAAAAGAAGGAGAAGAAGATGACCTTCCAAAAGAAGAAGAATGGTGGAGGCTATATGGTCACTTGGGATAGTGATGGCTCTTTAGATAGTGATGGATCTAGTGATGATGGCAAGAAATCTATCCAGAAAGCACTAGCAAGCATCGCCATCAACAACAAGCCCTCCATCTTCGACACTCCATCGACATGTCTCATGGCAAAGCCTACCAAGGTAAAATATGATGTAAGTGATGATGATGAATGTGAAAGTGATGCTTGTAGGAGTGATGATGGTGATGAGGAGTACACCAAGGAGGAGCTTATGGACATGTGTGAGCAAGTGCACACTTGCTTTGAGATGAAGAGAAAGGAATGCAAAGAATTGCCCAAGAAAGTCAAATTTGCTGAGCAATCCTTTGATGAGCTAAATGCCACTCATGAGAGGCTAATAGAAGCCCATGAGAAGCTTGACAAAGCTCACTCTAAGCTTGAAAAGGCTCACTCCTCTCTCATCGAGCAAGTCAAGATGGAGGAAGCTAAGGAGTAAGTGATTGTGTCATATGATGTGGATGAACATGTGATATTATTGATGAATCTTCTTATAAGCCCATTGTTGTTGCTCCCACTAACCCTTCTTGTAGCACTACTACTTTTATCTCACCTTTGAGTGATGGTTTCACTTGTGATGCCTCACTAATGGTGGAAAATGAGACCCTCAAGAAGGAGGTGAATGAGCTCACTCGTGCTTTAGGCAATGCCTATGGTGGAGATACCCACTTGCTAAAGTGCTTGGGTAGCCAAAGATTTTCTCTCAACAAAGAGGGACTAGGCTATACCCCCAAGAAAGGCAAGGTGGCCTGTATCACTCCCAAAGCTAGCTTTGTGAAGGACAATGGTCGGTTTTGCAATAGATGCAAGCAAGTTGGGCATATAAAGCAATATTGCAAAACCAACAAGAATAAGCAACCTAATGTATCCTCAATTAGATTTGATTCTTGTTACATACTTTTTAAGGGTGCCAATGGTGTGAAGGCTAAGTTTATTGGTACATCAATTGTGGGCCTAAAGAAAAAGGTCATTTGGATACCAAAGACCTTGGTAACTAACCTTCAAGGACCCAAGAAAGTTTGGGTACCTAAAAAGAATTAATCTTCTTTTGTAGGTCAATTATAAAGCTGGAGGAAGGCATTGGGTGCTTGGTAGTGGGTGCACTCAACACATGACCGGTGATCCAAGAATGTTCAATTCAATCAATGAAGATAAGAGCAATGGGATTGATAGTATCACATTTGGTGACAATGGCAAAGGCAAGGTCAAAGGTCTCGGTAAGATTACAATATCCAATTACTTGAGCATTTCTAATGTGGTACTAGTAGAGAGCTTGAACTTCAACCTATTATCGGTAGCTCAATTGTGTGATCTTGGTTTCAAGTGCATATTTGGTGTGGATGATGTAGAGATCATAAGTGTAGATGGCTCTAACTTGATATTCAAAGGATTTAGATATGAGAATCTATACTTGGTTGATTTCAATGCTAGAGAAGCTCAATTGTCAACATGTTTGCTCACTAAGTCTAGTATGGGTTGGTTATAGCATAGAAGGCTTGGTCATGTTGGAATGAAACACTTGAACAAGTTGATCAAGCATAACTTAGTTAGAGGCTTGAAAGATGTCATATTTGATAAGGATAAGCTATGAAGTGCATGTCAAGCCAAAAAGCAAGTTGGTAACACACATCCTAAGAAGAGCATGATGAGCACATCTAAGGCATTTGAGTTGGTGCATATAGACTTGTTTGGACCAACCACATACACTAGCATTGGTGAAAACAAATATGGATTTGTGATTGTGGATGATTTTACTAGATACACATGGGTGTTCTTTCTTGTTGACAAGAGTGATGTGTTTGCAACCTTTAAGACATTCATCAAGAGAATTCATAATGAGTTTGAAACAACCATCATGAAAGTGAGAAGTGACAATGGAAGTGAGTTCAAGAACATAAGAGTGGATGATTTGTGTGATGAGTTTGGAATTAGGCATCAATTTTTGGCCAAGTATACTCTACAATCAAATGACCTAGTTGAAAGAAAGAATAGAACTTTGATTGATATGGCAAGATCAATATTGAGTGAGTACAATGTGAATCATTCTTTTTGGGCTGAAGCAATCAACATGGCTTGCTATTATAGCAACCAACTCTATTGTCACCCCATGATGAAGAAGACACCTTATGAGCTATTGAATGGAAGAAAGCCCAACATAGCATACTTTCGGGTTTTTGGTTGTAAATGCTACATATTGAAGAAAGGCACTAGATTAAGCAAGTTTGAAAAGAAATGTGATGAAGGTTTCTTGCTTGGTTACTCCACTACTAGCAAGGCATATAGAGTTTGGAATTTGGCTAGTGGTACTCTTGAGGAGGTTCATGATGTGGTATTTGATGAAACTAATGGTTCCCAAGAGAAAGATGAGAATCTAGATGATGTGAGAGGCACTCAATTAGTCAATGCAATGAAGAACATGGACATTGGTGATATAAGACCTAGAGAGGTGATTGATGTTGAAGATGACAATAATCAAGTGCTCTCTAACTCAGATGTACAAGCTAGTGGTTCTCAAGATCAAAGTCAAGCAAGTGCTAGTGTTGACAAAGTGCAAAATCAACAAGTGGCTAGTTCATCATCTCAACCAAAAGATCGATCAAATGCAAGCAATCAAATGCAAGTGCTCCAACCAATCAATGTCGCAAGAGATCATCCTTTGGACTCTATAATTGGTGATATTTCTAGAGGTGTACAAACAAGATCTAAATTGGTATCATTTTGTGAACATTCCTCATTTGTGTCATCCATTGAACCTAAGAAGATAGATGAAGCTTTGAAGGATATTGATTGGGTCAATGCTATGCATGAAGAACTAAACAACTTCAAGAGAAATCAAGTATGGGAGTTAGTTGAGAGGCCTATGGATCATAATGTAATTAGAACCAAGTGGGTCATTAGAAACAAGCAAGATCAAAATGGGATAGTAATAATGAACAAAGCAAGATTAGTGGCTCAAGGTTACACTCAAGTTGAAGGTCTTGACTTTGGAGAAACATATGCCCCGGTTGCAAGATTAGAAGCAGTTAGGATCTTGTTAGCCTATGCTTGTGCCCACAACATTAAGTTGTACCAAATGGATGTGAAGAGTGCATTTCTCAATGGGTACATCAATGAGCTTGTGTATGTTGAGCAACCTCCCGGTTTTGAAGATGAAAAGAAACCCAACCATGTTTACAAGTTGAGAAAGACTTTGTATGGATTGAAACAAGCACCAAGAGCATGGTATGAGAGATTGAGGGATTTCCTACTCTCTAAGGGATTCAAGATGGGAAAGGTTGACACCACTCTCTTCACCAAGAAGCTTGGAAATGACTTGTTTGTATTGCAAATCTATGTTGATGATATCATATTTGGGTCAACAAATCAAGATTTTTGTGAGGAGTTTGGCAAGATGATGGCAAGTGAGTTTGAGATGTCCATGATTGGAGAGCTTAGTTACTTCCTTGGTCTTCAAATTAAGCAAATGAAGAATGGCACATTTGTGAGTCAAGGCAAGTACATCAAAGACATGCTCAAAAAGTTTGGAATGGATGATGTTAAAGCTATTAGTACACCAATTAGAACAAATGGAAGCTTGGATAGTGATGCTAGTGGCAACATGGTGGATAAAAAGATATATCGGTCTATGATTGGAAGCCTACTCTATGTGACCGCATCAAGGCCGGATGTGATGTTAGTGTATGCATGTGTGCTAGATTTCAAGCCTCACCAAAAAAAAGTCATTTGAAGGCAACAAAGAGAATATTGAGGTACTTGAAGCATAAACAAAATGTTGGATTATGGTATCCCAAAGGAGCAAGATTTGAGTTGATTAGATATTCGAACTCCGATTATGCGGGATATAAAGTTAAGAGAAAGAGCACATCAGGCACATGTCAACTATTAGGAAGATCACTTGTGTCTTGGTCATCAAAGAAGCAAAATAGTGTAGCTTTTTCAACCACCAAAGCGGAGTACATTTTGGCTGGTAGTTGTTGTGCTCAATTACTTTGGATGAAGGCTACTTTGAGTGACTTTGGAATCAAATTCAAGCAAGTGCCATTGCTATGTGACAATGAGAGTGCCGTAAGGCTCACCAACAACCCGGTTCAACATTCAAGAACAAAGCATATAGATGTCCACCATCATTTCATAAGAGATCACCAACAAAAAAATGATATTTGTATTAAGAGTGTTGGCACCGATGATCAACTTGCCGATATCTTCACCAAGCCACTTGATGAGAAGAGGTTTTGCAAGCTAAGGAATAAATTGAACATACTTGACTTCTCCAATATGTATTGATGCACCCTCATTATATGACATGCCTCTCCTTTAAGCAAAGCAAGGTAAAGTTTATTGACATGTCATTCATTCATTGCTAAGGACTTGTTTAGTGCATCTAGTCATTCCTATTATGTCCTAGGCTCATTTATTAAAATCAAATGAATTTGATGCTTGTATGGTACCACTATTGCTTGTATGCTTGAAATGATCTAGTGGTAGCATATGACATGTTTGTGGGTTTGTAAACCTAGTACTTAATCTAGAAAATAAGCTATAAGTGTTTAACTCAACATGGTGCATGATAACCCTCTTTTGGAGGTGTGAAGAAGCTTGCCCTTGGATCAAACTGAGTTAAATATCTTTTGTAAGTGATCTAGATTGAACCAAATTGGGAAAATGATCCTCACTTCACATGGTTTCACCCCAACCTATCTAAAATTTGAGCTCGCCTTTTGTGCTAATTGTTGACAAAGGGGGAGAGAAATTCACAAAGATAGTAAGATAGGGGGAGCAAGCTCATAAACTTGACATTGTTAGGGGATCAATCAAAATTGTACACAAGTAGGGGGAGCAAGCTTATAAACTTATATGTTGCATTTGAATGTACATTTCATATATTTGCTTGCATGGCACAAGTTTTAAATTTCAATATCCATGCTTGTGTGGTGTATTCTAGTTGTAGGTTTGAATGATGGAATAAAAAACTAGCATGCATAGGTTAAGTAACTAGACTTATGTTCATTTTATGGAAACTAGAGCCTTACTTCTAAATGTTGATCTCACGAGGTATTCTAGTTTTTGTGTATGTCTAGTTACTAATGGTGCTAACGATGGTATATTGGTGCACTCCAATTGGTATCACGCTTCAAAGGTCCATCTTTTATACCTTAGCATCATTTGGTAGACATTGTCTCCTATATTTCCTATCTAAGCTTATGTGCAAGCTACAATCCAAACTCTTAGCACATATGTAGGGGGAGCAATTGCTACCATTTGGGGTTCATGAAACTTATCCATATCCTTTTACACATGGTAAATATGCTTGGGCAAGCAA
This sequence comes from Miscanthus lutarioriparius, assembly GCA_904845875.1. Classification (NCBI taxonomy): domain Eukaryota; kingdom Viridiplantae; phylum Streptophyta; class Magnoliopsida; order Poales; family Poaceae; genus Miscanthus; species Miscanthus lutarioriparius. The sequence goes on from CAJGYO010000005.1 coordinate 14,510,878, forward strand.
CATGGATTCAATTGAATTTCAACTCATACCTTTGTGAAAGCGTTGTCATCAATTAGCAAAAAGGGGGAGATTGAAAGCTCTAGTTTGGTTTTGATGAATTGATGAAACCCTAAGTGCTAACCTAGTTTATCAAAATGATTATAAGATAGGTGGCACATTCCAAGTGGTGAAGCAAATGAAGATCATAACATGATGATGGTAATGCCATAGCAATGATCAAGTGCTTGGACTTAGAAAAGAAGAAAGACAGAAACCAAAAGCTCAAGGCAAAGGTGAAATTTATAGAAGTTTTTCGGTTTAGTGATCGAGACACTTAGCGAGTGTGATCACTTTAGGATCGATAGCCATACTATTAAGAGGGGTGAAACTCGTATCGAAATGCAGTTATCAAAGTGCCATTAGATGCTCTAACTCATTGCATATGCATTTAGGATCTAGTGGAAAGCTAACACCCTTAAAAATGTTTGTGAAAAAATGCTAACACACGTGCACAAGGTGATACGCTTGGTGGTTGGCATATTTGAGCAAGGGTGGAGAAGTTGGTGAATTGAAGGAAGTGTTTTTCACTATCAAACAGTGACCGAATGCTGAGTTCGAAGTAATCAGACTCAGGGTTCCAGTGTCCAGTCAATTATAAAAGAAGGTGGTACTCTCAGTCTGAGACCAGACGCAGGTGACTGAACTCTGACTGAACACTGTTCAATGTTTGGTCCTGCTGATGTGATGGCGCATAGAGAAGAGGGTGAGTGATCGAACTCTGGGCGAGTCCGATCGGGCGTGACCGGACGCGTCCGGTCGCGAAAAACCGTCTCTAGAGCCTTACTAGAAACGACTGGACTCCAGTGATGGAGCGTCCGATCACCTTGAGCAGCGCGTCTGGTCACAACTTAACATGGGCATGAAGCAAACTAGCCATTAAGATCAGGCGCTCAGCATTTGAAGCTAATGACACGTGGCGATCATTAGGCGACCGGACGCAGGGGTCTAGCATTCGGTCAACCTGATCGGGGCGTCCAATCGCCCCGAGTTGGGCTGCAGTGATAGCCTAATGGCTCTATTTCCTTGGGGTTCTATTTAAAGGCATGTGGCTGGCTCTAGCTCATTCTCTTGGCCATTTGCATTGATATGGCAACCTTGTGAGCTTAGCCAAAGCCCTCCCACTCATCTCCATAATTGATTCATCATCTTTGTGAGATTGGGAGAGAATCCAAGTGCATTGCTTGAGTGATTGCATCTAGAGGCACTTGGTGTTCGTGTTTCGCTACGGGATTCACTTGTTACTCTTAGTGGTTGCCACCACCTAGATGGCTTGGAGCAGCAAGGATCGTCAAGCAGAGGTTGGTGATTGTCTCTGGCTTCGATCAAGGTGATTGTGAGGGGTCTTGTGCCTTCTCTGGTGGAGCACCGAAAGGTAACTCTAGTAGATTACACGTGTCATTGAGTTACCTCACTTGTGGGTAGGTTCTTGCGGTGTCCAATTGTGTGGACGAGGTTCATGCAACACCTCTTAGCCACCGAACCACCATGTGTTGGTCGACACAACGGGGACTAGCGTGCCGACAAGCACATGAACCTCAGGAGAAAAATTGGTTGTCTCTTGTCCTTTGGTATTCTCCCGGTGATTGAATTGGTATTCATCTTGTGATTGGTTCACTCCTTTAGGTGGCAGTATAATCACCCTACTCACTCATTTACATTCTCACAAACTAGTTGTAGCAAGCTCTTTAGTGTAGCTAGAATTGAGAGCTTGCTTTGTAGTTTATGTTCATCTAGTGGAGCTCTTTAGTATAGCAAGTGTAAGAGCTCTTAGTGAGTAGTGACTTAGCAAATTGTGTGTTTAGTGATCATAGTAACTAGAATTGTTGGATAGGTGGCTTGCAACCCTTGTAGAGCTAGAGCAAGTTTGCATTTCACTATTTGTCAAACTAATCAAATTGCTCTAGTTGGTTTGTAGATTTTTAAATAGGCTATTCACCCCCCTTCTAGCCATATTAGGACCTTTTAGTTAGCCAATCCCGTTCTTGTATGAAAAAAGAGTGGGAAATAGAGAATGTGTGTTGACTACACGGGTCTCAACAAATCGTGTCCAAAGGATCCGTTTCCTTTGCCACACATAGACCAAGTTGTCGACTTGACTTCAGGGTGCGAAACCCTTTGCTTCCTTGATGCATACTCCGGGTACCATCAAATCATGATGAAAGAGTCTGACCAGCTCGCGACATCTTTCATCACCCCATTCGGATCATTCTGCTACGTCACAATGCCGTTCGGTCTGAAGAACTTGGGCGCTACCTAACAACGCTGCATGCTCAAGTGTTTTAGGGACCTCATCGAGCGAATCGTTGAGGCCTACGTGGATGACATCGTGGTCAAGTCTAAATGGGCTGACCAGGTCATCGCCGACCAAGAGCAGACCTTCGCGAAACTCTAAGCAAACGCCATTAAGCTCAACCCCAAGAAGTGCATTTTCGGTGTCCCGAGGGGTATGCTGCTGGGTTTTATCGTCTCCGAGCATGGCATCGAAGCCAACCCAGAGAAGATCTTGGCCATCATGAGGATGGGCCTGATTCAGAACATAAAGGGGGTACAATGAGTTATAGGGTGCCTCACTATGCTCAGCCGCCTTATCTTGCGCCTAGGCGAATGAGGTCTCCCCCTCTATCGGCTTCTAAAAAAGGTTGATCATTTTGAATGGACGCCTGAGGACCAGGAAGCACTTGACACAGTCAAGCAGCTCCTGACAAAGGTGCCAATCCTGGTCCCTCTGATCGATGGAGAACCACTTATTCTCTATTTTGTGGACACCACGCAAGTGGTCAGCGCCGCCCTTGTTGTAGAGCGAGAAGAAGAGGGACACGCCCTCAAAGTGCAGCGTCCCGTGTACTTCATTAGCGAGGTCTTATCTGATTCTAAGACCCACTACCCCAAATCCAAAAGCTCCTATACGCCATCCTTGTTGCTAAGAGGAAGTTGTGTCACTACTTCGAGTCACATCCGATGACGGTCATGACGTCCTTCCCTCTCGGCGAGGTCATCAAAACCAAGATGCCATGGGAAGAATTACGAAGTGGGCACTCGAGCTGATGGGTCAAGGCATTTCATATGCCCCTCAGATGGCCATCAAATCCCAAGTGTTGGCTGATTTTGTTGCATAATGGACTGAGGTCCAAATGCCGCCGGTAGTCATCGACCAAGAGTACTGGACGATGTACTTCGATGGATCGCTGATGAAGAAAGGCACCGGTGCAGGGCTGGTATTCGTTTTGCCCCTCGGGGTACATATGAGGTACATGGTTTGCATCCATTTCCCCTCCTCCAATAATGTGGCCGAGTATGAGGCGCTCATCAATGGCCTACGCATTGCCATCGAGTTGTTTATCCAACGGCTCGATGTTCGGGGCGACTCCTAGCTAGTCATCGACCAAGTAATGAAGGAATCAAGCTACCACAATGCCAAGATGGCTGCATATTGCCGAGAAGTCCGCTAGCTGAAGGACAAGTTCGATGGTCTAAAGCTCAATCACATCCCGAGGCACATCTCAATGAGGTGGCCAACGCGCTAGCGAAAACAATGTTCGGACGAGAGCCGGTGCCGACAGGCATCATCGCCAGTGATCAGTACAAGCCCTCGGTCCGCTATGAGGAGCCGGAACAAGCCGGTGATGGGCTGCCTACTGAAAGTGCATCTAGCCCTTTAGTGGGTTTTGGATGATTGAATGACAACATGATTAAAGGTCTAACCCGTTTGCTAAGTGTGAACAGGTAATAGGTTATCTCACAGATACTTAATGAAAAGCCAAAATGATGTGTTGTTGTATAAATAATCTAGTTCAAGCATAAGACAACAATGCAAATGAAACTCATACAAAGGCTTATCTATTGTGGGATTTCATGTACTATGTGAAAGCAAGCTCGTTAGAATTAATTAATGAGACATGAGGGATTGCATATGGAATGGTCTCTTAAGTGAAGCTTGCTAAATTAAAATGAAAAAGATAACAATACATATGAATGGATGATTCAACACAAGATGTGACTTGATGGCTTGAGATGGTGAAGATAGCAAGGAAAGGCTTCGAGGTACTAAGCAAGGGTGAAGGGCAAGCGACGGCTTGGCGGCCGAAGAACCTAGCTAGGGTGAAGAAGAAAGTACTTGCATTTAGTTGAGGTACTAATCAAGCTAAGATGGTCATATTGATGTGAAGAATCAAATCTATAATGAAGTATTTGATGGAAGTGACTTGATACATTTGGGGTTATTCAAATTTGATGAATGGAATCAAGTCACATGCTCAAGATGGCTATGCTCAAGTGAAAAGATCAACATCAACATGTTAGCACCCTTACTTGATGAAGATTGGAAGGGACGGCATCAATTCAAAAGAACAACTCAAGTGGTACAAATTCATATTTCCGTTTGTCTTGAGTTTAATAGGTATGCCGTACTATTAAGAGGGATGCATCATGTTGATAGATAATGTTTCATAAGTGCTCAAGCCAACCCATGTGAGTTTTGAGTATTTGAGAGACAAAAGAGCTAACTGATTTGTTGCTGGTCTGGCAATACCGGACGTGTCCGGTATTCATACCGACGTGTCCGGTATTTGTCCAAAGACCAGAAAATTGTTGTTCTCGGGTTGGTTAGTCGGGAGTTCCGGCGTGGGTCGGGAGTTCCGACGGTCGGGAGTCCCGGCATGGGTCGGGAGTTCCGGCGTGTCGCCTTCAACCGACTTGGAGGGTTCTTCATCTCTGGTCATACCGGACGTGTCGATATTAATACCGGACGTGTCCCAGATGGATGACCGAAAGCCAACGGCTAGTTTTCAAAAGCCGTGAGGGTCGGGAGTTCCGGCGTATGTCGGGAGTTCCGACGGTCGGGAGTTCCGACATATGTCGGGAGTTCCGACACCTCACTAACTTTAACTCAGTTACATGTTTTTCAAAATTACTTGAGGGTCGGGGTTCCGACTTGAGTCGGGGAGTTCCGACGGTCGGAAGTCCCGGCATTCTTCGGGAGTTCGATGCCTCACAACATCATCAGTAACTTAGTTACCGTTGGCGCGATCTGAGTCATACCGGACGTGTCGGTATGCATACCGGACGTGTCCGGTATTACAACGACTATAAAACGGCTAGTTTTTCAAGGGGCTATAATACCCCAAGCCTCCACCTTTGGAGGTCTGCTGATTCTTGAGATAGACACACGTTTTTGAGCCTTGCCAACTCTCCTAAACCCTCTCTTAGTGAGTGTGTGATCCAAATTGCAAAATCAATTTGTGGGTTAAGAGAGAATTTGAAAAGAGAGCAAGCCACCACTTGAGCACTTGTGCATATTGTCGATCTCGTGATTTGCATTTGTTACTCTTGGACTCTTCGATCCTAGACGGTTAGGCGTCGCCGGAGAGCAACCGAGAGATTGTGGTTGCTTCGGAAAGTTTAGAATCGGTCGATTCCGCGCCTCGGAATCAAATTAGTGGAAGGAGGAAAAGGAGTTGGAAAAGACTCCGGCTAGAGTGACCTTCGTGGTACCCTCTAGGGCTGACCTTCATTGGTCGCCCGCAGCCCCCTCAACGGAGAGTAGGACTCGAACGAGTCCGAACTTCTAAAAACAAATATCGTGTCTAAATTCGCATTTCATTTGATATTTGTGTTGCTCAAATTGTTCTGCAGGTTCTCTCGTGTATATTGTCATCTCCACTAGGTGCCTGCAGTTTGGTTTGAAGATAGAAATCGAAAGGAGCAAGTTCGGGCAGATCTGAAGAATCGTGAAATCGTGTATATTCATACCGGACACGTCCGTTATTTCTGTCTGACCGAAAATATTTATTCTCTGTTCTAACTTGGTGTTGCAGGGTTGTAGCTTCTAGATATATTCTTTATACCTTGTTTACTTTGTGGCTAACTTGTGAGGGGTGGTAGTACTCTTGATTTGGAGTTTCCATTTTGGAAACTCCCCCTTCTAATTGTTTCCTCTTTTAAAGGTGTTAATTTTCAGAAACGCCTATTCACCCCCCCTCTAGGCGGCATCCTAGGTCCTTTCAATTGGTATCAGAGCAAGGTTCTCACCTAAAGCTTCACCGCCGTGAGAAAAGGATGTCGACGCCTATCGAGTTGGAGCCGGTGCTTCTCCAAAATGATGGTTCAAACTTTCTAACTTGGTCAATACATGTACTCAATGCTTTTAGAGATATTAGTCCTCTTGTTGAGCATATTGTAGTTGCAAGCATACCTCTTTCTATAGTTGATTGGAGCAACTACAAAAATTTGTCAAAAGAGGAAGAGATATGCGTGCAACTCAATGCTCAAGCTATTAATATTATTTTGAGTACATTGAGTGTAGAGGTTCAAGATGAGGCAATCTTCAATGGACAACCACCTCCGGAGAGTGCTCATCTCATTTGGACTAGACTTTTTGATTTGTATGGAAAATCCAAATGTGATGATGCACTTGAGATTAAGTCATTGGAAAGTATGTCCATTGTGTCATCATACAAATGAAGAAGCCTCACAAGACCTCAAGAGCACCGAGCCGGAGCAAGAAGTGCAAGCAACACATGACGTCTTGTCTCGCTTCACACATCTGGGACGTGTCCGGTATGCCTCTCCGACGTGTCCCAGATGGCCGAAAGCAACAGAACCAACAAGCACTGTTTGCAACGATGCTCAAGCCCGTGGCGACCAAGTGATGAGTCAACCTCAGTATCCCATGATACTCATCACTTGTGTCTCATGGCCAAGAAAAGCAAGAAGAAGAATAACAAGAAAGATCAAGAAAAGGAGAAAGCACAAGTAGATGATCAAGATGAGAGTGATGTTGAAGTTGAAGATAACTACAACCTTGATCATCTCAACCGCAAAGACAAGTTCATCATCATGAAGATAGTTGAAAAGAATGATGAGCTTGAAGAAGAGATTGAGAAGCAAGAGCAATCACTTCAAAAACAAGAATTGTTTCTTGTCTCCAAGATGGAGGAACTAAAGGATCTAAGTGAAAGGTATGAAAAATTGTCAATTGAGCATGCTTTAGTTACTAACTCCTCTTCTAGTGTTTCGCAACTAGAGAAGGAAAACTTTGAGCTCAAGGCAAGGCTAGATGAACTATCAAGCAAGTATAATGTGCTACAAGCTAACTATGTTCATCTCAAGTGCTCTCATGAAGAATTAGTAGAATCAAGCATCATGCTTGAGGTGGCTCATGAGGTTGTGATTACAACGGTAAAATCATCTCAACCTCCCACTCACACACTCACTTGTACACAATCTAAATTGAATATTTCTTGCGCTAATGAGTGTGCTTCTCAAGCAAGCCAATCTTCAATTGAGCAAAAATTTATAGAAAATGTAGAGCTTAAGGAAGAAGTGGAAAAGCTAAGAAATGATGTGATTCGATTGAAGGGTAAGGAGAGAGCACAACCTTCTCAAGATAACCGTGATAACATGGTGAAGAAGCTTGAGAAGGGTTCAAACCTTGCTTTCTCCAAAACCCAACAAAAGAATCACATTTCAAGCAAGGCCAACACAACCAAGAGCAAGAAACATGAAAAAGGATGTGCTATGGTTGTGGATTGTATGGACATGAGTGGGCTATGTGTCCACACAAGAGTTGGGCCGATAAGTGTGAAGT